>JAVMKO010000002.1:20149628-21411294 GCA_032164245.1 Sternotherus odoratus | reverse complement strand
GAATTCACACCTGAAACGTTTCTAGACATAATCCTGGGTTCAGGACATAAGACTACACATTCCTGTAATATCCAGCCTCTGTCACAACAACAAATCAGATTCATACAGAGCTAGAAAGCATCAAAGAGATGTAACTCCACTGACTTGAAGTACCTAAAGGGAACAGAAAAAAAGCACTGAAACTAATATTAATATGCCAGCAATGACTATAATCCTAAATGTTTAATAGTTTCTTTAACAAGTCTTTGTTTAAACCAAACTGATTCTATTAATCTCCTACTGAACAAATAAGATACATTTCTATCTCAATTATCCTCCGGTGAGCAACAACGAATACTAGCAATATTCTTTAAGTGATCCATTATTTTAATCTGGCTATCAGCAATTCCAGGTATTTCATATGCATAGACATAAATAATCTTCAATCTGATAATCAGGTCTAAAACGGTTTGGTGCTGTGAGGTTTGGACAGAACATGGAAACAGTCAAACCCTTGGTAACAGATTGAGCACCTCAGAAACCGCATCTCAGTAGAGTTCACATTGTAACAATACAGAACTTAATTTACAAGCTACCATGAAATGCTAGAGGTCAAAATTTTCAGGGCATAATTTAAACAGGAAGAACGTGCATAGGATATTGTATTAGGCTTTGAGAAAAAAAAGTTGGCTGGGGTAAAAATGCAGACAGTCCTTTGTGGTTAGAAAGGAAAAGGTAATTATTGGTCAGATGTAACATCCAAATACTCTTCTCTATTCTTTGTATTAGTAAGCTCATCTATCTACCCACATGCACACACATACAACATCTGACTCTAAAAAGAAAGTGTAAAGCAATACATTATTTGGAACATGATCACAAATCATCTTTTGTGTCCCATTGCATAAAAAGTACATGGATTGTACCTCAACATCTTCCGAAGTCCGCACGCTGCTTACTAGTGGCCCTTAATAATTTGGGTTGTTGAGCTACTTGGATGAACTCCATTTTCAAAAGACCATAAAAGATCAAATCCTTTTGATGTTTAAGTCCCAGGAAGTTCAAAGGTCATCTTGCTTACCTAATTTGCAGTTTATGCAGAGTCAACAGGAAATGCCTCATTTCTAAACTTTTCAGTTGAATGTGTCACTTATTGTGAAGCTTGAAGCACTGTTAATTAACATACTAGTGTTTAGTACCATGCTGAACAGTTCATTCAAATGGGTGACAAACACTTTCTGATCACCTGAGGAAGCACTTCCGATTGTGCAAAGTATCCCCCCTTCCTAGGTCAGGCTTGCAAAAAGGAAAAAGAAAATGGTTTCTACCTTTCCTGGCTATATCTGAATGCACTGCACATTTTGCATAGCAACAAAACCAATGACAAATATTATTGCAAAAGCTGTTTTCAAAGTGAGCTGTGGTAAATTCTCTGAGAAAAAGTACACACAAAGAATGAAAAGAGAATATAAAAATTAGCATAATAGCAGGAAGGAGACAGTAAAATGGGACAGTTTGAGCAAAATGGTTTAAGTTAACAAGTTACATACATATGGATATACTTTCAATGAAGGAACCTGTGAAAGCAAACATACTTTGTTTAAAAACACATCCAGTTGCAGTTTCCTTTAATATACATAAGCATGGGGAGAAAGAGAAAGAGAAAAGGCTGATTGCACTCAATGGCTTTTCCCCTCTTCTAAGGCAAGTCCCCACAGGGTTACCTTTGCCATTTCTAAATTTTTAACAAAAGTCTTGTATGAATTGCATTCCAGCAAAACAAAACAAAGAGAAAGAATCATTACCCTAGGTCTTGGGCTGTACTGCGGCCGATTTGCACTGCAGTATGAGCAGCAAGCGGCCCTAAAACATCCCGTATCCATCCGTGGGACAAATGCACACTCAATACAGTTGAATGGGGTCAGAATAATGGCTCCTAGGCCATTACCTCCCCATCCCCACTTTGCTTGTCCTGCTGAGAGGGAGGTCAGGGCATTACTGTGCCCCACTGATCATCATAGGCAGCCAGCACTAGTTACAGCAGCCTGAGGTCTGCTCTAACTTATGCTGAGGAACCAGCCCAGCACACAGTCAGCCCTGGATCAGAACCACCTAATTAAGGCAAAGGCCACCCTTGCACACCTTTTACTGAGCTGCACCATGCACTCTCTACCGACAGTCAAGAACCCAGATCCTTATGCCCTGTCTGGGAGACCACACCTTGCCCAGGATGGAAAACAGATGTCTAGTACGATTTCTAACTACTACCCTGTTTCCCCGAAAGTAAGACATCCCCCGAAAATAAGACGTACTTCCAGTTTTGCCTCTCGCTGTAATATAATGTAATGTAATTTTGGGAGCAAAAATTAATATAAGACACTGTCTTATTTTCGGGGAAACACGGTATGAGCCTACATTTTATTGCTTAAAAAGTAAAACTCTTTAGCTGCTATTGCAATTTTCCTCCTGAAAATTCTCGGGTCTTCATTATCTCTGCTTCGTTTCTAGTAAACTGGATCCAGCTTTCAGCGATACACTGTCATACCAGCTAAAACAGTTTGAGATTCACACAGAAATATATTGGTTGAAGAGCAATTTTATATATATAAAAATTACACTACCTGTTTTACATTCCATTCTTTAGTTTTATTTTGCAAGCTCCAAGGTAAGCATTTTTTTAAACTCATCTTTATAGCTCAAGAGTCCTTCAGTATTGTTTTCTACTGCTTACACGGCAGCTATTTAAAAAAACAATGAAAAGATCTGTGCAATTGCATAGCTAGGCAATGTCCAGCCTTCTAGTATGGCTATCCCATACAATATCCTTGCACACCAAGCATCGTCAACACCAGCAAAAATAAAATAAAAAACAAGCCTTTACATGAAGAAGCTTCCCCAAGACTATGTTGGCTTCCTATCGCTATTAAAATGTACACTGGTTTCACTATAAACTTTTTTCCTGGAAAGCATTCAGCCATACAAGGAACACAGGCCTAAAGAAATTTACCAGATTTGCTCATGAGCTTAGATTCCACCCCTACCCAATCCTCTGTGTCTCTCTTCCCATTTGTCTTTCTTTCATGTGTATCCTCACCCCGGAGTTGTAAGAGAAAGCAGATACAAGAAAACTCCATTGTTATTAATGAATTGACTCAGTCATGCTGTTAACAGCCCCATTTAATTGTACAGTAGTGTTTGCTTGGCAGCTCCTCCCATTATAATGTAATAACAATCCTCTGCATTGTCCCAAATGAATTACCAAGGTTCAGTTTACCATGTCGCTTAACTCCCCACAGCTACTATCCAAAATACTAGCCACTTGACTCTTTCTGCCCTATGATTAAACGTACAGTCAAGATTAGCCCAGTCAATATCCATCACAGCTTTCACATGCAACCCACAGACACCAGTGCAAATAAAGAAATACTGCAGCCCAAGATGCTAACTAACAATGCTCTCATTACAGGCAAATCTGCAATTAATCACAGGCTGATGGGTCTGGGCTGGTGTTTTCAGCTTTCTCCTATTAGAGAAATGAAGTAGTGTTTAGCCTAGTGAATTGTAATGTAGGCATCTCTTGCCTAGTATTAATAAATCAGACTTGTAAGTCGTTCCCTTTTTTTCTGTGCACCCTTGTACTGTATTACTGTAGCTAACCATTCATTTTGAAATAGCTAGGCTCCCTGGAACCACAGGTATAAACCCCAGCAAGGTGAACCTAGAGACAGTCATTGCTAAATAAAATGAGTTCCATGTAGTTTACTGTGTGAACAGCTTCCGAATCTGGCCTTAATAAACAAAACATTTAAAAAAATCCCATGACACTTTCCCTGTCTCCCCCAAGACTAGCAGTATGACCCAGTATCTCTGAACCAAATTCCATCTCCACTGTTCTTCAGTGCATTCAGGGTGTATTGATGTGTTGCCACCCTCCACCCCAGAGGTCACTGTATAGCTGTCAAATAGGGTACATCTACACTGCAATAAAACACCTAGGGCATGACCACAGCTAGCCCCGCGTCTGCTGACTCGGGCTCACAGGGCTCAGAATGAGAGGCAAAAAACTGCATTGTAGACATTTGGATTCAGGCGCTAAGACCGACGCAGGGTTTTAGAGCCTAGGGCAGGGGTGGACAAACTTTTTGACCCGAGAGCCACATTAGGGTTGTAAAATTGTATGGAGGGCCGGGTAGAGAAGGCTGTGCCTCCCCAAACAGCCTGGCCCTGCTCCCTACCTGACCCCTTCCACTAACTGCCCCCCTCAGAATCCTTGACCCATCCAATCCTCCCTGCTCCTTGTCCCCTGACCGCCCCCCCCCCCTTCCCCGGAGATCACCTGCCCCTAACCACCGCCCTGGAACCCCACCCCCCATCTAAGCCTCCCCGCCGCTCCCCGTCCACTGACTGTCCCGACCGCTATCCACCCCCAGCCTGTCCCATCCCCGGGACTCCCACACCTATCCAACCTCACATTCCCCATCCTCTGACTGCCCCTCCAGAACCTCCACCCCATCCAACCACCCCGTCCCTTATCCAACTCCTCCCCCCCGCCTCCCCCCCCCCCCCCGGCTCCAGCACCCTTCCCATGCTGCTCAGAGCAGCTTGTCTGGCTCTGCAGGTCTGGCTCCACGCAGCCCCCTATGCATTCAGTGGCGTTTTGGCGGATGGCCCGGAATGTGGGACTGCATCCGCCAAAAACCCACCAAGTGCAACACTTTTGCTTTCAGCAGCATGTCAGCGAACACACAGAGAACCACTGCATGTCCGCCGCAATGCCGCCAAAACCGGAAGTGTTCATTTCGGTGGACATACCCAGGGGTCACAAGTGAACATGGCACATCAAAAAGGGGTCTCAAACCAGAGAACCCCTGCCATAGAGGCTATTTGGTCTTGATGAGCTGAGACTCTGAAGTAAATCAATGTATTCATGTCTGAACATTGGTGACATCAAAGCAGAATTTTTGGAAACCTGACTTCTCAGCAGTGATCTGTCACACACCATACATCCATCTTCTCACCGGTCATCCTCTACCATGCTGACCCTCCACTATTCCTTCCACGATAATCTTCTCAAACTTACTTTCCCTCTCTGCGCCTAGTGTGACCAAAGTACATAAATATGCATCTGTTAATTTCCAACATGAGCGCCTACTTCTCTCCAATAATATTTTTAATTTAGGCACTGGACTTTTTCTTCATAGAGCAGAATCACAAAGTATTCACCAGCTTCAATTTTCTTTTTGTCAGCGGCATTAACTTTCTACAATTCACACCCATAAATCACTGCGGAAAAAAATTAGGCCTTTTCCCCAGTTGCATCAACGAACAATTTGAGATTACATGGTTTTTCCACATTTGCTTAAGGGGGGGCCATAGCTGAGTAAGCCATCCCTAGTTGCTTTCTGATTTCTTTGGAATTGCCTCCTTGGTTGGCTATATATGATCCCATGTAATTAAAATTCATCTACTGCCTCTGCAGCTTATCTATTACTTGCTATGATAGCTTGCATCCTGATTGTTAGCCCTGTCAATGTTACATGCATTTTGTTTTTGTCACATTCAGGAACAGTCCGTATGCCTCATTAATTGTTTTTGGTTTGATTTGTTTTACAGACTCCAACATTTGTTGCATTTCATCAGTAATGGTAGCAAAGAGTGCTGTGTCATCAGCATATCTAAGGTTGGTTAACAGGTGTTCACCAAAAGAAATCCTGGCTCCTTCCACTTTCTCAAAACCTTCCAAGACTTCTCATATAAATTCTGTGCATATGTCAAAGAGGCTTGGGGACAAAACACACCCTTGTCTCATGCCCTGCCCAGTGAAAAACCATTCACTCTCATCTACTGCTCTTTGTACTGTGACCTCGTGATGGTGGTAGTAGAGATTTGCAGTGAGTTCAATGAGATGCGCTGGAATCTCCATGTCTCCCAACATCCACCAAAGACAGTCCTGTGTGTCCGATGGTATCAGATGCTTCTGAGTAGTCAATGAAGTTCATTCCCAACAGCTGAGTGTCTACGCTTTCCATTTTTCCATCACGTAACAGATATTTGCAACTTGGCACATGTGCCTCGTCCCTCTCTGAGGCCAGCTTGTTGTCACTAAAATTTCACTCCCACCAACATAACTCAACTGCTATGTCGATTTAAGAACTTCACCTCCATGAACAGCATAGAGTCAATGTCAATGTAGTTAGGTCAATGCAGAGTCAGTGTAAACACTGCGTTGCTTACATCTATTGTCGCTGGCGTTCACAAGCCATCCCACAGCAATGCCCTGTTAACTGGTGCAAGAGCTCCTGGTGAGGATGTGCACTGCCAACACATTTGCACCGCCAACACAAGGAGCAAAGTGTAGACACGCACAAGCGATGTAATTACTGTGGCAGCTGTATGCCAACACAGATTAGGTCGACTGAATTTTGTAGTGTAGACATGCCCTCTGAAAGGCAGTAGCTAGGTCAAAAGAATAAATCTTCTGTTGTCCTAGCACTGCCTACACACATGTACACTGTCTACACAGGCCTTAATCCCCACTAAATACAGTAGTGTAAAAGAAAGAGCAACTCCTCTGAAAAATCAATGAAGTTATACTTGTGAGTTGAGAACCTAGCCAATTGCTTCTAATAATTAGACATCATCATTCATTTTAGGCCTGCTCCAACTCCCACTGAAATCAATAGGACTGTTTCTATTGCCTATAAGATCGTTATCCAATTCCCCTTAGAGTAGAGAGAGAGAACAAAATGATCTTATAAAAAGAATGTGATAAACAGTATGAATTGACAGACAGGTGTTTCCAAGGTCCTGTAAACCAGAAATACTAATAATTTGCAGCTATTTGCATACCATGATGTGTCTGAGTACAGACGTCTGGTACAACTGATCCCAGAACAAGGCACAAAAATTGTTTAGCACCAATATAGGTCGGGGTGGTTGTTGTTTTTTCCAAACACAATGTAACATATGTGCTACAAAAATAGCAAAAACTGATAAAAATAGAAGACTTATCCTGAACTGAAGAGCAGAGTTCTGGAGTCTCTGTTTATTTAGAGACAGTACTGGCAACCTCATGCACAACATCATGTTACAATTGGAGTTTTACTATTAGCGCATGCAATTTCTTCCACCCTTCCCCATCAGAATCAAACGGTTTCATTGTTCTACATATCTGAAAATTTTGGCTCCAGACTTGGATGTCTTGCCTTATTGGGGGAGGGCTTTAAACTACAGCTTGAAATATTCGACACGAGTGTCTGGGAAACATTGATTTCTTCTGCCTAATCCCCTAAATATTGGCCATTCCCCCACCTTTTCCTTCCAATTTTTCAGCTAAAGTTCAGCCATCATGAAGATACTATTAAAAATTAGACTTTGTTAAGGAATCTAAACTGGCATGAATACTTACTAAGAGAAGAAGTGTGGTCTAGTAGTTAAAGTGCTAGCTTGCAACCAGAGTTCTGTTCTCCATTTAGCCTCAGGCTTCCTGCATGACCTTAATAACTCACTCAGGGATTGTTTCCACGAAGGTGTTAGCTCACCGCACAACCTGAGTTTTGCTCCAAAACCTAACTCCCATCCACTCACAAAAATCTCTAGCTCAAGTTAAATGAGGTTTTAAAACTTCAGCAAGCCAGCTGGGCAGAGGGTGTGGTTTGAAGTTCAACTGCTGCTGATGCTTGAGCTAGGGTAGTAATGCAGTGGCTGCTAATACAATCACTGTGCAGCAGCATGCTGGTTTTCAGTTCAACTGCTCTCATTCCAGCTAGGCTATCTCAGGAGACGTTAACTTGAGCATAGATAACGGACTACAGTAAAGGCAAGCCCCACGTCTCTCTGTGCCTCAGTTTCCCATCTGTAAAATTGAGATAATAGCACTTGCCTTCCCTCCAGGGGCACTGTAGATAAATGCATTAAAGATTAGGAGGCACTCAGATACTATGGTAACGCATTACAAAGAAGTATGATAGATAGATATCGAAGTGCCCAGGGTTTCTTTTAGTAAGAAAGTGATAGGCTAATTAAAGAAAATGCAGGACTTCAATATTGTGTGTAACAAAAATCAGTCATGCTCCATGTAGATTACAAGCCCAAGGCACTTAAGGCAGAGTAATCAGAGTCAGCAGGAAATCTGCAGTCATGTGATGATCAGTGTAGTTAAATGAAACCTCTAGTATTAACAAAAGGGTCAATCCTCTTCCATTTAAATTAGCAGCAACCCCCCCCCCCCATCATCTTTCATGGGAGCAGAGCCAGGCCCAAACTTCATATAAATAAACAGGACTTAAAATAAAAAAAAAGACTAAATTAAGAGACCTACGAACGTCCCAGTTACACTGGATGTGGACAGCTTGACTGTATATCATGGAGGCAAACTCACTGGTCTTGTCTATACCAGAGAGACTGCCTAAAATAGTTCCACATTTTTGTAGCACTGATGTAGCTTCCCCAGTGTTAACTCTAGTGTAGATTCACAGCCAACCACCACAGGAGTGTGACACTGTCACTTAACAGGGTTACACACAAAAGCATTAAAAAAACAGGCAACAGACAGCAACCTATCTATCCCAAGACTCGCAATGTTGCCAATGCTGGCAGAGCTGAACCAGTATAAGCACAGGGCAGTTGTTTTTGGAGTTCCCTCAGAACAGACAAGGTCCTTAAATAATGGATCTTTATAGATCTACCCTTTACCATCATTTCCCCCAGTGTTTCCTGTCCCCCTCCTCACCCTTCTTTCTCACACACAGCTGGACCTGCCTTCCCTTTTCTAGACTTAGTGGTGGAATCCCAAGCATTTGCAAATACTCCGTCTTCCCCTGCTCTGTATGAAGAGCCACATCTATTGTTGTTCCAACTTCCATACCTTTTTCCAGCACCTTCTCTTCTCACTGAGTCCAGAAGTAGATTGTCCTAGCAAAGAAATCTGAACTTTTGAAATCTACGGGAGTTTTGCCATTGATTTCAGTGGAGTTAGGACTTCACCTGAGCTAAATTTAAATAATTCAATATTGAATAACCTTAAAGGAGAGAAGTAGAGGGTATGGGTGCATTGGAGTAGAGCAATCCACTGTATTATATTATTAAAACTGTTCTGAATCTATCAAATGAGTTGGGATGCAAGGCTAAGGTTCAGGCCAGCCCTTATTTTCAATTCAAACCTGTTTTCCAACCCCTAAATGGCCACGCTGTCCGTGAGAAGTTTTCCTTGAAGTTTCCACCCAGGTAAACATTGACACAGAAAATCCACACACATCGGCCATAAATCTCAAACTCAGCACACCACAGGGTCAGATCCACAAAGGAGAAAGCGTTTAAATGCAACGAGTCATTTACAAAAAGGGTGTCCAAGTGATGGATGCCTTCAAATTAATATTATTTCACTTTATGTCAAGTTTCCAAAAAGGGGAAATGCACTCTGTTTTACACCGTACAGACAATAAAAAGAACCCCTTCAAATACATTAAAAAGAACTGGTGTCATACCGATGGTATAATGACTTCAGCTAATGGCTGTATCTTTTCACATTTACACTAGCAAAGTAAATCCCTTTCACTCCAGTGACACAAGGTTTTAAAAGCTTTCTTGTGCAAAATCAGAAGCCAGCCTGGGCTTAAAATATAATGCTGCTTTGCATTTACACTGCAACAAGGATCACAAACTGTTTTATAGACATGAATTAAATAAGCCTTCCAGGCAGATACCATCCCTGATTTACAAATGGGGAAAGTGAACCACTGAGACAAGGGACATAGAGAACCTCACTTGGGATACTTCATGAAAAACCTAAAAGGAACAATAAACTGCGTGAGGAGAGAATTCATCTTTAAAACTTGGATAATTTGACTTTTAAATAAGAGCTGCTGGGTTCCATGATCTCTGAAATATACAGCATATTTAGTTTATATATGACATGAGACCATGCTGCAAGGAGACACATTTACAAACCAGCACACTACACTGTCTGGCACTCAACCCCATGAGGGAGGGCGGGTTTCTGTCTCCATAGATCAAAGGCTCCTGGCCATGGGAACTGAAACAGTTCACATAACAAGGCAAGGTACCTTCCATCACACTATCTGCTGCTGATGATAATCAGCTGACTAAAGGCACAGAAGAGCCACAACAATACTGTCAGGAACTAAAGCTGGCAGCCTGCACTTTACCCGAATATCTTTCCAGGGAGTTGGAGGCGGAAAAGAAAGGAGGAATATTTCTTTCAAATAAACCATTTGAGACACAGCAGCAGCCGATTAGACTATAAACGTGAACAGGAACTGCCTTCAACCTAGGCAAGAATGCCCTTGTCCTGGAGACGCAGTCTGGCCTCAGAAGCGGACAGCTTGTTGTTTTGTCTGTGGCTGTTCTACTGCATTTTCCTCTCTGCAAAGGAGCTCGCATTAGGAGAGTGATTCTGAGAGGGGAATTCTCTCTGCCAGGGTATCATTTAGCAATATGTTACATGCCCTCAACCCCATTGTTTCCAAACCTTGAAGAAGAACAAAAGCAGCTGTTAATCAATATTCAAAATTATAAGGCTTGCCTTGCAGACAGGAAGCAGCATCTAAGGCAGATCTGCCTTTGAGGTGGTGACAATTCATGCAAAAAGGGAATTGAGGCTTCTGTATGGGTTTAATTAAACTGTGCAAACAAGAATAGGGCCTGAATCTGTGAGGTGCGAAGTGTCACTGAGTTGAAGGTGCCCAGCACTCCACAGGATTGAACCGAGGGTGACCAGATATCCCGATTTTATAGGGACAGTCCTGATTTTGGGGTCTTTATCCTATATAGGGTCCTATTACCTCCCCACCCCCACTGTCCCAATTTTTCACATTTACTGTTGGGTCATTCTAACTGAACCTACAGTTCTTGTGAATCTACAGTTCTTGTGAACAAGTTCAATAACATTATTATTATTTAAGATTAGCAGCTGTGTTAGTCTGTATCTGTAAATAAGACGAGGAAGACTTATAGCACCTAAGAAGGGTTTCTCAAACCGGGGGTCACGACCCCCCTGGGGGTCACCGAGCGCTTCCAGGGGGGTTGTGAGCTCCCGGCGCCGCTTAAAAGCCGCCGAATGAATTACTTCCACATTCGGCGGCTTTTCGGCGGACATGCCGAGCTATTTCGGGAGCGCTCGGAATGTCTGCCGAAAATAGCCGCTGAATGCGGAAGTAATTCATTTGGCGGCTTTTCGGCGGACATACAAGGGTCGCACCGTCGGACAGCTGCAGGAAAAAGGGTTGCGGTTCAGGTAAGTTTGAGAACCGCTGCCTTAGAGACTCTAAGGTGCTACAAGTCTTCCTCGTCTTATTATTATTATTATTATTCAAATTAGTGATTAATAAAAAACAGACATTTAGTGCAAATTTTTCATCAACTGATTCCCTGCAAGGAATTTTCTGATACTTTGCCCTTATAATTCATATGAACTGTTGGGACACCTAACTTTAATATCTAGCTGTCTTAAGTGTTCTTGTTCCACCTCTTCCCTAGTAAAAAACTGGACTTTAATGACAAGGATTGAGTCGATATCACATACAAGAAACTGCAGCATCCTGGAAGCACATAAAACTGTCACTAGTGAAATAGTATGTTGTGTGATTGCTACCAACTCTAGCTTCTTCTTTAATCTCGTAGCAGCGGACAATACCCATGAGAGGATGTGATGTTCACTTGACACAGGGTGCTGGATGGAAGCAATGAAGACATTCTCAAGAGATGCGGCCCCCACAGGCACAGACACTGCTACAGAAACTGTTAGCAAAACCCCACGGCACAGCTACTTTTTGATACTGATAAATGGAATTTTCAGGGTTGTCACAATGCAAAGCAAAACATCAATATTGTCTGCTTTAAAAATAAAATCTAAGGGACATCACAATGTAACCTGATTGAAAGTCTCTTGAAGCCAGTAAGTCTTCTATTGCCTTGAATGGGCTTTGGATCATGCCCACAATGCTCCAGTGAGGACCAAAATCAAATGAATTCAGCAGCTGAGAAAATTCCATCAAGGGTAGGGACCAAACCCACATCCAGACTCCAAGCTGGATTTGCACTGAAGCTAGTGGGAACTACAGGCACCCATGTACTCTGGAAAAAATAATTAAACCCCTTTTACTGAAGTGCCTAATTTAGGGACCCAAGCCTGAAAATTTGGCCTTTGTTCCTTATAAACTAAGGATTCCCCCATTTCTGTATTGGATCCTTTAAACAAAAAACAAAAACAAAAAAGAAGGGAAATGTTAAACTATTTCTTCTACTCTCACCTTTATTGCTGCCTGATTAAAAGTAGCGATGTAAAAGTTTAACTTGTTAACCGGTTAACCAAAAAGCTTGATGCTTATCAGTTTCTGTTAACGATTAAACTCCACCCAGGGATCCCCGCTGCGGGCGCCTGGGGGTCCCCGCTGCCGGCCAACGCACCCCCCCGAAGGATGGGCCAGCAGCCAGGACCCATGGCGTAGGGCCTGCAGCAGGTCCTGGGTGTGGGGCTGGCAGGGAGGAGCGCTGCCTAGAATGTGGGGGTGCTGCAAAAAAACCCATACCTGTAGTTCCCCTGGTAACCGAAAGAATTTCAATTGGTTACAAGGCTATTGTTTTTACATGTTATTTACATCCCTAATTAAAAGGATCCATTTTAGACACATAAGGAGCACCCACCCATCATTATATGAAAGGAATGGCTTCAAATGTTCTAATCACTGACTCTTCACTAATTGGGAGAGGGGTTAAAAAAAACAAGGGGAAAGTACAAAGGGATCCTTTATCCTGTGGGTAGAATTAAAACAAAGTAGAAACAAGCTCATTCTTAGGCTTATAAACCAAGCCTTTACAGATAATTATGTTTTATTACTCTTCATTTTATGAGCATTGTGTTATACAAAACAAATACCAGATGCCTATTTGTTTTATTCATTTTAGGAGGGGTAGGGGGGAGGGAATCTCTACCAGCACTGTTACGAGCAGCGCTGCTTTTAATTAAACTCAATGCACAATGAAGGCATAAAAATTAATACTGTTTGAAACCAGCAGGTAGGAAGCAAATATATCCAACTGTAACTGCTGAATACCCTCTCCCTTGGCGCCTGCGCTGCAAGGGGGAACATTCACAAGCCTATTACTTAGGAGCTGGAATCCGCAGAGCTGCTGCTCTCGCACAAGGTCATTTATAGATTTCATTTTTGTGAAAAATTAATGCCAGCCTGCCCCAAAATCAAAAAAGCTGGCGGCAAAAAAAAAAATCAATGGGAATTTAATGCCACCTGTGTGAAAATGACACGCCAAGGCCCACGCAGAAACACACCCGTAATACGTGCAAGCTGACTCTCGTAAACCACATTAGCCGACTTGATGAAATGGAACAAATAGGATAGGCTGCTGCCACCTTAGAGAAAAGGCAAAGGAAGTGCAAAGTGATTTCTGGCTAGCCTGGAGCGAATCACACATGTTCGGGGGGGAAAACAGTTATCGTGCAGATACCTTTCAAAGCAGGGGTCTAATTCTTCAACCATTTATTCACTGGAATCAGTGGGGTTACTCACAAGAGTGATCCTTGCTCACACAAGTAAGGCATGCGGGATGAGGAACTTCATTTGAAAGGAGGACCCTGTATCTGCAGAGCCCCAAAAATCTACAGATCTCCGCAGACCATTTTTGCAGATTGGCTGTGGATACTCATTTTTGTATCCATGCAGGGCTCTATGTATCAGTAATCTGAAGAATTCCATTGCTCTTTTCAGAGTGAGGCAAACAAATCCAATATCAGAAAAGCAAAAATCTGACACATTTTCTCCAGAAAATAAATTAAATCTGACTTTTCAGCAGTCCAATATAAATGATGATTTGCCTGGAGGCACTATGGGAAAACTGTTTCCCATTTACGATACTGGTTTCCTTTTTAATTTTAATCACATTCAGATGTGATTCTGGCAGACCCAATGCTGACCCCTTCATTCAGGCTAAATCCAGTTTTTCAACAACACATCTAGTATTTGTTTAATGTTACCTTCCCCAAAGAGAAGGTGATTTTCCTGACATTTTCATAAAGCATCTCATCTCAGAGTAGAGTTTTTCTGGGAAGTTTGCATGTTTAAAATTACACACACTTGCAGTTATGGAACAACAGTAAATGAAGAGTGAAGTGGCTACATCCTTTAGTTGAGGTAACAAAGTCCTGTGGCACCTTAAAGACTAACTATAAAGTTTTGAAGCATAAGCTTTCGTGGGCTAATACCCACTTCACACGGCTACCTCTCTGATTCTTGACATCCTTTAGTTGTTCATTTTTAGCGACTTTCACACTTTACTTTTTAAAGCAGCAGAATTATTGTATAGAATTTGTAATACGTTATCTGTATTTTAGAGAGAATCTACTAATATCTGCTTTTTAACCTTAACTATTTCCTAATGAAATTTGTTTGCAAATACATGCTAGATTCTATACTTCTGTAATCTAGTCAGTTAATTAATTATAGTCCTTGCCTGTAACAAGACCACAAAATGCCATTATACTGATCAGCACATCGATTGTGAAACTACTTGTATTAAACTAAGTTAAAGTAAATAAAAATAAATTAATAAGAATAATATACAATCACACCAACAGGACAATTCAAGATTAAAGTCCCAGTAGCAAATATCTTAAAATTTCTAGCCCCTTCATTTTACAGACACGACACAGCAGACCTCACTGCAATTTCATTATAGCCCAAGTTACAAACATTTTGGCTAAATTAAATAAATTATTTATATGCAAGGAAAAATCACAATCCTCTAAAACTGGAAAAAATAAAAAATAAAGTCTATTGCTCACTGAAGTTCAACAATGTTCTTTTGCATTAACCAAAAGAGAGTTATCTGCATTAGTTACTTCAGGTCTTATTTTTATCCTTCTAGTATCTCGAGATGTCAGTCAAGATTGGAGCACTGCTGTAAAACCACATAATAAGAATAAAAAAATCAGAGAGGCAGCTGTATTAGTCTGGGTTTGCAGAAGCAACAAAGAGTCCTGTGGCACCTTAAAGACTAACAAAAGTATTGAAGCATAAGCTTTTGTGGGCTAGTACCCACTTCGTCGGATGCATTCAGTGGAAGTATCAGAGGCAGGTATAAATAAGAAGGCAAGAGCCAGGTTAGAGGTTAATAAGAATTGGTGGTCCCTTCTTACAAGGTGCTTACAATCTCAACAGAGATGACAGACAACAGAGAAGCCAGGTGTGGGAGGAAATAGTATACAAGTAAAAGGATCAGGGCGAAAGGTGGGAAACATCATGCAACTTCCACTTCATGGCAGGTTGCAGTCTTGATCTAGAAAAGCTCTCACCATCTCCCTGTTATTATGAAAGCTGGTGCTTTCTTGTCAGCCATGGACTTCACCTTCCCTTCCTTTAATCTAGGCAGTCATTGTTCATTGAAGTTGACCTGGAAGCTGCAGCACTTGTAGAAGCTCTTTCATACCAAGATGCCTGGGAGCAGTGAGCCCAGCCTTCCATCACTGCGATGGCTACTCATAAACCGACAGATATACTTCAAGGCATTATTATTATTATTATAGCATATGAAGTCTTTAACCGAGGTGCACGGTATTGAAGCAGGATCCTTAATCATACATCTCACCAACAAAACCAATACCAGTTGGGTTCTTTACTTAGCTTCTCGAGATTCTGTCTGGTTTGTGCGCAAGGCAAGACCCTCTCAGAAGTAAGACTTTGCTCTCAAATCCTTCCCATTTGTATTGGTTCATATAGGACCATCTGATTCACTTTTACTATCTATCATTCTACACATAGGTGGGTGAAGAAGATTTAGTGCTGCAGATCGGGTTTGATTGTGTTTTCCTTGTGTAATATGTGAACAACATGCATATGATGTGAGCAAACCAACAGGAAAGCTGGGATAAAGCACCAGAGTGTACTTGGTCACTTTCGTTAATAATTGTAGCTTAGCTTTAATTATGTATATAACTTTGCAACATACCAGAGCATCTACTGAAATATATTTTGTAAATAAAAAATAAAATAATAATAATAATGAAGAGAGACCTTACTAAACTACCCTGCCATTAATATTAAGGGGAGAGTGGTAGAAAAGTGATCACATTGTGTGTGCAAATTATCCAGTTACTACGGTATTTTTTGTATTTATTTAGGGCAGGGAATAATCAACAGGAAAATGTGCCTGGGAGCCTTGTACTCATGATCTTTGAAGTGTCATCCATGTAACTTCACAGAGCCCTAACAACTCTCATGCTTTGATTATTCTCCCTTCCCACCCCACCACCTCAGTTAATCACTTTATTCTTGCCACAGCAGAAGTCGGACAAACATAGTTAAAAGGTTCATGGCTGAACAAGTCACCTTGACTGACAGGAGGATTTGGAGAATTTTGATATTCTGGAGGCAGCAGAAGAAATTACCAGAAGGGACTGGTTGGGGGATGAGAAAAGCAGGGACTACAAAGACATTTATTAAAATGATGGAATGTTCCCCAGAAAGAAAACACATCTTGACACACATATCTTTGCTTTATACCTAGCATTCGATAACTGCCCAATTTAGTCATGCATACATGATTTATTAGAGACTGAACATATGTAAAAACTACCTGAGATCTGTGTCAGGTCCAAAAATAAAATATTTTTTATTTTATTGTGTTTTAACAGCACCTTTTATAAACTCCTCTGTATTTCCAAACCAATATTTGAGTCTAAGAGCAAAGCAGGCAGTAAGTTAACAATGTGCTTGCATTAAGAGATACAGAACTGCAATATTGTATTTAAAGGGAGAGCAGAAATAAGGTATTTGATTGCTTGAAATAGTTCCCTGCCTTCCAGAAACTTGGCTTAAAATTCCTATCTATGAGACTCACCTTGCTGTTATAGTTTTATTACCACTACTTCTGGGAATTTCTCTGGTAGTTAATATGCAGAAATGGTACATAGAACTAGGTCCTGCTGCCATAGATAATGTGGTTCTAAGGGAAATCCATCAATTGTTAATGGCCATGCAAATTGTTGAAACTAGAGAGTTATTCACAGTTATCTCACTGTGATTTGGTAAGTGTCCACGCCTGATGTGATCACTCACTTGATATTTTATTCCATTATAATTAAAATAGTATGCTTACCTTTCAGATGTTAAAATAAAAGGGGTTGGGAAAAGGTTTTCTATCTGTTTTTAGTTATTTTATGTATACCTGTACTTACCTGAAGTTTTATCATTAGGAAAAATCTTTAAGAATAAAATCACTGCCAAGTGAAATGTTTAAATCCATCTGATCAGATATTAAAGTACTTAATCTGCACTTAATTTTATGCCTAGATCTTGCAAAAGACATATGCATGAGCAGAACTTTATCCACTGAATGCCTTTGTAGGACTGGGGCCTAAAACTGCAGATTAAGCACTTTGTAAACTTCTAATCAGAGGGCTTAAACATTTCTATTGCTTAGGCTAGAGCAATTTGATGTTTAATAAATTATATACAGATTTCCTCAAACTCATAATGAGTTCAGTGTCTTGCATAACCAACTCACTGATTAATAATTTTCAGCTTTACAGCAATTTTTACATATCAGATGCAGCTTTCTTGTTTGAGATACCATATTTTTACTAAAATGTGGCTGGGGGTTCGATATTGTTTTCAACAGCCCTCAAAGAGAAAAAAGTTACTTTCCAGAAGTACTTCAAAAGTCATATTACACAAAATAAACCCTATTATTTTTCCTGTTTGGATTAGATAAATTATATTTAATTTTAAAAAATTCCACCTGCTAGCACCCAGCACAATGGTCAATGGCAAATCAAGGAGATAAAACATTTATATGTTTATCTTCCTGAAATAGCTCGTTGAGTGTATGTGCAGAGAAACCCAAACCAAGCCTTTAGAAATATAAACCCAGACACTATAAGCCAAGAATTGTCCTTCCCTTCATCTCCAGATAACAGGCTTGATTTCCAGAAGCAGCCTCTGATTCTGCACCTGCAGACAATAATGGATGTAATTTTGATAACACACTTCATAGCAGTTCAACATTAAACTATCCAATTGCACCTGTAAATCAGGTACTTCTATAAAATGTGCCTGCAATTATTTACAGGTGCAAAAATCAGAAGAGTTGAAGCTCCTCCGAAAGAATCAATGTCCCTAACTGAACTGGTTATGTAGCTAAATGAGTGTGAGAAAGACACAAACTGATACCCCAAGGACTTGAAATGGGCCAAGCAAAGTAAAGCACAGAGTACTGCCTGGTACCAGTACTTGCTCCCTTATGAAGCCCATATGCAATGGCTCGTGCTCTGCTCATTCTGCTGGACCAAAGGCAGATTTTACCTGTAAATTGCTCACTCCAATGCTGTGGGGGAATGGAGAAAGTTAATCTGGTGTCCAGAGCAGATGAAGGCACCCATTCCAACCCACTTCCAGCTGCTACCAGGGGTGGGGATGTTTATGGACGAGCTGCATGGGAAGACCAAGCATCACTGGGAATCCTTCCTTTGAAGGGCTGAGGAAAGGGAGCTATCCCAAATGGATAGGAGGGTAAGAGCACAAGCACTTCCTACACCCAGGAGCTAAGACAGAACATGAAGAGCACTCCAGGAGTGAGAGCCCCCTGCTCAGCAGTGGAGAGGAGAGTGGGCATGGCACTGGGGGAGGGAGGACAGATTGCTGAGATCCTAACACCGCTTCCACCCTTGCGATCTCCACCGCACACTGCAAGAGAGCCACCAAATGGGGACTGAGTACACCTACAGATAACTGAGGCTGTTCACACACAGTCACCCCCCTTTTTCATTTACACAGAACACAACTGTATCTTGCAGGAGGTGCAGCTATAAACACCTACACACACAAGTCTGTAGGGGAAAGGTTTGTTCCACCTGTGCATGCGACTCCCATTAACAAGGGAGCATCCAAACTTATGGAAGAAAGCAACAAAACACCTCCCCTTCAAATCCCTCCACTGGTTTCCCAGCCAGCCCACAACAAATCTGATCCCCTTAGTATCCTTCCAGACTCAACATAATCTCAGCCTAACCTTCAGCTCCTATCTGCTCTCCCCAGCTCTGCTCACTCCTTATTTTCCTCTGAGTCCTCCCTTCACCAACCCCTCCCAGCCTCACACTTTTACTCAAGCTTTCCTCCTCCTTTCTCCTGTTAACACAAGACATTCCATCTTCTCCCTCCTTCCGGGAACTGTTCCCACCTTTGTTCTCTGTGACACACTCTCTTCCCTGGATTGCTGTCTTAGACTGTAAACTTTGGATAGCATCTTAGTCTACACGTGTAGAGGATCATATGCTTTTTTTACAGCCCCAAATAACTGATTAATAACAAACCTGGGAACTCCCCCCCTCCCCCCAAGGAACTGAAGATTCGGTTTTAATGTAACATGTTGCTGCTGGAAACAGAAATGTTATTATAATACATGTTATTATAGGTGCTGTTGCACACATCCCCAGAACTAAGATTGGGCTTAAATTGATGAAAGTGAACAATAACACATATCATGTGACTATGTTTACAGCAAATCCAATGTTTTCAAAAAACCTCAAGTATATAATTACAATCTATTACAATTATGCAAAGAAATAACATTACAAAGAGGCCTTCTCATTTTCCATTCTTAGCACTGAATACTTTTGTTTTTCAGCCAATCAACTAAATTAGCCCTAATTCTGTTTCATTCAGACACACAAAGAGTGTATTAGAGAAAAAAGTGAACAAACAGGAAATTCACTTAAGAACCGGTTTTTAGCTTTCATGTGTTTCTGGACTAGAAATTGTCATGGGGAAAAAAGTCAACTTAAATAAGAACAGCTTTACTGAATTTATTAACGGCATTGCAAGGTCACATGGAACATTTACCCATTATGGAGACACTGATTGTAAATGTGACAACATCTGGTACAGTTTGAGTTATGTGGGGTGAATTAAAAATTGTGTATACTTAAAGGTAACAAAGTTATCCCTTCCAATACCGTGACCCAAGACAACTCTGTCACAGACGAAGTAAGCAAGGGAATCTTAGTTTGGAGAATATCAGTTACTAGAAACTGAATAAAACATCAATGATCTATCTTTGCTTCATGAAATATAAGTTGACACAGTGGACACAATAATTAAGACTCAATCCTTAGGTAGCACTTTACAGATTTCAAAGTGTTTTAAAAAGGAAAGATAATGGCATTCTCCACTATTTTGAAGATGTGCAAACTAAGTCACAGTGTGGTGAAGCAACTCATTCAAAGTCACATAGCAGGTGAATGACAAAGCTGGGAACAGAACCCCAAATCAGATGTGATGACTCATCATTTGGACCACAGTGATATGGAAGGAATCGATTGGAAACTCATGAGATACCATGTGACAGCATTACTAATGCAGTGCAGTATGGAGGGAAATCGGGAAAAAACGTAAGGTACTTTAATATGGAAAGGGAGTATGATGAATCCAACATTAAAGCCTCCACTGTACAAATCAACACGGCTCAAAAAGCCACACCAGATCCCTACCATGACGCTTCGAAAGAACATGATTAGGGGGTTAAACAAAGAGGTATCTCATTACAACATCAGAGCAAAAGAAACTTTGATCAAAACCTGACAGCCAATGTTAATATTTAAAAGTATCCAAACAAGATAAGTGGTGAATATACAACATTTAAAATGGACAATGAAGACAGAAGTGACACCTTCTCGCTGTTATTATAGCATCTTAAGCTTCTTTGGCTGCTTTTCACAATACATTTTGTTGTTCAGCAAAGCCACACTAACCAAAATTCAGATCTCAATCAAAAAGAGTCTGCTTATTGGGAACATGCATATAGGCTCCTATCGAGAAAAGCAGTGAGACACATGCTTTCCTGAATCAGGGTCATATACATGAAAATATTGCTCCCTTTTTTGTATGAAACACATACTGCTCTCTCCTTCAAATCTTTCCTTAAAGCCAGTTTCTTTCATGACTTTTCAATATATGGATCTTCTCTTCTAGGATGTTGACACCTAAAAGATTGTCCATATAATTATAATATAACATCTAAGTCAGACTATAAAGCTTTCAGGGAAGGGACTGTTACCATATGTGCTTTATAAGTTTTGTATACATCTACAGACCCATATTAAAATAAAATTAATATTAAAACCCATTGGTCAACAATAAAAAATAAAGACAAACATGAAATACGTGTTTTCATCCCAGCCTATCAAGATGAAGGGGTGAGGAGAAACAAAGACTTCAGAATACAGTGTGACCTATAACAGGGTTTTGTTTTCAAATGAAAATATCCTGAAGTATTTGCTAATGTGGAAAACTGTGGAACCTTAGATATAACCTAAAGTTATACTCATGCATTCTTCTGTGCTAATGTCATCTGCATAGGCTATGCAACAGACACACACACATTGCATCATCACATTTAGATATAGCCAAGTCCTGTGGAAGAGAAATCAGTCATCTTAATGGTACAGAGTATGCTATTTAACTTATTTTTAAAACAGTCTCTAAATACTCGCTTGGGTGCCTATTCATTAATTTCTCTGGTTAACAGACTGGTTTGTTTATCAATGACCACAAAACTCCTTGGATATTCAGAGAGAAACTTTGTAGACAGAAAGAAGACCAGACAGTGAATAAAGATAATGCTCCAGAAATCATCATATTAACAGCCACTCCTCTCCAGACCCAGCCTTTGAGTAAATAAATTTTCCTTCTCTTGCTATGCAAAGTGTTTTCCTTTAAAACAAACTGAATACAGTAGTCGGGTGGGGGGGATTGGAGAGGGGCTGGTGTTTTAAAAACATTAACTACAAATATGTGACACTTAAATATGTGACACGTGTGCTTAATTATCCTAAGCGTGGAATGTAGGAGTAACCTGACAGTGGGGGTCAGAATGATTTACCTACAGAGGAGCAGCCACACCTAGGGCTTGTCCTCACTTGGGGGGGGGGGGGAAATCAACTGCAGATACACAACTCCAGCTACATGAATCACGTAGCTGAAGTTTGCGTATCTGCCGCCAACTTACCGCTCGTTCCCACGACGGCGGCAGGCGGCAGCGCGCTCCCCCGTCGACTCCAGCTTGCACCTCCCGGCAAGCTGGAGTTCCGGAGTCGACGGGGGAGCCGCGGGCGATCGATTTATCGCATCTTAATAAGACGCAATAAATGGATCGCCAGAAGATCAATCCCTGCCAGCTCTAGTGAAGACGAGCCCCTAGATTGATGGTCTCTCTCTAGTTCACTACCTTGTGACAAACAGTGGCTGCTACTAGATGAGTTGGAGGAAGGAGCAAGATACTCTCCAGCAGATGACTAGGGGATAACCCTCACACAGGGAAAGTTTCCTCCTAACCACAAGTAGTTAAGAGTTTGATTTAAGGCCTGAAGCAGGATGGTAATATGCATGTGCATGCCTGTATACGCCCATTCACATATGCAATCTTCTTCAGAAAAGGCCTCCCACATTTGTCAATGGCTACAAATGGAATGTATAAAATCTCCCCTCCCTCTGAAGAAACAATCAGAGAAGCCAGAGATTTTCTGTCCCCTAATACAAGATTAAACTGTGAATGCTCAGTAGTAGTAGTAGTGTGCTAGGACAAGTCAGGCTCAGTAGCCTGCCCCAGGGAGCTCACTAGGTACATAAACGAGACAGCTAAAGTATGGGCAGGGGAGAAGGAAGAACAATACAAGCCCAGCAATCAGGGTGAAGATCATTTCATTTGATGTTTTCTTGTTTTACTTGTTCTTAAAAATATAGCGTTAGTAAGGGATGGGCCGGGTGTGCATAAGGGGGAATGGATAAGCAGAACAAGAAAGGGAAAGGCAATATTGAGGGCCGCATGAAGGAAAGGATAGAAGGGAAGGGGACTGTGAAACAGGTGTAGAGACAAACAACGGAACAGCAGTGAGAAATAAGCACTGTGACAAAGCTCCAAGTCTGTACTTGTGGGTCCTGCATTTCTCGGCGGATTTTACTAGCCTCAGAGGCTCACTGTGACCATCCACGTAGCCCTTCTCTCTTTAGAGACGAGGTCACAGTCTATTGAGCCATTTTCATCATAAGCCAGTGAGGAGAAATTATCCTTCTGGGAACAGTCTCTGTTGCCTCCCTAGTCTCGGTGATTAATTGGGGAAGGTAGGAAGGGGGGAGCCCGGGCCCGCCCTCTACTCCGGGCTCCAACCCAGGGACCCTAATAGTATCAGCTAAGATGGCTGACCTTTTAACCACCAAGCACAATACAATTCCCTGGGCTACTTCCCCACAGCAGTCCCTGCTTCTTTACTCTCCACTTCACCCTTACCTCAGGGCCTCCTTCCAAACTGCTCTTTGTTCCAACGCCTCCAAACTGCTTTCTGCTCCAATGCCTCTCAAACTCCTGACACCCACACCCACCTGACCAAATGGGAGGGTTTTTAAATGGTTTCAGCCAGCCCCTGATTGGCTTCAGGTGTCCCAATCAGGCTAGCTGTTTCTGCTGCCTTCTAGAACCTTCTTAATTGGACCGGAGTAGCCTTTGTTTGGCTATCCAGGGAACAGAGACCTGCACATCCTGAGACTCCCTCAACAGCTTCGCGGAGCAGTGGGCGCTGTGTGGGGTTCTCTGCTTGGTGTCCCCATCCTGTACCCTCGTTTTGAACCTGTAACCCTCACGCACTCCCTTGCCTTTCTTCATTAGTTGTCCCCCGTATTCAATTGGCCCCGGGTCCAGTATCCCTCCCACCAGGCTGGGGGAGGGACTTTAGTAACGGACGGGCTTAGGCCCGCCCACCTCCTGGGTAACCAAAAGCTGCACATCCTGAGACTCCCTCGACAGCTTCGCGGAGCAGTGGGCGCTGTGCGGGGTTCTCTGTTCGGTGTCCCCATCCTGTACCCTCATTTTTAACCTATGATCATCATGCACTCCCCTGCCTTTCTTCATCAGTTGTCCCCCGTATTCAATTGGCCCCGGGTCTAGTGTCCCTCCCGCCAGGCTGGGGGAGGGACTTCAGTAACGTGCAGGCTTAGACCTGCCCATCCCCCGGGTACCCAAAAGGTGCACATCCTGAGACTGATATACCTGCCTTCCAGCACTCTCCTATACCCTTTTGGTCTGACTCTGTCACAGCACCCAGAACCAAAATATAAGGAAAGAGTTTCATGGCATCACCACTGTCTGAAAGTTCAGAAGGTGCCATTGCTGCAACTGTCACCTCAGCTACCAGCTCCTACCTGTGACCCCAGGGACTGACTCCACTTGCAACTTTCATTTTCCCACCTGGAGGAGGCCCTGGTGTCCTGGGAGGAGTACCCAGAGGGAGACAATCTGGCCTCAGTTCTATATGTACATAGACATACGCACCATGTTCAGCACAGAAATAACGCAAAAGAAAGAGTGCATTAAAACAATGTCTTCAAATGTCTCTTGTTTTGTGGGAAACCTAGTAAATACCAACACCTTCCCCCCCCGCCCCATTTCCTGCATTTTAAATAAAAGTATTTTAAATCAGCAGTATGAAGATCAAGTAACTGAAAGCTGATAGGAAGGCAGTTTGATGGGGATAGCAGCCAAGGCAGTCATGAGAAAATGCCCAGGATCCTTCAGTGGATCTTGAACTTCTCCAAATCTACAGTTTGGAGAAGAAGCCTACTGGTTGTATCAAATCTATAGGCCAACTCTGATCCTATTGAGGTCAGTAGTTTGAAACAGGAACAGAATTTGGCTCTACATGACCACTCAGCCGGTTATAAGTAGCTACACTGAACTAGAGGATTTTTTACATATTTTTAAACAGCAACTGAAAAGGTGAACTGGAAAAGCTTTTAAAAACAAATCTTATTTACACGATGCCAAATCAGTAACAGAATTTATGCAGAGACTTAAAGGGGACAGATATGTTGACAATTTAATACAACATATTTGAAGCTCAGCTCCTCTATTTGCCTGCCAAGATCCAACTTTACAGTTCTGTGCCTCCCTTGTGAGAGATAAAGACATTGCAACTGCCTAACGAGGAGGGAGTTCAGTAAAGGACTTCGGGATTTGTACTGCTAATTCTAACAGCAGACACCCAGAACCCCAGACTCTGTTTTTGGCAGGTAAGAAAAGAGGGTAACGAGTTAAACATTTCATTTTTTCCCATTTTGTTCTTTATTATCCTTCATTATAACCTTCACATAGGTATCATAAAAATGCTTAATCATAAGCATGCAATAGGTTGGTGCTATCTAAAGAGATGTCACATATTTATAGATGCAAATCTAGTTAGATTTTGGTCTGTTGAGCCTATATTCCATGTACTGATAAGGAGACGCTCAGCTGGGTGTTTACAGACCTCTAAAATGTCCCTAATTTCAGGCTCAAAATGGCTTACCTTCCACATCAATTTGGTGGAACTGATCTCACATCACTTTCCATTCCCTGCATGAAGCATTTCTCTGTCCCCCTTGTTTTGGCCACACAACATAACGTATCCTGTATTTCAGCATAGGCTGATTGACAGGTATAGCAGGCGAAGTCTGAATAATGTCTCTTTTTGCTTATTCTCTGATCTGTTCATAGAGGCTACAAAATCCAAGATCACTCTTCATGTATTCTGTGCCTCTCTCATAGCTAATCTATGGATTTTTCCACTGATGAAGTTTCCATCACTGATTCCAAATAAGAGGATCTAATCCTTTTTATATTGGTGGAGGATGTAGGGCCTGATCCAAAGTCCAATGAAGTCAACAAAAAGCATACTACTGACTTCAGTCACCTTTGGAACAGACCCTAAACATGTGACTACCATCACTGTCGCTTTCTCCATTTTCTGAAAGATGTGAGGTCAGGGTTATCCAGAGTCGAAAAGGCATAGATAGCAATATATGTAACCCAACCTATCTTCCACCTTAGAAAGACGCCAGTTTTTGGGAAATGTCTTGAAAGCTTCTGGCTGTATTAGGACAGACACATAGCTTGCATTTGTATCCACTGTTACCTTTAGGACTACATCAATGATAATCTGTAATATTACCTTCCAAAAAGTAACTTGATATTAATCAAACCTACCCACGAATTTTGCTTTTGTTAAAAGATAGTGTTTAGTCTGCCTTTAAATGACCTCCCATTCATCTTCGATAAACATGACACCTGTTCCTTTCAATGTATGCACCTAACCATTTCCAAAAGTGGAAATTATCAAGCTAAAATAAAAAAACAAAATCATACTGAAAAGGAATTTTTTTAAAAGAGTGATTTTTTATGATTCACTACAGAAGTCAGCCCTAATGAAGAGATTCTGGGGCAGAATACATAAAATATTTTTTTAAAACCCTGTTTGCAATAGTCTAATCACGATAATGCAATTCATTTTAGTCTGCATCAGCTTTATCTGCCGAGATGCATAACTTTGATGAAAATTAATTAGCTCTCACATACAGATGGCTCTCAATAGCACTTATGAAGACTGAGCCAAATATGTCCCCCTTCTCAATGGAATAAGGTGTACTTTACATAAATAGAGGAGAAATCGGTTGATTTTTCTCATTTCTAGGGGGAAAGGGTAGGGGGAGAAAAGAGAGAAGCTGTATTGTGTGGACATGTAGATCTTGCTTTTACTGGGCACTAAACATTTTGCTCCAGGCAGAATTTCATTGCAAATAATGTTAATATTACCTTTTTTCACAAAGTGCCATTTTACATTGGAAATAAATGCAAATCATAACCTTACTCTGTTGATATGACATCAGCAAGATTTTAAGTTCCACCATCTAGTTTAGCTGCCTTGACAAAGATTCTCCTTACAGCCAAGCTCAAATCATTCATGATGCACCGTGCATGGATTGATACTTCTAGGTCAGTGTACCCTATGAAGGGGATCATGGGATAAACAGGAGCACAGAAACAAGACAGTATACATGCCACTGTAAATTTTAAAAAGAGTGATACAGAGTGAATTATCTGACTTGCCCATCTCCTTATGGACAAGCTAATCCATTTCTAATGCACAATTCTTGGAGAATGCACATTATTTTCAAAAAATGAGGCGATGTCGCTTAATCCAATCCAAAAATTACAGAACAAAAGCAGCTCGGTCTGACCTGAGATCATGTGAATATGAATTTAGATCTAGCGTAGGCTTCATTTTAAAATCATTATAATGAATTTCTTCTTTAACTGGCATAGCCTTGTGCAATGATATCTTTCTCAGGTGCAGTTTCCGTTACAGCTAACAGAGGACTACCTGTTACAACATTTACATATATATGTTATATATTCACATGTAAGAAATACTATTGGCTGCCGGTAGTCATAATTGCCTCTGGATGTGACCTTGTCAGATTTCATACATTGAACAGAGTGAGCTATGATCAGTATTTGAATGGGAGAAAAGCAAAACTCAGGATGCTACAGGAAGTGGTATTCAGTAGGTGGCACACTTTGCCATAGATCAGTACTGAATCAATGCTTCAGCATTGTACTAAGGGACAGCAATATGCTCTTGCAGGTCATTCAGATAAGATGTAAAGATAAAAGATCAACCATTCATGGTAATTCACAGGAGTATTAGCTCCAGTATCCTGACCACAATTCCAATTCAACAACTACATTCAGCCGACCTAAATTTCCTCCTGACATCTTAAATAACTACAATTATCTCCACGTCCTATCTTAAACTACTGCGTAACATTGCTGTGCAATGTTAAACAGTTACTGCACTCTATCCCAGATAGAGTTGCACTTGCCACTGAAGTGGACAAGCAGGGATCCCTATACTACTTAGATATGAAAGAGGACACATCAGGTGTGGTTTTTATTAAGATTAAAGTGTATTATAAGGTGTGTGTTGTACACTCTTTAATGAAATTGACCTGCATAGACATTGTAAATAATACAAGCTCAAGTTCCCACAAAATTCAAAGTTCCCAATAGTCAAACCTTTGACTGGTACTTTTTTGTGTTTAAAGAATCTAATAAAAAGTTTAATAGTGAGAATAGTGAATTCTCCAGAATTCAGCAAGATGGCTAAAAGATGAAAAGCATAGACTCTCTCAGATTAAACAAGCATATGCCAGAAATCTCTGAAGGCTAGAGGCATTCTCTCTCTCTCACTCAATGTCTTATGAAGAAGACATCAATTACTGTCCATAATTTAAAGGATATCCCAGTTCATGAGTCAAATGTGTAAACATCTTCATTTGAGCTACACAATCTGGATTTACACCATGTTTTTACGTTATTCATATTAAAAATGTATCAATTTTCTATGCTCAGAAAGCAAACTAAATAAAGAAATCAACAAGTATTTGTGAAGCTTCATACCACTTCCTTAAAGGGCTCTAAAATAGGCAGAAGGTGGATAACCTTCATATCAAAGAAAGCACAGAGCTTTCCTGGGCTTCAGCGTTAGCTAATTAATTTATTTCAAATTTTGTGGCTAATGGCTGCAAGAGAAATTGGCAGCCAGTTGGAAATTTTGGGCAGCATTAAGATCATGGTAACTTCGGCATTACCCTCTTCCAGGTTTATTTTTCTTCCACACAGTATTTCACTAGCCATTGCAAACTCTTCCAGCCTTTGGCAGTTCCTGATGCAGCTCTAGATTGTACTAACTCAGCAATATAAAGCTGCTCTGTTTTTTAAAAAATTCTGTACCATGGAAACAGACTGTGCAGTTTTTGCATGGAAATATTTGCTCTGGAGCACACACAGCAGTGGTCAGCATTTAAATTAATTAACTGTTTTAAATTAGTTAGCACTGCCATTCTACAGAGGTAATTCCTATAAAGTGATTTTTCAGCAACTACATATACAAGAATCAGAGTGGTAGCCGTGTTAGTCTGGAATTGCAGATACAAGTTACACAATTAAAAGGGATATTTGGGGAGAAGAGTAACAGTAACCACCTAAGCCACCAGGTTAAACCTGCCCAAAGCTGTAGTATGCAAAGCACCAAAAGAAGAAAAGTAATCAGTGTTACACAGAGTACACAGAAAATGTTCCTAGCTACTGGAAAGAGTGATCAACATGGAAAAAAATACCAAGCGACCTTAGGATCAGTGGAGTTTTCCTCCTTTACCCATTTGTAGCATCTAGAGAAATAAGACAGTGAGCTATCTTACTATACACCCACTCTACACATCACAGACTCAGTCCTGCCTTTGGACAATTGCTCTTTGAGAAAGACAAGACTGGGCGTTGCACACACACACACACACTCTCTAACTAAATCACTACACACACTCTCTCTCTACAAGTCATCAGCTCTCTTCGAGCTCTGTCCTAGGTGGTTAACTTCGGGGCTGGGAAGGAAGAGGACGTTTACCCTGAAGAGAGAAAATGATGAATGAATGGTGAAGCCAGAGAGGAGAGTAGCCTCTAGCAGCATCTCTGTTGCCAAGAGTGCGCATACCGGTCCGCAGCTAAACCCAGGACAACCTCCAGGGCTTTGCATCCCATTGCAAATATTTTCCACAATGAGGTGCTTCCACCCCCGTCTATCTCAGTAACTGACTAACAGCTGGAAAGAATTTCAGGGCAGGAAAAGAAAAAAATCCTGGCTTTCCTGTGCCCTGAAAGTATGTAGCACATTGAAAAATGCACATAGCTGACAGCTGCCTAGAATACGACAGGCCTAACCTTAGGCACGCCAAGAGAGAAGGGGGGGGGGCACTGGTCACTTACTTTTCATATTCGGTGTTGTCTCTATCGCAACGCGAATCCTTGTGCTTTTGCCAGTCTTTGCCATGCTTGCAGGTGGTCAAGAGGACAACATCCTCCCCGTTATGGACGTGATATAAGGCATTCCTGGTGTCTGACCCTATCCCTGTCAGGTACCTTTTCCCCTTGAATACCAACATGTACTTCCTGAGAGGAGGGATGGTGTTAAACCTTAGAAATCCCTTCTCCCCTCCTGTCCTAGGATGATCCTTAGAAAAGAGCGGAATAGAAACATCGAAATTCGGTCTGAAGTTTTCAGTACTGATGCTCGCTTTAGCCAGCATCGCCTGGCCAATATCAAACCCCACGTCTTCGGTGTAATCGGGCCAGGTGCCGGAATATAAATTAAAAATTAAATGATTTCTCCCGTTGTTCCACAAGTGGAGGCTCTGCACTTTCGATCGCAGGTTGTGCACGTACTGGGGTGACAACTGGTCTCTGTCTAAGGTGTCCAAGCTCAGGACAAACAGGCAAGCTTGGCTCGGATCGGAAGTGTAAAACCTGGATCCCTCGATGGCTGCTAGAATGTTTTGGTAACTTTCGGCGATTTTCTCCCCTTTCTGCTGCGGGTACACGTAGACCTTGAAGCCGTTTTTCTTGCAAAGGGTGAAATCGAAGCAGGACTCCATGCGGCACTTCTTGCCTTTGTAGACGCTGGAGTTGGCGTCTCTCTTCTGCCTAGGGGAAATGTGCACATTGTAATCCTCGTTTTCCAATTGATCCCAAGGAATGAAGGGGCGCAGAGCGTCCGGGAATCGGGGCCAATAGTGATCTGGGCTGGTGTGGTGCAAGCCATTCCTGCTACTGTGCTCCTCTCTCCGGCTTTGGTTTCTCGCTGCCCTGAACTGCAAGCCTCCGAAGTAAAACAAAAGGACGAGACAAGTGCCAGCTGAGAGCAGGATGAAATAGCGTTTTTTGGCCTGCATGTGTCCTATCTGGGTCAAAATGATTGTAAATAAACACAAGGATCTCCCAAGTTTGCCAATCAACACTTTCAGCTCCAGTCCGCCATCTTCCCGCCTGCAAAGACTTCAAACTCTCTTCTACCACCTTCTCTTTATTCCTTTCCCAAAGCCTTGGACTGATGCAGCGCATGTGGGCGATTTCTTTAACTTTCTCCCCTTCTGTCTTTCATCTTTGGCTCGCACAATAGAGAGAGAGAGAGAGAAACAGCGAAGGCGAATAATTCACGCCCAGCACAGGCTTGCGAGGCAAAGGGCTGGGAATTCTCTTGCATGCATACACATACACACAAATGAAATAAGCACCAAATCCAGCTCCCTTCACCCCTCAGTCAATTGCAAGACTGAGTGTGTTTCCCCCTCCCCCACTCTCTCTCTAGTGTTGCAAACGATCAAGGTACAGCAGCAACTTCAACTCATCCAAAACACTCCCGCAATAACCAAGCCCCCTGGTTCCAGAGCGAGTCAGCAGCAGCTCGCAGCCAGCGCCGGTTCACACAGCTATCACCATCACATCTTCCAGCTTGAGCGCCGTAACCTTACAAATCCCTGCATTTCTCTTTATTCTCTTCTGCAGGGGAGCTCCTAGACTCTGGTGCTGTTTACCCCTCTCTCCGCGATCTCTGTGAATGGCCCCCGGGATGGAAGCAGCCGAAGCAGTGAAGATACTCCTCCTTCTTCCTCCTCCTCCTCCTCTTTGCCCCCGCCCCCCAGTCAGGCAATGAGGTGCGAGCTGCTGAAGCACGGAGGAGGCTGCCTGCCCCTATTCGAACGTCGCCGATCGCAGAGTTCGATCTCCGAACGTTACCCGGTTCTGAATGTTACACTTACACATTCCATTCCCCGACACCACAGCGCTGACCTCATCCATCCACGCAGCCCGCTCCCCCATTGGCTGAGCGTCACGTCCGGGGTGGGCGGTGCTTCCGCTGCACCCATTCATAACCCCCCCACACACACACACACACCAGCCGGAGGATACAGTGTTGCAGTAGTAAGATTACATGGAAACGCTTTGAGAACGGGGTGCGTGAGAGCGGTGCTGGGGGTGGGGGAATACATGTTTAAGAGATCGCCCACAAAGCAGAGCAGCTTGCAGGCATCTTTGGGGCACAGTCACCCCTCCTGCCCTTTCCCTGGCACAGCACTGATGAGCGACGATCTAGGAGGGTCTCCCTAGTATTATGTTAAGCAGCTTCCTGCGGGGTGGGAGATTGAGATCGGATTGCAACAACATACAAGTACTTTTCAGTATCAGAGGTGTAGCCGTGTTAGTCTGAATCCGCAAAAGCGGCAAAGGGTCTTGTAGCACCTTATAGACTAACAGATTTTAGGGATCATGAGCTTTTGTGGGTTGACCCACTTTTCAGTGATCCCACCCCACGTACAGGCAGTAACAGGGCGGCAGGCCGGAGAGGCGGTTGTCTAGGACAGCAGGCAGAGGTGCTGGGACTAGGGGTGCTACTCCACCCCCTGGCTTGAAGCGATTTCCATCATAGAATTTACAGTTTGGTTCAATGGATCTCAGCACCCCCACTATCTACAGTGTTCCAGCAGCCCTGGCGGCAATAGTCAATCTTTAGGGATTGTTTATGGTGGGAGTGACTGTTTGGGGGATAGACGTTTTCCAGTTTGCCTCAGGCTAGGAGCTGAGCCAAGGGAGGGCACATCTGAGACAATGCATGACAGTGTTAAGGGCGAGCCACCTTTGCGGGAGAAATCCTCCAGGCTATGTCTGCTGAGCAGCACGGGAGGGATCTTAGCAGCAGCAGCTGGCTCAAGATCCTCGCTGGCAGGCTCATTAAGCCAAGGAAGAGAGCGCGCCTACCCTTTCATCTTTTAACAGCCCCTCACAAATCCATGCTAACTGCAAGCCAGTAATGCAGGCACTGAGCCAAACACATACAAGAGAAAGTTTCCCCGGAGTAATTTGCTGAGGAAATGCACAGAGAGGACCTATTGCTATCGAGGGAAAGGGAGCAGAGGTCTCGGGAGCGCTGGTGCCAAGTGGGGAGAGAGTTGCTCAAATTAAACTGGAATCAGGATTTCAATTGGAAAACTGGGGGAAGGGAGAATAACTTTCCTCTTTCAGGTGGGCTGGTTTATAGGTCTGTACTACTGCCCTCTACTGGATGGAATACTGTATTACCTCGCACGTCTCTTCCCTCTGGGTGTAGTGTTTGTTCCTACAGCTAAAATGGAAAGACCTCCGGCGCACACTTTGAATCTCAAAGCCATGAAGTATAATTCCATCTGGTACAAATACGAGGTTATCTATTGATCTTAATGCATTTAAGATGTGTTCTTGTAATTAAAGCAGGGGATTGTCAGTCCCCATGACTGGGATCCTGTTCTCTGTGTGGCCTCAGGCAACTCATATGCCAATTTATACCCTACATGCCCCTAGGCACAGCATCTTCAGTGCCCCCCTCCCACCTCCGCCGCCTACAGCTGACCAATTTTTCCATAAAAAATGAAACTTTTAAAAGTGGGTTAACTTTCAGGTCCCTTTAAAATGCCAGGATTCCGAGCCACATGCCTGTGCCTAATTGGAAATATGACCCTGGCCCTCTCACTGTGCCTCAATTTCCCCATTTTCAAATTATGCATAACCTGGTTACCTCATAGGGATGATTACTATAAAATGCATGTACATAGTGTACAGGATATTTTACAAGCAAAGACACCATGACTTTTCCTGAGCCCCTACCTTAATTTTTATATAAAGTGCTTTGAAATTTCCAGATGAAGCTTACTAAGTCAAGTCAAAACTGTTCTATTTCTCAGCGTCTCTCAGACATAACTGGCAAATATTTAAGAAGTATGTTAGACATCTACATACCTTTTAAAATCTGGCCTTGTGCAACTTTCCTACAGATTCACTGGTATAACTAGGAGCCTAATTTATTGATCAGAATGGTGTGCTTTACATCTACTTTGCAGTGGTAAGACAACACAAATGCAGGGTCATGGTGAATCAGGCCCCAGGAATGCAATCAAGAATCCTGATTTACACCCCGTGTCTGTAATTTAGGACTTAATCTACACTGGCAATGCTAAAGTGCTTTAACGTGGGGTCTTTTTCCCTCCCACATCCTCACTGAGGGCTTGTCTACACTGTCACTTTACAATGCTGCAACTTTCTCGCTCAGGGCTGTGAAAAAACACCACCACTACCCCAGCGCTGCAAGTGTCAGCACTATAAAGTTCCAGTGTAGACAGTGCACCAGCACTGTGAGCCACGCCCTCTGTGGAGGTGGGTTTTTCATAGCGTCGGGAGAGCACTTCAATGTTGCTAGTGAAGACATGCCCTGAGCGCCTTGAGTTTGCCATTTATGCTTCTAGAGGTACCTCAACAATCCAAATCTGAGACTGTAATGAAACATGACACGTTGCCTGGCTTGAGTTTCACTGGGAATACACTGCACAGCTCTCCACCTGAATGCAGCATTCACTGCTCCCTCCCTCCCTCCCTCCTGCAGATGCAATATAGTCTGTGAGAGGCCTGTAGCTGAGAAGAAAAGGGAAATTTAAAACAAAGTGTGCATTCACAAAGATGAAAGATCTTGCCACTACTAGAAGACAGTTGAGGGCCTGCCAGACCTATGAACGTGAAGAGCTCATCAGTGACAGTCAAACTGATTTGGACAGAAAGCTGATCTGAGGACTCTACTGCCTATAGTCTGAGCCAAAAAGAAGATGATTTCTTTACAAAATCAATTAGATTTGGGGGAGGGGTGCTAGAGGAAAAGGGACAAGGTGTGATGTAGGAGCTAAGTGTTGCAATTCTACTGAAGAAAGAATTTAGAATAGTAAGAGAGAAAGGATCCCAGAGACAAAGGAAGTAGCATTTGTGACCAGCATAAATAGAGGTGGAGCTGGAAGGTAGAATTCTGGTTGAGCACCTGATAACACAGGAGTAAGATTAGAATAGACAGTAAATCTGTCATGAAACCCTCCAATCATCCCCTGAAAAGAGGTCCGCTGCGTAGAAAGATGAACCAAGGCTGTTGATAGCAGCTCCTTCTGTCAGGAGTATGAAGAATCCCACTAGTATCTGAAAATTAAGTCTCCAGTGACCAATTTAAGACAGAAAGGGAAGCCAAGTGTCCAGGAGTCATGCCATTTGTGCCAAGGACAGGAGCTGTTAAAACTAGGTTTTGAGGATCAGGTACTAGTGAGTCCAAGAAGGAAATTCTGCTCATGACAGAGAATAATTGAGAGGAAAGGGACATGACCTTCAGACCTGAAGCAAAACTGTATTGCATTTGAAGTACTGAGGTTATCACAAGGATCACAGTACCAACAAATGATGAAGCCTAAAAAGGATTAGGCCTAGGCAAGGATAATTGTGACATCACTTTGAAACCTGTACTAATTACCCTAAATATAACTGCAATTGGCCCTTACAGTTCTTGCTTATTATTTGTATTGTGATAGCCCCCAAAAGTCCCAGTCAGATCTGGGATCCATTGTGCTAGGGACAATAGGAAGACATGTCTCTGCCTCTAAGAGCTAACTATCTACGATATTGCTAAGACATTGCTATCATTCACATTCTGAAGGCAATCTTTGTAAATCAGACAACACTTCCAGTTCAGGGCTTCTTTCTGAAGCAGCACCACTATGAAATTAATGAGACTCTAGTCAATTTCATCATTAATATTCAAAACCCTGTGGGGGCAACAGTGAAACTGACAAGAATCATGTACAGTTCACTCAGCTGCTTCATGGGAACCATCTGCAGTCTAAGCAGGCCCTGGAGGGAGAGGAACCTGGTAATGGAAACTTAATAGAAATAAAGTAGTAGTTATGCTTGCCCCTAGCAGCAGGTAGGAGGCTTGGGAAAGACAGAGTAGCTGACCTCCACCACCATATAGGACATTCTGCATACACACAGCGAGAAAGTCGGGAAGGGAGGAGGATATTAAAATGTTAGAGTCCTACCTGCCAGAGACTGATGTGTGAAAGACAGAACGCCCATCAGACTTCGGATACTGTTTGTTAATAAGAGCCTGCCAGCTTGAGGGTGAGCCTTTGAATCTGGTCCTCACTGACTGGACTCTTTCAAATATTTTACATCTTCATCTGGCTGGCAGTTGTCTGGGAAACTTTCCAAGCCCTCAGATAAAAGGACAGTTTTTTTTATTTCCAGCTTTGCCACAGATCACATGTGTGATGTAAGGCAAGTCACTTAGGGCCAGATTCCTGTTTCCTGCTGCTTCCCTGAACCCACTTGAGGAGAACAGGCAGTCACCTGAAGTAGTGGGAACCAGTTAGGCCCTAAAGACACTGATATCTTCCATCACCCAGGCTCTACAACTGGCCTGCTTATTTGTCCCCTTCAACTGTGTGTTGAGAGCTACTATAGCTGGTACAGAACAACAGTCATGAGTGAAAGAAGAAAACTGGGGCAGCATTCAGAAAAAGCAAGCAAGCAAAGGAAGCTTTTCTATCTAAGCAGGAAGGAGCTCTCCTGAGATACATAGACACAAATGTTCACCATGAGCCTTCCGGCCCCAGTGAGGATGTGAGTGGTGAGGAGATGCCTGATTCCTCCAGTTAGTCAGAGTGCAGGTGACCTGGCAGCTACTGCAGCATCCATATCTCCATCTCAAATGGATGTAACCATGCACAGGCCTGAAGAAAAGTGTAGCTCAGAACAGAGTGTGGTGGAGGCGCAAGAAAGAGCTGCTGCTGAGTTTAGTTCCTTAAATCTAGATGATCCAGGACTGTGGACCCACATAAGCAGTAGCCTGAGAGACTTCCTTGTACCGCATGGGCCACAGCAAGTGAAAAACTTCATCTTCCACAAAGACAATGAAAATAGACATTTCCATCCAACTCGTTACTGGCGTGAAAGCCCCAATGGTGACAAAGTGGAGAGGCCATGGCTTATGTACTCAAAAACCCAGTATGCTGCATACTGTTTTTGTTGCAAACTCTTCCAGTCTAATGTTCCAGCCACATTGGGTTCTACAGGAACAAAGGACTGGAAAAATCTGGCTAGAAATCTGGCATGCCATGAGAAGGCAGCAAATCACCAGGGAGTATTCCATAGGTGGAAAGAGCTTGAGGTGAGACTAAGGTTAAAGGCCACCATAAATGATCAGCATCAAGAGAAAATTGCATCAGCGTCTCTTTACCAGCAAAATGTTCCAAAAAGGCTCATTGTCATTGTGAGAATGTTTGCTACCCAAAACCTAAATCAGCTAAATGTGCCAAACAATGGTAGCTCTCAAAATTATAGAGCTGATGGCAGAGTTTGATGCTGTACTCCAGGAGCATCTAAGAAGAGTCACCACCCAAGAAATGTACACACACCACTATCTTGGAAAAACAATTCAAAATGAGATCATACAGTTACTGGCAACAAAAGTCAAACAAAAGATTGTGGCAGATCTAAAGTCAGCAAGATATTACTCTGTTATTCTGGACTACACACCTGACATCAGCCATACGGAACAAACAACTTTAATGGTGCGTTTTGTAACAACAACAGAACCTAGTGAAAATGTCCCTGCAATGGTGACTGTAAGAGAGCATTTTCTATTTACATTGATGATACTACAGGAGCTGGTATGACAAGTGTGCTTTTTAAAAAGCTGGAACATACGGGAATTGTGATAGCGGACATGAGAGGTCAGGCTATGATAATGGTGTCAACATGATCGGAAAGAACAGAGAAATGCAGACACGGATCCAAGAGTTAAACCCTCGAGCCTTTTTTATCTCATGCAGTTCTTATTCATTGAACACAGTGGTCAGTGATGCAGCATCAGCTCTTTGTGAGGCTGCTAAATTTTTTTATGTAATTCAAAGCACCTATATATTTTTCTCTGCATCATCTAAATACATAGGAAATTTTGAAGCAACATCTGAGAACATCCTCCCTGACACTGAAACCACTGAGTGCCACATGATGGGAAAGTTGAGTGGAGGTGATAAAGCCTCTCAAACACCATCTTGGGAAGATAGATGATGCCATAGTGGCCATTATGGAGGATAATGCTATGACAGGAATTGTTTGTGGGAGAACACTGGCAGAGGGAAATGGAATCACCAGAAGCATACATAACTTCAAATTTCTGTGTGGCGTAGTGTTGTGGCATGACAACTGTTTGAAATAAATGTTGTAAGCAAGAGACTCCAAGGTGTTGACCATGATATATGTGGAGCAATGGAACAACTGGACAAAACAGTCATACCTTCAGTCTTACTGGTCAGATGAAGGATTTCAAAACATTCTGAAGAGTGCACAGAAGTTGGCAGAGGAACTTCACACTCTGAAGCTATTTTCCCACCATTCAAGAATACAAGAGTCACTGAAGAAGATGACATTTTGATTACGAGGCACGGGATAATCCCATAAGGGACCCCAAACAACAATTCAAAGTTGAATTCTTTAACCAGGTGCTAGATTGTGCAATACAGTTAGTTGAAGAATGTTTCATGCAACTAAAGGACACAGCAGTATATTTGGGATGTTGTATGATATTCCAAAACTCCTCATTATACCTGAAGAAGACCTACCCCAGCAATGCAGGGCACTAGAGACAGTGTTGACACATGATGACGTGTGATATTGATGCGAGTGACATAGGTGATGAACTGAAACCCCATTCAAGATACATTTCAGCAGGATCAACTCCAAAGGCTGTTCTGGAATATATGTGCACAAATAAGGTGACCACCCTCTTTCCAAATGCTTTTGTTGCTCTGTGCATACTTCTAACACCTCCGGTAATAGTTGCCAGTGGAGAACGCCGCTTCTCCAAGCTGAAGTTAATAAAAACACATCTACGCTCCACAATGACACAGGAGAGGCTGGTTGGTCTTGCAGCCGTCTCAATAGAGCATGAGCTGGCCCAGACTGTGGACCTTCAGGAAGCAGTTTAAGTCTTTGCAACCAAGAAGGCACAAAAAGCACCACTTTGATTATTCAACCAGATAAAAATGCCAGTGTTTACTATGCAGACAAGAAAAGTTACACTTGCTGTTCAGGCATTTGAAAGTTAAGTGTTACTTAAAATTTTTGAACAAGGCATTTTAAGTTGTTAGTTCTTCTTTATCGGGGTAGGTAGCAGAGCAGCACCATGAGAGGAGCAAAACAGGAAGAAGGCGGAATTGAAACCGTCCAAAGTTTTGGCCCAAGTGAGGAGGCATGGTGGTATGATTTGAGCTCCCCACCTCAGGTGCCAAAATGTTGCGGGCTGGCCCTGGTATTACCATTAAAAGAAAAAGACAAATCATAGGTTCAAATGCAAATTGATGGAATCAGAACATGCCATACAAATTATTCTCCGGCCTGGAGCAAATTAAAGTGGTCTCACCTCTACAAATTAATGCAATTAATACTAAAGCCATGGCTGTTGATCATGTCTTGATAATATCCCATGGGAATGAAAATATTGGCTCTTTTATCCCTGTAAATAGCTGAGATGAAATGTTTGGACTTCAGTGTTGCAACAGCTGGTTCTCATGTCCTCAAAGATAATTGGTTGGTTTAGAGGCTATTTAATCATAAGGAAATTATTTGGGTTTTGTATTGGTTTATTTTTAGGGTAAAATGCAAATATCCTCCTATTAATAAGGTGATGCTTTCAAGGGGAATAATAGTTTAAGAGTCTGATTTACTGTCACACTGGATAGAGAATGAAATTAGAGGCCTCAAATATTAAGATCTCAGGTTTACACTGTACTCCGCGTGGGTGAGCCCTGATGTCAATGGTGCTTTGCGTGGATGCAGAAATCAATCTGCAGGAAGCTCATTGTGGAACCAGTGTGCCAACATTTTTGTTGTTGTGAATCAGGCTGTGTTTTCAATCCAGGCACCAGACCCAGTCCTACTCCTATTGAATTCAAGCAGGAGCCTTGGCCTAGATCAACAAAAGTATTTTAGTTGCATAACTCCCCATTTATTTTAATGGGGTTGGGCACCTAAATACCTTTGAGGATCTGAGTTTTTTCCATTAACTGTAATGGGAGTAGGAGCCAGCGTTAATGATCTCCTCAGGAATGGCATACTGCGTCTCCCTTGTGTGGTGTGGTCTCTTTGCAGGCTACCCCCCTATTCACTGGGGCATCTGCAACAGCCGTGACTCACTCCACTGGAGAAGATGTTCTCACTCTAGTGATACCCCTGAGGGCTCAGACTGTTACCCACAAGCTATGTATTGGTTTTCTTCCCCTGGAGGAGTGTAACTACTCAATCCAGATTTACTCCCTTAATGACTGAGCTATTTTCAAAGTGGGTGCAGTACTATGTAAATAGCTTATCTGGGAGTGGGAGGAGAAACTGTTCTGAATCTGTAATCGGAAATCGAAACTAGACAAGCACTTCCCTTCACCGCACACATGAACTGGCAGCCAGTGCCAGCCAGCTTAACTTTCTGGGCCTGATTCTCCTCTCATGCTGGTGCAAGTTACTGAAGTCAATGGAGTTATACCCATGTAAACTTCAGGATCAAGGCTCCTCTTTCTTCAGCCCAAAGAGACATTTGTACTTGAACCCTGCCATGAGGCAGGCTCACACTGCTTTTCAGTGACAGTGTGCTCATAAGATTTGCAACCACACCTCTCCAGGAACCCCTCCTCACTTTAGAATTGTGATGGGGGAGGAATAAGAAGTCAGTCAATCGATTATATCAAAGTTCTCATTTTAATCTAATCTCCCTAGGGACATTTCGGAGCCTGGATCTGTAGTTAAACTGTTACCGGTAACTAGAATCTGACCTAGGCCACCTAAACTGGATTTAATAAGTATATAGGACCAAAATCTCCCTTCTGTTCTTTTAGAGGGAGAAAGTCTTAGTATTTTAAGAGCCTTTGGATCACTTGATCTCTTCAGCCCCATGACAATCCACCCCTACCAGTGTAGGAATAGATCAGCTTCTTGAAACTGTTGTGCCTCTGCCAATGAGCAGACCTCAGTGTGTTTCTCTATAGTTGTTTTACAGGGAGGGGCCCCACTGAGACACCTGGGGTGATATGTAATACCTCTAGGGCAGGAGGGTGCAAATCTGTGTGCATATCCAAACACCTCAGGGGCACTGTAAATGCTTGCAAAGGTTTGGGCTGCAGCAAGGCTTTTGATGAGTCATCTCTGTAGGTGATGATGTGCATTCCTTCCATAAAGCCCCTTTTTTGACACAAATATGGGTGGCAATCTGATTAACCTATGAGTCACAAATTGGCAACCTCCTTATTTTTCCCAGTCACCACCTGTTCAAATAACTACTACAAGAAAGCACACAGGAGGCAGCTACTCGAAAGCAACTTTTCTAGGCCTTTTTGTAAAGCTAGCTGCGGCCTTGTCTACACACACAATTTTGAACGGCTCAGTTTTTAAACGGGTCCAATAGACGCTCCTATGTCTGTTTAAGAAGGGCGTATTTAGCTTCTTCCTAGTCGATTTAAATTAAATCCAGTAGCCAGGTTTAAATTGGTTTAAGAGAATGCTCACATGGCCCTTTGCACCAGTTTTAAATCATACCTTTAGTTAAAACAGGGCAACCAGGTGAGCACACAATCCCTAAGAAAGAATCTACATTCCACCTACAAAAGCAATAAGATTCAAGAGGAGGAATTCTTGGGGTAAGGCTCAGCAGCAAAAGAGATTATTTTACTCCATTCACCAAACCAAGTGGGCCGAACCATTTCACTTTAAATGCTAAATAGTTCTGAGGTCCCTGTGATAGAGGATCATACCCACTGTGGTTCTGATAAGGACATCTTTAGATGCTAGAGAAGGACAGAGGTAAAATCCCACCCTTATTCTGGACCCCCCCCCCTCATTAGTACTTATCGGTATATTTAGAGTATTTTGAACCTTTGCCTTCTACCTTATGGGGGGAAAAGTCACACTTCTCCATTCAACTCCTGAGTCATCAAGGTTATTGCAGGGGGCAAAGCTTACACCGAAACACCCTAGCCCATGGAACTACAGTGGTCTAGTGTAGCAGGGCAGCGACTCACCCCTGCAATGCCTCCTGCTGGTTAGTCTGGGAATTAACTCGCCAGCGTCCGGGGCGCCCTCTGCAGGCCGATGTCCCACTTGCTGCTCTGGCCCAGTGTCCCTCCCGGACCCCGGTGCCCTCTTACCAAGGGTGCTGCACCCCTTCAGTACCCCCTCGGGTCTTAGGGTCTCCCCTCCACACTCTATCCCCACCTTGCCTCAGTCTAGGCAACTGCCAGTCACCACTTGCTCCTGTTCACTGGGGCAGACTGCAGTATAATTGCCACTCATCACAGGCAAGGGGGGTTGGCCTGCTGCTGCTATCTCAGTAGCTATGGGCTGCCCCCTGCAACCCCAGTACCCCTTTGTTAGGCCTTCCCCTAGGCCCTGCAGCCTGGGGGTTTCTAGGCTAGAGCTTTCTCAGCTCCTCCTGCCTTGCCCCAGCCCTGCACCACTCTAGGTACCCAGCAGTGACTAGGCCTAGGTACCCAGCAGTGACTAGGCCTGTCTACCTCTGCCTACAGAGGAGACTCTCTGTTACTGCAAACTGAGCCCTTTTATCAGGGCCTGGTTTGTTTGGGGCGTAGCCACCCAGCTGAGCCTGCTTCCCTAATCAGCCCAGCTTTCCCTACTCAGCCTGGGAGCTGCTTGCCCCCAGCCATAGCCCTTCCCAGGGCTGTTTTAAACCTTCTCTACTGGAGTGGGGCAGTCACCCCACTACATCTAGTATTGTTCTTTTCTCTACATCAAGGTTGGAATTGTAGCCACTGGAGTCCATTGGTCTATTCAGAAGCAGCAGGAAGCTTCCATGCCAGCATGCTGAGGACACACAAATTGCTATGGTAGGCAAAAGCAGTATTTCCACAGTGCAAGCACCTTGACACAGGCTCTCTGCAGGTGTGTTAATTTCACTCATAGCAAATACAGCACTAATGTAATACAGCACATTAACATACTTTGAAATGCAAATTTCCTTTTCAAATCACATTAAGACATAAGGGAATATAGTGAATACCAAAACATGAATACAGCCTAAAGGAATCAACCCCCAGGGTATCAAAAGATACAGGTGCAGTACAAAAGCAAAGATTTAAACAAATGCTAGGTCTGCAGATAATATTCTGCTATGTGGAATACTGAGTATGGATCCCAGTTTCTAGTTCAGTAGATGAGCAGTGACTGGGAACATGTATCAAGCATTTCCCAACAGCAGCTGCTGCTTATTAAGAAGCATCTTGGACAAGACTCCATTCACTGATTTTCTCTTCCTCTAGAGAGGGAATGGCCGCAGCTGGTCTGGTTGGAGTAGGGAAAATGAGTTGAATAATCAAGGAGAGGAAGAATCTTAGGGTGAGGCAGATTTAGATTTGCCAGTTCAGACTGGAAAAAGGGCCTGCATTTTTAACAGTGACAGTAATTAACTACTGGAACAATTTACTAAGGGTTGTGATGGGTTCTCCATCACTGACCATTTAAAGATCTGTGCGTTCCTTTCCTACTTCCTATCTCCTACAATGCTGTCAATAATATACTCCAAAAGGCTGTCACTTCTATTGCCAACTGATACCCAAAAGCAATGCATACTCCTGACTTCATCAAACGTGCATCTAATATAAAACCTTACCAGTGCTATTATATCAATTATATCAGCAGATCAGCACATCAGATCATCACATTCCAGGCAGTTAGGAAGCTATTTTGCCTTAACACTAAGGGCAGGTCCCAAGTACGACTTAACGTTGACTTTAGCGACGTTAAGTCGACATAAACCTGTACCCGTCCTCACAGGGATGCCATTTGCGTCGATTTAAAGGGCCCTCAAAATCGACTTCTGTACTTCTCCCTAACGAGAGGAGTAGCGCTGAAATCGACCTCTCTAGGTCGATTGTGGACTAGTGAGGATGCATGGGACGTTATTGGCCTCCAGAGGCTGTCCCACAATGCTCCATTCTGACCGCTCTGGCCAGCACTCTCAACTCACTGCTCTGGCCAGGTAGACAGGAAAAGATCCGGGAACATTTTAATACGGTAGCATTTCCTGTTTGGTCAGCGTGGCCAGCTCACCTGCACAGCTCAGTCGCCATTCAGAGAAATCAGCAGCACAAGCCGCCTTGCAGACCTCAGCATCACAAGACTCCATGTAGAGCTCAGCTGCCCTGGAGACCAGCCAGAGGAAAAGAGCTCCAGCATGGTCCAATAATGAGGTGGTGGATCTGATTGCTATCTGGGGAGAGGAATCTGTGATGTTGGAACTCCGCAACAACAAACGGAATGCCAACACGTTTGCCAGGGTCTCCAAGGCCATGCTGGAAAGGGGCCACAACAGGGACGCCACACAGTGCCGCATAAAAATTAAGGAGCTGAGGCAAGCGTTCCAGAAAGCCAAGGAGACAAACGGACGATCAGGGGGCGCGCCGCGGACATGCCGGTTCTACAATGAACTAAATCAGATAATGAGGGGGCGCCCCCACCACCATCGCACCGGTCTACGTGGACTCCACCGATGGGATAATCGTCAGGGCCGAGAAGGATTCAGATGAGGACGACGATGAGGAGGAGGGAAATATCACAGAGCAGCAGGAGGCCAGCGGAGAAACCGTGTTAGCAGACAGCCAGGAGCTGTTTATCACCCTGCAGCCAGCACCCTCCCAAACCTCCCAGGGGGGTAAGTGTTTTTTTCTAAAGGGATTACATGACTCATGATTTTTAAAGGAAGCATTTATTAATGATTAACTTGCCCTAAGGACTTAGCGTGCTTTCATTGCTGGCCAGTTTCTACTCAAAGAGCTTGTCAATATACTCCGGTATTGACTAGAAGTCCTCTGCGGACATCCCAATGAAGCTATCCAGGAGGTAGCGATGAATCTTCCGCACCAGATTTCTGGGGAGAGCTGCCTTATTTGCCCCCCCATGATAGGAGACCATCCCACGCCACAAAAGTAGTAAATAGTCTGGTATCATTGAGCAGGCTAGCATTGCGGCGAATGGACCAGGACTTTGCAGGGACTCAATCAGCATACGTTCTCTATCTCTCTTAGAAATTCTAAGCAAAGTGATGTCATTCATGGTTGCCTGTTTGAAATATGGACTGCAATTAGCAGGGAGATAAAGATTCCCAGCTGCAAAGTAATCTTTTCTGCTGAAGACCGCCCGCCCGCTCCCCCCCCCCCCCCCCCGCCAGCCCATAGCGGTAGCTAGCAGGGAATTTAAAAAGTCTGCAAGCGGTTGCTTCCGCTTAAGACTGAACGCGCTCCCCCCCCACACCCACCGCCCACCCACCCCCCGCCAGCCCGTAACGGTAGCTAGCAGGGAATTTGAAGAGTCAGTCTGCAAACGTTTGCCTCCACAGAAGAGCCCCAGCCCCAGCCCTTAGCGAGAGATTTTTGGCTTTGTTTTACAGATATTGGTTCAGTGGGAGCCACGCGGTGGGGGGAGGAGGTCTCCATGTGGTGGGGGGAAGGGGGTGGGGTTACTCTAGAACAGGGGTCTCCAATCTCATCCGGCCCGTGGAGATCTTTTTGTCTACGGCAGGGGTCGGGAACCAGCCACGGGGCCGGGACACGCCGCGTGCTCCGCTGCCGCCGCCGGCCGGGACGCACCGCGTGCTCCGCTGCTGCCGCCAGCCGCGGGGCTGGGACGCGCCGCGTGCTCCGCTGCCGCCGCCGGCCGGGACGCACCGCGTGCTCCGCTGCCGCTGCCGGCCGGGAAGCGCTGCATGCTCCGCTGCCGCCGCCGGCCAGGGACAGCTCAGAGCTGGGGCCGGGACGCGCCGCACCGCCACCCAGTTACAGGCGGCGAAACAAGGAGCCACCCACTGCCAGGCGGCGAAACGGTCTGTGGGGAGAGACCGGGTTGAGCGGGTCAGTTGGGGGTGGGGGTTGGAGGAAAGGAGGTTTTGGGGGGAGAGACCTGGCTGGGTGAGAGACCTAGCTGGGTGGGTCAGTTGGGGGTTGGAGGAAAGGAGGTTTGGGGGGGAGAGACCTAGCTGGGTGGGTCATTTGGGGGGGGGGTTGGAGGAAAGGAGGTTTTGGGGGGAGAGACCTGGCTGGGTGGGTCAGTTGGGGGGGGTTGGAGGAAAGGAGGTTTTGGGGGGAGAGACCTGGCTGGGTGGGTCAGTTGGGGGTTGGAGGAAAGGAGGTTTGGGGGGGAGAGACCTGGCTGGGTGGGTCAGTTGGGGGTTGGAGGAAAGGAGGTTTTGGGGGGAGAGACCTGGCTGGGTGGGTCAGTTGGGGGGTTGATGTGTAGTGTTCATGTGTAGTGTTCATGTGTAGTGAACAGGTGTTCATGTGTAGTGTTCATGTGTAGTGTTCATGTGTAGTGAACAGGTGTTCATGTGTAGTGTTCATGTGTAGTGTTCATGTGTAGTGTTCATGTGTAGTGAACAGGTGTTCATGTGTAGTGTTCATGTGTAGTGAACAGGTGTTCATGTGTAGTGTTCATGTGTAGTGTTCATGTGTAGTGTTCATGTGTAGTGAACAGGTGTTCATGTGTAGTGTTCATGTGTAGTGTTCATGTGTAGTGAACAGGTGTTCATGTGTAGTGTATCAATGTGTTATTAAATAATAACTGAATAAAATAATGTTAAATAAATAATTAAAAACAACATCCATGTTTTGATTCTTTTTTATTTGGACCTCGAGTGTGTTGTCGGCCCCCGAACTGCTATTTGATAGTTAATGCGGCCCTCGGGCTGAAAAGTTTGGAGACCCCTGCTCTAGAATATCCAAGTGCTTCTTTTAAATATGGATTTGAACTTACCATGGCCGGCTGCACGGTGATTTCAGAAGCCGTGTTGGGCTGAGGCACGCATATGTGTGTGAGATGCTGCGACTTTTCTGTGAGCCATTCACTCACTTTTAGGTGTAGAATATGACCTTGTACAGAAATCATATCAGGCCTCTGACTATTGAGGTTGCCAATTGCATAGTACTCCCATTGTGTTCCATCCAAGACTGCATCTGTCTCCTAACCTTGAATGTATCTGTCTCATAACTTTCAAACTTTCTTTGCCCACATTCGCCCACAGATGCACAATTATCTCAGAATCCCCCATCCTGCTCCTCACGCCGTGCATCGCAGATACGAAAGCGTAAAAAGAAAACGCGCGATGATATGTTCAGTGAACTCCTGGAGAACTCTCGCGCTGAGGCAGCCCACAGACGGAATGGAGGGAAAGATTGCTACAGTCAAGGCAGGAATCGAGAGCCGCAGCAGAAAAGAGGGAAGAAATGTGGCTGCAGCGACAGGAGCACAAAGAAAGACGCATGGATGCTTTGCTCCGGATAATGGAGGACCAAAGCGACATGCTGCGGTGTCTGGTGGAGCTGCAGCAGGGCCAAAGATCACCTCTGCAGCCCCTGTCTAACCACCTCCCCCCCTCCCCAACTCCCATAGCTTCCCCACTCAAACGCGGGGTGAGAACCCACGGGGGGAAGCTCCGTGGACCGACCCACCCCACCCCACAAGCCAGCACAAACAGCAGCAGGATGAGGTTCTCTGCAAACTTTTAAAAGCTGCTGTGTCTTGACAGAAAAAGAGATATAGAGTCATATGTCAGGAGCATGCCGATACGCCAAGCCGCTTGCATACAAGGAAACCGTCGGGTCCCATCACTTTCCCCACTTTTTACTGGCTGTAAGGATGTGTGTGTGCAGAAAGGAATGAGCTGGGGGTAGGGCCTTGGGGGAAGAGGTGATGTGGAAATGGGGCCTTGGGGAGAGGAGGCTGCATGGGGGTGAGGCCTCGGGTGGCACAGGGGCAGGGCCTCAGGGGAAGAGATGGGACCACAGTTTGGGCCAAATGCCCCCCCACACACACACTTTTAGGGATCTTGTGTCACTCCTGGATGGGAGTTTTTCTAGTTCTTGCATTAGCAATAGGATTATAACCTATGGCCTGATCCTGCTCACACTTAAGTCAATTGTACAATGTAGTTCACAGGGTGAAATCCCTGCCTTGTTGACTTCAGTGATGAAACTCACATCCATTGACTTCAGCAGGGCCAGGGTTTACCACCCAATGTCGTCAGCTGAAGCAGGATCAGACAGGTAGTCAAGCTGATAACCTTCCTGTTCATCTTCAATTTGTCCTTGAAGTGTAACCTTGTGTAGTTCTTTCCTCTTTATTCAGAGTTTAACTCTCAACTTCTTCAAGTTTGCTTCCTATAACCAACAGCACCATTCTAGTTTAAGTTCTGCTATGAATAGTTTCTCCTATCATAACTTCATCTGATATTTATTGCTTCAAATGACAGCTAGAAAGCCACTGCCTAGTGACTGGCATATTGCTCTCTTGTGGTCTAGTTACTCACAATAATTGAATATTGCTATCTGTTCACTTGTCTGTCCTGGTCAAAAAGGAGTGCACTAGTTTCTGGAAAGATAGTTGTATTTATGGTTCCTTATTTATTAAACTTCTAAAAAACTCATGTTAATAAAGTTAAATAATGAATTTTATATCAGTTTGTTTCTTTTCTGGAGATATGTCACAGACACACAAAATATATTGTATAGTGCTACTTACGTAATAAAATCAATTCTACAGCATCTCCAGAAGAGAGAATTAACAGATTCTCTCTGCTTCATTTTAGGTGTGGAACTGTGCTCAAATCTCCTGGTTTTGGGATGGGGCTTGCTCTATGGTCAGGAGTACATAGGAACCCCTTCATCCATGATCTTGCCAGAAAATGGACTTATGAAAAGGACTGTGATCCAGATCCTCAAAGGTATTTGGATGCGTAACTGAGAGTAAGGTGCCTAAAAACCTTTGAGGATCTAGGCCTATTTGCTTTTTTCATAGACATTGTAACTACACATGATCTACAACACCAGAGCCTGATAACAGCAATGAATAGTACTGCAGCAAATGCTAAGCACTTTCCAGACCTTGTCTAATGAATCCTCACAACAGCCCTGGAAGATAGGTGAGTATCATCCCCATTGCACAGATGAGGCACAGAGAAGATAAGGCCCATATTTTGAAAGGAACCATTTATTTTGGGAGTCCAACCTGAAATCCCGGGACCTGATTTTCAGAAGTGCTGAGTGCCTTCAGCTTTCATTTACATCCATTGCAAGAACCCAATACCACTGTAAACCAGAGCCCACGTTTCAAGTTGGATGCCAAAACCTGAAGCACCCACAATTACTGGAGGGTTTTCTATAAATTTGACTTCTACGACTTACTCCAAGAGATACAGGAAATCAGTGTCAGAGTCAGAATTACATCTCAGTGGTTGCTTGTTCTCAGTACTGTGCTCAGACGACAATGGTCTTTCATTACAAATAACATTAGTGGTGTTTTCCAGTTCTGATCATTATACATTGTATTTACTTATAATGAAGCCTGCTGTACTTGAATATGAAGAACAATTAATAAAAGAAGACTTGCAATTTTATATAACTGCACTTTTTCGGTATGCATATGAGACAAGCGGAGAGTCATATCCTGGATTGGATGGGAAAGTATAGCCTTGTGACTGGACTTGTGTGATCAGTTATAGTTTTCTGAACCTGACTTTTATAATCAAGTTTAAGTTAGATTTAATATTATAACAACAGCTTGGAGGTGCTGTTCAAGCCAGCCTGCTGAGTCCAAGAGCCTATGAGAGTGACAGCTTGGGAGTGCTGAATATCTCCAGTCCTTTCAGATGTGCTCTGTTAATATGTGTGTTCATCTGATTTGGGGGCTGGTAGAACCCAGCCCTGGGGAAGCTAGGTCCTGCAGGATAGCTCCAGGGGGAGGGAACTTGCAGCAGGGAGAAGTAGAGTTCCGTGTGAGAACAGAAGTGACACAAGCAGTAGATCGACAGAAATACAGAACCCCCACCTACCCCCGCCTCCAATAAGAATAATCCTAGTAAATGAGCAAACCCCAAAGTAACAGGCAAAGCTGGTAACACTGGTTGTGTGACCTTTGGTTGTGTGCCTCAGTCTACCCATTTTTTCGGAATAGGTATTGTATTGTGCCAATCTCACAGGACTCTGGTGAGTCATAATGAATTAATTCTTATAAAGAGTTTGAGAGGCTAAGCTGAGAGGGCCTATTTCAGTTCAGCATTAGAGTTAGTCTATGAAAGTGAGATGTAATTATTTTAGTGCATTTAATTTAGCTCTAGCTCTCTGCATACCTTGGGCCAGGTCTTCTGCTCGGATAAATTAGCATAGTTCTGCTGATTTCCTGGAGCTATGGCAGTTTACATCGGCTGGGGATCTGGCCTCAGACAAATGGAGGTGATGTTCATGTGATAAATTGGAGAAGCATGAGATAAGTTTATCCCAGGTCTATGGGCACATCACGTCAATATTCTATTGCCGGAAGAATTATCCTAACATCAAGCAGCTGCCTTTTTAAAGAACAATCAATCTGCCAGAGAAATGCTTCTCCCCAAAATGTAGAATTTCTCCCGCAAAATTTCCTTGCTCAAGGCCCAGGATGGGTAAGATCCAGTCCTGAAGCAGGAACAGCTTTTCTAGACATACAAATGCCACAATTTAAAGTCTGATGAAATGTGCCCCTGCAGGGTTAGAAGCAGTAGCCTTACACCATGAAAAGGGTAGATTCCACAGTACATCACACAGTACTCACTTCTAGCCCTTGCATGGACTGAGATATTGGACACTAATACTTTGCTTTTGGGGGGTATACAAAATCTATTTGAGGTCATTTTAACAGGACCTGGCTTTGTAGGCATAGACTTACAAAACAAGCCCATATAAAATATTTAAAAACGCTTTAAAACATCCCTAAAATAGTTTTTCTGTAAAATACGTGGCATAAACAGAATAAAATACCATGTGGTGTGAAGATTTTATCAGCACTCACTTTCCGATTCATAGATTCCAAGGCCAGAAAGGGTCATTATGACCATTAAGTCTGACCACCTATATAACACAGGCCATAGAATTTCATCCTGTAATTCCTGCACTGAAATCAATAACTTGTGGTTGAACTACAACACATCTTGTAGGAAGACATCCAATCTTGATTTTAAAACTGCAAGTGATGGAGAATCTAGCACATCCCCTTGTAACCAATCCAATGGTTAATTGCCCTCACTGCTAAAGGAAACAAATGTGCATTATTTCCAGTTTTATTTGGATCTTGTTATGCCTTTGTCTGTTAGATTAAATAATAGTATCAAATATCTTCTCTGTGTGTAGGAACTCGTGTGTAGATCTTGACCAAATCACCTCAAATGTCTCATTGATAAAATCAATACATGCTTTACATTCATTCTTGTAGCTATTTTCTAAACCTGCTTCATTTTGTCAACATGATTTAAAAGCAGGGATGGGCAAACGTTTTGGCCTGAGGGCCTCATCGAGGTTGCAAAATTGTATCGAGAGCCAGGTAGGGAAGACTGTGCCTCCCCAAATAGCTTGGCCCCCCGCCCCCTATCTGACCTCCTCCTACTTCCCGCCCCTTGACTGTCTCCTTCAGAATTCCCAACTCATCTAACCTGCCCCCCGCTTCTTGTCCCCTAATCGCCCCCTCCAGAGACACCCCACCCTAACTCCCCCAGGATCTCAGCCCCTGCCCAACCCCCCCTGCTCCCTGTCTCCTGATTGCCCTGACCCCTATCCACACCCCCAACCCCTTATATGCCCCCAGGGACTCCCATGCCCTATCCAATCCCCCCATTCCATGTCTCCTGCCTGCCCCCCCAGAACCTCCACCCCATCCAACTGCCCCCTGCTCCCTGTCCCCTGACTGCCCCCCGGGCCTCCCTGCCTTTTATCCAACCTCCCTGCTTCCCACCCCCCTTATCATGCTGCTCAGAGCAGCAGCCTGGATGGAGCTAGACGTGCAGCCCCGCCCCACAGAGTGCTGCCCGCGCAGTAGCATAGCTGCGGAGGGATAGAGGGGGAGGGACCGGGGGCAGCCTCCCTGCCCAGGAGCTCAGGGGCCAGGCAGGATGGTGCCACGGGCCGGATGTGGCACACGGGCTGTAATTTTCCCACCCATTTTAAAGTGTGGATGCCAAACTGGACAACAATGGTCTCCCAGATGCCATAGGAATTGGTTATATATCCTCCATACTACTCAATATACCCCTGTTTATGCATCCAATATTACCCCTTTTAGCCATAGCATGGCATTGGGAGCTCATATTCCATTGATTATCCATCAGGATCGCTGAATCCTTTTAAGTATCACTGGCTTCCAGGATAAAATCACTTCATTCTGGAAATATCATCTCCCTTCTTTGTTCTTCGACGTATCTTGGGGGAGGGGAGGGAGAGCTCCGTGGTTTGAGCATTGGCCTGCTAAACCAAGAGTTGAGGGGTCCATTTAGGGATCTGGGGCAAAAAAATCTGTCAGGGGACAGTACTTGGTCCTGCTCGTGTAGGGGACTGGACTCAATGACCTTTCAAGGTCTTCCAGTTCTATGAGATAGACCTTGCATTTGGTTTTGTACTGTATTTGGTTGAATGCATGTTGTTCCAGTGAGTCCCCCAGTGATCCATATCCTCGGTAAAACTGTCCAATCCCTATCATTATTTACTACTCCACCAATTTATTTATTTTTGTCATCTGCAAAATTGACTAGTAATATTATATTTTCTTCTAGGTCACTGAGAAATGAATTGAATAGCATTGGGCCAAGAACAGATTTCTGCAGGCCCCCACAATAAACACTCTTATTGGACGCAGATTCCCAATTTACAATTGCTTTTTGAGATCTATCAGTTAACCAATTTTAAATCCATTTCAAATGTGCTATCTTGATTTTGCATAGCACTAACTTTTTTTTTTATCAGAGTGACATACAGCATTGAGTCAAATGCCTCCAAAAAGTCCAAGTATATTTACATCAAAATCCTTTCCAACCACATTTGTAATCCTGTCAAAAAACGGTATCAAATCAAATTCCGTGAAACCATTTGAAAAAATTATAACTTGAGAAGACATGTACAAATGACTCATGACGTAGCCACTTGTGAGTAATACACCCATCCCAAACTTACGTTTGTGGAGATACGTGTACTGGTTCTTCTCATCTGTTGCAGAATCAAAGGCAGGATGGGAACTGGTGAAGATTCTAGACAGAAGCTCTACAGTGAAACAGAAAGGAGTTTGAAGGATAATACTGGTCCCCTTTTAATCAAGTTCCTTGCTCAGTGTGAAAAGAAAGCAACGCCTTTTGTGGCTGGTTACCATCATCACAACATTGTTCATAGAATATTCACGCAATGTTCTATACCAGTCTATATCACTGTATACAACAAATACTACCCTGAGTTCAGTTTTGGATTAGCAGAATGCCATTAGAAGGATCCTCCAAATTTCACCAGAGGGGATTATCTTACTCCAATCGCTAAATTAAGTGAGCCTAGGTATTACAGTTTAGATGTTAAATAATTTTGCAGTCCCTGTGATAGCGGATCATATGCACTGAAGTCACTCTAGGCCTGTCCCTAGATGCTAGTGGAGGACAGAGGTAAATCCTACCTTTGTTCTGATTAGCAAAAGGGCATCTCCAAATGTCAAGTTTGGAGGATGAAGGAAACAGCATCCCTGCTGCGAAATGAACAATTTTTAATATTGCTTAACTTAATAAAAGCAGCCTAAATAGAGTGCTGTTTGTCAGCTCTGTTAAACTCCTGGGGAAAAGAAGCTTTCCCCCCTCAAAGCAGTAAAAATAAACAGCTGTTATCACCAGGTGGAGTTATACATTTGGAGCCCATGTGCTTTCACAATTGCTCAAATTTCTGACAAAGTTTTATTTTCCTCGGGAATTGCCAAAAAACGCCAAGCCCAGGATAAGTCAAGAGTAATATGTACAAAAATATTTTGCATAAGGAGCGCAATATCCTTCATGCAGCGACCTAAAGCGAAGGCAGAAATAACCGTTTTGTTCTCCCCAAATCACTGGCATTTATGGCAGTCACAATGAGAGGCAGTAGCTTCTCTGGCACTCTTGCATCTGGGGCAGAGCTGCTTCCATTGTGCAAATACTAACAGCCACACTTTCCATATTGGCAAATCTTACAGGTAACTAGAGGTGTGTACCTGAGGCAGTCAGCTTAGCACAGTGGTTCTCAACATTTTCCATGCTGCCACCCATCTAGCTAGAGCTGCCCTCCCAGTTACAAGTCTCTGGAGAGTTGCGTGGCCTCTGCCCTCGGGAAACTTGTTTGCTGCCCCCAGCTCCAGAACCTAGTATATACCACACTGTTACCAGTCTCTCATTGGAACGAGCCCGAGGAAGGTGATAAGCTGGGATTTATTACGTGCCCCAGAAGGTTTCACCTATTCACAGCATTAAAAATTCCCACGTGAAGTGAGAGATTTTTCTGATCAGGCTGCAACTTGGTACTGGAGGGGGAGGGGAACTGGGGCTCTCGCTTTTAAAGCTGGCGGAAGGAATACAGGCCTTGATCCTGCCAGTCTTTGGGCATCTGGGTACAAAGTGTTGCTGCACTCTAGCCTGGGTACTTTGTATGTGGGTTCAAACGAGGTTAAGGACTAAATCCTCCCTCCTCAATACCTGCTCCATTAGTCACAGATGTGTATGGCAAACAGGGGGGCAGGGAATGGGCACGTCTGAGGAGAGACAGACTTACGTGTCACCCTCACCATGCTAATGAGGTGCTTCTCTCTGCAAGAGCTTCTTTGGCCTTAGTTCTTGCATCAGACAAGAAAACCGTGGTAGCCATGTAGAGCCAGGATGGGGTCCCCATCAATTACCTTAGCCATACCCTAATAACTACCTGACCCTTCACAGTCAGGCAGCAGCACAGTGATAGCTTTTCTCCTCTGGATGGAGAGCCAGGCTCAAGTCCACTATAAGTCACCCAGGTGATAGCAATCAAAACACATATGGCCACCATTTCAGTTTATTTTAATCTCAAGGATTTTTCAAGGCTAGGTAAATACTATTCCCCTTACAGCTAGAAAGCTGAGGCATGGAGAGAGTAAATCAAAATAACTAGCCTGTTGTTATTCAGTAAGTTATTAGCAGACCTGGGAATAGGACACAAATCTTCCAGGCCTGTATCCCATTCACTAGACAACGAGCCCCTGCGGACATTTCTCAACTTCATAAGATACACCACTCCAAATTTTGAAAACGTCCCTCTCTGCTCAGTGGGGCCCTGATTCGGGAAAGCGTTGAAACATGCTTCAATCCTCTATTCAGCAAGCACTTAAGCACATATTTAATGCTTTGCTGAATAGTTTTCCTGAGTTGGAGTCCAGAGGTCCCAAGAGGAATGAAACAGCAGGTAAAGATTAATATTCATTGGTGGTGATACAGTGCCCTTGACCATAATATGCCTATTAGTATTAGATTAGTCTCTCCTATTAGATCAGTCTTTCATGAGCACCCGGAAGTCACATACAAATAATGTAAGGAAGCATAGTTCACTTTAAGGACTAGGTGGTTGCTCAATGTAAAAGGGAAAAAAAGGGCTAGGCACAGAAAAAAGCTCACTCTGCCAATGACTTCTTACTAATAACTGTATCAGCTGACACACAGGTGCAACCCCACTGGTAAAACATGTAACACAAAATCCCTGTGGAAGTTCCCTGTTCCAAAGCATTAGTGGCTATTTTTCTGTCTCTTCAGGAACTAATATTTTATTCACACAATAACTTTTGTCTCATTGTAAAGTGGAACTGAAGAGGGTGCCATATTTACTATGGAAAGAACGAGGGTGTGCTGCACCTACAATGGTATTAAAATGGTGCTGTTGTAGTCACAGTGGTGGCAGTGACTGTGAAAACAACAGTACATCGTAAATGGTATTACTTAATCTTCTCAGGGGCTTTGATTTCTATTGGCCTGGGATACAATGGGCAGAGTTTTACAGCAGAACTAAGCTTTTATGTGAACACATTCTCCTCTCTAGTGAAGATTATAGCACAGAGGGACTTTTTAAAGGATGAGAAAAAGAACATAACAAATTGCAGCCCAACAAAGACACATGCCACAGACAACTAATGGGCTATCACAATGACACTTCACTAGAAATCGTAGGTTTATTAGGCCATAATGTCACCCTGGAATTTCAGTAAAGAAAATGAGGAATACTTGCAGCACTTAGAGACTAACCAATTTATTTCAGCATAAGTTTTTGTGGCTATAGCCCACTTCATCAGAGGCATAGAACGGAGCACGTAAGATTCATTTATATACACAGAAAGCATAAAAAGTTGGAAATTACCATACCAATTCTAAGAGGTTGTTTAATTTGGATGAGCTATTATCAGCAGGAGAAAAAAAACCTTTTTTAGTGATAATCAGGTGGATCTGTCTGACAGTTGACAAAAGGTTTTTTTCTCCTGCTGATAATAGCTCATCCAAATTAAACAGCCTCTTAGAATTGGTATTGTAATTTACAAATTTTTATGCTTTCTGTGTATATAAATGCATCTTACTTCTGCGTGTTCCATTCTATGCATCTGATGAAGTGGGCTATAGCCCATGAAAACTTATGCCGAAATAAATTGGTTAGTCTCTAAGTGCCACAAGTATTCCTCGCTTTCCTTATGGATACAGACTAACATGGCTGCTAAACTTAAACCTGTCATGATGCAAGGCATATAATTTCAGTGTTACTTTTGACTTGCCTAGATTAAGTGATTTAATACATTTTGGTTAAACTTCTTCCTTATACACAGTATGGTTAGTGCTTGTAAAATGTGCCAGATTAGTTTTCAGTATGGGCTGAATCCTCTGCCCTTTGTACAGAGGTGAATTTCACTCTTAATCCATAAAACAGGCGCACTGCAGGGAGCAGTGTGCATAGCCTTCCTAACAATTAAATAATAGTCAGTGCTTACGAAAACCACCATGACAGTGTGCTTCTAATTTATTGACATACCAATAAATGACTAAACTAGAATAAATCAGGTGCAAAGGGTATGCATCATAAAAATAAACAATCTAGCAGGTCATTTCTCTGTGGCTTCATCCCTTTAGAAGAAACCTATAAACTCCTACGAGCACATACCATAACTCTAGAAAACAAATGCCTCTTGAAAAACATGGTTTACTTCTCATCTTTAGCAGATTCTGCTCTCAGTTATGCTGCAGTAAATCCTGAGTCACTCTACTGAATTTGACAGAATTATTCTGGATTTACATCAGTGTAATTCTGGGCAGAATGTAGCCCATGGTGTATATTGATTCTCTTTAATTATGTGTAAGAACACTTAGCCGTTATACAGTGTCTTTATTCAAGGATCTCAAACCATTTTCCAGACATTCATTAAACTATGTTCCTGTGAGGCAGATAAATAGTACATTGACCCATTGTACAGATGGGGAAACTAACGTGCAGAGAGATCCTCAAAATTGAATTGCAATGAATTGGTTGAGTTCAGAGTAGAACACAGGAGTTTTATGTCTTCCAATATGCAGGTCAAGCCAAGGCCAGCAGCACTTTCCTTAAGTAGCAAGTGGTGATTGTAATATTATTGTCAGACAAATTATTTAGGATAATGTTATGTGAATCCAGTAGACTGATGGATTGGGAGACCCTGAGAACATAGTCAACTAACCATAGGACAGGTACCGCATGGAACATGACGTTGCAAGCTTCCTTGTCTCACCAAAAAATGCAACACAAGACGTGGGGAGACTGCTTGCAGGAGTCAAAAAGATAGTGTGGCTAGTTTCCAGGCCTTTTGAGTTTTTGGGCTCTTGCGCCAGGTTAGCCAGAAGCAATAGTCGTTTTCATGAGTGAAGACTTGTCCTAAGAAACTGCACCAAGCCTACCAACCAAGCCTAGCAAACCACTTCACAAGTGGATACATTTGGAAGGGTACATCATAAGTGTGAGCAACTTATCTCTGAGAATTGTATTTGCTGGCTTTTGCATATCACTGGCTAATGTAGATCAGTGAAATTTTGACCTTTTATTTTTATTTTCCTTCTACAAAATTAATGATGGGGAGAAATCTAGAGGAAAATACATATTTTGCTGAGATTTATTGTTAAGTCGGGAGCTCAATATTTTTTCCTGTTTTTAAGTCAAGTTAGTGTGATCATTTTCATTAATAGGGTTTTGATCCTGATCACTTTTTTTTTTTTTTTTTGGTTCCTTGGCTTCAATGCAAGCAGTATCAAGCATTGGATTTGTTTAATCAAACAATACACTTTTACACTAGAGTAAAAATTCCATATTTTAATTACATTGCCATGCACAAATGAAGTCAAACAATGCAGAGTACAAAATTGTCCAATATACAAAATGATAAAGCAGATTTCCAAAGCTTCCAGATATCATGCCCAAAGATACCAAAAACTGGATAGTAATTTTAATGTCATGATTAAAACAATTCATCCCCCCTACCCAATCTTTTTATTTTTTGTTGACTTTGGAAAACAGAAGAAATTAAAAAGTAAATATAAAAACAATAAAGTGGACTTAACCTTGACAACCACTCAGAATTAGATTGTACAATGATTCCTGTTTTGAGAAAAAATGAACTGTGCTACAGATTAGCCCCTTGGGTGCCTGGGAAGAAACAGTGTACATCCAACAAAAAGGCACACTCTTGATTATGCCACCGTATTTGGCTCTGTCTTTAAAAAGTTTACTGCTAGGTGTGCTGGGAGGAACTGCTCTTCACTGAGCCTATGAGTAAAACAACTCATTAACCATTTTCCAGACTGTCAGACATGTATATACTTAGGAGGAGAATAAGGGCCTGGAGTCAAATCCTGAACTGGTGCAAATTGGCACTGAAATCAATGGAACGACAGTGATTTATACCAGCTGAAAATTCATAGATTTCAAGGCTAGAAGGGATGGACCACTATGATCATCTACTCTGACCACCAGCAAAACACTGAGCATAGAACCTCATCTAATAACTTCTGCATCCCATTCCCTTGTTATAGATCTAGCCCATGATTTCCAAAGGAACCTTACCTGGCCTACCTTTCTGTGTCTGAAATTTGCATCCACAAAAAACTGACAGTGCCATTATTTGTGAGTGCAAACGAGGTCATGACTGTAGCCAAATTTTGAAAAGGACCACAGATTTTTTGGTTGCTCAGTTTAAGACACTTTGGACATGATAAGCCATTGACATAAATTTCTGCGGCGAGTGTTCCGTGTTTCTAAAAATCAGAGCCAAAGTCCCTGAAGTTGAGCTGCTAAAAACAGAGGCACCCAAAATTAGTGGCTACTTTTAACATTTTGGCTTCCCTTGCCTAGTTTGTAAGAGTGATCAGGTAGCTGCATGTCTACAGGCTCTCATTTTCACCTGCAAACAACTGCCTCCACATTTACTTGTGAGTGCAAAAAAGAAAATCAAGTTTTAAAAATCTGGACCTAACTACCTAGAGTCTTGAAAGGATTAAGTGGCCCGATGCAATGATTTCTGAAGTTAACAAGCATCTTTCCATTGAATATAATGAGATCAGACCTAATATTTCAGCATTGGAGGAAATGCTAGCATTATACAATGCTAATTACTGTCGTGTGTGTGACATCTTAGTGTTGGATGCTTGGCTTTTTTCCCGATTCTGAAATGCCACAAAAGGTAGATAATTATTTTACTCATAGCATTTTGCTTTCCTAGTGGCTTAATGCAAAATAAGAGGAGCCATCCGTATCAGATTATGTCCCATCTCAGAGGGAGCACAGTCATTCATTTACTTCACGTTGTCTGATACTGTGCTGTGAATTTCATCCTAATTTTGAGTCGAGCCCAATATACAGTAATAACTTATCAAAAGAGAGCAGTTAACCTGTTCTCCGTTGCCCTCAACTTGTCAGCTTCAAACTTTCAATCGTCTCTAGCAATCAGGGGATTTACACTGCTAGGGTCTGATTGTGCAAAGTGCTCAGTGCCCTTAACTTCCGTTCAGGTCTTATAGGACTAAGATGTAAGTTTGTTCACAGCACGGCACAAGATTCTCCCTCTCTTTCTTATCTGGGTCAGTGGAGCCTCGCAGGCGGGAGAAGGGTTATAAATGAGTACCTCCTGTGACAGGATTTTTAGCACTGTTGGAAGATCACATACTTATGGCACAGCATTGATCATAGTGGAGGTCACTCAGATGTCTCTTCCACCCTTCCCAGAAGAATAATATAGAAATAGCGGCTGCTGAATATCGCAAATGAGGATCAACTAGTAAAATAAGAGGACTCTAAACACCCCTTCATCTTCGCTAGGCTTAAGATCAGAGCCAGGCTCCATAAAGGAGAGCCCCTGCATGGATGTATAAATGCATGCTCCAAACAAAACCCCCAAGCATTCCACCTGGTGGATCAATATTTTTCTCTACACAGCTTTTTATTGCTCATATGCAGTTTTGCTACAGTATCGATCTCCCTTTGCTAAAAATTAGTGTATAGCTATTTAATTTGGTGGCTAATGACATTAAATAGATGAATTCACTGCAAGTGTTTAATAGAAATAATATGATTAGAGGTGCAACAATAGCTGCACAGTGGAATTTTTTTAGATGTATTCGGTGCATATTCTTCACTTAAAAATCAGAAAGAAGCTTTACATTTCATTCTCAAGCTAAGCCTGGATGTTGTATAATAATGCTCAAAATCCTGCTTTTAGAGCAGAAGCTGTCATTATACAACCATCTGCAACATCAGCTCCTTTCTTTGTCCAAACTATGACCTCAAACATGCCTTTTAAGGACAGCTCTCCTTTGCGGGCTGCAAGGTTGTTCAGAACACCGAAGATACTTATAAGCTATCACAAACGTAAGCTAGTGACTGCGTGAAATTAATTCCATGGCTGTTCGACGTGGGTTAGCATTCTCTAAGGAGTAAATCTAACCCAAACTGATTTCTTATTACGTTGGATTGCAGCAAGAATCCAGAAGATCTTTACCTTCTTGTCTAGGTTCTCAGTTTTAGCCCTGCTTTTTGGCTAAGGTTTTCAACACCCGTCTGCCTGCATCACCTCCTGGTAGCTAAATATGTTGCTTTTTTTCTTTGGCTGAGTTTTGTTATGGTCTAGTCTTAACAACATATATCCTTCCCCTCCCCCAGAATACTGAACACCTGTAAAAGGCAGGTATTAAAGCTTCTTTCTGCTTATGGTACTCCGATCAAAACACTGTTTTGTGAAACTTGCATCAGAAACTGAGTGCTCTGTTACTTATTTGTAAAGCACCAAAATTCAAAATGATGTACTATGAGGGGTGAAAATCATGCAAAAACTTGCTTACTGCTAAAGTTGGTTAGAAAATTTTAGTCAAAACAGTTTTCCATCAGAAAATGCCATTTTGACTAATCCAAGTTTTTTTGTGAACTTGAATATATGTGAACAAAATTTCCAACAGAAAACATGATTTTCTACATGGAAAGAAATCCTTTTGAAAATTTTGTTTTGGAAAAATTTCAAAACTTAGTTTTAAAAGAAAATTTTACTTTTAAATTTTTCAGTTTTACGTGAATGTAAAAATAAAAGTATTTCAGTGACACATCAATAGTAGTAGTGCACAACATGACATATCATGTCAAGATACAATAGTCACAATAATATCTTGTTTTACAAATTAGCTATTGACAATATCTAGAAAAATGATTCCAGGCTAACACAACGCTACTGAAAACATCTGCTCCTCTAATTAGTACACGGAATGCTTATCTTCTTGTTCAAAGTGTCACACTGTTTCAATACAACACAAACAGGAGACACGGTGAAGAAAAGAAGATAAGATGTTTTAATCAGCACTGAATAGCAGAGCTTAATGATTTTAAAAATAAAATGTAGATTTTGACATCACAATATGACATGTAAGTAGTTAAATACTATTAGTATTTAATAACATCAGCAGCAAGTACTACTGATGTAATTAAATAACAACATGTAAAAATGAAAAAACCCACACATTTTTTAAAACAAAAAAGTTTAATTTTTAAATATTTTTTTTTAACTTTCCAAAACAAAAATATTCAGAATGTAGAGGCAGAGAAAGTTTCTTTCCTGTAGAATAACACATTCCTAATCCAGTGCCAAAACTCTACCATTCTTACTCCTTACTCAAACAAAGCTCTCATGGAAGCCAATGATTTGAGTGCATGATTTGGCCCTCAGGTGCTACTTGTAGAACACAGACTTGTTTTTCTTTTTTAATAATCATTTTGGACCCAATTCTGTCCCCTTCAAACGTGTTCAGCCTTACCTGCCTTTGCAAGCAGTTCCACTGACATTTATCTCAAAGTCGATCTGTATACATATTTCTACTATTATAAGCTAACACATTAAAATCAATAGAATTCTGTCTGAGTAAGCCTCTGTAGGTACTCAGAAGCCTTCACCCATCCTCTCATTACAGACAAAAGAACTTTACACAATAATTGCTCCATCGAACCTATATATTGTATGAGCTATAGCATATCTTTTAGAAAGGCATTCAGACTTGATTTAAAGACTTCAAGTGATGGAGAATCCACCCCATCCCTACATAAGTTGTTCCAAAGGTTAATTACCTGCACTGTTGAAAATGTGTTGCTTATTTCTAATATGAATTTGTCTAATTTCAACTTCCAGACATGGAATCTTATTATATCCTTTTTCTGCTGGATTAAAGAGCTGCCTGCCATCAGAAAATTCTTCCCCTTGTAGGTACTTGTTGACCATGATCAAGTCACCTCTTAGCCTACTCTTCAGTAAACTGAACAGATTGAGTGTCTTTATTCTGTCAGTTTAAGGCCTTTTCCCCCAGCCCTCAAATCATTCGTATAGCAATTTCCTGACAGAATCCCTACATCCTTTTTAGTGTCATTACATTCCATCTCATAAGTGTTTCTAGATGATGACATTGCATTTGTCTGTTTTAAAACACATGTTCAAATGAGCCACATTACCAAGAGATTCAGGTCACAACATTATGTACACCACCACCAATTTTTGTCATCTGTAAATTTTATATATTTTTGCAGATAATTGATAAAGATATTGAATAATATTGGACCAAGAGATGATCCCTGAAGATCCCCTCTCAAAATACCCACAATGGATTACAATTTCACATTTATAATTACTTTTGAAATCTATCAGTTAACCATTTTTTAATTAATTTAATATGGGCTACATTGATTTTGTGCTACTTTTAATTAGAATGTCATGCAGAACTAAGAGAGACAAGAATGTTTGAGTTAATATCTTTTATTGGACCAACTTCTATGGTAAAGAGAGACAAGCTTTCAAGCTTTGTCTCTCTCACCAACAGAAGTTGGTCCTATAAGAGACATTATCTCATCCACCTTATCTCTCTAATGTCTTGGGACTGATGTGAGTACAACTACACTTCATACAATGCAGGAGTAAGTCAAATTACCTACAGAAATCTAAGTATATTATGTCAAAGTAGTTATCTTGTCAACCAAACTTGTCATTTCATAAAAATGATGTAAAGTTTGTTTGACAAGCTCTATAAAACCATGTTGATCGGCATTAGTTATGCAAACATTTAAAAATTCTTTGCTGATAGCATTCTACATCAACCTGACCAAGATTTTGACGAGGACAGATGTCATGATAACCAGCCTACAGTTTCCCAAGTCATCTCATTTACTCTTTAAATATGGTCACAACACTAGCCTTTTTTCAGTTCTCTGAAACTTCCCTAGTGTTCTAAAATTTGGTTAAAAACAAAACCACAACATTAATGATTCAGAGAGCTCCATAGTCAATTTTTTTAATACTCTTGGGTATGTTATCCACTCCCGCACATTTAAAATGTTTATCTTTAATAATTGCTGTTTAACATTCTCCCTAGTGACTGATGAAATAGAAATTATTTAATTATCACAGTAAGATCTGAGTACACTATATTCTGCTTCTTTCTGACCACAGAACAGAAATATTTGTTGAATACTTATGCCTTTCCTGCACCAGGATTGAAATTTTTACCATAGTTGGACCTAGATAATTTGCTAAGATTTCAATGGTTCATTATATATTTAAAAAGTTCCTTCTTATCATCCTTAACACTACTGACCAAAGAGTTTTCATTGATACCGTTAGCTTCCCTTATCAATCATCTGCATATCTTAACTGTTGATTTGTATACATTGCTTCGAGGTTCCCTGTTTTTCCATTTGTTATGTATTGGGGTGCTTTGTATTCAAAACATCTTTCCCAGAGTTTACTGTAGACAATGTCAACAGCAATTTTGCTTCTTTGGCTCTATCAACCCTCATTAAACCACAGGATCTTTTCTTTTTAAATTAAAATCTTATATTGATCACAGTCTAGAGATGAGAGCCAATTGTACCACAGCCAGGTATTGAGGGCTTTCATTGAGTCTAAGTTTACAAAGCTACTATTTGTTATAAGAGGATAGAGGTAAAACATGCAAGATTTTTTTTCCATGCGTGAGCAATTTTTGAATAATTGACCTATCTAGTGTTGTTACTTTGTTTTAAGAAAAACTAGCAAAATAGAGTTGGATCTACAGCTAACATCAATCAATGAAGCTCCAACAACTTCAATGAAGCTTTGCTGTTTTATGCCAGCTGGGGATCTGCAGAATAAAGAATTATGTCACTCTCAAAGGTTAGCCTCTCTTTAAAATAGTTTCAGATACCTTAAGTCTAGTTGTAAAGTCACAAAATTACTCTTAAAGAATAGAGAGGAAAATAATGCGAAGAATGAACCTGTTAATGCACTTGGATACAGATGGATTGGCAAAACCGAAGAGCTTTTACAAGATTCTTGCCTGTAAGAGTTTATCTTTCTTAACAAATCAATTATGTGACAGTTTCAGACAAAGCAAGCAATATAGCTAAAAATAGGGCATAAAAAGCACATAACATATTTTCATCTGTAGTATAGTTTCCTATGTAGGCTGGTGATTCCTTTGTCCTCCTAGTATAAGAAAAGACATCATCTGAAGTAGCTAATCTCCTTAGTGAAGGTCTGATGCTACAGACTTTACTCACATATGGGTCCATGTGAATAAGGGTAGCTGGCAATTGGACCATTCACAGGAGTACGGCTGCAGGACTGGGTGCTGAGATAGGAGTATTTGGATAGTGATACTATTATTATTTACCCGTATTTTAGAGGTAGTAGTCAAGTCCGTGGTAGTTCAACTGCCAGTGTCACAGTGGTCAATTTAATGGTGATAGAGTGATAATACAAAGTACACACCCACCCACACTATTAAATTAACTACCGTCTCTCTCTCACCCCCTCCCCCGCCATAGGGCTGAGTGAGATCTGCTATTCTAACACAATGGCATTAGTCTCCTACCCTGCTTTTGCACAGAACTAATGGCTATGAGCATATTTAAATTCGCTTCCTTTTGCTGGAATGAATTTATTTCTTCCCTTTCATGTTGGCATAGTCTTGGCACCCGTGCTATAAATTAATTCTGACTATAGAACAGAGCATTCTTTCCATGGATATAGTCTTGGGACCCAGGGAAAAGTGGAGGGGTCTGCTATTAATAAGGCGTTCAGCATACAAACACGAAAGCTTTCTGTGGCATCTCTCCTGACACAGTACTCAGCTCCATTCACAATAATGTAACCCCCCTTCCTACCCTTATTTATATTACACACTTTTCAGAGGAATGTGTTGGGATTCAGACAATTGTTCAGTGGATGTATAATAATTCCATAAATATCCCTGAGGAAGCATGGCCTACTTTCGGAGAGTAACAGTGATTAAACGTGGTGACTAGTTAAATACAAATCAAACATACAGTAAGCTCCTTATGGTCCTGTGCCTGTAGACACTTACACACGTGAGAATCCTTATGCCTGAAATCTTTCACATGCATAGGTCTTTGTAGGATTGAGGCCTAAGTAAGTTTGAAGCATAGTGTCAAACAGTGGCTGCCTGAAATCTCTGGAAAAACTCCACAGAATTCAGTTGGATGAGAATTTGGCCCTTATTTTCACATTTCTCAGTGCCTCTAACACTGTATTTCCCAGATCCTCCTAACTACACCCCAGGAATAATTTAAAACAAACTTTTAAGAGGATTAGTTCAGACATCTAAGTTCATGCCCATGTACAGGTAGATGTTTACAACTAACATTGATATAAAAACATGTTACCTAACTCATCTTTTTCTCTCACACTCATAAAGGATAATGATCTGTGACAATCTTAACTTTATTATTTGAATTATTCTAGAATGTAAATTTGAGTATAGTAAAAGAGGATTCTTAACATATAAGTCTCTCTCTTTTTTTGTTTTGTTTTAAACAAACCAAGAAACTTTTTTTTAAACAGCAACAGTAATAGGAAAATGACAGATCTCAGTTCCCAGAATTCATTCTAAAACCGAACAATAGGACAGGGCTATAAAATGTGCTAAAACTTTTAATGAAATTCTGTAATGCACATGACCAATTTCTAAAAAGTCAACTTGCAATACTATGGGCAACTCTAAAATGTGCACACTGCTAAAGTACTGCTCTAGCAACTTTGCATTTAGACTCAGAGGACATTATTCTTACGCCTTTATTGGAGTTTTTCTAACCAATCTAAATTTAAGGCTACGATTTTCAAGAGTGACTTGTGATTCTGGATGCCTGAAAGTTCTAGATGCCCAACTTGAAAAACTTTAAAGAGACCTGGTTTTCAGAATTTTCTGAGAATCGGGCTCCCTTAAGGTGTCAAGTTAAGCACCAACAATCACTAGCCAATTCTGAAAATCTTGGCCAAACTAATTATAGTTGTGTTCTAAATTGAAATTATACAGTAGCCAACATGCTGAGACTGATTTTTTTTATATCTGTCCAAAAAGTATATATACTGTTTAAATACCAGGGATGGGTGAAAAGTTCTGAGATAAATCCACACCCATTTGCAAAAGTCAAAAATATACACTTTGGATGCACTGGTGCTCTAACTGGTTGATCTTACAATCACTAGTAGTGTATAGAATAGCTTCTAAAAGTGTACCACATGAACTCCCTCAAAAATATCCCTTTCTCTGACTGTAATCCCATTAAGATTAATCTTCCCTTCACTATTGGTATCTAAGTCTTCAACATGGAAGGCTCTCTACAGGTTTGGCAGATGGACTAAGTGTTAGTCCATTAGGCTGGAGAAAAAGATGTACTGTGGATACCCAAAGTGCCATCTTTGATTTAGGAACTGCAAGAACCACCAGTCTGGTCCCTTGTGATGCTGATGACTATTTAGTTTACTTCATTCAAATAGGCCCCAATGTGAGGGGTGGGATGAAAAGTACTTCCCGTAAATCCTCGTGGATAAAAACTGTATCACAGCCAGCTGTGACACAACCCGTGATGTCAGCCACTTAGAGACTGAACAACAAATAACAATGCTCAGTTTGAATGCAACAGTCTTGAGCCTGCTACAGAATGCCCAAAGGGTTGTTAGAACCATTTACCTTAACCCCAGTTTAGAGTAAACAATACGGAGTAAACAGTGTATTGTGTAGAAAGAGGAAGAAATGTTCATGGAGGTGTCTGTCCCCTATGTGGAGCTGTACAAAGTGGGAGCATCAAGTCCACCTCTTACTCTTAATTATCTTCAAGAGGTTTTGTTTGGACTCTGCAAGTTGTGATTCCCTCCCCTCCCCACCCCCAAACAGTGATTTGCAGAAGAACCAGAACTTCTCCAGTTTCTCCCATGTTTAATGTAGACTGAAGCCATGGGCACAATGCATCTCAGAGACGGGATCTTTTCCTTCACAATTTAATGGGAACCTCACACAGGCTCAACAGAAATGCGGACTGCTTGGCTTATTGGTGGGGGCGGAGGACAGCAGACACAATGTCCGATAGCCCATTCAACCTTCCCTACTCCTGGCTACCTCCATGACAGCTGTTCAACAAGTCTCAATAAAATATGTCCAGTGGCATACTTGCCACGAGCAAATCTATCTATGCAATCTCCCACGAATCTGTGAATATATGCAAGTATAGGCTCTATTTTAGATACAGTCTCAGTATAGTTACTGAAACATATTTTAGTATTGAAATAAAGAAAAGACTTTTCCTCACATGTATAGAATGTGCTAACTCTTCTGTGTGGAGATCACATACAGTTAAACAGAATACCATTAGACTGCATAACTAACATATACAAGACATTTACATTCCTATCAGGGGTGTAATATTGTGAACATTTTTACTGAGGTTGGAGAACCGTTGTAAGTTTTTCCTAAAACATCATCATGCCGTCTGCATACATAATAAAATAATCCAGTAGTTGCCATGCTAAAACAGAACTTCTAGTGAAGGGCAAAGATAGTCCCCTAAAGGGAACTCAAGGTTATGCACAGTGATGAAACTGGAAACAATTTTCCAGCTAATGGTCTGTCAATGACCACTTTGAACAAATTGGCACTGTATTTTATGCACCACATTTTAATTCCACAGCAAACCAGGGCTTTCCAGAATGCATCATCTTGACTGAATGGTTGTATTTCAGTTAATCTTTCACTTCTCCATGGTCACCTTCTGGCAGTGCCATTTGTTATGCTTCCCATGAAGTAAAGTTCACTTTCACATCACCTGGCAGGACAGAAGCTTTAGAGGCTGGTAGTGTTTATGGAGAAGTCTCTGTTGGGGCTGTAGAAAACAAACAAACAAACAGCAAATATAAGTTCACCTCACGAAAGGCAATTATAACATATTTTAAGAGACATAAAAAGTCAGCAATGCGCTTATGCGAATGTACTCCTATTGTAAAGGCAAACTACTCCTCCTAGTTCTCTACGAGGTACTCTGGTACTCTAATAAGCTTTCCCCATTACTCACATGCTTATTGCTCAATAGTTCCCTGGAAAAAGGTCAAGTTAGGACCGACAACAACGGGAGTGCGCTCTTGTACATGATCTAATCACTTCTACCCAGATCTAGTACCATGATATAAACCAGCGTGAAACGTTTTGGCAATCCAAGTCCTGCAAAACAGGCCCTTCTGCTTGTAATACCACTGGTCAGGACTGCCTGCTTTACTGATCCCAATATATTCAAATCACTGGAAAGATTCCTTCATTTCTAAACCTAGGGCCTGGATTCTCCTGTCCTTTTGACACTGTCAAGGGGAGCCAAAGCTGTCAGACACCAGCTGGGAGATCTGGAAGGGCAAAGGAAAGGTGGAATGCACCTCCCCCTCCTCTGCTGAGGGCAGGAGTGCTCCCCATGATCTCCCTCTCCTCTGTCGATAATCAACTTGTCAATAATCAATAACTAGTTCATCAGCAGCCAGTAAGTGACGGGAATTTTAATTGCGTTTATATATTTAATGAATGGCACGCTCGGAAATTCAGATTTGGTTAATAGTAACAGACCTTAAATAAGTCAGCACTGATTAGATTTATTAATCAAATAGTTAGTTAGTAAAGACAGAACATGTGCAATGACACACATAATTACCAACGGCTATGGAATACCTTTCCTATAATTTGACAGTCTGCGTCCAGCTGCCAATGTTCTCATATTAACCCCAAAGTGGTGTTTCATTTATCTGTTCTGTTCTGCATGTATGTATCGATATAGATATGGATCTGAAAGCCTGAGCGGCGGCTCTATTAACATCCTAGTAAGACTCCAATCCTTGATACCTTTAGTCCTACTTCTGGCAAGCAGATCCATGATTCCACCCTGCCAGACCAATCAATAACTGCCTATTGGGTTCCCTGTTCAGGCGCCATTTATTTATAGTCAATCAATTATCCATAATTTGTCAGGAATCAATAACCAAAAATCAATAACCATTTTAATTGTGATTATAGGTTCAATGAGTAATGCTCCCATGAGCTGAGATTTATTTAATAATGACAGGCTTTGGATAAATCCAATTAAACATGATTTATTAATTAAACAGTTAGTAAGACAGCCCATACAAAGAGAGGTATACAATTATCCACCGCTGTGGAAGACCTTACCTCAAGGCTAATAAACTTCTTTAAAAATAATTTCATTTTTTAATAGGTTTAACAATTAGCAAAATAACTAGTGAAATAAAATACAATATTTGTAATACACTCATAGCTATATTAGAATTTAATAGTTTATACAACTTAAGAAAAGGCTATGATCTTATTAATATTATTTTACATTAATATTGAAGTTTCTACCTTGTAGTTTTTTCTTTCTTTGGACGAAAAGTTTTGATTCATAGAAAAGAATCTTTGTAATTAAATTATTCATTGAGGCAGAAATATATGGACATATATTTATAACTGTCATTTGCAAAAAAATTGAATTGATGTTGCAATAATATAATAATGGCTATGACTCCAAAATAGTGTGCACCACAAAAATTGTTGTAAGTTTTATATTATTTTCCTTTAGTTATGTTAAAAATGCTTTGGTTATTAGCTAAAATTCTTGCTAAAATAAAGCAACAAGGAGTCTTGTAGCACCTTATAGACTAACAGATTTTAGGGATCATGAGCTTTCGTGGGCTAAGACCCACTTCATCAGATGAATGTTGTGGAAATCTTCTAGAGGCAGGTATAAATATGCAGGCAAGAAAGCAAGGTAAATTCAATCGGGGTGGGGGGGGGGCAAGGGGGGAGGCCCACTTCCTGCATATTTATACCTGCCTCTGGAGATTTCCACAATGTTCATCTGATGAAGTGGGTCTTAGCCGACGAAAGCTCATGATTCCTAAAATCTGTTAGTCTATAAGATACTACAAGACTCCTTGTTGCTTTTGCAGATCCAGACTAACACAGCTACCCCTCTGATACTTGCTAAAATAAAGTGCTCAGTGGTGGGGGAGAGAGTAGTAGTGAAGTTGTTCATATAAATTGTGAGTGCTTTGTGTTTTAGTAACTAGCATTCCATATGGAGAACTGTATAAGGCAGTGGTGGGCAACCTGCAGCCCATTAGGGTAATCCATTGGGGGGCCACGAGACTGTTTGTTCACAATGACTGTCTGCAGGCACAGTCGCCCGCAGCTCCCAGTGGCTGCAGCTTGCCATTCCCGGCCACTGGGAGCTGCGGACGGTTGATGTAAACAAACAGTCTTGTGGCCTGCCAGCAGATTACTCTGATGCGCCGCGTGTGGCCTGCGGGCCACAGGTTGCCCACGACTGGTATAATGTAACCTCAGCAACTCCTATAGTGAACGATCAAACAATCCATGACACATAGCGTACGAATCGGTCAACTCCCATTCATGATCTGCCCATACCCACTACAACACCAGAGAATACCTGTGACCATCCCTGCTTCTTTAAGATATCCTGGAGGTTGGAAGGAAATGATAAACTTATGAGTTACAGGCTGGTTACCTTTCTTTAACCAGATGCATAATTAAGTATACAGTCATCTACACATGTTGCAATGCCCTGAGGTGAAACCCAGACCAATTAGTGTTTTAACTTAGAAATTACAATAATATATTCCCACCCTTGATGTACCTATTAGTCCTCTAATACGGTGTCTAGTAGTTCTTGTAAGAGCAAAAGGTATTCATGTCATGCAAATGGGTAATAGAATGAGAAAAGCCAAGGAAACTCTCAGTCAGTTGCTGCAGGATGGAGATGTAGCCATCCTATTCACACAAAGCTGGACAGAAGTGAGCTTTAAGGCTCTGATTGTGACAGACATCTTGAGTGGCACTGTATTGTTTTGTCACTTAAGATGAATGGTGAAGCAGCAAATTGGCCAAAAACAAATGTCTTGCAAGCTATTTTTTTCTATGCCCTATACAGAAACTTGTATAATAATAAGAATCTGCATACAAAGTGACACAACAGCTGTTTAAAGTAATTACTGTTTACAGTTTTAAGCTATTTAAGAAGGCTGTTACTATGAAAGAAGGTGGGGCATCTGTTGACACCTAATGGGCCGGGAGCAATGCTAAACAACAGCTACTAAAGTTAGACATTGTAAAATTAGCAGGCCTGATAAATTCCATTCAAGAGGTTTGAAAGAGCTGGGTGAGGATATTGCTGGATCATTAATGCTGATTTTCAATAAGTCTTGGAACTCTGGGGAAGTTCTAGAAGACTGAAAAAAAACCTAATATTGTACCAATATTTAAAGAGGGTCAACAGGATGACATGAAGAATCAGAGAAGTAGCCATGTTAGTCTGGAATTTCAGAAGTGACAGAGTCCTGTGGCACCATAAAGACTAACTAAAGTATTGAATCATAAGCTTTCATGGGCTAATACCCACTTCATTGGATGCATGCAGTGGAAGTATCCCAGGATGACATGGATAATAATAGGCCTGTCAGTCTGACACCTATCCCAGGCAAGACATTGGAACTGCTGATGTGGGACAAAATTAATAAAGAATTAAAGGAGGATAATATATTTAATGCGAGTCAACATGGGCTTATCGAAAATAGATCCTGTCAAATTAACGTATCTTTTGTGATGAGATTACAAATTTGGTTGCTAAACGTACTAATGTTGATATATTAAGGCATTTTATTTAGTACTACATGACAGATATAAAATATATAAAAAATTAACCTGGCACACACAAATGGATTAAAATCTGGCTAACTGATAGGTCTCAAAATGTATTGTAAATGGGGAATCATCATCAAAGTGGGGCATTTTGAGAGGGGTACTGCATGGATTGGTTTTTGGCCCTATGCTATTTACAAGTTGTATTTTATGACTTAGAAGAAAACATAAAATCACTGATAAAGTTTGCAGATGACACAAAAATTGGGGGAGTGGTAAATAATGAAGAAGACAGATCACTGATACAGAGCGATCTAGATCACTTAGGAAGCTTGGTGCAAGCAAGCAATATGTGTTTTAATACAACTAAATGTAAAGGTATACATCGGGGTGGGCAAACGCTTTGGCCCCAAGACCACACTGGGGTTGCAAAACTGTATGGAGGACTGGGTAGGGAAGGCTGTGCCTCCTCAAACAGCCTGGCTCTCATCCCTTATCTGCCCCCTCCCACTTTCCACCCCTGGACTGCCCCCTCAGAATCCTTGACCCATCCAACCCTCCCACCCCGCTCCTTGTCCCCTGACCGTGCCATCCTGAGACCCCCGACCCTAACTGAACCCCCCCAGGACCCCACCGCCTATCCAACCTACCTGTCCCTTGACTGTCCCGACCCCTATTCACACTCCCGCTCCCTGACAGGTTCCCCGGGACTCCCATGTTTATCCAACCCCGTCCTCTGACCGCCCCCATCCCCGAAACTCCAACCCATCCAACTGCCCCCTGCTCCCTGTCCCCTGACTGCCCCCCCGAATCCTCTGCCCCTTATCCAAGCCCCCTGGCCCTGGCCCCCTTACCATGCCACTCAGAGCATGTTCTGGCATGCTCCATGTCTGGCAACCACGCCGCCCATGTGGCTGTGGGGGAGAGGGACAGCAGAGAAGGGCTGGGGGCTAGTCTCCCTGGCTGGGAGCTCAGGGGCCAGAAAGGATGGTCCCAAGGGCTGGATGTGGCCTGCAGGCAATAGTTTGCCCACCTCTGGTATACATCTAGGATAAAAAAATATAGGCCATACTTACATGTTGGGGGACACTACCCCGGAAAGCAGTGACTTTGAACTAAACTCTGAACATGGTGGCTAATCAACCGAACATAGCTCTCAGTGCGACATTGTGACCAAATGGGCTAAGGTGCTTCTTGGATGCATAAACAATGGAGTCTTGAGTAGAAATAGAGGGGTTATTTTACCTCTGTATTTTGGGAGTGGTGCGACCACTGCTAGACAATGGGTCCACTATTTAATAAAGAGCTTTTCAATCTAACAGAGTGAGGTATAACACAGTCCAATGGCTGCAAATCAAAGCTAGACAAATTCAGATTGGAAAGAAGGTATACATTTTTTAAGGGTGAGAGTAATTAACCATAGGAGCAACTTACCAAGGTTGTGGTGGATTCTCCATCACTGACAATTTTAAAATCAAGATTGGATGCTTTTCTAAAAGATCTGCTCTAGGATTTATTTTGGGGAAGTTCTATGGCCTATGTTATATAGGAGATCAGACTAGATGATCACAATGCCCCCTCTAGCCTTGGAATCTATGGATCAGATGATGCTTTGCAGCTAAGATAAAGATGTCCAACAAATAATGTTTTTTCAGTGTGGAGTATTAATCTATTTTTCTTATCCTATTTTGAAAGCCGTTTTTAAGATACATTTTTACAATGTATTAACCACAAAACGTATAAAGGACTAAACTTTTAAAAGGCATAAACAATGCCTAACCCCTAGGTATTGACACAGTTGGAAAGTTGCAATGGGACAGAGAACCTCAGAAATAACTTAAAGTAATGAGAAGTATGTACCAGAATGAGGAAATAGATAAGGATCAGAATGATATACAATAAGGATGGTGAGGCAGGGCCCCCTTTGCTCCTGCCTCTGCTGTGTTCATAAACTACTCAGAGACCCTGGGGCTCAGCAATCACTGGTGCAGTTTATTTACAGTGTGCACTCCCACCACCTTCTCACCACATGCACCCTGGGGTTTTCAGCCATAAGGACTTCTCAGGTTCTGCACCTCAGAGGGAAGGACTACTGCTCTCCTTCCACTTTCTGGCTCCCCACTTCCTTTTCCACCTCTGGGCCTGTATGTAGCTCCAGACTAATTAGGCTGGCAGCTGCAGGTTTCTCTAGGCAGCTCCAATTTTTCTCCCTTAATTGGAGCTGGCGTGACAGAGGGCTGGCTCAGGAGTTCCTGCCCAGCACCCTGTCACAGGTGGTTTCCTGCCATTTCCTTGGGAGACCTTACTAAATAAAGTTTAAATATCTTTGGGGTCCACTGAATTAAACAGAGAGTTTATGTATTATTGTGGGTCGGGACTCCATGTAACTTCTGGGGGGAGATGTGAGACCTAGGGAGTAGTTAGCAGGAGATGAATGCAAATTCGTTGCCCTCCAGTTACACAAAATCTCAGCCGTTGAAGCTATGTCCTGAGGAGTGATCCACTGTCTGCTAATCGCCTGTAACATGAATGAGGCCAAGATCGAAGAACAGTGGTGTAGAAAAGGAAAGACTGAACTACTCATGTTGGTTCCAGTTCTGAATCTGAGACAGTTATGACCATGTGTAAATGTGTGGCACCCACTTCTCATGAGTGCTCCTTTCTGGTCAGGTATGTCTGCTGTCTTTAAACCAGTCCTGGCCCTGGTATTGGATCGTATTCCCAGGGCTTCCTTCATCCTCTTAGTCTGGTCTGGTCTGGCTTTGGCTCTCCAGCGGGGTCTCCTGACAGTTCAGTCCCCTTCTGGGGGTTTACTTCTGTCCAATTGTAGGCCCACCCCAATTTGAAAGGCTGCCATTAAAGAGATGGAGAAAAAGTTGTTCTCTCTTGCCACAGAAGGCCGTACCAGAGGCAATAGGTTCAAATTACAGCATAGCAGATTTAGATTAAGCTTCAGGAAAAACTTAACTGTAAGAACAGTAGGAAAATGGAACAAACTGCCTAGGGAAGTTGTGGAAGCCACTTCAGTGAAGGGTTTCAAAAAGAGGCTGGATAGCCATCCGTCTTGGATGATTTAGACACAACAAATCTTGCATCTTGGCAGGGGGATAGGCTAGATGATCCTTGCAGTCCCTTCTAACCCTACAGTCCTATGACTGATTCTAAGAGAAGTAGTATCATAAATTGCTGCAAGCCATTGCATTAGGATAAGAAGAGTTGTGGCAGGAGCGGAGATGGTTCCAAGCTGCAATGATTTGTCCTAAATCAGATTAAGGAGAAAGCCATGCCAGATTCTGTTTTCATTGTATCATAACATCAGGGTACGAACTTTCTGAGCCTGGTGCAAAGAAACTACCCCAGGCAACAGTTATTAGTGACAGAATCTCTGCATCTTGTCTCCTTTAGGTAAAGGTGGATATTGCCAGATAACCTTCTTACCGAACAGTCGACTGATTGGCAGAATCAACACTGGCAGAGATCAAAGGTTGTACCCAACTGCTCACTACTGGACTGCAGCCAGTAAAGACAGAACTGAGAGCAAAATGCTACAGTGCACTCTGTTCATATCTCAGCAATCCCTCCCTTCTTCCAAATAGCAGCGTACTGAACACTAGGCCTTTCCAGGAAGCTAAAAAACACATAGAAAGTGAAGCCCTGGGGCTGCACAAAGACAACCATCTGCCTCACTGCAAGTGTAACAGTCTAGCCGCCTTTATTAAAATGATGTTAAGCAGTGACACATTAATCAGTGGGCTGAGTAGAGCAATAGCAACCATGCGACGCAGCAAACAAGCAACATCCAGTAGCCAAGAGAGAAAATGGATACACAGGCAATTTTTGATAACATTACCATTCTTATTTTGATTCCTATCGGTCATGTGTCTTGCTCTGGCTCACTGCACATGGGGTCTCATACATTCCTGAGGGTGTGGGTTTTTTTATATCATTTACCAAATTCAGTATCGAGGCAAATGACTGAGGATAAAAAAGGCAAATAATTTTTAAATACGCTTGTTTGTCAGCTGGGAGGAAATATTAGTATTGGCCCAGGATAACAGAAAGGGTTAATCTATCACCAGGATGTATAGTGGTCTCACTTGCAGTACTGCCAAACCTGAACATTCAAAATTCATGAGTCAAGTCATGATCATGATACTAAGTTAGAAATCATGAGATTAAAATAATAATTTTGAGTTCTTTTTGCCATCTGGTTTTAGAGACTTTAGGTCATATTTTCCTAGAATCATAGACTATCAGGACTGGAAGGGACCTCAGGAGGTCATCTAGTCCAATCCCCTGCTCAAAAGCAGGACCAATCCCCAACTAAATCATGCCAGCCAGGACTTTGTCTTGCCTGACCTTAAAAACATCATAATTTTCTCAATGACCAAGAAACTACAATTTACTGTTTAAAATATGAAAGTTGACATTCTCACTATCACAGAACTCCAGAGCTGGGGCTTTAAGAAAAATCATCATATCTTGTGAGAACTGACAATACTATAAATGTTCAGGAGGGTTTGTTTTGTTTGGTGTGTGTGTATGTCAACTTTGGAGCATTTGTTCCTCCAGATGAGTCCACTTTAAGACACCAGGGAATAATTTTAATGTCTGATGATACATTAATCAGAAATTTGCTAGGAAACAAACTTTCTCGCCTAAGATCGCATGGCAGAGAATGGCTGCACCGACAATTCTGTTGATTCATTATCCATAGAATCAACAGAATAAGATCTTAAGTTTGTCCCATTTTGTCTCATAGCTGGTCAAATATGCAGTCAAAATCTTCTGTGTGTCCATCACAATCATAGAAGTGCAATCAAAACTCAATAATGCTTTGCGGACACTGAAAGAGGCTCTGAGATTTGCATGGTATGAGCATATTCTCATTTCAGAGACAATTAAATTTTATCAACTGATGCTTCCCCTGAAGATTCGGGAATGGGTTATCTCATCATAGGGGGGAGGGATAGCTCAGTGTTTGAGCATTTAGCCTGCCAAACCCAGGGTTGTGAGTTAAACCCTTGAGGGGGCCATTAAGGGATATGGGGCAAAAATGGGGATTGGTCCTGCTTTGAGCAGAGGGTTGGACTAGATAATCTCCTGAGGCCCCTTCCAATTCCGAGATTCTATGATCCATAGGTCCTTGTATGTGAAGACAAAGTAAACAAACCTCTGAGCCCATGCACAGTCTAATAATTAACCAGTACAGAGATAAATTTCTTCCAATCACTTAGGAAATTTGTGATTAATCCAACCACAGCAAATATATGCTAGGTAAAATTTTGAAACCTGGATGCTTAAAGTTAAATTCCTAAATCCATTTTAGGCTGCTAAATGAGTGTGGGAAGTAAAAGTTCTTCACCCCCTCTGAAAAATCAAATCACTTTAAATTAAAACCTAATTATGGATCTAGGAGATCAACATGAGGCATCCACGTTTGAAAATACTGGCCATTGGTTTCAGAGAGATGATAAATATACAATTAGGACTCATCATCTTTTCACCTACTTTCTTACTGACTCACAACTAGCTTCCTGTTTGTGGCGCTGGACTATATACCTCACACCATGTAATTTTGAGATTAAGCATTTCTGGGAGAATGAATGTCATGGCAGATGCTCTCCGTAGGTAGCCTTCTGTAAAGTCAACTACTAGTCAGAGGTTAATATAGCTGCTGTATGAAACACAGTTCGCTCACGCAGAAGAGACTGAAAATGTAGTAGCCCAAAATGGATTCTAGTCAGCTATTCACTGTCCTCAAGTAATTAAAACAGCCAGAGCCTGCTGATGAGTGACTCAAAATCCCAGCATCCCAGAGAAACTTTCAGCAATTTTACAAAGCAAATCAGATGAAGACACACCTGGATCCTTTTCAGCAATTTTGTCTCCATTCCCTCTCCCCCCAAAGCTAGGAATAGCCATGGACAAGTCTCTAAAGCAGTGTTTCCCAAATTTACAACATTCACATACCCGTTTTGAGACATTTGTCTTACTAGAGTACCCCCTTCTCCGGCGAAGATAATTTTTTTGGGGGTAGCCACATTTTTATAACACACTCCTAATTCATTTCATTCTGGATTAAATGTTTATTAGAAATAAATACAAAATTATATTACATACAGTTGAAACAAAAATTTTAATAGAAATAATAGTTACATATAGAAATAATACTAGAAATAATAAAAATAATAGAAGCGAATCAACAGTCTGGCAGAACAGCATGTATATATATGAATTATTTAGTGAATTTAGTTGTTTAATGAATTTAGTGAATTGTTTTCTGCTATTCAAAAAAATAAAACTATGATAAAGTAAAATAAAACATTCGGCGGCGTACCCCTTGAAACCTTTTCGCGTACTACCAGGGGTACATGTACCACACTTTGGGAAACACTGCTCTAAAGGGTCCAAGTTCAGATTCAATCCAAACATTTCTCCACACAAAATTACTCTGGAAATCTGACAAGAATAGCCTCTCTCATAAGATTTCTGGCGTGGTCATTCCTTATCCTGTAACTTGGAAATAGCCAAATTTTGAAGAGTTGGTTTAAAAATGGTCAAAGATTTAGGAGGAGATACTTATCTAAACGGGTTTGCCCATTCTTAATGCCACCAGCTAAAGTTACAAAAGTATCAAGCCTGACACAATATCGTGTTCAACAGAAAAGAATATGTACTGGGGGATTTCTCTGAACTGACAGACATGCAAAACAAGTTCACATAAAACTGTGCATGTGACCACTTCTTTAGCATTTATAGTTTCCTTCAAATAATTCACCTGGAGTCATACAAACTTGTTCAGGAATCTGAATGCTGACCTGGCTGCTGTCCACCAATCTCACCACACTATGTACCAGACAATGGGGAATGGAAAGGTTGAATCAGATTGGAGGATAATAAACCTGGTTGGTTCAAATGACGTTGTCAGAAACTGAAAGTGCCTGTGAGATTTCAGAGTTTACCCCTTATCTTGTGTTTACTCAGCGTTTGCGTGTAAAAGTCTGCCTTGAGCTCACAAGACCTTGTGGGGTGCTCAGTGGAAAGTGAAAGGTGGTTGTCCTCTGTGCTCAGGGTATATCTGTACTGCAGCCAGGGGTTGTGATTGCAGCTTGAGTAGATATACTTGAGATAGCTTTGATCTCGCTAGCTTGGGTCCCAGAGCAGTGAAGCTGTGGCCATGCATGCTTCAGCATTGGCTGTACAAATCCACCTGGAATCCCGAGTTATTACTCTACTTGCAGGGCTAGTCGGTGCTAAGCACACACTGCCGCAGCTTCACTGCTCCAGGACCTGAGCTAGCTAGATTAAAGCTAGGTGGAGCATGTCGGCTCCAGCTGCAATCATACCCCATGAATGCAGTACAGATAGGCTTGGCAGAATTGGATTTTTATTGTTTTATAATTCTGAGATGGTCACAGGATGGCTTGCCCCGTAAATGAAGCTCCGGTGCCAGATCAGGTGTTTCCAGTTTGGCTAATTAAGAGGGTGGGGTAGCACATGAGGCCCATAAATGATCGTTTCATTACAAACCCACAAGGGATGTGTGCAATCCTTAAATGGGCTATGGGTTTTCTTCCTCCTGCTGGCCCAGACAAAGCCTTTCCCACCTCTGAGCATCGCGGGAGCCAGAGCAGGGGAGAGCTGACATCAGCTGCAGCTGTGAGGGCTCAGGACTTCTCTGAATCAGACTCCAGGGTCTCAAGTCAGGCATTCACAATTTCCAAGGTATGAAAAGTTTGGTTTAAGTGACTTGACCAGCATCGCCTAGCAGCTCTGTGATAGAGCCAAGGGTGCTGGAACAATTTGTGTAGTGGGGGTGCTGAGAGCCATTGATCCAACCTATAAACCCTGGATATGATGGAGACCCCTTCCAGCTAGGGGGAGTGGCAGCACCCCCAGTTCCAGTCCCTATGGATAAAATCCAATTCTCCAAGGCAGCATTCTGTCCTTTCTCTTCCTGCAGTCCCCCGTCTCATTTACTACAGACCTTCTGACTTCCGCAAGAAACGAGACAGAGGTCCTATTGACAACAGCTTCCTTTGCTACCCTGATCCACACAACCCTGATCCACACCCAAAACAGGTCCATCCTATTCACTGAATGAGGCAAGAGAGCTGTGGGGGGAAAATAGTTTGTGATCATGTACCTGGTGACTGTATCAGAATGAATAGGCAGAAGGGGGGTGGATTAAGGATACACAGGCAGTGGTGAATGTTTCTGGAAGAACTGCCTGTAAAACATGGAAAAGGCTGACGTCATTTTTACAACAAGCACGATTTCAGAATGTCCTTAGACCCTTATGGCTCAGAGCATCTTTGTTACAAATGGCCGATGAAGGAAGTCATTCATGAAAACATAGCAGGTGTTAAAAAGCAAAAGGAATATCTGGGGGAATTCTGATGGGCTTGGAAGACTCTAGAGATTCTCTTATTTTTAATTGTTCTTATTCTTTAAGAATAATTGCTGATTCCACCACTGAAGCACCCAGGTAAGAGCCCTGGCCAGCTGGGAACTCTGCTTGACTTCTGGCTCTTATTCCTTTAATCTGCACATTTCTTATTATGTTAGTCTGCAAGGCTGTCAAAGGTGTTAAGCCCTTGCATTTCGGTTTGTCTCCTATTTAAATGAATGTCCTGTTGCACATGTTCCTGTAAATACAGTAGCTTATAGCTGTAATAACTGTTTGAGTCCATAATGGCTAGTCTATACCCAGCAGGAGGGATTGCTGTGATTAGCTGCAGTTGTCCAAACCAAATGCTACTCAGCCCCTGCTAACCTCCACAGAACTGGAGCACTGTTGAAGGGCAGGATAGGACCAGATGGTACCTGGTAGCAGAAAAATAATTTAACATTCAGGCTAGAAATAGGCTGTAAGAGCTAAACAGATGGTCATCTAAACACTCATCCAGAATTCCGACCACACAAATAGGCCCTTAGGGGAAAAATGATGTCCCAAGAAGAAGAATCTTATTAATCAGAAGGAGGATTTTTACCCTCTGAACGTATCTGCATGGAATTGGAAGTTCAACTGTGAACAGTTTTTCCATTGACGTTTATTCAGCTTTTAAAACGAACTCATTCTTAGTGCGGTCATACCCCCTCTAGGCTCACTTCCCATGATGAGTCTAGTGAGCTACCTTTACCTAATAATACACAACTTGTAAATAGTGCTTGTAATCAGTAGATTTCAAAGCATTTCACAAAGGAGGTCAGTGTCATTATCCTCATTGTATTTATGGAGAAACTGAGATACAGAGAGGTGAAGTATCTAATCTAATGTCCCTCCAACAGGCCACTGGCTGAGCCAGACATAGAACTCACATCTTCTAAGTTCCACTCCAGTGCTCTAACTACAGGCAACACTGCCTCCCGATCAGTGAACAACAATGATACTATGGGCTGGTCCCCACTATGGGGGGGGGGGGGGAGGAGAGGGGATTGACTGCAGATACGCAACTTCAGCTACGTGATTCACGTAGCTGAAGTTTGCGTATCTGCACACAACTTACTGTCCGTCCTCATGGTGGCGGCAGTTGGCGGCTCGCTCCCCCGTCGACTCCAGCTTCCGCCTTCCGGCAAGCTGGAGTTCTGGAGTTGATGGGGGCGCCGCAGGCGATCGATTTCTCACGTCTTCACAAGACACGAGAAATCGATCGCCAAAAAATCGATCGCTACCTGTCGATCCGGCGGGTAGTGAAGACCAGCCCTATGTCACCTAAGTTAAGGTCTACACTGGGGGGAGAGGGGAGGTGTCGACCTAAGATACATAACTTCAGCTACGCTGTCGATGTATCTTAGGTCGACTTACCTGGGCATCCTCACAGCAGCGAGTTGACCGTTGTTGCTCCCCTGTTGACTCTGCTTCCGCCTCTCGCGGCGGTGGAGTTCCAGAGTTGATGGGGAGAGCGCTCGGGAATGGATTTATCGCGTCTACACTAGATGCGATAAATCGATCCCTGGTAGATCAATCACTGCAGGTAGTGTAGACGTATCCTTTGTGTATAGACAGGAGTAGCCAACCTGTAATTTTGAGCATGTACTACCTGAAATGGTCTGCCCTGAACAAGATACAAATGAGGTTTTTTTATATGGAAATTATTCACTAAATGAATTCAAAAGATGAAATAATCAGCCAATTTCTACACACAAAATAAGTAGTGAAACCTGTCAAATAAATTATTCACTCAGCACTACTGGTAGCACTGTGCATTTGGATCACTTATTGTGTCCGTACTGTCTAATGTTTTCACTGGCTATGGATCTGGTATTTTGTTTTTAATTTATACTTGCAATACACTAACAAATCAACACCACAGCTAATCAGTTGACATAGGCAGATAAAATGCAAGTAATCAAAAATAACATATTTTGTTTGCTTTTAGAGAGGGTTCACAATTTACTCAATGATACACAAAAAGGTTGGAGGTAAATTTCAGTGTTCCACCTCAAGGCAAACCAGGTCAGTTTATCTGAATGGATCCATGTACACAAAGCTGTTTTCAGAAATCTGGGGAGAAATTCCAATGCTGTTTGTTTTTATTCCAGAGTCAGGGAAGCATTAGACCAGGGATCAGCAACCTTTCAGAAGTGGTGTGCTGAGTCTTCATTTATTTACTCTAATTTCAGGTTTCGTGTGCCAGTACTACATTTTAACATTTTTAGAAGGTCTCTTTCTATAAGTCTATAATATAGAACTAAACTATTGTTGTATGTAAAGTAAATAAGGTTTTAAAAATGTTTAAGAAGCTTAATTTAAAATTCAATTAAAATGCAGAGCCCCCCGGACTGGTGGCCAGGACCCTGGCAGGGTGAGGGCCACTGAAAATCAGCTTGGGTGCCGCCTTTGGCACGCATTCCATAGGTTGCCTACCCCTGCTTGAGGCCCATTAAGTCATTGCTCTAAGAAAAGTATAAAGAGAAAAGACAAGATTTTCATACACTTTAAGTGAGTAAGGAGTCTAAGTTCCACTGAAAGTCAATTGAACGTAGGGGCTTTTGAAAATTGTATCTGTTGAGACTTAAGAATCTTTTCTAACATTTATCCCATACAAATGAGGACAGATTATTCAAAAGATAAATCCGTGGCTGCAGCAAATTGTAGTAACCTCTCCAGACACTTCTAAATCACACCCACAAAAGATTTGAAACGTCTGGCATCTCCACATTCCCTATGTCCTCTGTTTCCATCTAACACTTTGTCTATTTAATATAATTAGCATTCATTTTAGGTAGCCTAGCCACTATTATACATACATCTTTAGAATAAAACAGAACCAGACAGGTCTTTTGTTAATTAATATTCACTCACCGCCCACAGGGATAGCCTGAGCCTCCCCTTCCCCGCTGCTTGCCCATGCAGCCTGCCCCAGGGCCCGCTGGCCCTTGCTTGTACGCAGGACTGGCTCAGCCTGAGCCACTCTCCTGAGCCCTCCCTCCCACATGGGGCTGGCATAGCTGCACCCCCCCCCACCTCCCACATGTTCCTCTGCACCCACTAAGGGGTCACACCCCACTTTTTTTTTTGCAAAACTGGGGATTTGTTCAGTTTGCTTTTCCTGACTGAGGATCATACCTCATGGCCTGGGGTCACACATCAGGCAGCTGCCTCAGTTTCCCATCTTGGACTATTCAAATAAAACGCTACCCAGGCTTTTTGTGGTCAAAAATACCCCTCCGTGGGGAAGGGGTTTATTAATATAAAATAAACTCCAAATAAAACTCAAAGTTCCAGAACAAAGCCTATTCAAAGGTGCATACAAAACAAAGGATTTTCTTCATCCTCCCAGGCCTTCATGCCTGGGGCCTTTCCTGCTTTGGCAGGCTACTCCCAGCCCTTCTCTGGCTGAACATTCAGTCCTAGCTCCCAGGGCTCTCTGATAGCACCTGCCCATCCCAAACAGTGTCTGATTTGTGAGCACCACCCCCTCCTTCCTGTTGATCTTCATATAGGAAATCATATGATCACTCTTGATTCTTTAGCAATAAGGGTTGGCTCACTCTAGGCTTAGGAGCAAGCCACCTGTTAGAGTCTGATAGAAAGGGGTATAGGTTAGAGACTTTCATGAATATCCCTATATCCATTGACTGATACTTTAATGGACTGAACTCAGACTCTTTGAGGGAGTTGAGGTGAGGCAGTACGCTGAAAAATGTCTAAATTGAAAATTATCTGTATAAGTGAGAAGAGTAAAAGGTAAGCAGTACTGGTCCTATCAGAAAACCAAAGAGCTTAATTGTAATATAAGACTTAAGGGACATAACACTCAGCTTGTCCCACAGTTGGAGGTTATCTCTAAGACCATCCAGAACATGGGGCTTGTGGGCAAGAGGGACACTTCCTTGAGTGAATTTCCAAAAGTACTTGGCGCTAAGTAAGAATTGCATTGTCCTCCCTTAGCTCATGTAGTGATCACAGAGAAAATGCTCTCGATGTAATATGGTGTAAGCTATTACAGTACATGCCTCTCATTCCACTTCCAACGCCTTCCACTTAATGGATCATTTCTCATTAACTGGGCCCAAGATTATATTGAAATACTAAATAGAAGGGGCAATAATTGGCAGCCTTGAGGAGTTCCTCTGAAGAGTGGAAAAGTTCCAGACACTAAGAAGTTACTTTAACTTTTGTCCTTGTCCCCTTAACCAGCGTGGTACCTAGTACTGGACGTTAACCCCAAATCTCAATTGGATCAGTGTCCCTCAGAGTTACCCCATTTGGTGCAGTTGAAGGCCTCTTCTTCCCTGAGCAAGCTCATCATTCATAGCTCCCACTCACATCTAGCCCTTCCAGTGAGATGGAACAGCATTTTAAAATTCACTGTCGTACAGCAGCCATGAACAAAATCCGATTTCAGCTTTGGTTTCTAGTAGCGCTTTGAGTATAAATTTAAAAATAATTCTTTAGGATGAAATCAGTTGGGTGTTGTTGAAACTTGTTCCCTTCAGATTTCTGCCAACTGTGTGCACTCTGTCTGGGAAGAGATCATTAGTAAAAGCTTCTTGGTACATTCTTGACAGTACAGGCATTATTTTGGATTCAAAACTTCTAAAGAGTTCTACCAGGAAGTGATCAAACCACAGACCTGTCCATCCCTCTAGTAAAAAGAAAGCAATGCTGGTGTCATTATTTAAATGCGGCACTCCCATGGCTGCAGACTGCTTTGCTGTTGAGCGAGGTAGACTTAACATAGAATACTATGATCTTATGGAATCCCACATTTGTGGCTATATCGATTTATACAGGTAACTGTGATAGTTTGAGACTATTTCACTGATATCTGTCTTAGGAGCAGGTGCACATGATGACTTTCCTAATGCAAAGCTAGCAATGATCCAGTTTTGTCACCGGGCTCCAATACTTGTTTGCTTCATATAAGAGTCAAGATTCTGTCATGGAGTCCAAGATTTATTTTATATCCTAACCTCAGAATCAGATCAAAAAAGCTTTCTTCCTACGGGGCCTGCTGTGCTCTTTGTGGTGGTATGAAAATGTGTGTTCCCGGACGAACGTTCATGGCCTGATTTTCAAAAAGCACTGTGCACCCACTGCTCCTGCTGAACGGAATGGGACTCGCTCAGTACCTTTGAAAATAAAGTCAGTCCATACTTGTACAGCGCACGGACCACTGTTATGTCAATACTAACGATGTTCCTCCTGGGAAAGCTGGGTTTTCAAGTTAGAGTGAGAATGGACAGAGTCAATAATATATGTAAACTGAGCGTACACAACAGGCACAAACAGCTCTATTTAAATAACAATAAAGATGGCAGGTGCACTGATAACAGCCACAGCATTGGAACAAATTCTGAATTTTCTGGGCTTTTCTACTTTAGAACCCAATCATGCAAATCCTTATTCATAGGAGCTGTCCCTATTATTATTCTGTATATTATCATATCACCTAGGGGCCCTAATCATGGACCAGGAGCCCATTGTGCTAGGCCCTGTACAAACACAGAAGACAGGGCTCTTCTCCAAGAGTTGACAATTTAAGGGCCTGTCAACACTTAAAATGCAGCAGCTGTGCTACCTACACTGATGGGAGGCTTCTTTTATTGGCAGAGGTACTCTACCACCCCAAGAGGCAGTAGCTAGGTCAAAGGAAGAATTCTTCTGTCAACCTAGCTTTGTCTACACTGGGGTTTAACTGCATCGTGCAGAGGTGTGGACTTTTTATACCCGGGAGCAACATACACTGGATCCTCGCTAGAATGCGGGATTTGGAATCCATGCCGAGTCCTGCATTCTAGCAGGGACCACGTTATAATGGTAACCGCGTTACAATGAAAATTAATGACCACTGGTAAATTAATGACAGTTACTAAATCCGCGGCTGCGTTTTATCAGAATTCGTGTTATATAGATGCACGTTCTAGCGAGGGTCCGGTGTAGTTATACTGACCTAATTTCCTAACGTAGACCAGGCCTAAATAAGAGTTTATAATCTAAGCAAGAAAAACCCCATTGACAGTATAGACTATTGATGTATATTAAATTTTTGTATTAACTTAATTTTTTTTCATGGCAAGTAGAAAAACAAGTGTTATCTAGCTACACTAAAGTGATTAGAGTTGGGGGGGGCAGGAGCAAATTTTATTTTTAACTAAGAGATTGGAACAGCTCTGCAGTGTCCCTGGTAAAACAAAAAACAAGTCATTTAAATCATATCCCTATTAAGAACTGACAAGACTGAAATGGCTTCCACAGAACCATGCTAGTATTTTATGCAAATATATAATTTAGTTGTTTTTATATAACACAGCTATTTTGTAGTCACATAACCAGAGAGCAGATAAATGGGACATATGCCATTTGTAATGAAATTCTGGGGGGAAAATATGCACTGTAATTGTCGTTCAGATATTTAAAATTAAGATACCCTATATATACAATGTCAGCTAAGAGAAAACAATTCAGCTTCATTAACAACAGATTTTTTGAGCTTAAGGAATCGATAATGCATTTAAAGTCTATATGTGCACTAACTCTTTAAAACTATTTTGGATTAATGATGACAATATTGCATTTACACAGCACCATTCTTCCAAATGGGTCCTGAAGAACATAAACCAACTGCACAATTGTATAAAAATATAGGAATTGCTTTGCCCACCACTGAAGTGCAGCCATCTCTGGCATGATATGCATTTCTTGTAAGAATACAGGACAGTCTAGAAATGACTGGCTATAAGAGACCTCCAGAGGTCATTTCTCTGCATTGAGGTGGGACCAAACCAGCGGTATCACATAGCAGTTTAACATGAGAGAAGACTACAGTATCCAATAAAAATAAAAAGGGGGAATTTTGGGTACATAGTTAACAAGTTTGAATTTGTACAGAACACTAGGATAATTCTAGGATAAAAGGTGCCATGGGATTTTTTAATAACCACAGGTAGCCAGGAGTATTTTTTTTGTCATCTGACAGTATCCTTCAGGAGCACCTCATCCATAACATCATACAGAGGCATCACTTGGCACTAACAGAGAAATAAATGACCAGTAACAATCAACAGAACTTCTCCTTGTGACATCTTTATTTTTTGTAGAGATTCTTAACTAAAAATTTATCCTTTTAGTTTCTGAACACACACAAAGAACACATCTCTTTGACTAAGGGAGTACCATTTTTACATAGTCACTTTTGGTATAAACACAATTTAAAAATGTTTTATATGATTCAGATTCCAAGACTAGATGGGACCACTGTGATCATCTGGTCTGACTTCCTGTATAACACAGGACATAGCATTCCCCAGAATAATTCCTTTTGAACTACTGCATATCTTTAAAGAAAGAAAGAAAAACAAAAACCAACCTTGATTTAAAAATTACCAGTGTTGGAAACTCCATCATGACCATTGGTAAATTATTCCAATGGTTAAGTACCTTTAGTGTTAAAAATGTATGCCTTATTTCCAGTCTGAATTTGTCTAGCTTCAACTTCCAGTCACTGGATCATGTTGAACCTTTCTCTGCTAGACTGAAAAGCACATTATTAAATATTTGTCCCCCATGTTGGTTCTTATAAAGTGTGATCAAATCACCCTTTAACCTTCTCTTTGTTAAGCTAAAATAAGTTGAGCTCCTTGAGTTTAATCACTATTAGGTATGTTTTCTAATCCTTTAATCATGCTCCTGGCTCTTCTCTGAAACCAGTTTAACGACATCCTTCTTCAACTGTGGACACCAGAACCGGACACAGTATTCCAGTAGTAGTCACATCAGTGCCAAATACATAGGTAAGAATCTCCCTACTTGAAATTCCCCTGTTTATGCATCCAAGGATTCCATTAGCCCTTTCGGCCACAAAATTTCACTGGGAACTCACGTTCAGCTGCTTATCCTCCATGATCTTTTTCAGCATCACTGCTTTCCAGGATAGTCTCTTTAGTCCTATAAGTATGACCTACGTGTTTTGATCCTATATGTATACATTTACATTTAGCCATAATAAAAATACACACTGTTTGCTTGCAGTCAGTTTACCAAAGTGATCCAGAGCACCCTGACTTTGCTTTTCATTATTTACACTCCCCAACAGGATTCTATTTTTAGAGATGAAATTAATCAGATACTTCCCTTTTGGAGATCATGCATCAGAGCAGCCATCAGGAACGTGAGAAATAATCTCCCCTGGTCCCTGTTGACTGTTCTAAGTGTTAATTGCTCTGCATTGCTTGTAAACTTGCTGACTTTGCTGCGTGATGGCTCAAGTCCTTTGCTCGACAACAAGTTGCAGCAGATAATATTTCTAGCACTGGCAACAAGTTGTGTTAATTCAGTGCAGACTTTACTACAGACAGGACAAAGAACTGAGGACTGGATGTCCTTGTTTTGCTAAATTCCCCCCCCCCCCCATGCTAATTTCACACAAATGCCACTGAGAGTTATTTGTAAAGGATAGTTAAAGGCACTGTTACCCATCCTGGTAGCTTTTCTTGGATTTCTCTTTTTCTATAGTAATTCCACAAAGGCTCCACACTGGCTACATTCCTTCAAATGTTATTGGCTTGCCTGGGGGAAAGAGTCAGGAAACATGGATTCCTCTTCTCACCATAGTCAACTTTGACCACAGCATATTCAAAAGGAAATCTCACTACCAGAGGCAGCGTGGAGGAAAATATTGACCAGTCCCAAAGGGACTTTTTTCATTCTCTGTAGCTTTTTTCCCCACTACAATATGGCCTCCTCATAGCAGTTATACTCCCCTCTGTGGGAAGGGGTACGTAATCCCTTCTTAGCCTGCTACTGGGAGCCTGAAAGTATCATCTTTGTGAAACGCCTGTACCCTGCTGGGCCAGAGCCGATCCTGTGTCTGCTCTCCTGTGTCATCACTTCCCTACATGAGTGGCCGGTGACCCGGACTTTGGGGGAGGCTAGCTCCCGGCTCCTCTCCTTCTGCTGGAGGCCCTGCCTCTTCCCTTCCCCTTGTTCCCTTACTACCCTGCAGGAGCCCAGAGCACCCCCACCATGGCCCCTGGCACCAGTGCCCACAGCCCTGGAGCACCTCACAGAGCGCAGCAGCACCCCCAGCAGCACGGTCCCAGCGCCAGCCGTCTCAAGTCCCCGCGATAAGCTGCCCATCACCAGCCAGCCTAGGCCAAGGCAGAGCACCAGGAACTGCAGGAGGGGGCCTCTTGGGGGCAACATCAGGCTGTTTGGGGGAGGCACAGCCTCCTCCACCCTATGATACCTACTGCCCATGCTTCCCTAGTATAATACATTGTGTTAATCAGTCTATAAACTAACCCTTTTAATAGCAAATGTCATTTACTAAAATCAATTGATATGACCTAACAGGATTACATTTTGCATTGTTTTAGTTAAGGGAGGTTTATTTCTAACAACCTAAGTCTTGTCTGCATTGGAGATTTGTCCTGATTCCAGACATCCCTGGCTAGCCACAAGTGTAAGGGAACCAATACAACCCCCTAGTGTCAATGTCATCTGCACCAGTGAAACAAATCCAGGTTTTGAGCAGTTTGAACCGGTGTAGATACAGAGATGGCTGGCTATCACTGGCTGGAATCGGGGCAAATGCCCAATGTAGACAAGGTCTCAATTTAAATTTTTTATCAATATAAATAATTTCCTCTCACCTCCTCATATCTTACTGACTGAACAAACCAGACTCCTCCTTCTGTGTACACCAAGCTACCAGTGACTCCATCAGAGGACATGTTGATATATTCCTTTACTCCCTCTCTGATGTTTGATTATGCATAATAGGCTTACCCCAGAAAGTTTTCATTTTAATGTTTCAAATTCACAAACCATTCTATCACTTCACATTTCAACTAACAGTCACGGGAAGTTTGCTGGTAGCTTTTTGGGATGAGGATGAAACTGACACACACTGATCCAAACTGACTGAAATCAAATCTTTCTAAGTCTTTATTAATTTAAAAGGTGTGCTGTCAACTTGAAAACTAGTCCAGTCAAAACAAACAAGATAAAAAAAGTGGCATCAGGTATTTCATCTGCCCCTGAATCTTCCTGCTGATTTTTGTGGATTTTCAGTCCCATTTTCCTATTTAAAAATATTTCTCTCCTCTCTTCTTGCATGGGAAAGACCCATAAAACCGAAAGGGGAAACTGACTAATTGCTTGATTTTCAGAGGTACAGGTACTGAGCACTCATAGGTTCCTTTAACTTAACTGGGAACTACAAGCACTTAGCACTAACCAAAGAAAAAAAAATATTAAAAAAATATAAAAAAAAAAATCAGGTTATAAATGGCTATATGGGGAAAACAGTGAAGTTCATTATACTCAACTTTTGGACATAAAAACCTGACAATAGAAAGAAAACTATCTTTTTTCCTCATCCTTTTTTTTTACAGCATCTTAAGGTGTCACCTGTAACAACAGCAGTTACAAAAATCAGACAGATGTACTAGTGCGTGTGTGTGTTTTAATGTTAGTGGTGGCTCTTTAAGAAATAAAGTCCTATTTTGTTCTCCTTAAGCATGTAGAAATCCTACTGACAGTAACAGGAGTTCTGTATTCCAAAGGATAGGATGAGGCAGTCTGAATTTATTCCAACTTCTCTCTAAAACAACAACATTTCAATGCAAGTCCCCCCTGCCCCATATTTAACTCTTAATAAACCAGCTTTCAGTACAAAATGTACTACTCTTTTGAATGGGAAGGGTGAATATGCAAGCTGTATTATTGGACCGCGACTAAAATATTACTGAAGACTTTCTGCCAAAATACTGCCAAATAATTCCTTTCTAGTTAAGATCAAATTTATGGCTAATAGAGTAGGAGCTTGCTAATTCACACTAATGACTGCAAGATCCATTGCAAATTATTGAATTTTGCAAATAAGTAAGTGGGAAACACAATGAAAAAAGCAAGGGTAATGTATCACAAAATGCACTTTGCTCATTTATCTTGACAACTGTGGTTTCAATTATTTATAATACTTCATCATGTACTGGTAAATGTACTGTAGTCTATTTTGTAAAAATAGACATTAGTGAGATTAGAGTAATACGACATCTGCCATTAACTCTTTACTCAGAAGTGGCTAAAGTCACCACAGAGACCAAGATTTTCAAAAGTGGAAGCCTAAAGTTTGGTATGTAAACAAGTAGGCTGATTTCCAAAACTTCTGAGCACTTAGCACCTCCCATTAACTTCAAATATCTAGATGAAAACCTCAGCGGGAACATCAGGCCACTTATTTAGGTACCTAAATATGGTCTTAGGTAGCCTAATTTAAAGGCCCCATTTTGAAATCTTGGCCAACTTGCATCAGCAAGATTCAATCTATTTCAAAGGGCCAAATCTTGGAGTCAGTGTGAGTTTTGCCTGCATAGTCCTATAGATATTAATCAAATATCTAAAGATTTGAAACAAACCAACCTCTTTTTAAAAACCAAAACCTTTATTTCTCTTATGGCTATTGCAGGTACATCTACAGAAGCAGAAGAGGAAAGCGAGCATTCACTACCCTAAAGGTAGTTACACATAGTTCTGCTTTCCATAGTTGAATCACAAGTGCAAACTCTGTGAGCAAAACTTATTGTACTCTGGGTAAGGGGGGACAGAGAGAAAGGTAAAGCAAATTTGAATTTAGTCATTCCGGTAACAGACTCATTTCCAGACTATTAAATGCTAAGGGTGTTGTCCCAAGTTGCATCACACACAGCCTACGTTGGATGAACACCCTGTACTCAGGAAACGAGACGGTTGGGCATCCCAGGAGGATTAGTGTAACAGACTTGCCAGTGCATGCGGTTCTATCTGTTTTATCAAGTATATCACAATTCTGAAAAAAACCCTCCCCCAACATTTCCTTCCTTAATATATTAGCACTCAGAGGTGCCAGATTGACAGCCCGGGAGCATAATGTTTTAATATGATCTGCAGAACAGCTTCAGTGCAGACGGCAGCTGTACAAGCTTCCATCTCAAACGGAGCTGAAACTTGGAAGGCAATGTGAGGGAACCACTTCCAGCAGCGATTGTTCAGCTCGGTCTCCATGATTATTCAGTTCTTGACTGCTGCCTACATTGCTAAGAATGCCAGATATGGTGGTGTTTTGTGATATGGAAACTGGTTGAATAGGATCTGGAATGAAACCATCATTTCATTTCAGAGAGCCTTCTGAAGAGTCCATCTGTGACTTTAAGTCACTACCAGGGCTGGTTTTGGGAAGGCTAGGATTGCTGGCAGCTGTACCTGTGCAAGGCATGTTGCAACTGGTCCTTGTGCAGGGAGAAAGGCGCTGGAAGGCTCATTGTGACCTCTGCCCTCCACTGCACAGCCACATAGGACCAGTCACAATCTGGTCTTCAATGTCTTCTGCTTTCACTTTTACATTGGTGACCAAAAGGGATGACAATTCCTTCTGGACTCTACTATAAAAAATGGTGTCCAAGAAATCAAAATGATCCTCCCTTCAATATAATATTTAGAAAAACAGGAACTGAATAATCTATAGCACACTCCTGGAGCCATTCCACCTACCCTGCAGGGTGAATTGCATTGAGCAACCCTGAGTTTTTGTAAAAGAGATACTCCCTTCCTGTGGGGTAGCTGAAATTTTTAGGCTCCAGGTAATTATAGAAGAGCATCAGACTTAACAGGCAACTCAGTTTTCCAGAAGAGTGTCATTCAACCACAATTCGTGAGGAAAGAAAAGATTTCCTGTAATCTGATTGTAGTCACTCATCATGGGAATTTGCTTCCTGTATGCTGACTCATATTTCGCTGAGTGTACATCTAGCCCAGTCCCCTGCATTCATGGCAGGACCAAGTATCATCTTCACCATCCCTGACAGGAGTTTATCAAACCTGCTCTTAGAAATCTCCCATGATGGAGATTCCACAACCTCCCTGGGCAATTTATTCCAGTGCTTAACTACTGTAACAGTTAGGAAGCTTTTCCTAATGTCCAACATAAACCACTCTTGCTGCAATTTAAGCCAATTGCTTATTGTCCTAACCTCAGAGGTTAACAAGAACAATTTTTCTCCCTCCTCCTTGCAACAACCTTTTATGTACTTGAAAACTGTGATGTCCCCTCTCAGTTTTCTCTTCTTCAAACTAAACAAACACAATTTTTTCAATCTTCTATCAAAGGTCATGTTTTCCAGACCTTTAATCATGTTTGTTGATCTTCTTTGGACTTCCTCCAATTTGTCCCCATCTTTCCTGAAATGTGGTGCTCACAACTGGTACACTATTCCAACAGAGGTGCGGAGTAGAATGGAAGAATTAATTCTCATGTCTTGTTTACGATGCTCCTGCTAATACATCCCAGAATGTTTCCTCACATTTTTTCCCTCTTCTTTTCAAAATGGCATCCACTTTCCTCCACTTATTTGTGACAGGATGTACTCGAAGATGGGTCTGAATTTGGGGTATATAAACATGAATGACTTCCTCCTAGCAATTTCCCCTCCCCTCACTACTTACTAATGCCCTCATTGGAGTTTATAAAACGTAACCAGAAAGTCCCCGTTGAGATGTAACAACTCATTTGCACAGCAGCCCTCCGGCAGAGATGCAGTCACATCACTACAGCTTGGATAAACAGGGCTTCGGGTGATGAAGGAGGTGAGCTGGAGGAGAAATATTGAACAGTTTGGGTTGCCAACCATGGGCGGCAGGTATAAGAGGCCAGAGGAAGCTTAGCCTTCCTTGGTGCAGCCACCACCACCTGATGTGGAGAGCGGAAGCAGTGGGGGTCTCACGGGGGAGGAGAGTAGGGACGTGGCGAGTGGTGGCGGAGGGACTCAGTGGGGAGGGAGGAGTCTGGGGCAGAGCAGGGGTGTGGCTTAGGGCAGAGTGGGCAGGATCATGGGCAGAAAAGATGGAACAGGGAGCTAGCTTCTCTCAGGGGAAACTTCACCCGCCGCCCATGTTGCCAACACTGGAGTACGGACAAGAGAACATTGACAACTAGTTGGCTTTAAAGAGTCTCTGTCAGGTGGAGTTCAGCTTCATTCAAGCGTTGCTCACACTTGACACATACCTTTACCAATTTTAAAAGCCATTAAAGGGTTAACCCCCAATGTGTGTGTGTTTCAATAGCTACAATTCAACAGCAATTTTTAGATGCCTTGGGTTTCAATGGGACTCTGTTTTTACACCTGGATTAAGCTCAGGGTTGAGGAGGGAGTTGGTTTGCAGCTAGGGTGACCAGATAGCAAGTGTGAAAAATTGAGACAGGGGGAGGGAGGTAAATAAGAGCCCATATTAAAAAAAGCAGCCCCAAATATTGGGACTGTCCCTATAAAATCAGGACATCTGGTCACCCTAATTGCAGCTGGATTCTCGGTTTGGGACTGGAGGATTCGCTTTCCACCACAGGCTCCTCCTGTATACTGGGAACTGCCCTGATAAAAACACTGCAACATTCTAAAGAAATAAGCCACAGCTCTGAACCACTGCTATTGTAAGATGGAGCTTTGGACTATTATTGCAGAATACTGCGGTACCTTTTTTAGGATTATTCGCACCATGAGCAGTTTCTGCTTCCTTGTTCCTTTCAGTGGCCCAAATCCTCCCTTTAACCAAGAAGTGAAAGTAGACTCCCATTTAAAACTTAAAATACACCTACTGCATTGAAATGTTTGAGGGGATATTCCTCCACACCCCACAGAACGGGTCTTATTATGGTCAACATGAGATCACAGTACAGTGTCTGTACAAGCCCCAGAAGACCAAAACAAAAGTGCTGTCAACTAGCATTCGTTAAACTGGGATTGCACTGTGGGGTTTGTGTACACAGAAAATTATTAAACACACTTAAACTATAAATAGTAATGAACTGAAAGTTGTAGCTCTTCTTAAAGTCAGAAAAAGTGAATCCTAAACTGGTGCAGGTTTCTAGTTAAATTACAAAGCACTCAGCCTAAAATTAACTTCCTCTGGGCAATCTTAAAATAGTAGATTGCTGGATCTGAGCTGATGGGTGTTCTCTGCTAGTTGCGCCTGATGAAATATAAACGTGGTTTATTGTATCTATAATTATATAAAAACTTTGCCCAGTACTTTTCTCTGCTGACTGGAGGAGTCAAGTTCAGACGTATCACATGAAATACAGTGAATCTGACAAAGGCATAAAGCAATGTAAACAGTATCAAACTTTATGAAACAAGTCTGCTACTCAGACTTACAGTTCACACAATGGAGGGGTGTGTGTGTATATATACACATGTTAATATACATATATTTATGGGAACCACCAAGGCAGATAACTTTAAGTGATCCAGTTTTTGTAACCCTCATGCTCTCCTTCCTCCCCATCTCCACCGTTTGTCACTATCACTCAAAAAATCAAAAGACAAGGCTTGAAAAAATAATGAGGCTGGCTTAAAAATCATGGATTGTAAAAAATAGTAAAGTTGAGGGGTTTAATTTGCCTTCTAGTTCTTGAGCCTTTAGGAGTCATGGTTTCAGGTTGTTTTCTACCATAATGAGGGCTAGAAAGTTCCTGAGATTCTCATGTAATCACCTGACTTCAAAAGCTGGAGCCTTTTGCCAACCATGGGCAGCGGATATAAGAGGCCAGAGGAAGTGAAGTCTCCCCTGATGCTGGAAAAACACCAAATATCATGATAAAACCGTAAGTGCTGGCAATACTGTTTTCAGGGTTTGAGCTGATACCATTTCTTTGGTTGCAGATTGTGTAGCTACACTTTTAAGCAAGGTGCATATATAGCTAGGGCCTCACCAAATTCACTGTCCATTTTGGTCAATTTCACAGTCATAGGATTTTAAAAATCACAAATTTCATTTCAGATATTTAAATCTGAAATGTCTTGGTGTTGTAATTGTAGGGGGTCCTCATCCAAAAGGGAGTTGGGGGTGGGGGGGTGTCGTGGTAGATACCCTTACTTCTGCAATGCTGCTGATGGCGGCAGCACATTCTTCAGAGCTGGGCAGCTGGAGCGTGGCGGTTACTGGCCGGGAATCCAGCTCTGAAGGCAGAGGCAGAGGCAGAGGCAGAGTCAACGGGGGAGCGGCAACAGTCGACTTGCCGCCATGGGGATGGCCAGGTAAGTCGCCCTAAGATAGCGTAGCTGAAGTTGCGTATCTTAGGCGACCCTCTCCCCCAGTGTAGCTCCGACCTTTGGCCTTAAGTGCCAAAATTTGAATTTAGGAGCCTTAGCATGGCTCCTATTTTTGCAGACCTTGGCCCCCAATCTCTAACGTCTATGGAATGGAAAGGTCTAGCCATCCTGTAATGAACTGGTGGGATTTATACGTCACAAGGGGCTCCTCCAGTCTTACTGAGCATGCTGCATGCTCTGCCCACTTTGAAGAGGGAAACAAACTTTAGTCCTAGCAAGTCTTATTAGTTGTTTCAATGTCATTGTTTCTTTCAGCAATGACAATTAATTTAAGATTTCTACTTTGTACTTGTTCTCTGTGGCCTCAAATTTTCTATGTAAAGCAATGTTACCCTTTACCGCTAAAGCAGAAACATACTTAATGCTGCCTAATTCAACTCTTAAAGTAGGAACATATGGTTGGAGAGTTTTCTTCAAGTTTTTCCATTTTGTCCTTCAATTTCACTATCTATATGGTGTACAGGCAATTAGCATCAAATCTTTGCTCCATAGATTTGATGGTGTTTAATATTGTTTTCAAAGAGACCTCAGATATTGAACAATACTCTCTAAGACCACAGAACTGCAGGCACAGAATAGATGAGGTCACAGGAAATGCTTTTCCCTTTTGTGTTTAACTTGAACTTAGAACTCGCTCTAATGGCCTGGCCTAGTCTAATGGTCTGAGAAGAAGGTTAGGATACTAGTCTGGGTCATGGAAGATGCTACTTCAATTCCCATCTCTACCACAGACTTCCTGGGCCTAACCCCTTCCTGGGTTCTGGGGTGGGGCCAGAAATGAGGGGTTCAGGGTGCTGGAGGGGGCTCTGGGATGGAGCAGGGGATGGGGGTGCAAAAGGGAGGTGAGGGCTCCAGCTGTGGGGTCTAGTGTGGGGCTGGGGATGAGGGATTTGAGGTGCAGGAGGGGGTTCTGGGCTGTAGCTGAGGGGTTCAGAGTGCTGGAGGGGGCTCTGAGCTGGGGCAGGTGGTTGGGGTGTGGGATGGTGTGCAAGCTCTGGCAGCAGTGCAGACTCTGGGGTGGGGCTGAGGTTTGGGGTGCAGGACAGTGCTCTGGGCTGGGACCAAAGGGTTTGGAGGACAGGAGGGGGATCAAGGCTGGGGCAGGTGTTGGGGCACAGTTCCCGGCCAATGGAAACTGCAGAGCTGGGGCAGCGTGTGGAGCCCCCTGTGCTGTCCCTATGTGTAGGAGCCGGAGGGGGGACAGGACGTTGCTTCTGGGAGTTGTATGGAGCAATGGCAGGCAGGGACCTGCCTTAGCCCCACTGCGCCACTGACTGGACTTTTAACGGCATGGTCAGTGGAGCAGAACAGAGCCGCCAGGGTCCCTTTTCGATGGGGTGTTCCAGTAAAAAACTGAACACCTGACAACCCTCTGGACTTCCTGGCTCCCCCACGCTCACTGCCCACGCTCCCCCCTCCCAATGAAACCGGCAGAGAATCAGCTGCAGTTCTGGAGTTCGGGGCTCAGCTGGTGGCTTGAGGCTGGGGCAGCTAGGGCTGGTGCTCAGGCTAGATGGGACGGCTGGCTGGGATTGGGCCTGCCAGCATGGCCTTGGGTGGCTCAGAGGTTGCCCAGTTGGGGGTCAGGCCAACCAGGGAGGCCGGCGGGGTTCAGGCCAGTCGGGGCAGCTGGGACTGGCCAGGGTGGCTTGGGGGCAGGGCCAGGAGTGGAAGGAGTAAGGTCAGCAGGCTAACCTCCCTGAAGTGGGGCTTCACACATCTCCCATTCCTAGAGAGGTTGTGGAATCTCAGTCACTGGAGACTTTTAAGAGCAGGTTAGACAAACACCTCTCAGGAGTGGTGTATAATGCTTAGTGCAGGGGACAGGAGAAGATCTCTTCTTGAGGTCCCTTCCAGTCCTAGGATTCTACGATTAGCCTAAATCCTGACTGAAAGTGCAATATTTGGCATAACTTTATGAACCCTACACTTTTAATAGTCAGGAGAAAACATTTTCCCATTTATAAATGGCTCTGAAAAGCCTCTGGTTTGCTAATTTGCTTGTTTTTCATCTTCTGGATATCCAATTTGTTGTCTTGTGAACTCTCAGAAATGCTTCTTCTTATTAGTGGTACAGAGCAGCAGCACAAACTTCATAATACCCCAATGATAAACTTGACTTGTATCTCTGAATATTGTCTTTCTTTATAGGAAGGGAAATTCAAAACATCAAAATCATTAAGCACTTGGTGGTTTCAGAATAAAAAGCAAGTTCTACTGAGAATTTAAATTTTAAAAAATTAACCTATTGCTCACTTGATACTAGAGTGCATGATGAAGATCAAAGTTTTTTTCAAGTTACTGAATATAGCAGAACAGCTGTCATGGACAGCGCTGCAGGAAAAACAGCAATTTAATAAACAATAAAGTGATAATTATCTGGCATCCTGATTCATTTTAAGATATGGGGTCTTCAATGAATGAACACACCCACACACACACACCCTCTTTAACTCATACCCTTCCTTGGACACACACAGACACACACTCTAACTCATACTCTTCCTTGGACTTGGACACACACACACACACACACACACTTTAACTCATACTCTTCCTTGAGCTAACTAAATATTCAGATGTCTGAATTTTCATTAAAAAAACAAAACAAAACAAAAAAACCAAGTTGTGCTATAATCCCCTGAGGAAAATAACCTTCAGTGCTAAGCAGCCATATTTCATTTTACATTCTCCTCGCCTATCTTCTCAAGAAGCCTATATTATATATTTGATCCAGGCTTATTCAAAGCATTAAACACTCATGAAATGATGTGCTCCAGCTGTGTTTGTTGACTGCTTTTAGAAGGTAAGGTGCCTAGAACTGCATTTTGTTATCAGTCACACCAGTATATGTTTGAAATAACTTTGTACCAACCCTGGTGTAACAATAGAATGTGGTCTTTGGTGTCCTTGTAACAAAGAGTCCTGTGGCACCTTAAAGACTAACTATAAAGTATAGAAGCATAAGCTTTCGTGGGCTAATACCCACTTCAAAGTATATATATACTTTATAGTTAGTCTTTAAGGTGCCACAGGACTCTTTGAAAAGAAGTGGGTATTAGCCCACGAAAGCTTATGCTTCTATACTTTATAGTTAATCTTTAAGGTGCCACAGGACTCTTCGTTACCTCTGCTATTCCAGACTAACACGGCTACCTCTCTGATTTTTGGTGTCCTTGTTACTCCGAGTTTTAGAGTCTAAAGAACTCTGATACTTCTCTGAGCTCTAACCTCTCAACAGCAGAGATGTTATCTGAATACAATTTAGCACTGGAATAGCTTGCCCAGTTCCTTGTAAAAAGTTGCTGTGGGGAGGGGGGAAATCTTCACCTAGATTTCCTCATAAACATTATTTTACACTATGTCATTGGGGTAGGATGGGACTTCCATTATAAACCGTTTGGGGAACAAACCAGGTAGACATTGGGTGATATGGAAGTCCATTGTTATCTCCATTGAGTCCCTGTTGCCCCTATTCTGGCTCTAATTCCTGGATTCCCAGAAAGGAAGTGGGGAATCTGCAGTAGTAGTAATACTGCTAAATTTCCTGGTCTGGCTACGTGTGTTAATCCACTCTGCCGAGGTCTCTTCTGATCATCTTGTGTCTTGACTACTATCACTTCTTCCTCCTTCCCAACCTTGACTGCTGCCATCTTACCCCTTCCACTCCATTCAAAGTGCTGCAAAGTCATTCTCTTGTTCCACTGCTTCGACTATGTCTCTGCGTCAACTTGAAGTCACTCCACAGGCTTCCGCTTCTGCACCTCATGAAACTCAGTCTTCTCACCTCACCTTCCAAGTCCTGCACAATCATTCTCTTCCTTACCTATGTCCCCTCTTATCATATTGCGGTCAACTCCACCAACAATGCCAGCCTCAATGGTCTCAGATGCTTTCACAGGGCTGGCTGGGGATCCCTTCTAGCCACTCACCAGACTGCTAAGAAGGGAATCTGAGCCTCTCTATCCCTGGATCCCCAAGGTATTTTCATGTCCCTGGAGCCTGAACAGAGTCCAGTTACTGCCCTAATCTCAGGGCCCGTGAGCATGCTCTCATGATGTAGGCCTTCTGTTTGGGAACTCATTCTGAGATCTGGAACCTGCTGTCCAGCTATCTAACCTCTCTGGGCACTATCTCTTCAGGGGCAGGTAGTAGCTGTGGAGCAGTTAACATACCAAAACACTTTGCACAGTCTAAACATATTTATGCTCCTTTATACTTAATCAGACAAAGCAATAAACATGCACAGCCCTGCATCTGTTTCCTTGTTTTCGAGCTCACCTTTCTCTTGGGAGTTCTTAGGGACTATCAGTGTCCAGATAGGGAGTCTCCTGTCTCATGAGACATCATACGCTGGATTCTCCCTCATGGACTGGAGAAAATGGCCTTTGAGCAGCATAGCTTCTGTCCTTTTAAAACTTTTTAACCCCTTCTGTCATATGACATCTTGCCAGCTTTTCCACATGAGTACAAACGCCTGCCAGGTGACTTTGTTGCTAAGGTTCCCTCCCCTCTGACAAACCAGTTTCTCTGGGTAGGGGCTAGTCTGTTATCTAGAGTGACTAGAATTCTAACCATCGAATATTTAAAGTCAACTAGCCTCTGTTGTCAGCCCTGTATCTCTATGTGGCGGGATGATACAGAACAGTAGCAGCCGAAGCACCCTAAAAGTGGGGGTACCACAAGTGTCCGCCACCATGCCATCCCTTCCCGCTGAACCCGCAGGCTGTCCCTTTCTCCAAGCCCCTGCCCCCCACTCCCCTTCTCCTTGAAACCTCACTTTCGCAGCACCCTTTCCCCCAAGACCCCACCCATGACTGCCCTCTGATCCCAAGGCTCTGATCCCACACCACCTCTTCCCCCCATATCCCATCCCGTTTGCCCCTCTCTGCCCCCTGCTCATCCCTTACAGCTGGTAAAAAGTGGGTGGGTCATGGCTCCCGGCACCTCCTGTTTCAGCACCCCTGATACAGAAAGAAAAAGAATACACCTTGAAAATGGAGTTTGCAGGTTGGTAAAGATACCTAGAGTTCATAATCTCATATGCAATTCATATTTTTTACAGACAGATTCCCTAATCGTCACCCGAGCATCTCCATGCTTTCTCCCCATCTGCACTAAATACAGGAGGCAAAACCAAAAAGAATTCTGTGCCAAAATCTGTAAAGCCACCATATTATCCACCTTCAAATGCTTTCTTAAAATCAGCTCTGCCACAGTGCCTACAGAAATCTGCCATCTCACAATGACTAGGTAGCCGGTGAGCTGTGATTTCGTTGATTGCTGCTACTGAATGGCTTACTATACATAAGAATTATGCACACAGCTCATCTGTATTAAAACACTCTGACCTCTCGTTTGTCTCCTTCACCTGTCAGACTGTAAACTCTTTGGAACAGGGACTGTCATTGAGCTTATGTTTGTCTAGCGCCTAGCACAATGGGGCCTGACCTGGTCAAGACCTGGTCACAGCAGAGCTGGGACTGCTGCTGATTGAACTGGAAAGGGAACGGAGTGGGCTGGCAGTTTGCAGATGTGTGGCCTTTGCACATTGTCAAGGGAACTGGAGGGACCAGAAGAAAAGGAGTGGGGAAATGAATAGGTTCAGAGGAAGCCAGGAAGGGCATGAAGGAGAAAGGAAAGTAGCGGAAAAGAATCCAATCACCTTCCAGCACTATCCATGTCTCCCAGAAGTCTCTGCCTGGAACTTGGGAGCTCAAATAATACTAAAAGCAATGCTATATTTTGTTATTGTCTATGGAAAAGAAGTGAAAAAGGCTACGGTGCTAGTGGGGGAGAATTTTCTGCATAGCCTCTCTCTATGTGGAGTTTCAACCACATTTTGATGGCAGTGTTTTGTAAGCTCTTGAATAATAAACTCTCTAGAGTAATGGCTGAAGACCATTATGTGCATAACGGTGCAAATGTAACCAATCTTCCTTAGGCAGGTAGCAGGGATCATATCAATGAATCACAGGCTAGCAAAATAAGAATACTTGTACCCCCGTGTGTACCCCAAGCTGACTATATGATATTGAGAGACATTCTTGGGGTAGGACAAAAAACAACCAAAAAAGCCTTGCTAACATTTTAAAGTCATATATTCAAATTAGATAGTTTGATACCCAATGCTGGTCTCCATCCTTCTTGCACACTGACAGTTTCTTATTCATGCTCCCTAACCTTTGCCATGGAGCCTTCTGGAACACAGTTATCTACCACCTGAAGTAAAGCAGTAAGTCTATTGGTAGCAAGAATAGATTTTTATTCTCCAAGATGATCAACCCTTAGAGGTGGACACACCACATTTAGCCAGTTACATAAACTATACCGATGTAACATTTTCTTCTCAGGATATTCTCTATCAAAAATTTAGCTTCTTTGTTGAATAGCAAAAAGGCATCCTTAACAGCTGAACATCCTACCTACCATTTTGTCATCCATTTTGTCTTAAGTAACTGCAGACACACATCATTTAGCACATACTGTAGGCCTAAATTTACTCCTGCAGGCGACAGAGACTTGAAAGGATTCTTTAAGATATACACTTTAAATGTCCTTCCTTCAGCAGACATGGACAGCTACTGCTCCACCACACATCTATTTATTCATATAATCGGCCTCCAAGCTTTACAGTGAGTTCTGCACGAAGCAAAATGGAGGGTTACAGCTAGCAAATCAACACCACCACAGTATTGGAACAGATTTTCCCCACCCTTCTTGGTCTGCCAGATTTGGTGACCTTTTGTTTATGTCTCAAGGTTCCTCTCTGTTCTCCCAAGCTTTTTCTGAAGTTATGTGGGAGAGTTAGTTTGTGGTAAGAAAACCTGAGTTTGAAGGAGGATGGAGTTTTGAAAGGGCTTTTTGGTTTTGGACCTTGATTTTAATTTATATGCTGTATGTAACTTCTTTGTATTCATTTTCTGCACCTGTGCCCAGAGGTTTGGCCGGGTGAATTTTAAATAAATTAAATATTGCACACTTTCCTCTTTGTGATTTTATTATGCAAAAAACACTTCTCTTCACTTTGAAACCATACACAAACCATCACTCCAAAGCATAATTTATAAAATGCCGATCGAACCAGACCTTTCAAGGACTCAATATTAGTATAAAGCACAGGACTGAAAACAGGAAGAATTAAATTTGATCTCTTGGGTCTTGAAAGGTGAGTAAGAGAAACCAAAATTTTTGCATGCTTTGTTTGAAAATGTAAATATTTCTGTAATTTCTAGATCTACACTTATATTTTGTTCTGTCTCCAGAGTTTTACAGGTCAGCAAGAAGGCCTGCTTGTTTCTAATTGCTGCAATTATTTCAACCTTATCAGTGACATACAATCTATGTTTCAACATCTGAAAGTGATGACAATCATTTGGGGGAGAAACAGGAGGAAGGAGAGGGCCACACCATTAGCCTTTATTGAAATGTATTGGAATAGGAGGACTCGTTAGTAGAGCAATGTAATGGTGCTGGCACCCACCGCTCACATGCTGCCCCTCTGGTCCCTGGTCTTTAAACCAGCCCAGCCCTGGTATGGGACCACATCCCCAGGACTTCCTCTCTGGAGACTCTATATTCCTGCAGCCCTCTCCAGGCTCAGCCACTTAGTCAGTCCCAACAGCCGGCCAGGAGCTCCTTCATTGCTCCCCCGGTCCCTGCTCACAAACCGTCTTTGGCTTGGTCCTTGCAGCTAGCAGGGAGCCTCTTGCCCCCCTGGTCTCTGCCAGCAGATTGTCTTTGGTACTGTGGCTCTTCCAGCCAGACGTGCAGTCCTTTCTTCTCCAGCTCCAAGCAGGAACTGTCGCTGTAGCTCCTTTTTATCAGGACCTACTCGTCCTGATTGGCTGCTTTCCCTTCAGCCACTCTAGCCTACTTGGAGGACCTCTCCACTGCTCCTTTTCTGGGATGGATGTGGCAGGACCCTGAGGTCTCCAGCAAGGGGCCTCTGGCCCTAGTCCACCCCATCACAGGCAACATGAAAATAAGAGGGACAACTGGCATTTATGTGACCATTCAGATTGTTCTCAGTGGTCTTTCCTGACAGCCAACCTAATCCCCATCAGGATGCATTGAAAAAGGCATGAAACACGAATCTTCAGCCCCTCCATACAGTAGCTGCCCTTGGTGTGCATCTGGGTCACGCAACTACTTCAGAGTATGGGAGAAGTAACAGATGCTTCCCCCTTGTGAGGGATTTTGGCTTTGTACAACCACGCTCTGCCCAGACCAACAGGCTATACCCTCACATTTGCTCTCCTTCTCTCCGTATGCAGCCCTGTGCAGAGACCTACAGTCCATCTCAGCAGAACAGGTGTAGGATCATGGGCTCTCTACTGACTCCCCATTTCCACTGTCAGCTTGAAACCCAACAGAAAATCCAGTTTTTATTGCATTTGGAGCCCGACCTGACAACTTAGGATTTGGTCCAATTCCTTAGTAAGTACCAATTCCAGAGTCTTCTGAAGATTTTTTCTGCACATTATTAGTTCCAGGTAACGTTCCCTTTGATCGTTCCCTTTCACTAGCAAACTGAGCAGTCAACGCTTTTGGATATGTTTTTCTTCTTCATTGTCACCAGTACATATTGTTACTTCTTATTTTCTTTAACGAGTGCCCTATTGCCTTCCTATTATGCAAGACTAACTCAGTGTGTCCAACTCAACCAGTAAGCACCAACCCCAGAAGACAAGTAGTTTAATGATGAAATCCAACAGATTAGATAGAAAAATAATTCAAAGGGACCATTAGCAATTAGCAGCTTGTAGAGGGAAAACAAACTTAACACACAGTAGAAAGTGTACTTATTTGATCTGCTCACATTTAGCATCAATTAAAGAAATACTGCCAAGTAGGCAGGCCTCAAATTTTAATTATCTTGCAATTTGCATACTGTTTTAGTAAATTTCGTTTTGTTTAAGCCTGTGTAATATTCCTTTTAATTACCTATAAGTCTAGGTCTAACTAATTATACTTTTAAATACAAAACCTTATTTCAGGTAGGTCCTACCCAGAAGAGAAGAGGACACCTTATGTTCTCTGACTGGACCCACATATTAGATTGCTTCCATGTTTAGGGCCATGCTGTTGCCTAACAACCTCTACTATGGAAAGTCAATAAACCTTGAGATTGTCTATTAGATTTGTAAATTTTGACACAAGACGAGGTTGTAAGGCAGGAAAATGGATCCGTTCAATCTGTGCCAGGTTGTGCCATGTTTGTGATTGTAGAGCACAAGCCATGCACAGCTTTGTGTAAATGAGATTAAAGTGGGGGGGATTTAATTATTCTAATTCAATGCTAAAATGATTATTACTATAAAAAAGCAAACAAGTGCTTGACAGTCAGGCTGATAACTGGTAACAGAACATTCATCTTCATAGATGAAAATCCAAGATCCCCTAAACCTGGTAATATACACTCAACACAAGATGGTCACCTTAAGCCATCTTGACACTCCCCTCACCCAGAGATAATCCAGTCCTAGGTAAATTAGAGATCTAATTTATATTTGGGTACCTCTGACCCTAAGGGGCGGTTCCAGCCAGTGTGGATCACTGGGGTATACAATCACTCGGCCACGCCCCCCCCCCCACTTTTTTTTCTTCAGATGCCCCCTGCACAAGGGACCTCCAGGAGAGTGCTGGCACAGAAGTCATTACAGAGACTTTGTAGCACTGAAAGATTCAACTAGGCATGGGGAATTTACAGCTATCTGGATCTGTTGGCAATCCCTCCTTAAAACTCTCCTTTGCTGTTATTAGAACTGGGCACGTTTTTTCACACAGTTTATTTGCTGAAAAATGCAGTTTAGAGTTGACCAAAACGACTCACAAATTTGGGTCAAAAGTTGACAAAGGTTAGGTAGCCAGCATGCTGAGACCATTGCCTATTATGCAGACCGTTAATGTCTCGTACTCCTGCTTGTTGTATTCACTTGTTGCCTCTCGTTTCACACTTAGATTGTAAACTCTTTGGGGCAGAGACCGTCTTTTTGTTCTGTGTTTGTACAGAGCCTCGCACAGTGAGATCCTGGCTTATGACCAGGCCTCTGAGGCACTATGGTAATACAGCTAAATAATAAATATTAATAGCATACAGAGAATGCAAATGTTGACTCAAACAGACAAGTGAGTTTACTCTTCATCAGTAAGAGATGGGGAAAAGGGATCAGGTACATCTTAGAATCCCAGCGGTTCTCAAACTTCCGAGAACTGCGACCCTTTTTTTAGACGCGGCTTCTCGGCGCGACCCCTGTGCGTCCGCTGAAAAGCTGCTGAATTGATTACTTCTGCATTCCGCGGTGGCTTTTAGGTGGACATGCCGAGCGCTGCCGACAGGGCTTGATATGTCCACTGAAAAGCCGCCGAATGTGGAAGTAATCAATTTGGTGGCTTCTTGGCGGCCACAGGGATTCACAACCCCTCGGGAGGCACCCAGCGACCGCCCCGAGGGGTGGCGACCCCCACTTTGAGATCCGCTGTTTGCACAAATCCGCAGATTGCACAAACACATTTCCACAAAATTAATATGCAAAAATCAGAATATGTAGCTTCATTTGGAACCATAGCAGCGTACAACTTAATTCATCTACACCTCAGCTTCTTTGTACTCAGTTGATGAGACGGGGATGCTGGGACAATTTTTATAGTGGGGGTATTGGTGATGGAAACCATGGGCGCCATGTATTTGGTGTTTGTTATTACTACTTCAAGCCAGAGGGTGTGGCAGCAACCCCAGTACCCCTAGTTCCAGTACCTCAAAGACGAGACAGTCTATAGATTTCAAATGCTTTAATGGAAATGATGGATGGACAACACACTCCTTTGGGGTCTACTCAGTGTATTCTGCCCTCACTCGATGCGGTGCACAGAGGCCAACATTTTTTTCTTGGGTGCTTAAATTTAGGAACCTAAATCTAAATTTAGGCAGATAAGTAAGGGGCCTGATCTTCAGAGGTGCTGATCTACCGTGTCACTTCCCGCAACTCCCATTGGACTGGAGTGGTGAACCACAGCCAGCGGGAGCCATGATTGGCCGAACCTGCAGACAAAACTGACCGGGCCCGCCAAGGGTGCTTACCCTGCGGGGCCGCCTGCCAAGGTTGCCGATCCCTGCTCAGACAGTAAGTAGACAGTCAGAGTTGCAGGCATTCCGTACCCCTGAAAATGAGGTCACTTACTTATATGTCTAAATATGGATTAAGGTTCCTAGTTTCAAAAATATATATCTGAAAAACACTGGCCAGAGTCTCTCCAAAGACTAAACTGGTGAATAAACTGGCCAACTGTCTCCATTTACTCCATGCAACCGGATTATTTTAAAGCTGTTCAAGAATGAGGAAGCCTGCAATTATTGGGGTAGAATATGGAGGGCTGAAGTGGTGCAGTTTCTAACTAATACACTAGCAGCTTGATTTATAGAGGTGCTGAGCACCAGAAATGCTCACTGCTGTCAAAGAGAGTTTACACTCCAAGTGAAGTCCCAAGGATTTAATCCTGTCTCTGATACACAGGCATGCAGCCTTGTAAATAAAATCAGCCCGTCTCTGGGAATGTGCACACAAGCTGTAGCTATTTTTACAGGATATGCAGTCACGTAGAGCCTGGTTATTTAAGATCAAGATTTGAACCCTTAATTAGAAGCACTGATAGTAAATCCAGGAATGATGTGTGATATTTACATAATTTACCACAAGTAAAGCACCTTCAAACTGCAACCTTATTAGTATTCTCTTGTCTAAACCCAAAGATGACCCCATTTTAACTAAATAAACATAATTCTTTTCATATTATTTTGGTGAAGAACTCGAGGACACATGCCACCACTCCTGATCTCTTTTGTGGTTTTAAAGGGAACACAAATCGTTCTCTTGTCTTAGGTCACAGGCCTCTTCAAATTTCAAGCTTTGCCAGCCACAAACACAGACTGTTCTTCTACCTGAAAAAAATTAACACTAAACTGGTCCAAATCACTTTCCAGTTCACAAGGCTATCAATCGGTTATTAAGCTCTGGTCTACACTGGGGTGTGTGTATGTGTGTGATGGTCCTAGGATACGCAACTTCAGCTACAAGAATAGCGTGGCTGAAGTCAACATACTTAGATTGACTTACTGTGGCGTCTTCACGGCAGTGCGTCAGCTGCTGCTGCTTCCCCGTCGACTCCACCTGCGACTCTCGCTGGAGTCAACGGGACTCACTGGAGTCAACGGGAGAGTGCTCAGGGATCAATTTATCATGTCTAGACTAGATACAATATATAGGCCCCCGACAGATCGATTGCTATCCACCAATCCGGCAGGTAGTGTAGACATACCCTAGGGAACAACCCCACATATTCTTTGGTGCACTTGCTAAATTTGAGGCTCTGTGCTAAAAGTAACAATGGTGAAGAGAAAGGGCATTCTCTAATGGGGACTAGTTATTACCAAACCTTTTCACAAGAGAGCACTGAATTGTGGTACAGACACAAATCAGTGTCAGTACATCACAGTACATTTAAACCCCATTTTTCAGAGAGGCCCCAACTCAGCTTCCACTTAAGCAGACACTATTCCAGAGTCAACACCTGCACATGAAGGGCTAAATTATAATATCTGCAGCATAGCCAATAGAATTTCTGCAAAAATTCCAGTAAATGCATGCATAAGAGATTAACATTGGAAACTGGGTATTTGGTTGTTTTTTGTATGCAAGGTTCCATAGGCACAAGTATAATAATATAAATAACTAGCATAAGTGCCCGGCGCTGCTCGGGTCAGTCGGAGGTGGGGAGATGGCAGACAGCTGACACGCCCTGACCAAAGCCAACACCCACACCTCACCCCTCACCCACCCCGACACCTTCCCACCCCCGAAACCCGAAACCCCCACCTCACCCCCCGACCGAATCCGACACCCCCACCTCACTTACCGTCCCACCAAACCCAACTGGGATCCGTCGCAGGGGAGGAGGGGGCCCAGAGCCGAGGGATTCCGGGGACCTTCGCAGGTGGGGGGGGCACAGGGCTGATGTAGTCCGGGGTTCCGTTGGGGAGGTGGAAGGGGCAGAGAACTGAGGGATCTCTGGGGTTCCGTTGGGGAGGTGGGAGGGGCAGAGAACTGAGGGATCTCTGGGGTTCCGTTGGAGGAGGGAGGGGTGAGCTGAGCGAGTGAGGTGTCTGTTGGAGGGGGGTATTATGACATCATCACCACCTAACTGCCCAGTTGATGTGATTGGCCCTGAAAGACTTTCACCCCTGGGGGGGCGTCAGAGGTGAGATCCGAAAATTTTTCGACCCTTACCAGCATCTAGACCCCAAGACCCCTCACTGTACCAAATTTCAAGTCTCTGGCTCAAACGGTGCGGGAGGACTTCGCAGTCATACGTACATACATACATACACCACTTGACTTTTATATATATAGATATATGGAGAAATACCTATCTCATAGAACTGGAAGGACCTTGAAAGGTCATCGAGTCCAGTCCCCTTCCTACACTAGCAGGATCAAGTACTGTCCCCTGACAGATTTTTTGCCCCAGATCCCTAAATGCCCCCCTCAAGGATTAAACTCACAACGCTGGGTTTAGCAGGCCAATGCTCAGATAAGCCAATGCTCAGATAAGCCAGGATCTGGAAAAAAAAAACAGGCCCTAGAAATAAGTTTTTAATTTTAGACCCCAAAATGGGAAGAAAGTGAGGGAGTAGATAGCTTGGGGGGGGGGTGGTGGAGGAGGGGAGAATCACATTGCTTAAACTTGAATGATGGGATGTCTCCCTGCAGAACATCCACAATATTTCTGCCTGTGTAGCAGAAGATCCAAGACTGCAGTCCGCCCGTGGTCATGCCTAATCAGGACTGTGCTTTGTGGAAGGCTGGGAAGGGGATCTCACCGCCTTAATACGTGCAAATGCACACTTGGATTCTTGTGCTGTGATCTGTAGCACAAGTCTGATCTCACAGGAGAATTTAAGTTGAATACAAATGTGAAGGAATCTATGGTCCTCTTCCACAAGCTAGTGGAGAATGAAGGAAAGGCATGCATTTCAGAAGAGGGGTTGAACTGGAAATTCAGCTTCCCTGAATTTTGGGGAAGGTAATGGATGTATCATCCTTTTAGCAAAGAGACCTGGAATGATGCGATTTCTTTAAATAGTGCCTCACAATAATCTCTTACTCACTGAAAGCCAATTCCTGGTCTGATTAAAGTCTATGGGGGATTTGTCATTGGGTCCAACAGAAGCAAGATTTAGATACCGTCACCATATGTCCCGTTTTGGCTGGGACAGTCCACTTTTTAAGTTCTGGCCGAGCCATCCCAACTTTTCTTGACAAAAGTGGGCATTTGTCCAGTTTGCTCTTGCCAACTTGATGAATTGGCAAGAGCAAATAGGACTAATGGTCACTTTTGTCAACAATGGGGTGTGGATGAACGTGCGGGCCTGCACACAGGGGGAGGGAGGCAGGGCTCGCAGGGGGGCAGGCAGGGCTCAAGTGAGCGACACCATCCCTAGTCTCATGGTGGGGGGGCAGGCAGGGCTTAGGTGGGCAGCAATGCCAGCCCCGTGTGGGAAGGGGGGCTCGGGGAAGCAGTTCAGGCCAGCCCCATGTGTGTGTGTGGGAGAGTTTGGCTAGTCCCACGTAGTGGGTAGGGCTCAGGCTAGCCCCAAAGGGTGGCCCACTTTACCTTTTGGGAAATATGGTCACCCTCTTTAGATGCGAAGTTTCCACTGTCATCAATCACAGCTGAGAGGGAAGGAAGATTTCTATGTTGCTAATGTTCCCCATTGTGCTGGCAGTGATTTCTCAAGGAGACAGAAATAGATAGATAGTTTTCCACAATAAGAACATACAGGTTCTGTGATCCTGTCTCTGTGACGCTTGAAATAGCACCACCAATATGTTTGCTCTATTTACCAGCTTGACTCATGACGCATACATCTTCAATATGTCCTCCGTCAGTGAACTGATTAAGATTTGGCCAGGAAACTCCAGGTGGTTAATTGGTAAGAATATATCTCAAAGAGAATTCCTTTAATTATGTGCATTTGACATCTTTATATATGTTTTATGAGATAATAAATATATTTTCACTAGGTATCCATTGATGCCATATGGCAGCTCACACAAAGCTGAACAAATTAGGTATAATGAGGCTCATTCAAAAAAAAGCAAGATCTACTACTAAAAGGACTTTTGGAACTTGAAAGATGGGGTTCAGATGTCTGTATAATAGAGGAGATGCCCTCCAATTCCTCCTTTGGAAACTCTGGCAGAAGTCCAAAGAATCCAAGATGCTAGTGGCCTTGAGAAGACAAAAAGAGTTATCTGTGGGACTGATCAACTCAAACAACTGATAGAAGACTGAGCAGAAGAGGACATGGAATCAAGGAGTTAGTGGAACATGCTCTTATGAGCTTTAACTACTTTACCAAAGTAATATCTTTCAGCAATTACATAACTTTTATACTTTGCAGCCCTTCCATTAGGGATTTGAGATAACCTTAATAACAAACAAAAAGCTGGTCTTCACTGCACAGTTAACTTAAGTGCTAACTCAAGCGTTACCCTTTAACTTGACTTCTGTCCACACACAAAATCCCTTACATCAAGAATGGTGATGCTTTTAACTAGAGTTGTCTGGTCTCAGAAAGGTAAAGGCTAAAGAGCGAGTGAGCACAACTCGTCACCTGCTAACATGGCCATCCCTTTGCAGGGTAGGTAGAGGCTAGCGCCATTCACCTGTTGCAAGTCCTCCAAAGTCTTCCCACCACTGCCCCATGTGCCCAGAAAGGGTAGACAAGTCCTCCCACAATGCACCATGAAACAGTGAGTAGAGCTCAGCTTAGTGCAAAGCTAAGAATCATGGGATATGCCCTCAGACATCTTAGTGCCACACATGTCAGTACAGCGCCAGTGTGGACACGATAACTTTAGTATTATTTTGCAATGTGGGTTCTCTCTCTTGAGGTAGGCTAACTCAAGAGGGGTAACTTGAGTGCACATAACTCAAGTCAGAGGCGCCAACTCACGAGTGCTCTGGGGAAAAAAAATACTGGGTGCTCAGTAACCACCAGCCACCCAGTGATCAGCTGTTTGGCAGCAGGTGCTGGGGGGAGGAGGTGGGAAGAAGTGGGGTGAAAGGTGGGACTTTGGGAGAAGAGGTGGAGTAGGGCGGGGACTTGGTGTGGAGCAGGGGTGGAGCATCCACACGGAAAAATGAAAGTCGGTGCCTGTGACACAAGTTAATTCTTCAGTGAAGACATACCCAAAGCCTCAAAACACCCTGTGAGGCAGGTAGGTAGTTATCTCTAACAGTGCGACAACTAAACAACATGATCATTTGTCAAAACTCAGCTCAAAAAGATTAAGTGATTTACCTAAGAAATTTGTGAAGAGCCAGGATCCCTGTCTGGAGCTTTAAGAAGTGTGAAGAACATAATACCTGTTTAATGGTGTATATCCCATGTACTGCCCTTCTGCAAAGGGCGAATTTCATCCTTTGAGAGAAAAAAATGTTAAATATTTATAAACAACTTTTTAATTATTATTCTTCCATTGATGTGGAAAGGACAACAGACGTCTTTGCTGAACCTATGTTCTGACACTGTTGGAACCTCTGATTAACAATCCAAAGATGTTAGCTTTAAAACTTAGAACACAATTATTTATATTGTTGCATGTTAATCTCAACCCTGCCTAGAATTGGGTGGCACACTGGTATATTCCATCACTGGACAATAATTCCAATTAGAATTTCTCATCAATAAGGACAATTGACATTTATAAGAAATAAATCCAAGGAACACAATGAAACACAAATCGGTAGTTTTTTCTTGCCCTTGTTGTTAATCACATCCGAGTTGTTCAAATTTTAATATGTTATTGAGAGCAAGTAAAATTAACAATAGCAGAGCAATTCATATTTACCTCTTTTTTTTTTTTTTTTTTTTGCTTGAGAAAATGTTGTCAGCTTTCCTTTGGACTATTTATTCTCTGCATGCCAGCCATGCATCCGAATGATTTGTTTTGCTCACTCTCTACAACTATGTATGTGTGCGTTTCTCAGGCAGTTAGCTGATAGCCCCATTTTTATTTTTAAATAGGCCTGGAAGATCTTACTACTTCTGCTTTACTTCTCTCCGACATGTAGCCAAATGAGGTAACAACAATCAGGATCCCATTCCAGTCATATATGTGGGATTTGTTTCAGAAGGACCAATGCACTATTTTAGGACCTTCATACCAGCTGTTCCACTCTTTTGGGAAGCTGAATTTTCTCCTCCAAATGGATTTCCCCCTCCTTTTGGGTACACAGGAACCAAATATGTCCTCGAAGCATGTCTTTTTCTAAGGAATTGTTTACACTTACTGGGGGATCGACAAGAGGTAATCAATGCATTGGCGGTCGATTTAGCAGGTCTAGTGAAGACCCATTAAATGACCACAGATTGCTCTCCCATCGACTCCTGTACTCCCCCAGGTCTAGAAGAATAGGGGAAGTTGACGGGAGAGCATCTCCAGTCAACATCGCGTAGTTTAAACTCCATGGTAAGTAGAGCTAAGATACATCAATTTGTGTTACGCTATTGACATAACTGAAAATGCATAGCTTAGATTGAATTTCCCATGTACTGTAGACAAGGCTTCATGCTCAGAAACTCCCAGTTCAGCAAAAATATAAACAGCAGATGTCAAGTTTTCTGCAGCAGCAAGAGGCGTTTTAGAGAGAAATTCCTAACCTAACCTCTCAAGAAATTTTTAATATTATTTTCAATCTTACCCAGCACAAATTTATTAATAAAGGACTCAGCATTAAGCACAAGCACATATTAGTCAATAAGCTATTACCAAATACCTTCTACTCTATTTCATGATACATACCCAAACCTTTTCTATAGCACAGAGATCGGCAATGTTGTCACGCGGCACCGCAGGGTAAGCACCCTTAGCGGGCCCCGCTGGTTTGTTTACTTGCTGGTTTGCCAATCGCAGCTCCCACTGGCCGTGGCTCGCCATCCCAGTCCAATGGGGGCTGTGGGAAGTGGCGCGATGTTCGCCACTGCTTCTCGCAGCCCCCATTGGACTGGGACGGTGAACCACGGCCAGTAGGAGCCGCAATTGGCGAACTGGCAAATAAATAAATCGGCGGGGCCCGCTAAGGGTGCTTACCCTGCGGTGCCGCGTGCCAAGGTTGCCGATCCCTGCTATAGCAAATACCATTTTAAATCTGAGAAGTAAGAAAGACAAAATAGAATACAGAGTTTATGCAAAGGTGACACACAGAATACACAATGTAATCCAGAATACATGAGTGCAAATCTAAGAGAGTCAATTAAAGCCATTAATACTGCAAAAACAATTTTTTTTAAATGCAAATGGTATCATAGATTATCTAAAGACCTGTCAACATATAAAAGTTATTCTGCAATTAGGTAGAATGTTAATTTAAAGTAGATACACTATTCCTGATTTACTCCATGAATGGATGCTCTTGTTCTGGAATAAGAACACTTTATTCTGAATTAATTTAAGTGCTTTGAAAGTGGATTCAGACTTCTGGAATAAGAGTACCAGCACATAGAGAGACTACCTCGTCACAGGTCGGGACATTGCACTCGTGTTTCCTCTCAGTGGTCTAGCAAGGGCACCCACTCTCAGGCTTCCGGCTCTCCAGCCAGCCCCTTTCTGGGAAGATACTTGCATCTCTCCCCCTTCTGACTGGGGCATTTGCAGGCAGCACAGCTCCCTGCCTTCATGTTGAAGCATGATCAGCTTGCCCAAGGGCACCTGCTTGCTTTCTCTTCAGAAATGGTTAACAGGCGTAATTGCTATAGTTACAAGGCACCGCACAGCACTTCCTACACAAGCCTGATTTATTCTTAGGATAAAAAATGTTCTAGAGAAAACGTATTGAAAAAAATAAAGTAACCTACATGCCTGCTAATAAGTGTACTAGACATCACCCCAACTCTAACATGGGCTCTGGTTGGAGCAGTCTTTCAACACCCCACACCACAGGGGTTCCTTTGTACTCATAAGCTCCTCACAGCCTCAGCTCAGAATTAGCACTTTCTGAACATGTGTAGTCTGTCCTTTACACAGAACAGGGGTCTTTGATCTGGAGTTTCCAGGAGCAGGTAATTAACAGACACTGGCTTTCCTCCCCTGGGTGTAGTTTCAAAAGAGTGGATTTGAAGTGGGTCATCCCCTCAGCCACCAGACATTTTCTAGAAAATTCAATTTACATGTCTTGTCCCAAAAAGTTCTCTGAAGTTCCTAACATTTATATGGGTCAAGTCCCTAGTAAAGTTGCATATAATCCTACAATCACACATAAACAATTGCATTTTCAGTACCATGGACTTCATAGGCATCAAACCCAATTCAATAAGGTTTAACTTAATTCAGTAAAGTTTATCTTTATTCCATAAGGTGTGTCTAGGACAACGGTTCTCAAACTGTAGGTCAGGACCCCAAAGTGGGTAACAACCCTGTTTTAATGGGGCCGCCAGAGCTGTTGTTAAACTTCCTGGGCCCCGGGGCTGAAGCCAAAGTCCAAGCCCCACCACCCAGGGCTGAAGCCCTCAAGCTTCAGCGCCCTCCAGGATAGGGAGGGGGCCTTCAGGCTTTGGTCCCTCTTCTTGGGGTCTTGTAGTAATTTTTGTTGTCGGAAGGGGCTTGTGGTGCAATGAAGTCTGAGAAACCTTGGTCTAGGATATAGCAGGATATTCTCAGGATACGCCTATACTACCCGCCGCATCGGTGGGCGGTGTATCAGGGATGGATTTATCATGTCTCGTCAGGATGTGATAAATCGATCCCTGATTGTGCTCCCATCGACTCCGGAAATCCAGCTCCGCAAGAGGAGTAAGCGGAATTGACAAGGGAGCCACTGCGGTTGAATCACCGCCATGGGGACAGCCAGGTAAGTCGAACTATGCGAATAGCATAGCTGAAGTTGGGTATCTTAGTTCAAAACACCCCCCCAGCCCCCCACTAGTGTAGCCCAGGCCTCAGTCTGTCACATAGCTATTCTGGAACAACTCCCTGGACAGAGAAGCCCGAAGGATATTTCTATACTACCCGCCAGATCAGTGGGTAGTGATCAATCCAGCCAGGGTCAATTTATTGTGCCTAGTCTAGATGTGATAAATCAATCCCCGAGTGCTCTCCCGTCCACTCCTGTACTCCACTGCCATGAGAAGCACAGGAAAGTCGATGGAGGAGTGTCAGCAGTTGACTTACCGCCATGAAGACACCGCGGTGAGTAGATTAAGTACATCGATTTCAGCTACGTTATTCACATAGCTGAAGTTGCGTAACTTAGATCAAATCCCTCCCCGTAGTGTAGACCAAGGCTAAGTTGCATTTACGAACCTGAGTCAGAGAAAAATACTCTAGGATAGAACATGATGAGCCTAATGTATTCAAAGTCACTTCTAGGATCTGTATGAGGCAACTGGTTGGGAAGCTGTAAATGTTCCAGCAAATTGCCTTGCTAGATCGAAGTCTCTCTCTTTAAAAAATACAAAAAATTCTCACCACAGGCAACATTCTAAAAATATATATTGAAAAGGTTCTGAATTTTATTTTACAAATATCAGAAGCTACCGTGTATCTATAAAAACTGTCTGTACCATTTAGGTGAAAATATCAGGGTAGTCCCCAGTGCTTGCCAGCTACAGGTAGCTCTTGGTAGGAGGGAATTTGACACTAAGCTGACGTAGGTGCAGGAGTTTGAAGGCTAAAGATTTATATGTTTTCCATTCTGAAAAATGAGTCTATTAAAATAAGTGTCACTGCAGGTTTCCATGTTTATTTTATCTCAAGGACTCCTGATTGTATGTGTTCAGTTTATAAGGAAAACGGTCGGTTTTTCTAACTGCCAGCCTTGAAAACGAAAGTGGGGATCTGAGAAGCAAGCTGGGTTTTTCATCCTTATACCTACTTTGTTCTTAATTTGTATCTGCTTGCACAGGTGCAACTGATACATAATTAGTTCTGCTAGCATTATTAATGCTGGAAGTGGAAGTATTGACTTCTTCAGCAGTGTCCATAGTGAAGAGCAATTACCTATCTGTGTTATCAGGTGATGTCTCTGTCAACATCCTTCTTTAAGGCTCACAGATATGAGATAATGCAGCACATTATATACCTTGTTGCCCACTCATGAAATGAACATGAGTTACACCAAAGTGTCTGTTAACTCTTTGTAACTAAGGGTGTAGTACAAGCCACTAGAATATCCACTAGACATTTCTGAGTCAGCCTAGACTGATAAAACTTTGAACTGCTTCTTTCCCTGCAGGCTCCAGGATGAAGCAGTCAGAGCCAATGGCTCTAATTATAACAAGATGAAATTTTTAGAAGGCTACCCTAAACTATAATTAGTTCATAATTAGCAAGGAACAACAACAAAAAAAATAGCATTCATTCACTTAAAATGATTTTTAATGTTATAATGACTGGTACATAATTATAGCAGAGCAGAGCTATTTAAAAAAAACCTGACTTCAAAAGAAGAGGGTTCATTTGGTGTTTATTTGCTCCAAGGTTCTAATTACTTTGGAAACCACCAACCCTCCTTATAGGATTACTAACAAAAAACACCACTGCAGCTTTGAGGAATGCTGAGCAAATCAGTTTTTAGCACCATTAAAAGAGTCTTCTATAAATACCAGATACACGCACACACACACTCTATCCTTCCTTAGGACTCACGAGATAACTAATGGCAGAGCATATCAGAAAAATGAAATGGATCTCTCACTGTTACAGCGCAATACAACATGGCAATGCTGGTGACCAAGAGCAATTATTTTAGATTGGGGTATATCATCGTTTAAGTTTTATTTTGTTCTAATTGACAAATACAATGCATTGATTCATTATCCCGCTTTACACTTCAGATTTACAGACTTTGTTAATCACTCCATGACAGTCACTTCAGCAATTTCATTTAGTAAAATTAACCAGAAAAATCTAGTCAGATTTATCTGGATCTCATGTGGCAAACTACAAAGCCCTGGCAACTTCAACTGCTATTGCTGGAGCCTGGATGAGATTTGTGATGCTATCTGTCTTGAAGCTAGCTAATAAATCACATCTACTCCAGGTCTTCACATAACTGATAGGCTGAAAAAAGAAACACTAACAGGCCTTGTTAGTGCTCTCGAAAAGAGCACCCATGAAGGATACTGAGAGGTACTAACTTCAAAGGAGGATGTGGGTATTCAATACTTCTCTGAATTTTGCTCACAGAGATGCGTAGACAACATCTCACCAATGCAGAGCAATTGTACAATCTGAAAAATATTAACGAAAGAATTTTCCTCAGAGAGGAAGGATGGTTTTATGGCTAAGGCACTAGATTGGGGATTCAACTCATGGCTCTGTCACAGACTCCCTATGTCACTTTATTCCTCTGTTGATAGCAGAGAAATACAGTAGAACCTCAGAGTTAAGAACACATACAGAATGGAGGTTGTTCGTAACTCTGAATAAAACGTTATGGCTGTTCTTTCAAAACTTTACAACTGAACATTGACTTAATACAGCTTTGAAACTTTACTATGAAGAAAAAAAATGCTGCTTTCCCTGCTTTTTATTTTTTTAGCAGTTTATGTTTAACACAGTACTGTATTTGCCCCCCCCCCTTTTTTTGGGTGGTTGTGGTGGTGGTCTCTGCTGCATCTTGATTGTGTATTTCCAGTTCCAAATGAGGTGTGTGGTTGACTGTCAGTTCGTAACTCTGAGGTTCTACAGTCATACTTCCTCTTTGCACCTGATTGTCTTCTTTAGGCTGTTAGCTCTTTGGCACAGCAATTCACTTTTACTACGTGCATGTATTGCACCTGTTCTCAGCTGAGCCATTAAGTGCATATGTATTAATGATTAATAAAGCTGGTCACTATCTTCAGAATAAAGAACGAGGAGTACTTGTGGCACCTTAAAGACTAACTAATTTATTTGGGCATAAGCTTTCGTGGGCTAGAACCCACTTCATCAGATGCATAGAGTACTCCTCGTTCTTTTTGCGGAGGTAGACTAACATGGCTACTACTCTGAAACCTATCCTCAGAATGTCTCCCACTTCCTCCCTCCAAATTTATTTTCCCCACCCCAAGCTAACAGTTAATAAACTTATCAAAATCGCATGGCAGTTAAGTATTTTCCAGGTACAATCTGAACATTATCACGGAGATTAAATTGTATTTTTAAGGTAGAAATGCGCTCTAAAGTGGTAGAGCTATCAATAAAAACCTTTCCGTACACTTAGACTTTAAAATGCTATACTGTAAGTTTAATTATGAGATCCACCTAAAATGGTGTCTGTTTAGTTAATATTGAAAAATTAAAATGCATATAGGACACTTACAGTAAGCATTGCCATTGAATCTGCTGCTAGTAATAGCCAGGGGGGGAGGAAGAGATAGCTCAGTGGTTTGTGCATTAGCCTGCTAAACCCATGCTTGTGAGTTCCATTCTTGAGGGGGCCATTTAGGGATCTGGGGCAAAAAAATCCATCAGGGGACAGTACTTGATCCTACTAGTGTAGGCAGGGGACTGGACTCAATGATCTTTCAAGGTCCTTGTAGTTCTACGAGATAGATAATCTCCATATATATATTTTAACATGTTGACGTTAACATAAATCATGTGCCCAGATGCCACAAAGATCAGCACACAAAAAAATAGTTATATACTACTGGAATCTAGCTTAAAGTCAAAATTTACCATTATGCAAGATTTACATATTTTCTCTCCTAGCAGACTGCCAATTTATTTAAATCTTCCTCAGTAGGTAGCTATCTCCAGATATGCCATAAAAAAATATTATTTATTATTCCTAAAATGTGTAAGCTGTTCACTATAGTTTTAGTTAAGCAGGAGTTGGCAAAGTGTAATCTAGTGTCCAAACACCCTGTACTGCCAGGACTCAGCATGAGTGTTCCATCTTGATCTGAGTAGACCTGTAGACTCTGGATAGGAGGGTGTATCTCATATTAAAGATGAGGCACTTAAGCATGATGTATTTTATGCAATTAAACAGAGCCCTCTGGCTCTTGGAAAATGGCCAGCACAACTCTTATTTGGATGCCCCATAATACAGTTATTACAGCTGAAAAAGTGTAGTATATTATAATTCATAACCATGACATGGAAGTCAATCCTGCAAGCACTTACTATGGCAACAGTGCCTATGTCTTTAATGGAGCCATTCACAGCAGTAAGTACTGCACACATTAATTAGTGTTTGCAGGACCGGGCCCTAAGTCTGTGATCATTTTCTCCTGTATTTAGAGCAGGGGAGGGGGACTTGCTACCTTCAGTCTTGTAACAAAAGCGAGGAATACTTGTAGCACCTTAGAGACTAACTAGTTTATTTCAGCATAAGCTTTCGTGGGCTATAGCCCACTTCATCAGATGCATAGAATGGAACAGAAGTAAGATGCATTTATACACACAGAAAGAAAAAGAAAAAAAAGTACATTAGCATACCAATTCTAAGAGGGCTGTTAAATGTAGATGGGCCATTATCAGTAGGAGGAAAAAAACCCTTTTGAAATGGATTTCTGTGTCAGGTAAATTAACTCAGGAAATGCAATCAATTAGTGTAATGAGAGAATCATTCGCAAGTTCCATTTAGCCCCTGGTTAATTGTATCCAATTTGAAAATTAATTCGAGTTCCTCAGTTTCTCGTTGGAGTCTGTTTTGGAAGTTTTTCTGTTTCAAAATTGAAACCATAAAATCTTTAATGGAATGGCCAGGAAGATTGAAGTGTTCTCCTACTGGTTTTTGAATGTCATGATTCCTGATGTCAAATTTGTGTCCATTTATTCTTTTGCATAGAGACTGGCCGGTTTGGCCAATGTACATAGCAGAGGGGCATTGCTGGCACATGATGGCATATATAACATTGGTCGATGTGCAGGTGAATGAGCCTCTGATGGTGTGGCTAATGTGATTAGGTTCTATGATGGTGTCAGTTGAATGGATATGAGAACAGAATTGGCATCGGGCTTTGTTACAAGGATAGGTACCTGGGTTAGTGTTTTTGCTGTGTGGTGTGCGGTTGCTGGTGAATATTTGCTTCAGGTTGGGGGGCTGTCTGTAAGCGAGGACTAATCTGTCTCCCAAGATCTGTGAGAGTGTGGGATCATCTTTCAGGATAGGTTGTAGGTCTTTGAATATGGGGAAGTGAAAAAACAGACTGACAGAGCAAGAAGAGAACCCAGAAGCCACCTACTACAGGACAGGCCCAACAAAGACAAAAACAGAACACCATCAGCCCCCAACTTAAGCCTCTCCAATGCATCATCTACTAGCATTCCTCGCTTTCTTTATGGATACAGACTAATACAGGTGCTATTCTTGAGTCTTGTAACAGTTTCTGTTGTGAAAAGCCCAACAGCTCTGTGATTCCTTAAGTTGCTATTTTTGCAACTATGCAGAGATAGAGAACATTTTAATAAAACTTCACTATCAGGCCCTGCTCACAGAATGCACAGCATATACTTACAAATTCTTTCCTAGGCTAATTCTGTTTTTAAAAGCAGCTTAGCAGAGAGATCTCTGCTCAGATTTCTATTTGCATTCAACTGCGTGAAATTCTTCCATAGAAAAGAAATATCCCTTCGGAGGTAAAAACAACCACACTGTTTCATTAGCCTGAAATATCTCAGATAGGGACAGCAATCAAAAGAGATAGCTTTTAGAAACAAGCGCAGCAGAGAAAGTTAAGCTACATAGGGAGGTTTCAGGAGGACACTGACAAATAATTTACTTTTCAACATAGGAAAGGGAAGATTGCTATAAGGTAAATATTAGGTGGCTTGGCGCAAGCAGCTGGAGAAACTCTTATTATTTGTCACCTTTGTCTTGTGCATTTATATACCACTGCACTGCTAACTCCAACCTTTCACAAACAGTTGCTGTATCACCCAGGGGAAAAAAACAGGAAGTAGAAAATGAAGCACATGGAATTGACTTACTTACTGCTTCCCAATAGAATAGTTTCCCTTGAGGACAAAAAAGCAAATTCCCATTATGATCTAAATATATTATTTTCTCTGAATGCAAGTCAGGCAAGATTCCATGCACATGCAGCTGTCTCAGAACATGTCTCCTCCAACTAACTTGTGATGGGACTTTACTCATGATGGGAAAGATTTATGCCTAGTCCCTTCCATCACCTTACCACAGGGTCCAAGTACGCATGGAAGTCTATGGGAGTCCAAATATTGATTTCAATGGGTGCCTGATTGAGCTGCTAGAACTACAGTTCCGTCCGGCCCCTGAGCTCCTAGCCGGGAAAGCTAGCCCCTGGCCCTTCCTCTGCTGTTCCCCCTTCCCTGCAGCCTCAGCGCATCACACGGGCAGCGCTCTGCCTCGCTGCTCCTGGGCAGCGCTGCACTGGTGTGGCTGGCTCCGGCGGGGCTGCAAGCTCCTGTGGGGCAGTGTGTCTAGCTCCAGCAGGCCACACAGTTGCCAGACATGCTGCTCTGAGTAGCATGCGGTAAGGGGGCCAGGGGCTTGGATAAGGGGCAAGGGTCCCAGGGGGTGGTCAGCAGGGGGCGGTTGGATGGGGGTGGGGGGATGGGGAACGTCGAGGATGGGGGGTTTGGATAGGACATAGGAGTCCCAGGGATCGGGGGTGTGGATAGGGGTCGGGGCAGTCAGGGGAAAGGGAGATGGGGGGGTTGGGTAGGGGATGAGGTCCTGAGGGCCAGTTAGAGTAGGGGGCTCAGGAGGGGGTGGTCAGGGGACAAGGAGTTAAATAGGGGATGGGGTCCTGGGGAGGTGTTTAGGGGCAGGGAGTTCTCTGGAGGGGGCTGTCAGGGGACATGGAGTGGGGGGGGGGTTTGGAGATTCTGAGGGGGGCAGTCAGGGGGCGGGAAGTGGGTGGGGGTTTGTAACGGGGTCGGTCACTCACCCCTGCGGCGCCCCCGTCTGGTCGTCTCGGGAATCAGCTCTTTTGGCCCAGGAGCGCCCTCTGCCGACCGACGTCCGCTTCTCCACACCTGGCTCCGTGCCCTTCCCGGACCCCGGAGCCCCTTTGCTGAGGGTGCTGCACCCTGCAGTACCCCCCTGGTCTTAAGGGTCTCACCTCCCCGGGGAACCCAATGCCCACTATCCCCAACTCGCCTCAGAATGTGCCACTGTCAGTCACTACTTGCCCCCGCTCACTGGGGCGGACTGCAGTCTCATGGCTGCTCATCACAGGCAAGAAGGGGTTGGCCTGCTGCTGCTATTACCAGCCCTGGGCCACCTCCTGGCAACCCCCAGCACCCCGTGGGTCGGGCGTCCTCTAGGCCCAGCAAGCTGGGGCCTTCTCACTAGAGTTTAAGCTCCTTGGCTCCCAGCTGCCTCACTCACGCCCTATCCCTGTCTGTGTACCCTGGTACAGGCTCCGTGCAGCCAGGCCCTGTCTCCCACTAGTCATAGGGGAGACTGACTTTCGGCCCTTGCCTGCACTTGCAGCCTGGGGCTCTCAGGCTAGAGCTTTGCCCAGCTCCTTCCACCTAGCCCCAGTCCTGCACCCAGCCTAGTACCTTCTTTACAGCTTCCTGCAGCAGGCCTGTCTCCCTCTGCTTACTGAGGAGACTCCTCTCCTGCTTCTCTGCCTCCCAGCCCTTATATCCTGGCTGGGAGTGTTTGGGGCGTGGCCACACAGCTGCACCTAACTCCCAATCAGCCTGGGAGTTTGCAGGCTTCCCTGGCTACAGCCCCTTCCCTGCCTGTTTTAAACCCCTTTTGGGGCTTTTCCAAGCCCCTTCCGGTAGGGGGCGGGCGGACACCCCGCCACAGGGTTGGATAGGGGGTAGGTCCAGGCTGTTTGGGGAGGCACTGTCTTCTCTACCTGGCCCTCCAAACAATTTTGCAATCCTGATGTGGCCATTGGGTCAAAACGTTTGCTCACACCTGTGCTAGAACATTCAAATATTTCTAGAAAAGTTACCAAAGCTCTTTTAAGCAAGAGAGGTTTATTTCAGTATTAAACCACCACCAGGACAAAAACAGAATCCTAACTCCTTTCCTTCCTGAAACCAAAGCGATTAAGGTTATGTTTCCATTAGGGACATTATACCGGCATAACTCCATAGTGTAGATGCAACCTAAAGCAAAGGAAGGGTTTTTTCTGTTGATGTAGAAACACCACCTCCTCAAACAAAGTGACCTCTGTTGACGGAAACATTCTTCTGTTGACATAGCTTTGTCTACACTGGGGGTTAGATTGGCATAACTATGCTGGGTAGCAGGATGGTTTTATTCACACCCCTGACAGACAGAGCTAGGTCAACCTAACTGTTCATCATTGGCCAAGCCTCAGACTTCTCTGGATGGGGACATCTGAACATTAAGGATCCACAGTGATAATTATTATATAATATAGCATTTTGTAACCAATGGCATCTCATAGCACCAACACTGGTGCTAACACTTAAAGGACAGCAGATGAATCAGAAACAAAAAGACTGCAATACAACTAAAAGTATATTGAATTTCATCAGCATTTTCAGATGGGGATGTGCATTCAACTTATGTTGCTGAGTTTTAATTTTTAAAACGTATGTACATCAGAAGTTATTTTGGGAAGAATTCAACTTCAGCTGTGAGGTGCAAACTGACATTTTTAGGTATCATCAGAGAGATTGCAATGAAATGTTAAAGAGAAAAAACATTCCCTCTAGGATGACTAAACCAGGCATGTTACTTCCTCAGTTCTTTGTGTAAGGCCCTGTTTTCACTACCACTTTAATTCGATGTTAACGACGTTAGGTTGAATTAAACGTGTACCTGTCTTCACATACATGCTCTTAACGTCGATGTAAAGGGCCATCAAGATCGAAATTGGAACTCCTGCCTGACGAGAGAAGTAAGGCTAATTTCGACATTCCAAGCTCGACTGTGGGCTAGTGAAGACGGAACCCGACATTAATAGCCTCCAGAGGCTGTCCCACAATGCTCCATTCTGACCGCTTTGGACTGCCTCACTGCTCCACTGTGACCGCTCTGCACTGCACTCTGAACTCGCTGCTCTGGCCAGGTAGATAAGACCCGGGAACATTTGAATACCATTTCCTGTTTGGTCAGCGTGGCCAGCTCACCTGAACTGCTCAGTCGCCATTCAGAGCAATCAGCAGCACTAGCCGCCATGCAGAGCTCAGCATCACAAGACTCCATGCAGAGCTCATCTACCCTGGAGACCAGCCAGAGGAGAAGAGCTCCAGCATGGTCCACTCGTGAGGTGCTGGATCTCATCGCTATCTGGGGAGAGGAATCCGTGATGTTGGAACTACGAAACAACAAACGGAATGCCAACACCTATGGAAGAGTCTCCAAGGCCATGCTAGAAAGGGGCCACAACAGGGACACCACACAGTGCCGCGTGAAAATTAAGGAGCTGAGGCAATCGTTCCAGAAAGCCAAGGAGTCAAACGGACGATCCGGGGGTGCGCCACGGACATGCAGGTTCTACAATGAACTAAATGCGATAATGGGGGGCGCCCCCACCACCATCGCGCCGGTCTGCGTGGACTCCACCAATGGGATAATCGTCAGGGAGGAGACTGATTCCGAGGAGGACGACCATGAAGAAGAGGAAAATATCACGGAGCAGCAGGAGCCCAGCGGAGAACCCGTGTTCCCAGAGAGCCAGGAGCTGTTTGTCACCCTGGAGCCAGTACCCTCCCAAGCCTCCCAGGGGGGTAAGTGTTTCTTTTTTAAGTGATTACATGACGCGTGATTTTGTAAAGGAAGCATTTATTAATGAGTAACTTGCCCTAAGGACTTAGCGTGCTTTCACTGCTGGTCAATTTCTACTCAAAGAGTTTGTCAATATACTCCGGGATTGACCGGAAGTCCTCCGCGGACATTTCAATGAAGCTATCCAGGAGGTAGCGATGAATCCTCCGCAGCAGATTTCTGGGGAGAGCCGCCTTATGTGGTCCCCCGTGATAGGAGACCATCCCACGCCACGAAAGTAGTAAGTAGTCTGGTATCATTGTGCAGGCTAGCATTGCAGCGTATGGACCAGGACTTTGCATGGAGTCAAGGAGCATGCGCTCTCTCTCTCTCTGAGAAATTCTCAGCAAAGTGATGTCATTCATGGTTGCCTGTTTGAAATAGGGACTGCAATTACTAGGGAGATAAAGATTCCCAGCTGCAAAGAACTGTTTTCTGCTGAGGACCGACCAACCGCAACCCCCCCCCCCACGAACGCTGAACGCCCCCCCGCCCATAGCGGTAGCTAGCAGGGAACCAGAGCAGTGTGCAAGCGGTTGCTTCCGCTTCAGATCCAACGCGAACCAACCCCCCTCCACCCAAGCCCGTAGCGGTAGTAGCTAGCAGGGAATCTGAGCAGTCCGCAAGCGGTCTGAGGAGCCCCAAAAAGACCTTAGCCCTTAGCGAGAGATTTTTTGGCATTTGCTTTGCAGTTTGCGGTTTCAGTGGGAGCCAGCCACGCGGTGGGGGGAAGGGGGCAGGGTTACTCTACAGTATGCAAGCGCCACTTTTAACTTACCATGGCCGGCTGCACGGTGATTTCAGAAGCTGTCTTGGGCTGAGGCACGCATATGTGTCTGAGATGCTCTGACTTTTCTGTGAGCTAGTCAGTCACTTTTAGGTGTAGAACATGACCTTGTACAGAAATCATATCAGGCCTCTGAATACTGAGGTTGCAAATGGCATAGTACTCCCATTGTGTACCGTCCGAGACTGCATCTGCCTCCTAACCTTGAATGTATCTGTCTCATAACTTTCAAACTTTCTTTGCCCACATTCGCACACAGATGAACAATTATCTCAGAATCCCCCGGCCTGCTCCTCCCACCGTGCACCGCAGATAAGAAAGCGTAAAAAGAAAACGCGAACGCGCGATGAGATGTTCAGTGAACTCGTGGAGAACTCGCGCGCTGAGGCAGCCCGCCAGATGGACTGGAGGGAAAGAATGTTAGAGGCAAGGGATCGAGAGATACAGGCAAGGGATCGAGAGAGAGAGAGGCAAGGGATCGAGAGAGAGAGGCAAGGAATCGAGAGAGGCAGGAATGGAGAGCCGCTGCAGAAAAGAGGGAAGAGCGCGAGGAAAGACGCATGGATGCTTTCCTCCGCATAATGGAGGACCAGAGCGACATGCTGCGATCTCTGGTGGAGCTGCAGCATGCCCAAAGACCACCTCTGCAGCCCCTGTGTAACCACCTCCCCCCCTCCCCAACTCCCATAGCTTCCCCACCCAGACGCGAGGTGAGAACACGGGGGGGCAAGCTCCGTGGGCCGCTCCACTCTACCCCACAAGCCAGCAGAAGCAGCAGCAGCAGCAGGCTGACGTTCTCGGAAAACTTTTAAAAGCTGCTGTGTCATGCCCACCCCTCCTCTCCACCCTTCCCACCCACCCCCCCTCCTCTGTCCGCTCCTCCCCCACTGCGACTGCCGGTTTCCCTCCAGGATACCAGGACAGTGATCCCCTGTATTTGTATTTCCGATTAACCAATAAAGGAACCATGATTTTTCAAACAGTGATTTTATTTCCTCTGCAAGCATGGGGAGGGGGGAGGGAAACCATGGGGAGGGGGGAGGGAAAGAGGGTTCAAGGGCAGCAGGCTTAGAGCACAGCAAGGGAGCAGATTCTCAAACGCCATCTCGGCCACTCATAAAACTGTCTTTCAAGGCGTCCCTGAGGCGCAGGGCCTCACGGTGTGCTCTTCTACTTTCCCTGCTGTGTGGCTGCTCATAAGTAGCAGAAAGTAAATTTGCCTCAGTCTCCCAGCCCGCCATAAACGTTTCCCCCTTGCTCTCACAGATATTGTGGAGCACAGAGCAAGCGGCAATAACAATGGGGATATTTCTCTCGCTGATGTCTGAGCGAATCAGTAAGGAAAGCCATCTCCCCTTCAGACGGCCAAATGCACACTCTACGGCCATTCTGCACTTGCTCAGCCTGTAGTTGAACAGCTCCTGACCCCTGTCCAGGGCTCCTGTGTAGGGCTTCATAAGCCAGGGCATTAGGGGGTAGGCTGGGTCCCCAATGATCACGATCGGCATTTCAAACCCCCCCCCCCCCCCACGGAAATTTTCTGGTCGGGGAAGAAAGTGCCTTGCTGCAGCTGTCTAAAAACCCTAGAGTTCCTGAACACTCGAGCGTCATGAAGCTTTCCCGGCCACCCCACGTACAGGTCGGTGAAACGTCCCTTGTGGTCAACCACTGCTTGCATGACCATTGAGTAATATCCCTTCCGGTTCTGTACTCGGCGGCCTCGTGGTCCGGTGCCAGGATAGGGATATGAGTCCCATCTATAGCCCCACCACAGTTAGGGAATCCCATGGCGGCAAAGCCATCTATTGTGGCTTGCAGGTTTCCGAGATTTATAACCCGGTGTAGCAGCCGCTCGACGATTGCCCTGCTTACTTGCATCACAGCAAAGCCCACTGTAGACCTACCCACCCCAAACTGATTCGCCACTGACCGGTAGCTGTCTGGCGTTGCAAGCTTCCAGAGGGCTATCGCCACTCGCTTCTCCACTGTAAGGGCCGCTCTCATTTTGGTATTCCTGCGCTGGAGGGCCGGGGACAGCAAGTCACAAAGTTCCATGAAGGTGCCCTTTCGCATGCGGAAGTTTCTGAGCCACTGGGAGTCATCCCAGACCCGCAGCACTATGCGGTCCCACCAGTCCGTGCTTGTTTCCCTGGCCCAGAATCGGCGTTCGATGGCATGAGCCTGCCCCATTGCCACCAAATTTGACAGATTGGCAGTCACCCTACTTCCAAAACCGTCAGTGTCCCTGTCGTCCCTGCTGTGCACGTCCTTGTCCATCTCCTCCTCACTGTCGTCGGGTTCCAGAAAGCGCAGTTCTCCCCGGATCGCATTCCTCCTCTGCAGACGGTGCAGCATGAACTCCGCAACCGTGATCGAGGTCCTCACAACAGCCATTACTGTTTCCGTGGTGTCAGCGGGCTCCATGCTTGCAGTGCTATGGCGGTAGCACAGTGCGGAGAAAGGGAGCGAATTATGGGATGCCTACCCACAGTGCACCGCTCGTAATGGGGGTCGGCGGCGCGGAAAAAGGGCGCGAAACTTGGAAATGCCTACCCATAGTGCAGCACTCGAAATGGTGCCTGCTGGGGGATCAGGGAACTGTGGGATAGGTACCCACAGTGCAACGCTCGCTATGTCGACGCTTGCAAAAGTTGTGCGGACAGACACTGTCGACTTGCTGTGCTTTGCTGTGCCTAGTGAAGACACACAATATCGACTGCATACAGTTGCGTTCACAACATCGAAATAAAGGAAATCGAACTACTGCTGTAGTGAAGACATACCCTAAGAGTCTCCAAGTTCCACCAAAAGCCTTCAGCTATACAACAGTATGGTTCAATTCCTCCCCCACTTCCAGCATGATAAAAATAGGGGTGACATCATAAACAAGTTTTACCTAATATTATAAACCCAAGTGCATTCCAGTGCCAGTAAAGGAAATGTAAAAGTAACTGTGCTGCAAAAGAGAAAAAGCTTTGTTAAAGAATCGACTGTATTAGTACGCAGTGAGAGCACTCCATGCCCTCAAGCTTCACTGAAAACATTATTACTTACATGTCATGAATGCTGGTTTCGGAATGCAGACTTTTTCAATACGACATTCATAATTTATTAACAGGCAAACACAAAAACCAGCTGGCCAAATCCTGAGTCACACTGAAGTTAACTTCTCATGATTAAGATCAACACAATTTAACCTCCTATTTGTAGAACAGATTGAAAGGGAGGGTGCAATCAGAACTTTGACAAAGCAAATAAATACCTGCAACTGGGGGACAGAAAGCACTAAATACAAATACAAATGCCACAAGTGTTCTTCGTCTTACTTACGGATACAGACTAACATGGCTGCTAATCTTAAACCTAAATACAAATGTTAGTCTCAGCACTGCTAATTATTAATGCAAGAAAACAAACGTTAACATGCAATTAGAGAGATCATAGTAACTTTGTAAAAAATAGAATTCACTGTATCAGCTTTCTACGTGCCCTTGAATCATAGCTGCATATTGTACGAACCAAAACAAGATTTTATTACTGTTGGTAATACATAGCCAGTGCAAGTATGGAAGACTGATCTGATGTCTATTCCAGCTTACTCATAAGTTACAATATTTTCAACTACAGTAAGTTGTAATTACAGAATCAATATGACTGGTGATTATGTTAGAGTGAGAAAATAGAATGAGGTGGAGTTTGCAGGGGATTTTTAGGGGGAAAAAGTCATCTTGTAACTTGAAAATTGAGCAGATGGGATAAAGGAATCATTATGAAAGGATACTATGGATCCCTATCTTTTCAGAATTAATGTTCTCTGCATATAAAATGCAATTCAAAATGATCAATGAAAGAAAGGGATGTGGAATGAACAACTGCGATATATGGAAGTTTAGGACAAGAACCTAGGACAGACAAATTACATGGGTGGAAGGGCAGAGGTGTTTTGGGGTTCATAGGCAAATTAAACAAAAATGTTAATGTCCATTGAAGATAATGACAAGAAGTGCAAGCTATGTCTCAAAGATGCAAAGAAGTGACAGTGAGATGCAGCTGTTTTGGAAGGAGATGTAAAGCTGAGTAGAGCCCTGAAGTGCTTTTTACAATTACCTACTCTGTCCACACTCCCAAATCCTGTTCTTGCACAGATCTTGACCAGGATTTTGTTGGAGCTGATTTTTAGCCAGTCTAAACATCATATACACAGTTGTAAATGCACTACCACCTATGAAAATGTGGCGCTTTCCTCTCTCTGTGCCTTAGTTTCCCAATGTGTAAAACAGGACTAATAGTGACCCTCACAGGGGCGCTGTGAGGCTTAATTCACTAATGTTTTGTAAAGTGCTTTGAGATCACTGGCTGGAAGATGTTATAGGAGTGAGACATTTTATTATCAGCAGTGCTTAAGATACTAATCAATGCTGTAAGAAATTACAGTGAATATAGACATATCCTTAACTAGAGCAGTGGTTGTGATGTGGCACCGCATAATGCTTTCAAGCAGTATGCTTATGAATGTAAATATGGCATAACTGAAATATGTTTTATGCTACCTACGGAATATGTTTTATGTTACATACATACATATCTTTGCAAAGGTTATGCTTTACTACATGTAATCATCCTATTCGTATGCATGTGCCATTTTATAGCTGACGTTATGAGCGTTGGCTCTATGCTTGTATTTAAATGTCTGCTGTGTAAAGCACCTCAGGGAGATTTGGTCAACATAGTGTGAGGGGGTTATTCAAGTAATTGGGAGTACTTGGCTAACAATGGACCTTGACAGACAACAATCTACATCTGAGTTTTCTGGGAACGTCCAGGCTAACAGGTGGGCAATGGCGTCAGCCTGTAAAGAACTAAGTCGTGCATGGACATGTGACTTGCCCACGTGACTCCAAAACTCCATCTTGTAGCTGTGATTCAACACAGGGGGAGAGAGGGGTTTCCACCCATAAGAGAGAGACTATATAAACCCCTGGAAACTCCTCCCTTTGGTCTTCAGCTGCCTCTCCACCCCAAAGAGATGCCTGAAAGAAACTGGAACAAAGGACAGTAACTACAGGGATTTGAGTGATTGCTGGACCTAGACTAGGATGAAGTCTAGTCTATAAAAGAAGCTTATTGGAACAACTCTGAGAATGAGATTTACCTGCATTTAGTTTCTTACTGTATTGGGCTTAGACTTGCATGTGTTATTTTATTTTGCTTGGTAGTTTACTTTGTTCTGTCTGTCATTATTTGGAACCACTTAAACCCTACTTTTTATATTTAATAAAATCACTTTTTACTTATTAATTAACCCAGAGCACGTATTAATTCCTGGGGGAGCAAACAGCTGTGCATATCTCTCTATCAGTGTTATAGAGGGCAAACAATTTATGAGTTTAACCTGTATAAGCTTTATACAGAGTAAAATGGATTTATTTGGGGTTTGGATTCCCTTGGGAACTGGGTATCTGAGGTGTTGGGGACAGGGGCATTTCTTAAGTTGTTTTCAGTTAAGCCTGCAGCTTTTGGGGATGTGGTTCAGACCTGTAGCAGGCTAGTGTGTCTGGCACAACAGGCAAGGTATTGAAGTCCCAAGTTGCCAGGGAAAACGGGTTCAGAGGTAGTCCCAGCACATCAGGTGGCACTGCCAAGGAGGTTTCTGTGACCCAACCTGTCACAATGGTATCATGGATAATAGTAATAGAGGCATAAGTTTTCAGTACATCCACTGGCACACAAACTAAGGTACTGATCCTTTAAACATATAAGCACATGAATAACTTTACTTCAATAAGGAGCTCCATTTACTTCAATGGGACTGTTCACATTAAGAAAATTAAGTAAGTGTTAATATTTGAAGAATTGGGCACTCACACTAATTCAGAATAGTATTGTAATGTACAACTCAAGGATTTCAAGTGGAATTTACAAAATTCAAGTGGAATTTACAGATGAATAAGTATTGTTATCAGAGATAAAGAATGCATGTTACCATAAAATGAAAATGTATTTTAAAAAGTATTATATTTTATTGGACCTACTTCTGTGTAATCTTGAAAGCTTCTCTCTTTCACCAACAGAAGTTGGTCCAAAGAAAGATATTACCTCACCTACCCTGTCTCTGTAATATCCTGGGATCAACACAGCTACAACAGCACTATATAAAACCATATTTGTTTTTCTGGTCATCCTCTGCTGCATAACTGGATAACAAAATGACACACATGAATTCTCCAGTCTTAATCCTGGATGTACCAGAAAGTTTAAAACTCGATTAAAAGGCCCCCAAGGACTCATACAAGACAACACCAATAAAATGTCAGGGTGAAATCTGACGATTATGCTCTTCTAGAGAATGATCCTTCATACGTGTCAGGCCAAGACTATAGAGGTGTTACTGAATGTCCATAAAATCCTACAGCAAGATTAAAATAAGAAAGACAGCCTTTAAATGCAACAATTTAATCACAATCAGACACTTGCAGTGTATTTCCCTTTGAAAATGATTATTGATAGTTTATTTTTCATGTATTCTTCATTACACTGTCTATCAGGTTTTTCTTGCTTGCCAATTAAAAAGTGTGGGGGAGAGAGTCTATTGTATGCAGTCCCTTCTTAGGTACCTGAAAACCAGTTTCTTTGCCTACCAATTTTGACCTTTTGTGTTTGGGAGACATTGATTGTTTTCTGCCTGTGTTTCTAATGGAGCTTGAAATGAACATGGCTTTTTGTTTACCTCCTAATTTGTGCACCACCATCATCAGTATTGTCAGCAGAGCACTGGGAGTAGGGTTTGTTTACTGTGTCTGTAAAACCAGCAGACAAAGCTTAAGAGCATAAAATACAGTAGTTGGTTTTTTTACCCAGGTCCTAGAAAGGATATATATATACAGTAGACTCTCAATTATCCGGGATGATCGGGAAACCCTTAATCCTAGTTAATAAAATCCCGGATAATCACACATCTACTGGGGGGGAGGGGGTTTCGCCGGCCGCCCTGGGGGTGAGGGGGATGGTGGTGGTGTAGGAAGCCCAGGCTGGCAGCGGGCTGAGACCCTGGCTAGCAGGCACCTGGGGGGAAATCCCAAAGCGGCGGCAGGTTGAGTGCTCAGCCTGCCGCCTCTTTGGGCTCTCTCCCCAGGCTCCTGCCGCCTGCCCCAGTCAGCTCTCGCTGCCAAACTGGGTGTAGGGAACCCAGGCTGGCAGCGGGAGCTCAGACCCTGGCTAGCAGGAGCCTGTGGGGAAACTCTAAAGCGGCAGCCGGCTGAGCACTCAACCTGCTGCTGCTTTGGGCTTTCCCCCCAGGCTTCTGCCAGCCGGGGTCTCAGCCCGCTGCCAGCCTGGGTTTCCTACACCCAGGCTGGAAGCAGGCTGAGACCCCAGCTCATAAGGGGCCAGTGGGATAAGCCCCAAAGCAGCGGCAGGCTAAGGCTGAGCACGCCGCCGCTTTGGGGTTTCCCCTACCGACCTGTTTAGACATCCCAGTTAATCCGCAGCCCGGTTAACCGGGAGTCTACTGTATATATATAGAATGACTTTTGGCAATTTTTTTGTCATTTTTAAAAACTGCCACAAAGAACTTGCTCCAGGGATAGGTTGAATTCCTTTGGCTAGTATATCCCAGGAAGCCGAAAGAGTGGTTATTCCAACCCCAAATGCCTTAAGCTTCCATTGTGCTAGAGGGGCCATCACTAAGAGCCAGCACTGTCCCAAAGGCAATTATTGTTGTCTAGAGACTCTAGAGAAACACTGACCCAGTTCATCCTCCAGATAGTTCTCTGGTAAGGTTCTCATGGAGCCCTGACTACAACTTCAAGACAGTCTCCAACACCAGAATCCCTGGGTAGCAGTGGCACAAATACCACCCCATCTCCTTTTCCAGAGATTAATCATATCCTAGGTATTAATAAACCAACTCTTACTTCAGCACCTTTTAGAACTAACATCATACCAAAGTACCATAAACATACGATACTTTCTCCTCACAATGACCCAGGAAGTTGGGAATAAGATACATTCTTTTGGCAGAAGCCAATACATTTGAATTCTTATTCCCATTATTATGTGCTCCAATAACTGGGTCACTACCATGCACTATGCTTTATTAGTATTATAATAAAGCCATTAAAACGTCATCATTTGCCAAATGCTATCACACAGTTAACAAGGTATCACCTGTGTTAAGACTAGGTGAGGGGAGAAAAACCCATGACGGATTTCCCAGATAGCTGTATATTACTTAGTAAATATTTACTTTTTAGTGCCAACCACTGCAAAGACCTCAAAATACCAATCCCTTGGGCGAGCCAATTCACTACTTAAATTCCAAATAACATTTTTTAGATTGCCTATTGCTTAAGTGCACAAACCTGGTTAGATGTCGAGTTTTAGACCAAAGGACGATTGCGATGAGTGGTATGAAACAACGTCCAAAAGACAACAGAATCCTGGTACTTGTCTTTCAGTGACAGGTGTCAACATTCACAAATGCCAAATGTATTCAACACACTTCAACTCAGAAGAGGCAAGTGAGAGAGACTTCTCCAACACCTAGCATTTTTTCCGAGGAAACTCGTTGTTCAGGGCAGGAGCAATACAACTACAGACTGGCTCTGCCATCACTGGTCTAAATGCTGGGAAATGGAGCCTCATTCCTCATAATTTGTTTTGTGCACATTCCACATTAAAAAAAAGTACATTAAACATATTTTTCAAAAGAAACCTCCTCCTTATTCCCAGACTTAAATACTAGGGCCAGAACATATATTCCGGTCCAATGATTTTCTTTATCATCATCTCAATTACATGAGTCACTCACTCCTCCAGTCTTACGAATAATGCAGCCATCTTTACCTTTTCCTCCATATCCCAGATGTTCCACAATTTCCTCATGCTTGCAGAGAGGGTTATTGGATGTATAAAATTTCTGCCAGAAATGTACAAATTCCTTCATTATTAGTTGAGGGTCAGAAAAACTGAGATCCCCGTCTGTTTTAATACCAATGCTTATGTTTATTGATACTGCCACATTAATCGCGTATCAGATGTGTTACTTTTTAATTAACTATATCCTATGTTCCATGGGGATTTTTCCCACCATGTTCACTCCCCAGCTCACAGTCTTCTTGTTTTCTGCTAGCGCCTGTCATCCTTTATCTTTTCCCCCTGACATTTTTGTTTTTCTGTAAAGGTCATTACACTCCAAGTTTATTTCCCTTTTTTCTTCTGTCACTCTACCGAAATCAACCTGGTTCTGAGCATAGCCTCATAAGCATTCCAGAAACTAAACAATGCTGTTTCCTTCTTGAACTTTGTGAGTTCCTATTTTGTTCTACCTGGAATCATGGGTGAAAGTAACTTAAAGGATTTACCGGTACATTGGAGTGCTGGGCAGGGGGCGGGGCCTCAACTGAAAGAAGCATGACCTCAGCCAGAAGAAGCCGGGTCTTTAAATTCCCAGGCCCGTTAAATTAAGATTTAACAGGCCCGGGAATGCAGCTGTGGTAGCCAGGAGCTCCTGGCCCTTTAAATCACTGCTGGAGCTCCGTTGCTGCTATCCCAAGCCTCTAGCAGCGGGGCTCGGGCAGTAGCAGGGGTGAGAGCAACTATGGTGCACCAGCTCTTGCTTTTTATTCCATTGGTTGTCTAGGGACTCAGTTTATTGCCAAGAACTAGGAGGGAAGAAAGTTGGTCTTTTATTTGCTTCAGTTAATTAAGTGCTTATAAGTCAGAAGATCTGCGGATTTAAGTTCACTGTTCAGCTACGTGAAAAAAGCCTCACAACTGCACCAATGGTAACAAAGTCCTGTGGCACCTTAAAGACTAACTATTTAAGGTGCCACAGGACTTTGTTACCTCTGCTATTCCAGACTAACACGGCTACCTCTCTGATTCTTAACTGCACCAATGTGACAACTCCACCAATAAAATCCAAGTCTGTTCTGAGGGCATCATCTCTAGAAATAAGATAATGGTTCAGTCTTCTGGGCATTCGGTCTTTAGCTATGGCTTTCCAATGTGGATACTTGCCTACTTATGAGAGAAGTAGTGAGAATGAGCATTAGTTTCAAATGTGTCACCAAACAGCTGATATTAAACTCTTGGCCTGGGCTACATTTGAGCTAGTTATCTAGATCAGTGGTTTTCAACTTGTGGACTGTGAACCCGTGGGGGTCTGAAGACTATATCTAAGGGCTTGTCTTCACTTGAGTCGGCAAGGATTGATCTTTTGGTGATCGATTTATCGCGTCTCGTTAAGACGCAATAAATCGATCGCAAGCGGCTCCCCCGTCGACCGCCACCGCCGTGAGGATGGGAGGTAAGTCTGCTGTAGAGACGTCAATTTCAGCTACGTTATTAACGTAGCTGAAATTGCGTATCTACAGTCGATTTCCCCCCCTAATGGAGACCAGCCCTAAGATTTCCAAAAGGGTCTGTGCCTCTGTAAGAGATCTTCCTTCCCACACTCTAAACTCTAGGGTAAAGATGTGGGGTCTCTTATATGCAAGACCAATTAACTTCAAGCTACTTTCCCAGCCTAAGTTAAATCCTTTCCCCCAAAACCCAAACTTCTCCAGTTGGGGCTTGGATTCCGCTGCCACCATTAGCGTGATTTCTCCAAAACTATGGAGTGGGGCACATTAAAACCCCCTATAGTAACACCTCCTCCCCCTTGCTACCTGGGAGAGATTGAGAACACAAACTCTGATCCACCCCCTCCCCCTTGCTACCTGGGAGAGATGGAGAACACAGCCTCCGATCCACCCCCTCCCCCTTGCTACCTGGGAGAGATTGAGAATACAGCCTCCGATCCCAAGTTGGGATCCCTCCAATAGAATTACCAGACAATTCTTATAACAAAAAAAAAGGTTTAATAAAGAAAAGAGACAAGCATACACTTACACAGACTTCACAGATACTCAGTCCTAGCCCTAACCCGCCTTAACCCCTCCCTTAGGATTTCTCTCCCTGATGAGGTTAAGGACACCATAGATCAATTACAAGTTTATACAATTAACAATTTTACTTACTGCTAGGCTGACTTAGAAACTTAACAAAGGATGAGTAGAAGGTGATTCATTTCCCCCAGAGCCGGGAGGAGATGTAGACAGGCTGAGAGCCCGGAAAAAAGTGAAACTAAACTCCTTTGTCTTTAGGAATTTGTATCCCCAATAAGTCATAGCCTCTTCTGCTTCAGGATAACCCTTTACAGGTAAAACAGTAATTCTAAGGCACTTCATACTTATGACAGCCTCTATGAAATTTTTTTAGGGGTCTACAAATGAAAAAAGATTGAAAGCCGTGGATCTAGACTATATATACCATTACCAGCCTGCTAAGGAATGCAGTCCCTCTTTTAAAAGTTTAAATAGGAGATACTTAGACTCCAGAGGATTAGTACCACTGGATTGAAGGGTGCAGTAGGACAGATTTTAGGTATAAACTACTTAATGGTGTTTCAGCACGGAAGTTCCCCTAAAGAGAATGAGAAGAATTTTTTCTTCTTCCTCCCCGCAGTTGTACAATCACCCATGTGTTCACAAGACATTGCAACAGTGTTTGTGTGTGTGTGTAAGCAGCTCTAGAGTTTATGTGCATATCCTAGGTTAGATGAGCTAGTATGTAGGTTGTTGGCCTTCACTAAATTGGTTTGCAACAGTAAGTGAATATTTACCAGGACACAGAATCAAAGGATCCTAAAGGCACCGCCTTAAAATAATGAGAATGGTTAGAGTTTACACTCTTACCCATTCCTATTACAATAATTGTCTCATAAATAGATTCATGCATTTATCTGTTTTCATTTCATTTTTTGTCAAAGACTGATGTACTAGAATTTTAATGCTATATAATTATATATTCTGTAAATTAAAGCAGCATGGCATACTGGTTGGGGATAGCACATTTCACACTTCATTACTTCTGCTGAAACTCAACCAATGTTAAGCTCTGATTTTTCATCTCTTCAATATTCAGTTATTTAAGTGTTTTTCCTGTACAGCTCTTTCCTGCTTATGCAGTAGTTTCACTGGCCCCAGTGGTGCTAGGAGTCTGGGTCTCTGGTATAGTAAACCACTCAAATAGGAGTGTGAACAGCTAGCACTTGGAAATGTACATAAACCTGCAGCCACATTTCTGCCTGCATGGGGAATAGTCACCTGAACTTGGCTCTCGCATGTTCTAGGTGAGTGCCCTCACCACTGACCATAGGGTCATTCTCTCTCTGGACCAATGACTATTACTGTCATTATGAATTACTATGAATCACCACTATCACAACAGAGCACAGAGACTGAAAGGAGTGGGGAAGTTTGCACTGCTGTTACAGAGTCCAGTCTCCAGGACTGTCAGTCTAGCACAGTGGTTCTCAATTTCTATTTATCATTGTGGACCACATATGTTATGTGAGCTGCATCCCCACAATATATATACGACTTGCACAGCTCTGAGGATGTCACATGGGCCGCATTGGTGTGCTGATTGGACTGCAAGCAGCCGGAGGTTGAAAACCACTGGTCTAGCAACTTTCACGAGCATTAATGCCGCTTTATTAAAAAAACTCAATGTGCAACAATGTGCACTAATGCCACCAATAGCCAGGCTAAGAGGGGATCTCAACCCATTTAGTTCGCCTCGAAGCAGCTCCTGCTCTTATGAGATGCCATAGGATGCATTATACTGACAACCAATAGATATGTGGTTTATAAATATGGTAGATATATTGAATAGGTTCACAAAGTTTTTAATGATTTTATCTCAGAGATATAAATCTTAATACAGTAAACTCTGAAAAGCCATGTAATACATTAACAAGATTGCAATACTGTGGCAACTTCTATCGAAAGAACCTCCACCTCATTGCACTTAAAAATACTAAGGAACATTAAACCTCTTAGCACTGCTGTGAGGTAGGGGTCATCTGTCCCTGATTTACAGATGGAGCGAGTGAGGCAAAGAAAGGTTAAGATGTTTATCCAGTGTCCCACACGAGTCAGTGGCAATGCCAGGAACAGAACCCAGATGTCCTGAATCACTGTTTTTGGCTTTAGCCACAAACACATCTTCCCGAAAGGTACTTCATTTAAAAGCACATATTTTTCTTTCAATCTTTGTTGGTTTTTTTAAAAGAGGTCTTTAATTATAGCTCCAATTACTTTTAATTTATTTTTCCATGGTTGTTTTTTTCCTGTCTGGGACTCCAACCTTTTTCTTACTGCCAAAACTGAATTTATTTAAAAATCTTTTGTTTTTGTTACCAAAACAGGAAAGGAGAATTCCTTTGGAATGTGGCCCTCGCTCAGTTCAGGAAGTAAAGCAGCTATTCGAGTGAAGCATCTTATCCCAAGACAGGTGTGAGTGAAGGGCACTTTGAATGTGGATGAGAGGAAAGGTGTAGCACAGATGTAGTTAGCCAAAGATGGACATATTCACAGTTGAGAAGTAAACACACATTAGTTGAAGTGCATTAAACCTCTGTGGACATTCTTATTCAGAACTAAAAAGTGGCATTCGTTCAGTTTAGCTTACTCTTTTGGAGGCTATGTGATACAATCATTGGCAGTAATTGGTGTAATGGCAGACCAGTAGATAGTGCATACTCAGGGTGAAACAAGTGAAAGGCTTACAACAGCCCTTTTCTGTCATACATATTCCAGGGATGAGTCACCAAGGGCTCTTCTGTGCTGACATGACAGTGTGATAACGTACAACGCAAATGAAGTCACAACGCTGGCAGCTTGAACACAGGCGCTCATTGTCCAGGTTCAGTTCGGCACAGCTGCACCGGATCAGCTCAGACCCTGTCAGCGCCACTTGCGCACACACATATCATCAAATACACAGGAGGGAACAACTTCGAGACACTGCCGAGAACACACTCTCCTCTGGTGATTTTAACAATCCTGTTGTTCCTATGGTGATTTTGGCTATAGTGGAGTAAGGCCAGTTGGGGTTTTGGAAATGTAGCAGGTATCCGGGGAAAATTACCAGTGGTTTACTTAGAATCCAATTAGTCTTTTAATAAATATAACTCATTGTTCCTTTTAGTACCTGCCATCACATTATAACTAAATATGGCAAATGTGGGCCAAATACCACCTCTGCCCCCAGTCAGGCAGAGGAGCAAGGATTGAAGGGAGAATCCTTTCACCACACTCACACAGCAGCTCAGAACAGCAACCCTGAGACTACTCTAGCTACTGCTGTTCTTGTGCTTGTGGTCTGTGGACAGCAATGGAATCCCAACCAACAGGGTATATGGAAGAGCCCCCTGCAGAGAAGCATTTCACAGTGCATATAAGGGGAGCCAGACTCTTTTGCAGGCTTCAGAATTCTTCTTCTGATGCAGTGGAATGGCACCTATAATCTGCTGTATGCATGACCTTCCACAGCTGCTGAGGGATAGGCCAGGTTTGTCCCTATTACAATAAAGCATTTAATTCGTTAGTGAAACGACCAGATTAATAAACCCGGTCCATCAAACAATAAATAATTTGCATGCACAAACGGATTCAATTCGCAACAGCCTGATGGCGCATGCTACCACCGTGGTGAGATCCCTACTACGAATGCAATACATTCTCCAACTATAAGGAAGCAGAAAGATACAGCTGCAGAAGAGTGATGTGAAATTAAAGAAGGAATGAAATGTATGATCTTATTTAATCACACCTGGTGCTTCAATTTTTCAATAACAGCACCCTGCTAGACTGTGTCAAATCGGTTTTACAAAATAAAAATTATGGATGGAAAATGAATTAACTACTTCACCATCACTAATGTGCTATGAGTCAGAGTTCAAGACAGAAACGACAGCTCAGAATTGTTTTCCTCAGAGAGTATATACTGGACAAATACATGGTTAAGAGGCTAGCAGCAAATTACAATACTAAAAGTACCAACTGCACAGCATCTGATCTCAGCAGCACAAGTTGAGTGGGTGTGTAATCTATTTTTATACAAAAAGAAATCTTCCTGGTCAGAATCCACTTCAGAGATCAAAGTGTGGCCCTAGGATCAGCTTTGTTTCCTTGCTTCTTCAGGCAGGTGGCACTTATGTGCAGAGAGACAGAAAGCAAGCAGGATAGCTGGAGACAGTGCAAATATGTAGGACATCTCAGAAAAGCAATGAGAACTCTGATCCGTAAGGATCAGTCATTTTGCACAGTGTAGATTTATGATAAGGAGAAAATTCATCCTAGAAATCATGTGCTTTTTTTTTTTATTGAGGTCATATTTTGCATTTAGGTGTTTGGGTTTATATTAAATGTCAACTATAATTTGATTCTGCAGGCATCACAATTTGTGATTACCCATGTCTCATTGGCTAGTCAGACACTGTATCTCAAAGTGTGTGCACCATGTACTAATAAATCACTTTTTGTAATAGACAGCAAGGTTCTTTATCTAATGTAAAAAATGGTAATTGTGGTCAAATGTTCCATTCTTCGGGCGAAAAAAAAGACCTTCTACATGATTCCACTCAGCAGCAGAAAATAAGAAGCCGAAGTACAATTAGCTTAACATAACCACCTTTACATTAAATTCACAGAGAAGCAAATCAAACATGAAAAATAACTAAAGAGTGCCCATTTTGGTCACCTTGCTGAATTGTGTACACTACACTGCACTGTGATATTAATAAGACTCTCAAGGGTCCTGCAGGATGTATTTTAGGAGAGGCTTGTTTTAAGACATAAGACCTTTCTTAACACATGTGTTGCACAATAAAAACAATTTACATTCATTCCAATGTTATTGATTCCAGAAGAGCAAGACTCCTGGGCTTCAATCAATTAACTTAAAAAATTAAATGTTAAACATTATAGCAAAACCCCCAGAATAATGTTCAGAACATCTCAGCATCTTCATCATTAGTCATAAAACTCCCACTCTAAGACATGAAGTGATCATTGATTCCTTATAAATAAGGAAACACTACAGGAGAACACCACAGCTACAGATAGTAACACTACAGTCTTTGAGGCTGCTAAAAACAACAGTTTACATTATGTCTTGTTTAAATAGATGGGGTGGCAGAAATATCCGAAGAAAACATGAGTGGAGCCTTGCCACCAAAAAACAACAACAACAAAAACCACCCACCAGGAAAATCCTGGAAAAATCAGCCTTACATGCTCAGAAGCAACATGAGATTACTTTGAAACAAATATTTTATTCACTTTACAAAGCTTCTACTTCATGCGTTTGCAATTTTAAAATAGTCTTTAAAAAGTTTATTCCCACTAACCTTTTATCAGCTGCAGCGTGTACATAGCTTGCTACACTCCTACTGATATGAGTTCAGCCTTACTTCTTGGCACTAAGTTTGACATTATTTCTGCATCAGACATAGCTCCAGTCCAAAATGCTGATAAGCTGCTTTTGAAGCTTACCAGATCAGTTTTCAATTGTGCACATTTGTATGTGTGTCTTCTCTTCAACTTAAGAACCCAAAACATCTCATCATTTTTTATGCCAGGTAAATTTGATGCATTTATCATAATGGAACAAGAGACAATACAATTGGGCACAACAAAAGGTTTGTTTTGTTTTTCTACAAATCTTTCAAGCATCAGGAAGATGTGATATGGCTATAGAAAAAATCTTCACTGAGCAAAAGGCAACAGATATTTAAGATCCAGTCTGCTCTTGGACCTATGTACATATTTCCCACTGTTGCTAACATCAGTTCCATCAGTCTCAGCAACTTTGGAAATCCTAGTGTAGACAGCTTGATGGCAGCTGACACTTTTTAAAGTGCCATACTACTTAACCCTGCTAAGAGGGGCTCTAGCAAACACTGTGCTTAAAATGCTGGCAGAATGTGTCCACTCCAGGGCTACCTATATGTCCCTAGTGGAGAGAGGGCTTCGGTATTTCCGAGGGGCACTGTCTCCCAGCCATATGTTTGAGCGAAGATGTCTGGTGAACTCCTCCAGATATGCTTAAGGAGATTGACATCCTGTCAAGGGAATGGGTTAAATCGTCTGGGTTTGATGATAATCGTTTGCAGTTGCTGTCTCTGCTGATTCATCTTTCCAATTTAGGATGCTGCAATGTGGAGCTTCTATCAGCCTATGAAGACTGAATCTGGCTCATTTCAGAACCAGCCAACAGCAGTCAATCATGTCAAGGAGATGCTTTCAAACAGCCTGATGAACTCCCTCTTAACACCTACAAACAACTTGAGCCCAGGTTTCTCACATGGCACTACAGAACACTACTGTTAAGCCCTCAATTCAGTAAAACAACATTCCTTCTCCTCCTCTAGCTCCTAACTGGTAGGAGGGAAATAAAAAGGGGGTGAGGGGCTAGTTGCTATCCTGACATGGGAGGAACCCAGATAACAAACAGGATGGTCAACAGCTACCAATAAACTTATTTCTTGGCTGAGCAGTAGTTGTTTTTCATCATTCCAGGTGATTGTGGAGTGCGGAAATGAGCAGGGAAAACTCTTTACCACCATTCAATTGTCAGTGAATGAGGGACTCTAACAATTCACCCAAAAAGGTATTTGCAATCAAACAGACAGTAGAAGAACACTGGAAGAAAACCTCCCCTGATGGTAAATATCACCTTTTTTGAGACCTGTTAGGCTTGTCTGTGGTCTACTGAGCTGCTTTTCCTTTTAACCTTCTGCCAATATCCATTTTAAAATATTAGTCCTTTTATCTACTCAGTGACACAAACTGAATTCTAGAACTTGGAGCCAGGTGTTACAATGGATTCAGAATAGGGGCTTGCTGCCAGTTGGGAATTGCACCATTGACTTCCTGTACTGTTGGGCACTAGTGGTGAAGGAGTTAGCCCACTTCATCCACTACCCTTAAGGAAGTCATGCATATTGCTTCAAAAACTGGTAAAAATTGAAAGGCACCAAAATCACAATTGAAGCTGAGGGTCTGATTACTGAAATCCACATATTAGGAAAGCTTGCCTTCTTCACAGCAAATCAGTTTCAGCAGCCAATTTGAAGCTATCATGCCAGCACAGTTATATATAAGCTAATAAGCATTTACTATTGATGGCTTCTGCAGAAGCTGTTTAATTTTTAATCATATTTACTGTTTACAATTTTATCCAATTAGTGTTTGTGTAAGAGAGAGAGAGAGAAATGGAGAGTTTGGGTTTACTATGGAGTACAATGACTGGATGATGCAGACCTGGCAAAAATTGTTCTGACCCCTTAACAATCCAGGGGAGACTGACATATCATCAAATTGTTAGAGACTCAGAAATCTTCCTCTCTGGTTAGGGAGGAGCTTGTCACCTTTTCACTTGGAATTCTCATTCAGTCTTCTTATTTTTAAAGTGAAAGCCAGCTCCACCTACCGTGTTACATGCCACCATTATGCTGTCAAAATGAGCACCACCGCATCACTGTCTCAGTACAATGCTTTACCAATAGTTGAGAGATGTACATTTATTTGTGTCATTATATTATCAACATATTCCTGTTGACATAAAAACTAGCAGATGAAATACAGAGATGGATCATATATTTTTAGGCATCAAGTCTTTTTCATGGGGCCTGCCAATAAAGTTGTCAATTACAGAGAGTGCAAACAAACCAGAAAAGACAGACCTCAACACACAGCAGGGTAGGGTGGTAATTGGGGGGAGAAAGAGCAACGGAAAAAAATACAAAAGATCTCAAAGTGCAAAAGATCCATTTATTGAAAACTAAGAAAGCCCTACTTTGGCACTATTACATTACCGGGCACTTGCTGCAATATGCAGTGATAAAAACCTCCCTGCAAAAAAGAAGCCCTGACAGATAACAAACACCCTGAGAGCTAGCACCTTAATTATTTTACCTTCACAAAGATTATATAAATTCAGTGATGCTAAAAATGTATGGCTTTTTTTCCCCTCCAGAGCACATAACAACACAAAAGCTAAAGTTAAAAAAATAAATATGTGAGGTGAGACTTCCTAAAATATTGCAGGAGATTTTTTTATTTTTTAAACAATATCTGGATGGATCGGATTAATGAAACTCACACCAATATAGAGGGACAGTTTAAGCCCACAATCTCTTGCTCTTAAAGTACTAAGCCTTATCAGTTTACAATCTCTTCCTTTTTCAGTAGCTGAGTTTGTCAAATCCTGTAACCAAATACTTACAGGAGCATGTATGTCAACTTCTGAAAATGATCAGATAGCTGAATTTTCTACTGAGCATGCTCAGTTCTGCATTTTAAATGTTTGTACTTGGTATTTAAAACAAGAGCTTTCTGGATCAACCAAGCAGTAGAAAGAATAGCTGCAACTCTCATTTTATGTGTTGCTCCTGAGGCCAGAAACTTGTAACAAGGAAGGATAAGACTATGTAATAAAAAGGAGACAGGAAGGGCTACAGTAGGCTCTGCTGTTCCTAAAGATAGAGATGGAACCAGCTCTCAGGGAAGGAGGAAGCCACCCACCCACAGAAAAGGAAACCCCAAAATAAAATCTTTTGGCAGATGATAAAGCCTCAGATAAAAAACTAACAGACTACAGGGGAGGAAATGAGACGTAAAGAACTATACTGGGGAACACTTTTTCTCTTTTGGTAATTATTTTGTGCTATTATTGTCACTCATTTCTTGATGAGCTCTACCAGCTTCTACAGTTCATTGAAGTTATACAACTTCTTTCAGAGAGACCTTTTTTGTCTTAGTCTATACCAACCATTTGAAAGGAAATGTACTGAACTGTCTAACTATAAGTGAGTCCAGTAACCAACCAGCATTCAGAACAATAGTATAGGCCTGATTCTGACCTCACTTACAACTGAGTAAAATCAGGAGTAACTCCACTAAAGCCAATGAAATTACAATCAATGTGAAATTGGTATCCTCACTACTCTCAAACTGAAGGGAGCAAACTCTCAGGACTGGGATCTTTCTAGCTACAGTTAAAATAAAGCAGTTGTATTCAAGAAACATCCACCTAAACATGGTAAATGTTATAACCATATCCAGAAATATGGTGCATAAAATGAGTACCCTTTTGCTTGAGACCAAAAGAGCATCTAGGATACTGCTAGGTGGGTGTGTCTGTCTGAGACCAAAAGAGCATCTAGTATACAAGTGGGTGTAATTGGCAGGTGAGGGTTAAAAAAAAAAAAACCTACATAATTACATTTTCTCTTTGATATAGCTTCCAGATAAGTGGCATTTGGCACAGAGGAACACTTCAACACAGAAGCAGCTTGAGGAGGGGAATTCAACAGATGCAGCTAGAATTTGTAGCAAAATATGCAATTTTTCTAGGGAATTGTTAAGCCAAATTTTGCATGTTCACAAGTGTGTACATACACCTATGGAAGAAACAATATACTATAGTAAGGGAAGTAAATATAAGGAACTAGCTGAAATACCCGGCGTTGCTCGGACTATTTGTAATTGGAAACTGGGATGTAAAAAGACTACAATGTTTCTCACGTTGTTCAGAAGTCTCATTTTGTCTAATTAATTTCATTCTCTTGCATTTAGATGTGGTTTCTCCGATACATTTTCGCTTTTTACGTGGCATAACAAATAGGTTCTTTTTAAGAAAAAAGCAGTGTATTTAATTATGTTTGCGCTACACAACACTAAGCTCTCTGGTTATCTGTATTATTACATCATAACTATGTCACAGACAACAGCATGTGTTAACCTGCGGCCCAGATGATGTTATGTGAGCTGTGTAGTTGATGTTAATGAGCTTTCAAGAATTTCATCCCTAGGGGGTGTAAGAGGTGAGATTTTAAAAATTTTCGATTCTTACCCTGATTAGGACCCTAAAGCCTATAACTGTACCAAATTTCAAGTCTCTAGCTGAAACGGTGTGGAAGGAGTAAGGGAACATACATACATACACTATTTGACTTTTATATATATAGATAGGGAAGGGGATATTTTGGGCTTGATTTGGCCACATATTTTGGGCTTGATTTGGCCACTAATCTCAGAGGACACAAATAATTATGTACTCAGTTATTTTCATATGCAAAATCAGAAGACAGTATGTTTAAGGCAAGACTACTGCATCTCTTCTTTGCCTTGTATTTTTCCTCTGGAAAATAAATGTGGTTAGTTTAAAATATTCTTTAAAATTAGACCCTGATATAACAATGTGACAGTGTGGGAGAAAGGCGCTGAGGCCCTTTTAAATCCCACTAGGAACCTATCTGCATCTTTAGGTGCCTAAATACCTTTAAAAATCTGGCCCATTGTCTCAGTCCCTGTGGACTGCTTCTCGTTGACCTCTGATTCTTTAAATACAGCTGAACTGTCTGGTGCCTTACGGCAGCCACTGGCAAGGAGTGGGTGATTATGGCTTAAAAATTCCACACTGCTTGGATCAAGCTGGAGAAATGAGCCCACCGCCATTTCCCCATCAGGTAATATTAGCCTGGTAAGCCCCTGAATTCACATACTATCGGGAAACCTCCCAAACAAAAGTGAATTTCAAGAAATCAATCTCTAGCCCAACGTTAGTGGCAGCCCTCAGTTACTTATGAGTTAAAACGGGGTTTGCTTTCCCTTTCAGGAAGAGGCTGGAAAGACAGAATGTTGAAACACTTTAGAGAGAAGGGGAATAAAAGACAAAAGTTCCATTCACCCTCCTTTTGTACATATGCAGGCATAAGTTAGAAAGGTTTCTCGAGCCCAGGGAAAGACTATAAAACTCAGTTATTTCTGAAGAATGTTAGAGGGGAGAGAAAAAGATCTCCTATCAGGAGACCTCATTCAATCCTTCCTAAACAAAGAAATAAGTAATAGCAAGGACCTTCATTTTTTGCTATGCAAATTCCCTCTCAGGGAAGGTGTCTCGAATTCTTCCCAAGAGCCCAGGGGACTAAAAAGGAAGAAGGAAGCTCTACAGTATTAATGAAAACTCATCCTGTCACAACAGAACGGGCACAAAACTATGTTTGTTGTCAATGTACTCTTGTTGATACAAAGCTGGGTAACAAAACTCAGTAATGAATGCAAAGAGTACAGGAACTCCTCACTTAAAGTCGTCCCAGTAAACGTTGTTTTGTTGCTGATCAATTAGGGAACATGCTCATTTAAAGTTGTGCAATGCTCCCTTCTAACATCGTTTGGCAGCTGCCTGCTTTCTCCACTACCCATTGCAGCTAGCTGGTGGGGGCTTGGAACCAGGATGGACTGGCAGACCCCTTATCAGCTTCCCGCTCCCCTAAGTTCCCTGTGCAGCAGCCACCGAGTAGGCTACCAATTGCCGGCAGTTCAGCTGTCCCTCTCCCCACTGCCATGTGCTGCTCCTGGTTTCTGCCTTGGAGCTGCTCCCGGGAGCTTCCTGCTTGCTGTGCAGGGGCAGGAAAGGGGGGACTCCCTTCCCCCCTGTACCCTGCTTGCCCCTTCTAAGGGGAGAGAGACAGAGAGAGTTTGGGGCAGCAACTGCTGTCTCAACTTCCTGGTCCACTTCAAAAGATAATGTACTTAAGAATGCAGTCAACTTACTTAAAGAGGCAGTGTGCATCTCTCTCTCTTTCCCCCACACAAGGTGTGTGTCTATATCTGTCTACTATGCTGTCTCTCTGCTGTAGTGTGTGAGAGGCTACATTAACAATATGTTAACCCTTGAGGGCTCAGCCAAAAGCTAGTTCGTCATTTAGCATTTGTATGGCATTGCCTGTGAAATATCCCACCTTCTTCCATCCTCTGACTCCTCCACCTCAACCAAGCTTCACAATCATAATCACTGTGTACCAGTATTAAATTGTTTGTTTAAAACTTATTCTCTCTCTCTCTCTCTCTCTCTCTCTCTCTCTCTCTCTCTCTGTGTCTATATTATATAAAATATTGTCTTTTGTGAAAAAATTTTCCCTGGAGCCTAACTCCCTCATTTACATTAATTCTTATGGGGTAATTGGATTCACTTAACATCATTTTGCTTAAAGTCGCATTTTCAAGAACATAACCACAATGTTAAATGAGGAGCTCCTGTATTGAAAAGAGACTGGTTTCAAGGCTAATGTATTCGAGTTGCTTCAAATCTATCTCAGGTTGTCAGCAGCCGTAAGCTGATATGATTGGCTGGGATGATTTAGCTGGGGTTAGTCCTGCTTTAAGCAGGGGATTGGACTAGATGACCTCCTGAGTTCCCTTCCAACTCTGATATTCTATGATTCTATGATCTGATAGCTCTTTGGTGGCCCAGATGGAATGATTAGGAAGGTCTCCATCCAGCTCCTAGTGGGCCAGTCTCCACAACCCTAACACATAACCATTTGCATTTTTATTGGTAAAGGAGGACTGAGAATTAAATGAATACAGTGGAGTACCTAATAGTTCTAGAGGTGATCACTCCAGAAGAGGACTGGGTAAAGCAAAGCGGCACAGCCACAACTCACATTACATCCTTTCTGTGAACAAATGACTTCTGACAGCCCGAGAGACTAAACAGGTACTTTTCACCAGCGCTAAATTCCCTTTTATAAAGTTCCTGTGTAATTTGAAATACAAAAGTTGGCTCCTGAACATATTTAAATGTTATATAATATGAAGCCATAGTTGAACACCAAACAAAAATATAATTATCAAAAATGAACAGGATGGACACGTTTGCATGTGTGAATCATGGCTCTGTTATAGCTCTCTATTATCATTCATTGGCATTAGCGCTTAGATTCTAGTGTAACAGGTGCTTTATAAATAGCATATTTTAGTTAGACAGAAGAACTTGGACATTATTCTGCAATTATGCCTAATTGTTTAGAGGTCTCTGTATATAATCCTAAATTGTCTAACCTGAAAGTCTACAATCATCCGTTACCCTGGAGGCAATTTCAATATATTAATTTATAGTGAAACAATTTAAATTAAAACCAATTCAAATGGTGACTGGAAAAATTCCATGTTATTGTTCTTAAGGGGGATCCAATTTGGTTAAAATGATTAATTTTACTTGGACATACCATAAAACACTAGGCTCCTTTATGATTATGTCAAATTAAGGGATTACAACAACCCCCTCCCCCCCCGCAAGTCCTTTTTGTTTAAGATGCCCTAGATCTACATACTGTTAAGCAATAAAAATCATTTTATAACACTGGTGACTTTCAGTGTATAAGTGAGCAAATGAAGGCTGCTCTATCATATGATGCATAAAAATGAAATGCCATTAAGAGTAAACTTTTATTTTAATACAGCAACATTATTATTTTTTAAAGTACATTATAGAAAGTCTTCTAGAGAACGTGAAGGAAAAAAGGAAAGAAGCTTTTAAAATAAAAATGGTTCTTTTTAGAGAATTTTATACAGTAGCTTTACAAAGGCCAACCCCCACAACAAAACAAAAACCAAGGGATTTCTGTATCTGTTAAGCAACTGTAAACCTTTATTACACAGACTTTACAATAGGAACAAAACATCTTTATACCCGATAGGAGCAGTCACAGATGCTTTGAAGAAATGATATTCAAAAAGATTTTTAAAGTGTGTTAAGTAAATTAAGTGAACGTTGTATTTGTTAAAGATGCCAGACTAGCAATGATGGAAATTGAATTCCTCTGCTGACAGTATGTGCTCATCACAGGAAGTGACAGTACAAGCCGCTCAAAGTCAACCTGCACGTTTTGCCACAGTTCTAATCTGGAGGGGCCATCTCTAGGGTAGAGAGGGCAATTCCTTCTCCCTGCCACCAAGGCCAAAACGTTGGAACCTTGGGTCTACATTTAGGCACCAAACTCCATAATGAGGCACATGGGTAAGTGACGTGATTTTCAGAAGTGCTGAGTGCTCCCAGCTCTTACTGAAGTCACTAGGAGTTGGGATTGTTCGGCATCTCTGAAAAAAAATCGAGCCAGATGTGCCTGGCTTTAAGCACACAAATCTGAAAGTTCTGGCACTAGCATTTTATGCTCCCCTGAGGCTGCCGGCCAGGGTGCCAGTTAGTGTTTAGGGTTGGGTTTTTTGTTTTTTAAATTATGTGAACACTTGTTTATTTGAAACTAGAGGGAGGCTTCCAACCCACTCCACACAGGTTATGACTGTTGGTCAATACTGTCATGGTAAGGATTTGAACCCAAACCCCAGAAATTACAGATAGAAATAGAAAAGCTCTCTCTATATTTCCTAAGGATAAGGAGAATTTCATGCCAGGGAATTATGGATTTTATTCATTCCCTCCCACCACCCCATTTTTAAATTTAGCAGAGCACCCCAGCCCAAATTGGCTCCATCTGTGATTTAAAACAATAAAATCAGAGTACGACATGTTCTGTCCCTAACCTTACCCCTGTGAGAAAATGTTCTACCTGTTACCAAAGGCCATGAGCCACGCAGTTCTTTTTACTCAGGTGAAAAATATGTTATTGCTCTGGCACTGATCACTGACTGAAAAGAAGGGGGAAAAGGCAGGACAACTGTATCTCGGGCCCTGAGTTCAGGGTCCCCCAAACGGCTGTAACATCTGTGTGAATAAAATGAAATGGGAGGGAGTGAGGCTCCCTTGAACATGATGGGCTGGGGTCCCACATTTCTGTGCATGGGTCTGGTGATCACAAATATCTATAGTTAAGACTGTCGTACACTCCACTTTCTGATCAATCATAAAGGGAGGGTGGTTTGAAGTTGTCTAGTGCTTGGTCTCAGCATAAAAGTGAATCTTTTTTAAAGTAATTTCTTCCCCTTCAAAGTTACACCTGAATGAAAAAAGAAATATGTATTTTTCTGCCATAAAAAGTTTAAACTTACTCAAGAGTGCCACCGCTAAATAGAAGATCTTTAAACAAGATGCATATAGCTGTGACATTCTGAGCAAGTTTCCCAGACCTGAAGAAGAGTTGTGTGTAAGTTTGGAAACTTGTCTCTCTCACTAACAGGAGTTGGTCCAATAAAAGATATCCCACTCACCTTGTGTCTCTAATCTCCTGGGACCAACATGGCTGCAACAACACTGCATAAAAAAGTTTAAGACAGTTTAGGCACGTACAATTTAGGAGGGCCAAACTTTCCAGATGGCTAGTCCACAGGTAGGACTAATCTCCTGGACAATTTGGAAAACAAAATAAAAAGATGATGAAAATCTGTTTTGTACATGCACTCTACTGAGCTTCCACTACATTTAGAACTGCCATCAGTAATGGGATCCTATAATAAATGTGAATACAGAATATGAATAATGCTAATTGTACAGGTATGTTTTTTCAGCACTCTTTCACCACTGCAGAATTCCACAGTTGCACACATCTGACTCTGCACGTATTTTAAATATTAAAAGACTGGACGGCGTAACTATGGGAAACACAATAAATTAATTCAAAAATTTAACGAGATTGGACAAATCTGTTGCATTGCAAAATACATGCTTCTCCCAGCTCAAGTTAGAAATCTAAAAAGTGGATGGTCTAAGTTACCATGGTTGAATGGTTCAGTCGGAAAACTTTACATTTTATCCACCCTGGTACACGCTTTATATATAATATGCACATGTGTGTGCAAACGTTGGCAGTGGAGTGATCTGGGAAAACAGTGAAATCAAGTCATAAGTGGCCTGAAGTTTCAGAAGCTTTGCAAGAATGATCAGTGCTTCTGGCTCCCTGCCCTACCTCATCTAAGAGTGCTTCATACGGTCTCAACTAGGGAGTGGAGAGGGTGTAACGTGGACAGGGCTGGTGACAGAAATTTTGGGGCCCCCTACTCTGATCGTTTGGGGGCCCCCTACTCTGATCGTTGGGGGCCCCCCAGCCTCCCCAGCCTATTCTCCTTCCCCCCATGCCTGACCCGCCCAGCTCAGCCTCCCCCCCACCAAACCTCCTTCCCTCCCGCACCCACGCCTCGCTGGCCCCCGCCCCCGCGGAGCGGCGCGCCCGGCCAGTCCTCTGCAGCCGCCGGGGTGGGGGAGGCGATGGAGCCGGCATCCTGTGGTGCCGGGGGGCTCCCCCCTGCCAAGGGCTGGCCTGGCTCTTGCTGCAGGTGGGCGGGGGAAGCGCTGCAGCCGGGGGTGCTTCGGGGCGGCTCCTGGGGCGCGGGACGAGCCGCCGGCTGAAGGGCTCAGGAGGCAGCCGGCCACTGACACGCGGACACAGCCCGGGAAAGAGCGGCCAGGGAGATGTGGTGCCCAGGGGGGACGACTACGGGTACAGCTGTGTACCAGGCCCCGGACTTAAGGGAAGCCCCCTTAAGTCCGGGGCCCGGTACAGCTCTACCCGTAGTACCCCCCTGTCGCCGGCCCTGAATGTGGACTCCAGTTTTGTACTCTGATGTATGATTATAAAGTGACATCACAAACAAAGGAAATGGCCGTACAGGATGAGGAGTTAGGCTCCTGCTGTGGTACAGGAAAAGGACAATGGTTAGGGATATGTAGTGGAAGGGACATATAGGGATATAGATATGTGGTGAAAAACATCTATATGAAGAAGAGGGTTAAAAGCCCTGGTACTAATATACAGGCAGGCTTAGGGCTTGTCTACACAGCATGTTAGTCCACACCAGAGGGGTAAAAATTCCAGTGAGTGTTAGTGTGTCACACACTAACCCGGCCCTTTTGGACCCTGCTGGCCTACACTACAAGTTCCCTAGTGTGTGTTAATGCAGTTCTGCTTCAAAACATGCCTTATGTTAATATGCACTACAAAACTGCCATCAAGTGCTTGCCATCAGGGTCCGCATCAGGGTGACCAGACAGCAAGTGTGAAAAATCGGGACAGAGAGTGGGGGGTAATAGGAGCCTATATAAGAAAAAGCCCCAAATATTGGGACTGTCTCTATAAAAACAGGACATATGGTCACCCTACGCATGGGCCAACTGGTGCCCAACATACTACTGTGCAATAGACTTTACGCCCCCTGTGGTATGGACCATGTAGACAAGCCCTAATACTGTATCCTGAGCCAGTACCTCAAAATAAAAACCCCTATGGAATACACTTCTGATCCCGTGGCATGGGCCGTAGCCTTTCCATTCCTCAGGATCCATTCTACAAGGTCTCTCAGAGATCGTGACAACAAAGAGGGAAAAGGAAATCTCTAGGGAATTAGGTTTGTGTCAGCCTCTCTCAAACATCAAGGTTTTTTGTTTTGGAGAGATGCCATGCATGCAGCATACATAGGAAACATTTGCATAGTTATTTTCTATAAGGAATAGAAACAAGGCCCTTCCTGATTGTGGTAGAAACTGTTTTGTTTAGGGTGATGGAAAGGAATAAGGTCAGGACAGGATAATGATAATGATAACAAAAGAGGGAGACACACAGTAACTGAGTAAAAAGGATTGTCATGCAATTCAAATAATGCAGTGCCAGGGACAACGAAACACAGACACGAAAACAAGATTCCACAAGTGTTATGCGCTTCCTTTTTACGGGCCACAGTCCAGTAAGGCCAATAAATTCCCTACCCAAAGTTGTGACAATAGCAACATCTGCTGTACCCCGAGAGGAAGAAAAACAAGTATCTCAGGTGAAAGGAATCCAGGATTCTCCAGGTGCCAAAATCTAGTGTCCAGACTCCTGCTGGGGAAGAAAATACTAGATTGGCCTTTTGGACAAATAATATGAGACACCTTTCAAGTGTAACACTAGGGATCTTTAATCCCTAGCTTCAGTGACTTGTCTTCTGGTCATGGATGATAGCATAATGCTCCCACCTCTGGCAGTACAAGTTGATCAGGACAGTCAAGGAATTAATTGTCCTTCACCTACATTGTCTACATGGCACAGAGAAATAAATAAATATTTGAAGGAACTGCCACATATACAGTCTGGCCCTTTTCATCCAAGGTGTTCTTCCACATCGATCTCCCTTTATTTTCAGACTCCTTTTGTGTGATTTCCCCCTGCAGAGTCTCTCTCCAAGTAAGAAAAGAACATAAGCACTGGGGCTGCAATTGTGGGGATAAATCATTCTCCATTGTCCTCTAACCTTCTGATGGCAAGACACAGCCTGTTTCTGTTATACTTTGAATCTTCCATGATAAGGACACCCTAGGGTGAGCAGCTTCAAGCATGCTGTGCACGCTGAGGCATCACAGGTAGGGAAGCCTTCATGTGCGTAATTCAGAAAGGGACAACAGTGAGTCTAGTACCAATGCCTCCTGCTTTTGGGGAAAGGAGATAAAGACCGGGGAACTTCCCACAATAGAGTGAGGCAAGTAACCTGGGGAGTACGAGGGAGAAGAGGTCCTGAATTTATGTAAGTGCCTAAACTATGCTGGCGGTTCATTGGAAGAGGAGGAGAAAGGAAAGGAAGCTGAGTGGGGTTTCATCAAAGAGGATACTGGTAATTCTGGATCAGTGCTTAGAGTCTCCACATCCTCAGAGGCTTTCCGCACCAGCAAGGAAGGTGGCAAAGAGGAGGGGAAAGTAGTAAAGGAGCTCCTCAAATATTTTGGCATACAAACGAAAACAAACAGCTGAACCTTTTGAGGTCTGAGCATTGCTCCCTTTACCCTGCTATCTAAAGGCTCACAGTGTTGCCCAAAGCTCTTAAAACAGGGATTTTTGTCTAACACAGAAATAAAAATTCTAGTTATAGAGTTTCTCAAAAGCCATTTTGGGAAGATAAACCCATCTGTGATGGGTTGGGTCACAGAGACCTCCTTGGGACTGCCACCTGATGTACTGCGACTACCCTCTGAGGCTGTTTTCCCTGACAGCATGGAACTTCAGTTCCCTGCCATGTTAAGCCAGAAATACTAGCCTGCTACAAACACAGACCCAGGTTTGAACCATGTCCCCCAAACTTGCAGGATTAACTGAAAACAGCTTAATAAGTGCTCCTGTCTCCAACACTGAGATATCGAGTTCCCAATGGGGTCCAAACCCAAATAAATCTGCTTTACTCTGTATAAAGCTTATATAGGGTAAACTCATAAACTGTCTGCCCTGGATAACACTGATAGAGATGCACAGCTGTTTGCTCCCCCAGGTATTAATTACTTGCTCTGGGTTACTTAATAAGTAAAAAGTAGGATTTAAGTGGTTCCAAGTAATGACAGACAGAACAAAGTAAATTATCAAGCAAAAAAATAATAAAACACGCAAGTTTAAGCCTAATACAGTAGGAAACTAAATGCAGGTACTGTAAATCTCTCCCTCAGAGATGTTCCAATAAGCTTCATTGACAGACTAGACTCCTTCCTAGTCTGGGTCCAGCAATCACTCACAGCCCCATAGTTACTGTCTTTGTTCCAGTTTTTTTCAGGCATCTCTTTGAGGTGGAGAGGCTATCTTCTGAGCCAGCTGAAAACAAAATGGAGCGGTTTCCAAAGTCTTTCTCTTGTGCAACATCAAAGTCATAAGATGGGATCTCTGACCACCTGAGCAAGTAACCTGTCTATGAACGATTCAGCTTTTTGCAAACCAATACCATTGTTTACATGCTAGTTTGAATGCTCCCAGGAAAGCTCAGATGTGGATTGGCGTCTCCCAAAGTCCATTGTTAGTTAAGAATTCCCAAGTACTTGAATAACCCCTTCACACTATGTTGACCAAATCTGCCTTATGTGCTTCCTACAGCAAACACTTTAAATACAAGCTTAGAGCCAACACTCATAACTTCAGATATAAATATGATACATGCATACATATAGGATGAATATATTCAGTAGATCATAACCTTTGCAAAGATATGTTACATGGCATATGTAGCATAAAACGTATACCAGTTATATCATACTTACACTCATAAGCATATTTCTATATAGCATTATGGGGTGCAACATCACACCATCATCGGGCAGCAGTTTCCTACATCCCCGAAAAAGATAAGATGCACCTTTAGGATCACTTAAATTAATCTAAGGTAGACACATTACTAGGATACCCCAGTAGATTTGGAACTGGACTACTCCTTAGCAGGGTGGGGGATAATGTTTATTTGTAACTGTTAATAATTTACTCTGGTTAACAATGTGCACTTTCTCTCTTTAGAAGCAGAGCACAAGCATAGGATGAAGCATTCACTAATGGTATAATGCCAACAAGCAGCAACAGAAGCAATCCCTTATGATGAGGCATCTGGCCTTAATCTAATGTATTTTGTCACCAGGGGAAATCTTCCTGCAGAATTATCATCAATTTCTGCGATCGGCTGGTTAACTTCAAGTAGCACTTAACCCAGTTTGAAACTCTCAGAACAACTTATAAATGGGCACAATGTCACCTTAAAAATATGCAGAGTGAAGGTATGATACAGAACCTAAATCCAAGCACCATTAGCAGATCCCTGTCTAAAAACATTTTGTTCAAAAACACAGCATTCCACATAGGTCTGATATGCCAATGCTAATGGCACATCTTCTTTCTATGCTAGTTATGAGCTGGACTAGCACTGAAAATCCAAAATTAGCTTCACACCATCACTGCGTAGTTATGTAAGACATGGGGTTTTGGCTCTTATGAATCAGGATTAGGGAAGAAACAATATAATAATGATGATTCCAGCCGTGAGCAGTTCTCCCCATGAGACATCTGCAGACATTTTGCCAAATTAGTTCCATGACCTCGCTGGGTTTCTTGCAAAAAAGCTCAGTCAGGTGAAAAAGCTCTTCTTCCCTAGTGGAGGTCAGGATAACATTTCTGCTGATAATGGGCCCAATCAGACAGCCCATACTCCCAAGAATAGTCCCACTGAAATTCAAGATACAGCCTTCAATTACACAATCACATAATACCGCTGCTGTCAGATCCCCAGAACAGCCTGGACAGCATGCATTGAATGACGGAGTGTGAAATGAGTTTGTAAGTAAGTTACAACAGAAGTATGGAGGAAGGCCATACATAGTGCAAAATATCTGTCAAGCAAAATGTTCATATGAACATTCTGTATGGAAGGCAGATGAAACAAACACTTCTTAAACTAAATTACATTCTATGTAAATATTATGTAATGCATCTTTTAAATCTTTGCTGTTCTTTGCTGGATCCTAACCTCTCTCAGGATCTGATTGAAAGTCCACTAAAGTCAATGGGAATGTTTCCATTGATTTCACTGAATGGTTCTGGATTAGGATCAGACTACTTATAGGCCAGTCTATCCATTGAATAACTTCCGGCAGGAGTTTATTAGCTATATGCCCTGCTGCCTTCCTTTAAGTAGCATCAAAATTGTGCAACGAGAGTAACCTTTTTCTCCCATACCAATTATCTGGAATAACTTCAAACTTTAGAGGCCACTACAGGATAACCATGGTCACCCTCTGACCTACGGTATGGAGGTGCAATCCCTAAAAGGCAGGTGGTCTCCAAGCATAGATGCAATACTCATCAGGCTGAAGGTGTGCCCTGAATTCCCTAACAGCTACAAACAAGAATCTCTGGTAGATAGAGTACTAAGAGGACATTACTTTAATAAGGGCTTGTGGTTATGAATGTATGTGCTGCTGTTGCTAAGCTATTGCAGGATAAATTTAGACACGGCCTGAGAAAACTGGGCAGCTGGGGGAGGGAGAGCAAACCAATTTCCCTGAATATCCAACAGACACATGGCTTTCTATGGAAAATGCGTACTAAAAATCACATCATGATTCTTAATCTGACCACTTTCAAACACGTTCCTTTCACAAAACAAATGGGGGGAACCTCTTCATAATGATGATTCTTACTCACCTGTAAGACAGTCTTCTAAATTGAGAATAAAGGAGCATCCAGAGGGATACATTGTCTACATAAACTCCCAAGGGAGAGACCAGATTACACAGATGTCTGCCCAGGACAAGAGACTTGCATCTATCTATCAGCAGCAGATTCATGATGCTCTATCCCGTGTTTATACATGATTTTACCAAAGGCTGCATATGTATCCTCAAAAGCATAGACAACAGGCTAAAATCTTGGAGGATGCCACATCAAATCACTTGACATGTCCATCATTACCGATTGACAGTTGATGACTGATACTACCAGCTGACCTGTCACGCTCCCAGTGGAGCTACTAGAGGGTCGTCTCAGAGAAGACAGCAACACTCATCAGTCACTATGGGTATGGCTATCCTGTGAGCTGGGAGCACAATTCCCATCTTGAGGAGACACACCCGTGTGGACTCTCATCCAGCTAGCATGATGAAAATGAGGGTAGCCATGGCAGTGCAAGCAATGGGATGGGCTAGTTGGCCCCGTATGTGCCTGGGGTCTTGGACGGGCATGTACTTGGGGAAGCTAGGCTGCCCCTCATACTGCCACGGCTACACTCTTTCAGAGCACTAGCTGGATAAGAGCTCGCACAAGTATGTCTCCTCAAGCTGGAATTACACCCCCAGCTCAAAGTGTAGCTATACCCTAAAGCAATGCTCCGTAGCCAATCAAGAGTTACTGAGAGCTCAGCAGGACCATAATAGCTAACTGACTCAAAGTTTAAAGCCAGTAGATCATTAATCGTCCTTACAAGCATAGTCTCACCTTCCATCAATGGGCCTAAACACAGGGGGAAACTTCCAGCATGTCTGGTATTGAGCTACAACTGGAACTTAAAATCCAACCACTTCTCAAATCACATTCCCTCTAATGAGATAGGTTGAGACGGGGTGGAAATTGGTGAGCAAGCTAAACATTGGAGGATCTGGGGCACCATTTCCTTACTAAGGGCATTTTGAAGATCAGTTATTTTTCATATCACAGCTACACACACTAGCTTTAAGCAGTCCAGACAGGGCAGGGTGTTATTTGCAGGTGGTAGAGTGACAGGGTAGTGTTCCTTAAGGGGAGTATTGCCTACTGCGCAGTCCTCCCTGTCACACGGCATGGTCCTTTAAGAGGTCAGAAAATATGGAGGCTGAGGAAAGGGGTCCTGGAAAGAAGCAACGTTTAGAAGGAAACTTTTTCCTATGTTTTTAAGGGTCTGAGACTTGGAGCCTTACACAGAAGATGGGGAAAAGCTCTCCACTTACCCAGTCAATAAAGAATGAGCTGGAAGAAGGCGCCACCAAACATTCTGCCTCCTTCCTGTAAAAAGGCTCTTGCAGGGCCCTGAATTAACAAGAAGAGGACAGCACAGGGGAAGTTCTACCTGCTTAACTCTCTCAGGCTGAGAGTAGAAGGACTGATTGGTAAACGGGTCAGCAGGAGGCTCTGCTGCTGGCTTAAAGTGCAACATTAGCTCCATGGGAGAGAGCTATGTTTTAGCTATGTCTCCTGTTTTAAGGAGAAGAATTGCCCAAAGTACAGACCAGCTCCGGGAGTAGGGCTGGGATCTCTGGAACAGGAGAGGAAACTAACCAGAACAGTTACATGGATCCAGGGTGATCAGCCAAATAAGTGAGCTACCCTCTGTAGAACTAGTGAATAAACAAGACATTGCAGAAATGGGTTAACTAATCTGGTCCGGGTAACTGTCTGGGGTGCCAAGTGCAACGCACCTGCAGTGCCACAATGTGTCCAGGGGGGATGCCGGAGAGGCATGCAGATGACAGGAAAAAACTTAGAACTATGGCCCACCGGCATTAGAAACTACATCAAAACCTGCCGGAGGAACAGTTCATTTGGAGCCAGGGGTTCTTCCTGTTGAAGGGAAGTTACTGGACTAACCAATGAGTTTCTTCCCAGTACAGTAAGCAGAGTTTAGTCAGCTAAATAATGCTGCGCATGGAATACATAGTGCTCCTCAGTGCACACAGTATATTTTAACAATATTTCTTTTCATACACACTGACACAATGGGCATTAAACCAAAACATCATGGAAATTCTCTGGCTGGATTATCAAACCTCATCTTTGATAACTGCAGATCTATATTAAAAGATGCCAAACCATTACTTTACATTATGAGTACAATGTCTGCACTGTTCCATATTATTACACCAGCTACAAATGCCTCAATAGAGCTAATAATGCAAGCCATTATGAAATGTTTTAGCCTTATTTGGAAAAGATGTACAGGCTTTTGCTGTTGTTGTTAAATGACCTCCCCCCAGATACACATATACACACACAAGCCCATCACACTGAATCTGATTCTGCTTTGACTTCCACTGGTATAAATTAGGAACAATTCTAGTAAAATCAATGGAGTTACCCAAATGGGAAACTAGAATCAAGATCTTTACATTTTCCAGATGTCTATCAAGTAATTCTCATTGACAGCTCTTGCCATAAGAGATTACTGAGATTACTCTTTTATCCAATGGTGAGAGTAAACAATTAATGCAAATGTTCAACATCTGCAAAGACAGACAGTTTCATATGATTGCTCTTTATATAATCAAGTTATTTTTGTCTTAGTAAGTAGGAATTTAAGTGAAAATGCCATCAAACTGCAAATCAAAACTACTCTCCTTATGCCAACAGTCAACTTAACATACCTTTTGTATTTATGCATTGTTTTACCTTTTGTTCTCTTTCCCCACTAGGAAAATATTGGGAGTTGTTGAGATCTTCATGCATCATTTCTTACTAGGGAACATCAAATCACTTTTTATGTCTTTGTTTGAACTTTACCTTCACTATCGTTTTATAGGCGTACACTGAAATTATTTCCTACCTTGTGTAAGTAATTGTAGATTTCGGACTTCTTCTCTCACTTTCAGCTGGAGCACCTGCTGCAAAATGTGCTGTCGTAGGCTCTCCTGGGCAATCCCCATTCGTTCAAGCTTCTTGTCAGTAAGCCTCAGCAATGCACGGCCTGGATCCAAAAGTAAAAAGAAGAAAATCATCCAAGGATTTCCATTGAGGTAATAACCTCATTCTAGCAACTAAACCTCATTCTGCTGCATTAAAATCCTCAGCTGTGAAACAATCTGATTCATACTGGGGTAGATCTAAAATGCAAAAGGGATACCCGAGTTGGTGAGTTAACTACTTTCCACTCCAGACATCCAGGTTCAGAATCTTAGCTTTACATCGTCAGTGAAATTGAGTTTGGGGAGTTCTACCTGTCTTAGGCATGTTGAGGCATCATAGTGTGTAGCAGGTTCAGACTGGCCTATTGGATGACAGCAAAATTTCCCTAGATACTTCTGAACAGCCTCACCATTCCCTGCCCTCCCAAGATCCCTTTAAACAGCAACAGAGTGAGTCCAGATGCAACGTAATTATGGATCTGAATCCGGAGCTGGCAGGATGCCTCATGCTGGCATTTAGCATTACTGTGTATTATGACATCATGGTCTGAGATAGCCCACAATGCAGAGCATGCTAAATTCACACACAAGACTGTTAACTCTTCCAGACAGGGACGGAATCATCTTGTGTTATTACAGCGCTTAGCACAATGGGACTCTGATCTGGTCTTCTGGACTCCATTGTAATATAAATGTTAAATTAAGAGACAGCAAATAGGAGGACGGCAGAATATGGTGATAGGACAAGCACTAAGGTACCCCATGTTCACCACAGAATCACAGCACTAAGCAACGGCAAACATGCTTCCAACGCCTTTATCTTAGGGGAGGAAAAACTTTCCCAATTCTTTTAGCCCCTACAGTATTGGTGCTGGTGGTTAGCCTAGTCGCAAGCCCCACAGCCCGCTGAAGCCCATCTTCTCTTCTTTCCAAAGGGGCCCTTGCCTCTCCAGTCCAATGCTACTATGTAAGCACCAAGTCACACTGGAGCTAGACTGACTTACACTGGCTGAACATTTGGCTCGTGATGTTCGTTCAAAGCAAACTCAGCCTTTTGCCCCCTCTATGTTCAGTTTCATTTGCTTACTAGTCTGATTGATTTTTTTGTCTTTTAATCATTAAATCTGCATCTTTGCGTTCCACTTGTCATATATTAACATCAGCAGCAGCATCGACAGAGGGATATATACATCTTTCTCAGGTAGAGAATGACAATAATTCATGTACTTTGTCCCAGTTTAGTGCTAAGGAATGCCGCCACAAATGATGATAACCCTTTGTCCAGAAAACCTTTCTGTGAAATCATAAACCAGAGGAATTCTATTGGTTGCTAATGTAATACCAAAATATGGAAATGAGTGTCTTATAGATCAATGCCAGCCATCAAATTCCCCTAGTGAAAGAGACAGTAATAATGCTTTCAATTGTTATAGCACATTATCATACCAAGACATCTCAAAGCAATTTATAAAGGATGTACAACAGTCTAAGAATGCAGTCTGCAATGCCGATCTAGCAACTGAAAGCAAGCAAAAAAGTGAAAAAAGTGCCAGCATCCCTGACATCTTTGGGCAGAGAGTTACAGTATGTAATAATGTGTCAGGACAGAAGGCAGCCATGTGGGTCCTTCAGCTCTGTCCATCTACCTGGCCAACAGTTATAGCTTTTAATATCTTCTAGACATTTATTTATTTCTCATTTGAGTACCTACCTCAGCCAACAGTGTACTAGGACTTTTACTGTGAACAAAACAAAGGGCATGTGATCTCTGCCCTAAGGAGCTTACATCCTTCATAAAGATCAGACCTAGAGACCAGAGGATAGAATTAATTTAGACCACTCTCCTTTTAGCTTATTTTCCATTTCAATAGTGGCAACATTTGACAACATTCTTTTCCTAAAATGATTTAGGAGAATGAGCCGGGTGAGGAGCTCTTGTTCGCGGGCGGGCCTGTTGCAAAGGAGTGCAGTTGTTGCAGCATTGAAACAAAGGAACATCACAAGCTGGAAGTGGCAAAGATGGGAAACCATGACTGAAGATGGATTTTGCCACAAGGGAGAGGAGGAGCTGATGAGTGGCAGCATGTTGTTAAAAACTTCTTTTTGCTGTGGTGGTAATTTACAGTTATTATTTTCCTCAGCAAATATTTGATGCTACTTTGTATTATTAGTCTATTATTAACATTACTGTTCCTGCCAAATGTATGGGTTTTTCCCTTTATAAAGTTTGACATTTAAGGTTCTCTCTGCCTCTCCTCACTGTAGGCATTGTCTAGCCAAAGCCTAGTTGCAGACTAGGGTTTAAAGAGGTATTTGATCAGAGGGCGAGAGAACGCATTTGGCAAAGGGAGATTAATCAAGGTATTAATACAAGGCAGCATGGAAGAAGGCCTGAAGGTGAATTAGAAAAGGAAATAAAGATAGAAATAAGGAGTGATTGATCAGCTGAGTGGAGAGAATTGAGAGGGAAGCGGTAAGAAATGACAGCAGACATGTAGGCAGGACACATTTGTGCAAGGCCTTCATAAAGACTATGAAAAGCTCAGATTTAATGAATAAGATAAGATGAAGCCAGTGGAAGGGAGTGAAATGATTTGAACTCTGTGCAGGGAAGATTATTTTATCTCCTGCGTTCAATACATGACATACGTTTGTAGATCAATACCTAATATTCGGTACACGTATTGTGGGGGCACAGCAACTAACCCATAAGAAGGAACAGACCTAAGGAGGCTGTCTGGACATACTCAGCTGCAACTGTACAATCCTGCAGTCCTCATACAGGCAGAATTCCCACTGACTGAGATGAGTGCACAATCTACTGCCTCCAGCTCAGTAACTCTGTGACGCAGGATACACTAAGATGCCTAAATTATCCAGGTGACAAATTAGTTTAAATTCACAAACTGTACCACATAATTTGAAAAGTGATTGTTGACATGATATGATGAATATTCCTGCTTAATTGATAGTAATGTGCTTCCCTATTTTTTTTTGCAGAGCAAATGTTACACAAACTGTGCCCAGACTTTCCTCATTAGTTTCAAAAACATGTTTGCAAATCTGGTTCTGCTTAAAGAATCCAATCATAGCCTATCACTCTGTCAGTGTGGGTAAGAACTCAGCACATAAGAACAAGCCTCTTGTGCCAGCATGGATTAGCTGGAGGTGGCTCATATCATAGGGCTGGTCCCCACTACAGCTTAACGTCAACTTTAGCGTCAAGTCGGAATAAAACTGTACCCGTCCTCACACGGACGCCATTTGCGTCGATTTTAAGGGCCCTCAAAATCGATTTCTGAACTCCTCCCTAATGAGAGGAGTAGCGCTGAAATCGACCTCTCTGGATCGATTGTGGAGTAGTGAGGACGCACGGGACGTTATTGGCCCACAATGCTCCATTCTGACCACTCTGGACAGCCTCACTGCTCCACTGTGACCGCTCTGGACAGCACTCTCAACTTGCTGCTCTGGCCAGGTAAACAGGAAAAGACCCGGGAACATTTGAATTGCATTTCCTGTTTGGTCAGCGTGGCCAGCTCACCTGCACAGCTCAGTCGCCATTCAGAGCTCAGCATCACAAGACGCCATGCAGAGCTCAGCAGCACAGGAGACCAGCCAGAGGAAAAGAGCTCCAGCATGGTCCACGCGTGAGGTGTTGGATCTGATCGCTATCTGGGGAGAGGAATCTGTGATGTTGGAACTCCGCAACAACAAACGGAATGCCAACATGTTTGCCAGAGTCTCCAAGGCCATGCTAGAAAGGGGCCACAACAGGGACGCCCAACAGTGCCGTGTGAAAATTAAGGAGCTGAGGCAAGCGTTCCAGAAAGCCAAAGAGGCAAACGGACGCTCGGGGGGCCCATCGCGGACATGCCGGTTTACAATGAACTGAATCAGATAATGGGGGGCGCCCCCACCACCGTCGCAGCGGTCTCCGTGGACTCCAACCATGGGATGATCGTCAGGCCTGAGGAGGATTCAGATGACGACCAAGGTGATGGGGACGGAAATATTACGGAGCAGCAGGAGGCAAGCCAAGAAACTCCGTTAGCAGACAGCCAGGAGCTGTTTATCACCCTAGACCAGGGGTGTCAAACTCAATTGCACAGGGGGCCAAAACTCAAAACTCGCGGGCCGAACAGTATAACCATTTATTTAACAGACTAAATATTTATGTTTTTTAACCATTAATATGAACCAAAATACAGGATATCATTCCAAAATAAATACATTTCAACTTAAAATATTTTGCTCTTCATAAAAAAATATCCTGTCAATACAATACATTCAAAATCTGTACATGCTGGAATATTAAAAAATCTGAAAATATAAATAAAAAATTGATTTTAAAGCAAAAGTATAATCATAACAAATCATAACATTCCATTTTCTTGTCCTATTTAGTCAGAGCCTGATACTTGGAGTCTTTTCTTTGCAACAAGTTCGTTTATGTTTGGGGTTAGGTTCTGTGTTGTGAAGATTCTCAGGATCGATTGCAGGTGTTCATCAGTGAGGCGACTCCTGTGTGACGTTTTGTTAATTTTCATCACAGAGAACAGCTGCTCGCACAGATATGTGCTGCCAAACATGGACAGGATTCGAGCCGCATGTTGGCGGAGCTGCGGCATCGCTTCAGGAATGAAGCGAGTGAACTGTGCTGGCCCCGCAGTGTCGTACTTTGCCTTCAGTGTCCCGTTACATTGCAGTTCTATCAGCTCCATCTGCATTTCTACAGGTGCGGTTTCCACATCGACTGCAAATGGGTTGCGAAGCAGCTCGAAGTTACTTTTCTGTGCCTCAAAGTCACTGAAGCGCCGTGCGAACTCAGTGCGCAGCGCGCTGAGTTTTTCAGCAAAGGTGGCATTTGGGAAAACTGTGGCACTTTCTTGGTTCCGTATTACTTGGCAACAGGGAAAGTGAGACAAGTTGCATTGGTGCATTTGTGTCTCCCATAAGCGCAGCTTCACTTGAAATGCCTTCACTGCATCATGCATATCGGTTATTATGTGCTCCCGTCCCTGGAGTTGAAGGTTTAAAGCGCTAAGATGCGACGTTATGTCAGCCAGGAACGCCAACTCACATTTCCACTTTTCATCCCGCAGAACTGTGCAGTCTTTCCCCTTACTGTCCATGAACTGGCAGATTTCCTCTCGCAGCTCAAAGTGTCTTTTGAGAACTTTTCCCCGACTTAGCCACCGGACCTCCGTATGATATGGCATATCGCCAAACTCGCTATCTATTTCCCGCAGAAAAGACTGGAATTGGCGGTGATTTAAACCGTGGGCTCTGATAAAGTTGACGGTTTGTGTTACAGTGTTCATCACATGATCCATTTTTAGGACTTTAGCACTCAGCGATTCCTGGTGTATGATGCAGTGATACACTGTCAACTCACTGGCACAGTTCTCCTCCCGCATCTTTGAGCGCATCCTTCCCACCAGTCCATTTTTTTCACCACACATAGCAGGTGCGCCATCTGTTGTAAGTCCAACGAGTTTTTCCCACGGCAGTTTCATGTCGGTTACACTTTGAAATACATTTCCAAAGATGTCTTCTCCTTTCGTTGTCTCGTGCATCGATTTAATGTCCAGTATTTCCTCTGTTACGCACAAATTGGAATCCACACCACGGATAAATATCGCCAGCTGTGCAGTGTCAGTCGCGTCAGTAGTTTCATCCACGGCAAGGGAGTATGCAACAAAATCTTTTGCTCTTTCAATCAACTGTGTTTTCAAATCAGTCGCCATCTCACAAACCCGATTAGCAACAGTGTTTCTGCTGAGGCTTACATTTGCAAACGCTCGCGTTTTATCTGGACAAAGGACGTCGCACACTTTCATCATACAATTCTTTACGAATTCCCCCTCGGTAAACGGCCGTCCTGATTTGGCGATCTCTTCGGCCACAATGAAACTTGCTTTCACAGCAGCTTCACTTTGTGATTTTGCTTTGGTGAAAAACGTCTGCTGGGATGTCAAATTCTTCTTCAACTCCTCTACCTTTTGTAGCTTCTGTCCTGCGCTCAGGTTTTTGAATTTGTTCTCATGTTTCGTCTCGTAGTGCCGTCTTAGGTTATACTCCTTCATTACAGCGACATTACTCCCGCAAAGGAGACACACTGGTTTACCTGCAATTTCAGTAAACATATACTCATTCTCCCACCGGCTTTGAAAGCCTCGGTTTTCAGAATCAATTTTTCTCTTGGCCATTGTTGGGGTTTAGCTTTGATTTGATATTAGCGTTGTATACATCAACAGACCGCGAACTTGAACCGCGGCTTGCCGTTGGCGGCAATTGCACTGCATCATGGGATTTGTAGTGTGTGTTATTGGGGCGTCATATCACAGGGCCATTAAAAACAGATATATAAAACGATTTCGCGGGCCGGATATAATTGTATGGCGGGCCGGATGTGGCCCGCGGGCCTTGAGTTTGACACATGTGCCCTAGACCCATTACCCTCACAGCCATCCCAAGCTGCTGCTACCCCAACGGGCGAAGGAACCTCTGGTGAGTGTGCTTTTAGGGATTAGATGACTCATGATTTTAAAAGGAAGCATTTATTAATGATTAACTTGCCCTAATGACTTGGCCTGCATTCATTGCTGGTCCCTTTTCTTACTGAAACAGTCTGTTAATGTACTCCAGTATGGAGCGGAAATCCTCTATGGACATTTCCATGAAACTTTTGAGCAGGTAGCGATGAACCTTACGCAACAGGTTTCTGGGGAGAGCCGCCTTATTTGGTCCTCCGTGATAGGAAACCATTCCAAGCCATTAAATTAGTAAATAGTCTGGTATCATTGAGTAACACAGCATCGCAGCATATGGACCAGGACTTTGGAGAGACTCTAGTAACTCTTTGGAGAGACTCTAGCGTTCTCTATCTCTCGGAGAAATCCTAAGGAGAGTGATGTCATTCATGGTTGCCTGTTTGAAATACGGACTGCAATTAGTAGGGAGACAGATGTTCCCAGCTGTAAAGTAATCTTCCCCATCCCGTAGCAAGAGCAGGCAGGGATTTTTGGTTTGGCTGCTCGCAGCTGCTTCCAAAGAAGATGCAATGCCAATGTGTCCCTCCCCCCCTCCTCCCCCCCCCCCCAGCCCATAGCAAGAGCAGGCAGGGATTTTTGGTTTTGTTTTGCAGTTTGCAGTTCATTGGGAGCCATGCAGCGGCGGGAGGGGGGAATCCACGTGGTGGGGGGGGAGGGGGGGGTTAGTCTGGAACATCGGAGCGCTGCTGTAAAGAATATGGCTTAGCTTACCATGGCCGGCTGCATGGTGATTTCAGTAGCCGCGTTGAGGCTGTCTCATGTGTGTGAGATGCTTCTGTGAATGTTTGTGTGAACATGAAAGCCATTCAGTCACTTTTAGGTGTGGAATATGACCTTGTACGTAAATCATATCAGTCCTGTGAATACACCCATTGTTAAATAGTACTCCCATTGTGCTGCAAGAATGTATCTGTCTCATAACCTTGTCCCGTTCTTTGCCCACAACAGCTGCACATTTATCTCAGAATCCCCCATCCTGCCCCTCGCGCCGTCTATCGCAGATATGAAAGCATAAAAAGAAAACACATGATGACATGTTTAACAAACTACTGCAGAACTCTCACGCTGAGGCCACTCGGCAGAGTGAATGGAGAGAAAGATTGCTAGTGTCAAGGCAAGAGTCCAGGGCTGCAGCAGACAGGTGGATGGAGCGCGAAGAAAAGCGGCAGGAGCGCGAAGAAAAGCAGATGGATGCGATGCTGCAGATAATGGAGGACCAAAGCGACATGCTCTGGTGTCTGGTGGAGCTTCAGCAGGACCAAAGATCGCCTCTACAGCCTCTGCCTAACCACCTCCCCCCCCGCAGTCCCATAGCTTTCCCACTCAGACGCGGGGTGAGAACCCGGGGGGGGGGGAGGGAGCTCCAGGGACCGACCCACTCTACCCCACAGGCCAGCACAAGCAGCAGCAGGCTGAGTTTATCTAAAAAGTTTTAAAAGGTGCTGTGTCTTGGCCTCCCTCCCCCTTCCCCCCTGCTCTTCCCCCTCCTGCACCACTCCAACTGCTGGTTTCCCTCCTCACCCACCCCTTCTGGGCTACCTTTCCAGTGATCCACTGTATTTGTGAAGAAGCAATAAAGAAACCAAGATTTTTAAAACAGTGAATTTATTTCCTCTGCAAGCGTCGGGAGGGGGGAGGGAAAGAGGGTGCAAGGACGGCATGCTTAGGGCTGAGCAGAGCATGGGAGAGGGTTTTCAAACGCCATCTTGGGCACTCATAAAACTGGTTTTCAAGGTGTCTCTGAGGCGCAGCGCCTCCTGGTGCGCTCTTGTACTTTCCCTGCTGTCTGGCTGCTGGTAAGCAGCAGACAGGATATTTGCCTCTGCCTCCCAGCCCGCCATAAAAGTTTCCCCCTTGCTCTCACAGAGATTGTGGAGCACAGAGCAAGCAGCAATAACAATGGGAACATTTCTGTCGCTGATGTCTGAGCGAATGAGTAATGAACGCCATCACCCCTTGAGTCGGCCAAATGCACACTCTACTGCCATCCTGCACTTGCTCAGCCTATAGTTGAACAGCTCCTGACCCCTGTCCAGGGCTCCTGTGTAGGGCTTCATAAGCCAGGGCATTAAGGGGTAAGCTGGGTCACCAAGGATAATGATCGGCATTTCTACACCCCCCACAGTAATTTTCTGGTTTGGGAAGAAAATCCCTTGCTGCACTTCTCTAAATATCCTAGAGTTCCTGAAAACATGAGCGTCATGAACCTTTCCCGGCCATCCCACATACAGGTCGGTGAAACGTCCCCTGTGGTCAACCAGTGCTTACATGACCATAGAATAATAACTCTTCTGGTTTCTGAACTCTGCGCCCTTGTTGTCTGGTGCCAAGATAGGGATATGAGTCCCATCTAAGCCCCCCCCCCCCCACAGTTAGGGAATCCCATGGCGGCAAAGCCATCTATTGTAGCTTGCAGGTTTCTAACCCTGGGTAGCAGCAGCTCGACGATTGCCCTGCTTACTTGCATCACAGCAGACCCCACTGTAGATTTTCCCACCCCAAACTGATTCGCGACTGACCGGTAGCTGAATGGCGTTGCAAGCTTCCAGAGGGCTATCGCCACTCGCTTCTCAACTGTGAGGGCTGCTCTCATTTTGGTATTCTTGCGCTGGAGGGCCGGAGAAAGCAAGTCACACAGTTCCATGAATGTGCCCTTATGCATGTGAAAATTTCTGAGCCACTGGGAGTCATCCCAGACCCGCAGCACTATGCGGTCCCACCAGTCAGTGCTTGTTTCCCTGGCCCAGAATTGGCGTTCCATAGCATGAGCCTGTCCCGTTGCCACCAAATTTGCCAGATTGCCGGTCCTCCTACTTCCAAAAACATCAGTGTCCCTGTCCCTGCTGTGCACATCCAGGTCCATCTCCTCATCACTGTCATCGGGTTCCAGAAAGCGCAGTTGTCTCCGGATCGCATTCCTCTGCAGACAATGCAGCATAAAGTCCACAACAATGCAGCATAAAGTCCACAACAATGCAGCATAGTCCACAACAATGCACAATGCAGCATAAAGTCCACAACAATGCACGAGGTATTCACAACAGCCAGTACCACAGAGGTGGCATCAGCTGGTTTCATGCTTGCAGTGCTATGGCGTTAGCGCAGCGTGCAGAAAGGGCGCGACTAATGGGATGCCTACCCACAGTGCACCGCTCGAAATGGTGTCGGCGGCGCGAAATAATAAAATGCCTACCCATAGTGCAGCACTCAAAATGGTGCCTGCTGGGGACTCCGGGAACTGTGGGATAGCTACCCACAGTGCACCACTCACTATGTCGACGCTTGCCACAGTTGTGTGGACAGACAATGCCGACTTGCTGTGCTTTGTGGGGACGCACAAAATCGACTCTATACAGTCTGCTTTAAAAAATCGACTGCAAGGAAATCGACCTACTGCTGTAGTGAAGACATACCCATAGTGACTCTTTGTCACTTCTGCAATTCCAGACTAACACGGCTACCTTTCTGATTCTTTGTATCATAGAGCCGTCTTTGGGCTGCAGAAGCTTTCATTTAAGGTAAGTTAGTAGTTTCTCTTGCCAAGATAGCCTTAAAAACAGCCCTCTAACCTGATATAAAGACCCGTAAACAAATTCTATGGAATAATCCTCTGACTTTACTTCTGCAGTAGGAAGCTGAGAAAGGAGAATTAAAAAAACCAACATGCTTATTATGTAAAGTCGGTTAACTTGGGGCTAGGGTGGGCAAACTTTTTGGCCCAAGGGCCACATCACGGTGCGAAACTGTATGGAGGGCCGGGTAGGGAAGGCTGTGTCTCCCCAAACAGTCTGGCCCCTGCCCCTTATTTACCCCCTCCCACTTCCCGCCTCCTGACTGCCCCCCCTCAGAACTCCCGACCAATCTAACCTCTCTGCTCCTTGTCCCCTGACCGCCCCCTCTGGGAATCCCCACCCCAGCCACCCCTCTGGGACCCCACCACCTATCCAACTCCCCTTTCTCCTTGTCCCCTGACTGCCCCCTCTCCCCGATCTCCTGCCCCTTATCCAACCTCTCGCCCTGTTACCATGCTGCTCAGAGCGGCAGGAGCTCGAAGCCCAGCCGGAGACAGCCATGCTCCCCACGCGGCGGCATGGAAGGGGTGGAGGGGCTAACCTTCCCGGCCAGGAGCTCGAGGGCTGGGCCGGATGTGTGGCCCATGGGCTGTAGTTTGTCCACCTCTCACTTGGGGGCACAATCAAAGGAAACATTTTATTAACCCTCCTTCCCAGTTCTTAGGTCTTGCTCTGGACTCAGTGGTATGATCACAATGGACAGGAATTTGTCATCTATGGGTAAGGAGGAGGAAATTGTTTCAGAGGCCTACAAACACTAATGTTGGGTCTATTTGTTGATAACTTCAGCCCTATCGGAGGCTGGGACTGAACGGCTGCTGCTTGTGCAGGCAGCTGGCAAGTTGCACTTGCTTTAGTATTGACCATGGCAACTGCTAAGGAAAGTGGTGACCCTCCAATCCCTCTCCCTGCACTTGAGCTATGGAATATCACCAGTGAATCAGTGGAGACCTGCTCCACCAAACCACCCCAATGCCCTGTAGATAATCGAGCTACCATCACTCCTTCCAGCAGAAGCTGCAAGATACCACCTGTTGCTACCTGCTGATGTGAGGAGCAGTTTCCAGATAGGAAGCCACCTAAAGGAGACTCCATGAAGTGCTGGGGATGGGAAAGCAAAGGGAACTAATGGATCAGTGGTTGAAATAGATGGATCAATTAATTGGGAGGAAGGGCAAAGAAGGGGGAATAGAGTAAAGAATTAATAGATTTTGTGGATGAGATTACTACACCCAGGGAATGTTCCAAAGTTACTGAACACAGAATTGGACCTCATAATGTTTCTTTTACAGAATCATTTTTTTACAATCAGGATCCAAAAGCAGAAATGTATTTTTATCTTTTCCCTAATAGAAATTATCTCCTTGCCAGGGAGCTCACAAATGGAGAAGATACCTAATTAGCTTTCAAAATTGACATTATTGGCAAAGAATCTTCTCCAGAAGTCGGCAATCCTGCTGTTCAGTCCCTGCCCTCAATCTGGAGAGTCACTGATTCCTCTTCCAGGAGCTGGCCTAAGAGGCTGCTTTCCAAAAAGGCACTTGTAAACCTGTACTGTACCTTATTTTAATCACATTTTGAATTAATTGCTCTTTGACTTAAGAGCCATAGATGATTCCAACAGCACATCATTCTAAGTCAATAACACAATTCTGTGCAGAGAAGGACGGGGTTAATGAGAAATTGTACATCATGATTACTGGAAGTGGTTCAGTAAGTAATTTACTGTACTGATGGGAACTATATTGATTCCTTACAAGTCTTGGGTAAAGACTGTTAGCCAGTCCTGTTTTTCAGTTGAACATATTCAGGACCTGATGTTTTTAATAGGAGGAAATAGTAATAACTTGAATTCCCAGCTGAAATATAAATTCAGGTGCAAATCATATTACACTGCTTTTCAAATGTGCTGTAAAATGTGAGACAACCATTTTAGTGCTCTCAGGAAGGACCAAACAGGACCCACAAAGCAAATTAAGGATAAATTTATACCTTTAGCAGACAGTGTATAAATCCACATTATCTGGTGTGTATATATTTGCCAAGCTACTTCCTGGCTATACAAAATTAAATATCTTTAAGCACCGAAGATATGTAATAATGGACTTCTATTACACTGCACATCATATTTTTCAAGCAATGAAATCCAGCGCTATTGCTTGATTGTATGTATCGGGTAGATTTATGGTACCCATCTCAAATAAACAACCTTCAAGGTCTTTTTTATTTGTGACAGGTAAAGTGAATCTGTCAACACCTTGGATTTTATCCGCCATCAGCCAGATACATTGTTCCTCAATTCCTTGTTAATCTAATGTTGCTCAGTAGGCAGCCACTAATTATGCATTACATCTCCCATTTCTTTATTAATTGTAAAGAATCACAGAGAGTACCTATGGGCAAAAAGAGTAAACACATATCCAGATATAAAAATGTACAGTGAGTATGTAGAGAAGAATAAGAATGGGCAAGACAATTTGGATAATATTAGAACGAATTCAATCCTTTGAACAAAATTCAAAACAAAACCTTTTCTGGAGTTTCTAAAAGAGTCTGAAAAACTGACAAGTCCTATTTTCTGCCAGAAGGAGAAATATTTAAATACCACCAAAAACCCCAAAAACAAACCCACACTGTTTACTTGGAATATCCAATCCAGACAGCATTGGGAAGTACTGGAAACCACAACAGAAAACCTGTTCTTTTGAGAATTCTAGCCAGATTTCTAAACCAAAAGAGGTTATGAGGTTTTGTCTGGAAATAGATTTAGGTAAGTATCCAAAAACGAGAGGGAAAACCCCTGGAACAGATATGAATTTAAACTAGATCCCCATTTAATTAAATGGGAGACATACACCTGCTCCCACTGTGAGTGTATATGTAGTTATGCATTAACCCCCTTCGATTGCAAAACACAATCAAAGAGTCACATGACTAAGGGTCAAATTCTGCTCTGGGAACCCTGTACCCAGATCCAAGGACTGAAGTTGCAAAGTCCTGTGGCACCTTAAAGACTAACTATAAAGTTTTGAAGCATAAGCTTTCGTGGGCTAATACCCACTTCGTCGGATGCAAGCAGGATGCAAGCAGTAGTCTTTAAGGTGCCACAGGACTTTGTTACCTCTGCTATTCCAGACTAACACGGCTACCTCTCTGATTAAGGACTGAAGTTGGAACTAAGTATTTTGTCACTTGCTCTAATTTGGTATTAGTCATTCTGGCCATTTGTTCAAAAATATTAGGCCTCTAAACAAAACATTCTTCTAGGTCATTAATCTTCTCCCTCCCATTTCTGCTAATTGGTTAAAAAAAAAAAGCCAAATCTTTTAGTGCTTTTTTCCCCTCCAAGCTTTCATAGTGCAGACCACTATTTTAGGGACTGTTTTTTCACTCACGTGGGATTGTATATACTACCTACCCATCCCCATTCATCATTGTCCAATATCCATGTGGCAATTACAGCAAAGGCTTACATAGAAAAGTAATATTAGGAGCATGTTTGATTTATTTTTTAGCTCCTTTTACTGCTGAATGGCTGGAAATCATGAGGACCCACACCACATGACCACACAGCTTTCTGCAGACCATTATCAAAAACTCTGTGGGTCATCCCTGGTCCCCATGGAGCACAGTTTGAGAACCTCCATTTTAAAGCACTAGATTTTCCCATCATTAGCGCTTAAAAAGGAAAGCAAAACCGAACCCTATTATAAACATGCTTTCATGCACCAACACAGGATAAATCCAGTTTGTATTATTAATATTTCCTGAAACTTCCCTCTCCTGCTCCAGACTCTTATCTCAGCACAGTTTTCAATTGTGCTTTCCCCCCTGCCCCTGCATTAGTTTTACCTTCCTTTTTATTAAAAATGAAAGAGAGGTTTCATGTTAATATTCATGATGTTAATTATTAATATTTATAAAATGGTAAATTAAAAGCAGCGTGGTCATAGTTTAAGCACTACAGAAAGCTTCAGACTTCAGAATCAGCCCTTCCCCCTCCCCCAATGGCATCAATTAGATCTAGCATGGCCATTTCTTTTTTGGGGCGTGTAAGAGGCAGCCTAGCACCTGTCAAGCTGTAAATGTGACCTTTGATGGGACCTCAGCCCATAGCACATGCTGATCATTTTTCAACCTAAGGGGAAAATAATTTTCCACTGTAAGAGCCAACTCCAGTCAAATTTGTGCACACTCTTATAGCTATGGATATTGATTTTTTTTTATCTATACTCTGTGGGTCTGACTCATATCTCATTTGCATCATGTTATTCCAGACTTCAGTGGAGTTACTTCCAATTTTCATCACCCTAACTGAGAAGGGAATCAAGCAATAACAATCTTATTCTGCCACTCAGACTCCCATTGAGCAGCACCTTATTCAAAGTTGTCCAATTGAAATCCAGAGAACTATAGCACTTTCAGGGGTGAGGCACTAATCAAAGGATGAAGAGTTGGGAGATTTGAGCTCCGAGTGATCCAGGGCCTGCAACAAACCTCGATGCCAACTCTGCCCACATATCTACACCAGCAACACCATCACAGGACCTAACCAGATCAGCCACACCATCACAGGTTCATTCACCTGCACATCTACCAATATAATATATGCCATCATGTGCCAGCAATGCCCCTCTGCTATGTACAGGGGCCAAACTGGACAATCCCTACATAAAAGGATAAATGGATACAAATCAGATATTAGGAATGACAATATACAAAAGCCTGTAGGAGAACACTTCAATCTGCCTGGGCATACAATTGCAGACCTCAAGTCAGCCATCTTGCAGCAAAAAAACTTCAAAACCAGACTTCAAAGAGAAACTGCTGAGCTTCAGTTCATCTGCAAATTCGACACCATTAGGTCTGGACTTAATATTAGCTGTGAATGGCTCACCAATTACAAAAGCAGTTTCTCCTCTCTGGGCGTTCACACCTCCAGATCACCTCCTGGAAGTGGGCTTCACCACCACCCCTGATTGAATTAACCTTGCTTTCTTGCCTGCATATTTATGCCTGCTCTGGAGATTTCCACAACATTCATCTGATGAAGTGGGTCTTAACCCACGAAAGCTCATGATCCCTAAAATCTGTTAGTCTATAAGGTGCTACAAGACTCGTTGTCGCTGTTTAAGCCAGTGTAAGTACTGCTGGATTTGGCGGGCTTTGGATCAGCCTTTGCAGAGAAGAATCACAAAAATGATTCAGGGCTAAAAAAAAAAAAAAAGGCCTTACACTGAAAGACTTATGGAGTTCTATCTAGTTAGGTTATCAAAAAGGAGATTGAGTGGTGACTTGATTGCACTGTATAAGTACCCTCCTGGGGAGAAAAACACAGGAACTAAAGGGCTGTTTAATCTAGCAAAGAAAGGCAGAACATGCAGTTGAAGCCAGACAAGTTCAAATGATGTCAAGAATCAGAGAGGTAGCCATGTTAGTCTGGAATAGCAGAGGTAACAAAGAGTCCTGTGGCACCTTAAAGACTAACTAAAGTATTGAAGCATAAGCTTTTGTGGGCTAATACCCACTTTGTCAGATGCAACCGACGAAGTGGGTATTAGCCCACGAAAGCTTATGCTTCAATACTTTAGTTAGTCTTTAAGGTGCCACAGGACTCTTTGTTACCTCTACAAGTTCAAATGAGAAATTACATACAATGTTTAGCAGTGAGGGTAGTTAACCATCAGAACAAACTATCAAGAGAAGGGGTGGATTCTCCATTGTTTGACACCTTCAGATCAAGACTGCCTTTCTGTAAGATACATTTTTGTTGAATGCAAGTTATTGGAATCAGTTCAAGTGTAATTTGGTGAAATTCTATGGCCTGTATTATTCAGGAGGTCACACAAGATGATCTAATAGTCCCTTCTAATCTTAAAAAAAAAAAAAAAAAAAAAAAACACTTATGAATCTGCAAAAGAAAGAAAATGAGGCAGGGAAGAATTTGTGTATATAAAAACAAACACACACGGCCCTAGAGTTCAACAAAGATGTGCCCATTTGCAATCTGCCATCTTAAATTAGTTTTCTTTCCAGTTTTATAAATCTATTGCAACAGTCAGTTTATAGTCTTCAAAGTACTTCAGATTAGTCAACACCTAGGGGCATGTCTTCACTACCACTTTAAATCGATGTTAACGACGTTAGGTCGAAGTAAACGTGTACCTGTCTTCACATACATGCCCTTAACGTCGATGTAAAGGGCCTTAAAGATCGATCTTGGCACTCCAGCCTAACCAGTGGCATAAGGCTAATCTCGATGTTCCAAGCTCGACCGTGGGCTAGTGAAGACGGAACCCGACATTAATAGCCTCCAGAGGCTGTCCCACAATGCTCCATTCTGACCGCTCTGGACTGCCTCACTACTGCTCCACTGTGACCGCTCTGCACTGCACTCTGAACTCGCTGCTCTGGCCAGGTAGATAAGACCTGGGAACATTTGAATGCCATTTCCTGTTTGGTCAGCGTGGCCAGCTCACCTGAACTGATCAGTCGCCATTCAGAGCAATCAGCACTAGCCGCCATGCAGAGCTCAGCATCACAGGAATCCATGATGAGCTCATCTACCCTGGAAACCAGCCAGAGGAGAAGAGCTCCAGCATGGTCCACTCGTGAGGTGCTGGATCTCATCGCTATCTGGGGAGAGGAATCCGTGATGTTGGAACTACGAAACAACAAACGGAATGCCAACACCTACGGAAGAGTCTCCAAGGCCATGCTGGAAAGGGGCCACAACAGGGACACCACACAGTGCCGCGTGAAAATTAAGGAGCTGCGGCAATCTTTCCAGAAAGCCAAGGAGGCAAACGGGCGATCAGGGGGCGCGCCACGGACATGCAGGTTCTACAATGAACTAAATGCCATAATGGGGGGCGCCCCCACCACCATCGCGCCGGTGTGCGTGGACTCCACCGATGGGATCATCGTCAGGGAGGAGACTGATTCCGAGGAGGACGAGCATGAAGAAGAAAATCTCACGGAGCAGCAGGAGCCCAGCGGAGAACCCTTGTACCCAGAGAGCCAGGAGCTGTTTGTCACCCTGGAGCCAGTACCCTCCCAAGCCTCCCAGGGGGGTAAGTGTTTCTTTTTTAAGGGATTACATGACGCGTGATTTTGTAAAGGAAGCATTTATTAATGAGTAACTTGCCCTAAGGACTTAGCGTGCTTTCATTGCTGGTCAATTTCTACTCAAAGAGTTTGTCAATATACTCCGGGATTGACCATAAGTCCTCCGCGGACATTTCAATGAAGCTCTCCAGGAGGTAGCGATGAATCCAGCGTAGCAGATTTCTGGGGAGAGCTGCCTTATCTGGTCCCCCGTGATAGGACACCAACCCACGCCACGAAAGTAGTAGGTTGTCTGGTATCATTGAGCAGGCTAGCATTGCGGCGTATGGACCAGGACTTTGCATGGACTCAAGGAGCATGCGCTCCCTATCTCTCCGAGAAATTCTCAGCAAAGTGATGTCATTCAGGGTTGCCTGTTTGAGATACGGACTGCAATTAGTCGGGAGATAAAGAGTCCCAGCTGCAAAGTTCTCTTTTCTGCTGAGGACCGACGAACCGAGCACCCCCCCCCCACGAACGCTGACCGCCTCCCCCCCCCCAGCCCGTAGCGTTAGCTGGCAGGGAATCCGAGCCGTCTGCACGCGGTCTGAAGAGCCCCAAAAAGACCTTAGCCCTTAGCGAGAGATTTTTTGGCATTTGCTTTGCAGTTTGCGGTTTCAGTGGGAGCCAGCCACGCGGTGGGGGGAAGGGGGCGGGGTTACTCTACAGTATGCAAGCGCCACTTTTAACTTACCATGGCCGGCTGCATGGTGATTTCAGAAGCCGTCTTGGGCTGAGGCACGCATATGTGTCTGAGATGCTCTGAATTTTCTGAGAGCTTGTCAGTCAGTTTTAGGTGTACAACATGACCTTGTACAGAAATCATATCAGGCCTCTGAATACTGAGGTTGCAAATGGAATACTACTCCCATTGTGTACAGTCCGAGACTGCCTCCTAACCTTGAATGTATCTGTCTCATAACTTTCAAACTTTCTTTTCCCACACTTGCCCACAGATGAACAACAAGTATCTCACAACCCCCCTGCCTCCTCATCACGCCGTGCACCGCAGATAAGAAAGCGTAAAAAGAAAACGCGAACGCGCGATGAGATGTTTACTGAACTCGTGGAGAACTCGCGCGCTGAGGCAGCCCGCCAGACGGACTGGAGGGAAAGAATGATAGAGGCAAGGGATCGAGAGATTCAGGCAAGGGATCGAGAGATTCAGGCAAGGGATCGAGAGAGAGAGGCAAGGAAGCGAGAGAGAGAGGCAAGGGATCGAGAGAGAGAGGCAAGGGATCGAGAGAGAGAGGCAAGGGATCGAGAGAGGCAGGAATGGAGAGCCGCTGAACAAAAGAGGGTAGAACGTGAGGAAAGACGCATGGATGCTTTCCTCCGCATAATGGAGGACCAGAGCGACATGCTGCGATCTCTGGTGGAGCTGCAGCATGACCAAAGACCACCTCTGCAGCCCCTGTGTAACCACCTCCCCCCCTCCCCAACTCCCATAGCTTCCCCACCCAGACGCGGGTTGAGAACACGGGGGGGCAAGCTCCGTGGGCCGCTCCACTCTACCCCACAAGCCAGCAGAAGCAGCAGCAGCAGCAGGCTTACATTCTCGGAACACTTTTGAAAGCTGCTGAGTCTTGCCAACCCCTCCTCTCCACCCCCCCCTCCTTTGCCCGCTCCTCCCCACTGCGACTGCCGGTTTCCCTCCAGGATACCAGGACAGTGATCCCCTGTATTTGTATTTCCGAGTAACCAATAAAGGAACCATGATTTTTCAAACAGTGATTTTATTTTCTCTGCAACCATGGGGAGGGAGGAGGGAAAGCATGGGGAGGGGGGAGGTAAAGCATGGGGAGGGGGGAGGGAAAGAGGGTTCAAGGGCAGGAGGCTTACAGCACAGCAAGGGAGCAGATTCTCAAACGCCATCTCGGGCACTCATAAAACTGTCTTTCAAGGTGTCCCTGAGGCGCAGGGCCTCACGGTGGGCTCTTTTACTTTCCCTGCTGTGTGGCTGCTCATAAGTAGCAGAAAGTAAATTTGCCTCTGCCTCCCAGCCCGCCATAAACGTTTCCCCCTTGCTCTCACAGATATTGTGGAGCACAGAGCAAGCAGCAATAACAATGGGGATATTTCTCTCGCGGATGTCTGAGCGTATCAGTAAGGAACGCCATCTCCCCTTCAAGCGGCCAAATGCACATTCTACGGCCATTCTGCACTTGCTCAGCCTGTAGTTGAACAGCTCCTGACCCCTGTCCAGGGCTCCTGTGTAGGGCTTCATAAGCCAGGGCATTAGGGGGTAGGCTGGGTCCCCAATGATCACGATCGGCATTTCGACCCCCCCCACGGAAATTTTCTGGTCGGGGAAGAAAGTGCCTTGCTGCAGCTGTCTAAAAACCCTAGAGTTCCTGAACACTCGAGCGTCATGAAGCTTTCCCGGCCACCCCACGTACAGGTCGGTGAAACGTCCCTTGTGGTCAACCACTGCTTGCATGACCATTGAGTAATATCCCTTCCGGTTTCTGTACTCGGCGGCCTCGTGGTCCGGTGCCAGGATAGGGATATGAGTCCCATCTATAGCCCCACCACAGTTAGGGAATCCCATGGCGGCAAAGCCATCTATTGTGGCTTGCAGGTTTCCGAGGTTTATAACCCGGTGTAGCAGCCGCTCGACGATTGCCCTGCTTACTTGCATCACAGCAAAGCCCACTGTAGACCTACCCACCCCAAACTGATTCGCGACTGACCGGTAGCTGTCTGGCGTTGCAAGCTTCCAGAGGGCTATCGCCACTCGCTTCTCCACTGTAAGGGCCGCTCTCATTTTGGTATTCCTGCGCTGGAGGGCCGGGGACAGCAAGTCACAAAGTTCCATGAAGGTGCCCTTTCGCATGCGGAAGTTTCTGAGCCACTGGGAGTCATCCCAGACCCGCAGCACTATGCGGTCCCACCAGTCTGTGCTTGTTTCCCTGGCCCAGAATCGGCGTTCGATGGCATGAGCCTGCCCCATTGCCACCATTTTTGACAGATTGTCAGTCGCCCTACTTGCAAAAACGGCAGTGTCCCTGTCGTCCCCGCTGTGCACGTCAGTGTCCCTGTCGTCCCCGCTGTGCACGTCAGTGTCCCTGTCGTCCCCGCTGTCCTCGTCCATCTCCTCCTCACTGTCATCGGGTTCCAGAAACCGCGGTTCTCCCCGGATCGCATTCCTCCTCTGCAGACGGTGCAGCAGGAACTCAGCAACCGTGATCGAGGTCCTCACAACAGCCATTACTGCAGCCGTGGTGTCAGCGGGCTCCATGCTTGCAATGCTATGGCGTTAGTTCGGCGGAGAAAGGGCGCGAATTATGGGATGCCTACCCACAGGGCACCGCTTGTAATGGGGGTGGGCGGCGCGGAAAAAGGGCGCGAAATTTGGAAATGCCTACCCATAGTGCAGCACTCGAAATGGTGCCTGCTGGGGGATCAGGGAACTGTGGGATAGGTACCCAGAGTGCAACGCATGTCATGTCGACGCCTGCAAAAGTTTTGCAGACAGACACTGTCGACTTGCTGTGCTTAGCTGTGCGTAGTGAAGACACACAACATCGACTGTATACCGTCGCGTTCACAAGATCGACATAAAGGAAATCGAACTACTGCTGTAGTGAAGACATACCCTAGGTTCTGCAAGAGAAGCCCTTAAAGTACATAGCTTTCAGTACAGCACAGAGATAGAAATGCACTTACATACATCATACACTCTGCATTTGAAAAGCAACCACACACTAAGGGTAGGTCTACACTGCAATTAGACACCTGTGGCTGGCCCATACCAGCTGACTCAGGTTCGTGGGGCTTGGGCTAAGAGGCTGTTTAATTGTGGTGTAGATGTTCGGGCTCAGCCTGCAGTCCTAGTGCTGGGATCTGTAAGCAGAGAGCGTCCAAGAGTTTGGGCTGCAGCAAGCTTACCCCATAATTAAACAGCCCGTTAGCCTCAGCCCTGTGACTTGGAGTCAACTGGTATCAGCCAGCTAGCAGCCGCAGGTTTTTAATTGCAGAGTAGACATACCCTATGAGTCCTTTGTCAGCGGGGGAGTTGATTCCAGTGAATACTTATCAGCCACTAAAAACAGAAATTAGATCGTGAGAAAAACAACTTGTAACTGATAAATGTATTTCTGTGTGTATCAAACTATGTAGATAGGTAAAATTAGAAATGATCTGCATAAAGACTTCATAGATCACACTTTCATACTATCACTAAGAATGGTAATCTAAATGTGCCAAAAGAAGGCAACACATTGCTAAAAACAATTAGCATTAGAGAGACTAAAGATCTGTTAATGAGATACTGGGTCAAATTCAGTCCCGGTGTAAATAGGATCATATCTGATTTCCACTGCATTGCACCCACTTAACATCAGAGCTGAAATTGCCCTGTAGAGTTGCAAATAATTTCCCTATATTTTAAGGAAACAGTACAAACACATGCATTTAATGTTTTGAGGTCTTGACTATCTTAATAAAGGTTTTTTCAGACCGTATGTTCAGTGGAGAATCTCTATACTCACATTGGGCCACATTCAACCTTGAGGCAATAACAAAATTGCTCATTTCTCTCCAGTACATTAGTTTACACTCACCGCCTCAGTGTAGAAGTTAAAACATTTTATACTTGCTTTTTAAAATAAGATTCTTTTTACACATAAGTTACATTTTCTTGATTCTACATAATAAATGTACATTTAGGTGCAGTGGTCTTGCATCAGCAGTATTCAAATGCTTCTTAATATCGATTGGAAAAAGGCAAATGTAGTGCCCATCTTTAAAAAAGGGAAGAAGGCGAAACTGGGGAATTACAGACCGGTCAGCTGCACCTCAGGCCCTCGAAAAATCATGGAACAAGTCCTCGAGGGAAGCATTTTGAAGCACTTGGAGGAGAGGAAGGTGATCAGGAACAGTCAACATGGATTCACCAAGGGACGTGTTATATCTTGACTTTAGCAAAGCTTTTGATATGGTCTCCCACGGTATTCTGCCAGAAAGTTTAAAAAGTATGGATTGGATGAACAGACTATAAGGTGGAAAGAAAGCGGACTAGATTGTCAGGCTCAGTGGGTAGTGATCAATGGCTTGATGTCTAGTTGGCAGTTGGTATCAAGCAGAGTGCCCCAAGGGTCGGTCCTGGGGCCAGTTTTGTTCAACATTTTTATAAATGATCTTGATGATGAGATGGATTGCATTCTCAGAAAGTTCGCAGAGGACACTACCCTGGGGGGAGAGGTAGATATGCTGGAAGGCAGGGTTAGGGTCCAGAGTGACCTAGACAAATTGGAGGATTGGACCAAAAGAAATCTGATGAGGTTCAACAAGGACAAGTGCAGAGTTGTGCACTTAGGATGGAAGAATCCCACGCACTGCTATAGGCTGGGGACTGACTGGCTAAGCAGCAGTTCTGCAGAAAACACCTGGGGATTACAGTGGACAAGAAACTGGATATGAGCAGCAGTGTGCCTTTGCTGCCACGAAGGCTAGCGGCATATTGGGCTGCATTAGCAGGAGCATTGCCAGCAGATGGAGGGAAGTGATTATTCCCCTCTATTCGGCATTGGTGAGGCCACATCTGGAGTATTGCATCCAGTTTTGGTCTCCTCCCCCCCTACAGAAAGGATGTGGACAAGTTGGTGCGAGTCCAGTGGAGGGCAATGCAAATGATCAGGGGGCTGAAGCACATGACTTACAAAGAGAGGCTGAGGGAACTGGGCTTATTTAGTCTGCAGAAGAGAAGAGTGAGGGGAGATTTGATAGCAGCCTTCAACTACCTGAAAGGGGGGTTCCAAAGAGGATGGAGCTCCACTGTTCTCAGTGGTGGCAGATGACAGAGCAAGGGTCTCAAGTTGCAGTGGTGGAGGTCTAGGTTGGATATTAGGAAACACTATTTCACTAGCAGGGTGGTCATGCACTGCAAAGAGCTACCTAGGGAGGTGGTGGAATCTCCATCCATAGAGGTTTTTAAGGCCGGTCTTGGAATGCATCAGGCGAGGTATTACCAGTCAAGATAAGGAGGTGTTAGTACTATTATACAAGGCACTGGTGAGACCTCATCTGGAATACTGTTTCAGAGTAGCAGCCGTGTTAGTCTGTATCAGGGCTGGCTCTAGGCACCAGCGCTCCAAACGAGTACCTGGGGCGCCAAGCCATGTGGGGTGGCCAGACGTCTGCCATCAGGGTGACAACCAGGCTGTCTTTGGCTGCATTTTGGTGGGAGGTCCGCGGCTGCCACGGATTCGGCGGCATTTTGGTGGCAAGGACGACGAGGCTGCGGGACACGTGAACCTCCCGCAGAAATGCCACCGAATCCGCAGAAGCCGTGGAACTTCTGCGTTTGGGGTGGCAAAAGCCTTACAGCCACCCTGGTCTGCATCTGCAAAAGGAGTACTTGTGGCACCTTAGAGACTAACCAAAGTCTCTAAGGTACCACAAGTACTCCTTCTCTATTTTTCTGGAATTGCGTGCATTTCTGGGCTCCCATGTTGACGAAGGAGGAATTTAAACTGGAACAGGTACAGAGAAGGGCTACTAGGATGATCTGAGGAATGGAAAACCTGTCTCATGAAAGGCGAATCAAAGAGGTTGGCTTGTTTAGCCTAACCAAAAGAAGGATGAGGGGAGATATGATTGCTCTCTATAAATATATCAGAGGGATAAATACCAGGGAGGGAGAGGAATTATTTAAGCTCAGTACCAATGTGGACAAAAAAACAAATGGGTATAAACTGGCCAGCGGGAAGTTTAGACTGGAAATTAGATGAAGGTTTCTAACCATCATAGAATATCAGGATTGGAAGGGACCTCAGGAGGTCATCTAGTCCAACCCCCTGCTCAAAGCAGGACTAACCCCAACTAAATCATCCCAGCCAGGGCTTTGTCAAGCCTGACCTTAAAAACCTCTAAGGAAGGAGATTCCACCCCCTCCCTAGGTAACTCATTCCAGAGGAGTGAAGTTCTGGAACAGCCTTCCAAGGGGAGCAGTGGAGGCAAAAGACCTATCTGGCTTCAAGACTAAGCTTGATGAGTTTATGGAGGAGATGGTTTGATGGGATAGCCTAATTTTGGCAATTAATTGATCTTTGACTAATGGCCTGTGATGGGATGTTAGATGGGGTGGGATCTGAGTTACTGTAGAGAATTCTTTCCAGGGTGTCTGGATGGTGAGTCTTGCCCACATGCTCAGGGTTTAGATGATCGCCATATTTGGGGTCGGGAAGGAATTTTCCTCCAGGGCAGATTGGCAGAGTCCCTGTGAGTTTTTCGTCTTCCTCTGCAGCATAGGGCACGAATCATTTGCTGGAGGATTCTCTACACCTTGAAGTCTTTAAATCTTGATTTGAGGACTTCGATAGCTCAGAAATAGGTTACTACAGAAGTGGGTGGGTGAGATTCTGTGGCCTGTGTTGTGCAGGAGGTCAGACTAGATGATCATAATAGTCCCTTCTGACCTTAAAGTCTATGAGTCGGTGTTGGTTCTGCTTTGAACACGGGGTTGGCTTAGATGACCTCCTGAGGTCTCTTCCAATCCTAATCTTTTATGATTCTATGATTCTGCTATTATTCTATGGAACCTGAACTACTAAACATATTCAAATAGAAAATTCTGTATAACTGCAACAGAAATTAATAGAAAAAATATTGTAATCATTATAGTTGAAGCTAGAAGAGTCCTCCTTAGACATCTAGCCCATCCTGTAACATATATTTAAGACACTGCATATTATCCCCATAATACTATATAGGCCAGGAGTCGGCAACCTTTCGGAAGTGGTGTGCTGAGTCTTCATTTATTCACTCTCATTTAAGGTTTCCTGTGCCAGTAATACATTTAAACATTTTTAGAAGGTCTCTTTATAAGTTTATAATATAGAACTAAACTATTGTTGTATATAAAGTAAATAAGGTTTTTAAAATGTTTAGGAAGTTTCATTTAGAATTAAATTAAAATGCAGAGGGCCCCAGACCGGTGTCCAGGACCCGGGCAGTGTGAGTGCCACTGAAAATCAGCTTGCATGCCGCCTTTGACACGCCTGCCATAGGTTGCCTACCCCTGCTATAGGCATTCCATGATAAATACACTTTCTCAAAGTCCTGTTCACTGAATCCTTTTTATCCTGGTCTCCACACCAGTAATTTCTTCAACTCCTTCCTTCCTGGAACAGCTGCTTTGTGTATTCTTTGTCCTGTCTCTCTTGGCCTATTATGCTCTTTGAGGATGGGGATATGGTGTACACCATCGATAGGTACCAGTGTTGAGGGTGAAATCCAGTCCATGCCCAGAAAGCCAGAGCAATCGGTCTCTGTGCTGGTGGTACAGCAAAGGATTACAGAGGTGAAGATCTTTCCCCACTCATGGATCAGGCCCACTGGCTATTTTTCTAGCCCACAGATGAAATATCAAGCTACAGTCCCTTTACCCCAGCTGCATGAGGTGTTGGGGCTAATTATCCCTTGCCTGACCTGCCTCAGTCTATACCTTTGTGACATTCCATTCCAGGGATGGCTTAAGATGGATTCTGTTGTACGCACAAATGTGTAGTCACCCCTGCACACACCCACACCCATCGTGCCCCCTATGTGGTTTTCAAATGGTGTGGAGGACACTGCATAGGGTCCATTTATAATGCTTTAGGAATCTTTTAAATTAATAAATAATAATAATAATAATATATATACGGTCACAATCACTGGTAACCTCTGCTGTCTGGGTCACAATAAAATCAGCAAGGGCACAATTAGCAGTTAGTGAGCAGTAGAGTCTTACATTATTTGTATATCAATATAATCAATTGAAATGTACAAGCTGGGGGAAAATGGGAAGTGAAACAACACTGACTAGGTGAAACTTTGCTCGAAACTGCAAATATACCAATGCAAGTCATGTACGGCATCGCTCTGACAAAGTGTCCAGAGATTGGATTTTTATAAAAGGAAATGTTACAGCTAGCAAGGCCAGAGGGGGAGAGGGATGAAAGATGTTAGGCATGTAAAACCCTGGGCTTTCATCTCTGGAATTCAAGTTAACCCTGAGGAAGGTATCACAGCATTGCTCTCTTTGAAAGTAGCCCTGGATTGCTTGGCGAATTCTAGGAAAAGGTTACCAGAGGATGCAGACTCTCCTCCACTGCCATCAGCACAGCAGTATTACACAGCCACCACAGCAGCACAAAATGGATTGTGTCTGCCCACAAGATCAGTTGTGTCAAGAATAAAACAGGATTGTATCAAGAGGCAAAGAAATGGGGGTGTAGATTTCTCCTATATAGGGAGGTATTTATTCAGTGGCTTTACGAGTCCGATTAAGATTTGGATTATACAGTTTGTGAATGAATATTTGACAGGTATTATTGGTTTCAGGCCAGATTCTGCTCTTAGTTACCCAGGGAAATATGAAGTAACTCCATTAATTTCAGTGTCTTTATATAAGAAGCTGGGAGTCTGAGTCTAAGTATAGATTCTGTGTTGTACCTTTTTCGGAATAATTTTTTTGAATAACCTTTTAGACCCAGCACACGAGTCGCAGCCCACACAGATGGGGAAAAGTAGTTTAAGTACCTTTAACTTGCATGTCCCTAATTCTGGACTACTTGCTGGGGATGGTGCAGTTCCTAGTTTTAGGTAAAGGCTGAGCAACCCCAGAGCTTTAGACAACTGCCTACAAGCTGCTCCACAGCTCAAAATAGCCGTATTGCAATCCACTCCGGCCCCTGTATAGATGCAATCAATTCAGAAGCTTTGGAATAACCTCCTGCAGATTAAACCAATCTGATTTGTGTCTATGGTTTACTGTCAGTAAACTAAACTCAATATTCCAGCAAGGATTCTAGTCCAAGAAAAAAAAAAACCTACACAAGAACCCCCCTCCCCCCAATTTCCCCTTTTCTATAATCAGAGAAAAACATTAATTATTATATGAAAGCAAACAAAGAGGTTGGTTTTGGGGAGGGGGGGAACGGAGAGAATCAGGTAGTAGCATAGGCTTAGCAGGCCCTCAAAATTCTTCGTAGAAAGTGATTGTATCCCTTGAAAGGAAATGAATGAAAGATATTGCGTCCTGTAAAGTCTCTCACTAATGGATGTAATTACATGTTTATACAAGTGACTCCATCTCCAATTGGGATGGTTTATACAATTCTTTTAGTGTGGGAAGTTCATTGAGGTATAAAATGTATCCAGGGCATCAGAGTTTTTGTACCAAAAAGTGTTAATGAAGTACAGTTTACTACATCTACTAATTTTGCACAGGCTACTGCTGACTTTTTTCTTTCCAGATAGGTGATCATACTGGTGTAACAGCTCCTAACAATTTTTCCAAGACCGGGGTAGCCTGGGCATGACTGAGTTGGTGTCGTTTATTAAGAGTTTGCTTACGTAAAACAAATAATCGTTCTCTACTGAAAAATTCACTTTGGTGTTAAGATAGGCTGAAAAGAACCATCTCTTTCCTCCCTTCCCCTCCCCCCATCTTTTTAAAAAAGTTTGTTTCCTGTAAGAGTTCTGAGGAAAAGAAGGAATCTAGTTTACATCTCCTCTGATCATAAATGACCTTTTCTGACATCTGGAATTCGAGAACGAGTAACAAATGCTCAGATACTGTAACTGATTGTTTACTGACAACTAACAATATCTCCGATAAGAGAATCAGATAAACAAAAAGGCAGTCCTCAAACATATCTGGTAAAGAGTCAAAGCATTCTTTGTCTGACAGTGAAAAGAAAGCCAGGCATCTCTCAACTTCAGCACAAAAAAGAGTGGTCAAGACAGCTGATTTCAGATGCACCGTGAAGGTCAGAATATAACTAATTTCTAGTAATCTACTAAAAAACATAGCTCATTGTGATCATTAATTTATGAAACCTTTGATTTATGTGCCCCAATTAGTATTTTAAAAATAAGGAGTAACACCAAACTGAATTCTTTATGGTTCAAGCGTTCGAGCTGGTTACAGCTAATTTAATTCAATGGAGGACCGTGAATGACCCAATGAGTAATAAAATTAAAGATTTTATTTAAATTAGTTAATTAAGCAAACAGGCATTCATTATAACCATACACTGCATTTATATTCACATACTCAGGTGAAATGATGTATTCATCCATCCCTGAATAAGGAGAACGAATATATTATCCTTTCTGTAACAACACTTTGAGGGTGAATGGGTGCACCTATCAAAAATCAGCATACTGTCCTTTTTTATAATCAACTATAATAACTCCTCTTAATTAATTACCATCAAATCTACCTTTTTACCACAATTAAATATTTTCTACTTTCTCACTGGTTATTTAACATTAAGTATAATCTTAATTAACATTTGTGCAAACGCCACATCAATAGCTAGCAATATATTAACATTTTATCTAAAACACTTGTAAAAACCAGTTATGACCAAAACATGTTTACAACATGACCTGGGATTATGTCCTAATTTATCTGCGATTTTTGCTCACATTAACAAATTCAATTTTACCAGGCCTCACTTGACTATTGTCAAGCCATTGTGTAGGATATAGATGTTTTGGGCCTGTTTACATTTCATCACATTTCTATATAACGTAAACAAGTACTATCACTATAGGCTACAATTAGGATAACATTTGAGAAGAACCTCCTAAACTGCACAAAGAAAACATGTATGTACACTTACTGACATGAGCAAAGCCACACACTCGAAAACTCGAAAATGAGCACCCATTGAAATGCTGGCATTTGTGCAGTTGATGGATGTACAAATATTTATGACATTAAGTGACCTAAAAAGTCTATTTTTAATTACGTTTTTAACTGAGTAGTTTTGTAACCCACATACATAAAAACACCACCACCTCAAAATGTCTATCTTCACTAGCTTGTGACTGAATAACCATTACACAACATATGCAAAGGAAATGATAAATTGCACTATTAAGCTTTTAGAAGTCAGGAATGTCAATGTGTTAATGAAGTACAGTTTACTACATCAACTCTATCTATAATACAGACTTTAGTGACATGACCATAATATTTCTCAAATGATAATCTACAATTATCCTACATTTTTCTATCACTTCAGAGACATAAAGATAGCGTATATCTTCTAGGTCTTTGTATGTGCAAGAGTCTACAAACACTATTTACAGTACATAAAATATGTACCTACTATAGATTGAGCAGTAACAAAATGAATTTTCAGGTGTTACATTTTCCATATATCAGGCGGATAGTTTACTTCCAGTCTGAATGACTTCTTTTTAAAAAAAATAGATTAAGGGAAACAAAACAAAGGAGAACACAATGTTCTGATGGGAGCACAGTACCAGTTTTTCTGTAACATTCTGCCTCATGTAATTGCAACTGCCCCGAAGACAGATATTCTTAGATATAGAAAGATGCACTACAGAGAAAATAAAGTCATAACAATTACATATGCACACACATATATACCGTATATCCCTTGTTCTATATATTATAGGCAGTACAGCTAGCAGCACCTATAATTAAGGTTGCCTGACATTTTCCATTAGCAGTCTTGGTTTTCAGTTGCTTATGATTTCATGAAACTTCCATTTAAGCCAATTTTTTATTGATCAGATGTCTACTTAAAAAAAAAAGAAGTTGTAGCAGAAATGGTTTCTCAGAATGACATTAGGGGAAAATATGTTGTTTTGCCCATGTTACAAGAAAATCTTACAGACATTTTGCTGAAAAGCTCCATGCTTGGGATCAGGGGGGTTGAATTGGGCAAGGATGTAACCTTTGTTTCGTGGGTGTGCCTTTTCCCATCCCAATGAAGAGCTGCTCAAATCTGGCCAAGTTATAAACCTTTGAAAAATCTCAGTTTGCACATACTCAGTGGAGTCTTGTTAGAATTCAGCAATTAAATTCTCCAAAGATTCCATCTATTCTGTACATGCTCCAGTCCGAGGCTGCAGAGGCTGAGAAAGATTTTCCCCATTATTTCTCCTCCAGGTCGGCCAGGGCCCTGTGTAACATGAGAACAATGGAGCAGGGAAATGCAATCCTTTGTGGTCTCAGTGCTTCCACTGCTGGAACCCAGGCAGCAAGGATGGCAGGAGGAGCACTTCAACTTGAATGCAGAGGGCTGAGGAACCAGGCCTGGGACATGGATTGTGGAACTGCAAGGGGAGGCAGGGAAGAAGAAGAAGGGGACAAGCACTGGATGAAGGGGCTCAGGCAAAAGGGGCAAGGGTGGAGTGGCAGGGAGCGGAGGAGAACAAAAGCAGATGCATTTTCAACCACTTGAGTGTACTCCTCTCAGACCCCGGAACAGAACCCAGAATTCCTGAATTCCAACATTCTTCTGTTCTCAGCCAATAGCTGTGAAATCCACTGGCAAAAATGTTTCCCTGATCTCCCTCTACTGACACCCCACATAGAAGATGACACCCCACTCCTGTTTTCTGTTACTCTGTCAGCTCAAGTGGAAGAGGTTTGTTTAGTGATGTAAAGGTTCTAACCCTGCTGATAAACCAAGTGGGCATGAATATAGTTCCACGGGATGGAATTTTTGTTTTTCGGTTTGCTTTTTTTAAAAAAGACCTGGAAAGTTCCATACACACGAGCGTCAGGTTGTGCAACCTTAATTCAGCCATTTGGTGTGTATGCCTTATGATTAGTCTTTAATTACCTGATCACATACTATGTTTTCTGTAGGACTCCACCTCACTGAGTGCACAGGAGACAGAGCTCTCAAATATGCTCAGCATAGTCCTTAAATAAAACTGGAGCCTGGGAGCTGTTGTAAAATTAAGCCATGTTGTGGTACGGTTGCACAAATCTGCAATTTATGGCAGTAGTATTAAAGTGGCAGGAAATTTGACTCAGGCACTTGAGTATTAGTATTTTTCCAGCTGTTTATGACTAGATAAATATTAAACTACTGTGTAAACTTAGTCCCTTACGGCTCAGCTGTCGACACTGATACACCCTGGACTGTGCATGCAGGGCTATGACCATATTCTGATTTGCAAAAAAAAGAAAGAGAGTAAACCACTGTACCTTTCTGAGTACTCTGCTCGGTGGAATTGCAGCCAAGAGACTTAAACTTTAGAAGCCCTCAATGGCAATCAAACAAATCTCAGTAAACGTTTTTCCCTGTCAACCTTTGGGGCTTGCACCATTGCAGCTATACTAGTTAGCAGCCACAGATTGTTGAATTTGAGCTAATCTCAGGTATAGAAAAGGCCTTAGATACCTTTTGCAACAGTGGAATTAGGTTTCATGATGTTCTCAAAACACTTTTTCATCATTGCCTTTGTAACAATGGAGTTGTTACTTTCACTGTTGCAAAAGTGTAAACAATTCATAACATGGATACTCTTTTTTTCTAAACAGAAGGGTTGTTTATTGTGCCACACTCTGCTCATTACAGATGTTCCTTGGCAGTAGCTTTAAAAACTATAGGAGTCTAGAAGTCTTTATGATTCAGTACCTGGCTCACTATAAGTACATCACATACCGTGTTTACTGTAAACATTTATCTGGTCTACTACGCAGGTGTAAGAAGACATTGATAATGGACAGATTTTTAAAATGCTCCTCTGATTGTATGGGGGAAATTGCATTATATAGAAATGATATGTATATTAGAACTGTTTAAGGGTGATGGGTTTATTAACATACCTCAGCATTGCACGGCCATGTTTCAGAAGCCAGAATTAATGTGTAATAGATTTATTTTTACAGATGTCATCTCAGTATATATCACATTTAGGTCTTGTAAATAAAAGTATAGAGTCCTAAGGAGAGTCTAACAGGAGGCTGAGGGGTATTTTTTGGTTCTGTTTAATTTCTGAGTTTGCTCATTTATAAATGAGCAAACATGTTAATTAAAATAACAAACATATTATGTCTACATGTTAACATGTTAATTAAGAATCAATCTGAGCCCTCTCAGAGCTATTGAGAAATTTCCCCTTACATAAGTGGTTCCCAAACTTTAACAACCTGTGAACCCCATTCACTAAAATGTCAAGTCTCGCGAACCCCATTCTAAAAACGAATAATTCCAGGGATTTTCTCCTTTACCTGAGTATAAATTATAAGAGCAGTGACTTGGAAACATAAAATGTGTTTTTATGACACGCTTATTACACACCCTTTATTATTAATTATTACAATTATAGCATTTTTATTACATTATTAAAATGGTGACACTCTTCCAAGATCTCACTTTTGTAGCTTGCATCACTTTGAATAAGCCCGTTATAAGACAAAGCTCCTATCTTTCATCAAGGAATATCAGATGTGAAACAGCACAAAGGTATTTAAGAAGCCAACTCAAAGAGTTCCTCCTACACAAGCATTCAGGTCTTGAGCAGTCCAGGCAAACACCACACATTTCAACAACGCTTAAACTTGTTCTTCATAATAATTTTAAAAACAATACTAGCTGCCTATTTAATTTTAAAAACAGCAAAAAATATCCACTTCCCTTTCCATTTCTTATAATGAGTCTTGAAGTTTAAATCTCCTCATTGTAATAGAGACGCTTGCTTTGATCTGCTTAGCTCTTGGAGGTGCAGGGGCTCTGGACTGCTGGACCCGTGCTGCCTGGGCTCTCTAGGGACAGCTCTGTCCACCATTAGGGATTTTTTCCCTGGAGAACCCCCTGTAACATTTTGCAAACCCCAAGGAGTTCCCGAACCCCAGTTTGGGAACCACTGCGTTACATGTACAATTATTTCATAGGTAAATTAGTGGTATATTTAAGAGATGTTGTTTCCTATATGTTCTCTTCCATAGGTTTGATTGTATTAGCATGGAGTGCATCAGACAGAGTGGGTGGACTTTTCCCATCCAACACTGGCAGGGAATGCAAAGCTACCTGTGCTAGAAGTACTAGTTTCCATACCTGGGGCTGTTTGCTCAGTCTCTGTGTGCATATTAAGAAAACTACTCATCTGCATCAAGAATGAGGTTTGGGTAGCTAGTAAATCATGTACAGCAGTTTGCCTCAGCTTTGCTAATGGATCCTTCCTCTAATATCCTTGTTTAGTTGCTAATTTGAGCAGCTTGCAAGCCTTCACTTTGGGAGGCAGTCTATTGAAAACAAACTAATACTACAGGTTTATATCCCTTTTTGAGTTGCAATTTTTATGGCATACATCTGAGTTGAGTGCAATTTAGAAGTTTATATCAAACATTAAAAGCTCGCGAGTAGAGTAGTTTAAGATAAAGTAAGTACTCGGAAGTGAAAGTAAGTTGGTACGCCTTGGTATGGCATACCAGCAAGAGCCAGTGCACTGTACCGGGGCGGCTTGGCTTCCACAGGTGGCAATTTAAGGGCCTGGGGCTCCCAGCAGTGGCTGGAACCCCTGGCCCTTTAAATTGCCACTAGAGCCCTGATGCTGGAGCCCTGGAGGCGGCAGCGGGGCTCTGGAAGCGATTTAAAGGGTCCGGGTCTTCTGCCACCGTTACTGCCCTGGGCCCTTAAAATAGCTACTGGAGCCCCACTGCCGCTACTCCAGGGCTCCGCTGCAGGACCCCGGGGACAATTTAAAGGACCCGGGTCTCTAAAGGCCCCCACTCTTCCAGTAGAGGCCACACCTCTTCCGGTTGAGTCCCCAACCCGCCCCCAAGGTCTCCAGAGTACTGGTAAGTCCTTTAAGTTACTTTCACCCCTGCAGGTACTATTCATCTTTATACCAGGGAGTTGCTTTCAAAATTAGATATTTTAGTAGAAAAGCCATTTGGAGAAACATCAAGAGTGTGTTGTGAAAATTTTAACTGTATAAAAAAATAGCTTGATAATGCATTACTTGAACCTGCACTAATTTAACTGCACTATTAAAAGTGTTTGTTAATCAATTTACGAGACTATGCAATTTTGCAGATAAAATTTGTCATGTGATGACTGCTAATAAAAAAAGAATTAGCAAAAATTATCAACACTTCTTCAGAAGCCATTTGAGTAAAGAGTTTAAAATATATTTTATATCATTCATACACACGCACACAGTCCAGAGAGATTGCAAGTGTACTTTTGGATTTTGAGCAATTACATTAGTCAGCCTTAAGGTCACATAGCTGCTCCTTTTGGATCTAGAACAGTTGCCAGGGCCAGTGCAACCACTAGGTGAACTAGGCAGCCGCCTAGGGTGCCAAGTGGTTGGTCGTGCCAAAAAGCACGCTCAGGGGAGGCGGTGGAGCGGAGGTGAGCTGGGCCAGGAGGGCACAGGGAGGGCCCACCCGCAGTAAGTAATGGGGGGGGGGCGGGGGCAGTGCAGGGGAACAGCTCCCTGTCCCAGCTCCCCTCCGCTCCGCCTCCTCCCCTCCTAGGCTTGCCGCGCCAAACAGCTGATTGGCGCCACAAGCCTGGGAGGCAAGAGAAGTGGAGCGGCGGCAGCATGCCCAGAGGAGGAGACGGAGCGGAGGTGAGCTGGGGTGGGGAGCTGCTGCAGGGCTCCCCGGGCGGAGAACTGCCGCAGGGCTCCCGGCAGGGGGTGGGAGGGGCTGCCACAGGGTTCCCTGGGCGGAGGGGTGGGCGGGAAGCTGCAACAGGATTCCCAAGAGGGGGGAGGGGGGGAGAACAAGGTGGAAGTTTCGCCTAGGGTGAGAAATATCCTTGCACCAGCCCTGACAGTTGCTACAACATAATGCTTAGAGCAGTGGTCCCCAACCTTTTTATCACCGCGGACCGGTCAATGCTTGACAATTTTACTGCGGCCCGGGGCCCCCTCCGCCGAAAAGCCGCAGATTTTTTTTTTTTTTTTTTAAAAGCGCCGACCCCCCCTGGGCCCAAGTCCCCACCCCCCTCTCGTACCCCCCGGCCCCCCGCCGGCTACACCCAGGACCTAGTCCCCACGGCTGGGGGCAGGCTGCCGGGTCCGCGCGGCCCCCAGTCCCCGCCGCTGCCGGGTCCGCCCGGCCCCCAGTCCCCACCGCTGCCGGGTCTGCGTGGCCCCCAGTCCCCGCCGCTGCCGGGTCCGCCCAGCCCCCAGTCCCCGCCGCTGCAAGGTCTGCGTGGCCCCCAGTCCCCGCCGCTGCCAGGTCCACGCGGCCCCCAGTCCCCGCCCCCAGTCCCCGACGCTCGGGAAGCCCTTGTGCGGCCCGGTACCAATTGATCCACGGACCGGTACCGGTCCGCGGCCCGGGGGTTGGGGACCACTGGCTTAGAGTACATTATGTAACATAAACAGGGCTTCTGATTTTAACTGATAAACATTGATAAAACACCTGTGCTATACATGACTTGGTCCATATAGATCCTGCTGGAGCACACTAAAGGTTCCCCAGTGCACTTTACCATCATGCTGTTTGAAATCGTACTCCCAATCCCCAGTTTTTGGACATCTACTTTGAAATAAAAAATAGCTAAAAATAAACCCCCAAAATTAAATAAATAAACTCTGAAAAAAGCATAAGCAACTGCTGAAAAAAGGTAAATTAACAAGTACAAAGTAACGGAGATGAAAACACAGCTTTGATAAGTGAAACCACTTTGATAATGCTATTGACAAACCAGCCCAAAAGATCTGAAAATGAATATATCTTCCCGAAAGTCCCTTAAGTGGTGTTTTATCCCCCAGCCCTTCAATTCATTGTATCCATAAGGAGCCCCACTGAAGTCAACAGAGTTCCATTTACATAGACCTATTTTCAGGATCTAGCCCTAAATAGTTATGTGTAAACTGGTTCCTACCACCAGTGTTCTGGACTGGAGCACAGTCTAGTTTCAAGAGAGACTAAAGAGGGCAGGGTTCCTTTCATGAACAGTACAGAAGAATGTATATATATTATACTGATGTTGCTTTTTTAAAATGTGTGGAACCCTTGATTAAGGTATACTGATGACATATTAATCACTATACTGTATTTTCTAAAGTGGAGTGATATCAGATGTCCTTTTGTCAGTGATTTGTCTACTCCTGACTTTTTTAAATAGTATTTAAGAAGCAAAATTTGAGTGTGTGGAGATTTTATGTATCTGCTGACTACCGGGTGGCTGTTCTTTCAAGACAGGAGTTCTTTCCTTCCTCAGACAGAGAGTAAGGAAGGGCATGTGCCCTACATAGGCTGGCGGGCATTGCAGGCTATTCTGTTAGTCAGGATTTGGGCTATGGATTTGTGTGTGGACAGGTTTTTATTTCCCTAACTGTTTCTGTTGCATAATATGTGTAGCAGTAGCCAGGGACTTCAGAATGGAATAACATAAGAATGACCATACTGGGTCAGACCAAAGGTTCATCTAGCCCAGTATCCCGCCTTCGGACAGTGGCCAATGCCAGGTGTCCCAGAGGGAATGAACAGAACAGGTAATCACCAAGTGATCCATCTCCTGTTGCCCATTCCCAACTTCTGGAAGAGAGAGACTAAAGACACCACTCCTGCCCATCCTTGCTAGGAGTCTCTGGTGAATTTATCTAGTACTTTTTTGAACCCTGTTATAGTCTTGGCCTTCAAAACATCCTCTGTCAAAGAGATCCACAGGTTGACTGTGCATTGTGTGAAGAAATACTTCCTTTTGATTGCTTTAAACCTGCTGCCTATTAATTTCATTTGGTGCCCCCTAATTCTTGTGTTATGAGGAGTAAACAACACTTTGTTATTTACTTTCTCTACACCAATCATGATTTTATACACATCTCTCATATCTCTTTTCCAAGATGAAAAGTCCCAGATTTTTTAATCTCTCCTCACATGGAAGCTGTTTCATACCCAAAGTTATTTTTGTTCAGAAAAGGGCAAAATTTTCTAAATCCAATGTATTTTTTTTTTGAGATGGGGTGAGCACATCTGCATGCAGTATTCAAGGTGTGGGCGAACCATGGATATACATAGGGTAATCGGATATTCTCTGTCATATTATCTATCCCTTTCTTGAGGATTCCTAACATCCTGTTAGTTTTTTTGACCGCTGCTGCACATTGAGCGGATGTTTTCAGAAAACTATCCACAGTGACTTCAAGATCTCTTTCTTAACTGATAACAGCTAATTTAGACCCCATCATTTTATATGTATAGTTGGGATAATGTTTTCCAATGTACATTACTTTGCACATATCAACATTCAATTTAATCTGCCATTTTGTCACACAGTTTTGTGGGGTGCCTTTGTAACTTTTCACATTTTGCTTTGGACATAACTATCGTAGGTAGTTTTGCATCATCGTCAAATTTTGTCAGCTGTACTGTTTGCCTCTTTTTCCACATCATTTATGAATAAGTTGAACAGTACCTCTGGGAAATACCACCATTTACCTCTCTTCTTTCTGAAAACTGACCATTTATTTCTACCCGTTGTTTCTTTTCTTTTAACAGTTACTAATCCATGAGAGGACCTTCCCTCTTATCCCATGACAGCTTACTTTGCTTAAGAGCCTTTGGTAACAGACCTTGTCAAAGACTTTCTGAAAATCTAAGTATACTGTAGCCACTGGAACCCCCTTGTCCACACGCTTGTTGACACCCTGAAAAAATTCTAGTAGATTGGGGAGGTATGATTTCCTTTACAAAAACATGTTGACTCTTCCCCAACTAATCATGTTCAGCTAGGTCTCTGATAATTCTGTTCTTTATTACAGTTTCAACCTGTTTGCCAGTTACTGAAGTGAGGATTACTGGACTATAATTGTCAGGATCACCTCTGGAGCCTTTCTTCAATTGGCATCACATTAGCTATCCTCCAATCATATAGTACAGAAGCTGATTTAAATGATAAGTTACATACCACAGTTAGTAGTTTTGCAATTTCACATTTGAGTTCCTTCAGAACTTTTGGCTGAATACCATCTGATCCTGATGACCTTATTAGCTTAGTTTATCAATTTGTTCCAAAACCTCCTCTAATGACACCTCAATCTGGGACAGTTGCTCACCTAAAGAGAATGGCTCAGGTTTGGGAATCTTCCTCACATCCTCAGCCATGAAGACCGACACAAAGAATTAGTTAGTTTCTCCACAATGACTGTATTGTCCTTGAATGTTGCTTTAGCATCTTCATCATCCAGTGGCCCTACTGGTTGTTTAGCAGGCTTCCTGTTTCGATATACTTTTTAAAAAAAATTTCTACCATATTACTTGTTGAGTCTTTAACTAGCTGTTCTTCAAATTCTTCCTAATTATATTTTTACACTTCACTTGCCAGATTTTATGCTCCTTTCCATTTGCCTTAATAGGATTTAACATCCACTTTTTAAAGGATGCCTTTTTGCCTCTGACTGCTTCTTCTACTTTGTTGTTTAGCCACAGTGGCACTTTTTTGCTTTTCTTACTGTGTTTTTTAATTTGGGGTATGCATTTAAGTTGAGCTTCTATTATGGTGTCTTTAAAAAGTTTCCATGCGGCTTGCAGGGATTTCACTTTTGGCACCCCACATTTACATTTCTGATGTGTGTGGTCTCTATTGTCTCCTTATTTCTAATATGCACAGAAAATTCCCTGGGTTTGGGTTTTTGTATCTCTTCTCTTGAGAAGGGGGTGATCTTGGCATCTTATAGTTTTCTTAACATACTGGTTATTTACAATGTATAAAAGAGGTCCAACCTGCAGCTGGTTATGTTTGTGTCTGATTTGGAGGTCACTAGAGTTGGAAAGAGCTCAGTACCGTACTCCTGTATAGGAAGTTACTGCAGCCCACGAACTCCACAATGTTACACTCATCAGCAGGATTTAATCAATCAATCTCCCTCCAAGGTCATCAGCAAGAATGGAACTGGTGACTTTCAGCTTCAAAGCTCAGGCCCATACCACTTAAGCTAAGTAATAAAGTCCTTCATCTGGTAGCCATACTTTACTAGTCACTGGAGAAACACATCCAAGCCCCGCCAGTATGTTGCCTTTATACATTTGGCTTAGGGAGGTTTTACTGGTTAGAACATAGTGTAACTGTTTTTGACCAAGCTGAGGATCAGCATTACTTGCTCATGATCACACTTAAATAGCTGGTGTTTGGTACAAAGCCACTATAGTCACTGGAAAAGTTCCCACTGATTTCAATGGGCCCTGGATTTGTAAAACATACTAAAACTCTACCTCCTGGACTGCTCCTTTTGAGTGCTGAGCCACCCTGCTTGGGTGGATGCACTTAGAAGGAACAACTAGCCTTTCTCAGCAACCTGCGGAGTGCTAGCGTCTCCAAAATCAGGGCAGCTACATAAGCATGTCACAGGAGGCACTTAGACCCCCTTGAAAGGTTGAGCGTTGAATGAGGCAGGGGCTCAGAGAGAATCCGGCCTTGTTTACTTTAGGCCCAATCCTAAACCTACTGAAGTCAAAAGGAAATCTTTCCACTGAATTCAGTGGAAGGTGCTGGATGTTCCACTGTGGAGGTAAGTGAGCCTTGCACTCCCAGGCAGCACAGCTTTCGTTAAATGTACACTCCATGGGCACAGGGAGAAACTTCAGTGCCAGATGAACCCCGCATACATATTGTAGGACTTTCAACCAGTCTTCAGACCTATGGCAAGTCACAAATCATTTTCACCAGAGCACTCAAAAGCACTTCTCTTTACTGAGGGCGATTGCTCTGCCAATGCAGCTTTCTAAATCCAGCTATTTGAGAGCTAGAGGTGGGTTTTATTTTTTTTAAAATTATAATTATATATTCTCCTCTCTCTGTGCTCGAGGAAAGGCTCAACTGTTTTTGTTTCAAACTTCCACAAACAGAATTGCTTTCAAGCAGAGACACGGAACATTTCAGCCCAACAGGTGATGATGTCCCGGAGTTATAGAGAACTGAAGGCAGGGGGTAAGAATGACAATCCTTATACAACCTTAACTGGTCCATACAATGTGACCAGACCCAGGACTGCAAGAATTTTCATGTTCTGTTGGTATAAAGTGAGTCTACTGTAATAAATTATAGCTCTCATATAATTGTACTTCATAGTGGAAAGTATAATCCCAATACTTTATTATGAAAGTGACAGCATTCCTGAAAATATAGCCTATTAAAAGTCCAAACCAGTACCTTGAAGTCTGCTAGTTATCTTGTGTATAAGCTCCCCCTTGAGGAACTGAGAATTATTGCACTACAAATCTCAAAAGCATCATTATCCAAAGTCCTTGTTGAGCTGCAGAAACCATAAAATTTCCTTCACAATTACTGGGGAGAGAGAGGGGAAGTGGGAGGAGGGAATAAGATGTTTTCCATACTATTCTTGAAACTTTGTCAGACTTTTCAAAAACAGTTAGTCCGTAATATTTGGTTTCTCTATGGAAAGAAGATCATTTCCGAGTTAAAGTCCACTCTGAAAAATGGTCCCATTTTCATGTAAAATGCATTTTTTCCGATCAAAATAAATTCACATTGAAAATACTGAAAGTTACAAATGGTTATTTGATTGCACTCACTGACACACTCTGAACCTTAGGAGGAATGTGCCTAGCATAGAATGGTTCCTCTCCCTATTGGGCAACCCAATGCAACCATGGGAATCTTGCCCTACAAGAAAGGGGTGGAGCAGTGGGGGGTGGGAATTGCTGAAATGTTAGGGATCTGGTGGAAGGTCAAACTGGGGATAGTAGGATCTGTTTTTGAGGAGTTGGGGGAAAAGAGTTGAGAGGGAGCAAGGAAGGAGAATCAATAGAGGGGGAGTCAGGGTGGAGGAGCTAGGTTGGGGGACAGAGAGATAATTGGTTGGGGTGGTCAGAGAGGATGGACAGTGTATGAACACTGAGTGTGGTCTGGCATGAAAGAGAAAAAACAAAGGAACTAGGGATAGACTAGATGGATGAGATAAAATACAAAATTACATGTCCCAAGACACAAACCAAATTCTAATGTGAACTTCCTGCAGGTTTTGCATGTTCAGAAAACCTGCACAGTATATTATTCATGCATTTCACTGTTGGCTGCAATGCACAGTACTGCCTTTAAAGCGGCTATCTACATTTTTATCATTAGGTGAGTTTTATTATTAGAATGAGGAATAGAGCCAGTAGTGTTGACACCTGCCCTAACAAGTAAAACATTCAATAGGAAACTAAGGGCTAAGGTGACATATCAATAAGTATATAATGGAGGAAACTCAGCTGTCAATATTAGAGGTCTTTAATACACTTTAGAATAAAGAAAAAATTACAAGATTACATTAAAAGTAGATGTTCATTCGATGATAACACATGCTGGCAAATAATGAGCTAAGTAAAAAGAATCAGCTCCAACTGCTTGTTGATGTTGCAAAAATTCCCCTCTTTTTTTGGAAATTAATTTACCACTTGCTCAAAATCAGGAACTATGAGATTTCCTACAACTCATCCACTGTTCTCCCCACCTAAGACTTCCTTATCCTATGACTGAGCTAATCAAAGTGATTTAGAGTCAGCATAGTATGAAAATAATATTTCTTCCTGTCCAATAGCAAAAGTAATTTGGAAGGAAATCCCCTGGTATTTTTCATGTTTGTGTAATTATATCCTAGTTCCAGAGAGAACTGGAATCAGAAGTGCCAACATATCAAAAAAAAGATTGATCTTGTGGTAAACCAGAAACAGCAGTACAATTCAACTGTCTAGGACAGCAAGAGATAAATGCCAGATCCTACAGAAACTGTAATGGGAATTTTCGGTAGGTAAAGTATAATTACCTTACTGAAAATTTGATCAGCGGGCCACACTTTGTACCTTACAAAAAGGGTATGAATATTTAATGCAAGTAATCAGAACCCCATGTCACATCTCACTGGAAAGACAGCTCTTCCAGATTGGGGCACCCCAAGCACCTTGTTGGAATACTGATTCAGTACTAAGGTACATCTACCCAGCAGCTAGGAGGGTGTTTCCCAGTGTGCTAGCTCTGCTCGAACAAGTGCACTAAAAATAGCTGTGTGACCAACAGCTTGGGCTAGCTTCCCAAGCACAACCCCTGAGCTCTCTGGTACCTGCTCTGGTGGCTAGCTCAAGCTACCGCCTATGTTGCTATTTTTAGCACATTAACTTGAGCCGAGATAGTGTGTCTTCTACCCATCTTGGGAGGCATCCTTCCATCTACCGCGTAGACATATGTTAAGAGGAATGAGTACCAAGCACTGAATTAACAATGATACTTCCTACAGTACCAAGTGTTCTTCAGAGATCTCCAATTCGAGTACTAACTTTGATCCTGCTTAGCACCTAGAAGAAGGGTTCACACAGCCCACTGTTCAAGGAACAAGGAGGAATAATACTGTAAGCACTGGGTATTAATTCTGAGATTTTGTTGAAGACAGGTGACATTCCTGAGGATTAAAAGGGAGATTACAGACCTCCAATACCTAGGAAATTGGTGGAAGAATTAATAAAATAATCAACACTAAGATCCTTGAGAAATATAAATTGATAGAAAGTAGAATTAATCAAAAAGAGATCACAATTGTCTTAAAGGATCTGAAATGATAAAAAAGATTAGAGGGTAAAGGAAACAGTGCACATAGTAGCTCTAGAGTTTACTAAGACATTTGATATGGTTCTCTATGGCATACTAATAGGGGAACTAAAGATGTGGATTAAGTTAAGGAATATAAATAAAACAACATATGAGTGTCAAGGTAGAATAAAGTCTTAAGTGAGGCTGATATAAATTGGTATTGTCATTAAAGACGAGGAGGATACAGCTGATCAGATTTATGAAGAATCGTAACCTGAAAGGATCACAGATCTTTACAGGTTAGATTGAGTTAGAGACCCTATTGTCTCTCAAAGAAATTGAATGAAATAAATAAAATGGAATTCACCTAAAAATGCTAGATTCAACTAAAAACTGTAAATGGTTAGTGTGTCTCGGAAGGGGCTAAGCAACCCGATAGGCTTGATAGAAAAACACTGAGGATGGGGCCCCACTGGACAGGAGAAGGCAGGGCTGGTATAAAGTCAAAAAGTTTGCAGCAGGACAGGGCTGCAAAGGGAACAGGAGGACTGCCAAATACCACGACTATGATTTATGAGTTTATACATGGCAAATGGGGTCAGCGTTGCCAAATCTATACTGAGGGTCAGAGGTGCTGACTTTGTGATTTCCCCACGGTGCTAGACCCCCATTTCACCCCAGGTCCCACCGCCACTTCACCCCTTCCCCTGAGTCCCCACCCCATCCCATCTCCTCCTCCCTCCACAGTGCTTCCTGCATGCTGCTGAACAGCTGATCGTGGCAAGCGGAAGGTGCTGGGAAGGAAGGGGAGGAGCTGATCAGCCAGATTGCTGGTGGGTGCTCAGCACCCGATTTTTTTTCCTATGGGTGCTTCAGCCCCAGAACATCCACAGAGTCAACTCCTATGCTGATGGCTCTAGAGATGACAGCACACTGAGTGGGAATGGCTTTTTGTATCTCTGAAATTTGAATTAAAAGATCTATGAGACTAAACAGTTTTGTGGCCATTACAATGGCTGAAGTGATGGGCACACTTCTGGAACTGACCTGGTTAAGGGATGCAGGAATGATTTATTTTAGGCTGTGTCTACACTACAGTTTATGTTGGCATAACTTATGTCGCTCGGTGGGGGATGAACCACCCTCCCTGAGCAATGTAAGATACACCAACATAAGCACCGGTGTGGACACTGCTATGTTGCTCGCGGGAGCTGGAGTAGTTAAGCTGAAGGGAGAGCTCTCTATCAGCTTAGAGTAGCTACATTAGGGTGCTTACACTGTCGTAAACTCTAGTGTAGCCGTGCCCTCTCTCAATGAAATATTGTTCTTAACTACAGAGATAGTACAATTTGGTATACATATAGTAATAGGGAGGACTCCAGCACAATCAGGATATCAGGCAACAAAATGGATGATAAAGCGGGGAAGATGAGGGAGGCTTTAAAAATGAGGAGGTTGATGTACAGATCCCTCTAAGTAAATAGGACTTCAAAAGTTTGGTTAAGAGAGAATTTAAGAAGGAATGGCAAGAACTATGGACCAAAGAGAAAAAAGGATGAAGGTTCTATGAAATATGTCCTGAACTTTAGGATGATGGACAGGAAAAAGAAAGAAAGAAAACCAAGGGGCTGCTGTGTTGAAGCCTGCAGTCGCTCGCTGGGGTTAGAGAGGGAACGGCCGCGGGAGAGGAGAAGCCTTGGGATCCTGGCCCTGAAAGAAAGGGTACCACAGGAGTGAGGGAGCGGAACCCTGCTAGAGGTAAAGTAAGAGAAGGCCCAAGGGAAATGACAGCAGACATTGGGATGGTACAGACTTTGGCTGCTGATTAAAGGGCCCCCGAGCTAGAACCCACAGTCGTGAGTGGTCTGGGGTTCTCTTACCTATCACTGGGGAAGTGGTATTGCCTTGAAATGGAGGACTGCTGGGAACAACATGTGGTCAGCCAGTCCAGTGAGACTTCGATACCCCAGAAGGAGAAAACTAGAGTGACCTGGACAGAAGGCCAAGCCACAAAGAGGGAGCAATCAAGTCCAGAGAATGAGAGACGGAGAGACAGGGCATGCACCTGAAGGAAGGGGCATCAGGCTGGTCAAAAGCTAATCCCCAGATGCAGACACAAGGAGGCACCACAGCAGTGAGTAGAAAACCCCAGGAAAGTGCATTTATAAAGAATTAATTCCCCTTTGTCCCATGGTATCTGGGCACATTTCACGTGGAGGAATAAGCACACACAACTGCTTCTGCAAATTGAGAGCAGCTTTTACTTCTCTCCTGCAAAGAAACACCACCACATTTTAAAATAAAGAATTAGGAAAATTTAGCCATGGGCTAAATGACAAGGTATTCCAGACTTGTGGCTAGCAAATAAATAAAAGAGTCCTACATTCCAGTCTAAATAGTAGGGCTCAATGCTATAGGCAATACCTGCTACACAGAATAACCTGCCTACCTGGGCTTATCTTGCTAAACATACAGGTAGTGATGAAATAGAGAAGAGTTACTCTGCGGTAACTGGGATCTAGACCATTTAAGACTTTGTAGGTAGTAACCAAAATCTTGCAAACACCTTACTCAGAAGTGAATTGGCTATTAATCCAAGTGTCCACTGCTGTTATGTGAGAATCAGAGTGATGGCGAGTCTAGTCAGACACTGTGAATCAATTCCAAAGTAGGCTAGCAGGCTTCCTCAGCTGAGAGTGCTATTACAGACTCCACTTCTTCTACACAATGTATCCCCCTTTCAATCAGTATTATTTCCATCAGACCCTGCCTCAGCCACTTGGTTTCATTTCCCTGACAATAGAGAAGCAAAGAAACCATTCACTCTGAGCCTGGTGAAGACACCTACAGAGAAGTAGCAACATATGTATGATAGTGAAGCTGAAAGCTTCCAGAATCACTCTCATTGGCTCCCCCCTAACTGAACAAGAGGGGTAAAAAAATGGACTCTTGAAGGACTGAACAGCAGAGGGGGAAAAGCAGCTTCATAAAGCCACCCTCTCGGATCTCTGAAAGGAAAGGGTAAAATCACTTTACAATCATCTGTTCCTCCCTGCCATGTCCCAAGGTTGTTTCAAGTAATGTTGCATGATTAATGGTTATAAAGGCAGCTCAAAGATCAATTCTCAGGAAGAACATCTGACCTCTTCCCAATGGCCAGAGATGATCAAACATCACTGTGACCAGTAACGTTCCTATGTTGACTCTAAGTCTAAAGCCCAACAGGTTGGGGTCCAGACAGTTGACGGGTATCAAATATGGAGGTGTATTTGGCCTGCCACCACTTTCTTACTCTATACCTGCACTGCAATTAGATACCTGTGGCTGGCTACACTTGGGCCTGGGCCAAGGGGCTGTTCAGATGTGGTGTAGATGTTCAGGGCCCAGACTGCAGCCCCAGGTCAGGGACCCTCCCACCTCACAGGGTCCTAGAGCTCGGGCTCCAGACTTGGTTGATGACCCAAGAGATAAGCACTCCCTGAGGTGTTCCACATTATGAAAAATTTTGAGCAGCCTCCAAGTGGGTAACACGAAACTCTTTAGTCCCTCATGTTCCAGCACTAGCATTATAGGGTATTAGTGCTAAACTGAAGACACTTTTATGTAATCTCCACCAAACCAGAGGTGTTGACAGGGAGGGAAATGCTGTATTTGGATGTATTACGAGGCCTGTTATGTGCAAAATGAGCCAGATAATTATTCAACTGAACTTGGCACTGGTGGGTTTTTTTTAAAATCTGGAACGCTGTCAGGTCTCAGTACAATGGGGGTTGGTTGAATTGTTATTAAAACCACTCTCTGCTTCTCTCTTCCTCCTGGGCATACACAGAAAATTTTGTATTCCAAGACACATAAGAGAGCTACAACAGAGGAATGCTACAACAGCCACAGGTTTGGAAAAATGAGAAATCCACAAGAAAAGATCAGAGACATGTCCAGCATAGAAATAGTTGTTTCTCTTTGTAGAAAATACAGCTTCAAATTTTTTTTTAGTGTGGATGGTGTCAGCATAAGATTCCACACACTCCTCCACTAATGCACCTCAACTCTGACCAGGAATCTAGGTTCAAACAGCCAAAGGGGTAGTGGAGATTTTGATGGGCACATCCCACTTGAAACTTGGACTCGGACCACAAAAATGTTATATAATCATTTGGTAGTTCCAATGCTGTCATAACCAATCTGGGCCACATTTGAACTGGCAACCCTACAGGGGAGATTTTATAGCCGCTCTCCCTCAGTTTTGTAATAGACTAAAAATGATAGAAACCCAAGCTGGACCTCTCCTGACCTGTAGTTTCATGGAGCTTAACCTCTCCTGAGGGAACAAGTAGCCCTTGCGGCTCTCCCTTCCCAGCCAGGTCAATTAGAAGAGGAAATCTCAAGTTTTGAAGAGGAAAGACAGATGGTAGCAACAGAGTTGCACTGGTGGGGCCTTGCGATCCCTGAAGCCCTATGCTGTCTGGGTTTAAACTGCACAACTTGGCCTTGCTTTCACATGACTGACCTCACACACTGAACTTGATTTGCTGGCTGATTGTCCATACTTCTTCCCTCCCAGTTCCTCTACTGTTGGCCTCTTTCTCACTACCCTCCATGTTCCTATCAATCCTTTCCTTCCTCCTCCCTGCTTTTCTCAACATGTTCCTCATGCTTTTCCTTATATTAACTCATCTCTTCCCTACCATTCCCCTCAATCCTCCCTCTACCCAATTCAAAACACTTAATTGCATTCACTTTGGATTGCAATTAAAAACACTCTCAGGACACTCAAACATTCAGGAATCAGAGAGGTAGCTGTGTTATCCTAGAATAGCAGAAGTGACAAAGAGTCCTGTGGCACCTTAAATACTAACTAAAGTACTGAAGCATAAACTTTCGTGGGGTAATACCCACTTCGTCGGATGCATGTGAAGTGGGTATTAGCCCACAAAAGCTTATGATTCAATACTTAAGTTAGTATTTAAGGTGCCACGGGACTCTTTGGCACTTCAAACATTCAGCTCATTCTCCTATATCTGTGTCCACTGTCGATTTTCCTCCATATTGCTCCCCCGCCCCTATTTTTCTCCCTTCTCTTCGTGTAGACATGTCGTCTCTGGGGTCCCTGATACTTCCAGCTCCTGCTACCTTCATGGTCTCTAGGGCAGGAACCATTTCTATTTTTAATGCTTAGAAAGAACGTAGCACATTTTGGGTGCTCAATAAAGAATCTTGTTATAAAGAAGACAGAATCCAATCATCAGTCTCAAGGTCAAAACAAGAAGCAATGGATTTAATTTGCAGCAAAAACATATGAGGTTAAATGAGGGAGAAAATGTGTAAAACGAGTTTGGCTACATAACAAGCTAGCAAGGGAGTTTGTAGAACTGATGTTACCAGAGGTACTTAGGCTGCATATGACACTCATCTATTAAGAAAGATAGAGGGATAATGGAAGTTAATCCTTGCCAGAATGAAGGTGATAGAAGCAGGGGGGAAGTTCACAGATGACCCAGTAATGGTCAAATAGCATGGAGAAACTCAGACAGCAGGATACAGAGTGTGGTTTGAATATGCAGGTAGATTGTTCCCGTCCAACCCAAACAAATATATGAACTAGGACTGTCAAGCAATTAAACATTTTAAGTGCTATTAATTGCACGGTTAAATAATAGAATACCATTTATTTAAATATTTTGGATGTTTTCTATATTTTCAAATATGTTGATTTCAATTACAAACACAGAATACAAAGTGTACAGTGCTCACTTTATTTTGATTACAAGTACTTGCACTGGAAAAAAACAAAAGAAATAATATTTTTCAATTCAACCAATAGAAGTACTGCAGTGCAACCTTCTTATCATGGAAGTTGAACTTACAAATGTAGAATTATGTGCAAAAAACTGCATTGAAAAATAAAATAATATACAATTTTAGAGCCTGCAAATCCACCCAATCCTACTTCTTGTTCAGCCAATGACTCAGACAAACAAAAGTGGCAAAGAGTCCTGTGGCACCTTATAGATGCATCCGACGAAGTACGTATTCAGCCACGAAAGCTTATGCTCTAATACATCTGTTAGTCCATTGCTTCTCAAAGTGGGGGTTATGCGGGGGTCACGAGCTCCTGCTGCCAGCAGCCGGCCCCAACCCCTGCCGCGAGCTGCTGGCATCCGGCCGCAATCCTGGCCCCTGCTGCCGCAGGTGGCCCCTGTCCCTGTGGGTTGCCAGTGCCCCCGTGAGCTCAGCAGGCGCCGGCAGCCCTCACCCCTGCTGCGGCAGGCTGCCGGCACCCCCCTAGCCCGGCCCCAGTGACCTCCCGGTGCCCCCGCCCCTGATCACAGCCCCAGAGGGCTGCTGGACACCCCCCCCCTCCCTCCAACCTGCCCCCCCCCACCCTCCATCCTGGCCCCAGTGGGCTGCTGAACCCCCCCCCCCCCAGCCCAGCCCCTGTTCCAGGGGGCTGCTGGACCCCCCCCCAGCCCCTAAGGGGGGGTCACGCTGAGAGGCCTCGTGTGGGAAAGGGGTCATCACTACAAAAAGTTTGAGAACCACTGTGTTAGTCTAGAACAGTGGTTCTCAAACTTTTTGTAGTGGTGACCCCTTTCAAACACCGGGCCTCTAAGCGCGACACCCCTAGGGGTCAGGCGGGGGGGCATGCCTGCAGCCCACTGCGGCAGGGGCTGGAATGGGGGGGGTTCCAGCAGCCCCCTAGGACAGGGGTCGGGATTGAGGGGGGGTTCCAGCAGCCCCCCCACGGCTAGTGGGGGGGGGTTCCAGCAGCCCCACGGAGGCGCTGGCAGCCCACCTCTGCAGGGGCCGGGTCGGGCACGTGGCACTGCCTGCAGCCCACCGCAGCAGCGAGGGACCAGACCAGGCTCGCGGGGCCGCCAGCAGCCAGCTGGGACCGGGGTCGTGGGGCCGCCAGCAGCCCACCACGGTGGAAGCTGGGACCAGGCTCACGGGGCCACCAGCATCCCCTCTTATGGGGGTGCCGGCAGCCCGCCATGGCAGGGACAGAGGCTGCCTGCAGCAGCAGGGGCCGGATGCCAGCAGCCCGCGGCAGCGGCTTTGTTCGGGGCCGGCTGCGGGCAGCAGGGGCTCGCGACCCCCACAGAATTGGCTCACGACCCCCAGAGGGGTCCCAACCCCCACTTTGAGAACCAATGGTCTATAAGGTGCCACAGGACTCTGTCACTTTTGCAGATCCAGATTAACATGGCTACCCCTCTAATACTCAGACAAACAAGTTTGTTTACATTTGCAGGACATAATGCTTCCTGCTTCTTGTTTACAATGTCACCTGAAAGTGAGAACAGGCCTGGCACTGTTGTAGCCTGCATTGCAAGATATTTACGTGCCAGGTGCGCTGAAGATTTATACATCCCTTGATGCTTCAACCACCATTCCAGGGGACACACATCTGTGCTGACGGTATGTTCTTCTTGATAACGATCTATCCAAAGTAGTGCAGACCAACTCATGTTCATTTTCACTTTCTGAGTCAGATTCCACCAGTAGAAGGTTGATTTTCTTTTTCAGTGGTTCGAGTTCTGTAGTTACCTCATTGGGGTGTTGCTTTTTTAAAGACTTCTGCAAGCATGCGCCACACCTCTTCCCTCTCAGGTTTTGGAAGGCACTTTAGATTCTTAAATCTCAGGTTGACTGCTGTAGCTATCTTTCGAAATCTCACACTGGTGCCTTCTTTGCGTTTTGTGAAATCTGCAGTGAAGTATTCTTAAAATGAACAACGTGTGCTGGGTCATCAACTGAGACTGCTGTAACATTAAATATACGGCAGAATGAAAGTAAAACAGAGCAGGGGACATACAATTCTTCCCCAGAAGCTCAGTCACAAATTTAATTAACACTTATTTTCACGAGCATCAGCATCATGGAAGCATGTCCTCTGGAGCGATGATTGAAGCATGAAGAGGCATATGAATCTTTAGCACATCTGGCATGTAAATATCTTGCAACCACAGTGCCATGCGAACACCTTTCAGGTGGCATTGTAATAAGAAGTGGGCAGCATTATTTCCCAGTAATATAACTTTCTTCTCCTAGTGATTGTCTGAACAAGAAGTAGGACTGACTGGTCTTGTAGGCTCTGAAGTTTTACATTCTTTTGTTTCTGAGTGCAATTATGTAACAAAAAAAACCCTGCATTTGTAAGTTGTGTTTTCATGATAAAGAGATTGCACCTGTAAGAGGTGAATTTTGAAAAATACTATTATTTTTACAGTGCAAATATCTATAATAAAAATAATATAAAGTGAATACTGTACACTTTGTATTCTGTGTTTTAATTGAATTTCATATATTTGAAAATGTAGAAAACATCCAAAAATATTTAATACATTTAAAATTGGTATTCTACTGTTTAGCAGTGTGATTAAAACTGAGATTAATCACTATTAATTTTTTTTAATTGTGACTAATTTTTTTGAGGTAATTGCGTGAGTTAACGGCTATTAATCAACAGCACTAATATGAACAGGAATTAATTTGACCCTATCTGGGTCTTGACGGCTCTTACAAACATCTTTCATCTATGTCACACTCTCCTCAGGATATCCAGAACTGTAAGTCACCTTAACCCTCTGCCTCCGTGAGAGAGAAACTTGCTGCTGCTAAACTGTGTCTGTGTTCTCTGACACTACAGTCTGTTAGTCAGCACAATCAACCCTTGCAAACACTGCCAGTCCCTTCCTTGTCTTGCAGGTAACTCTCTATGCTGCCAGTTTTCAGAACCCCTGGAAGAACATTTCTCTGCAGCATCCAGTCCTTGTCACTGGATGTCCACAGAAATACCACCTTTGCTGACTCCAAAGAGACAGAATATACATCAAACGGTTGACTTCACTGAGAATGCACCCCTCACTGTAGTATAACATCCTTGAGATGAAATTATAATAAAACAAGAAAACGTTTATTAATAAAGAACAGAGACTTAAGTGATACCAACCAAAGATAATAGAAACAGAAAATAGTTGCAAATAAAATAAAAGAATAACACACTTCAAAGAGTCTACATGTAACCTTAGCAGGCTCCAAGCCTCCTGTAACTGTTGGAGATGTGTTGCTCATGTCCATTCCAAGTTAGTGCGCACCACATGCAAATTGCTGGAGATTTTTCCCTCAGTGGTATCCTAGTGGGCTCATGTACCAATATACTGCTGGCCATGTACCTTCTCAGTTCCTCCCAGTCAGATAACTCCGACAGAGGGGCAGAAGGGTGGGTCATGGAATGCCCATGAACACCACATCTTAAACAGCAGCATCTACAGAAGGTCAGTAACTGTTTTTTCTTCTCACAAGCAATACTTTAGGAGGTGGGCTCAGAGTTCATGGACATGAAAAGATAATGGAGCAAATAACTAAGCAATCAATTTGTGAACACCTAAAAGATAAGTAACAGCATGGATTTGTAAAGGACAAATTGTGTCAAACCAACCAAACAGCTTTCTTTGACAGGGTAACAAGTGTTGTGGATGGGGAAAAGCAGTAGATGTGATATAGCTTGACTTTCGTAAGGCTTTTTATACTGTCACATAACCTTCTTGTAAACAAAGTAGGGGAATGCAACCTAGATGGAGCTACTATAAAATGGTGCATAGCTGGTTGGAAAACTTATCAGTGGTTCACAGGCAAACTGGAAGGGCATATTAAGTGGGGTCCTGCAGAGATCTCTTCTGTTATTTAAATCAATGATTTAAATACATACAGGCAAAGAGGCACTTATAAAGTTTGCAGATGATCCCAAGCTGGGAGGGTTGCAAGTGCTTTGGAAGATAGGATTAAAATTCAAAATGATCTGGACAAACTGGAGAAATGGTCTGAAGTAAACAGAATGAAAATTCAAGAAGGACAAATGCAAGGTACTCCATTTAGGAAGGAAAAATCAATTGCACACATACAACCTGGGAAATGACTGTCTAGGAAGGAATACTGAGGAAAGTGATCTTGGGATCACAGTGGATCACAAGCTAAATATGAGTCAGTGTAATACTTGCAAAACAAACAAAAAAAAGCAAATATTCTGGGACTTATTAGTGGGAGTGTTGTAAGCAAGACATGAGAAGTAATTCTTCTGCTCTATTTCGTGCTGGTTAGGCCTCAACTGGAGTATTTTGTACTGTTCTGAGTGTCACATTTCAGGAAAAAAGTGGACAAATTGGAGAAAGTCCAGAGAAGAGCAACAAAAAAGTCTAGAAACCTGTGAGGAAAGATTGAAAAAATTGGGTTTGTTTAGTCTGGAGAAGAAAAAACTGGGAGGGGACATGATAACAGTAACAAAGAGGAGGGAGAAAAACTGGTCGTCTTAACCTCTGAGGATAGGACAAAAAGCAATGGGCTCAAAGTGCAGCAAGAGCAATTTCAGTTGGAGATCAGGGAAAACTTCTTAACTGTCAGGGTGGTTAAGCACTGGAACAAGTTGCCTAGGGAGACTGTGGAATCTCCATCATTAGAGATTTTTAAGAGCAGGTTAAACAAATACCTGTCAGGGATAGGTCTAGAGAATACTTAGCCCCTGCCACAAGCACAGGGGACTGAACTAGATTATGTCGAGGTCCCTCCCAGTCCTCCAATTATATGATTCTATACTGACTGCAACACTTCTCTTCAGAGCCTGACCTCGTCTTGAGCCTGTTGGGTGATGGCATTGTGGGATGCAAAGGTATGCACCAATGGTGAAGTTGTGGCTCCGCAGATGTCTTGGATTGACACTTGCATGAGGAATGCTGTTGAAGAGGCCTGAGCTCTGGTGGAACGAGCAGTTAGGATAGCCAATGGCAGGACATTTGCCTGCTCATAGCAAGCTCGAATACAGACGGGTTATTCAGGACAGGATCCTCTGGGTTGACCCTTTCATCTTTTCTGCTGTTGCTACAAAGAGTTGCGTGGACTTGTGAAATGGTTTAGTCTTCTCAGTATAGAAAGTGAGGGCATGCTTATCATCCAGTGAGTGAAGCTGCTGCTCTTCAAGTTCCTCTGAGGCTTTGGGAAGACTGGGAAGAAAATAGCCTGTATGTTATGGAATTGTGAAGCCACTTTTGCCAGGAAGGCCAGGAGGGGGTGCAGTTGGACCTGGACCTTGACCTTGAAGAATAGTATACATGATAGTTCTGATGTAAAGACCTTGATTTCAAAGACACCTCTGGCTGGGGTGATGACCACCAGAAAGATGACCTTCCAAGAGAGAAGTAGTAGAGGGCATGACACTAGCGGTTCGAACAGAGGGCTCATGAGCCTTGACAGGACCAGGTTTAAGTCCTGTGGAAGGATCGGCTCACGGACCTGAGAGTGTCTCTCTAGACACTTGAGAAATTGGACCATCCTCTCATGGGAGAGCACTGAGCTGCCATTCACTGGCAGACGGAAGCCTGAGATTGCTGCTTAGTACACCTTGATAGGGTCAGACCTTGCTACTTTAGATGGAGCAAATAGTCCAAGATTGCCTGCAGGGAAGAATGAACCAGAAAGAATATAAATTTGTATCCACGCAAGGCTCTACCAAACATCTACACCACAATTAAACAGCTCCTTAGCCCAAGCCAGCTGGTACAGGTCAGCCACAGTTGTCTAACTGCAGTGTAGACATCCCTTAAGTGTCTTGGCCCAACTCATAAGTTAAGTCTGAAGCAGAGCTGGGCATTCTCCAAATGTTAGTGTAGTACCTTAACCAGAAGGCCATCCTTCCAGAAAGGTGTTACTTAATCTTGGGATCACATGGATATGATAAACCCCTCACATTTGGCATTCAAGTGGACAAGTTAAATCTGGTCATATTTAAGAACCAGATTTGTATGTGTTTTTTATGATAGCAAAAGGCAGCATAGAAGATTTTACGCCAGCCTCTATTTGATATTATAGAATTAGCCAGAGTTTAAGAGGTGATTTACAGAGGTACGTTTTTGTACATATGAATATGTTCTAATCTCTAAAAAAATTATATTGACTCCTATTCATTTCTTCTTTAAAACCTTAATTAAAAAAAAAAAAGGCTTATGTCCTTTCAAGTGCCTCCAAATCAAATTATTTCACTTGGGCTTACGTGCCTCTTGTGTATTACTTTGACAGAATGAGGTTTGTTTAATGATCATAGCATTAAAGATTCTTGCTCCGAAGAGATACACTAGCACACTTCAGGGGCTCTGTGTAAAAAACAAGAGATGATGGAAGGTTTCTTAAAAATATAAAGCACATTAACAAGCAGTTATTTAGGCATATTCCTTATTATGCTGCCACCAGGATGATAGGTTTTCCCAAGGATAGTTGTTCTTTATTCACCCTGGACGGAGTTCTGCTCCCTTTAAAGTCAATGCAAGCCAAAACTATTGTTTTCAGACGTGTAGGTTCAGGCTCTATAACAGAAGGGTAACAATAAGAAAATCCCTCCCCCCCCCCCCCCCCCGCAGTATTTAAATGTATGCTGCCAGGATATGTTGTAAAAAACAAAGGCCTGCTCCTCCATTGCCCTGCACCTTGTATTGTGATTTACATCAATGTGAAGTGGGAGTAAAAGGCTACCCAATCAGAACAGTAGCATTTTGCATTCCTTGTACGCTGGTCAAGATTTTATAGACATCCATCACATCCCCCCCCTTAGTCATCTCTTTTCCAAGCTGAAAAATTCCATCTTTCTAACTCCTCATATGGAAGCTGTTCCATAACCCTAATCATTTTTGTTCAAAAAAGGGCAAACTTTTCCAATTCCAATATATCTTTTTTGAGATGGGGCAACCACATCTGCACACAGTATTCAGGATGTGGGCATACCATGGATTTAAATAGAGGCAATATGATATTTTCTGTTTTACCTTATTTTCTTATCTTATCTGTCTTATTTTCTGTCTTAGGGAGGTAGGTGTTTCCCTAGCTAATCAACCACAGTCTCCACGAAGTCCACATTTCACACACACATTTTATAACTTTTCCCAAAGCAGCACATTTTGAAATGTTACAATTAAACACATAATGACTCCCCTGATTCTTCATGGTCTAATAGTTGTCTAGTGACTACAACCAAGGGAGCTGCTCAGAGCCACCAGCTACTTCCATTTACTGAAGTTACAGGAGGCATCTGCCTCCAGTGGAGTTGCAAGCTCCCAGTCTCTAACAACTTGACTGCAACCATCCTGTCCTAATACGTTTAAGTAACAAGGGGATTCAAAGAGTTGGAAATTGAAGCCCAAATTGTCAAAACTTGCAGTTCTGCTAAGGAGGCAGTTGCTTTCTGGTTCGTTGGAGAGCAGTCAATTTCAGATGGACTTCAGGGAATCTGCAGGACTCAGACTCAGCTGCTGATCTTTAAGATTGGTTGGATGGACAAAGGGGGAGACAGAGAGGTCACCAGCAGGGCTGAGTAGTAAAATTCCTGGCTATCTGCTTGGCTGCCCCAGACTTAGTCCCCAGCCTTGCTGTAAAGCCTAGTCCTTGGTCCCATGGACCCATTCAAGCCACATATCTTAACCCCATTCAAATTGAACATTTTTATTTTAGTTATTTTATTAATATTCATTTTAATGATAATTTATAACATTTAATTGATCAAAAATCATAAAAATAAACAAACAATCTTTGAAAAAAGTATACAAAGCAGCCAGTTTCCGTTTAAAATTGGGTTGGTTTTGGTGCCTAGGAACTTGCTTATGTCAGAAAACTCTATTTGGAGAATTGTCCCTGAAAACTTCTGAAATGTGGACAACAGAGCTGGTTGAAAATTTTCTGATGGACCAGTTTTCAGTGGCAAAATGCTGATTCAACCCAATTGAAATGTTCCACGGGAAAGCAGGCAGCCGGCTCCCTAGCTAGATCCCTGGCTGCTCAGGGTTTTTCCGTTTAATATTTTATATTTCACTAATTATAATAGGAAATTATCAGTTACCAAACCAATGACAACCAACTATTAATTATTCATTTGAAAAACAATTACAAATCACCAGTTAGAACACCAATTGAGGAAACCAAGTACCAGTTACCAAACTAATTAGAAAACCAATTACCAAACCAACCATTAACAATTAAAATACCTGTCATGGGGTACACAAATCCATGCTGTATCGGAATAAAGGGTTCATGGGGAAACTGCCTGCCTGCTCAGCTGGGGGTGATTGGGAGATTCACAATACAGTGGAACCCGCTATAACATGAGGGATGGGAGCCAAAAAATCCCATCGCGTTAAATGCGGGGTTGCATTGTAGCGGGGCTCCATTCCCTGCAGGCGGGGGGCTGCAGATTCTCTCCCCGCTGCCCAGCAGGGGAGAGAAACTGCGGTCGCCCGCCTGACGGGGAGAGAGAATTCTGGGGCTGCAGCCCCGGAGTTCTCTGTAGAAGCCGCTGCCCCCACGCCTGCCAGGGCCAGGAGACGGCAGGAGTCCCCTGTCCTGGCAGGTGTGGGCGGAAGCTTCTCTCCCAGCAGAGAGAAGCTGCCGCCCACACCAGCTGGGACAGGGGACTCCTGGGCTGCAGGCGCTGCTACCGTATCTCCTGCCCCTGGCAGGCGTGGGGTCAGTGGCTTCCAGAGAAGCCGCTGCCCAGCACCTGATGGGACAGGGGACTCCGGGGCTCCATGCAGCCCTGGAGCTCCCTGTCCCGGCAGGCACGGGGCAGCGGCTTCCACAGGGAACTCCTGGGCTGCAGTCTGCAGCCACGGAGTTCTCTGTCCCAGGTAGGCTCGGGGTCACAGCTTCTCTCCCCTGCTGGGCAGCGGGGAGAGAAGCCACAGCCCCTGCCTGCAGTCCTGAGTTCTCTGTCCCTGGTAGGGGAGGCTGAAGCTTCTCTCTGCGCTGCCCTGCAGGGGAGAGAAGCCGTGCCCCTCCTCCCCCAAGCCTGCCAGGGACAAAGAGCAAGGACTTAGGAGCCACGGTATAACCACGCTATAACCAAACTCGTGTTATAGCGGGGAGCGTTATACCAGGGCTCCACTGTAGTTGCAGAGATAAAACAATTGCAGAGCAGAAGAATGGGATGGATGTCAATGAGGCTGAGGGACCAAAGAGAGCAGGTGCCTTTGGCAACAGAAAAACTGCCCAGGAAACTGGGTGACCACAGGGTGTAACTCAGAGGCATGGTAGGAAGTAGGCCAGGGAAACAATAAGGTTGGGAAAGTTTGGAGCCAGCCACTTTGTACAGTCATTGGCCTAAAAGCCAGGACAGAGGGCAGCCTGGATTCCCCTACCAATCCCAGCAAAGGGGCTTATTAGGGCCTTAAACAATTGAGCCATACCCAAAGGGCCCAGGGAGTGTGTACCCCTCATCTAGGGCCACAGAGTCCAATACTTTAGGAGGCCAAACATGCAAGAGAGGAAAAAGACGACCAGTGACCTGGTCAATGGGTTGAGGCCATACCAAGGAACTAACAAGCAGGCTAGAAGGTGGGCAACTCATTAAAGAGGGAGGGAAAGTAAGGCAGAGTTGCCCTGTCACCCAACCTCACCATCAGGTAGTGCCAAAGATGGAAGATGATCAATATATACCAATTTCAAAGCCAGTTTATAAAGTTTTTGCAAAGTTGTGATTTAGAACATAAAACTCAAAACATTTCAACTATTATGTCATATCACAGCATGATGTAACATAATAGAATAGTCCAAATGTTTTGACTTTGTCATAATATATATCATAAGTTGAATTTGTAAGAAACATTTCAGCCAAATTGAAATAACACTTTTCAAAACGGTTGAAGTGAACTTTCACAATTTTGCTCATGGAATATTTTGAAATTTATCATCTTCATTCTGATTTGCAAACTTTTTATTTTAAATGTTCTGCAGAATGAGAATTCCAGATTTCAATCAGCTCCAGTTGACAAATATGTGGATTGATAATCTAATAAGATCCAGTTATTAGAGTATATATACTCATCCGCATCCTCCCTTTTCCCCCATTGAATTATCTCTTCCAAATCTATTTTTCTGAACAATGGAAAACAGCCAGTTTACTAAGGTTGAGGTAAATTGGTGTATTCTGCTGCAAATTTACAACTACCTACCAAAGGTCCTTACTATATACTTGTACCTATTTAAGGGCAGTGTTAAAAGCAATTTTTTTAAAAAGTGAAGTATTTCTGATACTGCATACTTTACCCGTTATGTCATGCTGTTTGAATGACTCACTGTAGATTTGATACTGATTAGGGCAGTGTTTCTTCAACCACTTGCAGACATCCTGCTGGGTCCATAGAGCTACTGGTTTTGTCAGTTTCACAGTACCAGACTGGAGAGACAGAACAGGGAAAGAAATGGTATTTAGCCCTAGGTATCAGATTTGTTTCTAATGCAATTCATACAATGTAGCAAAATAATTCTATCCAGGAGCCTTCCTTAGTGGCAAAAGTGCAAGGGATATGAGGATCAACGGTTCAAGTTTACATGGAGGGATTGGATCTAGTGCAAGATTATCTGCATGTTCTTTGTATCACACAAGTATGACACTCTCTTACCTGTTCCGAATCTAACTTGTATAAATAATTAAGTCAAAGGACCAGATTCTGCCACTTTTCCATAATGATCACCATAAAAAGTCAGCACTTACCCAGAGATACCTCAATAGTTATTGCTATAGTTAAATGTTAACTTTTCAATGGTGAGTAGTGTATACACTTTGATACTAAATATTAGTGCAGATTTAATTATTTTGTAATCAATATGACAAGTCACGGAATGTGCAATTTTTACAGAATTTGGCCAATGTTCTTAATTTTCACGCGATCCTACTCTTGACAGAGACAACTTATTAAAGAGGATGTCAAGATGTTACAGGTCCTGGCTCTCTTTCCCCCATGCCAACTCCAAATAGAGTATGCCTCTTTGCTTAGCTCATGCTCTAGATTACAAAATACACCTCTTCCTTTGAAGCAGGGCGTGAACTCTGAACCAACAGACCATTCATTTCCCTTTTTCCAGATAGATGGATCAGAGTTAAAGTGATATTTTATTCATATAAGTGATTGTTCAGCTGGCTTAATGGGGATTCAGATTTATTGGCTCCATACCACATTTGCTATATTTAAAAGTAAAAAGGGGTTTAGCTTAGTCCGTTAAACTTAACCTGGGCTTCTAATGTCAATCTGTTTTTTTAATCTTCATAATCCCCTCCCCTGCAACTTCCTGTGTCAATGAGGGCAGAGTTTGGGGATAATTGCATTGCACTGGTTTAACAGAGAACAGAACTTGGTTTTCAGAATAACTGGTACTAATGGTGAGAACCCAGCTTGAATTTCAGGTCCCAGGTTGAGTTCACACAACTCAAAGCTAGGAAAAACAATAATTTTACTTGTAAATTAAACAAATTTGATATGTAGTTAGTGAGACACAATAAACCCCACAATGAGTATGACAATCACTTGCTGAGCGGAACCACAATCTCCTGCCCCACCCCCCTGATAATATTTTTGTCTCTCTCCTCCACCCCCTCTTTACCGCAGCATATCTAATGCTATACTGGACTGGAATTTAACTAAGTATTGCTATCAGTTAAAACGGTCACGTACTTGTACAAAAGTGTTAATGCTCTGGATATATTTCTGCAAAACTGGTTTCTCTATAGCTTAGATCAGCATTTCTCAAACTTTTGAGAACCGTGGCCCTTTTTCCTCTTCCTCGGCGGCACGACGGACCCATGTATGTCTGCCGAAAAGCCGCTGAATTGAATACTTCCGCATTCGGCAGCTATTTTCGGCAGACATGCTGAGTGCTTCCGAGAGCGCCAAATGTGGAAGTAGTCTACCGAAAAGCCGCCGAATGTGGAAGTAGTCAATTTGGCGGCTTTTTGGCAGTGGCAGGAGCTCATGACCCCCCTGGGAGCACTTGGCGAGAAACCCCGGCTTAGATGAATTCCTGAGTTCACCTGAGTTTACAAAGGTAAACTCCGAACCTTCTGGGTTAGGTCTTCTGCAGTGTAACAATATGGTTGAAACCTATTTAATTCAACCACAATATATGTTGGATATATTTTTCCAGGCCAGACTATTTCTTTTTTATACAGAATAATTTGGGTTCTAGAGGGGGCAGGTTCAGTGCTATGATGATTTAAAATGTCGTGGAAAAAAAGAGTCTAGAGAATTATGAAAGTGTTCTCTTAAAGATTTCATATTTTCTACAACCCATAGTAACAGAGGCCCGTATTCATTATGTCGAGGAGAGTGACATGCACAAATTTGCAATTACTTAGCACAGGGATGGCCACCTGACCCTGAGAAGGAGCCAGAATTTACCAATGTACATTGCTAAAGAGCCACAGTAATAAGTCAGCAGCCCCCCAGCTGCTCCCACCACCCGCTCCCAGTGCCTACTGCTCACTGGCTGCCCCGACAATCAGCGCCTCCCCCTCCCTCCCAATCAGCTGTTTCATGGTGTGCAGTAGGCTCTGAGCCCTCTGCTTGCCCTCTCCCAAAGGGGCAGCAGGGACATGGTGCCGCCGCTTCCCAGAGCAGAGCCGCAGCACCACGGGGGTGGCAAATCCATGAGCCAATTCCAGAGCCCTGATGGGCCGGATCCAGACCGCTGGCCCCTTACCCACCCCGTTCTATAACTTAACGCAGGAAGTACATTATGGTCCATCTCTCATTTTAGGAATGTGATATATTTCTTTATAAATACACCAATCAGAAATTACTAGATTCTAACGCCAGAGGGGGCCACTGTGATCATGCAGTCTGACCTCCTGTACAACCCAGGCCATAGAATTAGCACCAGATAATTCCTAGAGTGTATCTTTTTGAAAAACATCCTGTCATTATTTAAAAATTGCCAGTGGTGGGGAGTCACTGTTAATTATGCTAACTGTTAAAATGTACACCTGATTTCCAGTCTGAATTTGTCTAGCTTTAACTTCCAGTCACTGAATGTTATACCTCTCTATGCCACACTGAATAGCCTATTAAATATTTGTTACCCATGTAGTTAATTTTCCAGTGGTTCTCAAACTTTTTTCTTCTTTGCGGACCACTTGAAAATTGCTGGGTGCCTTGGCGGACCACTAAATGATCTTTCCAAATGCTGTTTGTATCGTTAGCCAACTATTGTAAAACACTTTGAAAAAAGCCGTTTTATAAAAAAACCTTAATACATGTTATTTTCTTCTACAAATAAAAACAGACAACCCATATTTTAATGGCAGTAGTCTTAATGCGATGGATGTGCCCACTCTCCCGGGCCATGGAGCACCCGAGCTGGGGTTGGGAAGGAGGGCTGTCTCTCCCAGGCAGCCACAGCTCTGGAGCTTGGGAAAGTTGCCTCTTTCTCTGGCCGTCACAGCCCTGCCCATTCCAAATTCCTCCCACCATCTCTTCTCGCACCACTTCCCCCTCCCCCCCCAAGGCCACCATCTCACCTTACATGTGCTTCTTCTCCAGGGTCCAGGTACTTAATTAGTGGAGCCATGCCTGTGCAGCTCCACAAATTAGGTGGGTGGCTCTTCATTCTCTCGTGTGTGGCTGCCCAGGCATGCACCTTAGAGGGAACTATCTGTGGACCACGTGAACGGAGCTCACGGACCAGCGGTCCGCTGACCACAGTTTGAGAACCTCGCTTTTAGATTATAATTAAGTCACCCCTTAACACTCTCTTCGTTAAGTTAAATAGATTGAGCTCTTTGCCTCTACTACTGTATGGCAGGTTTTCTAATCCTTTAATCATTCTTTTGGCTCTTCTCTGAACCCTTTGCAACATGTCAATATCCTTCTTGAATTCTGGATGTGAGAACTGAATAGCAGTATTCCAGCAGTGATGCCAACTCCAGAGGTAAAATAATCCTTCTACTTGAGATTCCCCCATTTTCCGAAGAGTCCCTTTGCCCTTTTGGTCATAGAAGGGCTCATGTCCAGCTGATTATCCTCCATAACCCCCAAGTCACTGCTTTCCAGGATAGAGTCCTTCAGCCTATAATCATCACATACATTCATTGTTCCTAGATGTCAGCACTGGCATTAGCCATATTAAAATAAATGTCGTTTGCTTGCACCCATCTCACCAAGCAATCCAAATCACGCTGAATTAGCAATCTGTCCTTTTCATTATTTAGCACTCACCCAATTTTGTTTGTCTGCTGCAAAATTTATCCGTGATCATTTTTTGTTTTCTTCTAGATCATCGATAAAAACAATAGTTTAGGATTAAGAACTAATCCCTAAAGGACCCCAGTAGAAACACAGTACCAGCGTTTCTCAAACTGGAGTCTGCGGTAGTCCAGGGGGTTTGCCAGCGCTGCTGATCAACTCCTCCCCTTCTCTCCCAGTGCCTCTTACACAACACAAAATAGCTGGCCAGAAGCGTGATGAAGGCAGTGGGAGGGAGGGAGAGTAGCAGGGATGGGACATGCTTGGGGGAGGGGGCAGGAAGAGGAGGGGCAGGGGTGGAGTGGAGAGGGGTGGGAAGAGGTGGGGCAGGTGGGGGGCCTTGAAGGAAGAGGTGGATCGTGGGCAGGGGATTTGGGGATCTGCAAAAAGTTTTAAATCACAATGGGGGTCCTCAGGGTGTTAAAAGTTTGAGAACTGCTGCCCTACGTGGTCGTTCAATAATGATTCCTGATTTAAAATTGTGTTTTGAGATCAACTAGTCTGTTTTTAATCCATTTAATGTGTGAAGTTACTTTTATATCTTTCTAGTGTTTTTTTAAAATCAAAATGTCATTTGGTACCCAGTCAAATGCTTTACAGAAGTCTAACAACATCAACACTATAACCTTTATAAACTAAACTTGTAATCTCATCAAAAGAGATACCAAATTAGTTTGACAGGATCTATTTTCCATAAACCCATGTTGATTGGCATTAATTACATTACTCTCTTTTAATTCTCTCAATTAAATCCCATGTCAGCTGCTCCATTATCTTGCCCAGGATCAATGTCAGACTGACAGGCCTATAATTACTTACATCACCCTGTTTACCATTTTTAATTTTTGGCACAACATTAGCTTGCTTTCAGGTCTTCTGGCAGTTCCCCAGTGTTCCAGGACTTACTGAAAATCAAGATTAATGGTCAAGTGAGCTGTCTAGACAGCTCTTTAGAAACTCTTGGATGCAAGTTCTCCAGAGAGTTGATCTAAAAATGTTTAAATTTAGGAGTTGCTATTTAACATCCTTTTGAGATACAAGTAGAAAGAGTATTCTCATGAAAAGACAACACCTAAATGTACAGCTATCACAAATGAACAAAATCTCAGAACAAATCCTCAAAAAAAGAGTCAACATAGAACTCTTACCCACCAACCTACCCCAGGCAAAAGTCTAATAATAATAATATTAATCCTTGCTCCTATACAGTGCTTCTCCTCCAAAAAATCTCCAGAAGGGCTTTGGCTTGAAGGTTAAATTTAGGCTTGACTGGATTAGCAGGGTAAGTGAATTACAGAATTTTCTCACTTGTAACCCAGGATTTGGGGGAGTATGTGTATCCCAGAATGTGATCAAGCCAATTGCAAACATATTATGTGCATTCAGCCACCATGAATTAATAAAATAGACCACCACAAAGTTAAGGGTTAATTTGAAAAATAGGCTTTCAAAAGCAAGCCTTTACAGTTTCTGCTAATCAGATCGGGAGAAGGGGAAAAGAAAAGTAGACAAGTGAGACTGAAAATCTTGGTGGTTGGAAGACCCTGAGTCTGGACTCCTCTGATATTAGAAGTTAATTGAAAGTTAGGAAAAATGATGATTTAGTAGGTGTCATTATGACTGGTATGTTTTGTAGAAGTTAGTTATAAAAGACTAGCTAATAGAGTGTACTCTGGAGCAGTCCTCTGAAGCCATCCCGAGATTTTCTCCTGACACCTTTCCTCCCTGGTGGGTAAGAAATTGGCCACTGGGAATCTGCTGTTATTACTCAACATCATTCCAGATGTTTGGGATGTTCTAAACCTATTGCTTGTGTCTGTGTGTGCTTAAATCTAATACACTGCAGTTTTAGATAGAGCATGCTTACTTGGATGAATCTTTTATCAAATGGAATTGCTTGTGTGCCCACTGATTTATTCCTGACAATGCCTGGAGTGAAATAGTTAAGTTGCCCTGCTGTGGTTCTGAAAACCCTGGGTAACACATGCTCCACTGAAAAGTTCTATCACATGCCATCTGCTATTTAAATCTCAGGGTTGTTAATGTGAGCATCTTTGGTGACCAAGCTGCCACAACAGTGTGTGCTAAGGTAGTCATTCTAGCAATCAACTGTTTAAACGGTATGAGAAGGCCAACAGTAGCACTGCAGAACTGGTGCTCTCTATCACCAATCCTACTAAAAGAATCACTGCCTTCTGCACTAGCTGAAGATTTCCAATGGGATTTATGGGTAGCCCTATATAGAGTGTTTCATATTAATCTACTCTAGAGACCACAAAGGCCCAGATAACAGTGGCCAAGGTGCATATTGGAGAGAAAGAGTTGTAATCACTGCACCAGCCACACTTGCAAAGAAGACGAAGACGAAGAAGAAAGCACTTCTGGCCAACACTGCCACCTGGACTCTAGAAGCAACTAAGAGTCCAGAACTAACTATATGTGCTACATCTAACGGACATGCTCTTCCACAATAACAATGAGGAATCAGGTGGCACCTTAAAGACTAAAGACCAAGAAACCCACTTCTTCAGATGCATGGGTTCTACAAAAGGGACAAGCACAATTCTCACCAAGCTTCCCAAATTCTTTCCTCCCGTGGAACAACATTGCCTTCAGTTTACCTGGACCAAACTTCATCGAGCTTATACTCAGTGATGGCCCCAATTTGGCCAAACACAGGGGAAGCAGACATCACACCAAGCCTCAATTCAAGACCTAGAGCTATTTGTCACCAGCATGTTGACGGCATCATGGCATAAACCCCTCCCCATCTCTCCCAACATATCATATATATAGCCAAAGGAAGAGTGTGATAGAACGCTATACAATCGCACAAGATTCCCAAATGATCCTCCAATATAATCCTCCTCCTCTTTAATACTTTCACTAAGGAATAACTATTACTGGTCTTCCTTTTCTTTGAACGCAGGTGTCATCACTAGATGAAGATCTGTGAGAGAACAATGAAGGAATGCAAAATAGAACTTCACAGATGAGTCAAATAGTAGCAATATCAGATGACCAATCTCAGTTACATGTACGTAAGAATCCTTCATACACAAATACATCAAACAAATACTTCAACTAAAGAAAGCCATGCAGTAATGATACTTGTGTTGGAATATAAAATTCCACCAGGAACCCATTCAGAAAGAGTCAGGAGTCTCATACCTGAAATATAAACATCTTCTTTATACTGAATTTTAAGATATCTCTATAGGAACACTTGTGGAATTTTTGAAGAATAGAAGAAACATATGTACGTCCTTGTGATGAAAGGCTAAATAGTTCAACTCTTTTATTGCACAAGAATTCAAAAGCAACAATGACTGACTTTTCCCCAGAAAAATGCTGTTTCCACAGTTAAAAATAGCTGTTATTTTTTTAAAGGTGTGTGCCTGGCTGCATTCAAGGACCTGGGAAGTAAGGGGTCCTAAAAGAAAGGCTTGTTAAACTAGAAAATATTCTTAGATGGTCAAGGGACTAGAATGTTTGTCCTCATAACACTGCAGTGAATGCATTTTTCATTTCAATAGATTCCCCCCCCCCCGTATGATTTAAACATACTGTGTTAAGTATTCAAATAGCAAAGTTTACTAACAATCACAATACAAAAGCAAATTTTTCCTTTTTTCCTCTGGAAGTGAAATCTGACTATAGATGTATGTTGTGCAGCATAACAGCTACAAGCCAATGCATAGTAAACCACTGCAAGCAAACACGCACTGCAAATCTTTTTATCATCGCTTAGAAATTTTCAGACTGCGTCTGGCATTAACTTATATCCTCAGCAAAAATAAGCTGTTTTTTTTTCTTTCAATGCTGTGCCCTCATATTGAAACCAAGCATAACATTTAATTCTCTGATTTGCAAGGTCCTGAAGAGCAGAAGACTAGGGATTTTAGAGTGACAACAACGTACAACACTGTCACATTCCGTTTTTGATCATCATCCCAACATGTTTTTCACCCAGGTGCTTTAAGTGTCTAGGTACCAAAATATATATAGAAAAGTTTCCTCGAGTTAAATGCCTCTAAGCTAGATCTTATTAAATATTTCGAATGCAGCTGTGCCCAGAGGCTCAACACAGGAACAAGGCTTCTTATGCTAGGTACTATACAAACATAAAAATAGCACTATACAATTTATAAAGACTAGTGACATGTGAAGAGCGTTTGGGGAAGAGAATACAAAGAAATATATAAAAAATGTGCATTAAAGTTGTATATGTGCATTAAGCATCAACTATCATATCACAAGGAGAGCTGGCCTTTAAGTGAGATTCAAGATCCAGCTTTGTCAAGGTCCCTGATTCTGTCCAGAACCAAGGTATTCTGGGACTTGCAGTCCAGTTAGATAATCAGTAGATTGGGCAACACTATTTGCAGGGCAAGGACTGTGACCAAGAGATGAGGGAAGCATATGAGAACTGTTGTGGGTGTCCGACTGAAAGGAACAGTACCTCCTGTGGAGCCTTTCCTGGCAAAGAGCCTGGGTTATGGAAAACCCTGGGAAGAGACCTAAAGGAATGGGCAAAGGGCTGGGTGAAGGACCCGGAGGAAGAGAGACTTGATTTGGTTTAGAAAGCTAGAGACTGTTGAGAGACCTAGAGAGTACAGCAGCTGCTCACAGGTCCAAAGGCCTGTGGAAGAAGTTCAGGGATAAATGACTATTCATGAGCCTCTGCAAATAAACGTGTAGCAGTTTGGCCTGTTTACAATGAAAAGAGAATAGTTTTGGGGCTTAGCCAAAGTGCTACCCTAGACAATTAGCAAGGGGAAACAGACAGCATCTGTATCGAAAAGTAAAGGAGACAAGACACCCTCTCAAACCCCCTCATCTGCACATCTCCAACCTCACATGGAAATCATGAAGAAATTGTAGACTCTGTGGAAGAGGTGGGTCTTGAGGAAAGTATATAGCCATTGAGGATCAATTCAGGGTTCCATTTCTAAAAGGCATAAAGACATTTCAGAGAGAATTGCCAACAAGTAGAGAAGTCTAGCGGGCGATGGAAGGTAATTAGTGGGTAGGGTTGCCAACCCTCCATGATTGTTCTGGAGTCTCCAGGAATTAATCTTTAAAGATTATATCATGTGATGAAACCCCCAGGAATACATCCAACCACAAATGGCAACCCTATTAAGTAAAAGGGCAGAATTAGGAAAGGCTTTGAAGACAAAGAGAAGGAGCTAGAATTTGATGTGGTGCAACAGAAAGAGCCAGTTATAGAATTCAAAGAAAAAAATGATGCAGTCAGAGTGGTGGACAAAAATATATGATCTTAGTGCATTCTGGATGGACTGGAGGAGATGAAATGAGTGTCAAGAAGGTTAGAGAAGATGAGGTTACAGTCATCAAGATGGGAGAGGACCAGGCACTAAGTGAGAGTTTTGGCTGGCCACACTGAAATAAAAGGGTCGAGTTAAGAAATGTTATGAAGGAAGCAGAGGCAGCCGCAAGATTTGGCCACATGTGACAAACTTTTCTAAAGATCTTGTACAGCTATCATCATAGCATCTAATCACCTTCCAATAGAGCACTACACAACAGGACTAGTATTTATTTGTCACATCTGGTTCGTTCTCTCTCTTCCTCCCCCTCCCCCCTTTCCCCCACAGAGGGACGAAATAAAAGGAATAAAACCCCTTTGAGGAATAGAACCCCTAGGTTACAGACTTAAGTGGCATAGAGAATGGTGGTGTTTTAAGCTATGACAGATAATGGCAGGGGATGGGTAAGAGGGAATTCTGGGGAGAGATAGAGGAGTTTAGTTTTGAGAATAGTAAAATGATGCCAAGACATCTAGGAGGAGATGCTGGAGAGACAAGCTCAGACACAGGTCAGAATGGTGGGAGACTGGTCAGAGGTGAAAAGGTAGATCTCAGAGTCAGAGAAGAAGAACTGCACTTATCCCAACTAGATATCAAACATGCTCTGAAACCCCACTCCCCACTTTCTTCTGTGTGTCGTTTTTAAGCATGTAAACTCCTCCTAGCAGGGACTGTCTTTGTTTATATTGTACATGATTAAATATTAACAAGCATCTAAAATATGATGGCTACTCACATGATGCTATATTTAGGTGTAATGATTATAAAAGCAGTACAAGCCTTGAGTCTGTCAACCTTTCCAAGTATAGTTCTTCTACAGTATTTCAACTCACAACTACGTTTTTGTTAGGAAGTTTGTATTCAAATTATTTTTCAGCGTTGCCTAAACATGACCAAGGCTATGGGTACCCCGAACCATAGAAGGGACTGTACAAAAAATGTTAAATCAGTAGATTTAATGTGTGGCATTTAATTTCATGCTCTGGTTGTTCTACTGTGCAAAGTATACAGTAGTTAAAATTGCCAGCTCAAAATAATACAAAAATCAAAATGAGCTAGTGAATGATTAGATTAACATTAGCACTCAAGTCCTGTTCTCGCCCTTAACAGCTCCGCAAAGTTCTAAACAATGACTTTCAAAGGATCTCATCAGGTGCTGTTTACAAAGCTGCCAATTTCTAGGGTCAATGTATTCACTGGCATTTCTACAGTCTTTATTGACTGTATCTTCCTCCTTAAACAAGTCTGTTGTACTTTTGAATGACAAAGCATTGAAGTGGAGGACAGCAATATTGAATAAATAATTTGAATCACAGTATGTAAAGTGTTTTAAATAAGAGGTTCTCAAAAACTAACTGTTAATAAATGTTGATGCCTGTTTGTGCTTGGGCGTATGCATAGATTACAAATCTAGTAAACCGGTTAGAATGGGGCCCAAGATCCATTAAAGAACACAGGCCTGAACTTGGAGCAGGTCTGCATTTAAGCATTTGTAGTTTCTAGACCCCTCAAGTTTGTAATATCCAATATGCGTATGGACATCCAGCCACAAAGTAAATGTACATCTACACACCAACCAACCAATTTACCTAATGCCATGCCCTAGCCTTTCAGAGCACTAATATGTAAACTAGTGTACAAAAGAAGAATGACACAAAAAGAAAGGCATATGCTGGGATGGATGTGGTATGTAGCTGCAGCAAGAGAGACTTCGCCTCACATTTACAATGTGAACAGGTACCACAGACAACCGGTGAGAGAAAGGAGTGGAACTACTCATGTGTTTAAAGTTAGGAATGGGTTAAGTGGTTGCAAAACTGGGGCCTATAGGTCTTGAACAAATATAAAAAGAAATAATAGTATTTATGAAGCAGATCATTGAAAATGACATCATTGAACACGCTATTTCAGTTCTTGTCAGATCTTTTTTTATAGGCTGTTCAAAAGGTCATAATTTAGCAGTGTTGTTTTCGTAATTTAGCACAAAAAGAAGCAGAGAAGCACATTTGGATCCCCAAAATCAATTTATTTTTAGACATGCTTGGGTTACCCTAAGTTGGGAAAATAGGAATCTTTTTGTTATATCCCAAATTACCTTTCTGCTGCTACACTGTCTGTAAAACTCTTTGTGAATGACTCACATAAAAGTTCTGGAAAGAAAAGATGGACTGCAAAAGAGTTCAGGATGTATTTTTAAGTGACTCCTTAAAATATTCAAGAATTTGGACAGGATCACGTTTTTGATTAACAAACACATTTTAAAAACATCAGTTAAACAGAGAAATCAATTTTTGATTTTCTGGGGGAAAACCCCCTAAAATAAGATTGTATTGCAGTAGTGCCTAGAAGCCTCAACAGAGATTGAGGCCTCATTTTGTCTGGTGTTGCAAGAAACTGTGCATGCCATAAACAGTTTACAGGATATAATATCAAACATAAAAAAGGTGCATGTCACAGAGTGATGATCCCCTTTAAATGGAAACGGGGCCACCAACATCTGTGCCATCGTTATTAGATGCTTCTCTGAAGGGCTGGACCTTAGGAGGGTCAGTTGATAGTTTAGTAGTGGTCACCTACACCTTATAAAGGTACTCAGAGAGATTAGTTTGGCAGTTGGGACCACAAGAAGCTCCTGTGGAAAGTCCTGAGCCAGGGTCTGCAGGGGAAAGATTACTCCAGGGGAACCAGCTTGGGGCCAGCATTCTAGCTAAGAGTGGAGAAAGGGGCCAAGAGAACAGTGGTGGGCTGAAGAGAAACCCCAAAGGGAAAAACTTTTTTGGTTTTGGGGACTTCATAGTTTGGGACACGATCAGAAGGTTAAGACATCTCCAGAACTGACTTGTGTGTGGAAAGCCATGGACACCCACCTCAGGGAGGGAAACTGAGGCAAGGAGTGCCTGCAATGCAACACTTGGCCAGCAGGAGGTATTACAAAACAGCCAGGCCTGCTTACAATCTTTTTTTGGTGATGCAAGCAACCACCACCTTCTATACTGATATCAAGTTTTTAAAAACCACTTACTAACTTTGTATTTGTAATTCAGAACTCTTATGCTGAATTTATTAGTAAAGTGATCTTGGAAAATAAAGAATGATGAAAAATTTTCAAATAATGCGATTCCAATTTAGCGTTAGCAAAGCTGAACGATAATTATTGGGCCTGTGTGGTAAAGACTTCAATTTTGATCAGGAGTAAGCAGTTCTTATTAACAAACACCACTAATGTTTATCAGTTTACAAAGTTATTGGTAACTGTAGTAAAAAGGCAAATAAATCTAGGACTGAAAAAAAATCAACCCACATCCAGTTTAAATGAAAACCATGTCCATATACATTATTTTATTCATAAGAGGGAGTAGAGGTGGATTCTCATGACTGGTCAGTACAACTTCAGGCCACTAGAGTCAGTCATGCCTTTTGTGACTTCTAGGCCCAGGTTCTCAAAATGGTCCAGTAGATTTTTATAGGAAGAAAAGAAAAGGTAGAACCATTCTGTTGGGTTTCACCAGAAGCACAATGAAATGTCGCAAGTGGCTCGGGTCTGACCACTGAACTCGGATGCTACGGCCAATAGAACTCAAATGCACCTAGTGTGCAGGTTAAATAGGGATACCTTTCAAGGAGAAGAACAAGTATGGATTCAGTGGGAGGTTACTCACCCATCATTTCAGCCACTCGAAAAGAAGGATGGCTGTCATATAGGAAGAAGAATTAAAAAAGGAAAAAGGCAATGCAGAATGAGGACATATAGGAAAATTTCCATACCAGCGCTAGTTTAACAAAAGCACTTAGGCATATGCTTAAGTGCTTTGATGAACCAGAACCAAGGTCTGGACAGTCTTTCAGGCAATGCCTGGACTAGTCGGGTCATACCTAGGCACGGTACATAATCCCCCACCCAGTCCTGGTCTTAAATTAAATTCAAAGCTGTAAAAAAGGAAGAAGAAAAAAAAAAAAGTCCAGTAAAGTAATAGCTACTTGATGGGGCTTAGCCAGTTAAAAGGCTGTCATAAGAATAACCAGCTGAAGGGAAGGATATACTGTGTTGTCAAATGAATTATATCACAAGGTGTTATCATGATGGAGATAAAAAACAACATCCAGACAACTGGCAGAAAACAGATACAGTGTTACATTTTTTGTGAAAGTACTTTCACGCAACGAGACCTCACACTTTGAACACAACAATCATGAGTGACAGATGCTACTGTCAATATAATGCAAGTACAATTTATCAGCAAACTGTAAAGAACTGAAGTGGCAGAATAAGTGAGGTGAAGCTAGGGTACCATTCAGCATTGTCAAGGAACTCACCTCACATCATTCTTGATGCCATCGTTGTATGGCAAAGCACTATTGGAACAAGCAGGTCGACAGCCACTTAAATAAAGTCACAAGCATTGAAGTATGTTGCAGAATTGACCATGAGGCAATCACAAAGGAGCCTCAATATTGTCAGGCAGAACTCAAGGACAATTTTAGAATGTTCACAGTTGGAGGCCACTGATCTTAGCAATGCTAACATGGATATATAACACAGATAGTAACAAAGACCTCATTTCAGCAAGGTATTTAAACAGGTAACTTGAGTGACCTTGTTCCTGCTGTTATGTAGTTAAACAATATGGAGCTGGAAAGGACAGAGAAACATCCAAAAATCTGAAGGATAAATTCAAGATTAGATTTACTACTTTAGAATTCTAACAATAAGAATTAAAAGAAATTTTGATCAACCATTCTACACTTGCATTACTGATCGGTAGAAGATCTTTGACTGTTTGACATAAGCAAATAGAGACAGCAGTGCTTGACACATAATTCTTGACTAATTTAATTGGATTCCTTCTGACTCAATTCAGCAATCAATGATCAGCAATAAGAATTGCAAACAGAATGACAGGGTGCTTTGAAATGGGAAGAGTTAGACATGGCTATGTTTTTTTACTACACCTCTTTAATATGCATTATTAGACTACTCTAAGAAACGAACTAATGTTTGCTGGCTCAAATTATCAAGTGTAGATAATTTAGCTATTAATCTAATGTTTGAATAAATGTATTTGTCTGTATCTGGAAGAATATTGCAACACAAATGTAAATTCAGGAAGAATAAAAGGAAAAAAGGAAAATGAGTCATATGCAAAGTATGCAAAATATGGGTAAATAAGTTACTCAAAATATATTACAAATTCAAAAACCAATTACTTTAACAGAAATTTTTTATATGTACATAAGTTTGGGAGATCAGGCCTGTTTTTTATATGGTGAGAAGTGGCCAGTTTTTGAGGAAAAAGACACTCATTTCCAAGCAATACAACATAAAAGTCAATTTTTACTCATGGGGAAATTCTGCACAACTGCAGTGCATCAGAAAAATCCCTCCTCCCGCCCCCACAGAAACTCTGCTTCCTTGCAGAAAATGGTTATGTGGGGAAGCAAAGAGAAGGTGCATCAGTACTAACTCACCCCTCCCAGCAGCTCAGACACTCAGTTCAGGCAAGGGAGGAGGTGGGGGGTGGTAAATCACTGTGGGAAGGGGGTCTGAGAATACCCTGACCACCCAGGGGATTAGTCCCAACAGGGAAAGGGGGGTGAGGATGGAATTCCCCCTCCCCCTTCCCTGCACAGAGTGGGATCAGACCAAGCCCCAGAAACTTCTCCTGGCTGCAGGAAGCTCTGCACCACAAGGGAGGGATGTGGGGGTATTCCAGGTGGCGGGGAGAAAGGCTCAGCAGGGCAGATTGGTGCAGAGGTTGGGCAGGGGGAGCAACTCCCCCCCACCCGAACACCTGCAACGCCCCCTCCACCAAGCCTCACCCCCTGCATCAGGAGCTCCCCTATACCCAGACCCCCCTCCCATTGAGCCCCAACCAGCTGCACCCTGACCCACACCAAGCCCCACTCCCTCCCCTCCACTGAGCCTTAACCACCTTCACTTCACCCCCCCTGCAAAGTCCCGTTCCCCCTTCACCCAGAATCCCGCCCCGAGACACTGTGAATCCAGATTTCCCCTGCCCCTAGACTCCTCCACCAAGATGCTTACACCCAGATTACGCCACACAGAAGACTAGTACTTTTGAGGGAATTCTACACCGACACATTTTTAAAATTCTGCAAAGTTCTGCATATTTTCATTTTCAAAATAACACAAAACAATGTAATCACACCATTTTCAATTATTTCAGTAATTTATTTCAAAATACTTGTCAGCAAATTAAAAATCGTGTGATTAGGTTGTGTTATTTTGACAAAATATGTAGATTTTAAAAATATTGTGCGCAGAATATTTAAATTTTTTAGGCGCAGAAATTCCTCAGGAGTAAATTTTTAAGCAAAGGGAGCTTGGACATAAAAAATTGGAATATTTTGCTATTTCATCAAAATTGTGAAACTGATAAAGAGCAGAATAGCATGGAAATCTGTAGGCATGTGTCATAAGTATGAAGTAGTTTAGAATTACTGTTTTACCTGTGAAGGGTTAACCTGAAGGAACCTGAGAGGAGATGACGTAATCAACCTCTGGAACAAAGGAAAGGGCTTTTACTTTCAGTTTCTCCTCAGCTCGCTCGGGGTCTGTCTGTGCCGTTCCCCTGGCTATGGGAGGAACCACATCCATGTTTCTATTCTACATTTCTATAATCTTCTAAGAAAGCCAAGTCCAGCAGTAAGTGATTTGTAAGCTTGAACTGTATCACTTGATAATTGGTCCAGGGTGTTTCTTTGCTGTTAAGCTGTAGCAGTGGAAGAATTCCCAGAAAAAGGGGGGGGGGGGAGGTCAGTTATGCTATGTGATGTAAGTGAGGTGTTTAGTCTATTGATTTCTGTATAAGAGATTTATGGCTCTGTTTTCTCTAAGTAAAATCTTTAAGACTCTGACTGTTTGTTTCCATTGGATTGATCCTGGTTTGGATCGGGCACGTCTCACAGAAAGTGAGGGTTTGTGGTCTTTGTTCTCGAATCTCTCCCAGGTAAAGGGAGATTTGGGGGGTGTTACAAGGGGGTTCCAATTTACCCTAACCCATGGTTTTGGGGGCTTAAACTGGTGGTGGCAGCATTTTCCAAGCCCAGACATTGGGGAAGTTTATGTTCTGGGGGGAAGTTTTAACCTAAGCTGGTAAAATAAGCTTGGGGGGTGATTTCTTCTTTTATGCGGCGTTCCCACATCTTTACCCTAGAGTTCAGATTGGGGAGATATACCTTGACAGCATGCAACTGCATGAAACAAAAATGGCAAATTTGACACATGCCTCTATGTAAATAATGACTACAGCCATCCCAATCCTAATAACTGACATTTAAAATGTATCACAGCCAAAGGGTTACAAATAAAGAAAGATCATGGCAAGCATACAAGTAGAAATGAAGCAAAGTCCATTACAGCCATACAAAATGAAGTATGTTACATCAATTACATTTAATGTCATCTAAAACTTCCCTATCTACTCAGGCATAAGGAGCAAGATTCTCACGTGGGGTATAGCTATTTTGTCCGGCACCAGCAGCAGAATCTGTGGATTCAGGGTAACTGATCAAGAGAGTAGCAAACGTGCGAAAGGATGATTATTCCATGGTCTACAACTGGCTGCTTTTCATAGATTCCCAGGATAGACGGGATCATCATTGTGATCATCTAGTCCAACCGTGTGTAACATGGGCCATTAACAGTTCCCCCAAATAATTCCTTTGGAAATAGAATATATCTTTTAAAAAACGAAAGATTCGGTCTTGAATATTTTAGCTCCACGGGCAGTTTATAGGAGTATAAATTAAAGCAGCTCTCGGGATCCTCCAGCTCAGCATACGGTGACCAGCATGGTACAGACTGCTGCAGGAATGGGGGGGGGGGGGGAAGGGGAGCTTTATGCCACTTTTACCTCTCCACCCTCATCCTGTAGCCTGCGTAAAGCAGCTGCACCTCATTATCTGAACCAATGTGTGAGCACCACCAGCAGAGGTGAAAGTAAGACTGTACACCCTGGTACGGCGTGCTGGCAAGAACCCGTGCGCCATACTGGGGCGGCCCAGCTTCCCCGGGAGCAATTTAAAGGGCCTGGGTGGAGTGGCTGGAGCCCCAGGTCCTTTAAATTGCCACCAGAGCCCCCCTGCTGGAACCCTGGAGTAGCAGCTGCGGGCTCTGGGGGCTATTAAAAGGGCCCAGGGCTTCCCTGCTTCTACTGTCCCAGTCCTTTGAATAGCCGCTGGAGCCCCACAGCCGCTACTCCAGGGCTTGGGGGGCTAGTTAAAGGACAGGGCAGTAGAAGCCAGGGAGCCCTGGGACCTTTAAATAGCCCCCAGGGCGAGGTGGGGGGGGGGCTCCAGGGCTATTTAAAGGGCCCTGGGCTCCACCTGCCTCTGCCGCCTCATCCTTTAAATAGCGCGGGAACCCCACCACTTCCCCAGGGCTCCAGGGCTATTTAAAGGATGGGGCAGCACAGGCAGCTGGAGCCCCAGACCCTTTAGCCCCCAGAGCCCTGGGGGGGGGGTGCTCTGGCGGCTAGGGCTCTGCCACCCAGGTCCTATAAATAGCTGCGGGAACTCTGCAGCTCCCGCAGCTATTTAAAGGACGGGGAGATAGAAGCAGGGAAGCTGCAGACCCTTTAAATAGCCCCCAGAACCCCCTACCCTGGGGCTCTGGGGGCTATTTAAAGGGCCCAGGGCTCCCCTGCTTCTACCACCCATCCTTTAAATAGTGGGGGAGCAGTGGTCCCCGCTGCTATTTAAAGGACAGGGCAGCAGAAGCAGCTGGAGGCCGGGCCCGTTAAATGGGGGGGGGCGCTCCTGGGGCTATTTAAAGGGCCCAGGGCTCCAGCTGCCTCTGCAGCCTGGTCCTTTAAATCAGTGGTCCACAACCTTTTTATCACCGCGGACCGGGGGGGGGGGGGGGTTGAAAAACGTAAAAAACGTGAAAAACATAAAAAAATATTTCTTGTGCGGCCCGGTACCAATTGCTCCACGGACCGGTAGCGGTCCGCGGCCCGGGGGTTGGGGACCACTGCTTTAAATAGACACCCAGAGCCCCGCTGCTGGAGCCCCCAGCTTCCCCTGCTACCAGGAGGGGGGCGGAGGAGGGCACTTACCAGTATGGGGCTGGGCTGATGCCAGCTCTGATCCCCTCTAGCCCCGCCCCTTCTGCCTGAGGCCCCGCCCCCTTTGGGGGCCAGAGCTGGAAACAACCTAGCCCCGTACCGGTAAGAATTTATTTTTACTTTCACCCCTGACCACCAGCCACCCCTATCCTCCTGACATAAAGGGACAGAGCTGTCCTATCTCGGACATTTAGGATGGGGCATGGACAGACAGGGCTGCACTGGAGTGGAGCTACACCTTGTCCTCCAATGACGTACGTTAGTGCTACAAGGGATCTACTCTAACTTCTGTCAGGGCTAGGAGGCTGAGGATCAGCGAGCTGCGGCCAGAATTAGGGCCTAAGAATTTAATGGGTGTTTTGGATTTTGCATTGGCACTAAAAGAAACAAAGAGTTAACACCTTTTAACATATTTGGACGCTCCAAATTAGCTTCCGATCACCATACTGATGTTTAGGTCGTAAATTCAACTTGCTCCAGGGGTCTCGCACATTCGCAAGTTGCCATTTTCTGAACCAAAAAGGACGAGCTCTGCACTAGAAACTTTTGCTGGCAAAAATCCGAGAGTAGACACAGCTCTACCGGGATAAAAGTCCTTTTGGCAGCACAGCTTATTTCGTTCAGGAAACTGGTATCACCAAACCATTTTAATCCCAGGATAAGCTGTATTTACACTAGTAGAGTTTGCCAGTAACAATATACCGGAAGAGCTACCCTGGCAAAGCTTTTCTCATTTAAATGGCTTGATTTAGATGAGATCTACAACAGCAATTTCCTTTGGAGAAAGTATTTTGTGTTTCCTGACTTGAACTCCTGGGCAGTTGCTGTGCACTGTTTAAACAGCTGCTTCATATCAGAGGTGGAGGGACCTAATTCATAGTTAACATAGTAAGAATTTCAGGATGAAAAGTGCCAGGCGGGATTTTGTTGTTTCAATCTTACCAGGTACCGTAGTTACTTTGTGGAGCTAATGACAGAATTATTTGAACAAATGAGGGTATTAACATCCTGAGAGGATCTTAATCCCCATTACAGAGAGAGACAGGTTTCTTTCTTTCCATTCAAGTGAATCACAGGGTTTTTTTTGGCACTTTTGTTTCCAGCAGAAGTACCAATTAAGAGGATTCTATTGTATCAGACAGTATAATGTTTTTGTGCTACATATTAGTCTTTCTGAATAGGTTCACTCATCTGCAGAAGTCAAATACAGCATCCAAGGCAGCAGAGACACTAAGGGTACATCTACATAGCAAAAATTAAAAAAAAAAAAGAGTCTGCAACAGCAAGTCTCGGAGCCAGGGCCAACTGATTCAGGCACACGCTACAGGGGTAAAAATAGCTGTGGAGATGGCCAGGCTTGGGCTAGAGCAGTGGTTTCCAACCTTTTTTTTGGCCATGCCCCACCTAAGCATCTCTAAAATCCTGATGCCCTCCCCCCCCCCCCCCGTGACATAGAATTCTTATTATTCAAAAAGTGAACTCCTATTCATGTGGAGGAAGCCTAAAAGACCATTAACTTGGTCTAAACAAGCTTCCAAAGAACATGGCATCCATGAAAGAGAAAAATAAAAGAACGAAAGGACAGTTGAAGTACTGAGGAAGAAATCACTAAGAAATTGTTAAAAAAAAGAATAATAATATGAAGTGATATGAAAAAATAGCAAATAAAGATTCAAAACATATAATAGAGAACTGAAATGCATAAATATAAAATAATTTTAATGGAAGCTTTTTCTGTAATACTTTGATCATTTTAAGGAGACCGTTCATCATGGATAGCGGGTATGAAACCAAATTTTAAATATTCCTCTGAATACTGATGAACTTTTTTCTTGCTTGCACTACTCATTTTATGCATAGGGTTTATGAAAGCAATAAATGTGAGAAAAGCTTATGAAGTGAAATGCACTTTGATGGTTGTGATGATGGTGATACACTAGGCATGGGCAAAAGCGTGCACGCGGGCAGATTGCACTTAAGTGTGAACGGTTTGCACTCGGAGTGCAGAGCCCCTCCAAGCGGCCGCCAGGGGTGGGGGCATCGGCAGTATATGAGGCCCCTAGAACCATAAGAAATGCAAAAAATTCGCTGTTAACTCATTCTCGAATTGCCCCCCTTAAAAATCAAATTGCCCCCCTGTGGGGCGTGCGCCCCATGTTGGGAACCACCGGGCTAGAGCCTTGGCTCTGAAATCTGGCAAGGCAGGGAGGATCTCGGAGCACAGGCTCCAGCCTGGAGTGTCTACACGGCTATTTTTAACACTGTAGCACAAGTCACACACATCCAAGTCAGTTGACCTGGGTTCTAGGACTTGTTGCCATGGGACGGTATTTGCTGTGTAGACATACTCCAACAGCAATCCAAATCTTTTCTGGATAGCTCTGCTAAACACCTCTAACTATAGTTTCTCAAATACATTTGAAGCAGAACTTTATACTCCATGTACATGCATAGAAGTAAAAAGAGATGTTGGAGTCTTGGCTGAAAAATCAACGTCTTCTTTCCTCATACGACACACCATTTCCAGTGAAAGAGCAGGAGAAAGGGAGCTGTATCAACAGATAGCTTAAATAAGCCACTTATTTAAATTCCTTCAATTAGCATTACAGAAGATGTGAAGGTGGTCATAACTAAAATAAATATCTAGCAGGGCAGTGTGGTAGGTATTTTTCAAAACACTCAGTTTGCTTTTGACTTGGATTGAGTTTCAAGTTTCTCAACTGTAGTTAGCAAGAGTGGCCTTAACGACAAAAAGGTCAAGTAAATTTCTCCTAGAAGACAACCATGTAAGTGACCCCATTTGAAATGAGCGCATGAGGAGATAAGGAGAGTTTAGACAGAATTTGATGCCAATATTATAGATATGCAGCCTACATGCTACAGCAATGAGCATGTTAGACACATAGATGTTAAATGGATTAGATACTATTGGTCAGATTCTCATGTGGTGGAAATTATGGACTTCAGTGGAGTGAATGCAATGTGTAACCTTCATGAAGAGGGATCAACCAGTGGGCACTTCAACAATTGGGCTAAGAAAACAAATATGCAAAGGACAAGCTGTTGAGACTAGAAAAAGTAAAAAACAAGAATTCCAAAAATGTACCTACAAATCAGGGAAGATATTGGCCTGTCACCTACAAAATAATAGAAAAACAAGTCGAGGGCCCTTTAACTTGTGCTACAAGGCATTTTAAACCATCTGTTTAAATTCACCACACTTCCATTACTGTCAACTTTTAACAGAGAAATACAATAGCACAGTCAGTCATCATACTGTAGAGATTGAGGAGTTAGAATCACTTCTAATTTTTTAGTTTTTTTTTTTATTTTGCATTATATCACTCTGCTCATTTCTCTTTCTTCGACAATGGTCATTTACGGTTTGTTTAAACAATGGGTGAAACTTCTGTCAATCATTCCATCTCTACCCATAGTAAGAACAAGAATGTCATCTAGTGAATGTTATTTATGCAAATTATCTAGAGATCGTTCACAGTAGGTAAGCTCAATTTATCACTTTTTTAGACCTTGAATTTGACCCCTGATTCAGGAAAGCACTCAAACACATGCTTAACTCCTTCAGTATTCAGGACAGCACTTAAGCACGCAACTTCAAGTTTCTTCCTTCTCTCTGCATGTGTTTAACTGCTGTGCTGAATAAAGAGGTCTTCCTGTAGTCTATAGGGCTAGCTTGCCTTTATTATATTTACTGCTTTGCCTTCATTATATTCTGCCTTTATTATATTCAGCAATAATGCAAGGAACCTGCAGGACTATATCCCTGAAATACATTGGCTTCAGCAGTTAGCATAAGGCTTGAGGCCTATGAATGTTGACACAGATAAATGACTGAATGGTAACCCCTAAGTTTTGGGGAACTGGAAATAGAGAGTGTAAAGGGAAATGTTGTCCATAATGATAACCACAAAAATATGAGCTAACGCCATCTTTTGGAAAGAACATCCAACCACAAGAGTGCCAAGACCAACAAATTGATGTATATAATAGTAATAAGCTGTATCCCAGCCTGTGTGCCAGAGGGGAGAGAGAGAGAGAGATGGCCTTTGGGAAGTGTTACCTTTTCATGTGTGTATACATACCTGCCTACTGTGGGTTCCATTCTATGCATCCGGTGAAGTGGGCTGTAGCCTATGAACGCTTATGCTCAAATGTGTTAGTCTCTAAGTTGCCACAAGGACTTCTCTTTTTACAGATACAGACTAATATGGCTGCTACTCTGAAAGAACAATAGGTCATCCCAACCCTGGGGACAAAACAATGAGTTTGGGGAAATATAAGCAGAAACAAAAAGCCATTTTGAGATCCATCACTTAGGGGAGATAGGGAACAGCACCCTCTCTGTTAATATACTTATTCTTGTTTTGTTGCAAACCCAGCGCAGTTCTGTGTATTAAAGTGAGGACTAGACACTGCAGGAGGACATCTCTGGTGATCTAGGTGTGACAGGTTTGACTCCCCCCCGGATGTCACTTGAAGTGCTGGGGTCTCACTGAGCCCACCCATTCCACCAGCCTGGGCTTCCTCACCCTGATTATGCTGTACCAGGCCCTCAAGCCTTCATTAGCACGCGCACAGACAAACAGAAGTAAGGCCACACCCAGCTGCAAACACAGACTGAAATCAGCTCTGTGTGAGAGGATTCAGGGCGAAGATTCACCCAGCCCTCACGTGCACTTTCCCTTTGGGGAATAAACCCAAAGTTATTGTCTTGCACTGTGTAGAAAGATCTGTACAGTGCAAGCTCACAAAAATTCACCCTCTCCCTCAATGTGGAGAGAGATATGTACAGTTTCTTGTCCCCCTCCCCCTCCCCCCCCCCCCCCCCCCCCGATAGATTGCACAGACTAGGTTATGTTATAAACAAGAAATAAATGTATTAACTATAAAGGACAGATTTTAAGTGATTATAAGTGATAGCAAACAGATCAAAGCAGATTACTTTGGTAAATAAACAAAAACCACATACTGAGCTTAACACACAATAGATAGGATATGAATTAGAACATTCTCAAATCTAAAATCTCCCTTACCACAGATTAAGCAGATTACTTGTCATCTTACCATGAGCTGACATGGAGAACAACTGATCTCTTTAGAACAGCCTTTAACATATTTGAAAACTTATCAAGTCACCCCTCAGCCTTCTCTTCTTGAGAAGAAACATGCTGTCCTCCCTGGTATTTTTTTCTCCCCCACTCCTCCTTTAAAAACAAAAAAACTTTTCTTCTGAGGTTTTCTAAACCTTTCACCATTCTTGTTGCTCTCGCCTGGGCTCTCTCCAATTCATTCACATCTCTCAAAGTGTGGCACCCAGAACTGGAAACAGCACTCCAGCTGAGGTCTCACTAGTGCCAAGAGTGGGACAGTTACTTCCAATGTCTTACATATGACATTTCTGCCACTAAATCTAGGCATTCCCAAGTCCCTTTTGTGCCTCTGGGAGGGCTTTCACACATAGGCCATTAAAACCATTTTCAAAAGAAAAATGAATAAAGTGAGCTATTGTAACTGCTAATCAGTTTGTAGGAGGTGCCTAGTGAACGAACTTTGCAGATTAATGTAGTTATTGCTATAATACAGATGAGGTGATCTGCTAGGAGAGGGTGGAGTGCCAGCAGTCAAGCATTAAACTGCTTTCCTATTTTAAGCATTAAATTGGTTCTTTTATTATGTCTCGATTGTAAAAGCATAATCCCTTTTAATCAGGATTTTATATTTTAAGGGCATTTTTATATTTTTCTTCCCCATCCAGGCACTTTTGTCATTAAAATACTGATTTATTTTCAAAGCCATATCCGTAAACCCATTTAGAGCCACTTCAAAGCAGAAAACAGTTTTTGGAAGGCTTTGTTGGGCAGCTTCATAGTGAGAAGAAGAATAACTACAGTATTCATGTGCATACTTTATGGAACCAATTTGTCACCCCCCCCTCCCCCCCAACACAAAATCACTTTTAAACTATGTACTCCTTTTCCCAGAGAGGAAATTCAGCTTTAAAAAGTGAGTTTATGTCTTCATTTGTCTACAATGAGACTAGTACAAAGAGAATAAAGCTTGAAGCTTATTTCCATAGTATTGTCACCTTTGCTGTTTACTGCTTATATGCTTACTAATCACTGCTGCAGCATATATAGTAATAGCTCTTCCTCTTCCTGCACAGACCCACATTAGTATTATGGGGAAAAATACAAATACTAAGATTTCCTTTTGATTGCCTTGGCAGGAGAATAGAAACCACACAGATATAGATTGGCTCGTTGTTTCCTTATGCTCCCCCATCTGTTTCTCTCCACCTATTGTCTCTTGTCTTATACTTTGATTGTAAACTCTTTAGTGCAAGCACCATCTTTTTGTTCTGTGTTTGTCCAGCACGTAGCATACTGGGGTCCTGGGAGCCATGACTAAGGGTATGTCTTCACTACAGCACTAGGTCGATTTCCCTTAAGTCGATTTTCTAAAGTAGACTTTAGAAAATGGACTTAGTGCATCCCCACAGAGGACAGCAACACCGTGTCTGTCCTTAAACTTTTGCAGGGGTCGACATAGGGAGTGTTGCACTATGGGTAGTTATCCCACAGTGCCGGGAGGCCCCAGCTGTCACCACCTTTCGGGGCAGCCAGGCACGCTCCCCAGGGGACCAGCCCCAGTCCGAGCAGCTCCGCGGGCCCCCCCGCCCGCCGGATCAGCCCCGCGAACCCCCCCCCGCCCGCCGGATCAGCCCCGCGAACCCCCCCCCCCCCGCCCGCCCGAGCAGCCCCGCGCCGGACCCCCCCGCCCGCCCGAGCAGCCCCGCGCCGGACCCCCCCGCCCGCCCGAGCTGCCCCGCACCGGACCCCCCCGCCCGCCCGAGCTGCCCCGCACCGGACCCCCCCGCCCGCCCGCCCGAACTATGATTTCTCTGTTGTCACAGTTATTTGGCCCCACTGTGCTGTGTAGTTTTTTCATATTATGTTAGTTGTGTAAAGAGAAAAAGACAAACCATAGTGTAAAATAAACCCATGTCACTAAGAATATACCTAAACTCCATGTCACTGGATTTCTACTCCAATAAGAACCTACCTGCAAGATTTTGTATATGGAAGATGGAATTTCCATGAAGATATTCTCATCAATTGGACCAACCACCAAATTATGAAGAGACCACACTCATTTCATAAGGGCAGAGGTCATTGTATGTTTCTGTTCCACTGGTCAACAGTCATTTGCTGAATTGCAGATGCAAGTTTGTGTGTGTAAAGACAGCTGTAGTTTGAAAAGCTGAAAGCTTTTTTCCATTTTTTGTTTGGCATTTGCTGTATTTCCATGTACAAGTTTGACAGTTATTTTCCACACAAATTGTGTTATTTATGCACAGTTTGGAGGGCTTACGCTTATCTAAAAAAATTTCCAGGGTAATTCAAACAACTTCTCTGCCTGGATTAATATTTAATCAAAAATATAACATCACTGCTCTAGCAGATTCAAGTGAATGTTGAGAGAGAAAAGAGGATGTTCATATTGAGCATTTCAGCCCTCCAATTTAGAAACACTGAAAGGCAGAAGACGTGCAAGTTTCTAACTACAAATTAAAAGAAAAGCACAACATCGAAAATGAAGATAGAAGCAAGAACAGCTAAGTGCTGTAGATTACAAACAACTACAAAGTGAGACACTAGGGAGTCCCATTACCCTAAAAGGTAATGTCAATTGAACTACATGCCAAACTGAAATTTTTTTGGAACCATTTCAGTACTCAGAGCAGTAGGTCCTATAGACAGAGTCTCTAACGATATTTACTAACTAGATCAAAGATTGGGGCAGGAAGAGCTGTTGTGTGTCACTATAACCATAACTAATAAGGAAGAAAATCCACATTTAATTTCCTTCCTCTAGGGTTTTTCTTAAGAAATGAGCTATTTGAAACAGAGCTATTAGAGTTCTGGTGACACTCCCCCCCCCCCCCCCCCCATCATGAAATGTTTGGTAACCTCAGCCACCTGGCCTGGGTTTCAGCCTCAGGTTTGCAGGGATATCCTGGGGCCACCCCACTAGCATTTTCTCTCCCCTGTCATTTTTCAAAGGGAAAAGCTTAAAACAAGAACATCCTGTTCAAATACATAAAAATAACTCTTTTGGAGTTTTTTTGAAGCATGACATTGGCCACCAGAGTCTAGAACCATGTGAGATCTGGCCAATTCACCCTTAAGTGGGGCAGATATAATAAAAGGATTTAAAAAAAAAACACCAAAGAACTAAATTAAAAATTCCCATTTAAATTTTTTTTTAAATCAGACTTCATTATCGGAATTAAATACTGGTTTATGTTTAAAACTAAACTTATTTAAAATTAAATTTGAAATTATGGCAACTTATGTTAAAGCCTTTGCTCACAATGATCTATTAATCAGTTAAATGTTGAAAAATATTAAGTGATAAATGTTTGCTGCTGGTGTTTTAAAGACAGTCAAACCACTGAGCTGATGGCTAAGCACCTGGAATCAGAGTTTGCTGAAATGTTAAACCAGTTTTTGACAGAAGTAGCTTCTGCTAAGAAAGAGAGACTATTTCCTCCATTTCAGTTCACTCAACTGGTTCAGTTCAATGACTATTTCATTCAAAAGTTAAGAAATTAATTTTGAGTTGAAAAAGCAGGAAAGCCTCTTTTCCTCTTCCAGTGTATGACAAGAAATTAGGTGTAAGGAAGAGATCTACTTATTCTAAAATTGTGAAGGACATGGTGACTAGAAATAACCTGTTCAGTCTGTTAACTACAGATATTACTTCTTTGGTGTAATAAATCAGCCAGTTTTAGATCTTTTGATAAAACATTTTTTTTCCTTATCCAGGACAGAAGGTAGATTTATTTAACAATTAAAAAAATAAATACTGCTTTCACGCATTTAACTGAATTTCCATCTAAATAGAGCTTGACCCAAATGACAAGTACAAGATTAATCATCTAGTAAATAAGAAATGCATCACTCACCTTAACACAAATGCAAAAATTAAGAATCTGGATAAATGTAAAATAAACTATATAATTGCTCAAATAAATGTGATAGAGATAGATACATACTATCCTGCTGGCTAGTTTAAAAAACATAAAAGGACCAAATTGAGCATAAGGGCTGTATTTAGTTGCAAATCAACTTTTCAGTGGTTACCAACCAATGAGAATCAATGCATCTTTAGGAAAATAAAGTACACATGCAAAACAAGATTAAAATCAACTATTTAAATTACATCTTTAAATCAGCAAGCAAGAAACCTTGATTTAAATCAATCCACCCCATCATTAAAAGTCCTCATTTACCTAACTGTGTTTGTGTGAGTGAGAGAGAAAGGACTGGATGGTACCCAGCAAATGTTGACTTTTTAACAGCCCCATTGTAACAGGATCTGTTTTACTTGACAACATAATCCTATAAAAAGAAGTTACTAATGCAAAACTTGTGCTTTTGGGGGAATTCTCTGTTTCGGATGCTCATTTCTTTTATTCTGCCATTAAAAATGGAAGCTAAGGGCTAAAATTCTTTACACGTTGTCAAGACAAAATATCCTTACGCATCACCAAAGCTGGATAAATATCAACCTAACAGGTGCCGCTTAGAACCAGCCTTATTCTCTCTGTGCTCAGAGGCATGCTGTTAAAGTCTGTGTTGCATCACGGGGCCATTAACTACTGCCATAAGCAATCAAAATTCCATGAAATCAGTGGAGTTGCTCCTGTCTACTCTAGTGGTGATATTTGGCCTGATGAGCTGAGATAAGGGAACAGTAGTTGGTTTACAATGCTCAACCTTTGACCTTTAATATTTTTGAGGTAATTTTTTCATTATGGAAAAATATAAAGAGCCCCAAAGTGCTAATAAGATACATTACAAAAGAAGGAAAAAAAATGTTCAGCACATTGATACCTATAAAGCACTTGTCAGCAGAAAATTGTATCACTTCATCTACCATTTTATTTTCTTACAGTTTTTGTTCAGATTTGAAATGCCTGTAAAGTGTCTCCCAAGTCAGATATAAAACTGCAATTATCAACTACACACAAAAAGTGCAACTGTAGCTCTAGTGGTTACCATTAGGCAGTCTGAAATATTTGCCAACAGTTACGACCTAATGAGAACAACGCGAGACATGATATATATATATTCTGTAGATGAGACTCAAACTTTTCTGAATAACTTTTTTCTTAATAAAGGAAGGGCCAGTTTCTAGTATGTTGTTCACAATGAATAGCAATGTTTTCAAAATCATGAATTAAATTTGCAAATGAGAACAAAAAATATCAGAAAATTTGGGGCTAGAGGAGAAGGAAATGGGGGAAAAAAATCAAGATGGAAATGAGTCAGAAGAAATGGCATTAAGGATAATGGATAAAATTGAGGAACCACTATGTAAGATCATACAGCAGGGCTAAGTGAAGCTATTGGGGCAAAATGTCTTTATAAAACCATCCCTGGCTCTTAGTGAAAAATCAAAAAAAGAGGGTCTTCAGCTTTGTTTAGGTCCATTCAGCAGTGTAGATTTTAGTTTGTCTTTTGACACACTGCTAAGATTAAAAGCAATCACTCACCAGGAACAGAGCACACACATGTGCATATGCACAAAACACACCCTTATCCAGCATCTATTTGTGTGGTCTCTACTTGGGTAGAGTCTCATTGACCTATCCATATCAACCCAAACATATGCCATTAAAGGCTTTATACCACATTTGTGTATTTAGTGCTTGCTACATGTCCTGCAGGGAGAGAGAGAAGATTTCTTCAGTTTTTCCATATCAATTCATCTTTAACATCAGATGCCTTAGTTACTGTGAGACAGGGCCGGCGACAGGGGGGTACTACGGGTAGAGCTGTACCGGGACCCCCGACTTTAGGGGGGCTCCGGTACAGCTCTACCCGTAGTCATCCGGGGCGGCTCTCCCCCGGACGAGCGCCTGTCCCCGGCCGGAGCAGAGCCCGGCCAGCGGCAGCGGCTCAGTCCGGGGGAGGGGGAGGGGGAGGGAGCAGCAAGGGAGGCTCTCGCTGCTCCTCGGGTCTCGCTGCTGCCAGCTGGTGGGGGGAGCGCCGGCTGGGCTGGGGAGCACCCAGCCACTGTCAGCTGGGGGTGGGGGAGCGCCGGCTCGGCTGGGGGCCCCCCAGCCGCTGTCAGCTGGGGGGGGGGGCGGCAGGGCTGGGGGGCCCCCAGCCGCTGTCAGCTGGGGGGGGAGCACCGGCTGGGCTGGGGGCCCCCCAGCTGCTGTCAGCTGGGGGGGGGGGGGCGGGGCTGGGGGGGTGGCCGGCTGGGCTGGGGGGCCCCCAGCCGCTGTCAGCTGGGGGGGTGGGGGGGAGCGCCGGCTGGGCTGCGGGGGGCCGGCTGGGCTGGGGGCTCCCCAGCCGCTGTCAGCTGGGGCGGGGGAGCGCCGGCGGGGTTGGGGGGGGGCGCTGGGCTGGGGGCCCCCCGGCCGCTGTTGGCTGGGCTGGGGGGGGCCTGGCTGGGCTGGGGGGGGCCCCCAGCCGCTATCGGCTGTGCTGTGCTGGGGGGCCCCCAGCCGGTCGGCTGGGCTGGGGGGCCCTGGCTGGGCTGGGGGGGCCCCCAAATTTCTGTCGCCGGCCCTGCTGTGAGAACAAACAGCATTTTAGAAACTTACAAAACGTATGCAACACCCCAGCCCTTTCTGCCCCTTCCAAAAAAAAAAAAAAAAATCATCTGATCTCATAGGATGTTCCAGAACTAGGGGTGTTGTGTATTTCATTCTTTGTCCAATAATAGTATAAGGTTCCCCTTCATAGCCCTGATGAGTTTCAAAAATTGGCCCTTAAATCTCTCAGTGGTCCACGATGAAATATTATCCATGCTGCATCTCAAACCATTGTAAGGACAAGAACAAGAAGAAAATATTACTGTGGCAGGTGAAGTGTTCTCTTTGTTTGTCAGGGCAGGGGAAGTGTGTGTGCATGAGTGTGCGCGAGTGTGCGAGAAAGAAGAGTGGGGTTACAGTATGCTCGGCTTTGGCCCAGCCAAAAAGTATTTGGGCCTCAACCTCGGTGGCCTCCTGGCCTGCCCGGCCTATCATTTTAATACAAATAGCTTGAGGCTAAAAGGGGTTTCAAATGTTGGAAGTGGTGCCAATGGAGATGAATTATTGGGCAATGCCCAGGCAAGGTGGTCAAAAGTACATCATAACTTGCATTTATATACTGCACTGCTATGTATTTTATATAAAATGTCAAAACTATAGATATGATGGGTGCATTAGTATTCTTTAAACACAAGGGACAAAAAGCAATCACAGACCCAGAAAAGAACACAAAAGAAAGGATAAATAAATTGAAAATCTTTGTGATGGAAAATGTAAATTAAGTGTATAAACCAACAGTGTTCCATTTGCAGTATTTTTTCTTCACTCTCATCCTTTCATTGTACAGAAGGAAACAAATTACATAATAGTTACTCTCTTCAATTTGTATACACACAAAAGAAAATTGCATTAAAAATGCATTTTATGTTTCCAGTTCAAGATGCAGACAATTAGAAAAGACTCCTCTAGATCTCTCCAGAATAGAAAACCTGAATCCAGATCTGATGAGAAAGAATACTACATGGATGAGAGAGGATGATAAAATCACCCAGTACTGCAGAACCATCTTCACCAATAATAGCCAATCCACTTTATTAGTTTGATACTCAACAATTATTAGAAGCTTAATCCAAAAGATAAATGCCAATATTTTCATCAGGCACAAAGAAATGCTTCTTTAACAAGATTACTTTGATCAGCAGTTGTGTGCGTATGACTCTGATGGCTGACTTTGCAATACTAATGAAGCATTTTTTTCCCTCCAGGTTTCCTGATGGACATCCCTGAAAATTAAATTTTCAACTTATCAAGAGAACAAATACAGCACAGACAGCAGCAATGCAAGTTTCATCATACTGTACGGCTGGTGCATCTCAATTTCGACTTGAGGAAAGCACTTCTATATACTAGCGTAGCTTTAGTTTCAGCATCCACTTCCTATCTGGCCTCCAAAAGGTGTGTCTACACGGCAATAAAAGACCCATAGCACAGCTGTGGCTGGCCAGGGTTAACTGACTTGGTTTCACAGAGCTCAGGCTGCAGGTCTAAAAATAGCAATGCAGACATTTGGGCTCAGGCTGGAGCCAGAACTGAGGCCCATCCCCCTCACAGGGTTTCAGAGACAAGTCTGAACGTCTACACTGCAATTTTTAGCCCTCCAGCTCGAGCCCCATGAGCCAAAAAGTCAGTTGACCCGGGCTCTGACTCAGTACCACAAGTTTTTTATTGCAGTGTAGACATACCCTTTGTTGAGACTGCAAATCAAAGATTCCGACTGATGCGGAAACTGTTAAGTAAGGATTCAAGTGAAGACAACAATTCACTTGACCTGGGCCACTCAACTGACTGCAAATTGCAACTGCTTTTTGTTGCTGTCAGCCTGGGTTGGATTCAGTTCATTGGCTTATTGAAGAAAGGATGATGTGCGTTTTAATTGCATCTGTTTATAAGCAGGTATCTTGTATAAACACTATTATGGTGAATTCACAGTAAGCTTCTATTTTTAGCAGGTCAGGATTTTGTGCAAAATATCAAATGTTAATTGAGTCTAAAAGTAAAGTTCACAGTGGTCATGTATACATTATTTATTAAATTTACAGTATGATCTACTGCAGGAAATATACTTATTTGTTCAAAGTTATTCAAAAATCCTGTTACTGACCTTTCATTTTTTACTCATTTTATTTGCTCTAATAACCCCCTGAAGTACCAGATCAGGTAAAAATATCAAATCTTCCACTCTGCAGAAGTTCCTCTCCATCCTTCTCTCTTTCTCTCCCCCCCCCCCTACTGCCCCCCCCCCCCCCAAGTTTTTCAGAGCTTACAAGGTCCAAAAGATTGACAGAGCTTTTATAGAATCTGGCCCAAAATATTTGACATTTTTCTAGTTTTTGTTCCACTTAAAAACATATCCGCCATGACCATACATAGAGACAGGTTATTTTCCAACATCAAAAATGATTGGAGCATTCATCTGTATTTGATGAGTATCTCCATTGCATGTGAATAAGAAACTAAAAATTCAGGAGGTCAATTTACAAATCAGAACAGACAATTTATTTGTCTTTAAAATTCACATCTGAAGTATAGCTATTCACAGTGATGTCAGATGTGGAGAAGTCGACTGGGTACATTCTACCTCAAACTCCTAAACTCCGGTATGTCTACACTAGAAGTGCTACAGTGCTATAGCTGCAGCTGTGCTGCTATAGTGCTTCAGTATAGAGGGAGGGATAGCTCAGTGGTTTGAGCATTGGCCTACTAAACCCAGGGTTGTGAGTTCAATCCTTGAGGGGGCCATTTAGGGATCTGGGGGGAAAAAAAAAAATCTGTCAAGGGACCAGTACTTGGTCCTGCTAGTGTAGGCAGGGGGCTGGACTCAATGACCTTTCAAGGTCCTTCCATTCCAGTTCTATGAGATAGACATCTCTCTGTATATATAGACACTTTTTGAGTGGAGTTCTCCCATTGCCACCTCCCTACCAGCAGCTAGGTCAGATGAAGAACTCTTGCATAGACCTAGCACTGCCTTCCCCAGAGATTAGGTTGGCTTAACTACATCTGGATTTTTCACACCCTGAAAGACGTTGCTATGCCAATTGAAGTTTTCAGTTTAAACCAGCCCTCGGTCTCCACAAACTCATGTTAAAGCACAAATCCATGCCGGTTCACTCAGTCACCATTCTATCCAGTTTTAAAATCACTCTGCAAATTTACCACTTTTGCAATGCCTGCAATAGAGCAATTCAACTATTTTTAAACTCTTTTCATATAGACAGATCTAAAATAGTGGAAGCACCAAGTTATGCATGTGCCTAGTGTAGTTATATTTTTCTATTGCTGCAACACTTTTCCTCCCTCTGCTGTTGCTTTTTCTCATTGTCCATGACTTTGAGTCTTCTGCGACATTCTCGCACACTTCAGGGTTCTGTAAAATAAGGAGTGATCTGAATTTACCTACCTTAGATGTTTCTGGTTCCACCTGCTGTCTCTTGGGTGTCCCTTTTGACTCAAGCACCTTCTGAGTATTATCGTTCTTACGCGAGGGCAACTCAACTCCTTCACCTTCAAGTGACAGGTTAATATCTTCTGGATGGACAGGACGATCAATGCCATTGGGATTCAGATTACAATGGATAGCTGGGGAAAATTCGACACATGCTTAGAGAGAACATTGGCAGGAATAAAAAATAGTCTAATACGGGAAACATTGAGGTATAGATAGCCATGGGTATCTAGAGCTATTTCTGATCATGTCAAAGATATCGTAGCTTGATATTGAGACAGATATGGCATTCGCAGAGGAGGAAACAGAAGGAAAACAACACTGCATAATACTATTCTATTTGGGTTACTGTAGCATATCTACTGAGGTACCTGAGCATCTCTGTGGTCCAAGTACCTCATCATATAGGTCTTATCAGCCTGAACTAAATGCATCTCGTGCATTTATTGCTCAGTTATATTGAGTTGGGATGGAACGGGAAGTTAAGGTTTTACATTTAAAAAACCCATGTTACTTGTTCCAATAAGTTCTCTACTTAAATAAAGTACTTCAATTCCTAAACAGTATGGGGCATGCACAGCAAATCTGAAAGGCTACTCCAGTGAATGGGAATAATGACTTACACAGCGAATTGTCTCGCCTTAAACCCCACGCACCACTGAAAATTTAATGTTTCCACCATATGAACAAAGGAAAGGAACTTAACACCTCTATGAACACACACTCCTATGCATACTAAAGACACACAACCAGAAATAGAAAACACTGAGAAACAATCAACGGAATTTAGAATTATGTTGATATTTTCTGAAATTGCATACTTATGAACTGACAATCTTTTATACAAACACATAGAGTTTCAAATAAACTGATCCTGAGGCTGCCTTCCTGTTCATGTAAACAAGTATTCAGATTTTTACCTTTTATTTTCTGATTACTGTACTATTTTCAGACATATTTATAATTAATGGTCCAATCTCCTGCTATTTGCAAAAGGGCTTAGCACAGGCAATTTTGTTCAATACTTCTTCCTAAGGGGAATGAAACTGAAGAGCCACTAAAGAAAACAAGATAGAATTAAAATATTTTGCTTTGCCTACACACTGGTGGTTCTGCCTCCTTCTCTTGCTCTAACCCACTGGTCTCATTTATACCCGCCATTAGATCAGCCTTGAAAAACGGTCATGGACAACAAGGCTAAAGCAGCATGAGCAGGTCCTCTCTTACTAGAAAGCCCTTTCATTAAATCCTAGATTCCCCTTTAAAATCTATATAGCTGAGATTCCGAAGTCTTAGTCCAGCAGACGACTTCAATTAGGAAACAGCTATTCTGCAATGCAATGTTGAAACACAACCCCGTGAGCCAAGAGATCTGGGTTTTCCTCCTGGAACTTCCATAAACACCTCACATGATGTAGGACAAGCTACTTCATCTGCAAGTATGCCGCAATTTCTTCCATCTGCTCGTTGGCTATCGGGTGATTACAGAGTGATTGGAAGTCATGGAGGTATGGTTAGGGGAAATTCATTAACAATGGCGGTATATGAGATTGAAGGCACTACAAAAGTGCAAAATATCATTGAACATCTCAACCATGTTCTCCTACAGTAGAATATGGTCTTTCCTATAACCCTTTACAAAGGAAAGAAAACTGTGGTGGTGCTGCGTACAAACCATCAGTATTAAATGTTTTATTGAAATGGAAAAAATAATGAACTAAAAGGAGTAGTGGTAATAAAGAGCAGGAGTGATAGCCAAAGGTCCTATTAGGATTATTTCCCATTGTGCTATGCATAGTAAAAACTTATAGAAAAGCACCGTCTCTTCCCTGAAGAGTTTACACCCTAATCAAAGATAAGATGACCAAAGCCATGAAATTAACATGGCTGCCGGGCTCCCAGCCATAAGTCGGGGCCCAGCTGCCCCGGGCTTCTCACCCAGGCTCCCAGCTAGGATTGGGATCCATTCTTGCCCCAAACTGCTAACTGGGAGCAGTGTCTGCCCACCCCGCTCTTCAGCGACGTGGGGACAACTGGGCTCTAGCTGCCTTACTTTCTTGTTTATTTCATGGTTCCTGCTGTGAAATTTGCAAGAAAGCCAACAGCCCATGTAAGGCAGTGTCTTCAAAGACACTTCGGGTATGTCTTCACTCCAGGAGTAGGTCGATTTCACTTAATTCGATTTTCTAAAGTCTACTTTGGAAAATCGAATCAGTGTGTCCCCACCAGGACAGCAGGTCAACAGTGGTCGACACTGTCTGTCCTTAAACTTTTTTTGCAGGGGTCGACATAGCCCGCATTGCACTGTGGGTAGGTAGCCCACAGTGCCGGGAGTGCCGGACCCCCCCTGCCTGCCCAAGCAGCCCCGCGCCGGACCCCCCCCGCCCAAGCAGCCCCGCGAACCCCCCCGCTCGCCCGAGCAGCCCCGCGAACCCCCCCGCCTGGCCAAGCAGCCCCACACCGTACCCCCACCGCCCAAGGGGGGGGGGAAGCCGGCGCCGGGCTGCTCGGGCGGGCGCGGGGGGGGGGGGTCCGGCGCGGGGCTGCTTGGGTGGGCGCGGGGGTTCACGGGGCTGCTCGGGCAGGTGGGGGCTTAAAGTCAGATGCCTCTTCACTAGATGAAAATCGACCTAGAGAGGTCGATTTTAGCGCGACTTCTCTCGTCAGGCAGGAGTTATAAAGTCGATTTTGAGGGCCCTTTAAATAGACTTTAGGGGCATGCCTGTGAAGACAGGTACACGTTTAGTTCGACTTAACGTCGTTAAAGTCGACGTTAAGTCCTAGTGAAGACATGCCCTTCCTCACCCTAACTATACCGACATAAGCTCTACTCCTCCCATTTAGGTGAAGTTATTACGTCGGTATAATAGAGCACTTACAATCGGCAAGAGGAAGGCTGTAGTGTAGACACTGATATAATTAGGTCGACGTAAGCTGCCTTATATTGACCTCACCTGTGCTCTCAATGATCCCACTGCTAGTACCCAGGCAGAATGGAGAAGGAAACAGGCTGATTCAACTGCAGAAGGGAGATGAACCAGGGGACAGCCGTGGTGGAGGGATGAGATTGGAATAAGAATCCTGGGGTGGGAGAGACTAGGATTAGCTGCCCAAAGAGAATGGAAGCTATGGGAGATGAAGATTAAGAGCCAGTAGGCTAAGGAGACTAGCACTTGCTAGGCAAGGAGACTGGAACAGAAGCTCAGAGTGCAAGTCTAGTATAAGGAGCCCAGGAGGGAAAGCAGATTTGGACTTGGCCAGGGAGCCCAGAGCGGAAGAGGAGTAGCACTGTATAGGATGAATTTAACGAGCAACCATTCAATACTTGGTTTAATCCTCATTGTTCAAGATGCAGTTTGAAGCCTTATTTAAACCCTGCTCTCAGTACAGAATTATTAAACTTCTTCATGGGCACTTTTATGGTGCACATCACTATAGTATCTGAGTGTTTCACACACCTAAATGAATCTATCTTCACAACATCCCTGTGAGATGAGGGGGTATTGTAAACCCATTTTAGAGAAGGGAAAATGAGGCACAGAGATTAAATTCAAAAGCATCCATTAAGTTTGGGTGTGCAATTTAAGACACCCAAGACCTGTTTCTCCTCCTTCCCCCGAGTATTGAGCACTACACCTGCACTTCATATTTTCAAAGTACAGCTCTCATTGACCTCAATTGCAGATGGGAGTGCTCACAGCTGAAGATTATACTCTAGGGACACAAGTCAAACACTCAGAAAATGAGGGACCTGCAACAATCTTCCTATGATAAGCCCTGCACCACAGAGGAACTCCGGCAGAGACAGGATAGAATCCAGTTCTCCTGGGCAACATTCAACTGCCTTAACCATGAGTCCATCCTCTCGCTTCCTTCATCCCCGACTCATTCATCTCACATCTTTCGACTTCTGCAACAAATGAGGTCAGTGTCCTACGGATAAGAGACTTATTCACTACACAACCCTGATCCTTCCCTAGAGCAGGGACAGCTTATGCACTCAATGAGTGGGAGTCCTAGGATTTAAAAAAGTCTTTAATAATATAATTAAAGACTGTCTCATAACGCATATGCACAATGGAGCTAATTAGGATTGCATGGGTAACTTTAATTCTGGTATTTCCTAATTGGAATGCTTGACTTTCAAACCTTGATGCTCTGAATCTGGTCCAACTTTACGCCTTCTTGGATTTTGCCTTTGTTACCTTACCTGACTATAATTGAAATAAATCTCAGCATAAGCACCGCTCTTGATCTTAGCTGTTCCTTGCAGGACCCTTCTAGTTCTCTGCATGTCAGGAAGACATTGAAATTCTCATGTGCTCCACAATTGGATGGAATAGGACTCACCTGATCTGGCTGTTCAGCATCTCTGTGCAGGTTCTAGGACCCTGCCAATCTATTACAGTGCACAATTCAAGGAAATCTTTTAGTCTCCTAAACTCGAGTGTTATGGTCATAGGTTTTTTTACAGGGGTATAACAGAAAGGTATTTGTTTAAGACTAAATTCAGTATTAGGTGATAAGACACTAGAAAAGGGTGTGATCTTTCTGGCATCAGATGTCTACCTACTTAAAACAAAGGAATATGTGGAAAAACCTCAGACCATAGAAAGGTAAGAGAAGTTATATTGGGTCAGGACTTTCCATCCTCAAGGCAGACTGTGCGGCTGGCTGTAGTCACTATGCCTATATTCCCCCCTCCTGCACACAGAAAAGGACAAATTATTGCAACAGCTCTGACACTAGTATAGCAATAGTCTCATGACAAACCCTGATCCAGGCAAGCAGTGGGGCAGAGAATGGGTAGGACATGATCATTCATAACACAAACTCTGGAATCTACAGAAAGCTGAGCACTCAACCCTATAAATCTTGCATGGTGGAACTCTTATTCCTCCTCACTTAAATGCCCTGGCCTCTGCTATGGAAGCTCAATAGGACCAACAGTCTTCTCATAGCCTTTGGCTGCCAACCCCCAGCTGTGCTCTACCTTTCTCAAGCAGAGACACACAACTGCACATAGTGGAAGTTAATGCTGCCTCAGGTAATATTCTGATTCTATTGTGGATTGCAGCTCCTCTGCTCTATCCCTGCTCTTGCCCATTTCTTTCACACAGCCCAAAGGCAATGCAGAGTTTTGTCTTATTTTTCATTTGTTGTTTGTTCATGTGATGGCAGAAGACACCTTGTGAGCCCAGTTTGATTTGCTCCTCACTGTGCCATGTCTGAGGGGGTGGGGAGAGAATAAATGAGCCAATATTTCATGATTCTACGCAAGCATAAACATCACCTGAAAGGGTTAAAATGAAATTTAATGATTTTTTTAAAAAAAATCACATTGCCCATTCTGAGCCCACCATCCTTTCAAGGTAAATAACATTAGTACTGTTTCAGTTATGCAGCATAGTAGGATCCCTTAGGACACAAAAGTAAAAGAATTACTGCTAGAAATGATATGATGGGTGGATTAGATTCCAATGGCTTTTTATGGGAGAGAGGAGGCTTATTCCAAACAAACACAAGCTGTTTAAGAAAAGCCCATTGCAAAATTGTTAATATTACGAGGAAGGAAGGAAAAAAGACATTTCAAGTTTGCCATCCTGCGGGGGAGAGGGGGGGTTGTTTGTTTTACCATGGATTTAAATGACTAAACAGTTAGGATAGACTAAACACAGAGTAAGCAAATGTACTGAATTTGTCCCTTCAAAACACCATGAAAAGGGTCACCATGATGGGGGGGGGGGGTCACTGCACTCATTTAGCTGAATTCATTTTGCTCCGGGAGCACTCCTCTACTCCCCAGTGCTTTTAATTTTTCTCCAATCCTACGCCCGCCCGACTCTCTCACATACAAGGAATGTTTGCTTGCACTGACCTCTTTTTTTGTGCCCCACTCTTAGTTTGCTTAGAATAAATAAGTCAATTCCATCTACAGTATTTACTCAGACAAGTTTATGGTTTGTTTTTTCCCCTTTAATGTTAGTCTCCTCTCAGTATTTGTCTAGGATAGGAAAAGAGGTCAAGGTCAGGTTTGTGGTAGCTAACACAACCTTTTCCCTACAATCAACACATAGCTTTCACTTTCGTTTAGCTGGTCAAAGTCAACTCCAGGCTCTTCACAGGAGCCTATTACTCAGGGGGGAAAATAGTGTTAAGCTAACACATGTAAAAGGGCTTTAGCATAATGGAGAACTTGTCTCCAAGAACAACTGCAGGGTCAACTAAGTAGAACTCAACAGGGAAAAAAATTATCAAGGTGTTTTATAGAACTCAACTCATGGTGTGTGTCTCTGCTTCTCCACCATTTACCTCTCCCCTCAGCTTGCTGCAAAAGAGGTGTGTGTCTATTCTATCCCCCCCCCCCTTCCTATGTTTTTGAGTCTTCCCCTCTCAATGAGTAACCCCTGCTTCTCCTCAGAGCTGTTCCAGTAAGAGTGAGATTTAGCTAGTTCTTCTCAATTAAAAAGCTTGGATTCTCCAGCAGCTGATGGCACCTATCAGGGAAAGCTTCCTTCTAACCATGGGCAAGTGAACTTTTCAAGCCCTGCTGAACTCCCAGGATTGAGAAGAGAACCACAGGAGCAGTATCGTCTGACTTGGGCATTCAGAAATCATGAGTCAAGTCGCCCAGAATATCAAAATCATGATTTTTTAGTAATAAGAAGAGAGTTATTTTTATTTGCCTGTAAGGATTGTTCAGTCTTTTTCAAGCATTCCATCACAACCATATGAGCCAGAAACCATGTCTTTTCATTTTGATTTATTGCTCAATTTGTATAAGCTAGTTGGCCTGCAAGCTGATCCATATGGGTAGGCTTCTGTGCTCACAGAAATCCCCACTAAATCCAAAGGGGTTCCCTGGGGGTGTAGGATTTTGACCATGCAGCTTGCAAGGTCAGGGCCTAAATCTGAATTCAAATCTACATTCCCTTTCTACTACAATGTATTATGCATTCTTGCATAGTGGGCAAGAAATATTTCATAATTCTACTAATTGAAGTAGAAATACTGCCTGATGCTTAAAAAGGCAAATAGATCAGTTAAACAACATTAAAGCATATTAAAGAGTGCTTTAGCTGTATGCAATAATAATCGCTCTACTCGGAAAAGTGATTGAGTAAAAATAGCACCTTCTTACTCATCTGTTCTGCTCTGTGTGTATCCCAGTCTAATCTGCTTGCTTTTGTTATTTAGATTTGAAAAACAAATACCAGACAAGCCTGTTCTAACCTCTAAGCATCCATCAGAAAACTTAAGATTCCCCATGAATTAAGCAAAAAATTAAACTGTTTAAATTCCTTGCAAGATCTTCTATACTCACAAATTGGAGACAGCCCCAAATGTAGCTGCTCCATGCCCAGAAATAACCCCATACAGTCTACATGCTGTCCCCTCCACAAAATCCCATAAAGATTGGAAAGGAGAGGAGAGACAAACTTTGCTGAGCGTCGGAAAGGTTAACAAACCAAAGCCACAGTGGGTGGAGAGCCAGAAAGGTTCCAACAAGCTTATTCATCATCCGTAATCCACATGTACATCAACTGAAACTTCAGCAGGTATTCAACATTCCCCCAAGGCAATAAAGATCATGCCAAAAACTTGACAACCAACCTCTTAAAACCTCATCTAAGCCTACCTGGCTCTTTGTTTATGGATGGCTCAAAACTCCTTGTTAACTCTTTCCATGAAGCATTTGTAAATTTCCAGGTGCTTGGTTTCAATCTATTTCTTCATAGCTAATAGAAAGTAGCCAGGCAACATTCCCTCAAGGGAGGACTGCCTGACAAGAACTCTGTCAGTTTTAGCAGCCCTAGAATTCACTCAGACCTTGGCAGGCAGTGTTTCCCTTTCCTTGCTCATTCCAACCCTAGAGACTGAAAACAGCAGTCTCATATCAACTGATATAGATGGGTGTCCTGACAGAGCAACCAAACTAGTGGGGAAGAGTCATGTGAAAGGCCACACGCAATAGTAGATTCCCACATTTCAGAAGCCATTATCTGAGACATTCTGGATTTCCTCCAAGAGCCTGGATTATTCGACAGATTGAATCTGAACTGAGTATTGCCACATCCCTACCAATGCAACAAGATTTAAAGCAGGGGTGGCCAACCTGTGGCTTCGGAGCCACATGCGACTGTTCTGAAGTTAATATGAGGCTCCTTGTATAGACACCAACTCCGGGGCTGGAGCTACAGGTGCCAACTTTCCAATGTGCCAGGGGATGCTCACTGCTCAACCACAGGCTCTGCCACAGGCCCTGCCCCTACTACCCCACTTCTGCCCCTTTCCCTGAGCCTGCCGTGCCCTCGCTCCTCCCCTCCCACCAGAGCCTCCTGCATGCCATGAAACAGCTGATTGGGAGGGTGTGGAAGGTGGTGATCAGCAGGGCTGCTGGGCGGTGGGAGGCACTAGGTGGGGGAGCTGATCGGGGCTGCTGACATTACTGTGGCTCTTTGGCAATGTACATTGATAAATTTGGGCTCCTTCTCAGGCTCAAGTTGGCCACCCCTGATTTAAAGGTTAGTGGACACAGATAACTCTCAACCTATGGGACTCGGTTGGATTTGGATTACTTTACCCAGTGAAAGACCATTCAAGGTAACCAATGTGTGTACTTGTCAAGCGGTCACACCTGGTCTACACTAATGAGGTAAATTGATCTAAGGTAGGCTAGTTAAGTTACATAACTTAAATCAAGGTAGCTTCGATCGATTTACATACGCTTTCCCACCGACATAGCTTCCTCCTCTCGGGGAGAGACAGTACTGATGTCGACGGGAGAGCGCTCTGCCATCAGCTCACCACGTCTTCACCAGACCAACTTACCACGCCTTCACTAAATCGACGCCACCGATTTTGTCAGCAGTGAGGACAAGCCCTCAGGCTCTGAGGAGTCAGTCTGTTTCTGGTTTTCTGGGCTGTTTGGCCTCTCATTGCTATAACTACTTGAATAAATCTGCTTTTGGAGCCTGAGCCCCAACTGGTATAAATCAGCATCACTCCACAAACCTGGCCAATTTACACCAACTCAGGGTGTAGCCCATGGCACAGACTGATCAGCCTGAATCAAAATGCTGCCTATGCTGACTAGTAACAAGTACGATTGGAATACTAGTAATATGCAAAGGTGGCAGCTTCAAACTTTGTCTAATTGCATTTCCACGAATCTACAAATTCAACGGCCAATAAAGTCAGTAGAATCCAGACTGTTCGTCAGTCAGGCTCCATATCAATCACCTTTTTTCTTGTACATCAATGCAGATTATATGTATGTTTATAATAAAGTTTCTAAGACTAAAGTTTGGTATTTCTTTATTTAAGAACATCTGTCTCTAGACGTTGGTTATTATTAGTCACTGTAAAGTAGCCCATCGATACAACAATAGTGTCAAACAATTACACCCGAGTTCGTAGTGGAAAATATAGCAGCACAGATATTGCTGAAACTATTGCCAATTTATCAATATTAGTAATTTCATTCTTTAGCAATCAAACCAATCCAATCATCTTTCCTCTTTCTAATACCACGGATAGCCATACAAAAGTTCTACTTTGCAGTGGAAAAAAATCCCTTACTTTCCTACAGAAAGGAAACCTATATAATATATACCTGCTCAGTTTGAAATTACATATATGAAGGACAGAGTCCGAATTAACATTTTAGGCCCTCATCTTGCAGTCAGTTATGCAAAAGCTTAATTTCACTCATACGAGAATTTTACTAATGCAACATAGATACCTGTCTACTGGAAACTAGTTGGAGGCCACCAGCTCATTTTACATAGGTCACTTAAGTAGTCCCTTTCCTACTACACCTGACATGAATTTAACTAGATCTAGAATAGAAGATAATCCATTATTCCTTGTGCCATCCCGATTCTACCCCCCCCCCCAGTATGCTGTATTTTATTACTACTGTATATTCTATAATCTTGTAACCTTAGACATTCAAGCTCCTTCCCGCGTAAAGAGATCAGCATTTAAACACGAAAGTTAAGACCACTCGCATGACAGCCAAATTATTTTGAAGAGTTATTTGCCAATTCCACCTAGGATTCATAATTATATTTTAATATTTGTCAGTATTAGTAGCTCTCTAATGTCATGCTAATGACTGGGAGACTCATTGCAAATGACTGAATCTTATGAATTTGTAAGCAAGGTCTGATCCTGCCATGAGCTGTGCGCAGATACAGGTCTACCTGCAGTTAGCTCATTGCACAATCAAGCAAGGTGAACAAACATTAAAAAGGAGCAGGGGTTGTGCATCACAAAACACACTTTGCAGAATGGGATCTATCATTCAAATTATACTGCAGTTATTAAAATTAATTAGCAAGGTGCCAGTAAATGTTTGGTGGTTTGTTTTGTAAAAATAATTCACCCTTTGTTAGAAAGAAGCCCTAGGATACCATTCTATTTAGTTTTTGCTGAGAAGTGGGCAGATATTTCATAATTCACACCAGAAAATAGGAGTATGTAGTTTAGTGAAGTGAAGATTAGAAGGAGTTCTACTGCATTTTATCATCTCAGTTTACAAAACAAAAATCTGTAAACAGCAACTGTAATATCAGAAATATTTTCTGAAGATTAGAAAGACGCTATCTAGTGCACAAAGCCTGAAGACAGACAGACAGACATTGGGAAAGGTCTTTTTTTATTACTGCATAAATGTCACCGTAAGGAATTCAACACACCGGACACAAATTTGCATTTTCCTTATTATGGTTTATAAAAGTATATATCCAGTAAGTGTATGGAATACATTGGACTTTGATTCAGCTGTGAATCCATGCTTTATCCCCATTTAAAATTTGCTAGGAACACAAAAGAAGATGGAAAATATTTATAAAATCTCATTAACCTATTTAACTTAGTCGTCCCGGTTAATGTTGTTTCGTTGCTGATCAGTTAGGGAACATGGTCGTTTAAAGCTGTGCAATGCTCCCTTCCAATGTTGTTTGGCAGCTGCCTGCTTTGCCCACTGCTTGCAGGAAGAACCGCCCGTTGCAACTAGCTGGTGGCGGCTTGGAATCAGGATGGACCAGCAGCCCCCCTATCAGCTCCCCTAAGTTTCCTGTGAGGCAGCTGGCCAGCAGGCTATCAGTTGCCAGTAATTCAGCTGTCCCTCCCCCACTGCCATGTGCTGCTCCTGCCCTCTGCTTTGGAGCTGCTCCCGGGAGCCTCCTGCTTGCTGTGCAGAGGAGGGAAGGGGGGGCTAATGTCAGAGTGTCCCCCTCCCCTGATCCTGCACCCTACTAACCCCTTCTCCATATAGAGCAGGCTGAGGACATGGAGGGAGAGAGACAGAGAGCTTGGGGCAACAGCTGCTGTCTCAACTTCCTGATCCACTTTAAAAGACAATGTACTTAAGAATGGAGTCAGCGTACTTAATGAGGCAGTGTGCATCTCTCTCTCTCCCACACACACAAGGTGTGTGTCTGTGTCTGTCTCTGTCTGGGATGCGGTCTCCCCTCCCTCCATTTGTACTGACAGTCCCCAGGAGAGAGGTCAATGCTCCAGGTTAGCCTGACTGATAGGGCGGGCAGGCTAATCAAGGAGTCAGGAGGCCAGGGTGTGTCCTGTCTTCTATGTGAGCTGGAATTGCCTGGGTCAGACAGCGTGGGGATGAGCTAAGGAGAGAGCAGAGGCCCAGGCTGAGGTGGGGAACAGATCCAGATCCAACGGGGCCAGAAAAGCAGCCCAGAGAGATCAAACCCTGTGCTGGGAGCACAGCTGCAGCCCCAAAGCCAGAGACACAGCCCAGAAAGAGCAGACCTGCCCTGAGAGCAGAGCAGCAGTAAGAGCCAGAGAGGCCAAAAAAGCAGCCCAGAAAGCAGATCAGTGCTGGGGGCAGAGACACAGAAGCAGCCTGTGGAGCAGACCTGTGCTGGGAGCAGAACTGTAACAACCAGAGCCAGACAGGCCAGGGCAGCAGCCCAGGGAGCTGGAGGCAGAGCAGCAGCAGCAGCGTGGAGCTGGAGTGGAGGCAGAGTGGTGGGGCTGGAGCAGTCTCGAGCCGGGTGCGGTGAGCAGCTGAGGAGAGCAAGGGGGGACCATGGTGAGTGGGCCCAGCACAGAGACGCCTCAGCTAGGAGGCCATGCAGGATGGACTTGGAGGGGGATTGGTAGCCCCAACAGGGCGGGGGAAGAAGGATCCTGCCACCTTGAGCCTAAGAGCGTGTGGCCACTGCCAAAGCAAGCGTCCAACCCACAGCATCCCTGCAGCACAGCCAGGGCCTGAGAAGGGGCCTGGGACCTACAAGGAAAAGACTGTGAACTGCCCTGAGTCTTTGTGATGTTACCTGCCACAAAGCGGGGTGATGAGTTTCCTTTAACCTTTCTCATTTTTCCATATTCCTTTTTAAATTAATTGTTAAGTAAATAAACTGTATTGCTTTAAATCAGATGTAATGATCAGTGGGTCAGGGAAGCATCCAGTGCAAAGAGAGTACCCCAGAGTGGGGACACCCTAGCCCCTGTTCTAGGTGACCACAGCAAGGTTGGGGGTGGAGCCCCCCAGGAATCCTGGGCCCAGCCTTGTCAGGGTTATGAGGACTCTGCCAGACAGGAGAGTGGAAGGGGAGTCCTCAAGGGCAGGGAGGTCTCTGGGTAAAGGAGGTCTCTGAGGACTCAGATCTTTTCACTAGCCCACTTCACCAGGGTAGTGCAGAAGCCAGAAAGGTTCCCCACAATAGCAGAACTATTCCCCTGCTTACATATATATAATATAGTCTTTTGTCTGGTGACAAAAATTTCCCTGGAACCTAACCCCCCCATTTACATTAATTCCTATGGGGAAATTAGATTCGCTTAACATCGTTTTGCTTAAAGTCGCGTTTTTCAGGAACGTTACCACAAGGTTAAGTGAGGAGCTCCTGTATTTTGTAATCTCTTAATTGACTTTCTCTTTTTCCGCCCTGCTTTTCTTCATTTTATTACAACATGTTTCTTCCTAGCATACTTCCCACTCTGAGCCCATCCCTTCCCTATGGAGACTGAAAATTCCCTTTTTCCTTCCTACGATATAATTCCTCACCACCTACTGCTTACTCATACCACTGAATCCTACTGTCTCAGATACTCAGCCCACGCTTCTAGAAATAAGCTGCTCATTGAAAGTGTATCATTACTTTCCTAGAGAAAAATACAGAAGAAAGCTGTCATTCACACAAATTACAATTCCTCTTTCTTCATTTTTTGGGAAAGAGCACTAATGAGTAAAAGGGTCTATTTCTTGCTTTTGCAGTAACGTGACTATTAATACACACAGAGTAATTTTATGGCCACTATCTTCCTTTCCAGCATTCACACACACACAAATTAGTAGCAGAACCTCATGGGATTAAAAAGAACCTCAACTGCGGGGCCAGTGAGGATACCACGCTGGCGGGAGCCAAAACTCTGTAAACAAATAAGCATTCAGAGGCTCCAGGATCCACCCAAAATACCATCCCCCACTCCTGTTCTTGACCAGTGCATGCTGGGTATCTCCTCATGCATATGTTTTGGTTCTCACAGGGAGGACTAACACAGCTTGTTCCCGCCCATATTAAATCCCAGCGCCTATTAGCTGCTCTGACTTCTCCTACAAGCTACTCTATCTGTTTATAGCAGCATTAATTAAGCCTTCTATGCTATGCCAGTTTTAGTTCATGCTGCATGGAGAATACGCTGCTTATTGCAGCTACTCTTCCACTCCCACCCCTACTTTCTGGCCTCAATGCACCTGTACCCCAGGGTCCACTGCACTAAGTTGCAGTGCTATCTGCTATATCCTTTAAGCTCTGGTAGTTCAGATCTAAGGGAATAAGCTGAAGAACTGGTGAGAACTGATCTTTGCTCCAGATGTGCTCTGGGGTCTTGGACAAATCACAGCTTCTCTCTCTCTCTCAGTATCCCCCTTAGTAAAATGGAGATAACGATTTATTTACATAGCCTGACAGAGATGCTGTGGTATTTCATCAGTCACTGTTTGTACAGCACTTTGAAAATGTAAAGCTCCACATACATAAATTATAAGTACAACAGTTACTACCACCTCCGGAAATCTAGCCAAAGCAGCAGATAGTTATATGGCATCTGACAACCCCAAACCACCACTACAGTGTCCTACAAAATTCAGTGTCAAGCTCTCTGAAATACTTTGTTTTTCCTACTTGGTGGTCCTTGGCCAAATTCTATTCTCAGTTGCCCTCACGCAAATCTAGAAGAATTCTGGTTAAATAAATGAATGGAGTTATTCTGGAAATGAACAATGATAACCTAGAGCATAGTTTGTTCACCTTCCCCTATCTGCTACTTGTGGCACCTTTAATAATTACAGGTGAGTCACGTCTTACGCAAGGGTTACGTTCTGCGATTACCGCGTAAAGCGGAAATCGCGTATAGTGAAACTCCTATTGAGTTCACTATACTGAACGTATACCCGGGGGGGGGGGCCTCCTGTGCCGATCCCAAGGGCGGGCTGCCTGCCAGCTCCAGCCCCTGCCATGGGCTGCCGGGGGCGGGGGCTCCTGCCCTGATCCTGCGGGTGGGCTGCTGAGCTGCCGGCCCCAACCCCTGCCATGGGCTGCTGGCTCCAGCCCCTGTGGCCGTGGGTGGGCTTCCAGGCCCAGCCCTGGCCCCTGCGGCAGCGTGTGGGCTGCTCGGGTGCCGGCTCCTAGCCCGGCCCCCATGGCGGAGGGTGGACTGCTGGCTCCAGCCCCAGCTCCTGCGGCAGAGGGCGGGCTGCCAGGCTCAGCCCCGGCCCCCTGCCGGGGGCTGCTGCTCGTGCAGCAGACTGCTGGCTCCAGCCCCGCCGGCGGCGTGTGGGCTGCCGGCCCCGAACCCTGAGTTTTGGGTTGGTTTTTTTTTTGGTTTGGCCAGCCGCGCATAGGTAAATTTGCGCAAGTTAAATGCGCATAAAATGTGACTGGCTTGTATACCTCTTCTCTGCATGCCTTTAGCAAATAACACGGGGCTAGGTTGGAGAACCACGAAGTCTCATGAATAAGTACTTGCTCACACAAGTTTCCAGCTGAAGTCAATACCTCTGTTTGCATGAGTATGTGCCCACTAACGTTAGTAAGAGATGCTTTGTACCAGCCTCAATTCATAGCTCTTGTTCACAGAAGGACTCGGAGTCCCTGCCTCAAAAAGCCCACATTTTAAACAACACCAAGACACACGGAAGCTGGGAATGAGATCAGGTTCAGTAGGTTAGTAGCAAAACCAGCCACATGGGCAGTGAGCTGTATGGGCCCATGGTGCCCAGGCTTCAGCAACATTCAGGACACAGGGGCCTGGCTCCACCAATGTTTGGGGTCAGGTCTCTCTCCTGGCCACGCCTGCCACCACCATGCTTCTCTCCCAGAGAGTCCCTGCCCTGAGCAGCGAGTGGCTGCCCTGCTGCCGACTACAACAAAGGGAGTAGCAGCGGCAGCAGGCTGAGGGAAGAGGTGCATACGTGATGTCAGCTTCCCCCCCGCCCGCTCCCTCTGACACTCACTGGGAGACAACTCTGATGGGGCTTCCTGGAGTCTGGACCTGAGCAGCTGGGGCTTGGGTTAGTGTCGGACTCATGACACCCTGCCCTCTCCCCCCGCCCACAGTCACTCGCTCGCAGTCACCACTTCTGCCCCAGGCTTGGCAAGGGGCAGCCCCACCCCCAACCGAGACTATGTACGGTGAGGGGCAGCAGCAAGGGAGGAGGCACACACGTGATGGCAGCCTCCCCTCCCCGGCACCCACCACAGGGGAGGCAAGGGGGCTTCCTAGACATAAGCAGCAGGGGATTGGGTGTCCTGAGGTGCTGGGCAAGAGGCCGCCCGATCCCCCACCAAATGACAGAAAGTATTTGCTTGCTCCTGAAAAACATTGCAAAAGAGGCTACATTTTGTTTTAATTTTAGAAAGTATTTGCTTTTGAGGGTTATTGACCCAAGACTGCTTAGTTGTTTCCATATTCAAGAGTATTCATAAAGTTGATATTCTTAGTTGAATATTTTTTTCTAACGACAGTGATATTGTGCAATATAGGGGAAACTTAAATGCTTACCGTTTCCAGTCCATTTTTACATCATTTTAAAAAATATATATCTGCTTCCAAGGCAGGGGGGCTGGGGGCAGTCAGGAATATAACCCCAGTGTCCAAACTAACAGTCTAAGGTCCTATCCAATAGACTATGTTAGCTATATTTCCTCAATAACTTGCCAAAGCCTTATATACACTAGCATTTTTCTCAGTTTCCCACCATTCCTATTGTCTGTGGTACACAATGGTGGGAATCTTGAAGGCTTCATACACAAGTTAAACAGGAGGGGTGAAAGAATGGAAAACTACATGAGTGTGCCTGGAGCAGAAAAGCAACTTCCCAATACTCTGGGATCTCTCAGAGGAAAGGAGTAAGGTCAATGGAATTTTGAGTATCTGTTTTACATCTCATGGTCAAGAGCAGATAGCTGATCTGAAAGAATCAGCAATGAGATCTAGGGCCTGATTGTCTATCATGGCCAAGGTGTACTCAGTGAGAACAAGACCAGGGGAGTGTCAGGGAGGAGGAAGGGAAAGAGCCTAAGGACTGCTCTAACTTACACTTCGACCACCTGTGCCCCATAGGGACTGTGGACTGAACCAAAATGTTGCACTGTTCCAACCCAAGCCTGGCTCACAGAATGCCCCAAAGTGCCTTCCACCCTAGGTTTACAAGCATGAGCCTACCAGGTCCATGAAAGTCCTTTTAGTGACAGCATTCCTCAGATCCACTGCCTTTATGTGGTCATTGCATTTTAGGAGGACCCTAGGGCAACAAAGAACTGGGCTCCTAGTCTTAGTCGACTGTCAGGAGGAGTTCAGCAGTCAATGCATTATTCACACTATACCCAGGTCTGAAACCAAACTGACAGACGTCAGACCATAGCATTTGTCATGAAACCACCATACAACGTAATTAGTAGCATTTTTGCTCAGGAATAGGTAGGGTAGGGTACTGCAGGTCAGAGCCACAGGGGCTGCTTGTATGCGGTATGCCTGAGTTATCTAGCCAGTGCTGTCACTCATTTTCATGAGCAATAAATATGTACTAGAGTCCTCCTCCCCCCCGCCTTCCCCACTGCACAAGAGCTAAAAGAAAAATATTTTTTGAACCACTGTAACAAAGATCGAAAAGCTTTTTCTAAGAGCTCTGACCTACTTCTTTCATTCTTACTGAGGGGAAGCAAGCACTGAAAGAAGCATTGTCAAAACTGTTAGATCTAAAAATAAACCTACCTTGGCAGTGCTCCCATCTACATGGGCTCACTTTAAGGCCTGCAAATGGATTTTCCCCACCCCAAGCAATTCTCCACTGAAGCAAGAAATACAGATACCATGCAACTCGCTAATCCAGCCATTCCACACATTACCTTTTGGGATAACTATACTGATCTAAAACTAAGCCCCATGTTGGACCAGCTGTCTCCCTCCCCCGACCCATTCAGGCGTTTATTCTCCAACACAAAGGATATTGAGCTACTCCAAGTCTCACATTTTGTGATTGTGATGCCACCCCCGCCCAGCTACCCCAACACGGAGGAAAAGGTCCCAGGTTTTTAAATCCAGTGCTGGGTATTTGAGAGACCGCTAAAACCCTGGACACTTGACTTAGTAAGGCCCTGATCCTGCAAGGAGAGCTGTGCAGGTGGACCCCCGGCCTTAAGGTATGAAAGAAAAAAAATGGCTGCCCTCTACCAGCCGATACTAGACAAACCAGAAAAGGAGGTCTGTGGCTAACTAATTTCTCATTCCTTTCTAGGGTAGGGATGCACAGGCTGAGAAGGGTGGAGCAGTGAGGGAGGAGTAATCTCTTGGCTTCCTGCAGGAAGTAGGAATGCCACATGGCTCCAAAACCACCTACCAGCTACAGTGAACCACCTGTTCTGTTGTTGCAAGGGACATTGCTTGTTTGGTGCCTATAACACATACCCTATATGCAGAGACTAAAACATTTGGTTAGACAATAAGTAGGATTTCATGCACTGATCACACAAAGAATCATATACCTCAGTATAAAAGTATGATTTTATCCCATGAAGAAAACATGGGCCTTGCCGTCCGTCCTCCTCCCTTTCGAGAGGGAGACAGACAGTTTGAAAAGCAGGTTGCCCTCCTACCTGGCTAGTATGTGGGAACAGCAATCCTTCCTCTCTTACACAGGCAGACTCACAGAGAGAGGGGGAGAGAGAGTCACAGGAGAAGGGAACACAGAGGGAAAGACAAAAAGAGGACACATACAAAAGAGCAGGGACACAACTGGAGAGAGACACAGAGAGAAGGAAATAGGACAATTTCAGGAGCTGGAGAAATCAACAGAGCCTACATTGAAGGAGAAAAAAACATAAGGATGCCCAATGGGAAAAGCTCTTTGCTTTTGCCAGGGGGAAATAAAGAGGAGAGACGCCCCAAATCCCCTCAGGAACAAGAGAAACACTCTATGCCATTTCTCTCTCCCCTCCCAGGAAGTAAGAGAGGGACCCCAGAAGATGCTGCAGGAAAAGAAACAGGATTATCATCCTCCCCTAAGAATGCGGGAGGGCTTCTGCATACTGGTGAGGCTTCTGCCCACTCCACTCTCACCTCAGTCACCCTACAAATACAAATAGCTCCTAGTAAGATAGAACCTGTTGAGGAAGAGAGGCTTGGTGGGTAAGATATCCAGTTTCAATTCCCACCACTGCCACAGACTATCCATGTGAGTGGAGAAGACCTCTTAACCATTGTGCCTCAGTTTCCCCACATATAAAATGAAGATAATATTCCCCTACCTCACAGGGGTTTAGCAAAGCTTTAATTCATTAATATTGGTAAAGCTTTTTGAGCTCCTCAGATGGAAGGCACTGCAGAAATGACAAGAATTATTAAAGACATGAACGGATTTAGGAGACAGAATAAGAAGAGTCTAACCAAGTGAATAAAGGTTTATAAAATGCACCATAATGGGGCTTCTGCTCATGTGTGGAATGGAGCACTCCCAAATAACACTCTCTTTCATCTCTTTACCCACCAAGCACACACACCCAGTTTGCATTGCTAACCCTTTTTGCCACAGAAGCACTAGCAATTAAAAAAACAAGACTTCATTTATCGTGGTTCACAAATAAAAAAAAATGAGTTGCATCTGTTTAGATAAGCAATTAATTTGGCCTATAAAGAGTTTTAAGGACAAATTCTCAAAATGACTAATTTTGGGAGGCCAGCTTTAGATACACGGAACCATGTTTTCAGAAATAGTCAATAGCACTGGGTGCCTGACTAGAGGGCCTGATCTTCAGAGGTGCAAAGCCACCAAAGCTCCAAGTGGTAGCTGAAAATTAGGACCTGGATCCACGTTTTTCAGAGCTGATTTTGGGTGTCCAGTTTGAGACAGTTTGGGCTTGATTTTCAGTGATGTGAGCACTAGCAGCTCCCTTTGGCTCTCAGTGGAGTGGCTGATACTTAGCACCCTTGAAAAAAAAGTAAATCAAGCTCAGCGTTGTCTTGGGAACCCAATGAATGAAACAAACACCCACAATTAATGGATGCTTTTCAAAACATGGAGCTTAATGACTGACCCAAGACGGCAAAGAAAGGCAGTGGCCAGGATGAGATTAGAATTTAGGAATTCCTGATACCTAGACCCAACCTTTATCCTCTAGATTCACTGTGCCTCAAACAAGCATGAATTTCTGAGTGGGACAGTGCAGAAAAAATGAGTTTATTTTTTCTAGTGTACTTAACCACAAATTCTCTCTCACCTGAATCTTCTTGAAGTACTCAATGGAAATAAAACACAAGTGCAACTACATGCACATAGTCAGTTTCTCAGAACAGTTTGGCTTCTATTTAAGAACCTAAATAAAGTGGTCAGTTTTCCAGACGTACACAGCAGCTGCCACTTCATTTAAGTGTTTCTCTATGGGAGCTGGGTTTGGGTTTTTTTTTTAACCTGGCCTATGGTGTGTGATTTTTTTTCTTTTTCACTTGCCAGAGTGAGATACAATAATACTCTACGGTAGCACCCATAGCTTAGAAACTCGCGCTAATACAACTAGATTTACATTCACTTTCTATATTATGATTGGAAAGCACAATAGTGTCACCATATTACACTTCAGAAATTTAGAAGCTGTTTAAGGCAACTGGAGATAATTATAGCATCTGCTTTTTCATTTAAAAAAATATGGGCGGGCAAGTTAGGAGTGGTGATATGGAATACTCAATTCATGCTAAATAGAAAACCTATGTATTTGGTGCGATATTCATGTGCTGCTCGGCTTCCTTTCCAGTGGGTAACATCAGCACCTTGGGAGCCAGTTCTGAAGTTGCTTAACTGAAAAATACCAGTTGCAATCGAGAGAGCCCAGGTAGCCTCAAGGAAGCCCAGGTAATACATGGCCACAGAGGAATAGGCAGCCCCCTACGATTCTGGAAACAAAACAAATCCACCCACAATTCAGAGCCTTTTGTGCCCATGGCCACCTGATTATACATTCAAATTCAACCACCGTGTAATTAAACACAAACAGCTACTTTGTTGCGTCGGAAGTCAAAACGCTGGCAGGCCTTGGGGTGAATTTCAGGGGCCAGGATTTCCATGCCTGGCCTAGCCAAGCACTAAGAGAAGAGGAGGGCATGCATGGGAGATACAACCTCCCAGCCCCTCTCGCCTATAGGGACGCAGCCAAGGGACGCAGCGGCACTCCTGGGGAGGGATCCCCCCCAGCCCGGCCAGGCTATGGAGGGCAGGTGGGGCTGGCACGGCTGGGTCAGGAGCTGTACGAGGGAGGAGGAAAGTGGGCGCTTCTCAGGCACCTGGATCTGCGGCGCCCAGCGGGTGCGCTCGCCAGCCCGCCCCAGGCACGTGGCAAAAGCCCCGCTGGACGCCTGGGCGCTGGTGCCTTCCCCGTCCCTGCTCGGCGGGGCCAGCCCCTCGGCGGCTCAGGTGAGCGCCCGGGGGAGGGGGGCGCTTCAGCGTGCCCGGGGGAGGGGGGAGCCCTTACCTTCCACAGCCATTCTCTCAGCGCCCGCCTAGTGCGCGCATCATTCGCCCGCCCGGGCCACTGCTCCGCCAGCCCCCCCTGCTCGCTCGCTCGCTCTCCCCCTCCAATGCTTTCTCTCTGTTCATCTGCAACCACGACAATCAACCTGCAGCTCTCACGCTAACGAGGGGTAGCCCGCGCCCGAGGCAGCCTGGGAAATGTAGTTCCCCCCACACTGTACCGGGCGGGGGGCATACAGCCCCAGGTGGAGGACCTTTAGACACACGGTCGCATGTAGTGCCCGACCCAGAGATCAATATCGCCGGGGTGTGGGAAAGCGTACGAGGTGTGGCTTTGATCGGAGCACATACGGGGGAGAGGAGAGAACTACAAGTCCCGGAATGCAGCAGTTCGGTCTTACCGGAGAGCTGGAGTGGGGCTGTTTGATTGAGAACTTCCTTGACAAATGAGGGAAGGAGACAGGTACGGGCAGGAGGCGGGGGAGGGAGATCTGGATTTGTGAAAATCCTTGTATTGGTTTGGAGGAGCCACAGCAGAGTGTGACCAGAGATCTTGCACAGCAAAGAGCATCTGTCCCCTAGGCACTTGCTTTGCAGATGTCAAAACGCAAAATGGTTGCATTAAATCTGACTTTAGCACTCAGTTTAGCAAGTTGCATGCAAATGAACAAAATAAAGTGTGAATATTTTCTCATCTGAACTGCCTTCCTGGGTTCCATCTATCCCAAGTCCATAACCATAGTATCTAAGCTCCTTAGAGATGGGGCCTCTTTTGAGATAGCACTGAGAACAGGGACAATGTTAAATAAGTAATAATGCTTTCATGCAATCTAGAAATTCTTTCCTTTCCAGTGCTGTCATATACCAAGTCAATAGATGCTAGCATGAAAAAAATATAAAGGAACATCCTCTCATCTGCTTTCTTTTGTAAAATTTGTGGGGCAAAGCCGTCATTGTACTGCAGCAAAACTGTGTTGTTGCTTAATATAAAACTGGACTTAATTTTTAAAAATCAAATACAGCTTTCCCCACAAATTTGTTACTGTATAATTAATAAATGTACTTATTCCCAGGGCCCAGTCCGCGCCCCCTACAATCTTACTCATGCCTTTTTATTGTTTATTTCAAAATGTTTCAGACAATTTCAAATGAGGGGTGGGACTTTTAAAAGTGCTCAGCTTTGGCCTAATTCTGTTCCCAATTAAGTCAATGGTTAAACTGCCATTGACTTCAGTGGGAGCAGAATTAGACCAATCCTGAACACCGATCAGCCATCCTCATAATTAAACATAAATAATAAACATTCTGGAGGGGAGGAGAAAGCCCCCTGGACTCCACAAGAGATGTGTAACTGTGCCTCAATGGGTCACAACTAAGGATGCCAAATTCAGGACAAACTGCTGAGAAATAGGGCAGACACACCCCAAGACTGGTGGTGAATCCCCCCAGACCAAACCAGCAACCACCGGCTAACAAAAGGTCATAAAAGCAGTTTCCTTGCATATCCCAGTCCTTGTATTACCACCAAAACCACAGAATTTAAAGGTGAGTCGTTCTTTACAACCAGTCTCATAAAATAAAAGGTTCATCTGATCCCATAGGACCAGCCTCACACCCAGGTCAGTATTTAACTTAGATCTTACCCAAAAATCATGCTGATGCCAATCCTTTAGTATCTAAAATCTAAAGGTTTATTCATAAAAAGAAAAAGAAAGGTGAAAGTTAAACTTGGTTAAAGGAATCAAATATGTACATTAGTTGCAAAGTTCTTGGTTCAGGCTTGTAGCAGTGATGGATTAAATTGCTGGCTTAAGTCAAGTCTCTGGCTGCTACTAAATCATTGGAAGGTCCATTGGTTAGAATGTTCCTATTAGTATAAGTTCATATTCCAGAGGTTTGAGCACAAAAAATGAAAAATTGAGGTGTTTCCAGGGCCTTTTATAGCTTCTGCCAGGTAGAGGGAATCCCATTGTTCTTACTGTGGAAAAGTACAGCAACAAGATGGAGTTTGGAGTCACATGGGCAAGTCACATGTCCATGCATTTTGCCTAGCCACAGCAGGAAATCCCATTAAATGTAGACAGGCATCTCCCATGGTCCATTGTCAGTTACATGTTTCAACAGTTAATGTTTCAGTTTGAATAGTCCCACCAAGATGTGCTGGCTAACCACTTTGTGAGCATTACTCCAGGAACAAACATTTGAAATCCAGTTATACAGCCAGTACTCATAACTTCAAATACAAAATTGAAACATGCATACAGATGGCATAAACATAACCAGCAAATAGTAACCTTTCCATAGACATCTTACATGCCACACTGTACATTTGTTGCAAATATATAACAGTGGTTGCAACAATGACCTATATGGTCATATTTTAATCAGGAAACGTCACAAGGTGTGAGGTCCATTAGCAACTTGGGCCCTGATCTTGCAAGGAGCTGTTTATGGGCAGATCCCGGCTTTTGCACAAAGCCCCATTGGAGTCAATGTAGGTTCATACAGGGCTCTGCTTGCATAGAGGTAGTGTGTCCTTCTCTATGTAAAAGGATAAATAGACACAAATCAGACATCAGAAATGGTAACATACAAAAGTCAGTAGGAGAACACTTCAATCCCTGGACATTCAATGTCCCTGGACATTCAATAACAGATTTAAAAGTAGCCATTCCTCACCAAAAAACCCTTCAAAAACAGACTTCAAAGAGGAACTGCAAAGCTATAATTCATTTGCAAATTTAACACTATTAATTTGGGTTTGAATAGGGACTAGGAGTGGTTGGCTCACTACAAAAGCAGTTTTCCCGCTCTTGGTATTGACACCTCCTCATCAATTATTGGGAGTGGACCACATCCACCCTGACTGAATGATTCTCCCTTCTCTTCATGTGCCAATATATATTTATGCCTGTATCTGTAATTTTCACTCCATGATTTGAAGAAGTGGGTTTTTTGCCCACACAAGCTTATGTCCAAATAAATCTGTTAGTCTTTAAGATGTCACTGGACTCTTCGTTGTTTTTGTGGATACAGATTAGTATGGCTATCCCTCTGATACTTATTGTTACCTTTCCTATCTAACAAACTAGGTTTTCATCCCAAACTTCAATCTGTTGCAGAGCTGGCTGTCTTCACAGGGACCAGGATCCAAACTTTCATAATAAAACATTTCCTCAGTGAAATGGATACAGAGTACTTCTCACTCCGTTATACTGAAACAGTCTTTCATTTCTATTCATAGAAAAATTAAACCCCTTTCTGCTGTAATGTTCCTTTTTTACCTCCAAGTGCTTTCAGTTGTTTGCAGTTGTCTCTGATGGTTTTTCTTTGATACAGTAGACTCTCGATTTTCCAGGACTGGGTTAACCAGGGTATGTGGATTAACCAGGATGTCAAAAAAAATACGCGTAACTCTCAGGGCAGGCTCTGGCTTTGTTGCCGCCCCAAGCACACACAAAAAACAACCCCAACAGGGCGCAAGGCAGCCAGTGAACCAACACCCCTCCCCCCGGCGGAGGGTGGCTGGTGAACCAAGCCCCCACTTCCCATATTTCCTATGGGTGGTGATTATCCAGGATTTTATTAACCAGAATTATTTTTCCCCTATCATCCTGGATAATTGAGAGTCTACTGTAATCCTGAGATGGCGCAAGATTAGGCAATTGAGATTTGCATTACATCACCGGCTAACTGGGGAGGTGTGCCAACTCCCTGCTGCTTGACTGAGTCATCACCGAGATTTATTATTTCCTGGTGACTAACTTTTACATCCAAGACCATAAAGCATACTTTCAGCATAGTTACATTATTCCTTAAATATTACCTGTACATATATCTCATGATAATGCCACTTGGTAAGTGAAGAACTTTCTGTAGATACCTCATATATTAGATAACTTGCAAGGTATTTATCTATATTTATATGTTTGGTGGGTTCAAAAGAGAACTAGATAAATTCATGGAGGATAGGTCCATCAAGAGGTACTAGCCAGGATGGGCAGGGAAGGTGTCCCTAGCCTCTCTTTGCCAGTCTGGGAATGGGTGACAGAGGATGGATCACTTGATGATTACCTGTTCTGTTCATTCCCTCGGGGGCACCTGCATTATGGCCACTGTCAGAAGATACTGGGCTAGATGGACCTTTGGTCTGGTCCAGCATGGCTGTTCTTATGTGTAGTGAGTTTGTCAGGTCTGAGACGAGAGTGGTTTGCAAAGAACAGGGGACCCTTTGACAAGGGATCTCCGTGTCACATATGGGAATAAACAGCTGAAGAGAAGCAGCATCCACAGAGTCATTTTGTCAAAACAAAAGCATCTCTGGGTGGTTTGTCTCTTAGGCCACCATACCCTGTTTCCCCGAAAGTAAGACATCCCCCGAAAATAAGACGTACTTCCAGTTTTGCCTCTCGCTGTAATATAATGTAATGTAATTTTGGGAGCAAAAATTAATATAAGACACTGTCTTATTTTCGGGGAAACACGGTAGATTTGGATTCCTATTGCTTAGTGCACTGCTGGAAGGCACTCAGTCTATATGGTGATGAGAGTGGTCTAAGAACCAGAATAAAACTGGCCCTTTCTGACATAAATAGTACCATCTTGTAGTTCCACTAAATCAGTGAGATTAGACATGTGAGCAAGGGCTATAGGATTGAAGCCCTTTATATTGAGGTGAACCTTTATAATAGTTTCCATGGTAGTAACTCCTCTCCTAGTAGTAGGAAGCAAGGGGCACACGGTCCTAGGGTACTCTTACACTGAATAAAGACCCATGGCATGGCTCTCTAGAGCAGGCACAAGTTGCTTGGGCTAAAAATTGCAGTGTAAATGCCAAGGCATGGGCTGGAGCCTGGGCTCTGAGACCTACCTGCCCTTACGTGATCCCAGAACTTGGGCTCCAGCCTGAGCCCCAGGAGCCTGCGTCACCTGATCCGGACCAGCTGCAGGTATTAATTGCTGCATAGACATACCCATAGAGCACTGCTTCAACCTCCCACAACTCCTTGTTCCAAGCAACCACTCATCCTTAAAAGCTGTTCTGAAATCTTGCCTGCCATGGAAGAGAGAAGTGGGGGGCCTGTGCCCTTTTCTGCTTCTTTGTGAGGTTTGAAAAAGACTTGAAAGATTTCCCTCCCCCCAAAAGTAACATTTTTTCTGCTTTTTTAAAAATAAAATACAAAAATATTAGTACAGTACAGACCCGTTTACGCACGACCCATTTACACGTGAATCCGCTCAATGAGCAGTAGCTCCATGCCTCCTAGTGCCACCTATTTAACACACGAGAGTCATTAACACACGGTATAGGAACTTGCTATGTAGCACTACAGATTTGCTCACTAACTGACTGACAAAAATCGACAGGAAGTGCGGAGCGGAAACGCATTGTAGGCCTACTAGCGTTTCCTCTTCCTTTTGATCACTGATATTGGTAAAGATGTATCACGCACGCTTAGTCATTGTCACGCTAGAGAGAGAGATTTGCACAGGAAAGGCTGAAAGGAATGCCACTCACTGGGTCAATTCTTCAAGCCCAAATGACAAAATTTGGATATTTAACGGGGGATGAATCATTCCAAGCCAGCAAGGGGTTTATAAGTCAATTTTAAAAGTGTCATGGCATAACACAGGTATTGATTTCTGGAGAAAGTCAATCAGCCAATGAATCAGTCATGAATGCGTTTCCCGCTGAGTTAAAATCCTGCAGTATTTGGGATGCTGTGAATAAGTATGTAATCCTAGATAATTATATATGTGCTGTATATATAGATATCTTAAGATATTTCAGCATGGTCCTCTTAACCCACGGTTCATTAATACGTGGTCGTGACAGGTTGACCCCCGACATCCGCGCATGAATGGGTCTGTACTGTACTTGACTTCGCTGGAAGAGTCTATAGCAATTGGGAGGGTTTGTACAGCCCAGGCCATCACATCTTCACTGCTATTTTTAGTAAAATAGGTAGATTAAAGCTAGTATGGGCGTTCCAACATGGGCTGCAATCACAACGCAGATTGTAGTATACCCTTAGATCAGGGATCGGCAACCTTGGCTTGCAGATAAACAAACCAGCGGGGCCCACTAAGGGTGCTTACCCCGCGGTCCCGCATGCCAAGGTTGCCGTTCCCTGCCTCAGATGTGAGTTCTCTGGGGCAGGGACTGTCTCTGAGCTTATTTGTACAATGGGGGCCCCATTATAATCCCAACTATACATCTAAATTAGCTGTTACTGCTCAAGAAAGAGATCTTGGAATCATCCACTCAATGTGCGGTGGCAGTCAAAAAAGCGAACAGCATGTTGGGAATCATTAAGAAAGAGATAGATAATAGGACAGAAAATATCATATTGCCTCTATACAAATCCATGGTACGCCCACATCTTGAGTACTGTGTGCAGATGTGATCGCTCCATCTTAAAAAAGATAAATTGGAATTGGAAAAGGTTCAGAAAAGGGCAACAAAAATTATTAGGGATACGGAATGGCTTCTGTAGGAGGAGTGTTAGGACCAGAAGACATTGTAACGGGCAATCACTCCAGGAGAGTGCATAATGGTGGTATTATCTGAGAATGACCTTGCTGTTATCTGTGTGTTTGGGAACCAGTTCCCAGCTGCATGAGTGTTTACCCCGTCTGTGTGAGAATGAATGCGTGGGAAACCAAATGGGGAAACTAAGGCAGGACTGCGTAACCAACAAGTGTTAACCAATCAGTTTGTTGCTTGCTATTAATGAGATGAGTATGTATGAGATGCAAATGAGCATGGGTATATCTGTGCTGACACACCTCTTTGGGTTGGGCTTCCTCCTTGGGCTTCTACATCGCCCTGAGTGTGTCAGTCATCTTGTATTGCGGCCGTGCTGGCAGACAAGCCCCCCAGCACGAAATGCCGCTCCCCTCAATAAACTCACCACTTTCCAACTAGCCACCTGTGTGAGGCCTCGTTTCTCCCGGCAACGAGATAAGCCCCCTGCAACAAGGAGAGATTAATAAGACTGGGACTTTTCAGCTTGGAAAAGAGACAACTAAGGGGGGATATGATTGAGGACTATTAAATCATTACCGGTGTGGAGAAAGTACATAAGGAAGAAGAAGAATTTACTCCTCATAACATAAGAACTAGGGGTCAGTAAATGAAATTAATAGACAGCAAATTTAAAACAAACAAACGGAAGTGTTTCTTCACACAACACACAGTCAACCTGTGGAACTCTTTGCCAGAGGACGTTGTGAAAGCCAAGACTATAATAGGGTTCAAAAAACAAACCCTGGATAAGTTCATGAAGGATAGCTATTAGCCAGGATGGGCAGGAATGGTGTCCCTAGCCGCTGTTTGACAGAAGCTGGCAATGGGCAACAGGGAATGGATCACTTGATGATTACTTGTTTTGTTCATTCCCTCTGGTGCACTTGGCATTGGCCACTATTGGAAGACAGGATACCAGGCTAGATGGACCTTTGGTCTGATGCAGTATGGCCATTCTTATATTTTTATGTTCTCTTAGGTTCATATTAAAGTCAATGGAAGCTTTGCAGTGATAATTAGTGGACTTTAAGATCAAGCCCTTACTCCCTCTGAGGTTCTTTAGGTGCTATTGCAATAGTAGTACAACAACTAACACTGACTTTCTCCTAACTAGGTTTATTCCGTAACAACTCAGAAGGCCCCCCGTGGTTGCAAGCAGCACCTTAGAAAACATCAGAGCTGCCTGAGACCAAGTGCTTTGACATTAATATTTCTACAAGACAAAAGGCAATAGTATCATTAGAGTTTACAAAAACTATTTAACTGGACGTGTCTGACATATGCCCACGATACATCGGAAAGCTGTGCCTTTTCAGGCTTCCACTCTACTTTTTCTTTTTATATGTGGCCACAAAGAGCTTATTATTTTCAACAAACTGCAAGAACATACAGTACAATGATTATTGTTTTCACTTTTTCTTTGCACTCCTCTTTTCATTCCAGAACCCAGCACAACGCCCTTGCAAGCCTGTGTGATAAAAGACTGGGTGGATGTTTAGTTTTTATGTAAGTTAGTGAACCATAGATTCAGAATCCAACTTTTTTCCCCCTCTCTTCCCTGTTTTCTTTCTTTCCAAACATTGGAGGGGAAAAAATAATGTTTCTACCCACTTGGGCTGTGTTAGGTTTTAATACTTCTGACTCGCTTTCTCTACCCCTCCCAAAACAGCCTTCTAAAAGAGATTTCTTTTAATTGTGCCCAGAACCCATCTGCTTGTCAGAAGAACCTACTGACACCTAATTGCCATCTGCCTCCTTCAGTTCATTCTCCCATATGACTGCCTCATTTTTCTTTTTTGCTCAGAATTACTCCTCCTCTTCAGCTGCTTTCTGCAGTCTGAGTGAATTCTTAAGACTCTTCTACATTTTTTGTTATAAACCCTTTGTTTTATATTTCAGCACTGACTGCTCCAAAATCCACAATAATAGATCTTTAAAGCAGAGATTTTAATTGCCAACAAAAATTGGGAAAATTAGAATTAAGCTTCCCACCGCAACTTTAACATTGCCCATTTGTCTGTATGTATTACAGTAGAATTCATTGTCTGATCACACAATACCCTACGCAGTACCAGAAAGACAAAGCAGTATAGGCCAAGTGTGGGGAAAACTCATAAGCCATCTCACAAATGGGGACATATGCTGTCATATGAAATTCACCTTTGTGCGGAAGAGTCACCAAAAGAACTATTCATCTACTTAAGACCTCAAAAGAAGGTGTAAACGTTGCAGAGGGTTTTATACTGACCGTCTTTTCAGGGTGAATTTCACCCTATGTGAACCTCAACTGCACCATCTGTTGCATTCAGGATCATGGATTCCATTATGTGAGGAGCTGTGTGTAGGGGCCATGACAGGTTAAGGTGACTACTCTCCTAAATATACAGACCATTTCTCCACCCCAGTTTTAGCCGCTCAATTTTCCTCTGCAATGCCTGTTGCATAAAATCTGCTCTTGCAGCTTTTCAAGAGAATCAAGGTGAACATCTTCTGCCACCTACTACAGAACTGGTGGGGTATTTTCTAACTTGCATGTACAATGACTGCCATTATAAATGGAACACGTACATACAGCAAGAGAGGATACCATGGACCTGAATTCTGCAAGCTGCTGTGTGTAAGTGGACTCATCAGTCTCTGAAGACAAGAGCTTGCAGAATTGAGGCCGTATTTAGTTCCTATCCCACTGTCCAGGAACAGGATTGCTGGAGGGCAGGATATTTTAAAGAATTGTACTGTAGTCTGTCACTTGCTGCATTCTTCACCAGGGCCAGCTCCAGGTACCAGCCGAGGAAGCATGTGCCTGGGGAGGCACATTGTAAGGGGCGGCACTCACATTTGTGCACTTCCTTCAAGGAAGAAGGGAAGAAGAAAAATGAAACTGCAGAGCCCTTAAGCACTCCTATGGCTGCCGTAGCTGGCTTTCCTTTCCATGGAGCTGATGGAATGTCCCTTCCTTTGTGCTGTTGCCACTAGGAGGAGGCAAGAGGAAAAAGATATTACCAGAAAGGGAATAAGTTTTGACTTACTGCAGTTAGCATGGACCATTAGCATAGCAGGGTACAGAAACTGCCTACTCACAGTTTAGTACACACCTGATATCACTCAGGACACACAAGGGTAAAATAGTTAGTGACCTGAGAGGCAGTGCAATCTACTGGTTAGGGTAATGGACTGGGTGCTCAGAAACATTAATTCTGTTCCTAGCTCTGCCACTGACCTGATGTGTGACCTTGGGCAAGTTACTTCATCTCTCTGTGTCTCTGTTTATCTTCTCCCTCTCCTCATTTTCGGTGTATTTATATTGCAAACTCTTCAGGCCAGGGATGTCTCTTGTTATTCCTCTACACAGTGCCTTGTACACTGAGGCTCTAGCTTTTCCTAATTTTCACTGCGGTCTCTAGACGCTACCCAAACATCAATGTTTAATTTTTTATTGCCAAAATATCTTTAGGACCTCTGGAAGCCACCATACAGAAACTTTATAGGGCTTCAGTGTGCATAGATATGCAATGTATTGACAACATGGAGAAGAGCTTCCCTTTCAATTATACATCAACAATCTATGCCTGATGTAAGCCTGTCTATAAGTGATAGATTGTTTTAAAGTGAGCTGTCTGACTGAATACCTTAAGCATTTCCAGAGTACACACAGGCAAAGTATTTTTAACTATTTCAATTATAGTTTTGTATCTTCAACTGTTCTATAATTAGTGCCTTACAACTTTTTTTCCTGTGCCTCGGTGCAGTCTGTCCCAACCTCTTTTTTTCCAGTCACTTTTAAATGCGTCCAAACATTATTTCTAGCACCTCGCAAAAAAACAAACAAAAATCCTCCAAATGCTTGGTGTGGAGTAAAATTATGCATTTGTAAAACTACATTACTTTCAGATAGCTGAATGCATTGGCATGGTAGAAGACATTCCTATGTTTGTTTCTGAACAAGCGTTACCATTGGTTGTAACTCAATGAGAAATGTATACCTGGTGTCAGGATATTTGATACCCCCTGTGAATCCAATTTATCTAGCTTAGTTTTAATATTAAATCAAATTTAAATGAAAGAATAATCAGCTGTGGATGTGTGAGACAAATCAATGGAGAATACATTATAAAGAGAACGCACAAGATGACCTGATAAATCTCTTTCCTCTAATTTATATGATTCTGTACAACTCTGTAGTCCCATTTCAATCCTGAGAATTTCCTATAATGCCCATCACATTAGTATCGAAAATGCTTTGCATCTGAGAGACTATTTTGTATTTTCCACAAGTGTCTAATAACAGGATTTAAAATCCTATAATTAGGCTCCAAAGTCACATGATCAAATTTTTCCATCTCAGCCTTAGCACTGATCAAGATTTACCACCCAGAGTGTATAAATTTGAGAAAGATTGAAAGTCATCTGACCCAATCTAACATCTAATTTTCAATCCCCCTTTACTCAAGGCAGTGCATACAATATCTTATTCAAGATAACATACCGTAGTTCCAGGCAGGCTGATAACTCTTTCTTTAACTTTGAATAAAAATTGCACTGGGAATACTCAGTCGCAATATTTGTAATGAAAAGTGAATTTTTGGAGTAGAAATAATTTTAATTACATTTACTTTTCCCCAGAGAATCAGATTGTCCTGTCTTTGAAATAATCTAATATATTTTGCACCATAGGATTCTGAATATATTTCACTCTGCTATTAAGGACCTTGTTTAGTTTAACTATGGGCCAGATTGGCCTATGCCTGCAGAAGTGATGGGAGAGGGCTACAGGACCAGGCAAATGCTGCAAAGTTGATTTCATAGATTTCTCCATAAATCCTTCTCTTTGGGGTCATGGATTTAGTTGGACATGGAGTTTGCAGAGTGGGGAAGAGACTATGCCCAGCCTACATCCATCTAGTATCTGTGCTGTGGCGTTCTCCTGGAGTGAGATGGATGCGCTCCTGGAAAGCTGGCAATCCACATATTTTCTGTGATATGGGCAGTGGGAATCTACCATTGGAGAGTCCCCTCTGCCCTGCAGATACACATACATTCTGAATCTAGGTTGTTAAGACTTCCTTTAAGTCTTCATTTACTATAGGAACGAGTGGAGTAACTGACTTTAGAAAGAGCAAAAATACTGGATTTTGTCTAATAGGGTCTCTATCCTGAAGCATTGCCAACATGTATTGTGGCAGGGTGCTGGCCAGGAGTGCCTGAGCCAGCCCTGCTGGCCCTTTAAGAGGGAGAAAAGCCCTCTGCAAACCTCCCTGCAGAGAAGCCTAATTAGCCACCTGGGCTGCAGGGCAATCAGCCTGGATGAGTGGCACCTGGCAGCCTCCTCAGGGGGATAAAAGGCCTGCCAGGAAGCAAGCCCAGTGTGGTGGGGATGGTATAGAGTGTGGTGTGGTATAGGGTGTGGTGTGGTGTGGTGTGGTATAGAATAGAGTGTGGTGTGGTGTGGTGTGGTGTGGTGTGGTGTGGTATAGAGTGTGGTGTGGTGTGGTGTAAGCTAAGCTAAGCTATTCAGAGTTGTGTGTTAGGAACTATTTAGAGTTGTAAACTGTAAGCTGGACTATATAGAGTCTGTAGAGCTAGGAGCTGTAGAGCTGTAACTGGAAAGACTACACTGTACAAAGCTGTATATATTGGTGGTGGGGTCCTGCACTGTGAATAAAGAGCACTGTTTGAAGCAAGAGAAGGGTTTCCTGCCTGATCCAAAGAGGGGTGAGAGAGCGGTCTGCCACAGTATTTAAAAACTTCAAAAGTAGCTGGGACTGGACATCTATCCCTTTAATAAAAGGAATGCTAAGGCAACTTCTGAGGTGGAAACTCCTGCCTACCCTTACAATAGATAGCTTTCTCCACAGCTGTGTGGCCATGGAAGTTGCAGATCTTCCCTGGGCCAACAGCTGCTAAGACAAATTTGGCCTCCATATATCCCTAAATTAGACAATACCGTATATTCCATTTATTAACTAAAATGTTTCATTAATATTTTAGAGAGACAAGGTAGGTGAGGTAATATCATTTATTGGACCAACTTCTGTTGGTGAGACGAGCTTTTGAGCTTACACAGAGCTCTTCTTCAGGTCACTCAATCATTACCTGTTAGGTTCACTCACTTCAGGGCACCTGGCATTAGCCACTGTTGGTAGACAGGATACTGGGTTAGATGGACCGTTGGTCTGACCCAGTACGGCCTTTCTTATGTTCTTATGTTAGGTCTGTATACCCTTGAAAGCTTACCTCTCTCACCAACAGAGATTGGTTCAATAAAAGCTATTATCTCACTCACCTTGTCTATCGTGGGACCAACATGGCTAAAACAACACTTCATTAATATTTTGTCATCCAAATAAGGAAAATAAATTGAGCTGTAATTCTTATTAAGTCTCTAGTCTTTCTTAGACTTGAATATAAACTATTTGGGTAAAAATTCAAGCATGTAGGATTTTTATTATAAAATACCATGGATTTTGGATCTGAATTTCCCTAAAAATTTTATAAAACTCTCCCATTAGTCATTTATACACAATATATTTTCCCATGTAATCCTGAGCAAATCTCAGGACCCACTTTGATAGTGATTTTTGTGATATGGACATTCATCCACATAAATCATGTACCAGTCATCATGTGGTAATGACTTTCAGTCATTTTCCAGTCCAAACCAGATTGGAGCTAGGTATTTGGGTTCAGGTTTTCCAAAGAAATCAGCTCCCATACAGGCAACATATTGAAAGAGTTAGATTTTCAGAAGTACTCAGTGTGACAGATATGGCAATTTCCTGCAACATCCTTGGGAGACCTTATTGAATTAAGTTTAAGTATCTTTCTATTAAATGGTTGTTTTATGTATTATCATTGGCCAGGACTGTATGTAACAGCTCCTTCGGGGGGAAATCAGATGCGAACCTTGGGAAGTGTTATGAACCTCCAAGGACTATATTGAACAATGTGCCAGGCAAGAATAGACTTTTGGGACAAACCATGTCAACTGGTTTGCCTGGGGAATTCCTAGGAGGTGGAGAATGAAAATCCCCTAACTTAGTTACACAAAACCCCTCAACCTTCATCCTCAGACGGGAACCACTGTCTGCTGAGTCCCTTCCTGGAATCTGAAGAACAAAGGCCCAACCTGTATAAAAGAAAGACTATCCTATTAACTGGTGTGCTAGTTCTGAGGTAAGACTGTTATGAATTTGTAACCACAGGAACAGTCCTTTGTGGGGTTTGAAGAACTGACTCCTACTGCAGCCCTTGTTGGATTGGGGGATTCCCCTCTATTCGGCACTGGTGAGGCCACTCTGGAGTATTGTGTCCAGTTTGAGATCTCCCACTACAGAAGGTATGTGGACAATTTGGAGAGAGCTCAGCGTAGAGCAACAGAAATGACAAGGGGGCCGGGGCAAATGGCTTACGAGAAGAGGCTGAAGGAACTGGGCTGATTTAGTCTGCAGAAGAGAAGAGTGAGGGACAATTTGATAGCAGACTTCAACTATCTGAAAGGGGGGGTTCCAAAAAGGACGGAGCTAGGCTGTTCACAGTGGTGGCATATGACAGAACAAGAAACAATGGTCTCAAATTTCAGTGGGGGTGGTATAGGCTGGATATTAGGAAACATTATTTCACTCAGAGGGTGGTGAAGCACTGGAATGGGTCACCTAGGGAGGTGGTGAAATCTCCTTCCTTAGAGGTTTTTAAGCCCTGGCTTGACAAAGCCCTGCCTGGGAAGATTTAGTTGGTTTTGGTCCTGCTTTGAGCAGGGGGTTGGACTAGATGACCTCCTGAGGTCTCTTCCAACCCTAATATTCTATGATCGTCTGTGGTAAAGTTACTAGCATTTGTGTAGTTTCTTTTATTGTTTTAATATGTTTTCTGTGTAATGCTTTCACCTTAAGAATAAATGTGCTTGCTTAGAAAGAGCTGTTTGGTACTTGTAACTGGTGCTAATTACACTGTTCATAGCTTTTGAGCAGAAAACTGTGATATTCAGCAGCTACCAATGGGTGCTCTTGGAGCCTGAACTCTTGAAGATCTGGGTTTGATAATTAGTGTTGCCAATTTACAACGAGATATGTGATTTAAGCCACCACACCCCTACATCAATTAGTTTTGTGACCCTCACATCCACCCCACTCCTATGTCAATACCACCTACCCAGACACACAACAATATCCCGCCCAGTACCACATCTGCCCCTTCCCCCCAGCACACCTCTTCTCCTCCTGTAGCTATGGAGGTTCTTCACTATTTTCTGGACCTGGAGGGAGTGTAGCTCCACAGGATCTTTACATCCCTGGCCATCTCTCCTCTCAGGCATGTTGTTTCTGCATGAGTGAGGAGGAAGAAGGAGCTGACCCATTTTTCGAAAAAGGCAGCAAAGGTACCCTGAGCTGTTGGGCTTTTTCTGCTCCTTCTCATCCAAAAACTTCTTAAAAGAAAGAGGGAGGGAGAAGAGAGAATGCCACTTCCCTCCTGCAGCAGTTGTGTTTGGCTGCTTTTCCAAAAGAGGCAGGAAAGTGGGGAAGGCAGCCAATTAGAGGGATTTTCCTCTGGGCAATCTGAAACAAATTATTGGAAGGCTGGAGTGCCTCTCGCTGTGATGAGACCACATCTGGGAGGGGTCAAAATTCTTATTGTACATGAGTTCACAAAAGTTGGCAATACTGAACGTGCCTCCTAATATGGGCATTTCAAGATCCCAAACTTCTATAACTGTGTCAACAGATCTTTCATTTAACTCAGAATAAATATTTCTTCTAATTAGAGCTAATCAAACAAAAGTTTTCCCTTCCCTCATGGAAAATGTATGGGTTTGGGGTGTTTATTTTTTTCAAAAACAAAATAAACAAACAAAAATCAAAACCGATATCTGAAAAATTTTGGCCTAAAATATTTTCAACCTCCAAGCTAAGAAATTTAGATTCAGAAATACCACCCTTAGTTCAAGTGCTTTATATTCCCATTCCCCTGGATGGGCCAGGTTCCTTGGCTGGATTATATATCCCCTAAGCACCACAGGCTTCTTTCTTGCACTGGGGTGGCTCAGAGTTAGGAATGCAACCAGCAAGCAGAAAATAAAGACAATATTTTCTCATGAGAAAATATGCAAGGGCCAGTCTATGCCAGGAATTCTTAACCTTCATTGAATCAAAACCCCCTTCTCACAACAAAAATTATGACATGACCACAGGAGGAGTGGTGAAGCCTGAGCCCCAAGCCCCAGTCCCAACAAGTTTAACACCAGCTCTGGTGACCCTATTAAAACACAATTGTGACCTACTTTGGGGTCCCAACCAGAGGCGAAAGTAAGGCGGTACGGGCTGGTACGCCGTACCGGTAAAAAGTCTGTCCGCCCCCTACTGCCTTATTTTAAAGTGCCTTACTTTAAACCCCTGCACTGCCCCCACCACCGTCGGGGCTGGGTAGCTGCTCCTTTTCCCCCCACCATCGGTGGTGGCGGTGGCGGCGGTGGCAGGGGGGACCAGAGGAGGGGCAGGGAGGTTAACGTGCTGCCGTGGCAGCGCTTTGACCAGGGTCCTTTTGCCGCTTTAAAGGACCCTGCTTAAAGCATTGACAGAGGAGCGCTTTAGCATTTCTGCCCCTTTTGCGCTCCCCGCTGGCAGCCCTGCCAGTAGGGACCTGGCAGGGCTGCAGATGGGGGGGGGGGCGCAAAAAGAGCAGCAATGTTAAAGCGCTGCTGTGACAACCATTCAAGCCGGTCCTTTAAAGCGCTGCCGCAGCAGCGCTATAAGGTCCCTGTCCCTTTTGCTCCCCACCCCCCAACTGCTGATGCAGGAGAGGGGCAAAAAGAACAGGGAGTCAGCCCCAGACAAGAAGGGGTGGCTGCAGATTACCTAGCCCCGCCCCCTTCCATCTGAGGCCCCTTCTGGGGGGCAGCTGCGGGCCCCACCCCCGTACCGGTAAATCAAAAATTTTTACTTTCACCCCTGGTCCCAACCCACAAATTGAGAACCGCTGGTGTATGCCTTATTTTTATTTATTAATTCATTCATTATTTGTGCTGTGGTAATGCCCAGAAGTCTCGGATAAGGTCCCACTGTGCTGGGCACCATACATGTCTATGGTAGGAGACCCCAAAACATTTACACACTAAAAAAACCCTCTCCCATTTTACGTCCCATTCCTAGGAGCCTTGCATAATCAGAAGTACAGTTGATTCAGTGGGAGCTTTAGGTGCACAAGGAACTTGGGAGCAAATCCCTATAGCCTGTCAGGACCATGAGGGCTGTGTGGCCTCATGGGAATATAAGGTATTAACATTTGAATCAAGAAATTGCCAGTGCTATCCATTAACTAAAAATGCACCATTCCTATTCCAGAAAATGCAGAACTAGCCAGCACAGCCCATTTCAGGTGAACCAGCACTAAACTCCTCAGTCTAGATTCTACTAATGAGGGTTGTACACACTTCCACACATGGGGCTCCTAATTAATCAGCAATTAAACCACCGAAGGGCAAGTTGCCTTATTATGGAAGAGATGATCCAGTCAAGGACAAAAAGCTCCATTCATTTAGATGATTTTTTTTCTTAAGTGTTAATGGGGAAAAACAGAATATAAATGGAATGTCATTTGATATTAATTAAGAAAAAAATGAAAAATAATTGTGTATTCTGTTTCCACTTGGGTCACCTTGTCAGTAGCTTAATGTACAATTAAAGTGAGCTCAGACAATTTCAAAAGTGAAGATTCTCTGTTCCTGTGACAAACAGATAATACCTGTCTATAACAGTGGTTCTCGAACTTTTTCTATTCGTGACCCCTTTCGGACACCAGGCCTCTTAGCGCGACCCCCCTTAGGGGTCAGGCTCGGGGGCGGGGCATGGGCCGGGCGGGGGTGTGCCAGCAGCCCCCCAGGGCAGGGGCTGAGCTGGGGGTGGGTGGGTGTAAGGGTGCCAGCCTCCTGGGGCAGGGGCCGGGCTCAGGGGAGGGTGCCAGCAACCCCCCGGGACAGGGGACAGGGCCCGGGGTGCCGCTGGCAGCCTGCCATGGCAGGGCCTGGGGCTTGGGTTGCTGCCGGCAGCCCGCTGCGGCAGGGGCTGGGGCTTGGGTAGGGTGACCAGATCGCAAGAGCAAAATATCAGGACACATTGGGTGAGCGGGGGGGGGGGGGGGGGGGGGAGGGAGGAGCATGGGAGGGTGTAAGGATATTTTGGCATCCTAGGCAAAAATTTTACCTTGCACCCCCCCCTCCCCTTTTCCCAGAGCATTGCTTATTATAAATTTTTTAAATGAATATTGGATAATGGAATGTAGCATGGGGCAGAGGGTTGGGGTATGGAGGGGGCTCTCGCTGGGACTGGGGATAAGGTGGTTGGGATGTTGGAGGGGCTCAGGGCTAGGGCAGAGGGTTGGGATGTGGGGGGAGGGCTCTGGCTGAGGCTGGAGATGAGGGGTTTGGGGTGCTGGAGTGGCTCAGGGCCTGAGTAGAGGGTTGGGGTGCGGTGGCGGGGGGTAACCTCTGGCTGGGGTGTGGGCTCTGGGGTGGGGCAGGGCTGGGGATGAGTTTGGGACAGGTGCAGGCAGGCTGCTCTGGGACTGGGGCCAGAGAGGAGGACTCCCCCCAGCCCTTTCCCTGCCAGCAGCAGCAAGCTCTTGGGCAGGCTCCCCCCCCCCCTTTCCTGCTCCCCCAGCAGCAAACTCACTCATCCCTGTCACTGACAGTGGAAGCTGTCGGGCACTAGGACTCTGCAGCGGAAGTTGCTGCAGGGAGGCAACATGTTGCTGCAGAGAAGAGAAGGGAGGCTTCTGACTGCCCCTGTCCACGGAAGGTCTAAGTGGGCAGCAAGGGAAGGCCGGGGGACCCATGGAGGAGGCACGGGGGGAGGGGGCAGCCAGAGACAGGTTGCGAGGGGGGGCTCTCTGCCCTGGCGCTGGCTGCATGGTGGGCCCCCACCCTTGCAGCATGCCCCGGGCAGCACAGAGCTCTCCTGCCAGGGACACAGTCCACCTTCCCCTGACTCTGACTCTGCCAGAGGGGAGGGAGGGGAGAGGGCTCTCTGCCACCCAGCCTTCCTCTGCTGGTGCAGCCAGGGCCGGGGCTTGGGGCTCCGCCGGCAGGGGTTAGGGTCAGGGCCGGCTGCCAGTGCAGTGTCTTATATTGCTCCTTGTACGAATGTGCTACCATAGCAGTTCCTCATAGTTAGGGTGTAAGAAAGTGCTACCATATAATGCTACCGTAGAAAACTGCTACCAAACGCAGCAAATGTCTACAGGTAGCATTTTCTTGCATTCTGTAGTGTATTATACTGCTCCCCGTAGGAATGTGCTACTGCAGCAGTTCCTCATAGGTACGTGTGCGCATACAAAAAACCCACTTTGATCAAATAAAAAAGTCTCTCACCCCCCACTACAAACTATTTCTGCAAATACGGGTGTCTCAGTCCCACTGGGGCAACTGCAAACCCCCGTTGCCCCTGCCTGTGCTGGATTTTGCCCTCTGTCACCCTCTGCCAGCACCTCACTCCGGGGCTTAACTCCTCCCTCTCCCCAGACCCCTGATTTTGCCCCTTCGCCCCTTTGTTAATCCTTTCTCCAGCTGTTTGACCCACCTTGACCAGTCCATTTCCGACACCTGCTCACACCCCGGCCACCCATTTCCTCCGTTTTGCCCCCTTTGCCACTTTTTAAGCCCTGTAAACAGCAGTCAGCCGAATCTTATGGCTAATAAAGGCGGGAAGAAGGGCAGTGGCTACAGCCGATGTTACTGAGCATGCTCAGTACACCCTAAGTAGCACAGTCTTACAAGGAGCATGATAATACATTGCACCAGCAGCAGGGGCTCGCAACCCCCACATAATCGGGTCGCGACCCCTCTAGGGGTCACGACTCCCAGTTTGAGAACCAATGGTCTATAATAATGATCTGATATTATTCCAGCTACATTTTTTACATTCTATACTTGTTCACTTCCTACTTTCTTTTGGGTTTTTGTTTCTTCTATTTTTAGTTTATTTTGGCGTCTTTTATATTTTTCTGCTCTCGATCCCTCTTGTCTGTTTTGTTATCGTTTCTTTTCCTTCTTTGTCTGTTCTGGCTCTCATTCTACCTCCATGCAACCATCAGCAGCAGTAGGAAAAGCTTACGAAGAACATTTGATCTCCACAAAAGTATCCTGATAACCAACATAGAAATATTTCAGTCAGTGAGAGTGCTCCTTTCTTACATTGCTTGTAGAAGGTGTCATGCTGAGGTAAAAATTTGGGCCTGACCTGACCATGCCTCCAATTAGGAAGGCCATGCATTTTTTTTACAGTATGCCTCAGAAGTTGTGTAAGCTACATGTGCCATGTGATGCTCCCTCCCACTGCCTGGTAGTCATTTGGGGAGTAACTCAGACTTTGGTAAGATGGTAAGATTTGCAGCCTCTGCACCAGATGACACAATCACGTTTCAGGAAAATTTGAGCAAGTTCACAGATTGACATAAAGCAGATAGAAAGGCTGAGATAGAAACTAAGACCAAATCGTCATACACTCAGCAGATCCCAATTAGCTTGTCAGTTACACACATGCAGATCCTATTGACAGGATAATTGGTCCCAGAATTTTGGCCTGAGATGCAGGCTTTGGCTAGATTTCTCAAGACTGCCTGCAAAATCTCAGGGCATCCAGGTGGTGCTTCACTGTTTCAGATGCTAACTGAGAAAGTAACATTGAATAGAACACAGTGGGCGAGATAGAGATGGGTCTCTTCTTTTCAGTTGTCACAGCAAAACTCCTCTGTGTGGGAAAAGGGATCCAGCTAAGCAGCTTTTGAGTTTCCCATTGTAGACAGATGTGGTTTAGCAGCTCAAGAGAAGAGTTGTACTCATACATATATTTAGCACATCATTTCAGTTTGAAAACTCTGATTGGTAGGCGTTTCTCTTTAGTGGTCAATACAGTGTGCAGGATTGGAACATTCCATCCCCACTTAAAATAGGCACCATAGTCTCTTTCTACCAAAACAAACACACACCTGTCATTTCTTCACAACAGCTCAAGGGACGGTTCACATCCCACACTTGGCTGGAACACATACTAAGGTACCTGTCATAAATGGGAAGGGTAACAACTCTTATGTAAAATATAAAATCCCTCCTGGAATAGGTATAGAATCCCCTTATCTGTAAGGGGTTAATCAGTTCAAGTAACCTAGTTCGCACCTGACCAGGAGGACCAATGGGGAAAGAAGACATTTTCAAATCAGGGGGAGGGGAGGTTGTGTGCTCTTTGTGTGTTCTCTCTGAGCCAGAGCAGGACTGGGGCAGGAAAATTTATCTCCTACCGACAATCCTGAAATGAGTCTATAATTACAAAGTTTAAGTAAGCAAAGCAAGGTGTTAGATTATCTTTTGTTTTAGCTTGTGAATTTTTCCTATCCTAAAAGTGAGTTTTATTCCTGTTTTCTGTAACTTTGAAACTAAGCTTGGAGGAGGGTCCTCTCTGTTAAATCTTTGATTACTCTGTAACTTTACCTTCCATCCTGAGTTAACAGAGGCGATTCTTTTATTGTTTTTAAATAAACTTCTTCTTTTAAGAACCTGATTGATTTTCAATGTTCTAAAAGCCCAGGGATTTGATCTGTGCTCACCTGTACTAATTGGTGAGGATATTATTCTCAAGCCTCCCCAGGAAAGGGGGTGAAGGAACTTGGGGGGAATATTTTGGGGAACTAGGAACTCCAAGTGATCCTTTCCCTGAATCTTTGTCTAAATCATCTGGTGGTAGCAGCGGTACCGTACAAGGACAAGGAGGGATTTATGCCTTGGAGAAGTTTTTAACTGAAGCTGATAGAAATAAGCTTAGGGTTTTTTTCATGCAGGTCCCCACATCCTTACCCCAGAGTTCAGAGTGGGGAGGAAACCCTGACAGTACCTGTGTCTGTGAGGCTCTTCTATAGAATATCATAGGATGTATGCAGCTGTGTTCTCCCACTTGATTAATAAAGAATTAAAGGACGGATAATATAATTAACAACAATCAACACGGGTTAATGGTAAATAGAACGTGTCAAACTATATACCGTACCTTTTTTGATGAGATTACAAAATTGGCTGGTAAAAGTAGAAGTGTTGATGTAATATACTTAGATTTCTGTAAGGTATTTGGCTTGGCACTGCAAGATATTTTGATTAAAAAACTAGAATAATATAAAATGGGTCGGCAACCTATGGCATGTGTGCCACAGGTGGCACGTGAGCCGATTTTTAATGGCACGCTGCTACCAGCCGAGGTCCCAGCCGCCAGCCTCGCCCAACCCGCTGCCGCTCTGGGGTCCTGGCCGCCGGCCCCGCTCAGCCCGCCATCACTCTGGGGTTCCGGCAGCAGGCTCCTGCCAGCCAGGGTCTCAGCTGCCGACTCTGCTCAGCCCACTGCCAGCCTGGGGTTTCCTTCACCCAGGCCAGCAGTGGGCTGAGCGGGGCTGGTGGCCAGGATCACGGCTGGCAGCAGTGTGCCATGCCATGCATGCTGTAGGTTGCCAACCCCTGATATAGACTTATAGAGAGACCTTCTAAAAATTTTCAAATGTATTACTGGCACACGAAGCCTTAAATTAGAGTGAATAAATGAAGACTCGGCCCACCACTTCTGAAAGGCTGCCTACCCCGATACAAAATTAACTTAAACACATATTAAATGGTTTAAAAGCTGGCTAACTGATAGGTCTCAACAAGTAACTATAAATGGGGAATCATCATCAAATGGCTGTGTTTCTAGTGGAGTCCCACGGGGACCAGTTCTTGATCCTATGTTATTTAACATTTTTAATAAAGACCTGGATGAAATCATAACATTGCTGATAAAGTCTACAGATGTCACAAAAACTGGGGGAGTGGTAAATGATGCAGAGGACAGGTGACTGATATAGAGCGATTTGGATCACTTAATAAGCTGGATGTAAGCAAACAATCTGCATTTTAATATGGCTAAATGTACACATGTAGGAACAAAGAAGGTAGGCCATACTTTTAGGATGGGGACTCTAACCTGAGAAACAGTGACTCTGAAAAAGAATTGGTGGATGATCAGCTGAACATGAACTCCCAGAGCAGTGTTGTGTCCGATAAAGCTAATGCTTTAATGACATATAAAAAAAAGGAATCCTGAATAGGAGTAGAGAGGTTATTTTACCACTGTATTTGGTACTGGCGTGACCACTGCTGGAATGTGTCCTGTTCTGGTGTCCACAGTTCAAAAAGGATGTTGAAGAATTGGAGACGGTTCAGAGAAGAGCCATGATGATGCCTAAAGGATTAGAAAACATGTCTTAGTGTGATAGATTCAAGAAGCTCAATCTATTTTGCTTAACACAGAGAAGGTTAAACAGTGATTTGATTATAGTCTATGAATAGCTATATGGGGATATTTAATAGCTGGCTCTTGAATCTAGCAGCAAAAGGCATAACACAATCCAATGTCTGGAAGTTAAAATTCAGATGGGAAATAAAATGTACATTTTTAACAGTGACAGTAGTTAAATACTGGAAAGAAATACCAATGGTTGTGGCGGATTCTCCATCACTGGCAATTTTTAAATGAAGACTGGACTTTCTATAAATGTTCATACTCTGGGAATTATTCAGGGGAAGTTCTATGGCCTGTGTCAGACAGGAGGTCAGACTTTATTAACAGGCCCAGAACCTACGAATCTTTTCTTTATTCCAAAGAAAATAATCATAATAAAAAAAAAATTCAGTGCATTTTCTCAAGTTACAATCTTATTGTAGGTTTGTGTTTGGAATAAAAATAGTTGTATCCTTCAGTTCACTTGCAATGAGGATGAAGGAGACACAAGGACCAGGTTGCAGATCCAGTACTCTTACTGAAGTGATAAAGAGTCCTATGGCACCTTAAAGACTAACTAAAGTATTGAAGCATAAGCTTTCGTGGGCTAATACCCCCTTCGTCGGATGCAACGAAAAGCTTATGCTTCAATACTTTAGTTAGTCTTTAAGGTGCCACATTATCACTTCTGCAATTCCAGACTAACACGGCTACCTCTCTGACTCTAGTACTCTTACTGCAATTATCTAATGGGAATTCTTGCTTTCAGAGGTACTGATGACTTGTAGAAAGCTACCTTGATTCAAATAGTCCTGTGGCACCTTAAAGACTAACTAAAGTATTGAAGCATAAGCTTTCGTGGGCTAATACCCACTTCGTCGGATGCTTGCCCCTCCCGAGGGGTCGCAAACTGCTTCTGCCGCCGAAAAGCCACCGCCACGATCGCTTCTGCATTCCGGCGGCTATTTTCGGCGGACATGCTGAGTGCTCCCGAAAGCGCTTGGCATGTCCGCCGAAAATAGCTGCCGAATGCGAAGTTAATTTATTCAGCAGCTCTTCGGCGGACATACCGAGTGCTCCCGAAAGCGCTTGGCATGTCCGCCGAAAATAGCTGCTGAATAAGGAGTTAATTTATTCGGTGGCTTTTCGGCGGACATACAAGAGTCCACCGCGCCGAGGGAAAAACTAAAAAGGGGTCGCGGTTCTCAATAGTTTGAGAACCCCTGGTTTAGTTAGTCTTTAAGGTGCCACAGGACTCTTTGTTACCTCTGCTATTCCAGACTAACACGGCTACCTCTCTGATTCTTGATTCAAATAGGATTTCTCCAGCACATTCATCCTTTTTATCCTATAAGGTTAATCTCTCCTCCCTAGCAGCAGCCTCTTATTGATGCCCTCGCTAGGCTGTGTTTGGGATGGTGAGAGGTAGACATTTGAGGCACGCGAGCATCTTTGAATAACCAACTGATTAGAGTTTGTGGGATGAAATATTTATAATGAATGTTTGTCAGTCAATTTCACCTTTTCTTTGCACCTACTGATCACAAACAGGCTGATTTTTACAAATAAGTGTTCTAGTCAAAGTTATGTAGCAAATGTTTCCTGAGGAAAGAAGTTGCAGCCTCTGTGTCGCTTGAGAACTGCATTCACTGTGGATTATGTGTCACGACTTATCATGCTATTACTGCTGTTGGTCACATCGCTGTGAGAAAAGCTAGCAAAGCCTTTGTAATGAGGGGATCCACTGCACACAAGGTCTAAAGGGGTTAAAGTGCCAGGTGGGCCAAATAACTGCATCTGAAGGAGGAGTCAGGGAGCAAGGAATAATTAGAGGTAAGGATCAGATGGACAGGAACAGGAGGGGCCTGTATAAAACCCAGTAGCAGGGAGTAGAAGGGGCTCTGCAGAGAGGGTCACTGTTGGGTGAGAGGGCAAGGTAGGAAGTAGCCCAGAGATAGAACAGTAAGGGATAGGACTGTGCAGACCTTGACTGCTTGTTGTAGGGTCCCAGTGTAGAGGGTGGGGCTGGGTTCTCCTACCAGCCACTGGGGAAGTGGCACCATTAAGGGGCAGTGAAAGAGAGGACTGTCTGGGACAGTGGATCCAGAAAGACTTTGATACACATGATTTCCCCAGAAGGGGAAAGCCACAGTGACCTGGCTGGAGGGGCAAACCATGAAGCAGGGGCAGTTGAGTCCTGAGAGAGTGACAGAGTGTAAGAGCAGGTAGGGGCATCAGCCTGGCAAAGCTAATCTCCAGATGCGGCCAGGAGGAGGTGAGTGGAGGACTTCAGGACAACTGACGAGAACCATCCCCAGCTTTGTCCTCACCACTTGGAAATTCCCTCCAAAACCTGCATCTCAGGCCAACCTAAAGAGGGCAGATGGTTAGGGCACTTGGGTTTAAGCTTTCTCAAATCAGCTCAAGTCAACCTTGCTTCCAGTGTGACCCTGGCAAAGTCACTTAGCATCAGTTCCCCATCTGTAAAATGTGTATAGTAGTTCCCTTCCTCCCAGAGGTGTTGTGGGGATAAATACAATAAACATTGTGAAGAGCTCACATGCTACACCAATGGGGGCCATAGAAACACCTTGGATAATCAGAACCTGACAATCTGCTATAGAGAACTCTTTGACAAACTGATTAGGAAAACAGGAAATCAATTGTTTTCCATTATCACACACAAAAAAGTTTGTTTCATCAAGGAATGAGACCTGACTGCAGGCCCAAAACTCTTTTTCCTTGAACCCTTGTTGAACAAATCTTCATTCACAGCACGTTTGTGAAAGGGGAAAACAAAAGCAGCGTAAACATGGTGCATCAAAACTTGGTTTGTACTTTGCTGAAAGGTTGTGACCCTAAGAGCCCCTCAGTGCCCACTAGCAGAGGGCCCACTATACTGCAACTCGTACCAGGCCCGACACACTCACTATCCACAACACACTGCTGGCTGTCATAATATGTATCTAAAAAGTGTCATGTAAGCTATCATATGTAAACTGGTGACAGGCTGGTTCTACAAATCATTGCACAATGTGTGTATGGGTTGTGTACAGGTGTGCTAGAGATATGTTCTTAAAATGTGTTTGAGAGACAGTGCATAAACCCAGCCTGACAGACAAAGGAATGTGAATTCACTTTTCTGCATGGCTTGATTACAGGCAAAGAACAAGGAAAGTACAATTCAGTATAAGACAAACAAAACAATCAGGCTAACAAGCAAGGAGGAAGGACCTCACCAAGAGTCCAAATCTGCACCCCCAGGAAGTCGTCCTGGCTCTTGAGACAGAGATAATGCACTTTGGAATATATAAGACATTGTAGTTATCTATCACTTAAGGGACAAAAAACGCCAGAGCTCTTGGAATCTGTGAAAGGTGGATCCTTCAACCCTGAGGCTTGAAGTCTCTAGGAACTGTCTGGAGGTGAGAAATTGCATAAAACCAAGACTGTAATCTGTTAAACTTTAGACACTAGGAAGTGTGTTTTACTTTGATGTTTGTAACCATACCCATCTCTTTTTCTCTTGCTTAAAATCACCTAAATCTCTGTTCTTTAATAAACATATTGTTAGTTTTACTATAATCTATCTCAGTGCCATGATATTGAAGTATAAAATGAGTCCTCCACTAACCTAAAAGCAGGTAGCGAATGGTGAGTGTGCAGGGAGATAGACTGGACAACACAAAGAGACATTTTGGGGAACTCAGGAAATGGGGTTCACTGATTGTTACCTGCAATGTAAGGTAAAGACCAGCAGAATCTGGAGGAGTTTGCATGTGAGGTGGGTAAACTGGTGTGGCCGGGAGTTGGCACACAGTCTGACCTCCAGTGAAGCTCACTCTTGCTAAGGCAGAGGGTTAACACGACAGTTGTGGGTGTCCTGAACAGAATGTCACAAAGGTTCACACATTTTCCTCATTTTCTCCCCAGTTCTACCTGTGAGAGAGCTTGCCACTTCTTTCCAATCAGCTCTGTCACATACAGCTAGTCCAATGGGAATGTATCCCAGGGATTCTTTCCAAAATACTGTAGCATAGAGCTAGCAGAATGGCACATTGGTTGGCCTGGCAAAATATTTCATCAGAGAAAATGCCTTTCCTATTGGAACCATTTTCTAATGGATTGAATGTGAAAGTCATTTTAGCTATTAAGGATCTTATTTTTATCAAGAATGCAGACCTGAGAAATATTTAATGTGATGTCCTAATTAATGCGTATATGCCAAAAAGTCCCTTATTTTCCAGAGATTACATTACACTTACATTTCCACATTTCACGGTTGCATATTATATATACTGTAACCATGGTGACAGTGTCATTAAAGTCTATTCAGAGATGGTTGGGAATAGGTATAAAGCTATCACAAAGAATGATTGCTTTTGTAAATTTCAAAGAAGCTATGCAGTTAATTAGCGTGAGTTTGTGTAGATTGGACTGATGGAGAACGTGAACTCTGGAACAAATTAGTATTGAGTTTGAAGCAATGAAGAGCATTTTTTATTTGATGTAGGAACTTGCATGCCAAAATACAAGCGTCTTAAAGTTTTAATTGTTTTAAGCCCAAGTTCATACAGCGGCAATATGGCTTATACTAAGAGTACAGACACACAACAATTTCCCGTCAAAACAGGTGAAAATGCTTTAAATGGGAAAAAATGGTGATTTGCACAAAGGAGATGAGAGAAGTAAGACATCTGGGCATTTAGATTTTCAAGGATCAGAAGCTAGACTGTTGGATCCTCTTCACAAAATATATTCTGTACAGTTAGGTTTTCCTCACACAGTGTGCATGTGCATTGGGTTGTTGGTGTGAAAATCTGCCATTCCGCTTCTGCATTTTCAATGTCAAAGAATTGGAGCTGCTTTTTAAATCAGAACCTAAATTCCTAAATATTTCCAAATGTTGAATTCCCTGTGAGATATCCACATTGCCATAGCCTCACATATGCCAGATGGTCTTTACATTGTAGGAGTGGAATTAGATTTCACCATCTGACAATCTCTTTTCTACAATTCATGAATCCCCTTTCTCTCATGTACATGGCTGCTCAGTTGTGGAACCGTCACATACGATTTGTGGCACCAGGAGGGTCAGGAAGAATCTCCTTCCTGTCACAGTATTTCTTAACTGGCCAATCCCAGTGTAACTGCATTTTGTTTTGCTTTCTGGCGAATTATCTGGCCTAGCCCACTGCCAGACTCAGGATGCTCACACGACAACTTCAGTGGAACTGCTGGTATTTTGGGCAAAGGAGCTTCCAGCCGCAAAGTAGTTAATTGCCTTTCCTTGTTAGAACTATGCACATGTGTGCTGCAGCACAATCTCCATCCGCCAGTTCCCAGGGGCAGCAACAGGCAAGTCTCCTCTTCAGGAGGTGCTAATAAGTCAGAGACAATCATTTTTAACAAGCTCAGGAAAATCCAGCACTGTCCCATGCTAACTTGGCATTGGCTTGTGTTTGGTCAACTGAGTAGCAGGGACAAAGTGGCCCTGAGAGGGTTACAGCATCCATTCGTTCTGTGGCAGCGTTTCAAAGGATGAATGCGGAATCTGCAGCATCCTTTCCAGACACCGACAAGCAGATGCTATGCCAGACCCAGCAATAACTCTTCATCCCCAGTCACTCATTCCCACTCCCACCCCCTTGCTGTGCTAACAGGACATGGGTACATGGACTACTGCAGCAGTTACCTATCTAAAAATCTCACTCCCCATTTATTAAAATCCTTCCCAACTCACAGGAAAGTAAGTGCAGGTGAGATTCAGGAAACACTGTCTACCTGATCATTGCAGTAGCTCACACTCCTCTGTAATGACTATTTGCAGCCAGCATGTACAACACTGGGACAAACACTCTGGAGCATTCCAATGACCCCACAATCTGATGGGTGGTGTTTGTTTTATTCCCGTCATTTCACATTTGTGATTAAGTTACTAAATGCTCATTTCAGAGAAGCCCGTGCATTTTTTGGTTTCCAAAAATAAAACATAACCCGATGGTTCTGTTATGTAACCTGAATATTTGATTGTCTCTCACATTACTGGTTTACAAAAACAGTTACATCCCCATTTTCGTGCTCATTCATTAGTTTTGATAGTTTTCTTTAAAAAAATACCCTGACCCCCATAATGCCCATTTTGTCTTTCTGAATAACCAATTAATATTGTGTACAGTAGGACTCAGATTTGGCAAAGTCTGTGCTTGACCTGATTGAAATGTATTCCTTTAATTTGCAACACCCCTTAACGTTTTTTAATCTAAACAGTAATTATGCCTGGGACTGTTACTTCTTCTGCATCGCAGGCTCTATTTTTGATATTTCAGAAGTAGAGAGTTACCAGTATTTTTGCAAGGTTCGTTACGCTGTATCAATCCCTAAAGCCTGCAATTGGCTCTACACAGGCAGGCAGAACTCCACTGATATCCGTAGGACTTCAAATGGGTCTGCTGTGCAGATCAGGTAGCAGGACTGGGGCCCAACATGTCTGAATATACTGACATAGCAGAATGCCCATAAGTACTGGAAATATGACCAGTATATATGCAAAGACATAGCATTATAGTGTCTATCACAAATGGGATCCTGACACGATTGTCTCTACATGCTAATGAGAGGTTCATGATTGTCACAAGATTGTCTCTACATTAGCCTCTAAATGCTAATGAGAGGTTCACCATCCTGGCACATACCGAGATTGAAATTCCAGATCTAAAAAGGATGCACAACTGCAGTTTGAGCTAAAGCTCCCAATCTACAGCTATAATGGACTCATATCCTGAGTGAACTGGGCACTGTGGATTCCACTACCACAAACCAATAGGTGAAAATAAATAGCAAGAATGAAAATGTATAAAGATGCACAGTGTCAATAAAACTTCTTCATGTATATAAAGGAGAATTGCCATGAAACAAACCCAATTATACAAGCAGTTAGGGTATGTGGGCTCGCCTACCTGAGCGAGTTTCATTTCAGCTAGTGCAGGTAACAATAGACATGAAGACAGCAGAGCACTGATTGTACAAGCCCAGCATAGATCCTGGGTACGTACTCAGTTTTCTAACTTCCACTGCGCCTGCCCTATCTTCACTGCTATGGTTACCTGCACTAGCTGGATTCGGGCTAGCTTGGGTAGATTAGCCTGTGTGCATCTTTTGCTCTGTAGACATACCTTGTGATGTAATGAAATTCTCCTTTTAGTTGATATCAGTACCATAAAAGGTTTGTGGTAACATTTTTGGTTGACTTCATTTTTATGGACTTAAACACCAGGGATAGTGATAATATTTCATGATTCTTTTCAAGTGAAGGATTTTAATATTGACCAACAGACTTTAAAAGTGCCAGCTGGCTGACTTTTAAGAGTTTAAGGTCTTCTCAAGAAAAATTATTAGTTATTTATGTAAGTCTTATTGACAGTTTTCTCCAGCTTTGGTTTCCAAGACAAAAAAATTAGTGTCTGTGATGTACTTGCCAGTCTTTTGGAGAGAAGAAGAGAGCCCTTATCCTTGTATTAATAATAATAAAATGTATACTAGTCACCCATAATCACATGGATCTGGAGAGCTACATGTCATGTTCTGAAAAAGCTGCAGTTAAACTTCAGTGCACAAAGCCTGTTTGGAGCAGTGCACATCAGGCCAATCAGTGATTGGGCACAATGCACCACTAGAGACAAGTCATGATTGATAAGTTCAATAGTACTTTCATATAATGTTTAGAGTACCATAAAAACATATGCTGAGAACATGGGCCATCCCAAGTGTACACAACTTAAATAAATAAAATTTAAAAAAGGATTCCGTAAGCAGGTGGTGTTGAGACCAAGCACCAATAAGATGGAGTTTTTCCAACAGACGACAAGTGATTCCAGCCCCAAATGCAAATGGTTGGATAGATCTGGATCCCTGCACCAGCACAGGGGTAGAGATAGGTTGCATCTACTTTATTCAGAGGCTGCCAGGGCTGGTATAGCCCCGAGGGAAGGTTAGAGCAGTCTTCCCCTTACACCTATGATGGGCTATTGCAAGGGTGCAATATCCCTGGGATGCAGCAACACACCCTCCTGCTCCAGAACATCCCCTGCTTCTGGAGCTCCTGCAGCGATGGCAGAGCCCAGATACCCAAAGCTGGGGATGCTTTGGTACAAAAAGCCCCTAACATATTAAAATCCAAATGAGGCCTCTTCAGAGGCAGTGGCAGATTGGGGAGGGGAAAGAGGTTCACTGTGTGAGCTGTGATGTCTGGATACCTCTCTAGGCAATGGGGGAACAACCAGTATAAGGCCACCCTCTTGCTTTACTTTTCACAGGGTGTATCCCAAGCTGCCCTCCCCCCAGTACTGCCATGCTAGTGTTCACAGCAGCAAGGCTACGACCTTGGACAGAAACCCCCTCCTCTAGAGTCAATAGAGTTATGACGTTATCCAGCATAGACACACTAAGCAAGAGTCTAGTCCTCCCCTCACTCCTAGCGCCCTCATATGGGAGAAGGCATAATTTGCCTATAGATCTCCTTTCCACAAATCCGCTCCCTGCCCTGTCCTCTCTGACTCAAACCTGTATTACATTTTAAATTCAACTCGCTCTTTCTCCATTGGTTTCGATGTAATGGTGTAATACCAACCCATGAATCTAGGTAACTCGGAAAAAAGAGGAGACCCCCAAGAGACTAGAGTATTATTCCTTTCTTTGAGAAGACGACATGGTGAGGGAATGAGGGCATGCCTGAAGAGCCTGGAGTTTCCACGGTCACTGGCTGCTCAAACAAGCCCTTGGAAGCTGGGAATCAGATATTGTTGAAAATCTGGTGACTCATTTAGGCTCTGATTCTACAAAGCCTTATGCATGTGCTTACGCCATTCTACTGAATTGTGCCATTGAATGATCAGGGTGTGAGGCGCCTCGTTGGGAGCTAACAAAGAGTCCTGTGGCACCTTAAAGGCTAACTAAAGTATTGAAGCATAAGCTTTCGTGGACTAATACCCACTTCGTCGGATGCAAGCAGTGGAAGTGTACAGGGGCAGGTATAGATAAGTAGCAAGAACCAGGTAGGACATAACAAGGTTAGTCCAATCAGGCTGAACCAGCTTGTTATCTCAAATCAGGGAGGGTGAGGTATTCCTCTAGCAACTGAACTGGAGGTGTGAACTCCGAGAGAGGAGAAGCTGCTTCTGTAATTAGCAAGCCATTCAAAATCTTTGTTCAATCCCAGACTGATTGTGTCAAATTTGCAAATGAATTGCAGCTCTGCAGTTTCTCTTTGCAGTCTGGTCTTGAAGGTTTTTTGCTGCAATATGGTGACTTTTAAATATGTAATTGTGTGTCCAGGCAGTTTGAAGTGTTCTCCTACAGGTTTTTGTATATTGGCATTCTTGATATCTGATTTGTGTCCATTTATCCTTTTTCGTAGGGACTGTCCAGTTTGGCCGATGTACATAGCAGAGGGACATTGGTGGCACATAATGGCATATATTACATTGGTAGATGTGCAGGTGAATGAACCAGTGACGGTGTGGCTGATCTGGTTAGGTCCTGTGATTGTGTTGCTGGTGTAGATATGTGGGCAGAGTTGGCATCGAGGTTTGTTGCATGGATTGGTTCCTGAGTTGGAAGTTAGTATGGCATGGTGTGCTGTTGCTGGTGAGAATCTGCTTAAGGTTGGAGGGCTGTCTGTGGGCCAGGACTGGCCTGCCTCCCAAGGCCTGTGAAAGTGAGGGATTATTGTCCAGGATGGATTGTAGATCACTGATGATGCACTGGAGAGGTTTTAACTGAGGACTGTAGGTGATGGCCAGTGGTGTTCTGTTGTTTTCTTTCTTGGGCTTGTCTTGCAGCAGCAGGCATCTGGGTACCCATCTGGCTCTGTTGATCTGTGTCCTTATTTCCTTGTGCGGGTATTGTAGTTTTGAGAAAGCTTGGTGAAGATCCTGTAGGTGTTGGTCTCTGTCTGAGGGGTTGGAGCAAATACGATTGTACCTCAGTGCTTGGCTGTAGACAATGGATCGTGTGGTATGTCCGGGATGGAAGCTGGTGGCATGAAGGTAGGCATAGCTGTCGGTAGGTTTTTGGTATAGGGTGGTGTTGATGTGGCCATCATTAATTTGTACCGTGGTGTCTAGGAAGTGGACTTCCCGTATAGACTGGTCCAGGCTGAGGTGGATGGTGGGGTGGAAGCTGTTGAAATTATGGTGGAATTCTTCCAGAGTTTCTTTCCCATGGGTCCAGATGATGAAGATGTCATCAATGTAGCATAGATAGAGAAGGGGTGTGAGTGGATGAGAGTTGAGGAAGTGTTGTTCCAGGTCAGCCATGAAGATGTTGGCATACTGCGGGGCCATGCAGGTGCCCACAGCAGTGCCACTGGTCTGGAGATATATATTGTCACCAAATTTGAAATAATTGTGTGTGAGGATAAAGTCACAGAGCTCAGAACCACCTTCTTCCAACCCACAGAGTGGTCTCTCTTCATTGGCAACCCAGCACTACTGGCCAACATGGAGAGCAGCCAGTTCGCTCCTCCACATACAGGGAGCCTAGAACTGCTGTTTATGCAGGACTTCCCTTGGTTGTTGGGTGCTGGATGCGGCAAGGATGAGGCTGTATTTGGCCCTGGACAGAAGCACGAGGAGAGAGGGGAAGTTGTTGGCATTCAATCTGGGCTTCCTCAGATATCTGCCTCTGTATCTAAGTTCTTATGATGTGCTCACCCAGTGGTACCTGACTACCCCGCAGAATAGATAAAACATTTTAGGCCAGTATATTCAAAAGTGGCTTCTAATTTTTGGTGCCTCCATTTATTTATTTATTTATTTTGAGAGCCCAATTTGAGACACTTTTAGGGCCGGATTTTCAGAGGCCAGCAGCACTCACTATAGGAGTAATCAATGGGATCTGAGCCCCTCCGAAATCCAGGATCTATACGTAACACCCAAAAATTAGAAACAATTTTTGTCTGTTTGGTGACAATATCAGTTTTTTATGCCCCACCTGTGGGGCACTGTATATGTAATTCACCGGGCTTAATGTATGTAACTGACATATCTATAACGCGAACGGTTCAATCAAGTAAAACCTACTGGGCATTATGTGGCTATATTCTATGTAGCTCTTTGGAAACTATGGACCAGCTCCTGAGCTTGTGAAAATCAATGTAACTCTGTTGAAGTCAATGAAGCTACACCAATTTATACCAGCTTAGGATCTTGCCCTATCTATCTTCACAGGATGCTGCTACATAAAAAAATATACCCAGAAAACTATTTACAAGAAGGCAGAGGGAGTGTGTGTTATGTGACATAATACCAATAGTACATTGAAAAAGTATAGTGTCCTATTTTAGTGATTTTTAACATACTTATACTTCATTACCAAGATGAAGCACAGGACTAAAAATTCCTTTAGCATACAAATATGTTTCCTAAGTTCTTGAACTTCCATCTGTTGGTTCTGTGATAATATTGGTAATGAATTAAAGGGAGAACACCACTCCCTGCATAAAATGAGGATAGTTATCTTCAAATCACTGTACATATTCCAGATTATGACATCTTTATGTTTTGCGACATAAAAAGGAAAGACTATTTAATTTACTTTAGCGCTGCTAATAGAAGACAAATTGATATCTTTTTAGTTAACTACCGGGTTCTTGACATTTCTGACCAAACACAGTACAATATTTCATTTCCACAGTGGTACTTGCAGCTGCTAGCATTTGCTCCTGTCTAATCAAGCAAGAAGTTAACCTTGAATACCAAATACAAAATCTATAAACTAAAAGCTAGAACTAACTTGATTGTCTGAAGGTCAGAGAATTTAAATAGAAAGGAGCAATACCACCTGAAAATAAAGTGTTCTTTCAGTTTTCCACTGCATTATTCCAGGCATATAGCCATAAGTCTTTGATGCATGACTTTCAATTTTTTTATTAACCCTTTTCAGGATGTTAATTTAAATAATCAGATCTTTGGGTCAAATCCTGCAATTCTTAGTCCTAAATCAAGCCACCCCTACAGTCCTGAGCTAGGCTGTCACTGCACCTGTGGGGAAGGCATATAAGAAATCTTTCCTGCCCACAATCTGAATGTTGTGCCATGGTAGATGGGGAAAGGGAGATAGGAACATAGCCTCTCTGTGGAGGTGGGGATGAGAGGAAGAAGACTCCTCTTTATAACATACAGGGCCGGCGACAGGGGGTTACAACGGATACAGCTGTACTGGGCCCCGGACTTAAGGGGGGCCCCCCTTAAATCCGGGACGGGCCTGGTACGCAGCTGTACCCCCTTGTCGCCGGGCCTGTGAGCAAGGCGCGGCTCCGGGCAGCCGCTGCAGCGCTCGTCAGCCCCCTCCCCCGGCACCCAGCAGCCTCCCCCCGCCCCCTTTTGCTTCTCCCGGACGGGCCACGTGGCCAGAGCGCATGCAGGGGTTGGCGGGTGGCGGGAGACCGGCCGGGGGGAGGGGGGGCCCGCGGGCGGCGGGAGACCGGGGGGGGGGGGAGCCCGCATGATCTGCGTACGGGGCCCCAAAATTCCTGTCGCCGGCCCTGATAACATAGTTGTAGTGGGTTAGAGGGGGTCCCTCCCTCACCTGCTCAAGGAGAGGCAACTCTGCCTCACTATGGGCTTGTCTTCACTACAGCGGGGAGGGATCGATCTTTTGGCAATCGATTTATCGCGTCTCATCAAGACGCGATAAATCAATCGCCAGCGGCGCCCCCGTCGACTCCGGAATTTCAGCTCACCAAAAGGCGCAAGCTGGAGTCAATGGGGGAGCACGCTGCTGATCGCCGCCGCCATGAGGACGGCAGGTAAGTCGGCTGTAGATACGCCGATTTCAGCTGAAATTGCGTATCTGCAGCCGATCTCCCCCCATAGTGAAGACCAGCCCAAAATCTCTGGGGCGCCACTCCCTATCGGTGATTAAAGACACAGCGCTTAAACAGGATAGCACAGTTTAACAGTCTTAAGGAGCCCAGGCCCACAGGCAGGGCGGAACAGAAAAAACAGACTTACGGCTCTGGCCATGAGCCCCAAATAGTCTAGGACAGGGGTTCTCAAACTTCATTGCACCGTGACCCCATTCTGACAACAAAAATGACTACACGACTTCAGGCACCGAAGCCTCAGCCCACCCAACTCCTGCCACCCTGGGTAGAGGGGCCAAACCCAAAGCCTGACCCCACCACTCTGGGCGGGAGGCTCAAAGTTGAAGCCCAAGGGCTTCAATCCCAGGCAGGGGGCCTGTAACTGAGCCATGCCACCCAGGGCTGAAGTTCTTTGGCTTGGGATTTGGCCCAGGGCGGTGGGGATCGGGCTTTGGCCCCCAGATTCCAGCAAGTCTAAGCCAGTCCTGGTGACCCCATTAAACAAGCCCCTTTGAAGTCCTGACCCAGAATTTGAGAACCACTGGTCTAGGAGCCCCCGGCAGGGTAGAGCAAACAGGCAGATAGTCTGACGTCCTGGGTCTGGCAATGGCAGAGACACACAGGCCTCTTGGCCTAAGGTTGGGGAGGCTGCCACCCTAGGGGTGGGGTTGGCAGTAGGGGGTCAGGGTACCCAGATCCATCCTACTCCACTGGTCCCAACCCAGTGCCCTAACAATGGCAGAGTGTTTTGCCACGGAGTCAGCAGGGATCCGAAACACAGCAGCCCCTGTCTCTTTGGGGTACATGGCAAGCGGCAATCCTGCTGCAATATTCCTGGAGCAGTCTCCTTCAGGGGCAGGCCGTGTACAGCACAGGTTCAGTTCCGGGTATCTGCAGCGGACTGGAGATGTCTGCTCTCTTCCCTGGCTCAGACACAACTAAGTGAGAAACTCGGTCTGGCAGGAGGGGATCAATCTGGCGGGAGGGGTGAGTCCAGCCTGGTTCTGCCCACCAGGGATCAGAGAATGGTCCCTCCCACTTTGGCTCAGTGGGAGGCCACTCGACCTGACAACAAGAGTATAGAGCAGAGGCCAAGCTTGCAGTGTGTATGGGAGATACATTCCTCTGCCCATTCCTCTGTGTATGGGAGATACATCCTCTCCTCTACATTCCTCTGCCCCATACCTCAGACTGTCCTTACAGCCACAGTTTAGCCCAGGGGTGGGCAAACTAAGGCCCACACGCTGCGTCTGGCCCATCAGATGTTTTAATCCAGTCCTCATGCTCCTGCCAGGGAGTGAAGTTTGGGGCTGGCCACACTGGTGCTCCAGTCGGGGAGTGGAGTCAGGGGCTCCACACAGCTCCTGGAAGCATTGGCATGTCCCTCTTTTGGCTCCTATACATAGGGGCATCCAGGGAGCTCCTCCTGATGTCCCTGCCCCAAGCGCTGTCCCCGCAGCTCCCATTGTCCATGGTTCCCGGCCAATGGGAGCTGCAGGGGCGGTGCCTGCAGACAGGGCAGAACGCAGAGCTGCCTGGCTGGTGCCATGCCTCCACGTAGGAGCCAGAGTGGGGACATGCTGCTGCTTCCGAGAGCTATGGGCATGGCACCTGCAGACATGGCAATGGGAGGAGAGCCACCTGGCCACGTCTCCGCATAGGAGCCAGAGTGGGGACATACCACTTTTTCTGGGAGTTGCTTGAGGTAAGTGCCACCCAGAATCTGAACCCCTAATCTCCTCCCATGCCTCAAGTCTCTGCTCCAGCCCTGATCCCCCTCCCGCCCTCCAAACTCCTTGGTTCAGTCCAGAGCATCATCGTGCATCCCAAACCCCATCCCAGAGCCCGCACCCCCAGCCAGAGCCCTCACTTCCTCTGCACCCCAATCCCGTTCCAGCCTGGTGCCCCCTCCCGCACCCTGAACTCCTCATTTCTGGTCCCATTCCAGAGTCCACACCCCCAGCCGGAACCCTCACCCCTTCCCTCACCGCATCTCTCAATTTTGTATCCACTCATGGCCCGCCATACAATTTCCATACCCAGATGTGGCCCTCAGATCAAAACGTTTGCCCAGCCCTGGTTTAGCCTAAAAATTGCAGTGGGAGTTTTGCCTGAGGAAGAACTGAAGGACTAGGCCTTTTGGGATTCACAGGAGAACATTTATATTTGAAGTTTAGCCACACTCATGTTTCCGTTTGCAGAACTAAAGTCTCATTTAGAGACCAAATATTTACAGTTCATCTTTATAAGGTCATCAGGTCCCCCAGAGATCCAGCACTTCTTGCAACTGGCAGTTAAATTCTTACTGTTTTATTCTTTCTACTGGTTTATTCCTTTTACCCCCAAATAACTGCCCTAATTCTCTTGAATTTAAATGAAATGTTACTGTTTGACTAGCTACCAATGGAACTGTATTACAATAGACCAATGGGTTATCTTCCCCAGTATCCTATCTTGTGATAGGCCAATGCCAGGAGCTTCAGAGAAAAGTTCAATCTCCTTTGTCATGTACCTACGTTAATTGTGCAATTCTATGACATTGGGTGGTAGAGATAGAGGGGCAGGATTTCTTCCAAACCCCATCTGGTGATCAGTTTGTTGCCTGAAGCTTGATGATTTGTTGTCTATGTAATTGCATCCTTGTGACTTTAACAACTGATACTACTTTTATTCATGGGTACACTAGTTTCTAATCCTTTTTGGCAATTTACTAAGCTGTTTACTTCAATTCCATCTTGCAGAAAGTTCAACAAATAAACCGTATGTTAAAAAATGAATCCCTTCAATCTGTTATATACCTGCTATCTTTTGATTTTATATGAGAAATATGACATGAGGGCCAAGATTAATTAGAACCAGTAATATTAGAATCCCGAGCATCGGCAATGATTAACAATAGTTATATGGCATCAACAGAGTCATAGAGGTATAAGTATGGAGAAATGTGGGCTTGAAGGAACTACCATTAAGTGAATACATAATTGACTAGACAAATGCAAACAAAGAGTAACTATTAATGGAATTGTGTCAGATTGGAAGGAGGTCTCAAGTGGGGTTCCACAGGGATCTGTTCTAAGTCCGGCATTTCACATCTTTATTAAATTAGCTGGATGTAGGAATAGAGAGCATATGGATCAGTTTTGCAGATGATATGAAGCTGAGAGGATGGGGTTGCCAACATTTTGTAAGATAGAGATAAAATTCAGAGGGATCTTGATAAATTGATATAGACAACAAAATGAAATTTAAAAAACACAAATATAAGGTGCTACACTTAAGGAAGAAAAACGAAATGCACATGTACAAAATGGGGGATAGCTGGATTAGCAGAAGCACTGCTGAGAAAGATCAGGGAATTGTGATGGATCACACCTCAACACGATTCAGCAATGTGATATTGTTGCAAAAAATGCAAATGCAATTTTAAGTTGCATTAACTGAGGCATAGCATGCCAGTCATGGAAGGTGATAGTACCGCTCTACTCAGTACTGTGTCCAGTTATGGTCACCAATGTATAGAAAGGATGTATGTAGAGAAACTGGAAAGGATCTAGAGGTGAGCCACAAAGATGATAAAAGGGATGAAATGCAAGACATAGAAGCAAAGGCTGAAGCCAGGAACTGGGTATGTTTCATTTAGAGAAGAGTAGATTAAGGGGGGCATGATAGTGGTCTTCAAATACTTGAAAGGCTGCCATAAAAAGATGGAGAAATGTTGTTCTCTCTTGCCAGAGGGCAGGAAAAGAGGCAATGGGTTCAAGCTACAGCATAGGAGATTTAGATTGAATCTCAGGAAAAGTTTCCTGTCAGAACAGTAGGACAGTGGAATAGAATGCCTAGAAAGGTGATGGAGCCTGGAGGTTTTCAAAAGGAGGCTGGAGAGTCATCTGTCTTAGATGGTTTAGAGTAGACCCAACAATTCCAGCATCTTGGCAGGGGGTTAGACTAGATGACCCTTGCAGTCCTGTCTACCCTATGGTTCTTAGTGAGATCAGCCTTTTGATCTGTGTAACTAGCATTCTCCCTTCAAATCATTCACTTTCCCTGTTCTCACAGTGGTCCTCCCTTTTTCCTCAGTGCCTCTGATTGGTAAGGAAAGCCACAGTTAGAGCCATTTGAAACATTTTCATTGGAAATTTTTGAGGAAAAATTGTTTTTGTTTTCAGTTCTGATTTTGATTTAAAAATGTCAGTTTTTGATAAAATTTTGATTTTGATAAAATTTTCTGACTGACTTTGTACCCATCCTTTTTTTTTTTAACAGAAAAAAATGTTGCTGTCTGATCATTGCTTTTCCCTTTTCCTTTCTTGAAAAAGCAATCCGGATTTTTAATGGGAAATTTATAAAAAGTTTTTTTTCATTTTCTGTGAATTTTTTTTTTTACTATCTCTAACCATAAACATTTCTTTACTTCATCCAAATTTCACTGTAGTCAATGAGTATTTTCCCACAGAGTTCAATGGAATGTAGATAGGTTCCATAGCTAGATATGGATGTTCCTGCGAATAGTACAGACAGCATCACTAAATTAGACAGAGAAGTAATTACATAATATTGAAACATTACCAGGATTTTCAGCATAGCATTAGTTTGTCTCTTCACTGACCCTTGAAAGCAACATCTGACAGCCTCCCAGAGAAAATGTGCTTCTTGAGAATAGGTATTAAATATCCAGCTATTTGTGTTTAAGACCTCTCTTTTGTCACACACAGATTGCCTGCCTTTTACACCAGATAGGTATTTCTTTATGGTAATATACCCCATAAGTATTCCAGATCACAGGAACTGCCAAACTGGGACAGAGCAATTGTATATCTCTAATAGCCAGTGAGTGGCCAATACCAGGTATTTCAGTAGAAGCTACAAGAAACCCAATAATGGACAATTATATGATAAGCTGCTCTAGGGAAAGTTTCTTCCTAATTCCTTATTAATTAGAGATTGCTTTGTGCCCTGTAGCAGAAGGATTTATATGGCTTCTATAACCTTTTCCCCATCCTGTTTAATGTAACATTTCCCATATAAATGTAATTTTTAATGCAACTAAACTCTTGACCTCAATTACTTATGACAGTCGGTTCCACAGGGTAACTATACATTATGAAAGACCTTACTTTTTACTCACAGTGTTTCTTCCTGACCTAAGCAGGCATGAACTTCTGAAGATACTCTCTGGGGATGATCTTTTTTCATGTTACCTACGGTCCTCCAGTCTCACACTCGTATCTATTAGAAGTGGTTGCACACTACTGTGTGACTGTGCAAACATCATGTAAGAATCTGAACAAACATCAGCCACTCTTTGTATTGTTTAAGGTTTCAGAAATTACAACTTCAGGCATTCTTGATTATCAGTCACTGATTTCCAACATTATGGTTATATCTACTCCCTCATATCAACAGTACCATTTATGCAGATCAGGGCAGCGCCAAACATATTTGTGGGCCCCATGGGGGCAATGGGCCATGACATAGAGGGATGAGGGGGGTCGGTCCTTGGAGCAAAGGGACAGCTGGGGTAATGGGGCACGGTGTGGCAGGGGTGGCCTGTTCCATGCAGCCCAGCACAAGGGCACGGTTTACAATCTCACAGCCACCAGACACACACTGGACCGCCCAGCCCTGTGCTGACAGCGTGCCCCTCCCCCACAGGCCAATGGCTGCATGAAGGTGGGAGATCACCCACAGCATTGCCCCCCCCCCAGCCCCGGGACAGGGACTCGACAGCGAAGCTGCACCTGACCATGGCACAATGCAAGGGCCAGGCATACTTCAGAAACACCCTGGGGCCCTGCCCCCTCTACGCTAGGCACACCAGGTGTGGGCAAGCAGGCTCAGCCCAGCAACAATCTCCAAGTGCAGAGGGACTTAGTGTAGGGGGACCCAGGTGGGGGTAAGAGGGTTCTGTGTGGAGCAATCTGGGTGTGGGCACCTCACTGGGGGGGATCTGGGTGCACAGGGGCTTATTTGGAGATTCTAGGTGCAGGAGCAATGGGACCCTGCAGGGGGGTCCATGTGAAGGTGACTCAGGCTCATCAGGGGGTGTCTAAGGGTGGAGATCTCAGTGCTGGGGTCCAAGTGCAGGGGAGATGGGGCTCATTGGGGTGGGGGTCCAGGGGAAGCTGGTTGGGGTTCAGTGGGGTGGGTGTCTGGGGGGCTCATCAGAGGGGGGCAGGTGAAGGGGAGTTGGGGCTTGTCAGGGTGGGGGTTCGATGGGGCCCCAGCTGCCGCCAAGGGCATGCTGCATGCTGGACTCCCGCTTCCCCCTGCCCGCTTCCCATATCTCCTTCTCTTCCCCATACCAGGCCATTTCCCCGCTGCCCCACCCACTTTCTTCCCTGCAGTATCTTTCCCAGAGTCCCAACCCACCCCCTGCCCTGCCCCACCCACGGGCACTCAGAGAACAGGATGGATCTCAGCACATAGGAGGGCAGTGCGACCAGCACTAGGACCCAGAAGGCAGCGTCCAGCTCAAAGTCAGTGGAGCTGAGCAGCACCCTCTTTCGGGGAGACAGCCCTGTGCTCACAGAACTGGGGGCTGGGGACAGTGGCATGTGAACCTGTCTTCCCTCCCCACCCCTTGCCTCTGTTTCATGGGCAATGCCCCCCCCCCCACTACACCCAGGGGTGTCCCCAGTGTTGAAACGGATCTTTAATGACCCACAGCTGGGCAGATTGTTCCCAGTACCAGTGAAAATTCGGATTCAATTTGCTCAATGAGCAGCAATTTATTTGAGAAAGAATCACACAAGCAGTAAAAGATTATAGAATACGTCTCCCTTATAAGCCTCAATTCCCCAAGCATAAACCCTCCGTAACTATCTTGGGCTTACACAGTATCCTGATTGGCAAACAAAGCAGGTAGAGCTACCAGTCCTGGATGGAGACTTCTTTTCTTCTCCCCTCTCAAGTGCTTGGTCTGTCAAATGTCCCCCGAAGAAGGGTCTTGGTTACTCCGATGCTCTCTGGTTCAAAAGTCAGACCCCCTCCCCCTGTAGCAGAGTCTTGGTTACCCCGAGACCCTCTATCTCACGGCATCACAGACCTCTTCAAATATTAATTGGGGAACTAACTAACTCTGCTTAGCATTTATACCTCTTGTTTTCAAAGGAGAAAATAAGAAATATGTCCCAGAATTATGCCCTGTAGGTGTTTCCTTACTGGTTTAATTAATATTTGAGAAGGGGACTGGAAACAGACACAGACCAAAGATCAGTTGATGTTTACCCCTCTCAGTCATTCACTTGAGCTCTTAGAGCGGTGTCATCCAGAAGGGTCATTTTGGCCCCGGGTCAGCCTGTGCCAAGCTCACTGATTACATGTTTTTACTTGGTGAGCTGGTCCCTGACTGCTATGACCAAAGCTCTGTGCTGAAACACACACACACAGATAGAGCCTCTAGTCACTCAGTAAATTTTCATACCAACTGATGGTAAAAGTACCCAGCTCCCAGAATCCTCTAGCATATTCAGATGTACCAAGCCATACCAAACTCATGTTCACCAAATTCATTCATATCAATCACTAATTCAGAATAATAATTTGGCACTATCCCAATATCCAGCTCCCCTCCCCCTGGCTTCCACTTGCTTCTCCCTCACTTTCTGCAGAGTGGGAAGCAAAGAAATCTGCGGGGTGACCTGTTTTCATTCCCCCAGGAGTACCCCACACAGACCACCCCTGCCTGGCATCCCAACACACACAGACCTCCCCCACCCCACACTGTCCAGCACCCGCAACCCCACAGTGCCCAACACCCCCCCATATATCCCCAGAGACCCACTCCACCATGCCCTGCCCCCCAGCCACACTCACCAGCCCCTCTGGGAGGTGACTGTGTCTGCTAGGTTGAGCCAGCAGAACAACTGGGGATGGTTGGGGATTGCTTCAACCCCTTGGGACCAGCACGATGAGCCAGGCCAGAGTGGGAGTGGGACCTGCCCAGGCCAGGCTTCCTCAGGACCCACTTGCCTAGTAGGGCCTGGCCAAGCCCCCCGTGCTCCTCCCCCGCACTGGCTGAGACCAGCCCTGCCCCTGCACCGGTCCCAGGTGGCTCAGTTCTGGGGAGGTGGGAGGGGGGTCCGCAGATGGCAGGCATAAGAGACCGCTGGGAGCCGAAGCTGCACCCCTGGGACATGATCCCCGAGAGCCTGCCCAGCCCAGATGCACCCACTGGCCCCACGCTCAGGGGTTGAGGGAAGAGGGGATGAAAAGGAGAAACCGGTGGGTGGGGCCTCGGGGTAGAGCACAGACAGAGCGGGGGAGGGGCGGGGGGGGGGAGAAGTGGGCATGGTCCAGGCACCAGGGTGCCGTCTGAGTGTGGGCACAGTGCCATGGTGCCACTGTAAACCGACACTAATGCAGATAAAAAGACCAAGTAGAAATGAGTTAGATAAAAGAAATCAGGTAGAAGCTGTACAAGCTGGACTATCACAGGCACTTTGTATTGTTTACTATAGGAGATGGATTCCACATGGTTTGTGGCATAAACAAATTGAAACTGGGTAACAGATTGTTATTTCAATAGCAAAAAAAAAAAATCTGTCAGTTTGGGAGATAAAATACTTCAAAATTTTTATAAAAATCAGCTTACAAGCCATCAGGGCCAGGGACCTTTCATGACTATGTTTTTAGAATAGCCATCTGGATATCCTCAGGTGTTGTGAGCTCAAGTATGGGCTCTGGTTTTTATAGTCATTTGAGGGAAATTTACCCTGCCCAGAAAATCCAAGACATCAGGGGTGGTGAAAGTAATGATTTATATACAGTCATGTGCTTTGACCGGTCTCCTCAGGAACCCCTGGTTAAAATTCTACCACCAAACTGAAAGAAGGAATGAGATAATACTGGCTGGAATGGAGCTCTCTGGATTGCTGCTAAATCATCCTTGCCAGAGATGACTTATCCCTGGTACTCATAAAATACATCTATAGAGGAAATTACTTTCCTTTTGGAGTGTAACCACATGCTCCCCTCATGTTCTATCTGGGGCTTATCACAGGCAAAGAGGATGTTTTTTGGTGATTGTCCCTTATTGGCAGCACAGTGGGTGGTAGTGACATTCAGAAGTAGTTAGCAATATTAATTGTGTTAGTATCTGAGACAGACAGCCTCAGCTGCCTTGTATTTGGAAGATTAAGCTGCTACATGATTTGGCAAGGAGAGAATTAGCCAGAAGGCAGACTGCATTTGTCACAATGGATCTGAGATCCTAGAGACCACTTATGTTAGTGGAAGAGTCTTACGATATTGATCCATCGTGTCCAAGATGAACCTACAGTGTTATTTTTCTCATTTTTACTCATTGACATCAAGGTCACTTTCAAACCATTGATTCTCTTCTTCAGTCCCATGTTCTGTATTTTTTCTCTTCTATTTATGTATGAACAAAAAAACTAAACGTAAGAAAAGAGTAGAACAAACCTGAAAAATATGGACCAACTAAAGTCTCCAAGAAAGTTAGTGTTTGATGGAATTGCAACCAAAAAATTGGGGAAAATTGAAGCAAGGTTGCAAGGATTTGAGCAGGACAGCTCTTTAAGTGGCAGAGACAAAAAAGATGAAGGGATGTGTTCAGATGAGTTCCTGTCTGCATCCTGTAACACTTGCCCATACCAGTATTGCCCTGGCCTCTTCTTTTGTCATTCAGTTTTGTGCGCATTCTAAAACAATGTGCATTTCCTCACCTTTTGGGGGCGAAGCCAGACTTTGAGGCACCTGCTCCCCATCTTGATGTAAACTTTGCTCGTGCCAATCGGAAACAAACACAAACAGGTTTTGGGCCCCCTCCCCTATGACACTTCTGTGATGTCATAGTTGGTACTTATGGTCCTGTCTGCCATGTGCAGACAGGGAGAGGAGAAAGAAAAACGAATCCTGTGTATCCTGTGTACCCCCGTAACCGAGCCTGATCACCTTGAAGCCTCTCTCTCTGCTCACGTGTTTTCAAACAGAGCTTCTACGTTTGCCGGTCGTTATGCGTTGGTTTGTATTTGTAAGTATCAGTTATTACTAAATGATGCATCTTTGTTTATAAATATTGTTAGTAGATATTTTAGTCATTGTGTATTTTAAGTATCATTAAGTCTATTAGCTAATCAAATGCTGCTCCCTTACCCCTTGTAATTATCCCCAATAAAACTTTAAATTGATTAATTTTAGTTGTGTGTGTGTGTCTGCAGTTCGCGTCGTGACCCATACTCTCCTTGCATCCCTTACCATTTAGTCTATTGCCACGTGGTAAATAACAGGCCTGCAATTTTTCGCCCCTGCGAGTCCGTGGCAATCCACAGGATGAAAATAGTATTATTTCTCCCTGTGGCAGGTGAAGAAGAGAAGTATTGATCACTTTTGATTTTGATGATGTACAGCTACAGAACAAAAAAGGTTGTAAAGAATAAGTTTGAGGCATACTGTGCACTATTGAGAAATATCACATACGAGGCACAATTTTTTCACCAGAAGTCAGACAGATGTGGAAACTTTAGACCAATACATGACTGTTTTAAAACTGGCAGCACAATGCAAACGTGGAGCAGTGTTTGAATCACTCATTAAAGTCCACATCATGTGTGGTATTGTGTCACACTTAGCACAAGCTTTGTTGTTGGGGGAGAGTTATTTAACCAATGAATGTGCTGTGGAATTGTGTTGTGCAGATGAAATGACTGCAAAGCAGCGGAAAGGGCAGGGTACACCAAAAAAACATGTGCACACGTTTCAGGATAAATCCTCCTTTAGTAACCACTCAGACATGCAGGCATGGATTTGGGGGTGTCCTATGCGAATAGAAGCTTGCAGTCAAGAGAAGTGAAAAAAGAGCACTCAGAGTCAACTAAGAATAGAAATGTGGCTGTAGCCATATCATAAGGAACTGTCTTAGCTATAGACAAGAATGCTGAAAATTCACAGACGAGATCATTGTGATCACCTAGTCTGACCTCCTGTATAACACAGATCATAGAACTTCCCAAAATAATTCCTGGAGCAGATCTTTTAGAAAAACATCCAATTTCGACTGAAAAATTGTCAGTGATGGAGAATCCACTATGACCCTTAGTAAATTGTTCTACGGTTAATTACATTCACTGTTAAGGTGTTAATTTTTATTTCCAGTTTGAATTTAGCTTCAACTTTGAACCACTGGTTCATGTTATACCTTTCTCTGCTAGACTGAAGTGTCCATTATTAAATACTTGTTTTTCTATGTCGGTATTTATAGATTGTAATCAAGTGACTTCTTAACTTTCTCTTTGTTAAGATAAATAGATTGAGCTCCTCGAGGATATCACTATAAGGCATATTTTCTAATCCTTTAGTCATTCTCATGGCTCTTCTCTAAACCTTCTCTAATGTGTCAACATACTTCTTGAATTGTGGGCACCAGAACTGGATACAGTATTCCAGAAAAGGTCACACCAGTACAAAATACAGAAGTAAAATAACCTCTACCCTCCTTAAAATTCCCCTGTTCATCCATCCCAGGACCGCATTTGCTTTTTTGGCCACAGCTGCAGACTTGAAGGGCATGTTCAGCTTATTATCCATATATCTTTCAGATTCACTGGTTCCCAGGATGGAGTCCCTCATCTTATAACTTTGGTCTATATTCTTTGTTCCCAAATGTATACATTTAGCTATATTAAAACACATAGAGTTTGCCTGTGCCCAGTTTACGAAGATATCTAGATTGCTCTGAATCAATGACCTGTTCTCTTCATTATTTACCATGCCCCCAATTTTTGTGTCACCTGCAAACTTTATTAGGAATGATTTTATGTTTTCTTCTAGCTCCTTATTAGGAATGTTAAAACAGCACGGGGGCAAGAACCGATCCCTGCAAGACCCACTGAAAGCAGACCCACTCGATGATGACTCGCTATTTTCAGTTACCTTTTGAGAACTATCTTTAATTTAATGTGTGGCATGCTGATTTTGAATCATTCTCATTTTTTAATCAAAATGTCATGCTGTACCAAGTCAAATGCCTTACAAAAGTCAAAGTATATTACGTCAAAACTATTACCTTTATCAACTGTATTTGTGATCTCATCAAAAAAGATATCAGATCTGATGATATATTTTCCATAAACCCCTGTTGACTTATATTAATTACATTACGTCCTTTAGTTCTTTATTAATCGAGTCTTGTATAATCTGCTCCATTATCTTGCTTGGGATCAGTGTCAGCTTGAGTGGCCTATAATTACCCAGGTCATCCCATTTACCCTTTTAAAAATTTGGCACAAGGCTGCACTTGCCACATGGAAGAAGCTAATTGTTTTGCCAAAATGTGCTACTCTGGGAAAGACAAAGCCAGGGCAAAATGGATGTTTGCCTTCACAGAAGCAGATGAGCACTGGCGTAGCTAGGCGGGTGCGGGGGGTGCGGACTGCACCGGGTGACACCCTCTCAGAGGGGGGGGGGGTCCGCCCTGGCTGCCGCCTCCGCACTGGGTGACACCAACCCTAGCGATGTCACTGCAGATGAGCACTTTAAGTACTGAACCTCCCAAGAATGAGTGGTATGTGGATTTGCTCACTAATGATCACAAAACCTTACTTTGAAAATCAATACTGGGGCATAGGCCAATGGAATGTCTGTGGAGTTATACAACATTTTAATGGACAGACAACTTTGCAGTGCAAATATCCAGCCGCTACTCAGGGGAAAAACTGCAAGTACATGGTAAATGCAACTTGGATTTTGAGTATCAGGGTAAGAAAGCATTGCTGGAATTTCAGGTGCTGGAATTTGACTCACAAGTTACACTGGACTTACAGGCTGTGACACGTTTAAGCTTAGTGCGAAGAGTCTCTATGGCAAAGGAAGAACCAAAAGGTGACTGGGATATATTTAAAGAATACAAGGATGTATTTGAAGATTTAGGGTGGGTGTGAGATAAGCACCTCAAAGATGAACTTGCAACCACCACCTGTAATTCATGCACCTTCTAAAGTTCCAGTAGCATTAGGAGTAGAAAGTGAGCTGCACCATAAGTATCATGGGGGCAGAACCGGAGCAGTGGTTCCAGAGCAGTAGTGGCACACTGCTCCGTCCCGTACCAGAGTAGAAGTGGAACCCCATCCCCCCCCCCAACCCAAGCGACAGTGGCACCCCAGGTTGCCCTGTCCCGTGGAGCAGCAGCAATGCTCTGGGTTCCTGCCTCTGAGCAGCAATGACACCCGGGGCCACTCCCCCAGAGCAGCAATGGCATCCTGCCCCCCTCCCGAGCAGCAACAGTGCCCTAGGAGCCCCCAGAGCAACAGTTGCACCCTGGGGCCCCCAGAGCATCATCAGCACCCTGACCCCAGAGCAGCAGCACCCTCCATGAATCCCCCAGAGCAGCTAAGATTTAGTCAGGAGTATTTATAATACAAGTCACAGACAGGTTCCCAGGTCATGAAGTTTTGTTTATTGCCCATGGCCTGTATATGACTTGTACTAAAAATACCCCTGACTAAATCTTTATCTTGGTTGCAAGTTAAAAAGAAGGGGGGAAAAAGGTGGAAGATCCTAGAAAATGGATCAATTCTACAGTAACTGAGGACAAACCAGGTTGAGAAGACATAAGAATATGCTTGGATCTGAGCAATGTGAATAAAGCGATATGAAGGGAACATCTTCAGTTGGCTACAGTAGAAGACATCTCTGGCAAGTTAACAAGAGCTATAATTTTCACTACCTTGGATGCCAGTAGCAGATGCTGGCAAATACAAAACTTCGACTCTCTGGACATTCAACACATCATTTGGCAGGTACAGGTTCACCAGACTTCCCTTTGGCATCTGTTCAGCTCCTGAAGTGTACCAACTTGTGATCCAACAAATATTTGACCATCTGGAAGGTGTTAAACATTATATAGATGACATACTGGTGCAGGGAAATACCAGATGAGAACACAGTGAAGGGTTCAAGAGCGTGCTAGACATGTTGTGAAAGGAACTTGTGACTGAACAGAGCAAATGCAATTTGACTCTGGGAGAGATAAAATATTTGGGGCATTATTTAGCACACACAAAAATGTTCTAAAACCTTAAAACTGAAACAGTGTGGCAATAACACATTGGCCTGCAAGGCTGAATTGCAAAGATGTCTTGGAATGGTTACGTATTTGGGAAAAATCCTGCACACACAACAACAGAAGCAACTCTGTTAAGACAACTGTTGGGAAAAGAGCCATGTTCACCTGGATGCCAGTGCATGAGGTGGCATGGGAACACTTGAAACAATTGCTTACAAGGGTACCTGTGCTGAAGTACAGTAATGTCAAAGAGCCAGTCATTGCATCAGTGGATGCAAATTCTACTGGATTAGGGGCTGCATAGCTGCAAAACAGGGTTCCTCTAAAGCTCTGAGAACTGCACAACAGAACTATGCCCAAATAGAGAAAGAAATGCTCACAACAGTATTTGCCTGTACTCATTTTCATCAGTTTATCTATAGGAAAAAACTAGGGTTGTCGAGAGATTAAAAAAATTCATTGTGCGATTAATCACACTTTTACACAATACTATAATGCTATTTAAACATTTTGGATGTTTTCTACATTTTCAAATATATTGATTCCAATCACAACACAGAATAAAAAGTGCTCACTTTATATTTATTTTTGATTACAAGTATTTGCACTGTAAAAAAACAAAAGACATAATATTTTTCAGTTCACCTAATATAAGTATTTTGGTGCAATCTCTTGATCATGAAAGTTGAATTGCTTAATCTAGTTATTGCCCAGGTTAAGAGAGTGTAGACTGTGCTTATATTATATTTCTTGGTAACTAACTCTGACTTTTTGCCTGGGGGTACAGTGCTGGGGGGGAATTTGACTCTGGTGCCTTTCTCTGTGCACTTCATGAGGGGTTCTGGGAGCATTCATGTAATATAGCTAGGTGTGGGCTAAGTGATCACAGCAGGGCTGGCGACGGGGGGTACTACGGGTAGAGCTGTACCGGGCCCTGGATTTAAGGGGGGGCCCCTTAAGTCAGGGGCCTGGTACACAGCTGTACCCTTAGTCGTCCCACCTGGGCACCGCATCTCCCTGGCCGCTCTTTCCTGGGCTGTGTCCGGGTGTCAGTGGCCGGCTGCCTCCCGAGCCCTTCAGCCGGCGGCTCGTCCTGCGCCCCAGGAGCCGCCCCGAGGCACCCCCAGCTGCAGCGCTTCCCCCGCCCACCTGCAGCAAGAGCCGGGCCAGCCCTTGGCGGGGGGGGGGGGAGAGGGAGCCCCCCGGCACCACAGGATGCCGGCTCCATCGCCTCCCCAGCCCCGGCGGCTGCAGAGGACTGGCCGGGCGTGCGGGGCCAGCGAGCGGGGCTGGGGAGACCCGGGTGCGCGCAGCCTGGCCAGCGCCGGCCGAGGGGCCGGTGGGGAACCAATGGGGGAGGAGGTTAGTTTGGGGGAGGAGATTAGGTTGGGTGGGCCGGGTCAGGCGGGGGGGGGGGGGGGGAAGGAGAATAGGCTGGGGGGGGGGCCCAACGATCAGACTAGGGGGCCCCAAAATTTCTGTCGCTGGCTCTGGATCACAGCGCCTGGAGGGGCTTGCTGCTGGTCATTAGCAAGGCGTTGTGAGAGACAGCCCAGGCTGGAGAGAGTTAAGGGGGCACAGCGGTCCAACAGTCCCAGGCTGCACCCTAGGGATCTTGTCACAGAACCGACCCCAAAATATGGTTTTATTTCATTTTTTTCACCAGGAAATTGATTATTCAGAAATTGCATTTTCTGTTTGAAAATTCCCAACCAGCTCTACTTCTTGCTTCAAGGAGGACCCTCCTGTTCAGGTGTGAGGCACACGGATGTTAGATTGTAACTGTGAATAAACAGACGGGTTTAATTCAGCATCTATCATGAAAAACAAGTCCTCTAACACACAATTCCCAAACCTTTGCCATAGTCTTTAACAGTAGGTTAAAAAAACCAATTTTCATGCAATCCTGAAATAAGACTGGAAGACTCCGGACAGCGAGTCATTTAATGGAACTAATTCAGATACATATTTTAAGAGGGCTAATATCATGAATGTCACAACACTAAAGGAGCATTTAATCATTTTAGCAGGGATGGGTCATTATTGTTAACTAATCACAGTTAACTGGAGCAATTAACGCAAAACAAATTAACTAGATTCAAAAATAGTCCCAATTAATTGCAGCTTTAATCACACTGTTAACGGTAATAGAATGCAAATTTAAATTTGTTATAAATATTTTGAGGTATTTTTCTCCATTTTCAAATATATTGATTTAAATTACAACACAGAATACAAAGTGTACAGTGCTCACTTTATATTATTATTTTTGATTACAAATATTTGCACTGTGGAGAAGATAAAAGAAATGATATTTTTCAATTCACCTCATACAAGTACTGTAGTGCAGTGGTCCCCAACCCCCGGTCCGCGGACCGGTACCGGTCCGTGGAGCATTCGGTACCGGTCCGCGTCCGCATTCCCCTCCGTCCCGCCCCTTCTGCATCCGGCGGGCTTCCCTTCCGCTTCCGGCCGCTTTCCCTTCCGCTTCCGGCCCCGCATTCCCTTCCGGTGCGGCTTCAGTTCCACTTTTTTCGGCTTTTCCGCCATTTTTCTGCGGCTTTTCGGCGGACATGCAAGATCCCGCCACGCCGAAAAATAAAAAAGTAAAGATGAGCTACAGATTTCTGCGGGTTTTCGGCGGACATACAACGGTCCGCCGCACCGCACAGAGCCCCCGGGCCGCAAGCATTACTCGGCCGCGTTCACCGGTCCGCGGTGAACAAAAGGTTGGGGACCACTGCTGTAGTGCAATCTCTTTATTCTGAAAGTGCAACTTACAAATGTAGAATTGTTTTACATAACTGCACTCAAAAATAAAACAATGTAAAATTGTAGAGCCTACAAATCCACTCAGTCCTACTTCTTGTTCAGCCAATCGCTAAGACAAGTTTATTTACATTTACAGGAGGTAATGCTGCCTGCTTCTTATTTACATCACCTGAAAGTGAGAGCAGGAGTTTGCATGGCACTGTTGTAGACTGCATTGCAAGGTATTTACATACCAGGTATGCTAAACATTCATATGCCCCTTCATATGTCATGCCACCATAACAGAGGACATGTTTCCATGTGGAATTTACATTGGCATTCTATTCTTGTTTAAGAGTGTGATTAAAACGGCAATTAATTGCTACTATTTTTTTAATCTCACAGTTAATTGCGATTATTTTTTAATCGGTTGACTGCCCTAGTCTTTATTCCAAGGATTTTTTTAATAATCTGTGGGGTGAGGAGTTATATTCAGCTCTGTAGATGGATATATTGCTATAAAGTTTCTGCAGCTTGAGAGCATTGTGCAGGTTCTCCTGTCACTGTGACTTCTAGGACACAGTGGAAATTCACTGTTAGTAGCTATCCTGGGCTTGTAGCTGGGCTGCTGCTGTGTTTTTAATCAATAGTCTCCATGCTTATCTGAGTCTGTACCCTCTATACATACTGATTACAACCTATGACATACCACAGAAAAGACGAATAAATAACTTGCCGAAGGTCATATTTATTCAAACAGAAGGAATCAGATCAAGGATGACTATTTTGGATAAGCAATAATATTATTGATACTTTCTTCCTCACTGTGCACATTACAAGGAATCCTATTTTTGAAGCATTCCTTCTTCCCCCACATGCAAACTGCTTCATCCATTAATGATTTTCTAGTCTACTGTTGTTTAAACATCAATATTTTTCTAACCCACAGCTTCATGGAAATGCAGCTTACCAGAAGTTATTTTTATCTACCTGTTTTTAAGTGATTTATTTTATATCTGAACTGCATGCTAGAAAGGGTGAATAGTTCAGAAAGAAAATATCCCGAACATCTGCCTTCTTCAACATACACAGTTTAAGGTGCGGATCAGTTAAGATTAAAAAAAGTAATCAAATTACACACAAGTGCCCTCTTTTTTCATTTGATCTGGATGGCCCAGGGTCAGATTTGTGAGGTTAGCACAGCTGGGATCACATTTTCAGAAGAACTTAGCATTGTGGGTGCTCTTTGAAAATATGAGGCACAACGGGGTTGTCTGAGATAGGAAGGTATGTGGAGCTAATTCTAGAAAAGACAAAAGCAATATTGGTTGATAGGCAGAAACTTCTTCAGAGGGTGATCTCGCTGGCTGTTATCGATGGGGTGTGCACAACCCACGGAGAAGAATTTTTTGTTTTGTTTAAAATCTAGTCTATAAAAGATATCAGGAGACAGATAAACTCTTAGGCACTGGGAAATTCTGTTACTATTTCCATGTATGCTACAGTAACAGATACACTAAAAATATAAAAGATTAAATAAAACGATTTGTGTGTGAAAAGTATGTTTACGTGTAGTGTGTGTCATAGACATTCATTTTCACAAATATAAAATTGGAAAAAAACAAATAAATATTCTAAGTTTTCAGGCAACGCATAAACCAAGGAACACTACAAAACCCCAGCTCAATTTATCCCCATTCATCATCAATCATCATGTGCTAGGCAATATTCTGTCTTAAAGACAGATACAGTGGATATCAAGTAGGAGCAAGTTCCACTGACAGGAATCCCTGACAGAGAACCCTCTGGCCCCTGCTCTCTGGACTTCAACGCTGATGAAAGCAAGCAACAGCAATCATGCCAAGAGCAAATGGCATCCTGGATGGAATGGGAGAAATTCCCTAACAGCCAGTGCAATGATAGGTAGCCTAAAGTTATTTTCTATGATGTTTCTACAAGAGCTCCCTCTGGTGGTCATGGGGCTGTTCTACGTCTCTGAAACCTGTTTTACTTCTAAGGGCTGGTCTTCACTGGGGGGGGGGATCGACTGCAGATATGCAAATTCAGCTACGTGAATCACGTAGCTGAAGTTTGCGTATCTGCAGCCGACTTACCTGCGGTCCTCACGGCAGTGGCAGTCGGCAGCGCGCTCCCCCATCGACTCCAGCTTGCACCTCCCGGCAAGCTGGAGTTCCGGAGTCGATGGGGGCGCGACGGGCAATTGATTTCTCGCGTCTTCACAAGACGCGAGAAATCAATCGCCAAAAGATCGATCGCTACCCGCCGATCCGGCAGGTAGTGAAGACCAGCCTTATAACTCAAAAGCTGTCAAATAAATGATCCAACTTGGCTGCTTCTGAATACAACAGTCAGGCTTGGTCTACCGCTAAAAGGTTTGCTGTGATTGGTTAGGAGTGTGAAAAAAAATCATGCCCCTAACTGATATAGCTATGCCAGTAAAAGCCTAGCGTAATCACCTTACACTGGCAAAAAAGTACTTATTTCATCTGAGGAACTGGTATGAACTATATCAGCACATGAACTCTTGCTGCTATAGGCTGTGTCTTCACTAGCAGGGCCTCCCAGTGCAGATGTACCAGTATATCTAGACTGACAAACCATTAAAAGTGTAGACAAGGCCTCAGGTTGTTTAATGTTTTTTGGGTACCTGTGAACATCCTGAACTGAAGCCAGAGGGAGAGAGAAAGCCAGTGCAAAATTCAGAATACTAAGACAATAATGAACATCTCACAGTCTCCACCAGTGGCCTCATTTCATGTTAAACAAGATTGATGGCAAGATGGAACCTTGCAGGTCCTGCAGGAGATCAGAACCTTGGGGAAGATGAGCAATTGCTTGTCACCAGTCTGTCTCTTCTTAGTGAGTCCGTTCCTTCCTTTCATGGTCAAGTAACCCCATCCACCCTTGCTTGGTCTAGCAAAAGAATCAGCAGTGCCTTTTGGGCAGCTTTATTAAAGACTTTTGAAAGATCCAATAGAATCACTGTGGACTAAACTGCTTGGACCAGGAATTTCGTTTAGCAAATGTTTGGATTGTGCCTTGCATGATGGGATGCCAATCCCACATTAGGGCCCTCACATGTGACTACAGCTCCACTAATAATTGACACTATAACTTTTTTCCATTGCCACATATCAACCATCAAATGTATTGCGTGATCTGTGCTATATGCAGACGTGAAACCTAAGTGATAACGATTATAGCAGTTGAAGAAATCCAGATGCCCCTGTAGATGGCCATTCATGATCATCTTGATAAACTTCCCCAGAAGGGGAGGTTATAGGCTGTGTAAAAACCGATGACAAAGAAATGGTTTCTTCAGGAAGAAACTAATCAGTTACTTGTCTTAAAGCAGCAGGCTCCTGGTTCACACTGGAGAATCATTAAGAGTCCTCAATAGTGAGGAAAAAGGCTACCCACTTGATTGCACCAACACTGAGGAACAAGGGTAAAAACCCGGCTCTACAGAATCAATGGGAATTTTGTCATTGACTTACATGGAGCCAGAATTTCTCCCCATGATCTGTCTCACAGGAAATCATGTCTACTCTACCAGGTCAAATCTAACAAAAGAAAATGGCATATTTGCCTTCTCCTTTCCTGATGCTGTCCAATAATACTGAGCAGACTGTCACAGATCTGACACATCTTAGCTGTAAAGCGGCTGGAAAACTGTTCACAAGAAAGAACTCATGTGCCTCTGAAGAGAGAGAATCCAGATTAATTGGCTTGCTCATTACTTGAAGGAGTTCTGCTACTTGAGACTTTGCCAGTGCTACAATGCAGAGAATGAATCACATTTTAGGCTGTGCCTGCATTATTGCTGTTCGGAGAATCTCCCACATTTGCACTGTCGACCATGCAGATCCCCTGGAGATAGTGGAAGTGTAGATTAGGAACAGGCATTTTGACCATGTTATCTAGACTAGTTCTGAGCAGGCTTAGAGGACATTGTGGTTAAAAATGCCTGTGCCCAGCCTACACTAGTGTGACCTACATCAAGGGAAGTCAATTTACTTACCAGTTACAGAATTCCTCTATCTGACAAAGCATTTGCACAAATCATGAATTCATATCCTTGTGAGAGACTACAACTGGATTTTCTATTGGAACCTAATACCAATCAAGAATCAGAGAGGTAGCTGTGTTAGTCTGGGTCTGCAAAAACAACAAAGAGTCCTGTGGCACCTTAAAGATTAACAAATGTAGTGGAGCATAAGCTTTCGTGGGCTAATACCCACTTTGTTGGATGCATGCCCTGGCATACACTAATACCAGTCTTTACTATAAGACAGTGCTCTCTCTCTCTCTCTCTCTCTCTCTCTCTCTCTCTCTCACACACACACACACACACACACACACACACACACACACTTACTTTGAGGTTTCAAATTTATTTTTTTCTGAATAACACTGCAAAATAAACCATACTAACATCACTAACTAGACTAGAGAGTTGTTATTTTTCTTTAAAACAAAACAAAAAAAAGTATAATACATCCTTATATACAGATTCACAAAATAAGTACAGGGATTGGAACTTCTGACCATCGGAGATCTTCTGCTTTCACGTAGGATCATTCTGGGTATTCTATTAGATCAGGGGTCTCCAAACTTTTCAGCCCGAGGGCCGCATTAACTATCAAATAGCAGTTCGGGGGCCGACAACACACTGGAGGTCCAAATAAAAAAGAATCAAAACATGGATGTTGTTTTTTAATTATTTATTTAATATTATTTTATTCAGTTATTATTCAATAACACATTGATACACTACACATGAACACCTGTTCACTACACATGAACACTACACATGAACACCTGTTCACTACACATGAACACTACACATGAACACTACACATGAACACCTGTTCACTACACATGAACACTACACATGAACACCTGTTCACTACACATGAACACTACACATCAACCCCCCAACTGACCCACCCAGCCAGGTCTCTCCCCCCAAAACCTCCTTTCCTCCAACCCCCCCCCAACTGACCCACCCAGCCAGGTCTCTCCCCCCCAAACCTCCTTTCCTCCAACCCCCAACTGACCCACCCAGCCAGGTCTCTCCCCCCAAAACCTCCTTTCCTCCAACCCCCAACTGACCCACCCAGCCAGGTCTCTCCCCCCAAAACCTCCTTTCCTCCAACCTCCTCCCCCAACTGACCTGCTCAACCCGGTCTCTTCCCCCCCCCCAACTGACCCGCTCAACCCGGTCTCTTCCCCCCCCCCAACTGACCCGCTCAACCCGGTCTCTTTCCCCCCCCCCCCCACTGACCCGCTCAACCCGCTCTCTCCCCACAGACCGTTTCGCCACCTGGCAGTGGGTGGCTCCTTGTTTCGCCGCCTGTAACTGGGTGGCGGTGCGGCGCGTCCCGGCCCCAGCTCTGAGCCGTCCCTGGCCGGCGGCGGCAGCGGAGCACGCGGCGCGTCGCGGCCCCGCGGCTGGCGGCGGCAGTGGAGCACGCGGTGCGTCCTGGCCGGCGACGGCAGCGGATCACGCGGCACGTCCCGGCCCCGTGGCTGGTTCCCGACCCCTGCCGCGGGCCGGATGAGAGGGCCTCACGGGCCGCATCCGGCCTGCGGGCCGTAGTTTGGAGACCCCTGTATTAGATAAAACTTCTAATTATACCATATAACCAATTGTTTCAGTGTCCACAATTTTGAGCACACACACAGCTTTAAGTAAGAAAAAGCTGACAGTTTTGGTAGCTCTTAGGTTCACATGGTGTCTTTGGTTCAATGATGCAATACAACCCAAAAAGACATTTGGCCTCCAGGCTATGATTCTTCCTTTATGGCAAGTTTTCCCTGTCTCAACCCAGGGCCAGCGACAGGAATTTTGGGGCCCCGTACGCAGATCGTGCGGGCCCCCCCCCCCCGGTCTCCCGCTGCCCGTGGGGCCCAACCCCCGCATGCGCTCTGGCCGCGTGGCCTGGCTGGAAGAAGGAAAGGGGGTTGGGGGGAGGCTGCTGGGTGCTGGGGGACGGGGGAGACCGTCCGGGGGGGCCCCCGCGGGCGGCGGGAGACGGGGGGGGGGGGGGGGCGCGGGAAGCTGGCCGGAGCCGCGCCTTGCTCACAGGCCCGGCGACAAGGGGGTACAGCTGTTTACCAGGCCCGCCCCGGATTTAAGGGGGCCCCCCTTAAGTCCGGGGCCCGGTACAGCTGTACCCGTTGTACCCCCCTGTCGCCGGCCCTGTCTCAACCCCACTGATGTCTGTAAAATTACTGACATTGAGGGCCATCCAACCCACACATTCATTCTGGGTAACCCCTGGCAGCTCTTATCTTTTTTTCTTCAGGCTGGGCTGGATCTGACTGGTTCTCTATCAATCCGGGCACAGAGCCATACCTCATGTCTCAACAATATACGTATTCACACAAATACATCTGCCTTACTTATTTAATTGTAAGCTTGGGTAAGGCAGCAATCTTTTAAGTAAAGTAGCAAACTTCCCTGTCCCCTTAACTATAATCCATTGCTATATGAAAAAAATTACTTATTTTCCTTCTTGGGACTAACATATAATACCAGATACTGCAGACCAGCAACGTCCAACTAACCTGTAAAATCATAGGAAATTTTATTGATCTACAACCGGGTTACCCCTAGGGTGACCAGATGTCCTGATTTTATAGGATCTTTTTCTTACATAGGATCCTATTACTCCCTACCCCCTGTCCCAATTTTTCACATTTGCTGTCTGGTCACCCTGGCTACCCTGGGCAGCTCTATCTTCTCCCTGCACAGCTGGGCTGAATCTGACTGGGGCTTATCATCCTGGCTACCAATTTTGTCCCCCTGATAAAACTGGCTAATGCTTGGTTAGAAGCTTTCAGCTTCTAAGTAAGTAGATGGGTGTGTACATGCAGGAACGTCTTCCCTCTGTGCAGCCTTCCCTGCCAGCTTCAGAACAGCTGCTGAGCATGGCTAACAACTTCCCGCACCCCCTCTAGTGTGCTGAAAAAGCACTACTTGTTTGCAGTCACTTAAGCCTCGATATTGCCACCTTGTCTGGGAATGTTTCCATATCATCTCAGAGCAAGCAGAAACAGCAGCTGTAATTACAGAAATAATGGTTTTGGCTGAACACCAGAAAAAAAGAAAAGGGGGTGACACTAGCAGATTGCTGGCCCCAGTGGAGCTGCCCCTGCGATAGTGCAGCACTGAAGTATTTCTTTTTTAAGAAAGAAAAAGAATGTTAGTGTGTTCAAAGTGTTAGCTTCCACCACAGCAAAAAGTGTCTGTGCCAAGGTTGGTCAGATTCAGAGGACACCTTCTGCTACCAACACACACTCTCAGCTTTTCCTTGCTGCTCCGTTGGTTTTCAGGCCTTCTGTGAACAACACTCACCGCTTTCAAAGATGATGTGGTGGGTGGGTGTATCTGGGGGTCAGTGCATTGACCAAAAGTTGATTATAAGATGTGATGGAGGTTGTGGGGCCCAGAATTCATATATATATTTTAGCACAGTAAAAATTGCTTGGAGAGAAATTGATTAAAAGGTTTGAAACCACAGGCTGGAAAAGCTGGGTTCTGAGCAGACAAGAATGTGCAGAATATGATCCCTGAGCTAAGCAGTTAAAAGATGGCTATTAATCATCATGAAAGGTCTTTGTATCCTCCATAGGATATCTTAGTGCTGGTCCACACACATTTTTTTGCTCATTTTAATGATATCCCTTTGAAACTGGTCTAGTTATAAACCCCCCAAGTGTGTGCACTGTTATTCCAGTAAGGTCAGGGGAATAAGCTATCCTGGTGTAAGACGTCTTTCTACAGTGCCATGTGTAGAATCCACATGTAGCAAGGCGGCGACTCAGCCTGCAGCGCCTTCCACTGGTCATCCAGGGAATTAGCTCTTGTCAGCCTCTGGCGCGCCCTCAGCAGGCTGATGTCCCACCTGCCACTGGCCCCGTGTCCCTCCCTTGACCCCGGTGCCCTCTTACCTGGGGTGCTGCACCCCTGCAGCACCCCCAGAGTCTCAGGGTCTCCCCTCCCTGGAGAACCGCCAGCCTCTATCCCCACCTTGCCTCAGTCTAGGCAACTGCCAGTCACCACTTACCCCCGTTCACTGAGGCAGACTGAAGTATCATTGCCACTCATCACCGGCAAGCAGGGTTTTGGCCTGCTGCTTCTGTAGCCATGGGCTGCCCCCTGCAACACCAGTACCCTTTGTTGGGCCTTCCCCTAGACCCTGCAGCCTGGGGGTTTCCAGGCAGAGCTCCCCCGACTCCTCTCGCCTTACCCCAGCCCTGCGCCACTCTAGGTATCCTGCCAAGCTCCCAGCAGCCAGGTCTGTCTGCCTCTACAGACAGAGGATACTGTCTATCTGAGCTTCACACTCTGAGCCCTTTTTATCAGGGCCTGCTGGTCTGTTTGGGGCATGGCCACCCAGCTGAGTCTGCCTCCCAATCAGCCCAGCTTTTCCTTACTCAGCCTGAGAGCTGCTTGCCCCCAGCCACAGCCCTTCCAAGGGCTGTTTTAACAGCATTACCACTGGAGTGGGGCAGCCGCCCCACTACACCACGTTATGGTGACTGTTCAGATTAAATTGTATCAATAAAAAATAAAAGTGATACCGTCTAACTGAAATGGGTACAAAAACTGTGTGTAGGCATTAAAGAAAACAAGAAGTCCAGACCCTGTTGTGTGTGTCTCTAACTGAAGACAACTGGGTTGGAAAACAGGGGAATAACACTGGGCAATGTAGGCTCAACAAGAAGATCTCTGGCCACAGCACAGAAAACCTCTCTCTAGACAGCAAGCGATGTTGGCAGGGTGAACAAGGAGTGCTCAGAGAGGATTACTTTCAAAGGGTGAAAGCTACAGTATTTTGCTTTCTTTTTTCCTCTGCAACTGAGCTGAAAATGCCTTGCCTGATTTCTGAGAAGTGTAAACGCAAGCCTTTTCTTTCTTTTGTTTGTTTCCATTCCATTTTCTCTGTTTTTAGTAAAGCTTAGTTGTTTTCAGATAGCTGTTGTATGATTGTTTCATGCAGACATCTTGTCAGAGGCTGGCTGGTTGTTTAAGACAAGCAGGGCTCAGCCTTTCCTGTGACCTACCAGCTAGCCCCAGTCGATGGCGATATGGCAATTTAATGATAACTGGTGACCCCAGCTGTGCAAGGGTTGGGAAAGGAATGTAAACAGAATGGAGAGTGCCGTTAGGGAGGGAAAGACTCAGGAGAGAAGAACAAGGAGACAGCTCTCTGTCTGGGAAAGGCCTGGGGAAGTCGGCTGGACGAGACATACAAAGAGCAGGTCAGGGTCCTGTGCGGGTGACACTGAGACAGGGCTTGAATGGGTTGGAGAGATCCCTGAGGTAAACTGCCCGCATCCCTGGGGAAGGAATCCTGCTGGACAAGAATCAGCAGCGCAGCAACTCTGCATGGCCCAGGAGTAGACAGGCCCTTTGTCTGGTTTTAAACCGGACAATCTTGCTTTTCTAATGTTAGTTCATTATCTGGTACTGAGACAAAACCAGATGAGGTTTTGTCTGATATCAGACATGGGATGGCCTAATGAAGAGCACACCACTCTCCTTCCTTCCTCCCCCCAAGCATAACCTCAGACACATCACGCGTATAAGATTATGCTGGTGGGGGCGGTGCATCACGTTCTTTAAAATGGCGTCCTCCATTTGCTGTGATCTCACACACATGTTCTTGTGAAGACACATCGAGGCGATGGGGTCAAATCGTTAAGGGCAGGCCCATACCATTCCCGGAAGTACCAGAATGTCCAGTATTCTGTGACTGTGCAAGTGGCCACCCTACCCAGGAGGAGATGCAAAGCAGAAGACGTTAGAGTGCCCAAAAAAGGGTGGGAGAGTTTTAATATGAAGATATATTTGGACCTTTTGTTACCCTGGAAGGAGTTTGAATTTTTAGGTGACTGACCTGAAGGCCAGGCCACAGAACACCCAGACAGAGAACTGGAAGACACAGGCTGGGAAAGGCCATTACAGGGCCAATAAAGTGGCAATTAGGGAGTGCCAGAGATGAGGGCCTCTTGCAATGCCTCTAGGCCCAAGAGGGTGCCCTTGAGGAGACGTTTCACTATTACACATCCCCAGAGAAAAGAGAGAATGCTGTATCTCCTAAGGAGAAGTGCTGAGGGATAAAAGTAATCAAAAACATACATCTCTCACTTAGTCATGGTCAAGGGCCACAGAAAAAGGTACCCACTCTCACATGTTGTGGGAGATGTGTTGCAGTCACATTTCTCAAAAAGTAGTAATCAATGGGGAATCCTCATTGAATGAGGGTGTATTCAATGGGGTTCTGCAGGGATCAGTTATAGGCTGACCCTATTCAACATTTTCTTCAGTGAAATGGAAATAAATATAAAATCACTGTTGATAAAGTAACGAAGATTGGCAGTGTGGTAAATAACAATGAGGACTGGGCAGTCACACAGAGCAATATTTAGCACTTGATAAGCTGGGCTCATTTAAAAAAAGCATGTTAATATAGCCAGATACAAGGTCATATTGAGGAATAAGGAATGCAGGCCATACCTACAGAGTGGTGGACTGTATCCTGGAAAGCAGCAACTCTGAAAAGGATTTTGTGGTGATAGAGGACAAGCAACTGAACATGAGCTCCCACCAGTGCAAACCTGTGGCAAAATCAGCTAATGGAATGCTTGGATGTATGAACAAGGGCATAGTGTGTTGGAACTGGAGGGTGGTTTTACCTTGTAGAAGGCATTGGTGAGATACGGAATACAAGTCTGGTGTCCACCTTTTAAAAAGCATGTTGAGAAATTGGAGAAAGGGGCCAAAAAGAGCCACAGAAATTATTTAAGGGTGGGAGAAAATGTCTTGTAGTGACAGAGACTTAAAGAGCTGAATCTGTATAGTTTATCAAAAAGAAGATTGAAAGATGACCTGATTACAATGTATAAGTATGTTTAGGAGGAGGAAATTCAGGGACTAATTGGCTCTTTAATCTAGCAGAGAAAGGCATAACAAAAACCTATGGCTGAAAGCTAACCCAGACAGATTCAAATTAGAAATTAGCCACAGTTTATTTTTTTAAAGAGTGATGATGATTTACCACTGGAACAAATTACCAAGGTGGATTTTCCATCTCTTGATTGCTTCAAAACAAGACTGGATGCCTTTCTGGAAGACAAAGAAGTTACTGAGTTTATTTACAAGGGGAAATGGGTTCTATGGACTGATCTTCTGGAATCAGACTAGATGATCTCATGTTCCCTCCTTAAGCCCTGAATCTCTGAAGGAGAGGAGCCAAAAGCCCAAGCAAGAGACAAGAGTTGTTGTTGGTGGTCACATAAGGGCAGTGACGCTGTAGTGTAGTCAGGGCCGGTGACAGAAATTTGGGGGCCCCCTACTCTGATCGTTTGGGGCCCCCCCAGCCAGCCCGCCCCCCCCAGCCCATCCAGCGCTCCCCCCCAGCTGACAGCGGCTGGGGGGGGGAGCCCAGCCGGGGGGGGCCCCCAGCCCAGCCCAGCCGGTGCTCCCCCCCCCAGCTGACAGTGGCTGGCGGCAGCGCAAGCCCGGGAGCGACGCGAGCCGCCCTTTCTCACCCCCCCCCCGCCGCCCTTTATAATAATAAATGGAGATATACCAATCTCCTAGAACTGGAAAGACCTTTCAGGTCATCGAGTCCAGTCCCCTGCCTACACTAGCAGGACCAAGTACTGTCCCCTGACAGATTTTTTTGCCCCAGATCCCTAAATGGCCCCCTCAAGGATTGAACTCACAACCCTGGGTTTAGCAGGCCAATGCTCAAACCACTGAGCTATCCCTCCCCCCCTTTCTTTCTCCCTCCCCCCCCCACGCACCCTTTCTCCCCCGGACCCGGCAGGGGAAGCCCTCCCCTGCTGCGGAGCCTCCCCGCCCTCGCCCTTTTTGCAGGCGGTGGTGCGCCGCTGCCACCGGCCGGGCTCTCTGCTCCTGCCGGGGACATGCGCGCTCATCCGGAGGAGAGCCGCGCCGCCTCCCCGCCCCTTCCCCGCTCTCCAGGCTCGGCGACAAGGGGGGATGACTACGGGTACTGCTGTGTACCGGGCCCCGGACTTAAGGGGGCCCCCCTAAAGTCCGGGGCCCGGTACAGCTGTACCCGTAGTATCCCCCTGTTGCCGGCCCTTAGTGTAGTGGATGACAGTATTATCCCTCCGAGGGTTCTCCTTAGTGGGGCAAACATCTTAGACTATAACACATTCATGCTCTGCTTACTCCAATGACCTTAGTCTTGGCTGTAAGGCTATGTCTACAGTGCCTTGCAGTTTGGACTGCTGGGGCGTTACTAGCAGTGTGTACTGGAGAGCCACACTGTAACTCTCCCATGTGTACGCTGTGGGCATGAACTAAACAGTTCCTAGTTCGCATTAATGTAGTCCTGTTTGAAGAGGACTATGCTAACGCAAACTGGGAACATTTTAATAAGCCCCTACAGTGTGTGCACAGGGGTCGGCTCTAGGCACCAGCCTAGGAAGCATCTGCTTGGGGCGTCTCCCAGCAGGGGGCGGCATTCCGTCCATTCGGAGGGCATCACACTTCGCTCTGGACGTTGTTTTTTGTTTTGTTTTTTTGCTTTGGCAGCATGCTGAGGTGGTGGGAGGGGGGGTCAGGGGGGAGCGGAGGAGAGGCTAGGAGTAGCCTTGTTTTCCCACCCCTGTTGTAGATCCTTGATGATGCACTGGAGAGGTTTTAGTTGGGGGCTGAAGGTGATGGCTAGTGGTGTTCTGTTACTTTCTTTGCTGGGCTTGTCCTTTGTAGGTGACTTCGGGTACCCTTCTGGCTCTGTCAATCTCTTTCTTCACTTCCCCAGGTGGGTACTGTAGTTTTAAGAATGCCTGTAGGTGTTTGTCTCTGTCTGAGGGATTGGAGCAAATGAGGTTGTATCTGAGGGCTTGGCTGTAGACAATGGATCGTGTGATGTGATCTGGATGAAAGCTAGAGGCTAAGTATACCAGACAGTAGTATCTGGTATAGGGTGGTGTTTATGTGACCATCGCTTATTTGTACTGTTGTGTCCAGGAAGTGGATCTCTTGTGGGGACTGGTCCAGGCTGAGGTTGATGGTGGGGTAGAAATTATTGAAATTGAGGTGGAATTCCTCAAGGGCTTCCTTCCATTGGGTCCAGAGGATGAAGATGTCATCAACGTAGCGCAAGTAGAGTAGGAGCACTAGGGGATCAGAGCTGAGGAAGCATTGTTCTAAGTCAGCCAGAAAAATGTTGTCTTACCGGGGGGCCATGTGGGTACTTACAGTAGTGGCCAGATTAGCACTACAAAAAATAATTCTCCCCCCGCAACTTAATAGTCACCCCTTCTTGTCAACTGTTGGGAACGGGCCACTTCCACCCTAATTGAATTGGCCCCATTAGCACTGATCCCCCACTTAGTAAGGCAATTCCCATCTTTTCATGTGCTGTATATTTTTACCTGTTTACTCCGTGCAACTGATGAAGTGGGTTATATCTCATAAAATCTTATGCCCAAATAGATATGTTAGTCTCTAAGGTGCCACAAGGACTCCTCGTTGTTTTTAAAAGTCAGATTCACAAGAAAAAGTAACTTGCACAAGTGACATTTTAGCAGTGTTAGAACTAGTCCAGGAGATGGCAGTCACACTGCATGCTGCTGATATCTGTAATTGAAAAGTGGTCCCTCCTCTGAGCCTACATCAAAGGTTGTAAGAAAGACTGGTCACATGCAATAGGTGGAAATCTGTTTAAACAAATATGTAAAACAAATCTGCAGACTGGCTACTTCAAGATGCTGTTCTGTTTAATTTGTATCTGAATCAAATACTCACTTTTCCAGGCCATAAGTGGGTTTTTCATGCTTTGAAAACCAGCCCTGTTGCAGTGTTAGCTGGATTATTTCAGTGACTGTAATGCAAAATATTGGAATATCCAAGCATTTAACCTGGCAAACAGATGTGAGGCCATATACTCAGAGCGATTGCAGTCTAGAAGATAGCCTGTGATATATTCAGAGTCTATTTTAGAAACTAATGAACCTGATTGGATAGGACAAATGTCTGTTTACTCCAACAGGGTCTTCTATAGCCCTGCTGAAGACCTGAGGTTTTTTCCATAATTTTGCCACCATCCCTTAGAGAAATAGACCCAGCCAATACTCCTTCCAGAGCCCATCAGTGTGGATCAGTAAGCCAGAGAGGTTGCTGCTTAACGAAGACAAGCCACTCTCAATATCCTCCAGCCTCTGGAATGGAGAAAGCTGCAGAACAATGCTGAACACTAGGTGGGTCGTTTCAACCTCTCAAAGCTAGTGGACAAGGTAAAGCCTGTCCCACGCATACCCCATTCTGAGAAAAGTGAGAGTCTGAACTGGAAACATCTAGTTAAGGGTTCTTGTTTAGTTATCTCAGACCAGCCCCTTCACAGGAGCACAGGGGGATGGGGTCTCAAGGTAACACAAGGGAATGATATTTCCCACCCATGCAGTTGCTGGCCAGAGCCATAATAAGGCTCTGTCCACGTTTCCTCCTTACATGACTAGTAGGGCTCTGAAAGGGAAAGTGGGTTGGGGGTGTCCCTAGCTGAGACACATCTTGCACCACGCAGCTAGCAGATAGCTGCAAATAGCAATGCTGATTGCATCCCTCCACTCCCCCCCCCCTTTTTAATCACATCAGACATATAAGTGAATCCCTCTATTGGCTCCCCTTTCCTTATCAAATATAAGTTGAGTGACATAACTTTCAAGGCCCTTCGTGGTCTTTTGCCAATCTATGATCAGCTCTCATTTGCTATCGAGCTTTGACACTCACCTCTGGTCAGCCCATAATACCAGCCTCCATGATGCCCTTGTTAAATTTTGTTCTCTCTTTGTATAGGCCTAGCACAATGGGCTCCATGACTAAGGGTCATAGCACAACAGTAATAAAATAAAATAAGGAAAAACTTGTTGCCGTTTGGCAGTTAAAGTCTCCAAAGATTCCATCTGCACTGGGCAGGTTCTACTGCCTCACAGCTCCTACATGGTGATGGGACTACACATGCTCATGAGGTAGTGGCTTATGAACTATACTCCAGTGGTTCCAGGTTTGATCCCGCCTGCTGATGATCTGGGTCTATCGGTGTTATAACTACACCTGCGGACCATTAAGAAGTCAAAGCTAATGCTGCAGAATGCTTCTGTCCATTAAGCAGACCTGCAAATTGGTGCTTAAAAAAGAGCAGAGTAGAAATGCCGTGTTTCAATCCCACATTAGTACTGTATTGCTCCACATCTATTCCTTCTCTTGCTTCACCCTTCCTGAGGGTCTGCTCTATCCTCCCTCTTTTTGGGCCTTGCCACAGCTCCTCCTGGCCTGAGTATGTCCTCAGTTCCCTTAATAGAGAACAATACAACAGATCTGGTCTTTCCTTCCTCTGCAGAGGGAAGGCTGCTCATTATATTCCCTGGCACTGCTTCCCAGCACACAAAACACACACAACTATCTTATTTCTATTGCATTTGCATAAGGGAGGACCTGAGAAGCAGTCATACCTTGCAAGGAAACTGCAGCAACCTGTGAATCATGAAGCTGAGCTTTGTGTTGCCGCCCACAATGGGATTGTGGAAGACTAGGGGTATGTGGGAGCCTATAGCTGAAGGGGAAGAATGGCAAGGGTAGAGCCAGTGGGTTCAGGTGGTGCAGGGAAACACTAATGGCAAAGCCTGCCTGATAAAAGGGAACAGCCAGAGTCTGCTTGGACTGGGGTGCACCCATACACGGTCTCTTTACTGAAGTATAGTTTTAATGATTCCCCATTGGCAAACTACTAAGTGCATAAAACTCTTTTGAAAATGAGATTTGGGCATCTAGATCAGTTAGGCCTCACAACACTGAGCACAGTAATGCTTACATACCTTGAAAAATCGATCTGGGCCTTAGAGCTTTATAGGTGAAAACTATTAAATCTGGAAACCAACAAGCCCCCAGTGCAGATCACAAAACATCAGTGCTGTGTGTTCCCACCAGGAAGCACAGCTGATTCTGTAGGCTGCTGCATTCTCTATCAGTTTATATTTCTGGATTGACTTTAGGGGCAGATCCTCAGTTGGTGTAAACTGTCCTAGCTCAGTTGAAGACCATTTACACCAGCTGAAGGTGTAGATGAAGGGGTTGAGCACATGTAGAGTGGAGTTCGATGGGGGTTAAAGCTGCATAGAGGAGAGGTGTTTTGTAGGAAATAGGAGGGTCACTTCTGTTGGCTCTTGTGGCAGGAGATAAGAGTCAGGTGCTAATTTTGTAACATGCACCGTAGGCTCTATTTTTAATGTTTGTAGAGCTCCAAATAACAAAACATAAGAGATTAAGAGCAAGGTTCAGCAGATAATACAAACATGTCACTAGCTGGAAATGCTGTTTGATTGGCATACAAATCTTCATTTCATCAGATCACAAGCCAGAAATGAAAATTATTGAATACAAGAACTCAAGCAGTTACAAATGATACAGGACCATGATTACATAGTGAAAGGCAAAATCTGGGAGATGGATATCAGTCTATGAAAAGTACAGCAGCTATAAGGCCAAAGCCCTTTATTTTCTTGTGGGAGGGTGCAGACCCATTCGTTATGCAGCTTGTACTTTGGAAGGGGTATGGGATTGTTTTTGGCTTCTTTGCCATGGCTTTGGATAAGGCGTTGGTATGTGGGCTGAAGTGATCCTCAGATTGCATTCTCCAAGAATTCATCATTTTCAGTGGCTCGGAGAAATGGTCCAAAAATGAAATCCTGTGGTCAAATGTTTGAAGAAGCTATAATTTCAAATTAAAGCAAAGAACATGAAATAGCTATTAGAAAATGTTTTCCATGAACATTATAATGGGAATTAGCAATGGAACAACATTGTGATGATTTCCCAGCTAAGCCAGGAAGTATGGGAGATGGTTTTAGATAGATCTGCTATGTGGCCAACTATTTCAGAGATAAGTTTAATGTTGTAATTGGGAAGGTCTGAAGAGTGTGGGGGTGTGTAGCGGGTTTCAAGAGTAGTAGGCAAACTTGTATTTGTTTTGACTCAATCCCCTGAAATATATTTGTATCCGATAGTTAAAATTCAATTATGCTATCTTCAATCTTTCAAATGCTAAAATAATCCCCCCAATAAGGAAGTAAGTTTTTCTGTATGCTTTCAAGTGGGTATTGGTGCTGGTCACAACCAAAGGATGCTATCATCTTGGTGACTTTCTTGGTTAACAGAATGGTTTCTCTTTTCTCCGAATGCTCACAAAGACAAATGGCATACGAGGCTCATTAGAACCCAGGGCACCCAAGTGCACTGGGGTGTCTGGTATTTTCTGACTGAAAACCTCTCAAATGTTATGGGAAAAAAGATTTCATTATGCTAGAACTCTGGGGAAGAAAGGCAGAGAGGTCAATTCTCCTGCACTATACCAGTGCACTGTAATTAAAGAAGAATTCGGACGATCACATGTACAGGGTTCTTCTTTAGGACAAAATGGGGCTTGCACAGTGTGAGAGTGTGCAGCGGGGGCAGAGAGGGGAAACAGCAGGTTTATCCCTCTCCTTTGCCCACTCCACCTTAACCCTGCCCCTAAAAGCTGTCATAGGTGCTGGGTTGAATCAGCTCTTCAGGAGCCCTGGCGCACTTGCACAAAGAAAAGGGAGCAGGAGGGAATGGTCACCAGCCAGCAGGGCTAGCCATCACACACACACCCCAGCATGGCAAAGAACTCAGGATTCTGTGCCAAACACAGGGTGGAGGGGCCGAGGCATGGTAGAGCTCTTAGTTATGAAACAATGAGCTAAAAATGCATTTTACTTACAAATGTAAAGTTGTTGTGGCACAGAAACCTTTTCCTATCCTGCGATGATCCATTTAGTCGTATTCGTTATTTAAAATCTTCAGAGCTTTTTAACAAATTGTGAATGTTTTAAAAATAGGGTCTATCTGACCATTTTTCTTGTGATGAGAGGGGAAGGTGCATGAGGGGAAGGCGGGTGGATTGGAAAGGAGGTGATGAGACCCCCCCCCCAAATAGTCCATTTATCTCCCACAAAGCGCACATAGTCCACAAGAGCCCAGTATAACACCACACCTCATATCTCAACTCTGGCATCTTCAGTCTCACATGAGCTTTCCTTCAGTCCCCACCTGTTCTTTTATGAAAACAGCCCTTCCAGCTGGAGTCCTTCCCAGAGAACATTCATCAGGCTAGCCCCTCAGATGGTGTCCTGCCCTCAGCTTTCCCCAGGAACTCCCACCAGGGACCTCCTCCTCAGTCACCACTGTCTCCCTACATTACTTAGACCCAGATGCCACTCTGCCTTCTTAATTGGGTGAACCTGGGAAGCACTCGTACTGTCACAGGGGGACAGGATCCTCTTCATTTAAAGCCACCCTGTGACACCAAGGCTTACCTAGATTTGCATGGATGGAATTCACTCTGCTTCAGACTGATCACACAAGGCCCAAGAACTCAAAAGGAGAGCTTCAGTATCACAGGATTTCAGAAGAACACAGGGATTGTGTGGGCTTTTGCATGGCAGTGACTCCATCTACATGTGTGGATACATTTCATACCTTCCTATTTGTTATCATATTTACCTTGCTTCAAATGCTAAGATAGAGCTGGTTCCCTCCAAATATGTTTGAATACTCTTACTCATTTCCCCCCTAAGCTGTTGTTTTTCTTAGCATTATTCCTGCACTATGGCAGGGTCCGCTTAGAACCAGTGATACGACCGGGGGATACTCCAACCAATGCGTCGTGCCATCTGCCACTGGAGGCATTTTATACCTATTTCCAGGTGTGAAGCCTACAGCACTTAGTATTCCCAGGTGGTCTCCCATCCAGGGACTAGCTAGGCCCAACCCTGCTTAGCTTCCAAGGTCAGACAGGGTCGGGCATGTTCAGGGTGGTACAGCCATAGTGTTTTCCCCCTCAGTAAACTTTGATATTTATTTAGGGCTGCAGCTGGTAATCACAGAGTCCTATAAAGCCCTTCGTTTTTGAAATGGGAACTAAATCACTCTCTCAACAATGGCGACATGTTTGATTTCTCCCAGTTAATGTTACCAGCGAGAGCTGCCCAATCTGAGCAGTTAGAAAAAGGATTTACAAGCAGTAAAAGTGTACGGGCTGGGCTTCTAACTCACTTTTCCTCCAAAGTTCTCAAAACACACGATCATGCAATAAAGTCAGAATTAATTATTATAAAGTATGTAATTGTTGTACCCATTTTACAAATTGGAAAGCGATGCAGACAAAAGTTTAGTGACATGCCTGATGGCAAAGAAATAATTTTGTGAAGTCTTAATTTAGGACCCTGTCCAGACAAGCTTTTAAGCCTGTGCTTTGCTCTAAGCACAAGTTGACTTCAAAGGGATTACTCAGAAGATTAAAGTTAAACATCTGTTTAAGTAGTTTTCTGGATCAAGGGCCTCTATTTTTGTTGCCTACAGCCAGAATGCCATGCACCCCTTGGCACTGAATAAATAACAGTTGGTAGCAGAATAGGAACAGGACCAAGTTGTCCACACTTCCAATCTTTTGCTTTAGATGAGACCACAGCCTTTTCCAAGGAGAATGGGAAAAGTGAACAAATAAAAGATAAGGAACACACTGAGCATTTTGTCCTCATTTACTTATTCTGCTGCATTTTATACACACATCCCATACTTCAAGCAGTCCTTAGAAATATGATTCCAGGGATTTAAACAAAACATTTCTTCCACACTTGCGAGTTTTAGAGAAAGTACAAACCAAATGTATGGTCTCTCCAAACCTCAGACAATTTACTTTGGCTACCGGTGCACCCACAGAAAGTGTTTTTCAATTTATATATTTATACTTTCCTTACTTAGTATTGATTCTAAATGAAGAAGAAGCCATGCTTGACGGGAAACCTATGACTAAGGATGTATGAATTAAAGAGTTTGTTTTATCTACCCACTTTCCTTTTACTGTTGCCAAAAAAAGAAAATAAAATACTTTTTATAGTTAAGAGTAATGGTGCTCTGCGTATAAATTATTACAATATAGGTTCACCAGAACCTTCCTTTTTTAGGTTTTCAGTATTGAGAAACCGTGACATTTTTATTCCTACACCATTTGACTATTCACTTTTCATTATTCCCACAAAACACTCCTTGTTTTGTTTTAATCATACATTCATCCTATTCACAACATTTTCTTGTATTATTTGTCTGAGCTGCCATTTTAACAATATCTGGTCCATTTTATTTAAATGTATCAGTTTTTATGGCTGCTTCAGCAACAACAAAAAAAAACCCCCAGAAGATAGTTCCGTGATATTAAATTACTTGAGCACTTTCACTGATCAGATTACAATTGGTCAACATAGCCATGTTGGTAAAAGAGCTAATAATTTTATTTTACATCCATGTGTTCTCAGTGGTCAAGGCAAAAGGCAGCCATTTTATTCAATGGATAAGTTTAAAACAATATTTTTGTTATGTCTGTGGGGAATTATAACAACATTGAGCCAGCACTCCAGATGCAGGTTGCACTATATAATTAGGTACTCGAGATAAACATGACTGTAGAAGTTAGAACGGAATGTACTTTTATGGAATGGAAAGAAAAGGAGTTAAGATCCAATGGGAAGCATGCAAATCTGACCATGGCCAAGTAACAATGTTTTCTTGATGACAGCATTATCCACTTGTTTTCATAAATAAGATATGCTTATAAAATAATGCCATTTTAAAAATAAAATGCTCACTATTTGTTTTCAGCTTTCACCTTTATGTATATTATCACAAAGATAAAGGACCTGAATAATTGCAGATACACTCTTCATCCATAGACTGTTGAGATGCTTTACAGGGTAGGTTATGCTTCAGCACTGCTATTAGCAATTTGTTATCATTTTACCATTATAGAAAGAGGCCCTAGGCTGATGTAAGTATTGTGGACATATTTAATAAATAGGAACAGTGAAAAATTGCACTGCATGTTGTAACAAGCGCTTACAGAGGCGCTAGAACAATTTGCATAGCGGGGCTCTTGAAAGCCGTTGAACAATGTACACCCAGTATATAATGGAAACCACTTCAAGCCACAGGGTGTAGCAGCACCCCTGGCACCTATGGGTATTTATATCTGTAAATATCATTTTTTATCCAATAGAATATCTCAAGCATGGATGGGGGTTTGACTGTAAGGTAGTGTTGTGGGCCAGATGCTACAGTGGACAACAAAGGTGTTGCTCCAATGTTGGTTATGGAAAAATAAGAAAAACATAGTAGATACCATGGAACATGATCCAAAGTCCACTGAAGTCAATGGAAAGGCTTCCATTGATTTCAGTGAGTTTTGGATTAGGCCTGTGGTTTCATAATGCATGGCTGGGGAGCTCAATATTATGCAGATGGTCAATGATGTAGTACATGCAATCATATATATACACACAATAAATAAAAAGGTTTTGTTTACAGTCCTCAGTGTGAATCCACAGAGTTGCTCACCTATTACTTTGGGATTTGACTACTTCCTCCTGTACCAAAGAATAACCAGAACAAGGCTGGTTGAACTGACACCCTCATTTGGGTTATGTTGTTTGAGGTGAGGATACCATCCTCTAGCACCAACACTCCCCCTATACATGCCATCCTCCCCACCCCATTTCCTCCATCTTGGTGCACAGGTGGAAAATAAGCCCCTTTTTTCCTCCCTTTCATTTGTGGAAAGTGATCCAGTTCTAAGTTTAGCACAAAAGAAATCATGGTTGCAGGTGAAGTTAGGCTGCAATATGGGGTTTGAGTTTGAAACACGACTATTTTTGAGGATTAGATGGAGCCAAAGTTATATAAATTGTTCTTGCATAAGTGTAGCCCAGCGTGCTAGAAATGCTGCAATATAGCCATGTTCAGCTGTTATCTGAACCAGAAGTTAAACCCTTCTAGTTTAAATTCTGATACAGTACTTACATGACCTGTAAGAGAGAATTCAGATCCAAGCACTCAAATCCAGCATCAACAGATATTAAAAGGAGTTCAGATTTAAGGGAGAATTGGTCCTGTCAAACCAGTTCGAATTCTTTGGAAGAGGTATCCAATATCTATTTTAATAAGCAGTAGGATAGTCTGTATAGTACCAAAGTTGCCCAGACACATTCAATCACAAGACTCACATTTTATATTAGAACTCCAATGAATCTACTCTTTGGGGGGAAAACATCTCCAACACCTGTGATCAGATGCAAAGTGCACAGCTGGATGTGCTGGCTGGTGGGCTGTTGGACTGTGTATCTGGCTGTATCAACAAAGGATCAGATGACTTATCCAGCTAAATGTCAGTAATACATGCAAGATCTGTTATGTCGTGCACAGTAAAACGCTTAACAATCACCAAAAACACACAGTGGAGCTTCCTTTCTCTGTGGCAGCTTGGCGCTCTATTAGCAGGCCCCAAATGTTTATTATGTCCCATCACACCTCTCCTGTGAGAAAAGCTTAGAAATTATTCTAGTGAAGAATGTGAGAGATTTTGGGTTCCTGAAAGCAGAATACCCTGTTTCGAGAGCAGAAGGCTTTGAAGTTCTCATCCCGTTTTTCATCCTCTTGTTTCTAGGAGTTCGGATTCTTTTGGATGGAGGTGACGATTAAAAAAAAAAAAAGTATTGCATTCACCTATTGGTCAAAAGTCACTCTTCCTCCCCTAATTCAAGCTCATGCAGGACATCTTTCATCACCAAGACAGACTCATCCATCACAATACATTGTGAGTGCATTTAAAATGTACTTCCTTTGTAATTATAGTTCACTTTTTGAAACTTTATAATTAGCTTTTATTTCTGGTGCTCTGTGGCTGCAGAATTCCACCTGCTCATGAACTGGGTTAGAGATCTTGGGGGAGGGCATTGTGAAGCAATTCTTGGTCTGGAAGGCAGCTAGCAACTTCCCTGTCCTTTTAAATCATGGGTTTGGCTATGATTTTATTTGTGACTGACTGAATAGCATCAGTTGAAGTTTAGGATGGAAAAAAAGGCAACCTGGTGGATATGATTTACACAAGTTCAAAAAAGTCCTTCATAAAGTAACTATTAACCTTTTAAATAGAATGTATAAATATTGTATGGAATGTCTGCAATCCAAATGGTGATGGGATATACATAATCAGAGGTCAGGGAGAAGTTGAGAGAGAGGCTGTTCCTCATAGTGGAGAGAAGTAAATGGAGTAATCCAGGAATCAGTATTGGGTCCATGTTACGTTGATACATTAATGATTTGTGGGAGGAAGTAGACAGCCAGTGAGTTAATTTGTTGATGACTAAGTGGTTTTCATTAATGAAAACGGCGGGGGCTTGTGAAAAACTCCAAATGGATTTAAACACATGGGGCAACTTGACAACATGATAGTAAATAACTTAGCTTGGATAAATGTTACTCCCAATGCGCTTTACAGTGTTGGCTTCTCCTTTGTATATGGAAGGGCTCATAAACTGAAAGACACTTTCAGGGGCAAAGACACAGGGTATACAACAACCTTTTAAATTACTTAGAAGATGTCTGTCCAGTCTAGAGCTAAATCAAACAGTGCTTGGGTGCGTGCAAGAGATGGAACATATTCTGATGTATTCAACAGAGCTATCCAGGTGAGTATATAGCTATGTCCACTGCTGGAAGCAGAGTATTGAATTAGGCAGACTAATCAGCTGATCAGGCAAATTCTCATTCTAGACCAGTGGTCTCCAAACTTTTGAGGGTTGTGTGCCCTCCCCCTTACCAGTCCTCACCCCCTGCCTCCCTGGAGCCAGGGCTGGGATCTAGACCATGGCTCAGAGGTAATGTGGTCAGAGGTAAGGGGGCTGAAGCTGGGGCAGCAGCTGGGAGTGGGTCTGGGGCCGGGAAAGGGGCTGAGGTTGGGGGCAGGAATGGAGCCACAGCCGGGCTGCATTGAGGCCCAGCAGCTGAGCCTACAGCCAGGAGCGTCTTGGCTCTCAGCCCAGCCCCCAGCCTCAGCCCCAGGCTGGGAACAGAGCTGTGGCCAAGGCTGGAGCCATGAGTGAAGCTGTGTCAAGGCTGGAGCAGAGCCAGACACAGGGCTGGGAGCTGGGGACACAACGGAGTGGGACGGGAGTAGAGCTGGGGGCTAGGGAAGTACTCCCTCCCCATCCCCCCTGTGCGGGCTGGTCCAGCCCATCTCGTGCCCCCTCTCTGCCCTCCCTAGGGGGGCATGCCCCACAGTTTGGGGACCTCTGTTCTAGACATACAGAATACTTTAAATTTTCATATACTTACCAGATTTGCGTTGCTGCTGGAAGCTGATCCAGCGTATCAAAAATGCAGCAGGGTGCACTCATCTCTCCTGAGCGCCTCCCCTGCTGGTTAACACCCAGCTGACTCCCCCGGCTCAAGGTGCCCCTGTTGACTATTGCCCTCGTCAGTCGATCTTCAGTGGCTCAGCTTTCTGGCTAAGTCACACACAGTCAAAGGCATGAACGAAGGATCCTCTTCCAAGGTAAAAGATCCAACAGGGTCTGTTCCTGTGCCCTCCACAGGAGTGGCAGAAGTTTTTAACTTCTTGATGTATGCCAGGCCAGAAGAAGTGATCTTAGATCCAGGCCAGGGTCTTCTCCTCTCCAACGTGACCTGTAGAGGGTATGGTATGGGCTAGGCACATGACTGCTCGTCGATGTGGCTGAAGGATGAGGAGTTGGGACCTAAGTTCCCCTGTCCGATGGTCTTTTTCCAGACAATATAGTCATTCCTCCTGGAGCTCAAAGTGGGGGTATTGCGCAGCCCGGTGGGGATCTATGACCTCGCTGTTAATCACTGGGAGTTGTTCATATGCATGGCTCAAGGTTTCATATTCCTTCTGGTCTGTCACGAAATCCATCTCTTGGGTCAGTAAGTCCCCTTCCTGGTGCGAGGTTTGTACCACCTAGGGGAATCTTCTGGTAGTACTTCGTCTTGGTTGGGTCCAGGGTCCAACTCCTCACCTACTGCAACCAGTGTCTTAGGCCAGGTTTTCCTGCCTACCCTGGTTCTCTTGGGTGTTTTCTCCAGGTTCCCAGGATCAGGCCTACACCCCCTCAATAGGTCAGAGAAATGTTCCCAATCCCGACTCAAAATAACAGGGTAGCCTGGGGTTAGGGACAGCGCTAGCCCTACAATAAGGGGCTTAGTGGTCTCTCCTATGGTGGCCTCCACCTAGGCACTGGTTGGGAACTGGGCCTCTAGGGAGGTCATCCCCCAGATGCTGGGCCCGCTCACCCTTCCTGGGGTGTCAGGGCCACCATTATTGGGAATGCTTCTACATGGAGTGCAGCTATAGGCAAGTATAGACAGCCTGAGCATGAAACTTGGGGCCCACAGGAGAAACAGGCCCCCAGGGTATCCCTGTGCCTGCTGGTTGGGAACTGGGCCAAGGTTGCAAGGCCTGGGGCTTTTCCTGAGCTCCCAGACCCGGACCTGAGAGTTGGCTGGGCCCCTGATAGGATGGGATATTGGGGAGCACCCAGTTTAACTTCTGTCTCCCCTGGCTGGCTTCCCCCTTCTGTTGAAGGGTCCTTCTGGAGTCAAACAATGGCTCAGATGTGGGAGTTAAAGCTGTCTAAGCTGCCAGAGAGTTTTCCATTACTCACACGGTGTCAGTAAGTGACTTGGGTCGATGTCTCAGCACCCAGTCCCTGCCCCCCTTCAAGAGGATTTGGTCAAACTGCTCTACCAGGATGAGTTCAGCCACCTGTACTCCAGTCTGCCCCTCAGGCTTTAGCCACCTCCATCTAGGTCTCGCAGTTTCTGGAAAACAACCTGGGGTCAGGCCCTGGTGGGTACCTCTCCCTACGGGACCTTTGGCAGAAGGTCTCCTCAGTAATGTCGAGATAGTCCAAGATGGCCACTCTGACCTGGGGGTAGTCTTGGGCAGTCTCTACATCCAGCCCGTCATATGCGACTGTGCCAGCCTAGTCAGGTAGGTTGCTAGCAGGATGGCCCACTAGTCAGGGGGGCATTGGGCAGCTTGCCAGCCTCTCAAATGTCATCAGAAAAGCCCTGGGATCATCCTCAGGACACATCTTTGTGAGCTTTATGGGTACCAACGGGGTTCCTGGACTCGGGCCCAATTCCCCAGTGGAGAAGCACCAGGGGACCCTGGAGGCTGCATTAATGCCACAACTTGTAAAACTAACCTTTGCTGCTGTTCTCATTGCTGGGTGCCTAAGTCCCAAACCAGTTGCTGCTGCTTGTTGGCCATTTGTTGCAGGAGCTGTTGCTGGTGGTGCTGTTGTGCTGCTTGTTGCGGTTCTCAGTCATCCACTTCAGCAACCCTTCTAACTCCATCTCCGCTGGTCTCAATCCACGTTATTCTAAATCAGGCAGTTTGGTGGCCTGGGTCAGTCAGTCTCCCCTTCTCTCAGGGGTGGGGCATTGCTGAATTCTCCACCAGTTTGTAATGGTTCCTCCTAGGGGAGTCTGGCCTAACGGTCACGGCTATAACTCCTGACTGCTGAGGGGGTTGTAGGGAGGGGAGCCCAAGCCCTCCCATTCCCCTGGGTTCTGGCCCTTTGGTCTGGCAGTCAAGGCTGCTGACGGCAGTTTTCCCTTGGTTTCTTCTTCTCGTCAGTTTAGTCCAAGGCTTTTCCCGGAGGGGAAACCTAAACCACAATAGGTAAGCAGGGCCGGTGACAGGGGGGTACTACGGGTACAGCTGTACCGGGCCCCTCGACTTTAGGGGGCCCCCGGTACACAGCTGTACCTGTTGTCGTCCCCCCTTGTCACCGGACCTGGAGAGCGGGGAAGGGGCGGGGAGGCGGCGCGGCTCTCCTCCGGACAAGCGAGCCTGGCCCCGGCAGGAGCTGTGAGCCCAGCCGGCGGCAGCAGCGCTGTCCGGGGGAGGGGGAAGGGGAGGGGGGAGAAAGGGCGGCTCACGCCGCTCTCGCTCCCACTGCCGCCAGCTGTCAGCTGGCGGGGGGGGGGAGCGCTGGCTGGGCTGGGCTGGGGGGGGGGGTGGCTGGGCTGGGGGGGCCCCCATCCGCTGTCGGCTGGGCGGGGGGGGCGGCTGGGCTGGGGGGGGGGCATCCGCTGTCGACTGGGCTGGGGGGGCCCCGGCTGGGCTGGGGGCCCCCCCAAACTATCAGAGTAGGGGGCCCCCAAATTTCTGTCGCCAGCCCTGTAGGTAAGAGGGGATTACCAATATAAATGGTCCACAGGGTACTTCCCTCTCTGCTTGTTTCTGGGGTGGGTCCCTGCCTTCTTTCAGGGAGGGCCCCTTTGGGGCAGCTGTATCAGCGTCTTAGGTTTCCCTCTGCTCTGCTGGAACTGTGGGCTAGAGGTCTGCTCACTTCCAGCTCCGCCACCCAAAAGAGCTAATTCCCTGCCTTTTAACTGCTCTAGCAGATGGAGCGTTTGCTGCAGGGGTCCAATGCTGGCTGAGCCCAAGATGATCCCTCAACCCCTTGTTATCTCGTGTGGGGTTTGTACACCCATCACACTGGCAAGTGTTTGTCCAACCTGTTCTGAAAAAACCTGCACTGACAAGGATTCCACACCCTCCTTTGGAAGCCTGCTCTAGTGCTTAACTCTTTTATTTATTCCTTTTTGATGTTCAGATCATTAAAGAACTCCTGATAGAGCCATGCTGGCCTCTTCCTATCTTTTCTTCAGACCAGAATAATTGGCAGTTGTGCCTTTAAAATTTTCTCCTTCAGAAACTGCCAGCTCCCCTACACTCTTTTTGCCCTAAGATTTTCTTCCCCTGGGACCTTACCTACCAGGTCGGAGTCTGTGTAAGTCTGCTTTTTATAAGTGCACTGTCCTTATAGTTCTGCTGCTCTCACTCTTTCCTTTCCTTACAGTCATGAAATCTCTCTCTTCGTGATTACTGTCACCCACATTGCCTTCTATCTTCAGATTTGGAGCCAAATTCTCCCTGTTGGTCAGAATCAAGTCTAAAATGGCTGCCCCTCTTGTTACTTCCTCCAGTGCAGCAGGGTGTGGAGGAAAAGTAGCTTCATGAAGCTACGTGTTAATGATAATGTCCAGTAACTTATTGGGATATACATGGGATGACTTCCCTAATTCATTCTAATAAATTATTGGACATTATTAACAAAACTCCATGGAGATACTTTTCCCCCACACCCCAATTCACTGGAATATAAGCAGAAGACATCACATTAGCACTGGCAGGCTCTTCCACACACAGCCCCCTTTCCTCCTCTCCCTTCCCTGTATGCACATGCACAGCTCCTCGCATGAGACCTTAGACTCTTCCAGTCTCCCCACACAACTTCTTTGTTTCCTTAGCCCTTTGACTTCCACCCTTCCTCATGTGCCGGCACCCTTTTTCCAGCCCATCTGACCTCTGCAGTTTGATGCTCCCCCAGTCAGATCCCCCAGTCTGTCTCCAAGACACACAATAATGTGTTGCTTTTATCTGTAGTCGTTTTTTTACTCAGCAACTAATGCAGTTACTAACAGAGTATTTGTTAAAGATGCTTTGATTAACCCCATCGCTGCTATTCCTTCCATGTACTTAGTCTAATTATTTAGAACAAATAGCAGGACATTCCCTGTAATAATAGTGGTAAATCTACTGAACATCCAAAGTCACTGAAAGAGCTAAAGAAAGCAGCTATTTCTGTTGTTTTCCCTTATAGGTATCAATATATTTTAATTTGGTTCTTTCTATTAACTGTTTCCTTGACTGTTTCCTCAGTGATCTCAATTATGTAAGAGTTAACCTGTTCCCCATGCCTAACATAACCCACAATTAGTTGTCTTGTGTCCATAGTTCATGACTCAACTCTGTGGTTTTTGAATATCAAAGGCTCGGTTACCAAATTTTTTTTTTTAACTGTAGTACTTATGCCTCTGTTGACTGAGGGCAGAAAAACCTGAGCACAGCTGTTTCATTTGAGGGAGTAAAACCACCAAAAAACCAGACTGTTAATGTTATGAAGAAATTAAACATAATACTTGGGTGCTTTCCAAAACACTGCATAATCTTTTAGGAGAAATTATATATATATAATAATAAAGTCACTTGGGAACAGAATTCAGGCCTTTTCAGAAACAAATATTATCTTAATACTTTATTCTTAGATGATAGGAATGGAAATAGCTATGCATTTGAATTAAGGAGGCACTGCCTTCTCCACTGACAGGGTAAGGGAGCAGTTTTTTGATTAACTAATAGACTTAATGAAACTTAAAACACACAATGACTAAAAATATCTACTAACAATATTTATAAACAAAGATGCAGCATTTAGTAATACTCGATACTTACAAATACAAACCAACGCATAACGACCGGCAAACGTAGAAGCTCTGTTTGAAAACATGTGAGCTGAGAGAGAGGCTTCGAGGTGATCAGGCTCGGTTACGGGGGTACACAGGATACACGGGATTCGTTTTCGTTTTTCCTCTCTCTGTCTGCACATGGCAGGCAGGTCCATAATTACCAACTATGACATCACAGAAGTGTCATAGGGGATGGGGCCCAAAACTTGTTTGTGTTCGCTTCTGATTGGCACAAGCAAAGTTTACACCAAGTAGGGGAGCAGGTGCCTCAAAGTCTGGCTTCGCCCCCAAAAGGTGAGGAAATGCACATTGTTTTAGAATGTGTGCAAAACTGAATGACAAAAGAAGAGGCCAGGGCAATACCGGTATGGGCAAGTGTTACAGGATGCAAACAGGAACTCATCTGAACATGTATAAATCCATGGTATGCTCATATCTTGAATATTGCATGCAGATGTGGTGGCCTCATTTCAAATAACATACATTGTAATTGGAAAAGGTGCAGAAAAAGGCAACATAAATGATTAGGGAACAGCTTGGAACAGTATGAGAGATTAATAAGACTGGGACTTTTCATGTTGGAAAAGAGACAACTAAGGGGGGATCTGATAGAGGTCTGTAAAGTCATGACTGGTGTGGAGAAAGTAAATAAGGAAGTGTTATTTACTCCTTCTCATAATACAAGAACTGGGGTTCCAAAATGAAATTAATAGGCAGCAGGTTTAAAACAATAAAAAGGAAGTATTTCTTCACACAACGCACAGTCAACCTGTGGAAGGTCTGCCAGAGAATGTTGTGAAGGCCAAAACTATAACAGGGTTCAAAAAAGAACTAGATAAATTCATGGAGGATAGGGCCATCAGTGGCTATTAGCCAGGATGGTGTCCCTAGGCTCTTTTTACCAGAAGCTGGGAATGGGCAACAGATCACTTGAAGATTACCTGTTCTGTTCATTGCCTCTGGGGCACCTGGCATTGGCCACTGTCAGAAGATAGGATACTGGGCTAGATGGACCTTTGGTCTGATCCAATATGGGCGTTCTTATGTACTGAATTGACCTTCATTCAAGCATCCACCTTCATGGAATGTGGGAAATAATTAAGACCTGATGTTAAAGCATTGTGTGGATTTATTTATGTTTATTTATTTGTACATTTATTGAGGTGTGAGATGACATCCTCACCTTACTAAAGAAGGGGCTAATGATACAGTTCCACATGAGAAATTAGTTAAATTGGAGAAGATGGTGATTAATATGAGAACATGAAGGTGAATAAGGAACTGGTTAAATGGGAGACTACAACCGGTCATACTGAAAGGTGACTGTCATGTTGGAGGAAGGTTACTAATGGAATTCCTTAAGGACTGGTCTGGGACCAATCTTATTTAACATTTTTTATTAATGACCTTGGCATAAAAAGCAGTAGTGTGCTAATAAAATTTTTGGATGACACAAAGTTGGGAAGTATTGCCAATATGGAGGAGGACTGGAATATGATACAAAATGATCTGGATGACCTTGTAAACTGGAGTAATAGAAACAGGATGAAATTTAATAGTGCAAAGTGGAAGGTCATGCATTTAGGGACTAACAACAAGAATTTGTGCTATAAATTGGGGACGTATCAGTTGGAAGTGACTGTATGGTCTCACAAGGCAATGTTTTCAGACATAACAGAAAAAGTTAACATTTCAAAAATAAGTAATATGAAAGGGACATTTTTAATTCAGTCTGTTTTGTGATTTTTGCTTTCAGCAAAAAACTTGCATCTGTTTTCCATATAGCAAAATTCAAAGTAGGACTTCTCCATAGAGGGGAAGGCTGTAAGTGAAAGCATGAATTCAGCTCATAGTGTCATATAGTGATATATATGAAACAACAAACATCTGTTGAATCTAATTCCACTCACTAAAATAAATGGGGATATCAGATGCTAAATTAACTTCAGAAGAAAAAATCACTAAGAAATCTATGCAAATCATCTGACTTCCACATCTTAGTACTAAGAGCAGAATTTCCTTGCAATATTTTCTGTTCATTGTTCTTTTTCAGGGTGCATGAGAAATTAAATACTTGGTTTTTCAGTTGGGAAGAAACAATAATCAAACCAACCAAATATAATGGCAGGAAAACTGTACGAACTCACATGCAATTCCTGGGTTTTTACAGAATGTGGAAGGATAAGCAGAATAAATCTGATACACTCTTGATGAACTGGAATGTGTTTTCAGCTAATACGTCAAGATAGTGTGTAATAGAACCTAGCTCTTAGAAGACTTTTTGGTACTAAACCAGAGCTGACTGCTTGGCTGGTGGATGAATTTTAAAGCAGTGGTCGCCAACCTTTCGGACCTCACGGACCACTAAACTCACAATTTTGAATCCCGCGGACCACTAACATGAATTTTTTTAAAAAGGTACAAACATCTATAAAATAATTATCATAAAAGTTCCATTTTATTAATATGAAATGCACTTGTTTAATTATAACAAAATTATTAAAGCTTGTTTAATTATAACAAAATTATTAATGTGATATTTGTTGCTGCTTGTTTGAAATAAGTTTATGGATTCTTGGCTCCAATGACGTCACTGCAACACGGAGAGCCGTTTGTATTTCAAGCCAACAGCAGTACTTGTTTTTGATTGCCGTAACAGATGAGAATGTCTTTTCACACAGATAGGTTGTTGCAAATGGAATCAAAATTTGATGGCTTTTTCACTCAGCACTGGGTACTCACTTTTTACGGAGGGCCAAAAATGATGTCTTGATGAGGATGAGTGGAATTTAGCTTTGAGACTGTCGTCAGATGATAGATTGATTAGGCTTTCTTTTTCTTTCATGCTCAAATTGCTATCTTCAATTTTCGCCGAAAATGGATCCATTACCCACATATTGCCATGTCTGGGGTCCTCTTCCTTTGGGTAATAACGGCCAAAAGATTCTGTGAGCGACCGTAAGTGCTGTTGAACAATGGTTATTACCTGTCGGTTGACATCCTCCTCTTTCATATACTCAAGATTCGGGAACATTTGCAGATCTTCTTTAGCCAACCGCATTTGCCACAGCAATATTTTCTTTTGAAATGCATCCATTTTACCTCGCAGTGTAAACACGTCCATAAGCTGTCCTTGCAAGGATGTGTTTAGCTCGTTTAACAGTGAAAAAATATCTGCCAGGTATGCAAGCTTGGCTAGCCAATCATCGTCGGACAAGAGATCTTGGAATTTCAAATTATTTTGCTGCTGGAAGAATAACTAGACTTCTTGGCGCAGGTCGAACAATCGGGTTAGTATTTTGCCCCTCAACAGCCATCGAACCTCAGCATGAAGAAGAAGATGAGTATATTGAGTGCCCATTTCTTCACAAAGTGCCTCAAATATTCGAGAATTGAGCGCTTTGTGCCGAATTTCATTTACAATTTTAATTACATCAGAGAGTACTTTGTGCAGTTCTGGAGACATTCTTTTCACCGCAAGTTGCTCACAATGTATAATACAATGAGTAAACAAGATGTCTGGGTGTCCAACATCTTTCACTTTTGTAACAACTCCTGAATGATGCCCGGTCATGCTTGCGGCACCGTCTGTGCATATCCCAACACATTTCTTCCATTCAATACCGTGTCTCAGGAAGTAACCATTAAGTGCATCGAAAATCTCAGAGCTGGTTGTTCTACCCAGCAACTTGAGCAAACAGAGGAGTTCTTCCTTTAGCTCTCCTTGACACTCAAACCTCACAAAACAAAGGAGAACTGCCCTGTTAGTTATGTCTGTTGATTCATCGAGTTGAATTGAACAAAACGTTGAATTTTTCACCATTTCAATCACTTGATTTTCAATATCTTCGGCCATGTCTTCAATTCTGCGCTTCACAGTGTTAGCGGACATAGGAATTACTTTCAGTTTCTGGACAGCCTGTTTCCCCAAAACCTCTTCACAGGCTTGTAACAAACAAGGCTTAATTAATTCTTCTCCAATCATATACGGCTTTCTACTTTTTGCGATTTGAAGTGCTATCAAATAAGAAGCCTTTACCAGGCACTTATCTTGCTAAAAATTGCAAATAATGTCCAAATTTCTCCAGGGACCACCAAAATTTTCTCGCGGACCACCAGTGGTCCACGGACCACTGGTTGGCGACCGCTGTTTTAAAGCTATGCTTCGTAGTTGCAAAATTAGGGCTTGGTCTACACAACAGGGTTAGGCCGACATAAGTGGACTTGCATTGACCTAACTGTGGAAGTGTCTTCACTTAAATTTAGCCTCCACTGACATAAGGGCCTCTCTACGCCAATTTAGTAACACCAGCTCTCTGAGTAGCATAGAGTCAGTCAATGTAATTAGCTTGACTCACTGTCATTGCAGACACTGTATTACTTATGTAACTCTTCTAAGCCCTTCAGAGTCAGCAGCAACAAGGGCCAGGTTCAGTATCCAGAGTTCCTTTTCAGAATAACACAATATCCCCTCCTTGTTATGATGGAGGGACTCACCATCAGATAGGTAGTACTCACTGGCCAAAGGGTTCTGTTCCAGCAGATGCACTACTAGGCCCAAAGTGAATTCAGCTTACTAGGCTGAAAGTAGTCTTCTAATAGAATCAAAAATCAGCTCTGACATGCCACAGTGGAGAGAGACATGGTGCAATAGGCTTGTGAAGCCCTCACTAAAAGGTATAAATGCCTGTTCATTCATTCATTCATTCATTCATTCATTTTTTTCCTTTCTTTTTCTCTCCCCCCCCTCTCTCAATTCAGTAGGTTTTGGAACCCCTGTCCCTTGGCCAGTCAGTGCTACCAAGATGATGGCGGGTCCCTCCATCATAACAAGGGCCAAGTGCATGTCCACAGTCCTTCATTCGCATAAACGGTTTAACAACACTATCATTCCTGCCCCAATAACAGCAAAACTGGGGATCCCACAGCAGCCGAAATGACCATTTGGGCTGCTGTGAGCTCAGGGTAGGCGCAGTGGGTGTGTCTATGCAAATAAGATCAGCCCCCTTAAGTTCTTTTCCACCACTCACTACAATTCCCGCAATTCACCACCAGATGTCAGGGTGGAGCTCATCCTGACACTGCTTACACATATACATACACACACACATATATATATATATATATATTTACCTACTGTGTGTTCCATTCTATGCATCCCATGAAGTGGGCTATAGCCTACAAAAGCTTATGCTGAAATAAATTTGTTAGTCTCTAAAGTGCCAGAAGTACTCCTGTTCTTTTTACGGATATAGACTAACATGGGTGCTACTCTGAAATGTGTACCTTTGAATGTTTGCCCATTACTAGGAGTAAGCATAGCAGAGGACTGCCAGTCAATACCATATAACGGCAAATGATTTGCTCTTTCCAAAGCTATAACTGAAGTAAGCTCAATGCATATGGATGCCTGGAGAAGCAACTTATAAAAATAGCAGCCTGTGTTTGATCATTACACTCTTCCATTTCATAGGTAGCTGATGCTACAAACAGCCTCTCTCGTAATTGCGGTAGTGCACAATCACTGGTCTATTGGTCTGGTGGGGCCATTTGGAAGGGACCATAAGCATGCTGCCTCTTAGCAATTAGTCCCAATAGTTAAAAACAAACAAACAAAAAACCCCAACAACTGTTATTGTCCTAAAAGTGTGTGATTTTTGTTAGTTCCTTCTAAAAGACTGATAATCCTTAAGATCTTTTGTTAACATCCCAATTTTCTAGGTCTTTCGACTGAGTTTGGAAGCTAACAGAAACTTGCATGGCTTCTCTTTCGTATACCTCATTCTCCATACTTCCTGCCTCTCCAGATTAGATATTTTCTGCTGCATTCCCTGTTGCAAAGTGATAAAGCCTTCCAACTTCTCACTTACCCTTCTATTTAGATGTCTATGCTCGACAGTCTGACTTTCAGCAATGATGCAACGTTATTATAATAATACATGCTAATTTATAGGCATCCATGCCTGACAGTCACTGGGCAGCTTTAACTAAAATAACTAAAAACGAGTTTGCAACAAGCCAGGGAAAAATGCCTATAAAAACAGATCTACAGAGCCAACAACATAAAATCCCCAAGCAACTAAATTAAAATGGAAAGAAGAACGTCAGGAGCTTTGCCCACAAATGTACCATGTCATATATAGAGGGACCACACATTCTGGAGTCAAGAGAGAAAGCCTAGACCTCCTGACCACTTCAGATTAGAATACGAGATTAATAGCTGTCCAACACCAGTGTCTAAATCAGGGGTCTCAAACATGCGGCCCGGGGGCCACATGCGGCCCGCAAAGCCCTTCCCTGCGGCCCGCCAAGCTTCCTGGCTCCCCTCCCTCCCCCCCGATCCCCCCATAGCAGTTTGCAGGACGGAGGAGCTAGAAGTGGAGGCTTCTCTGCTGCCTGGCTGGGCCGCGCGTGTTTCTAGCTCTGGACTTCCTATATTGCTCTTGCTTTGTTTGCCAAACAGCTGTTGGTGGTGCCTAGCGCTTTCCAGGAGGGAATGGGGAGCTGCATGCTCAGAGGAGGAGGTGGGGCAGGGGTGGGACCTCTTGGAAGGGGTGGAGTGGGGGCGGAGCCGGGGCAGTGAGGGCAGGGTGTGTGTCAGTGGTGCGGCCCTCGGGCTAGTGCACTAGTCCTCATGCGGCCCTCATGGTCATTTGAGTTTGAGACCCCTGGTCTAAATTGTCATGCAAGACACTGGGTTTTAGACTGTGTCATGTGACAATAGAAAAGAGCGGCAGTAAGTCACTTTCTTCTAGCACTGAACAAGGAACTTCATTAGGAAAACAGTGTTATCCTTAAAGTTACTCTGTCTACCTTTGCTTCACATTCAACATTAGAATGGGGCAGAAGTCAACCAGAGCCATTCATGGTCCATAAGCTAGATAAGGGACTTATTTCCATCAAACCAGGCACAGCAGTGAGGCATGATAACATCTTGCTGGAATTCCTTAAGTACCTTGGACCAAAGGTGTCATTGTGGCTCACTAACTTCTATATATGCTTCATTAATGAGAAGAAGCTACCACGCGCTTGGCATCAAGTAAAGATTATTGACATTCTTAAGCTGGGCAAGGACCCCCACAACATGGCGAGTTACCACCCAATATCATTACTGTCAGTGTGCTTCAAGGTGTTTGAACACTTGATCCTCCAATGAATTGCTCCAGAGTTGGACACTGTCTTTTAGGTTGAGCTGGCAGGGTCCAGGAAAGGACATAGCACCTGTGATCAAGTCTTGGCCTTGACCACCTTTATCAAAAATAGTTTTCAGCAAAATCTAAAGACAGAAGACATATTCCTGGATTTGACCGCTGCTTATGACATGGTCTGGCCCAGAGACCTTGTGCGTAAACTCTCTTAAGTTGCATCACATTGGGTGGTCAAAGTAGTAGAGCATTTTGTCCAAAATAGTGGGTTCACAGTGCACGTGGGTGACCGTTGCAGTTCCTGGAAGTGTCAGATTAACAGTCTTCCTCAAGATTCAGTTCTTTCACCAATACTGTTCAATGTGTACATCAATGACTCGCCAGTAATGCTCTCGTGTAAGCTTATCTACACCAATGTCATCTGCTGCAGCTCCCAAGCTCATTCCTTCTCAGAAATTGACATGGTGCTGAGAGAGGATATGAAGCTTATGACAGACAACTGTAATTGATGGCACCTGCGCTGAGCTTTTCTAAGACAGTTCATAGCATATTTCATCCACACAATGCAAGCGCAAGCCACAAGTTAAATATTTTCTTAAATGGTCAATGCTTGCAGCAGGACCCAAACCCAGTTTACCTTGGCGTGACATTGGATAGGTCATCAACACACCACAACCACTTGAGAAAGACAGCAGCCAAAGTTAGCATTCAGAACAACTTTCTCAGAAAGTTGGCCAGCTCAACCTGAGGTGTGGGCGCCTGGATGCTTAGAACATCAGCCTTTGCTCTGGTATTCAACAGTAAAATATTGTGCTCCTGTCAGGTGTTGCTTATCTCACTCGAGGCTGGTTGATGTAGAGCTTAACAAAGCTATGTGCATTGTTACTCAAACTTTACTTGCCATGGCTGCCAGTATTAGCACTTCCCCATATTTGCAGTGAAGGGGTCTCCATCATGCTCTTTCTTCAACCACCTGCCAGTTCGGCTGTCTTCTAGATGCCCTTTGTGGTCACTTATGCCACTCCAGGACATGATGGTGGAATCTGCCTGGCATAACAAGTGGTCAGAGATGACAGTTGTTAATCACTCTCTCATCACCAACCCAACCATCTATTCACCAGGTTTTGACCTGTGTAGCCTTTTATTTTACTTAAAGTAAATTTACTAATGTGGTACTACACCACTGTAGGTTCGGTTCTGCACTGACTACAGTTTCAAACTTAACAGAGTGAAAGTCACCTCTGCTACTTGCTTCAGATTTAGAGTCTTTAGGAACATATAAAGATCAAGCATAGTGACCACGTCAGAGGTGGGGAAACTATGGCCCGTGGGCCGCATCCAGCACATCAGACATTTTAATCTGGCCCTCAAGTTCCCATCAGGGAGTGGGGTCTGGGGCTTGCCCTGCTCTGGTGCTCCAGCAGGAAGTGGGGTTGGGGGCTTGTCCCACTGTGTGTGTGCCATGGCTCCATGCTGCTCCTGGAAGCAGTGGCATGTTCCCCCCTTTGGTTCCTATGGGTAGGGGCAGCCAGGGGGCTCCTCATGCTGCCCCCACCTCAAGTGCCACCCATGCAGTCCCCCTTGGCTGGGAACCACTGCCAGTGGGAGCTGCAGGGGCGGCGCCTGTGAACAGGGCAGCTCTCAGAGCCACCTGGCTGATGCCATGCCTCTACATAGGACCCAGCGCAAGGACATGCCACTGCTTCTGGAAACTGCAGGGTTGGCACCTGCAGATGGAGCAGTGCACAGAGCCACCTGACCATGCTTCCACATAGGAGCCAGAGTGGGGACATGCCGCTGCTTCCAGGAGCTGCTTGAGATAAGCGCCACCCTCATCCTGCACCCCAACCTCCTTCTGACCCAACCCCTTGCCCCAGCCCTGATCCCCCTTCCACCATCCAAACTGCTTGGTCCCAGTCCAGAGCATCCTCCTGCACCCCAAATCCCTCATCCCCAGCCCTACCCTAGAGCCTGCATCCACAGACGGCACTCTCGCCTGCAACCCAAACCCTCTCCCTCCAATTTCGTGAGCGTTCATGGTTCATCATACAATTTCCATACCCAGAGATAGCCTTGGGCCAAAAAGTTTGCCCACCCCTGGACCACACAGACATTTACAAGTACAAGGTCTAGTCTGTTTTACAAGTTTTATGAAAGTTGCAATTAAAGTTATGAATACCCAAATATATAGCAATTTTATACAGGCCAATACACAAGTTACAAAGATGGTTATACTCACATCCTCTTAGGTGATCAATCATCAGACCTAAGACTATCAGCAGGGGCATGGTCCATAGAGAGCTCAGTTTTCCTAATCTGGACATCCTCTTTTTATAATGTGATTAGCATTTCTGCACATAGTGCATCCTGTGGTTAGGGCACGTGTTAGAATAATGTGACTACCGGGTATCTTGTAAACAAAAAAAATTCTTACTGTTATTTTTTTCCATTATCACCCATTAGTACTTCTTTTCCTGTAATCTTGTGGCATAGGGTCATTCCCTGGTCACTTACTTGTCTAGCATTTCGTAAGCCTACGGCCTAATATGGCTAAGCTAAAATCTTACAAGCCTTTGCCAGCAGGCCTTGCGTTTCAGCCCTATTTAGTTAGATACCTAATACATAATTATCCCTTCTAGCTACTGATCAATCTTATACTTCTATAATCCTACAATTTAACTCTATTAGCATACAGTGATTATACATGACAAAACATTCCATAAATGAACAATAAACTCATTGGCTACATCTGCTAAGGCACTTGTAGTCATCCCTGAACCAGTTTCAAACAGAACAGGGCAATTGTGTGGCCAATCTCTTCAAATGGGGTTTCTCTAACAACCCATGGTGTAGTTGTGGTCAACATCAGGCATGATAAGTGCCCAGTGATTTACTTCGATGGCAGGCCACTGGTTCTTCGTCTGGATGATGACGTGCTATCAAATGGCTGGGCACACTATGCATACGAGACTGGGCAGCATCTGTTTAGATGCTTTCCCACTCCTTTCCTTCCACATATTTAAAGGAACAGTACACATACCCTAACAGATGGCCCAAGTGGCCCTATATTATTTGAAGTTAAATATGCTAATTGCAGAGTCTGGGTTTCACTGACTCAGTCAGAAGAATTCATCAGGAAGAGCCAATGGGTTTAGTCATAGAATGAGGAGTCAGGAGGTTTGCGTTCTGTTCCTGGTTCTGCCTCAAATTTCTGTGTGTCACTGTCACTCAAACCCTTTCTGGGCTTCCATTCCTTAATCTAAAGAGTGAGGATAATAGTCTTTGCAATACCTACTTCAGAGGATTTCATTCACTCTGACTTGCAAGTCTCTGAGCTGCAAAGTTTGAAGGTACCAGAGACATGCAAAGTTACATTGTTGGTTTACTGTTCTCTGTATTAAGCGGATGCTAATTTCTTCAGTGGCTGATTGCTTGCTTTCCAGCATGCGAAACACTCCTGTTTTATATATGTAACCTTCTACCAGTCAGAGCCAGCAGCAACCAGGGCTGGGTTCAATATCTAGGGATTCCTTTCCATAGAATTGGCTGGAGCCCCCACGCAGTAACCTGGGAAAATTATACACCACCCCTTGGTGCCTCGGAGAGGCAATACTTCCCCATTTGCAAGCACAGAGTCTGAGTACAGAAAAGAAACTTAAAAGGAGGGAAGAAACTCAGCGTTAATTTGGGAAACACCCCAAACAGGGTTCATAAACATAAACCATGAGCAAAAGACCCACCCCAAGTAAGTTGGGCAGTGTCCTTTTCCCCTCAGGTTCTTAAGTCCAGTAGCCCAAAATTCCCTTTAATGTGCCCATCCTTTCTCTGCACCCCACTCAGTTGCTGTCCCTGGTCAGTGCAGACCCAGAGTTCACAGGTCCATCTGCAGAATTCACCTCCCACTCTCAGTGAAGGTAAGGAGGCACCTTACATGCTCTGCTGCTCAGGCACTCACCCGCCGCCCCTCTCCACCAGCCACCCTGCTGGCCGCTCACCCCCTCACCAAACACTCATTCGCCAGCCGACTGTCAGTCACCTTCTGCTGCCACCTGCCTCTCTGCTGTGACCTCTGCACATCTGTCTCAGTGATTTTCAGATGGAAATCTGATTTTAAAAGAAAAGCGACTCAAGCAAATATTAACACTAAGCAGGACGACAAGATTCCTAGGTCAGTACAATGTTTAATGGCTACTCATTGATTCAGCAACTAGTGACTGAGAGAGAGATTTTTGCAAAGGGCAGTAAAAACCTTGGAGACAGCTCTGTAATCCAACGGTAGCAAGAGCAGCTTTATTCGAAGATTTTGACAATGGTCTGCATGTAGTACCAAATACAGTGTGCACCACGCAGCATCTAGCAGAATGAGGAAATTCAGGCAGGGCTAGAGTGGCCAGGTAGCTGGTTTTCGACTGGAAAATGGAAAAGGGGATCTGACGGAGTCTGGTCAGATCTATTGATGGACACCCAAAGTCCAATTACTGGGGGGGCGGGGGGGGGGGAGAGAAATCAAGTCTTCACATGCACCAGCCCCTACTCAGCCCCTCCTACCTGCATTGGGTGACTGCAGCTCCCAGCCCAGCTCTAAGGGCGAGTCCCTCCTGACCCAGTCAGGGAGGGGGGAGACAGGGGAAAAGCAGTGAGTGATGGAGGAAGGAGGAAAGAAAAGCCAATAGGGGTAGGGCCTCAGGAGAAAGGGGCAGGGCAGGAACAGGGCCTCAGAGGAAGAGGTGGGGCAGGTCTTCAGGGGGTAGGAGTGGGGAAAGGAAGGTTCTGGCAGGCATTCCTGCTGGAGTCTCCAGTTTTTAAATATTACAAAGTTGGCAACCCTAGGCGGGTCTGTAGGCCCTTTACCTCTGCACCACTGTCAAAGGCACCTGATGCAGAAACACTCAGAGAAGTATGCTGACTACTGATATTCTATGCAGTGTGGTTACAGCCGTGTTAGTTCACGGGAATTATGGAGACAAGATGGGTGAGGTCATTTCTTTTATTGGACCAATTTCTGGTGGTGAGAAAGACAAAACAATGGCTAAATGTTGCCCTTATTTATTAGTGCAACCTCTATTTGTTCGGTTTTTAAACAGGATTGTATAGTTGTAACTCAGGGTAAATGTTAATTCCAGTCTTATTGCAGCAATAGTCTAAATATTTCTTCTATAGCAAAGTCAGATGGAGAGAGAATTGTGTTTTTTTCTTGAGTACTTTGAAGGAAAAATCAAATTTTATTACAGATACCTTAGAGAATGATTACTTCAGCTTTTTGTTGCTCCAGTTCACAATATATGAAACCAACTCAACCATATATCTAATCATACAAAGGCAATCAAAAGCACATTACATATAATATATGATTCAACACAGTGCAATATAATACAATTCTAACAATCCAGAAAAAAATAATTTGGATCTTCTTGTCTATCAGACTTTCCTGACCTATATGTAGCAAAGATTTGATTAGTGTTTAGTTCTCATCCAGCATTTGTTTCCCTAAGCCAAAAACAAAAACAATATTAGGTTAGTACTGGGAGGGAACAGAACTTACTTTGGTCTCTGCTTCTTTTTTCAATTGAGTGTAAGCTTAGAATCAGAGGAAACATCCACCTATAGGATAGGAAGGACCCATGTTACAAGTAACTTTATTAGTTGAACGGTAACTAATGTATATGAAAGTATTGTACAATTCTTGTATACAGTAGTGTAACAAAATGTAAATTAATGTTTTGAAAGTGCTGTTATTGTTATGCTGAAAGACCTTGTTGAAGCCAATGGGTATGACAGCCGTTCTTTCAAGCTCAGCAGAAGGAAAAATCAAACCCCTTTATGAAGTTACAATAGGTAGAAGCTGTGGGACTACTAGCTGAGGCAGGTCACTGCTAGTCCATGTGGACACAGCAGTTTCCCTGGCTGCAAACACAGGAGCTAGGACTGGGTACAGGATGTGTGATGTATGTCTAAGAGGCACCTGTAAGCTAGGAGAAGGAGTTGTGAATTTGTTGAAAAGAAAGAGCTGTTTACTTGGTCTGTGTGAAACTCAGCTTGTGTGAAACCAGACAGGAAAACGGAGGCAGGACTGAATAACATGTCGTTATTCATGAGCGATGCATGAGATGCAAATGAGCATGAGTATTTCTGTGTCCGTGTGCCCATGTGTGTCGGGCTCCTTCCCTGGGCATTGCTCCGATGTGCCAGGTCCTCCATCTGCGGCCGCACTGTGACTCGGGCCCCAGCGCCAGATGGCCGCTACCTTCAATAAACTCACTACTTTCCATCTAGCCACTGTGTGTGAGCCTCATTTCTACAGGACTTTTAAGGTACCCTGCAACTCCAACTGTCACTGTGCCTCAGTGGATCACAGCTGAAAATGCCACTTTCAGGACAAACTGATGAGAAATAGGGCAGACTCGCTCCAAACTAGTGGTTATTCTACCATTATATTATACCAAGGCAATAGCAAAAGTACATTTCTGTCTCTCCACCCTGGTTAACAAGAAGCAAAAAATGCAGTCTCCTTAGGCATTCCAGTCCTTATATCACAACCCATACACTAGACTCCATGATGAGTGGTTATTGAAAACCAATTTAATCAAGCAAAGGGTTCTTCTGACCTCAAGAAATCAGTCACATAGACAGGTCAATATATAACTCAGATCTTACGCAATAATCACACTGATACCAGTTCTTTAGTAATTAAAACTAAAGGCTTAATAAAGAAGAAAAGAAGAGAGTTAATAATGGTTAATAGATTATATACATACAAATACTTGAAAAGTCCTGATATCAGGTTTGTTGCAGTGAATGAATAAACTACTAGCTTGTAAAGTCTCTCTGGTAACTTCCAAAAGATTGGAAGATCCTCAGTCCATAGTTCAAAATGCTCCTTTTAGTTGTAAATGCAGTCCAGAGAATCAGGGCAGGAAAGAGACAAAAATGGAGGTATCGCAGGGATTTTTTATACCCTTTGTCATGTGCCTGGAAATTTACTGGTTCAAACAAAGCTCACAGCCCAGGTGCATGGAAAGTTACTGGCTCAAGATGGTGGAGGCACATGAGCATATCATATGATTTGATGGCTAACAGGGGCAGCCATTACTCATCTACTTGCTGAGGCATCCACAGGAAGGCTCAATGGGCAGGATGAGTTTCTTTTATTGCCCATTGTTAGAGTGAAGTGTCCTTAATGGGCCATCAAGTTTGAAAAGTCCATTCACAATGGACTGGCAAAACTGGCAGTTGTGGCAGGGTGCTGGCCAGGAGTGCCTGAGCCAGCCCTGCCGCCCCTTTAAGAGGGAGAAAAACCCTCTGCAAAGCTCCCTTGCAGGAAGCCTAATCAGCCACCTGGGCTCAGGCTTGATGAGTGACACCTGGCAGCCTCCTCAGGGGGATAAAAGGCCTGCCAGGAAGCAAGCCCAGTGTGGTGGGGATGGTATAGAGTGTGGTGTGGTTTGAGCTATTCAGAGCTGTGTGTTTGGAGCTGTTTAGAGCTGTATGTTAAGAACTTTATAGAGTTGTATGCTGTAAGCTGTGGAGCTGGACTATACAGAGTCTGTAGAGCTGTATGCTGAAGGACTGTATAAAGCTGTACAGTAAACCCTCGATTTAACGGACCCCGATTTAACGGACTTCGGATGCAACGGACAAAATTTCCGATGCATCCGAAATCCGTTAATGGGGGCTGCGCTGGGTTGACAGCTCCCGCCCGGCTCCCCGCAGCGGGGACCCCGGCGGGAGCTGTCAAACCCCCTCGCCCCTCTGCGGGGAGCCGGGCGGCCGGGCTGACAGTTCCCGCCGGGCTCCCCGCTGCGGGGAGCCAGGCGGGGGGTTGAGAGCTCCCGCCCAGCTCCCCCCAGCGGGAAGCCAGGCGGGAGCTGTCAACACCCCCCCCCCGCCCGGCACCCCGCAGCGGGGAGCCGGCGGGGGGGGGGCGTTTGAGAGCCCCCGCTCGGCTCCCCGCAGCGGGAAGCCGGGCGGGGGGTTTGACAGCTCCCGGCCGACTTCCCGCTGGGGGGAGCCGAGCGGGAGCTGTCAACCCCCCCGCCCGGCTCCCCGCAAGGGGGAGCCGGGTGGGGGGGGGCGTTTGAGAGCCCCCGCTTGGCTCCCCGCAGCGGGAAGCCGGGCGGGGGGTTTGACAGCTCCCGCCGGGCTTCCCGCTGGGGGGAGCCGAGCGGGAGCTGTCAACCCCCCCGCCCGGCTCCCCGCAAGGGGGAGCCGGGCGGGGGGGGCGTTTGAGAGCCCCCGCTTGGCTCCCCACAGCGGGAAGCCGGGCGGGGGGGCGTTTGAGAGCCCCCGCTCGGCTCCTCGCAGCGGGAAGCCGGGCGGGGGGTTTGACAGCTCCCGCCGGGCTTCCCGCTGGGGGGAGCCGAGCGGGAGCTGTCAACCCCCCCCGCCCGGCTCCCCGCAAGGGGGAGCCGGGCGGGGGGGGGGCGTTTGAGAGCCCCCGCTTGGCTCCCCGCAGCGGGAAGCCGGGCGGGGGGTTTGACAGCTCCCGCCGGGCTTCCCGCTGGGGGGAGCCGAGCGGGAGCTGTCAACCCCCCCGCCCGGCTCCCCGCAAGGGGCAGCCGGGCGGGGGGGGGGGGGCGTTTGAGAGCCCCCGCTTGGCTCCCCACAGCGGGAAGCCGGGCGGGGGGGCGTTTGAGAGCCCCCGCTCGGCTCCTCGCAGCGGGAAACCGGGCGGGGGGTTTGACAGCTCCCGCCGGGCTTCCCGCAGGGGGGAGCCGAGCGGGAGCTGTCAACCCCCCCCGCCCGGCTCCCCGCAAGGGGGAGCCGGGCGGGGGGGGGCGTTTGAGAGCCCCCGCTTGGCTCCCCACAGCGGGAAGCCGGGCGGGGGGGCGTTTGAGAGCCCCCGCTCGGCTCCTCGCAGCGGGAAGCCGGGCGGGGGGTTTGACAGCTCCCGCCGGGCTTCCCGCTGGGGGGAGCCGAGCGGGAGCTGTCAACCCCCCCCGCCCGGCTCCCCGCAAGGGGGAGCCGGGCGGGGGGGGGCGTTTGAGAGCCCCCGCTTGGCTCCCCGCAGCGGGAAGCCGGGCGGGGGGTTTGACAGCTCCCGCCGGGCTTCCCGCTGGGGGGAGCCGAGCGGGAGCTGTCAACCCCCCCGCCCGGCTCCCCGCAAGGGGCAGCCGGGCGGGGGGGGGGGCGTTTGAGAGCCCCCGCTTGGCTCCCCACAGCGGGAAGCCGGGCGGGGGGGCGTTTGAGAGCCCCCGCTCGGCTCCTCGCAGCGGGAAACCGGGCGGGGGGTTTGACAGCTCCCGCCGGGCTTCCCGCAGGGGGGAGCCGAGCGGGAGCTGTCAACCCCCCCCGCCCGGCTCCCCGCAAGGGGGAGCCGGGCGGGGGGGGGCGTTTGAGAGCCCCCGCTCGGCTCCTCGCAGCGGGAAGCCGGGCGGCGGGTTTGACAGCTCCCGCCGGGCTTCCCGTTGGGGGGAGCCGAGCGGGAGCTCTCAAAGCCCCCGCCCGGCTCCCCGCAACGGGGAGCCGGGCGGGGGGGGGGCGTTTGAGAGCCCCCGCTGGGCTCCCCCCAGCGGGAAGCCCGGCGGGAGCTGTCAACCCCCCCGCCCGGCTCCCCGCAGCGGGGAGCCGGGCGGGGGGCTGACTCACTCCATATAACGGACTAATTCGGGCGAGGGGGTGTCCGTTGTCACCCGAACGTCCGTTATTTAATAATTTAAAAAAATTATTAAATAACGGACTTTCGGTTTTAACGGACACCCCCTCGCCCGAATTAGTCCGTTATATCGAGGTTTCACTGTATATATTGGTGGTGGGGGCCTGCACTGTAGAATAAAGAGCTCTGTTTGGAGCAAAGAAGGGTTTTCCTGCCTGTTCCTGAGAGGGGTGAGAGCGGTCTGTCACACAGTAAACTACTTTGTGGGGGAGTTACCCCAGGAACAAACACATTTGAGATACAGATACATAGCCAATATTCATAACTTCACATACAGTGATGATATATGGATTTGAACAGGATAATCTTATTTAGCAAATCATAACTTTTCCATTGACACCTTATGTGACATACTTTGTATGGGATTTGTTGCAATTGGATAACAGGGGCAATATCAATTTTATAAGTGATCATATTCAACCATAGAGCATCACACCAACCTTAACTTTGTCCCACAGTGGTTCTTTCTATATGTAATATGGAGGTAGGGTGTGTGCTGGTGAGAACTATAGGGTCTCTAATTAAAGCTGTGCTGTGTCTTCCTGTAACGGTAGAAAGCTGAAAGTCACAGTTCAGTTAGTTTCAGAGAAGATAGGTGGTAGCAGATGTGGCTGCTCCAGGAAATGCTGAACTGAAGACCACATTTGACTAAAAACAAATCATTGATCCATGTGGTCTCTAAAACCCTCGATTTCTTCATTCAAGATACTCCTGGAAAATTATATTCTTGAAACGAGAGCAGAGGTTGCATAATACTATTTCATTTAAAGCCTACATGCACAATTTAAAACTTAAAAATTCATTTCCCCTTTTAGTGGTTAGTCAGTTTAATATGTTTTATTTTCTCTGAAGCTAACCTTTAGGATTGAGGAAGAGTCATAAAGTTCATGGGGAAGGTGTTCCTTGTGAAATAGCAACAAAGCTATTCAGTTACACTGGCCCCACAAAACCACCAGATAATTTAAAATAATAGAACATCAGAAAACAGCTTGTTTCCCTGTAATTTACAAACATAAAAGGGAAATAACATGGTAATTATAGACAAATCATAAACCTAATTTTTTTAAGTTGTTTCAGCGGGTTTCTTTATTGCCATTAGTGTGTTGAAAAGGAACATAGAATGTGAAGTCCAGGATTTGGTTCAAATTTGAAACACGCAGAGGAAAAGTTGTAGGCCAAGGGCTGCTGATAAAGCAGCTTCCACTAAATTCTTCCCTGACAGCTAGCTGGGAGTGGGAGAGACTTCAAGAGCAATCTGTATTTACACGAACACACCCACTCTGCTTAGATATTCGGCAGATAGATCAGTGTACTGCTTAGAGTGATCAACTTTGGCTGTTGTTGGGTTACAAATCACCTTAGTAGTGAATGCAGGGATAGTGAAATGCAGTCCAGTGTTGGCATTATTGTGAATAAAGGGAAGCAGAACTATGCTTAACCTGACCCAAATGAAGGGGTCACCCTCAGCTGAAAGAACCTCACTAAGCCAGGGCTCAAATGCCAGAGCCCTATGAAAAGTAAGGGAAGGGAGGACATGATGGGGGGTATGGTCCTGGGTAGGGTGTTGTAAATTCTCCTAAGGGGTCTACTCTACAGTGGTTTAACCTTTTGGGGGTATGTGCTTCCTACCACTTTCTCAGTTTAATAGCCTTTAGACTGTAGCATGAAGGTTGTCAGAACCTATAATGATGAAGACCAAAGAAATACCTAGCTTGATATTTACTCAGGCATTTCTTCTTCCTCATCATAGCAATAATTTATTTTTGGGGGAATCTGTGTGTCAATGGGCTGGGGTTTCATGGTATGGATAATTCATTTTACAACCTGGAGAGAGTAATAAATATGGCCTATGATGTCTACATGCCAGGGCTATGACATACTTCATTGTTTGAATATATTTATGCTGTTAAATGCTATATTGGAATTATTACTGCATAAGTTGCCTTTGCTGTTAGATCTAGTCATTCAACCCAGGAGGTCAGACTAAATGATCATGATGGTCCCTTCTGGCCTTAAAGTCTATGAGTTCAGCAAGACACAAAAGCCGGTGCCTGCCTCATTGCAGTCAGTGAGACAGTTCATGTGCTTAACAAGGCACATGAATTGAGAGCCATATCTGGCCCTCTTTCTACAAATCAAATTGCCATTGACATCAATGGGAGCATTGTGTGTGTATGTGCAGGGGGGCAGTGTCACAAGGGCAGGATATGGACTTTGACTTCTAACGTGTTCTTTGTTGTTTTGCCAACACCCTTCATTTCATTGCTTCTGCTTTTCCTGTAGGTTTCACTACTGAACTGGTATCAAAACTGATGTGGGGGAAAAAAGAAGCAGTGTAGTGGTCATTGCATAAGCAAGAGTTTGGTTCCTTTGCCCTCATTTAAAAATATATGTGCTTAAAAATAGACCCCTCCTTTCTCAAACTTGATAACCGGAGACATGCATCTGCTCCTACTGTGTTAGTCTTTAAGGTGCCACAGGACTCTTTGTTACCTCTGCTATTCCAGACTAACACGGCTACCTCTCTGATTCTCTGCATACTGATGTACATGAAGATCTTGACAAAAAGCTTTAGTAACTGCAGTCATAATAGTACAAAGGGGAAGTGTGCACTTTAGGAAGCTACAATAAAATGACATTTGGAACATTAAGAAAATAACTTCCTTTTTTGAGATATTTTGATCAATCAGTTGCATTCAAAGTTACAGTGAGGCACTATATGAAAGTTTTATATCCCTCAGTTAATAGCAATTCAGGTTACTCACTGCATCAAAGTTAGTTTCTCATTAGGTGCAGTTAGATCATAGGTCTGCTTCACTCTCATACACTGGCAGAAATTTCAACATACTAAATTGTAGCTGATGAACTGCACTGTTTTTTTTTAAAAAGTGCAAATGAGATGAGAAGTAAGCTGCAAAGGCACAGTAGCTTTAATTTGCCAAGCATGGCTTTTCTTTAAATGGATAATCCAAGTCACATCTGCCAAATACATTGGACCTAATTCCCTTCACGCTGGTCTAAGCTCATTGATGTCAGTAAGGTCACCTCTGACTTGTATTGGTGTGAAAGGGGAAGCAGGCCCACTGCATATTGGACATTTATACTGTTAGGATGTGTTTAACTAGCTATTTAGAGTAAGAACCTATAGAATGTGTATGAACATTCATACATTATTTATTTATTTATTTATTTAACAGCTGCAGAGGAAAACCAGCTCTGTTCATTTCCCCAGGATTCCCAGTGATGTGAAGATGTGAGTTGTCATTTATAGACACAATGTTATTCTGTTTAAGTCATATGTGCAACACTATCTACACCGGTGCTTATCTGAGTTCCTCAGCACCAAGGAAGGTTGTGTCATGGGAGAAATCATAGCCCCATTGAAATCAATGCAAAGAGTCACATTGACTTCAGTGGGACCAGGATTTCACTGTATGGGCATACAGAGAAAAGACCTTGCTGCTATGTCTTCATGAAGAGGATGTTGGAGTGTTGCTTTGTTGAAACATGAAAAGAGACACAAGAATGGGGAGAGAGAACAGGTTGGCCATGTTAAAGCTAGTAAATGCAGATTCATTCCCTCCAGGGAGTCTGGTTTTGCACTATGGTCCAAAACATGAGTTTTGCCCTCCGAGCTGAGTGCCCCTATTTAAAAATGAAGAAGCTTTACATGATGTAGTCTAAACTCCCACCTCTGGTTCACTTTCTCATGTCAGAATGCAGTCACCCGCTTTGTCCATCCTGGTTCCACAATGATCTGCTTTTCCCAAGGCCTAGCCCTCAGGCCAGTTTACTTCTCAGTCAGTTCTTCTTTTGGTGTTAACAGAAAAGTCCAAAGCCAAGAAAGCCCAAAGTCTAATGGTCTCCAGGCCCATTCTTTGGTCTCTGTCTGAAATTCATAGATCTTGTTTCTTTCCTCTTGATACCTGTACGTCCCCTCATGATCCAGGGGAGCAGTAGGGGAACCCAGGCCCACTCTCTCATCTGCGTTCCAGCCCAACACCCTGTTTTAGGCAGCTAATGACCGTTCTTTCAATCCCTCCACCACTTCCCTGGGCTGCTCCTATCTTTGCCCTGTTTGTCAATGTCTTCACCAGATCTGCAGATTCTCCTATTCCCACCTTGGATTTGTAGTTCCTCACAGCTTCTTCTCAGCCAGCTTCAGAGGCACTTCCTCAGAGATTCTCACAGAGCCTCTGACAGCAGCTGGGAGTAGTCCCTGTGTCTCTCAACTTAAGGGACTAATATCTCCCTCCTCCAGCCAGGAGAGTCTTTCAGTCCTCCATCTAGGGCTGGGATTGTATTTTTCTTCTGCTCGCTTTGGGACAAACAGATCTCCCTCCTTCAAATAGGAGTTCCTCACTCTCCTCTTCCATGGAGTTGGGAGCAGTGGTTTAGGTCATCTACAAAGCCTTAACCAGCTTTGTCTTCAGCTGACCACCCTTGCCCAATTAGTTTTCCATCTTGGAGGCTCAGGAGGCAGCTTTCCCTACTAATGTCTCCTTACTCTGTGGTGAGAAGAGGTAACATATATACGAGTTCCTTCTTCTAGCTCATTCTCAATTGTCTGGTGAGAGGGAAGTGTTGCCCTCCACTCTGCAAGGCACCAGGTCCTAGGCCCATAAAGAAGCAGTGACTGATTTTATTCCAAAAACAACTTATTCCCAGGACCACCTTCTCTCCTCTATGACCTCTTATTTCCCAGGTCTGTGTATACACCCAACAAATCCTCCCAATATCTTAAAGGGCCATACCACATGACCGGGGTGGGCTGACTGCTAGTTGCCACTACCTTTAAGGGAAGACTATACCATAACATATAGACTGTGAGTTGTTGTGAGCATCATGGCAAAAATAAAGGAATTGGCACATGCCTTGAGTCCTTGATATCCAAGGATGTCAGTTAGCCAAGGAGCTGAGAGTCAGTGCCAGGCTGTCAGTTCAGGCCAAGTTTTCACTGGTTTGGTTTGCATGAGGGTTGACATGGCCTCTGCGTACAGAAGGTTCCAGTCTAATTGGAAAGGACACCAAAGGTCAGTGCAATAATCACAGGAGGGAAGGAGAACAGAAAGAAGAAGGTAATGAAAATAGGCACCTTTAGTTACATCCTTAGTTACAAGAAGGCTCTTTTAAATAAACAAAAACGTTTTCGTTTCCCACCCTGGCCATATAGTCATTGGCCCAGATCATCCCCCTCACATCCTCTATGCATGTTGAAGGTTCTTTCCATAATCCTAAGAGCTAGGAATTTGAGGCCAGGATCTGAGCTGGTATAAGGCAGCACAGCTCCATTGAAGTCAGTGGAGCTAGACCAGTTTACATCAGCTGAGGAGTTGGCCCTTTGTGTTTACTGCAGATTAAGGAACCAGGTGGATGGCTTGTTTCTGTATCAGAAAAGCATAACAGCAATTCAATGGTGGTCTTGCTATCTAAGGTGCTGCAACAGGCTATTCATGTTACTGGATAGACTTGTGGAGCTGGGCAGATGGTGACCTGCAGTTTTCCAGGAAACAAACCCACTGCCAGTGATAGGAGGGATGTAATGGCACCATGTGGAAAGAGTAAACTAGCAGGCAGTTCATTTGTTATCAGAACTGTCTGAAACACAGCTTAGGAGTGCCTGAGAAAATGTTATTAAAAGGAACATGCAGACAGAACCGGCATGAGACTGCGACAGGCACAAAGAATTAAGCAGCACTAAATTGCTTGAAGGCATCCCAATGAAACCAAAATTAATATCCCTACCACGAGGCAGCCATGCTATTAAGTTTAATTAGGCCTAAATCAGTTCTTAGGGAGTCATCCTGTTTAAAGACTTCCCAGGTAAAAAGAGTACTGTACATTTGAAACAGGCCGGTAACATTCACACAGACGTGTATGATTTCTCATTGAAAGTACATGTAGATCTTGGATCTAGTTCTTATTGCCTTCTGTTTTTGAGAGCTTGTCTTTACTGCAGAGTTAACTTGAGTTATAATTCAAGTCCTGTTCACATATAAAACTCCTTTAACTTATATTTGGCAGTACTTTTAACCAGTGTGTAATTTGTAACAAAAAAGGTGCCAGGGTTCAATCCATTTTTTTTTTTACTTTCATAACTGCTGTGGCAAGCCCACAGAGGTGCTAGGACTATAGGCTCAGCCCTGGCAAGCCCAGGCACAAATTAAGCCCTGCTTTTAACTCAGGGTGACTGGCTGTCAGAGTGTACAGGCTACAGCTCAAGTTAGCTAAACTCATCAGCTTCTAACACAAACAATCCATGTAGCTCAAGTTCTGCAGTGTGACCCGTGCTAACTAGAGCTAGACTAAGGCCATGTCTGTACTACAACTTGTGTTGGCAAAACTTATGTCTCTCAGGGATGTGGAAAAATGCTCTCCCCCCCCCCCCAAGCAACATAAGTTTTGCCAGTATAGGTGGTATTGTGCACAGCGTTATGCTGCCAGGAGAGCTTCTCCTGTCAACATAGCTACCGCAGCTTGTTTAGATGGTTTTATTATGTCGATAAGAGAGCTCTCTCCTGTCAGCATAGAGCGGCTACACAAACAATCTTACAGCAGCACAACTGCATTGGTACAGCTGTGCCACTGTAAGCTCATAGTGTAGACATGACCTGACTTGAGAGTTCACTGCAGAACTAATGGGAGTTATCTATGCCTGAGTTAACACAAGGCCTAAGGGAAGATGCAGCAAAGCCAAAAGGAAAGATAAGTACAAGTGCAGTGTGGTCTAGTGAATAGAATTCCGAGTCAGAACATTTGGGTGTTCCTGCTGGGTTTGCCACTGACCTGCTTTGTGAACCTTGGTCAAGTGACTTCACTTCTCTGTGCCTCTGTTTTTCCCTCCCACCCTTCACCATGTATATTTAGATTCTAAGCTCTTCAGGAAAGAAGCTGTTTCTCTCTATTGTTTGTCAAGAGCACCATACCTATGTAACCCTTCTGCCCATCAGAGTCGGCAGCACATATATAAATAATTAAAAAAGAAGGAGAGATGCTGTACAAAATGGACTCCTCCTGAAGATTCAAGAGATGTATCCCTTCTGGGAACATAGAGTAATAGGTTCACCTGATGACTAGAGCTGTGAGGCAAAAAGCAAATCTGTCTCATGGATGATATCAATATTTGGTTTTGTTCCAATTAAGAACGAAAACCCAAAATTCCCCATGAAAGGCCAGGAAGCCTTTATAAAAAGGCCAGGAGTTCTGGGGAAGTCGAGGCTGGCAGGCGAGCTATTGTGGAGCAAAGCAGGTGAGCTGCCAGGAAATCATGCAGGATTCTGAAACCTGGGTTCTGTTGGAACTTAGTCACAAATCAGACTGCCGCAATGAAACGTTTAGACTGGGTGAGGCAAAATTGGCAAATCCCAATGAAAAAGTGTTTTGTCAGAATTTTTTCAGACTTGCTCTACTTTTCAAGAGTTCCGAGACTGTTCTGTGCAGTCATGTGGTCTGAATTGCTAGTGAAAGAGTTAGTGAGAGACGTGTTACCATCACATACCTTTCTCATGGTAAACTCAGTATGTTTCAATCTAATCAAGGTTATTCTTATCAGGGCCTGTTTATCAAAAGTATTGCTTAAGATCACAAAGGAACCCTGGTAGAACTTCTGACTTTCATATTCATTTTGCCTGATTACAGCATGCATTGTCTCTTAACTTAACAAACAGAGGGTTGAGTTAAAGTTGTATATTGTCTATTTCTGTAATGTTTTCAGTATTTGTTATGATTGATTTCTTACTCATTTTAGATCTCATATTTTTGTTTATTTTCTATATAGACAGATTGTCCAGGTCTAGCCTCCTAATTAGGTAGACTCTCTGCATTTTACATATGTTGATGCTCTTAATGACTGAATAACAGGATTTCATGATGAATGATTTCATTCTTAATCTGTTTTTATCAATATTTTATCTTACTAAAATACAGAATAACAAAAGAGTAGTCTAAATATATAGACAAATGTTTTTTTTTAAAGTAAATAAGGCCTTTTTTTGGAAGAGAGACTCAGTGGATAACTATAAATTTAGGGAGTGTCTAAAAAAACCCAAACCCCAAGACAAACAGAACTGTAATCCTGCATATATCCAATAAACCACAAATAGCTCCAATTTAAACATACACCAAGATGAAGTCTGATTTCAATGCAATGCCTGTTAGAACTATATTAGTATTGCAGAATTATGGACTGAAAAGTTCGGAGATAACTCCAGCTGACCTGAAATTTCACATTAGTAAAAAAATTTAAAGCTTAAAATAAGACAGGTTAAATATGTCTGTCTGTCTGTCTTGGAGCAACTTTAGCTCATGTGTTAGGAAGGTAGACAGTGCTATCACAATAACAAACACTGGGACTTCTGAGTTATGTAACAGGAAGGAAATAATATATTTTTTTGTCCAATGAAAAAAATAGAAAGATTTGCCCACCCTGATGCTAAAAATGCAGAATAATTATCAGCTGAGGCAAGTGTACTTCTAAACTAAATATAAATAAACACACTGGACACCACAATAAGATCTCTTTTCAGATCCATTTTATTATATAAAAACAGGTGAATCTTTGGTCAAGTACAAAGTTGAAAAGCCAATGAAAATGATAAGAATGGAGACAGTTCTTTTTTACTCAAGTCTCATTATGTTTTGCCATCATCTCTTCTGTTTCTAGTTAATTGACTAGTCACAGTAAGTAGAGTTTTGCCCCTTGACTTTCTGGAGTAAAAAAATGGGATAATTTTCAAAGGTGTCTAGGTTGTAATTGGACACTTCACAGTTGTCATCTTGAGAGGTGCCACTAACTGGGTGTTAAGGACACTCAGCTCTTCTCAGGAATTTGTCCCTAGTTTTTGTCAAAATATGTATAAATGAAGAAAAATAGTCTTATGAGGAATTATTCCAGTTCAGTTAAATAAAGTTATGTAATCGTATCTTTTTTCCTATTAAATCGTTTAAGACCTTCTTTATTCTGTCTTCTTTGGCTCTGTAGCCTCTGCACCTCCATGGTAAGTCTTGGTTTTGAACCTCTCCCAACCCCGCCAGTGGTGCTGGAACAATTTTTATAGTGGGAGTGCTGAAGGTGGAAACCATGTATTTGGGGTTTTATTACTGATTCAAGCCAGGGGGTGCGGTAGCACCCCCAGCACCCTTACATCCAGCACCTGTGAACCTCTGCTCCAAAGCCCCTCCTTTCTTTTCAGTCCTCAGCCCCAGAATTTGATGAAAGTCTTTATCTTTCCCCATCCCCTTCACAATACATAGTGTTGCCAGATATTGTGAAGGACCATTCCTGCTTTTTGTTACAGTGAATAACTTACCTGATTATTTGTGGGACAACTAAGCTCTCAGAACATTGGGGCTAGTCATATTTTAAAGTGAAGTACTGTCTCTGGTAAATTCACACACATCTTGTGTGGCTTCTAATTACTTACTTTCAATGAGGCTGCTTGGTGAAGACAGGCAGAAGCGGCTGCTTTCTTCCTACTGCTTACTTTCTTTTTCACTGTGTCAGTAATCTCGGCTCTGATTCCTCCCAGTCTTTTTTCCTTCTAAATTCTGGTTATGTCTGTGCAACTTCAAAGCAATTACTGGTCACTATGAAAACTAAGGAAACATTCCAAGTTGTGCTTTGAATCCTAATGCCAACAGGCTCTGTCACTTCTATACATGCAATGCACTGACAACCGCTTAATGCTAGGGTGTCCTTTCACAACCAGCATAATAAACTTTTTTCTAGTATGCATGAAAACATCTCATACATTCTGTTATACAGTACAGCACCAAACATACTCTGCTTAGACAGTACAACGCCTCATTGGAAAAGTGTATGCCATTACGTTCACCACTTCTGCAGAATTATTACAAACTTGGTACAAAGTATGCTTTGTGAGGTATCATTTGAAATCTCAAACTGTTGAACATTGTTGTCCTGGTAAAATATGTATATCAACCTTGCACGTAAAGTGATGTGTTTCAACTGTTCCAGAGTTAGAAAGGCAGAACCAAACCAGTTCTTCAGAGACAGAGACATTAGTACCCACAGACAGGTATCAATAAAGTCAAGTGGACTATCACTTGGTTAAATGACCATTCTCTGGCGGGGGGAAGGTGTGGTTCACACCTCACATCCACAAGGGACTGTTTGTCACCATGACTCAGCAAGGATGTTTCTAGCACAAGAAATGTAATTATAAAGAGAGAAGAAAATTGCTTGACCTCATTCTCCTCCTTCATCTCTGCTCATGACATCAACAACTCTCAAAGAACAGAATTTAGGGTTGGGGAAGTCATGGCTGGTAGGCTTTTCAGCCAGTACAGCCTGCTGTAAACTTATGGTGAGAAAAACATTTTGCTTTTAAATTCACTTAATTTGTTAAATTAGGCAATTAGCCTGCATTTTATCTTTTTATTTCTTTTGTAACCAATCCTGACTTTTATGCCTAATTATGTGTATCCACTTAAAATCTGTCTTTTCTTTCTGTAGTTAATAAACTTGTTTTACTGGTGTATTTTAACCAGTGTGTTTGGATTAAAGTGCGTGGGCAATTCCATTTGGGATAACAAAGCTGGCGCATAACATTTTCCATTGGTGAAATGACAGCCTTTATATGAGCTTGCATTGTTCAGCAGTGTGTTGGATAGTAGAAGATGCACATTTCTGGGGGAAAGTCTGGGACTAGAGAGCTTCTTGGTGTTGTGCTGCAGTTTAATTGATGAGTGGCTAGTCAATATTGTGTAACTGGGACCAAGTAACATGCTGGAGACTGTGTGTTAACTGGCCAGCAGGGGTTATTCCCACAGTAAAGCAATGTAAGAGGCACCCTAGGTTGGAGAACTGGTATTCAATACTCCAGATTATACCTGGGATTATGTCACAACCATACATAAATATATTGCCTATCCAGCCTTATTCTCCTATACTTTATCCCACTCTTTTCACCACCATTGCCTTCCCCCCTCTCCCTTCTGAATCTTTGCCCTCTTTCTCACATACCCAACATCCCCCCATGGCACTTTCAGCCCTCTTTTGCTCCCCAATATGCAAAGAAACATAATATCAGAGAGGCCCATTAGAAACCATTTAAGATGTTCTTCAAGATAAACCAGTTAAATGAGCTGCTATAAAAGAAAACAAGAGTATATTTTTTTCCTGGTACAGCTGCCAATGTATACAGTTAATTCTTCAGATGAGAGGACACAACTTGCAAAGTCTGGATCCAGATCAGAACTTTCCTAGACTTGAGAGGATGAGGGGTGAGTCCAGAGTGTTGGTCCAGCTGGTCATAGAAAAAGGGTCATGTTATAAAGTTCAGATACTGATCCCAACTCTCCCAAGATTCAGAAGGTGAACTAGATCTATACTTAAAACGTTCATGTTTTAAAGCCTTTACTTTTTCCAAGACACTTTCTCTTTAGCTCCAATGGGGTTTCTCTCCCAAGCACAAATATGTTCTTATTCATAATGATATGAACACACATAGGTCAATAACCAAGAAGACCACTGTTGAAAGAAATAACTAGCTGCCCTTCAAGGCCAAACTACATTGTTTATTTCCTTCAAATCTTTCCACATTTGAAGTTGACAGTTATATATTATTTATTTGTAGCACAACAGGCAGCAGACAAAATCAAAGTCCTCATTATGCACTGAACGGAAGAGGATAGATCCTTCCCTGAAGAGCTTACAGTTTACAACACACAGTAGGTGTAACACATAGGAAGGAATGTGATTGTAACAATGATATGAGCACTTACTTGCAGAGACCAGTTATCTGGCCAATTCAGTGGTTCCAAATTATTTAGAGTAGGTTTTAAAAAAATGATATAATGAATCCTCTTTCCAAGGACACATTGCGCATTGTCAGTCATTCTGTTTGTACAGAGTACCATCCTGAGGGATTTCACTGGAGCAGACTTCAAATCAAGTCAGTGTTTGCCTCGTATATGCAGTTGTCCTTGTGAATGCTGAAACTGGGAAGGAAAAGAGTCAGCTTGACCATTTTCCCACCCTACAAATGCATGTGTGTTCCCTTTCCCTATGGTGTGTTGGTTCTTCTCTAGTTTGTCTACTTTAGCTTTAAATGGCTCAAGTGATACGGCTTCCAAAATTTTCCTTGGCGACTATTTCATAATCTCAATGACCTGTTAAGATGAAATTCTGAAAGTGTCCCTAAAATAATATGACTGCAAATTGAATTATGGCTGTTTTCCAAAGGCATGGTTACAGATGGAGGCTTTTTTCTGTTAAAAGTTAAGATGTAATAGAGGTCTTTTTTAGGAGACTGACTGATTGCACAGTCTGTCAAAGGACTTGGATATGGCTGTACATGGATCTACTATCAAGTAGGTACATAAGTGTTTGGAAAATAATTCCCAAAGAGTAGTTATCAGTCAAGTTGGGACGATATATTGAGAGGGATCAGTTCTGGGTCCAGCTATGTTCAGTATCTTCATCACTAATTTAGATAATGGCATAGAGAATTCATGTATGAAGTTTGCAGAGGGTACCAAAATGATCTGGACAAACTGGAGAAATGGTCCTAAGTAAATAGGATGAAATTCAATAAGGACAAATGCAAAGTACTCCACTTATGAAGGAACAATCTGTTGCACACATACAAAATGAGCAATGACTGATTATATCTCCTCCTCTCTCCACTGTGGAATGTCAGAGCTAATTTTGATTCCATTAGGAGTCTAGTTACAGGCTGCTGAGCTGAATTCACTTTGGGCCAATGGTGCACCTGCACTGGGGCTCCCCTACTACCAGCTGAAATCAATGAATGCTGTGTTAAGTAGTGGGGGAGCCTGAAGAGATATTTCTGAGAAGCTGGCAGAGCAGTTCATGGAATGGCTAGCAGAGTGGAGCAGTTTGCAGGGTGGCTGGAGCAGCCCATGGGATGGCTGGTGGAGTGGAGCAGTTCTCAGGATGGCTGGACCAGCTCATGGGACAACTGGTGGAGTGGAGCAGCTGGCAGAGCGGCTCATGGGGAAGGCTACAACAGAATCTCATGGAGAGGTAGGACAGTCGGCCGGGGACCACATAAGGTACCCCTTAACACTCCCACCATTTCCACACAGGCTGGGAGGTAAATCTCTGCTGATAAACTTTTTGAACGCTGCACTGACTAGGGACAGAGACTTTTGGGTTGTTGGACTTTTGAGACTTTGGGTGATTCTTGGGTTGCTGGACTCAGGAGACTTTTGGGTTGTTGGACTCAAGAACCAAAGGGAAAGGACATGGCCCAATTTGCTGGGGTGGGTTTTTTGCTCATGATTTGGTTTATGAACCCTAGTTGTGGAGTTTTCCCAATTTAATGCTGATGTTGTTTATCTCATGTAATTAAAGATTCTCTGCTACACCAAGACTCTGTACTTGCGAGAGGGGAAGTATTGCCTCTTTGAAGTGCCCAGGGGTGTGTGTAGGATTTTCCGAGGTCACTGGGTGGGGGCTCAAGCCGGTGTTGCATTGCGTTGTTGAGAGAGGACCCCTGTGTACTGACCCCGGCCCTTGCTGCTATCAACTTGGCCTGGCAGAAGGGTTACATGTTCAGTTCTGGGTGACACATTTCAGGAAAGATGTGGACAAACTGGAGAAATTTCAGAGAAGAGCAACAAAAATGATGAAAGATCTAGAAAACATGACCCATGAGAGAAGATTGAAATAAGTGAGTTTGCTTATTCTGGAGATGAGAAGACAGAGGGGACCTAATAGTAGTTTTCAAGTACCTAAAAGGTTCTTACAAGTTGGAGGGAGGAAAATAATTCTCCTTAACCTCCGAGGATAGGACTAGAAGCAATGGGCTTAAATTGCAGAAAGGGCAGTCTAGGCTGGACATTAGGAAAAACTTTCTAACTGTCAGGGTGGCTAAGCACTGGAATAAATTGTCCTGGGAAGTTGTAGAATCTCCATCTTTGGAGATTTTTTAAAGAAAATTGCATGCCACAGAACCTCATCCACCTTTTCCTGTAATAGACCCCTAACCATTGGTTTTGGAATCTCAATTACTGGAAATTTTTAAGAGCAGGTTAGACAAACATCTGTCAGAGATGGTCTAGATAATAGTCCTGCCATGAGTGCAGGAGAGTATTGAACTAGATGACCTCTTGAGGTTCCTTCCAGTCCTATGGTTCCATGTAACTATAATCATGCCAAATAGCTTTCAGAGCAAAGTCAATGGGGTGACTGGAAGCTACAGGGCCAAAGCTGCAGTCCTTACTCTTTGTAGTAGTTTCATCTGTCTTCAGACAGAACTCATGCAAGTAAGATGCATCTAACAGCATACCTAACAGACTGAGCCCTACAGGCAAAATAGGCAGGGAGACACCTAGTTAGAGTGTCTCAAGAGGGCTTCACCGTGAACCAAGTAGCTGGCCGTCAGGACTGAGGTGGCTGTGTACATACTCACATGTACATAGTTTCCTAAGGACTTTATCAGTGGAAACTTAGCTTAGATACCTACAGGGTGAGACAGGGCCGACCTTACCCATATGCAAAGTATGTAGCTGCATAGGGCACCAGGAAATTTGGGGTACCACATTTCCTGGTGCCCTGCACAGCTGCATCCTGCTCCAGCCCTTCCCCAGAGCCCCAGTCCCTCCTCTTCCCACCCCTGCTCCGCCCCAGCCTCGCCCCAACTCCCCTGAGCTCTGCAGCAGGGCCCGGCCTGCACTCACTGGTGGCGGGAAGTGAAGCAATCCGGCCCCAGCTGTGCCACCAGTGAGTGCTGGGGGGTGGCTCTCCCCTACCCACCAAGCCAGCCCCATCCTCCACCCCAGAGACCTGGGGCTAACCTCTCCCCCCCCCCTGCAGAGGCCTGGGGTTAGCCCCCCGCTCTCCCCTGCAGAGGCCTTCCCCCACCTCATGGGGGGCTGTGTAGGGCCTCAGAATAGCTAGGGATGGCCCTGGTTAGGTGGCAACTGAGAGGGGTTTTGTGACCGCCAAGGGTGTCTAAATGTTGGATTTAGGCACCTAAGTGCCATTGTGAATCTAGCCTTTAGAAGTCTGGGTCTCACTGTAAGTTCATAGAACATAGGCACCTAAGTAGCTAACTCAGTTTTAGCAGTGAGACTTAGGCATCTAAATGTCTTAAGCCTTGCAATGCTGAGAGAAGCAAGGCCTAAATCTATATATATAAAAGTCAAGTGGTGTATGTATGTATGTATGTATGTACGTATGACAGCGAACTCCTCCCGCACCGTTTGAGCCAGAGACTTGAAATTTGGTACAGTGAGGGATCTTGGGGTCTAGATGCTGGTAAGGGTCGAAAAATTTTCGGATCTCACCTCTGACGCCCCCCAGGGGTGAAAGTCTTTCAGGGCCAATCACATTGGCTGGGCGGTTAGGTGGTGATGATGTCATAATACCCCCCTCCAACAGACACCTCACTCACTCAGCTCACCCCTCCCTCCTCCAACGGAACCCCGGAGATCCCTCAGTTCTCTGCCCCTCCCCCCTCCCAACGGAACCCCGGAGATCCCTCAGTTCTCTGCCCCTCCCCCCTCCCAACGGAACCCCGGAGATCCCTCAGTTCTCTGCCCCTCCCACCTCAACCCCGGACTCCATCAGCTCTGTGCCCCCCCCACCTGCGAAGGTCCCCGGAATCCCTCGGCTCTGGGCCCCCTCCCCCCCGCGACGGATCCGAGTTGGGTTTGGTGGGACAGTAAGTGGGGTGGGGGTGTCGGGTTCGGTCAGGGGGTGAGGTGGGGGTGTTGGGTTTGGTCAGAGGGGTAAGTGAGCCGGGGGGTGTCGGGGTTGGTCTGGGGGGGGTGGAAAGGTGTCGGGGGGATGAGGGGTGAGGGGTGGGTGTTGGGTTTGGTCTGGGGGGGGGAAGGTGTTGGGGTGGGTGCCCAGACCAAACCCGACACCCCCCCGGCTCACTTACCCCCCGACCAAACCCGACACCGCCACCTCACCCCCCCACCAACCGCAACACCCCCTGACCAACCCCAACACCCACACCTCACCCCTCACCCACCCCGATACCTTCCCACCCCCCCAGACCAAACCCCACACCCCCCCCGGCTCACTTACCCCCCGACCAAACCCGACACCGCCATCTCACCCCCCACCAACCGCAACACCCCTGACCAACCCCAACCTCACCCCTCACCCACCCCGATACCTTCCCACCCCCCCAGACCAAACCCGACACCCCCCGGCTCACTTACCCTCCGACCGAACCCGACACTCCCACCTCACCCCCCCCAACCGCAACACCCCCTGACCAACCGCAACACCCACATCTCACCCCTCACCCACCCCAACACCTTCCCACCCCCCCAGATCAAACCCGACACCCCCCCCCCGGCTCACTTACCCCCGACCGAACCCGACACCCCTACCTCACCCCCCCACCAACCGCAACACCCCCTGACCAACCCCAACACCCATACCTCACCCCTCACCAACCCCGACACCTTCCCACCCCCCCAGACCAAACCCGACACCCCCCACCCCGGCTCACGGTGCACTGTGTAGCACACAGATTATTAAATACACTGTTCGGTCGGGGGGTGAGGTGGGGGTGTTGGGTTTGCTCAGGGGGTGAGGTGGGGGTGTCGGGTTTGGTCGGGGGGTCAGGTGGGGGTGTCGGGTTCGGTCGGGGGGTAAGGTGGGGGTGTTGGGTTTGCTTGGGGGGGTCAGGTGGGGTTGTCGGGTTTGGTCGGGGGGTAAGTGAGCCGGGGGGTGTTGGGGTTGGTCAGGGGGGGTGGGAAGGTGTCAGGGTGGGTGAGGGGTGGGTGTTGGGGTTGGTCAGGGGGTGTCAACTGTCTGCCCCCTCCCCACCTCCGACTGACCCGAGCAACGCCGGGCACTTATGCTAGTACCTTTATAAACCTAGTCCTCTATGTCCTTACATTAGATGAGAGCACTCAGGCTGAACATTCTCTCCGGGCATTAATTCACATAGACAGCAAACCAGCTTCTGAGTGCCCAGCCCCAATATTCCAGGGTAGAGCCTATAGGCCTAAGCACAGAGGAAGGAGAGAGGGTCCATTGGATGGAACATTTCCAGGCTATGCTCAGCCAACCAGACCCATTAACATGCATTGACAGAGGGGAAGAAATAGCAAACCTAAATCATTAGAAGTAATAGTCTTGGAGGAAGTAACTGAGACCACAAATCAACTGAAGAGTTGTAAAGCTTCCATCTATGATAAGATAGATGCTGAAATGTTAAAAGCTGGCGAGGAAATGATGGTGAAATACATGCACAGGTTGTATAGAATGGTTTGGAGAAAGGAGGTCTGTCCTAAAGACTGGAGAAGAAGTGTGATCTGTAAAAGCCCTCAAACAAGGCACGGCACTCCTTCTGTCTTTTTCTGCACACGTGCATGAAACCCTCAGAGACTCTCACCTTGTAACCCCATGTGTGTTTTATTTTCAGTGTTCCCCATCCCATGTACATTGTTGCGGAACACCTTATTTAGAATAGCCTGTCATCCTTAGCCCCCTTGGCCAAGGATAATAGAAGTAGGAGATCTCTCCCTCTCGTGAGATTGACTCAGAGCCTGGTTCTCTCACCATCTTTCCCCTTGCTCGGGGTAGACAGGCAGCGGGAAAAATGGTTTTCCTCATGCGCTACTGTCAGGGTGTTTACTTCCCCCACTCTAAACTCTAGGGTAAAGATGTGGGGGCCCCACATGAAGACAAATCAACCCCAGCTTATTTTTCCAGCTTAGGTTAAATCTTTTCCCCAAAAACCCAAACTTCTCCAGTTGGGGTTTGGAAATCGCTGCCACCACTAATGTAAATCCCCCAAAACTATGGGGTAGGGCACATTAGAACCCCGATAGTAACATCCCCTCCCCCTTTCTGCCTCGGAGAGATTTGAGAACACAGACCCTCACTAGCCGTGAGGTGAGCCCAATCCAAATCTAGGATCACTCCAATGGAAATACACAGACAGTCTTACAAAAAGAAAGATTTAATAGAAGAACAGATAAAAGCATAACTCCTTACACAGAAATTCATAGATACCGAGTCTCCTTGCATAAACCAGCCTCCTGCAGCCCCCTCCCTTGGGATTTCTCTCTCTGCAGAACTTTACAGTTAAGAACACCAAGGATCGATTACAAGGATACAATTCAAGAATCCACTTACTGCTAAGATTTGGTTCTTTTAGTAGGTTATTAAAATGATGAATAGAACATAGATTGATCTCCCCTCCATAGCCGGAGGATTGCAGGAAAACCCCCTGCAGCCGAGAGAAAAAACAGACACAGGCAGAGCCCCGGAACAAACTGAAAGTACCCCTTTGTCTGCTAGATTAGCATCTCCCATACATCAGTCCCTCTTCTGCTTCAGGTTTAACCTTTCACAGGTAAAACAGTAATTCTAAGGCACTTCATAATTATGACAGCTACTAGGCACACCAGGAGTGGGAAGTTTATTGTATTACTCACACCTTTTGTATGAAAGGCCATAAACCACCACTTCAAGAGACTGATGTCTAGTGTGAAAGTGCAGCTGCTACAAGTTTTAGAGTACAGGAACTCCTCACTTAAAGTTGTCCCAGTTAACATTGTTTCCTTGTTACGTTGCTGATCAATTAGGGAACATGCTTGTTTAAAGTTGTGCAATGCTCCCTTCTAATGTTGTTTGGCAGCTGCCTGCTTTGTTCACTGCTTGCAGGAAGAACAGTCCGTTGCAGATAGCTGGTGGGTGGTTGGAACCAGGGTGAACAGGCAGCCCCTCATCAGCTCCCCGCTCTCCTAAATTCCCTGTGCAGCAGCCATCCAGCAGGCTATCAATTGTCCGCAGTGAGGGTTCCGGCAGCAGTTTAAAGGGCCAGGGGCTCCAGCCATTGCTGGGAGCCCAAGGCCTTTAAAATTGCGCCTGGGGAAGCCGATCCGCCCTGGTACGGCAGACTGGCTCTTGCCGGTAAGCCGTACCGGGGCGTACCGGCTTACTTTCACCTCTGGGTGGTATCAGACAAGTAGCCCATGCCCTCTTCACTGCAGGTAGACTCACAATATGAACAGGTGAGTTCAGGAGGCATTGTTCCCCTGCATGCAAAGTACAGATACTCTAGCCATATATAAATCCTATGTATTATTTGCCAAGTCATACAGTATATCATAATGAGAAAACACATGCACCCAAGGCCCCATATTTACATTGCTCAGATGATTAGCAGAACAGTAAAGAAAGCAAAAATATAACGTTGAGAATGTTACTTTTATCATAATAAAAGTAGACTGGTGGAGGCCTGGGAAAGTTGGCAATTTGGAAACATTAGGGGGGATTTGCTAAAACACCTAAAGGAGTTATTCACCTGAATATACCACCCACTATTCTTAAGACATGCACTGTATGTAAATCACATGAAGCGTATTATATATTCACTTAATGGGAAAAACTCCCAGAAAATATCCAGACAACACATACACTGTAAAGTGATACTTTACATGCTGCATTCCATTCTTCCAGAGAAACAGATCTATTCATTCCTTTCAGAAACTTCAATAAATGTGTTGCTGATTATTTATAAAAAGGGGTTTCCTGAATTTTCAAGCCACATGCAGCTCCTGTGTGAACTGGTACCATTTCATTGACTGTAGTCAATTACAACAGGGCTCAGTTTGGCCATTTGTGTTTAGAATGATAAATCCAAGCCACTCTGCTTTCATATTACATAAGAACATAAGAACATAAGAACGGCCATACTGGGTCTAGGGTGACCAGATGTCTCGATTTTATAGGGACAGTCCCGATATATGGGCCTTTTTCTTATATAGGCTCCTATTACCCCCCACCCTCTGTCCTGATTTTTCACACTTGTTAGCTGGTCACCCTATACTGGGTCAGACCAAAGGTCCATCTAGCCCAGCATCCTGTCTACCGACAGTGGCCAATGCCAGGTGCCCCGGAGTGAGTGAACCTAACAGGTATGATCGAGCGATCTCTCTCCTGCCATCCATCACCCCCCTCTGACAGACAGAGGCTAGGGACACCATTCATTACCCATCCCGGCTAATAGCCATTTATGGACTTAGCCTCCATGAATTTATCCAGCTCTCTTTTAAACCCTGTTATAGTCCTAGCCTTCACAGCCTCCTCAGGTAAGGAGTTCCACAGGTTGACTGTGCGCTGTGTGAAGAAGAACTTCCTTTTATTTGTTTTAAACCTGCTGCACGCCAATTTCATTGAGTGGCCCCTAGTTCTTCTATTTTGGGAACAAGTAAATAACTTTTCCTTATTTACTTCCTCCACACCACTCATAATTTTATATACCTCTATCATATCCCCGCTCTTTTCCAAGCTAAAAAGTCCTAGCCTCTTTAATCTCTCTTCATATGGGACCCGTTCCAAACCCCTAATCATTTTAGTTGCCCTTCTCTGAACCTTTTCTAGTGCCAGTATATCCTTTTTGAGATGAGGAGACCACATTTGTACGCAGTATTCTAGATGTGGGCGCACCATGGATTTGTATAAGGGCAATAAGATATTCTCCGACTTATTCTCTATCCCTTTTTTAATGATTCCTAACATCCTGTTTGCTTTTTTGACTGCCGCTGCACACTGCGTGGATGCCTTCAGAGAACTATCCACAATGACTCCCAGGTCTTTTTCCTGATTGGTTGTAGCTAAATTAGCCCCCATCATATTGTATGTATAGTTGGGGTTATTTTTTCCAATGTGCATTACTTTACATTTATCCACATTAAATTTCATTTGCCATTTTGTTGCCCAATCACTTAGTTTAGTGAGATCTTTTTGAAGTTCTTCACAGTCTGCTTTGGTCCTTACTACTTTGAGCAGTTTAGTATCATCTGCAAACTTTGCCACATCACTGTTTACCCCTTCCTCCAAATCATTTATAAATAAGTTGAATAGGATCGGTCCCAGGACTGACCCTTGGGGAACACCACTAGTTACCCCTCTCCATTCTGAAAAAGTTCCATTTATTCCTACCCTTTGTTCCCTGTCTTTTAACCAGTTTTCAATCCATGATAAGATCTTCCCTCTTATCCCATGGCAGCTTAATTTACGTAAGAGCCTTTGGTGAGGGACCTTGTCAAAGGCTTTCTGGAAATCTAAGTACACTATGTCCACCGGATCCCCCTTGTCCACATGTTTGCTGACCCCTTCAAAGAACTCTAATAGATTAGTAAGACACGATTTCCCTTTGCAGAAACCATGTTGACTTTTGCCCAACAATTTATGCTCTTCTATGTGTCTGACAATTTTATTCTTTACTATTGTTTCAACTAATTTTCCCGGTACGGACGTTAGACTGACTGGTCTGTAATTGCCAGGATCACCTCTAGAGCCCTTTTTAAATATTGGCGTTACATTAGCTATCTTCCAGTCACTGGGCACTGTAGCCGATTTAAAGGATAGGTTACAAACCCTCGTTAATAGTCCCGCAATTTCACATTTGAGTTCTTTCAGAACTCTTGGGTGAATGCCATCTGGTCCCGGTGACTTGTTACAGTTAAGTTTATCAATGAGTTCCAGAACCTCCTCTACTGATACTTCAATTTGTGACAATACCTCAGATTCGTCACCTACAAAAGACAGCTCAGGTTTAGGAATCTCCCTAACGTCCTCAGCCGTGAAGACTGAAGCAAAGAATTCATTTAGTTTCTCTGCAATGACTCTGTCATCTTTAAGTGCTCCTTTTGTATCTCTGTCATCCAGGGGCCCCACTGGTTGTTTAGCAGGCTTCCTGCTTCTGACATATTTAAAACACATTTTGTTATTACCTTTTGAGTTTTTGGCTAGCTGTTCTTCAAACTCCATTTTAGCTTTTCTTATTACATTCTTACACTTTATTTGGCAGTGCTTATGCTCCTTTCTATTTACCTCACTAGGATTAGACTTCCACTTTTTAAAAGATGCCTTTTTCTCTCTCACTGCTTCTTTTACTTGGCTGTTAAGCCACGATGGCTCTTTTTTAGTTTTCTGGCGTTGTTTTTTAATTTGGGGTATACATTTGAGTTGGGCCTTTATTATGGTATCTTTGAAGAGAGTCCATGCAGCTTGCAGGGATTTCACTTTAGTCACTTTACCTTTTAATTTCCGTTTAACTAACCCCCTAATTCTTGCATAGTTCCCCTTTTTGAAATTAAATGCCCCAGTGTTGGGCTTCTGAGGTGTTATTCCCACCATAGGAATGTTATTCAAATGAACCACTGCTCCAAATCTTCTGGAACTCCAGGATATTGGTATTAGCAATAATGCTCAAAAGAGAGTATTTAACTGTAGTCAAGAACATGTAATAAGTTAATTTTAAAAGCTTTCCCCCCCATCCAGGGGCATTGGAATTAATGTGGCATGTAAAAAGAAACACATTTCTGATAAGTCACAAAAATACACAGGAAAAAGTGATTCACTATCTACAAGAAGGATTCAGCTTAATTAGTTATATCATTTCTGCTCCTTTCATAAAGAAACTAGCCAAGCACATACTGCTCTCTCCCCCCCCCCCCCCCGAACTCCCCACCATTGTTATTAGGGATGAAGCTACTTGTAGCAAGAGCTCTCAGGTGGTGACTGGAATTCTAGCCTCTGTCTTCTAATCTTGTGTACACAAGATGGTTAGATCACCTGTAACTTCTAGTGCCTTGTCTGTAGTATAGCCACCATTGGTGCTGCACCAGTAAAAGGAAATGAACTAGTGTAGATTAGGCCACAGCATTCGGTTTGGCTGTCATGCTGTTGTCAATTAAGAACAACTCCGCTGAAGGCAATGGAGTTATAGCAGAATAACACCAGTCCAAGCAACATTAGAATCAGGCTCACATAGAAAGATTAAGTTTCAGTTTACAGTGGATGCAGCCAGAAAAGAGGAACCAAAACTAATACAGGGAAAATCTGCAGAGACCAGACTGAAACTCTCCACCTTGGCATAACCCTCAAGGAATTCTGAAGGCACAGTGCAGTGTCTGTTTATGATGAGTCAAAATTCCCCTTTAGAACAATCATTAAACATTTGCCTATGAATAATGAGTTGAAAGCCAGTGAATCTGATACCTGAATTGTAGCAACATTTCTTTACTTTCTTTTCAGTGTTCTAGCCAGTGGTTCAATATGACTCCTATATAACATGTTGAATGGCTGGGTAGGTTCCCAACATTTTAGTTATGGCTTGAATAATCCAATGCAGGACACTTAAATTTAAAGTTAAATTGTAGCCATTTTGTTCAGCCCCACAGTCCAAGAGCTGCAAAGACAAGACCCTCTCACCCCAAGTAAACTTAAAAAATAACATTTTTAATTAAAATTCTCATGTCTAAAACTCTAGTCATCTTTCTACAAGCAGTGACCTTTGTAACACTGAGTTCTCAGACTGCCAATGGCAGAGATATAACACTTATTTTCACCCTTGGTTATCAAGCATTTTTTTCCAAACCCAAAATTATTACTCAAATCAATGAGAGTTTGGGTGTTGCAAGGAATACAGGGTAAGATCCTTAAAGAAACCAATTTTTTAAAAACATTTAAACACTACAGTTATTTGTGATTGTAAAAAATATGGTTGTACTTGATGGAGGTTGGAAACTGGCTTACTCTTTGGTGCGGGCGACATCAACACTTTATTCCTCCAACAGCAAGAAGCTCTAAAACCTCAAAGATAACAGCTCATTTTTCAAATCCAGTCATTGGCAAGAAGGACTGCTAGTTTTTTCAGAGAAGTGGTCTGAATGAGAGGAGAAAAAGTATTCTTCATTGCTTAGGGTAAGAACAGAGATAGGCCCCAAGCTACAGTGTTTGACTTTAGACACAAGTTTCATCAAAAGAAGACATTCACAGGACCTGAGTAACATGCATTCATGCGGAGACCATGAAAACTTTTATATTACAAATAAGTCTACTCTCACCCTTACTTTCCTTTATTAACACTAATAGACCATAAAGTTCAGCTCAAACTTGCTCCCCAGGGCTGTCTGTTGCTTTCCCATATTTGAGTGCTTCTTCGTCTCTAAAATGTCACTCTCCCATTTCTTTCTATATGGGTTGAGTAATGAGCCATCTATTTCAATGAGTAAGCAGAGCCCACTTAATCCCTTCCCTTCGGAGTCAACAGTTGCTAACAGGATAGGATGTTTCAGGCAAACACTACCAGCTTGTTAAATCACTCTGGGATTTTTTGTTTTCGTTTTTTGGAAAACACCTCACATTTAGCACTTTTGAAAAAATTGTCCTTAGAAGTATTTGTATGTACCCCAGTGATAGCTATCTTGTATATGGATGCAGTAAGGTGGTGAATTTCTACTAGAGGCAGAGAAATCACCCCAAGCCCCCTTCAAATTCTGACCAAAGGTTTCCTCCATCTCTAAATTAGGCCCATTGAAACTAACTTCCTTTTAAACAATAGTGACTATCTCCAGAGCCCAATATCAAATCCAAATGTTCTCACACAAAAGAGGAACATAGCTGACTAATAAATAACAAGAGATACTCATTTTTTTTATTAAATTTGACATGCTGCATAAATAGGCCTCTTTGGAAGTGTGTATTTATTTCTACACTAAAAGTTTTGTTGGGAATCTGGAGCAGGAAATTGCTGAATAAGTGTTTTCAGTGCTGAATAAGCTTTGTCACAACTCTAGCCTTGCAGGAGATTTGTCAGCCAACAGGATTGAGGTTTTCTCATATGATTTGTTGTTGCTTCAGAAAAATTGGAGCGTATGTCCTACAGTAACTACACTGGGGAGTAGTATAGATTCTTTATAGAGCTGCATTTTCTTAGCTTAAGGCTTTTCCTAATCATTGCCACTCACATAACCCAGGAATTTGGTTTGTCTGATTCTCTTTATTCTGTATATTAAGTATGCTCCTCCAGTGCTGTGGTTTATACTGCAGGGTTCTGCTTTAATCACTATGTTATTGCAATGCTGCATTCAACATTTGTTCAGTCTCTGCTTTAAAGGTCCAACTATCAGCCCTGATATGAAAAAATAGATTGGGTGAAAAGGCGTGCAAATACAGATTAGCACAAAGTAGTGGCTCTGCTGCACGTGTTCCCATCACAAGATACTAACATGAATTTGGAGCTTTCTGGGATGTGACCGTCAAGGGGGTGGATGTGGGGGGTAAACCATACAGCACTCTTGGTGGCATTCTCCACTAGCAAACTCATTCCGGTGCAAATTCCTGACAGATAACATTGCTCTTTGTGGTATTGATTTGTGTCTTGCAGAGGGCAGGATGCAGCAGGTATGACGGAGGTGGGGGTGGATGTGAGGGGGAAGGAGGGGTCAATGGTAGTACATCTACTGAGCCAGTCACTCAGCCGGGGTGGGAAGGACAGGTGACAGGGAAGCTGACATAAGGGTAGACACATTAGCCGTAGATCCAGGAGTTTGGGCCAGTCTGTTCCTGCAAATCTCATGCTTCCAGGAGGTTTTCAGGTTGCCCCCACTCTCCATTTTGTGTTACCTTTAAGGCTGCCTTTGGAAGCCATGGGTTTATTCAAGTAAATTTTCTCCTTTCACACATTTATTACATGGGACACATGGGCCTATCAGAAGAGTAGCTCCATATTTGTGACCCACCACTAATTGTAATCAACATCTTGTCATTTTAAATTCTCAATCACAGTACTGAAATATCTTTCCAAAATCCTATTATTTACTGGAGGTTGATGGATAAGAAAATGTTGATCCATGTCTTCAAATTAGATCCATATTTCCTTTATCTTTAAAGATATATAATCTTTTTGGAAATCTTTTTACTGCCTTTTGATCCCCAAGAAAGCAGACACCCACTTATTATGTGAGCCCAATCATTTTAATGGAACAAATAATAAATAACCTGAACACTCAGAACTAACTGTGCTATTCATGGATTCGCATGCAGCTTATTTTTCTTTCTGAAAAGGCAGCATCTCTTTGTGCCTGTAGAAATATTGGCTGAGAATGTTTAATTGAAGGGCAAACCTCAGTTAATGGCAGTTAGTTCTAATTTGTATTAACTGTTGTAAACAAGGGCTTTTCAGTACTTCCTCAGGCAGAACTTCTACATTTAAGCATCAGTCTTCGTCAGACTTCCCTCTCATTTCCCTCCCCCAGCCCCTTTGTTTAGTCTGTGACACAAACTCCCTGCAGATTATGCCATTGGATTGAGTTGCAAGTTTAATGCATTATGACAGGGAATCAATAATTTGTTATGAAAGCTTTCTGAAGGTATCCTGAGGAATTCTAAGTGTGTGATACGTTCATGATTAAGATATGCTGAAATGGTTTTTAAAAGACTCTAGGTCCAGCAGGGCTTCTGGGATTATGTAGCCATGTAAAATTCTAGTATCCAACTGTAACCCACAGGCCTAATAGGAGATAACTCTTTATAAGATCTATTGGGTGGGCAGGGATAGAAGTGCCTGTGTCTGGGTCATTGGTGCTAGGCAGCTGCATACTTAGCACAGCACATCCAGAAGTTCCTGGAATTGGATGTGGTAATTTTGGGTATGCTCAGTAGGTTCCTTGTAGCTGGATTCAGACTCCCCCATCTGCACCCATTCCACCCAAGGCCTTGTCCCTTCAGCCTCTACCCCCCACCTGAGCCCAAAAGCTCCCCCTCCCCCTGCAGCTGCCGTCTCCTGCCCCAGGGTAGAGCAGTGGAAAGGCGGGTGACACAGCTACAGCTTCCCCTCTAGCCCTGGAGCACGGGAGAGTGGGTGGCTGGAGCCATGCTGAGTAAGTGGGAAGCCGGAGGGGTGGGGGGAAACTGGGGCAGAGCATGGGCAGGGCCACACCTGGCTGTTTGGGGGTAACAGAGCTTCCCCCAGTCTATCCACCACCCATGCCACCAGGGCACCAAGTCATGTGTCCTGTATGGGCTGGGAGAAGTTGAGCCAGAGGAACAGAAAACAGGAGTTTTCCTTAACTCTGAAGCATTTTGCAGCAGGTTAGTGATATTATTAACCCTCCCACAGGGAAGCCCTGGCAGAGTTAATTAGAGAAAGGGCCAATTGGGAGGGGAAAATAATTTATTTTAATTGTGTACTTTGAATGCTGTTTGATTTTAACCAAACTATTTTAGTTAAAGTATCTTAACTAATATGATTCACCAACATTTCTTTACATGGAATCATGAGGAAGAGTCATTTATTTTGTTATTCTCAGTTTTGTATTTTTCTGGTAACAGAGGGGTTTTTTTAATCTATACACTTAACTGAGCGGTTGGTTAATCAGTCAGCTGACTGGCTAGCAGTGATTTCAGCAGAGGAAGCGTCTGCCTGGATCACAACTGAAGATTCTGACAAGCAAGTGGAGGGAAGATGTTGCTTTTGACTCAGCAGCCTGTATAGATTTTGGTGATCAAGGACTCTAACTGGGACTCAGTTGAGCTCAACCTAAGCTTTTGGGAACTTTGAGGTTCTTCTCAATGTGTTTTTGTGGGGGCTGACCTGCTTTCTTTCTTTATGTTTATGTATAACTGTGAAGATAATGTATGTGGATTATAAAATAACCGTCTTCAGGGCCGGCGACAGGAATTTTGGGGCCCCGTACACAGATCGTGTGGCTCCCCCCCCCCCGGTCTCCCGCCGCCCGCGCCCTCCCCCCCCCGGCCGGTCTCCCCCCCTCCGGCCGGTCTCCCGCCGCCCGCGAGCCCCCCCCCCCAGCCGGTCTTCTTCCGCCCGCGGGCCACCCGTGGGCCCCCCCCCGGCCGGTCTCCCGCCGCTCATGGGGCCCAACCCCCGCATGAGCTCTGGCCGCATGGCCCGGCCGGGAGAAGCAAAGGGGGGCGGGGGGAGGCTTCTGGGTGCCGGGGGAGGGGGCTGATGAGCGCTGCAGCGGCTGCCGGCCGGGAGCCACGCCTTGCTCAAAGGCCCGGTGACAAGGGGGTACAGCTGCGTACCGGGCCCCGGATTTAAGGGGCCCCCCCTTAAGTCCGGGGCCTGGTACAGCTGTACCCGTTGTACCCCCCTGTTGCCGGCCCTGACCGTCTTATGTTGTAAACATTCAGTTATTATTATTTATGTTTCTTCATCATAAGATTTATAATGTTGATAATTAAATTTATTCCTTTCAGGTTCTTTTGGGACTTGAATGTGGGGAAGTTGACCCTGTGCAATAAATGCTGAAAATCCTTAGAGGCTGAATTCTGGGTGTCCAGCTGCTTTTCTATGGGAGCTGGATTTTTCTAGGCACTGGAGTAGGGCAATGAAGTGAACTCTAGCCCACCCAAAGGTTACACAACAACCTCTCAAAAAACTTGGAAATCAGTGCTTTGTGAAGTACTGCATGGTGAGCAACACTCGACGGTCCTATGAGCAACATATTCTGTATGTCAGTGTATCATTCATGAAAATGATGCCTTTGGCCAGATTGTCAAATGTATTGTCATATCAGCACTGCAAAATCTGCTACAACATTGACCTTTGAGCATGGCTGGTACGTTGTAAGGTCAGAAGGGAGCTCTGTGGTCCTGCAACCTGACCTCCTGTATAACACCATATGGTCATAGAACTTTCCTAAAACAAGTCCTATTTAAACTAGAACATCTCTTCTAGAAAAATAGCCATTGTTGAGTTAAAAATTGCCTGTGATGGAGAATACATCACGACCCTTGGTAAATTGTCCCTGTGGCTAATTGCTCTCACTGTTAAAAATGTATGCCTTATTTAAAATTAAATGCAAAATATAAACAAAGGACCAGATTCTCTTCTGTATTCAGGACCCTTTGTGGTGGAGCAAAGAGACCAGAAAATACCAGATTTTGGCATCTGAGGCTTCCCTTGTTGTAGTGGATTCCCCCGGCTGGCATACCTGGCCATTATTTATGTGTAGAGGGCATATCAGGGTCACGGGCAGAGCACTTCTGGGCTTCACATATTCTCAATTGGCATAATGATCCCTACTGTTCACAGCCATCTGGCATAGTTTAGAGCAGCCCCAGGTATAAAAACAGTCAAAGCTAATTTGTACACCCCCACCCCAGCAGCTACGCCTTCTTCTCTTCCTGACCATCTCTGACAGCTTTTGCTGCTCTTTCCCTGCAGAGGAGAGAAGCATCAAGGGGTACTGGCTAGAGTTGGCACTCCTTGTCAGCTGCAAACACGACTACTTTGTGCAGTAAGCCAATCACTATGTCAGCTTGAGTGTTATTTTGCAGTGTGAATGCTCTCACTTGAGCTACGCTATCTCTAGAGCAGTAGTTCTCAAACTTCATTGCACTGTGACCTCTTCTGAGAACAAAAATGACTACACAACCCCACACCACCGGGGGCCCCATGATGCTAAGTTGCCTGGGCTTCAGCCCCATGCAATGGAGCTCGGGTTTTAGCAGGGGAGCTGGGACCCAGAGTGGAAAGCCCAAGCCCAGCCACCTGGGACCAAAGCCTGAAGCCTGGGGCTTTGGCTTCAGCCCTGCATGTTGGGACTTGGGCTTTGGCTTTCTGTCCTGGGCCCTAATGAGTCTAACGCCGGCTCTGGTGAACCCATTAAAATGAACTCACCACCCATTTTGGGGTCCCAAACCACAGTTTGAGAATGGCTGCTTTAGAGGAGTTAAGTCAATGCAGTGATGACATAGTCTGTGTTGTGACAAAGAGTCCTGTGGCACCTTAAAGACTAACTAAAGTATTGAAGAATAAGCTTTCGTGGTCTAATACCCACTATCCCATATCCGACGAAGTGGGTATTAGCCCATGAAAGCTTATGCTCCAATACTTTAGTTAGTCTTTAAGGTGCCACAGGACTCTTTGTCACTTCTGCAATTCCAGACTAACACTGCTACCTCTCTGATAGTCTATGTTGTAATTTCAACCGTTTCTGAATTAAGTCTCATTTAGTACATGAAGGACACTACAAAAATAATAAATCATTGTCACCATTAATTAAAATAAAGCACAATTTTGCAGCTTTGCATGTGCTGGCAGAATTCTAGGCATCCAGAATGATACATGATTTCATTGCTGGTAAATGTTTGTTTATTTTCATATTGAGTGAAGTCTTTCTTCCTAAATTAAGAAGGAAAGGGAAAATATTCTCTAGAACTTGCCATATTCCACCGTTTTTGACGACACCCTGTCCTCTTCATGTATGTAATATTGCCAAAGCCACACACTCTCATTGTGTGGTTGCTTTTAAATAACCTCCGGGATACCAAAGGTCATGATGATTAAAAAAAATAACCTGCTAGAATGAAAGAACTTTTTTTAAACATGAAAAAACAAACAAGAGAAATCCTATGCAGACTTGCCATAAATATCAGGGATAATGATAATGATGAAAGTGGAATAAACTATTTTCATGTATTTGGGGTGACCAAACAGGCCTCACTCAAGTTACTTTATACTTGGGAGCTCTGTGACTAGACTAGACTTGTAAAATAAATAGTGTTATTCCACTCTTTTCAATCATGAAAAGTAATCCTGTAGCTCCTATCCATATAAGTAGCCTCATTTAATTCACTTGGGCTACTCATATAAGTGAGGGCTGAAGTATTGGTCCCATATATCTTGTTTCCATATTTATTTAGCAGTAGAGTTGCTAGTGTTTAATTAAGGTGTGGAAGGACAAATTCAAAACCTTTCCTTACAGTTATTTCTCCAAAACAGTATTTTGGGATGGAAATTTCTCATCCTTGGCCTGAGGCCAAGCTTGGGTATTTTTAGCAGGTTGGAAAAAATCCATTTAGATATTTTAAAGTTAAGCAATCAAGCTTCCAAAAAAAGAATCTACTTTTCCCATCTCTCTGTGTTAGATTATAGCTATATTTATATCTATATCTACTCATAGGTAAAGCTAAGATTTTGTCACTGTTATTTTTAGTAAACGTCATGGACAGGTCGCAGGCCACAAACAAAAATTCACGGAAGCCCATGACCTGTCCCTGACTTTTGCTAAAAATAGCCTGAAGAGGGGGCAGGTGCCAGGACTTGCAGCTGCTCCAGCTCCGCTGCTGATCTTCTGACAGGAGCAGACCCAACCCCAGCTGCTGCTCTGGTGGGCTGGGGACCACTGCTCCGGCAGCTTTGTGGCTGTCCACCGGTCAGCAGTTCCAGTGGCCCTGGGGCTGGTCACCGGTCAGCTGTTCCAGCAGGTGCTGCTTCAGCCATCTGGGGGCTGATAGCTGCTCCAGCCCTGCCTCAGAAGAAGTCCTGGAGGACACCGAACCAATGACCTCTGTGACAGAATCGCTGCCTTATTTATAGATATCTAGACAGATGTAGATAGTGAGTAAGTGTAGGTGATGGTGATATGATACATTTCAAAGACAAGACATACGTAAATGTATCATGCACTTTTGATCATCTCGCTGGATCTGACTGCTCCAGCTATCCAAATCGCTGAGCAACTCTCAAACAGCCGACATTATTTTTAAATCAACCTGCATTTATTATTTTCATTGCTGTAACACCTAGGAAACAGTCATGGACTATTATGCTAAGCACTGTACAAAGTCTAAACAAAGTCAGTCCCAGCGCTAGTATCTTGTTTCTACCTTCTCACCCAACACAGAGTTTTCCTTCCACTCACCCCTTTCCAGAGGCCAAAATTTACCCCTTTCCAGAGGCCAAAATTCAGGTCTGCACCAGCGACTGGTTTTCTATATCTAAAAATGTCAGTTCTTTGAAGAGCCAAGATATTGGGCCTTAAACTCATGAGCTTTTTTAAGATCTAGAGAATATTGGTTAGATTCAGAGGGTTTTTTGTTGCCTTGTGAGTCCTGCACAGTTGTACAGGTGGTAACTGAGGCCCAGATTCTCAAAGGTATTTAGACTCCTATGTCCATTGATTTAAATGGACATTAGGAGCCTAAATACCTTTGAGGATCTGAGTCCAAGGCACCTGCCATTACAAGCTGAGAGATATGAAAAACAGTCCCATTAAAAACTGTTTAAATCGCTCTACAACATTCCTGAAACCGCTTTCCTGTAACACATGACATATATAGAGTGCAAGAGGGTGTGGTGTTGTGTGGTAGAAAGGTTTGGCTGGCACTCTTCTGGGATGACCAGCATAGCTCACTCCTGACTTCACCACTGAGTAATGTGCCTATCCCAAGCAGAGGCTGGTAAAACCTCAATACAGCTCTACCTCATCGGGCATTCCTCCACTCAGAGAAGAACCACAGAACCTGACCATGCTCTTAGAAGTCTATAGAGCAGAAATTCCCAACTTGCGGGGTATGGCCATAAGTAGATGTATCAATCTCTCTGGCCTGTTCTAACCAGCTCCAGTGCTGGTCACTTCCTCTAACTGCATCTGTGGACCTTGGATCTCTGACCCTTTTCATCTAATAAGTGGTGCTACCTAGGGCAGCTTCCAACAGATTCTGTGGCAAGAGGCAAGAAACTGCACCTTATAGCACTGGAGAGGATGGGGATAGGGATGAGACATGTCAGAGTAACTTTAAGCAGGTGGGGAACTTCACTCAAAATGGAAGGGGGCAGAGGGGATACAGAACCAAAGTGTAAATGTGGTGTGACTTGTCCCCAAAATGGAGGGCGAAATGAAGAACAGAAGAACAAAAGAATGGCCATACTGGGTCAGAGCACTCTACCCTGAATGGTCCCTTACAATATGTGCTAACTACTTATGCTAAACAATCTGTTCCATCTTGTATTTGCTGTGAGGTTGGAAGTACCTTTCTCAGACATGAAGAGCTTTATGTGGCTCAAACGCTTGTCTCTCTCACCAACGGAAATTGGCCAGTCAAAGATATTATCTTGTCTTTCTGGACTATAATTGCCAGGATGCCTCTGGAGTCTTTTTTTAAATTTGGCATTACAATGGCTATCCTCTGGTCATCTGGAACAGAGGCTGATTTAAGCGATAGGTTACATATCACAGTTAGTAGTTCTGCAATTTCATATTTGAGTTCCTTCAGAACTCTTGGGTGAATACCATCTGATCCTGGTGACTTTTTACTGTTTAATTTATTGGTTTGTTCCAAAACCTCCTCTGTTGACACCTCAGTCTGAGACAGGTCCTCAGATTTGTCACCTAAAAAGAATGGATAAGGTGTGGGAATCGCCCTCACATATTCAGCCAGGAAGACCAATGCAAAGAATTTATTTACCTTCTGTGCAACAGCCCCTTATCTTCCTTGTGTGCTCCTTTGGCCCAATTGATTGTTTGACAGGCTTCCTGCTTCTAATGTACTTAAAACATCTTTGCTGTTAGTTTTTCCTGTCTTTTGCTTGTTGTTCTTCAAGTTATTTTCTGGACTAATTATACCTTTACATGTCTCTCTCTGTCTTCAGTGCAGTCCCCTTGATATTTTCTCCATTGCCCCTCCCCCCTTCCTGTGAGTCCTCAGTTCCCACCACTGTACCACAGTCATTGCCCCTGCCCTGTCACTCATCTCCCATTTCTGTGTTGTTTCTCCGCTGCCTCTCACATCCCTTCTGTTGCTCCCCATTCCCCAGTGCTGCCCCTTTTGATGTCTCATAGTGCTCTGTCTAACTCAGGGGTGGGCAAACTTTTTGGCCCAGGGGCCACATTGGGGTGTGCGGAGGGCCGGGTGCGGGAAGGCTGTGCTTCCCCAAACAGTGTGGCCCCACCCCCTATCTGACCCCACACACTTCCCACCTCTTGACTGCCTCCCTCAGAACCCCTGACCTATCTACCCCCCCTTCCTTGTCCCCTGATTGCCCCCTCTGGAGACCCCCCCCCACCATAATCACCCCTCCAGAGCCCCACCCTCTATCTAAGCCCCCCTGCTCTTTGTTCCCTGACTGCCCCCTCCCAAGACCTGCCCACCCTAACCACTACTCCCAGGACCCCACCGCATATCTAAGCCCCCCTGCTCTTTGTTCCCTGACTACCCCCGCCCGAGACCCCCCCCCACCCTAACCACCACTCCCTGGGACCCCACCACCTAAGCCTTCCCCCCCATCCACCATTGTTGCTTACCGTGCTCAGCCGGGCGCGGGGCCCCGCGGCTCGACGTGTTTGGCCCCGGCCCGCAGGTGGTGAACACAGGGTCCCGTGGCTCCCCACGCCTGGCCCAGCACCCCGGGGCGGGAGCACAGGGCCACTGGCTCCACTCCCCCCGGCCTGGATAAAAATGGCTGGCGAGCCGTAGTTTGCCCACCCCTGGTCTAACTGTCCCCTCATCCCACTCATTAGCCAAGATGGCAGGGACACAACCCCATGCTTTGCGTGTCCCTGACCCACTGACTTGCAGAGGCTGGGACTGGAAGACAGGGGATGGATCACTCAATACATTACTCTTTTCCCTCCATTCCCTCTAAAGCATCTGACACCAGCCACTGTTGGGAGACAGGATACTGGGCTAGATGGACCTTTGTTCTTACCCAGTATGGGCAGTTTTATGACAGAGAGTGGGAAGAATGAAAGACCTGAGAAATAAGGGCTCAGGAAGCAGAAGAGGAGCAGAGAATGATGAGAAAAGGAGTGAGGTAAAATCAGGAATGAAAAATGAAAAGCAGGCGATAGTATTTCAACTTCATGCACCATCCCCACTAAGGGAGATTTTGTAGGGCAAATTATCCCCTCAGCTAGAGTGGGGCTGCACAGGTGAAACTGAGCATAACTGAAAGGAAAGGCCCCGGGACTGGTACAGATGGAGCTCAGGGCTGCTTTACCTTGTGTTTGCCTTGAAGGCTAGAGGGGTATTGTATGTAACGTCACCCCTGCTTATAGGTCTGCTTGCATTTCCTTCTGCTTTTCTTCTCTCTCCCTGTCCTCTCACTTTTGCTACTCCTTCCAACTTCCCTCGCTGTCAATTTGCACTTCATGCCTATTCCACCCTATATGTGGAAGGCTCTCCCACTATTACTAGTGCACACCTTCTCTTTCCTCCTTCAAAACCTGCCTTGAAAACACAGTTTTCCCGAGCATTCTTGCCTTATGCCTCCCTTATTATGCTGGGTCTCGTCTTCATGTCTTGCCTACTTTGGGCAGTATGCTCCCCATGGAAGGCAATAGCATGTCCTAGGCATTGTCCACTCATAATATTAAGTAGATTCCATAGAGAATTAAGTTAAATTGATATAAACTGGGTTTAAACTGATTTAAGAATGCCCTCACATGAATATGCACCTGTTTACTAAATAATGACTAAATAATGCATCTTTAGTTAAACAGATACAACTTTGTATTTAGGCAAGGATGAGATTTTTTTAAAGGCACAAATGGCAGATGCCTAGTTCCCATTGACTTTAGTGAGAGTTAAGTGCCTAACTGTCCTTTATGTCTCTGAAAACCTCCCCAAGGTCATTCTCTGAGTTGTGCAAAGCATTGCATACATATCCAATGCTATTTAAATGATAATGACTATTAATATGACATTCTGATAGAGAAATCCAAAGGTATGCATTTTGAAGATGAATGTAGTTAAAAGAAAATACTTGTTTAAGAAGCAACTGAGTTTTCTGCTTGTCTATTAGTGCTTTTAGATTGACTTTGAAGATGTTTTAATTGTATGGCCACTTGGCACTGTAACTGAAGTAGCAGTTGCTGAATTGTTTCATGGATTAAATTGATATGGATTAGGTTATGTTAAGACAAAGTTTTATGGAGAATGTGTTGGATTTCACTTTATAATGCTGTAATGGGATGACTACTACACTGATTTTAATGCCTTTAACATCCAAACATGCTTTTACACTTAGAAAAGTGTCTTGAAATTATATGAGGCCTCTTTTTCAAATCACCTGACTCTCTTTTGTGATGGTCTTTTAAGTTCTTTTATTATAATTTAGTTGAAACAACTTCTGTTATAATATTCATTTTCATTTTAAATCATGTACATACTTTTAAAGTGTAACAGGAATCTTTTTAATAAAAATTATGTACCTAACCCATATTTTCAAAGTAGAGTGACACTAAATTAGATTTTAATCCATCTCATTCAGAATATCAAGGAGAATATATTCCTGCATACTTAATCAGCAATAAACATTTTTAAATATGCCTCAGTTTTGAGTTCTCTAGAAGGAAATTTCTTCTGGTGCATTTTTCCAAAGCTATTGTATATTGCAGTAGTCTCTTTCCTGTTGTTTGCTTATTGTATCTAAAGATTTCATCACCTCTAGTGTAATAATACTTCTCATTTGAGGCTAAATGCTGCTGTCCCTTCCCTTCCCCTGGCTCACCACACCCTGAGTGAATGGATTTTGTATGCACAGTGTAGTTGTAGTCGTGTTGGTCCCAGGATAGTAGAGACCTGAGAAAGAGCTCTGTGTGGCTCGCTAACCAATAGAAGTTGGTCCAATACGTGATATTACCTCACCCACTTTGTTGCTCAGGCTTTGTATAGATGGTTTAAAGGGGCACTCAGGCAAACAACCCTCTCCAGTCCTTTGACCTGAAATAGGCCAAGCTGATTGGCTGCCACTGTTATCGCACATGGTTTTTAATAGAACCTAGGGTCTTTGCACATTCCCTACTCACAAGGGTTAGGCCTGTGAAGCTGCGTAGTTGTGGTGCCATACCTTCACCTTTCCCTTTGCATTGGCATTGTGGAATGGGGCATTCCAAATTCATTGAGGCCAGTGCATCCTCCCTTCATGAATTCTTAATCTGTGATATGTTCAAAGGTTGTGAACTCTGCAAGGAATACTATGGTCCAAACTGAGATCAGGCTTCAGCGCACTTGAACATGCTTGCTTGCGTCAGAGTTGTTTAAGCCTCACCACGAGCCTGATTCTCCACTGCCTCGTGCCTTGTATAGTCATTGACCCCTGTCTAGTGAGTGCATAATGCTACCAGGTCAGAATATTGGTGTTATCTAATCCCTTTGCATTTGTGTTGTTCAGGTATCAATAACTACACAAGATACAGGACACTGGGAAAACAGGCTCTATGTCTTCAAAACAGGGAGCAAAAGCTACAGGAAAACATCTGTGTCGGGTTTGTCCATTTCAGATGAGAAAAACCACATAAACAGACAAAAGGTAAGCTGAAAAAATTGTTTTATAAAAGAAGATCCTACAATCAGATCTGAATATCCAGTTTTTAAATATGGTACATTCACTTTCTCACAGAATATTTAAATATTCAGGTCATTTATGGTATATTTCTCATACTATTTGAGTTAAAAACTTTGGATAAATTAAACAATGCCTACCAAAAGATACCACAACTTATACATATAAAACTAAGTAACAATTTAAAAAATATCCACAAAGTAAAGACAGTAGGATCTCTCAGGAAATGTTACATAATTTCTGCTTAAAAATATATTTGATCATTTTAGTCTATCTTGAAAATATAGTTTGTTTTTCATTTCTCTCTCTAAAGTTAAGTCTCATATAATTTCCATTTAAGTTAATAAATATGTACAACAAAAACCTTTATATCAATTAATATAAATAGTAAATACTGTATTAGGTCTGGTCCAACATTCTTTGCTCATCCAATGACTTCAGTGGTACTTTTCAATTTTGGATGCCAAAGGCTGCAGATCAGGACCTAAATGTCATCAAATGATTATAGCTTTTACAGAAGTGACTTTATAATAAAAAAACCCTCTAACCTCTGAGAGCTTAGAGTCATTTCAGTCATACATTTCTATAGTCGCGTACAATGTAGGGGAACCATGTTCTACGTTAATTACTGCTAACAGTAATTAAGGGGAAATAGTGGAGAATGAATGGAAAAATAGCTTGAATCACATCATTTTTTTTACTGATTGGACTTGGTTCCCTATTATTTCAAAAAAAAGTTTTTGGTATAATTGGTACATTTTAAAACTGTGAAGCAACTTCACCACCTTCTTCAGACTTTGGATGGATTTTTTGGGAAAGTGGTATGCTTTCAAATGTTTCAGCCCATGCGTTAGGGCCTTAATTGTGTCTTGATCGGCGTTTTTTATTCTCCACAGGTTAAGAAGCTTTAGAATTTGTTCTGTAGGTTTGCACAGCTTCATAGTGCGCTGAATATCTTCTTTTCGTATTTTCTTTCCTGGTAAATTTATCATCAGAATGTTGAGATGTTCAAAGGTTAGATTAGCCTGGCCAATATGTTTTAAGATGCTGTTTTCACAGAGATCAATATCTACACAAAACAAAAAGAAAGGAGGGACATTAATACGATTCATTAGTATTTTGTAATGGCTTAAAACAAACTCTAGAGTCAGAAAAGGACATGTACCCACTAAATGTTTCCTAGTTTTATTCCAAATAACCCTTTGATCATTGCTGTTTTAACCCTCAGTCTTACAAAGCACTTAAGCAGGTGTGTAACTTCCTTCATATAAGTAGTTCCAAGTTATGCACATACTTGGTATCATACATTTATTTCTACAGTTTTGTATTATGCATCTTGTCATATATACAGTGCATGAGGCAGGGCTCTGTATCGTACATTGCACTACATGAGATATAGGAAATGCCTAGACATTTTAACTATAGCTGTCACTGGTGCTTCCGTTCCAACATAGGACCAGCTCCTGAAAGTAGTCCTGCTGGCCAGAAGCCCAACTTAGAAGGCAGTGCGACTCCCAGCAGCAGCGCAGAAGTAAGGGTGGCATTGGTATGCTATCGACACCCTTATTTCCGTGCTGCTGCCTTCAGAGACGAACCCTTGGCCAGCAGCCAGCACTCTCTGGCCACCCAGTTCTGAAGGTAGTGCAGAAGTAAGGCTGGCAATACCATGACCCCCCCCCCCCCCCCCACACACACAATAACCTTGCAACCCTCTCTGTCCCCCTGCAACTCCTTTTGGCTTGGGATCTCCAGTTTGAGAAATGTAGGTCTCTCCTGTTAAATCTGTAGAGTGTAGGGGAAAAGTACACAAAAGACCAGATTTCACAGTGAAGACTAGATTTCACTCTCCGCGCATTTGTAAGGGCCCTACTTATATCATATACTGTGAGCTTGAGTTTCCCCTGATGTGTACGCACCCAGCTCCCACTGACTTCTATAGTTCTTGCTCTGGTGCAAATGAGGGCAGTATGGACCCTGAATATCACAATATTGCCTACTCTTATGGTCCCAAAGGGGCACTGATTTACACTATGTACATATTACTCAATGGGGTCACATAGACTGCACGTCTGGGCAGAATTTGGTCCTTTCTGTTGAACATAAAGGGTTAAATTCTGCACACAGTTGCACCTACACAGCTCCCATTGGCGTCAGTGTGAGCAGTGTGCCCACAACCCCAGGAGATTACAAGAATGCTATTTGAAAAGTTACTTCTAACTGTGTTTGCTATGCTGTCTGAATTACCTTGAATGATCTTCTTGACCATATCCTGTTCTTTGTTTTGCTGCTTCCATAATTTCAACAGCTGGAACATCTGTTCTTGAGAACTATGCTTTTGTTTAATCCTTTCTATATTTTCTGCATTAATCTTTGTCCCAGGCAAACCATCCGTTAGTACATTCAGCCAGTTAGGGGTGAGTTTTTCAGGAACAGCAAACCTGAAAAGTGCTTCCTCGCATAGGGTTACATCTAAAAACAAACCAGAGAGAAAAAGATAAGTCCTGGAAGTCAAGGTTAGAATGGCCAGCAAAACATCTAGGCTGATTTCCTGTACATCACAGGACACTAATCCCCATGGAGTTACCACAATAACCTGGATAGACTAGAATTACAGCTTCCAGGAGAGACTAAACTCTTGTCTGCCACAAGCACAGAACAGAAGGGACCAAAGTACACCAATGTCTGAGGCCCCTGCAATGATAAGGAATTGATTTGGTGAAATAAACCAAGATGATCCTAGCAAGTGTCTGAATTCTTCTGAAATTGTTTGTCCCTAACAAGACATAGAGGGTCCAGAATTGTAAGAAAAATTATTTTAAAAAACATGTTTAAAATAAGGGGCTGGCCTTTATTTCATAGCACTATATGCTTCTTACCCCTTCTATATCATCGAATCGACAGTAACTAGAATTTTACAGTTTGCCCATCACTGTAGTATCTGAGCACCTAACAGTTTTAATAATTTTTACCATAGCTATCGCTAATCCCATTTTAATCATGCTTCTCAGGATACTTACACTACACTTTGGCATTATACATACCTATTCCGCATTTCTGCGTTGATGCCTCCTTGTTTTCATGACACATATTGTCATGAATCACATTGCCATACTGTGCTATTTTAAGACCCAGTGCACTGCAGTTTGTGTGTTTTTGGCAGGGTGCTTTGGATGAAGTTTCATTTGAGAAAAATCCTTCTGGACATCTCTGGCAAGTGGTGTCACTCTCAGGGGTGCCTTTAGAAAAACAAAACCCACTACCTTTACAAAAGATACATATTCTGTGTGAGTTTTTGTGCACCAGGAAAGAAAATAGAAGGAAATAAACTATGACTTCAGATTTTCATGCTTTCTCGCCCCTACATGAACACTCACTTGGAAGATATTTGTGTAATTTTGAAAACTTTTCTCTCAAACTCAAATGCTCCCGCTACAGAAGTATGTTAAATAATGTTTTTAAACACACTGGCTTCTCATCCTTACATACATTTTTAAATTAGCATCAGCTAACTTGACTCTATTCAAATGTTTACAAAAGGTGTCTGACCTTCAGTTTTCCTCTATGTAGATTTTTTCTGAGAATCAATTAACCGGCACAAAACATTGGTACAAATTCTACTCTGTTACATCTGTGCAGACAATCACTAAAATAAATTACTCTGGTTGTAACTGAGTAGAATTCAGCCCATTTCTTTAAATCTGTTGCAAGTAAGTTCTTCTTTTTGTGTGTGTCCTGTAATGTAATTTGAATACAGTCTACATATTGGCCTTTAAATTAAAACCATTCATCCATTGTGACTTTCCTCCCTTCCTTTATGTATGCACATTTGTGGAAAATTCTCCACATTCGTGTGCTAAAACCCACTTCATCAGATGCATGGAGTTAGACTCCTCACTGTTTTTGCTGATACAGACTAATATGGCTGCCCCTCTAAAGTCTATAGTCTATGGACTTGTCTTCACTATGCTGGGGAGGGGTCAATCTTTTGGCGATCGATTTATCGCGTCTCGTCAAGACGCGATAAATCGATCGCCAGCGGCTCCCCCGTCGACTTCAGAACTCCAGCTTGCCAAAAGGTGCAAGCTGGAGTCGACGGGGGACCGCCGACCACCACCGCTGTGAGGATGGCAGGTAAGTCGGCTGTAGAGCCGCTGATTTCAGCTACGTTATTAATGTAGCTGAAATTGCACATCTACAGCTGATCTGCCCCCTAATGAAAACCAGCCCCATGATTCCATTCTTTGCTGGAATTGACGACTATATTTGCATTTGAAAATGCCTCCATCTAGTGTATTTTAGGAGTACTCGCTGTTAAAAGCTAAATGCACAGAGGTTTTCATTAAAATAAGCAAATCCACCTTTGCTACAATTTTACATTTCTAAGACTCACTTTGAAACAAAAGGATATGAATCTCTGAGTGTTCAAGTAGCCAAGAAATAAAGAATTTATTATCTGCTTTCACAAGATAATGAGTAAAAACGTGCAGGAGAGCAAGAGTTCTCCGTGTTCATATCTGAACTTCAAAAGTGATTCTGTACAATTACTTAAAAGAAATTAGTTTTGCAATAGCCAACCCACTAAAAGATAGTGACAGAATAATGCACCACAGAAGACTACATAGAGATTTTCCTTTTTGATCTGCTAATATTATGCAATAACAGTTGCCGTAAACAATATGAAAGTCCAACTGACAGAGATCTGCACATTTCAGATGATTGGGCATCAACTACCATTGCTAAGAGAATTTCTGGTGGACTTTCCCCTACCACAGATATGCTGCTTTTTCAGGTTGTTCCTTCCAAAGAGCTTAGCCTCTCCATATTTTTGGAGATGGAGATAGATTGTCCTCATTCCCAGAAATACTTGCAGGGGGGGACAAAGTACATGGAAACTCCAGTAGGTTGCAGAGTTTCTTCTGCATCTTCCTCTAAATGGGAAAGGAGTAGGGTGGGCAATCTGGAAACTCAGCAGAGTCCTCTGTTCTACATGGTTAAAGCAGTATGGGACCTCTGCACTGCTCCTCTAGCCTCCCTCACTTAGAATTTGTGCTGCCATTGACTGTCCTCTGGCACCTGCTTGAGGGGAATAGCAGGTGCAATGTGAGAGCTAACACTGCTTTGATCTGCATTAACTCCCAAATGGATTTCTCCTAGGAAGACTGCCACGTTATTGGGCACCATAGTGCAGAGAGTGGCGGAGGCTTGGTTTGGATTTGGCAGGATCAGATCTCAAAGATCGTGCTTGCAAAATGGTCCAAATTGGCAGAAACTTCACATGATCAGTGATCTCATGTAATTTCTGCCATTTCAGGGTGAAATGTCCTGAGAATAGATGTTACTATGTGATTTTAGTTGCATCCATACCCAAACCAGAAAACAAGCCCATGTAGTTTTGATCTGACCTACAATCAAAGATATAAGGGCTGATTTAGGTCGACAGATTAAATTCCTGTTCTCCTTTGCAATTTGAAGGTACTTTCCTTTGAGGTTCTAATTTTGGCCCAATTCTAGTTCCTTATCAGTCCTTGGAAGGATCTCACATTCTAGTTAAAATGAGTTTCAAAAGTAAGAGGCATATGTTGTTAAAACTAAAAAATACCAAACCTTAGTAAATTACAAGAACTAAACAGACCAGAGAGCACCAGTGTGAGAAACAATCTGATCAGTTTACAAAATACATTAAAATAAGAAATTGCCAGAATCAATAGTACAAATATAGGAACAGTCCCAAAGAAGAGTGAGGCACCTTAGATTAGGCAGAATACCAGCTTCCATTTCTTTTAGGCCACATTCAATGTTGGCACGAGATTGGGCCACGCCATTTGCAGGATGACAAAATATTTTGTTTCAAGACAAGAACTTAGTCTTAATGTATCTTGTCTAAAATGAAGAAAATGCTCCACAGAAACAACATTGCTACAGCCTTTATCCCTCTCAGCCATACAGCATGTTACCAGCTTGTCTGACAAAGAAGTAGTTGGCTGGTCTTTCCATGATAATAATAATGGTTTCTCTTGCAGTTCCCATTTAGAACACCGGTAATTAATTATTACCACATTTTGCTCTGACTCTAGAGCTACATTAATATTGTTATAATTATGCTCTTGGTGCTATATCAGTTAATGCTTCTGGTGTTTGTCAAGATACACAGTGGCTTGAAACAGCAGATTTCAAAATGACAGAACAGAAATACTGTATCCCAGATAATGTTCCTTTAGAAGAGGCTATCCATCATGTTTCTCATTAGAGGGTAATTTGCTACATTTGTACTGCCATTAAGTTACACATTCAGTAGGAGCAGAGCATTCCACTGAGAAATGTTCTTTTGGCTATAGTCCAAAGCAATGTCACAATGGTAACAGGTTGCATTAGCTTTGCCATTTATTAGTCCGTAATTTCATTTGGACAAACTGGTTTCCTAATCTTTAAGTGCCACAAGTCTTTAATGCTTTGTACAGCTCTAATTAATTCTATTGCATAGTGAAAGCAGATACGTACCTGGTTGTACTACGCCAAATCCAGGAGGACATTCTGTGTGCTTTAAACAAAATTCTAGCTCAAGGTATCTCCCTTCAGTACATTCACAGATGCGGTTCTGTGTACTGTTGCATTCTTGCTTCACATACTGCAGCTCTTTGCACACTGTGTTGCAGTACTGGCATTCATCGTTGCTGTTCCAGTCCTCTGCATAGTACTGATCTGGACATGGTGCACATTCAGTCTTTTTTGTAGCTGTACAGTGCTGTTTTACATAGGTTCCTGGGAGACACAGGTCACACATCAGTTGGCGAGATGTTATTGGGTCATAATGGAGGTACTTTGGGGGAGCGGTTTCTTGAGTTGTCCACTTAACAGAGATATCCAAGAACTAGAAAAAGGAAAATAAAATATTGTTCTCTTTAGTCCTATGAGGCAGAACAGCAAAAACAAAATAAAACAAAACAAAAACCCTACAGTTCTATGTGCTTATGTATCTAATCATATCTCTTCAAAGTCATTTAAAAAAGATGTATGAACCAACTTTCTCACTCTCTAGTGGCTAAATTATCATAGAAAATTTAATATGTGAAAGAAAAGTCAGGCATTCCATATAACAACTATTAAAGTATTCTGGAACCAACAAAGTTCACACTAACCCATACCAATTAAATAGCATGATTTTACCATTATAGCCTTCTTTTTTCCTAGGTCTATTCATTATCTAACAAAGGGACTTACCCTGCAATCACTTAAGCAGTTGTTTCCAGGATAGGGCTCTTAGTCTGTAAATGCTGTGGGAACAGGACTATGGATTTGGATTGTCTTCTCACTTACACTAGTGTAACGCCAATGGGCCAAGGAGCATTGCTTGTTTGCACCACCTGTGGATCTGGCCCACTGATTTCAGTGGAATTGCTCCTGATTTACAGTGACGTAAGTGAGAGAATATGTATCCATCTGTATCATGAACCATCATGCACACTTATAGTGCAACAGAAATGATAAATATAGTATTGTACTGTTGAGCAATTTTAATTCTACTGTGCTAGAAAAACACCACTAGATTGCACTATTACCAAAAAGGTGGATCAAAACTGAAAGGGCACTCCTTTCCTATATTTATTTTTAACAATCAAATAAATGTAGCAGCATGCTTCATTTAAGTGCCTTTCATTTAATTTAGCACTGACATTCAGCTACTCCTGCAATAAAATATAACTGCTGTTTAATATCTAATAGAAACACTAAACAATAGTTTTAGACAGATGTGAAGAATGCTGGAGCTAACTGAAATTGCAAGGAGGCTTTAGGAGGGTAGAATTTAATCTCCCAAAATGGAATGCCCCAGAACACTAGGGCTAATGCTTCCTTTCATGGGATCTCATTTTATACCTCATCCAAAAGGCACGTGCACCTATAACAATACTAACATTATACTGAGAGCTACCTAATGAATAATCAGGTCAATTTCCTGCAGTAATTTGAGTTTTCCTTGGAGGCCTCAGCAAGTGCTAATCCAGGATGACCCTGCTCAGCTGTGAGATCCTCTCGTGGAATGTCATTATTTTGTCATCTAAATACAAATTTTGTTTTGCAGTTTCTCCAGTAGTGCATCAACAAAATGTATGAGTGCACTTGTTTACTTCCATGCATGAAGCGTTGTGATACATGCGATGTCAGTAGGGATGGGCATAGCCCTGGGACCCAGAACTCAACTCCAGCCAAATATTGTGCATTCTGTTCATTGCTTCTCTTTTAAATATTGTTGGTTTTACAAACATTATATGAATCAGTTCCTGTGCATTACCTCTGTTTGTGGCTATTTGTGGAAAACAAGCATGTGTGTGTTACTGAAGGATTCATCGTCTAGAATGGATTATAATGAGAACAGAATATGAAGCTTTATACCAGGAGAACATTATTTATTCAAAGTATATTTGGCTGTCCATCAGTGATGCTGGATTGATAGCTCTAGCTCCATAGTTCTCTGTTGATACAAAGAACTAACGTAACAAAGGGAATAGCAATACAAGCTTCTCCACACCATCCCACCAACATACCCTTACCCTGACCTTGAAAACCATCTCTAGGTGTAAGTGGTAGCTCACATCCTATGCCCATTCAACATTAGCCTCTGTATTGAGGCTCCATACGAATCAGATTTGCACTCTACATAAGCAAAACTCTCTCTGGCACAAAACCAAAACAGATCTCAATGGGAGACGTGGACACTTGACCATCACTTGATTATCATGTAGGTTTCCAGCTATTCAATTGGGGGTGCTGGAATAATTTTTATAGTGGGAGTGCTGAGAGCCATTGAACCAGACTGTCAACCCTGTATGTAATGGAAACAATTTCAAGCCAGGGGGTTTGGCAGCACTCCCAGCGACTCTAGTTTCAGCACCTATGTGTCAGATTGTACTGACTTTTTGTCACTGCTGCCTTGTTAGGGGTCAAAAGGCTTTCTCTGCCTCCCCTGATTTATCCAGTCCTTCATTAGGAAATGTATGGAAGTGCAGCACACATGGATGATGCATGAAACCCCCTCTCATTCAGGAAGGCTAGCCCCCCGCCCATCCCCTTCCATCTGAGGCCCTACCCCTTCCACCCAAGACCTCACCCCCACTCCATCCCTCCACTCTCACCTGCTGGGGCCAGAGGCGTGCCAGCCAGCCTACCTGAGCCACCCTGGCCCACCCACCTTCCCAATCTGCCCTGCCTCACCTGTCTGTCTGAGAACTGGTTGTCCAGAGAAGCACTGAGCCCCACCACAGGCCAGCCTCAGGGCCATGGCAGGAAACATTAATGGAGGTTTGGGGAGGCTTGGCCTCCCCCAGCCTCCATTACGCACCATCCATGGCAGCACCCATGGCAGCTTTGATAAAGTGTATGAATGAACCTAAGACCAGAAAGGACTATGAGATCATCTTGTCTGACCTGCTATATAACACAGGGCATAGAATTTCACCCAATTACCCCTTCAGTGTGCCCAATAACCTGTGTGTGACTAAAGCCTGTGTACTCCTTTGGGGTGTAGAGAGCATGACTCCTTTAAAATCTGAGGCAGAGGATGGCTTGGTTGTTCCAAAGGGAGGGGAGTTAACGTAGGGAAAGTCGCAGGGGAGTGTGTGTTTCTGGAGCTCCAGACAAGAGACCCAAATCGAGCAAGCCCTCACATACAGAATCAGCCGAGAATCAGCCAAAAGTCTGGGAGGGACAGAGCAGCCAACCAGGGCTGACGCAAGACAGGAGACAGGAGGAACACTCTGCAAAGAAGGAATCACCTGAGAAAGCCAAACCAGAGCCAGACCCAGTATCACTGTCACCCAGCGCTGCATGGGGTCTTGAGTACTAGGGCTCCTGACCTTGTGTTGGGAATAAGGAAGGAAGTGATAGATAGTTAAGTGGGGAAGTTGTCCCTCTGTGTGGGTTTGTGTGGAGCAGCAGAAGAGAGCACCGGAGGGGTTTGCTGGGGAAAATTTACTGGTGCAGAGGATGACCAGAAGTATCCAAGACTCACTGCTGGACTGGAACTCTGCCCAGGATTCCTAACCTCTGAATCTAGACACAGTGCTCCGTGTTTATTCTTTTATATTGTGGTACCACTGGCCTGATGGGTCCTTGTGTTAGATGTAACCCTGTTTTACTGTTCCCCATCTTTCCCCCCTGTTGTTTTTCTCCATTCATCCCTCAGTAAATAAATATTTCCCTTTCCTGTATTCATTGTATTATTCCACTGTATTGTATGTGTGTATTTACTCTGGGGGATTTGGAATAAGTATTTCTGGGGCGGAAGCATAGGTGCTGGAACTAGGAGCACTGGCTTCAATTGTTTTCCATCAGATACAGGATTTACAGTTTGATTCAACAGTTCTCAGCACCCCCCACTATACAAATTGTTCCAGCACCCGCGGTGAAAGGGAGTTTCCCTGTTGCATTTCTACACGTGCCTTTTCTTGGCCGGAGCTGCCCACAGAACGGTCTCCATGATGGTCACATGGATGCTATAGTTACACATGTCTTCCAGAAAGGAAGATGTAATGAGATGTAATAAGAAGGAGAATCTAACCCTTCCCTCAGTACTTTGTTCCAATAGTCAGTCACACTCACTGTTAAAAATGGGTGCTTTATTTCTAATTCAGATTTGTCTATTTTTTTAAAATGTCTGAATCTGATTCAGAGTTATTTAAGAAGCGGGTGTAGTACATTTTTGAAAAATGAATGGCTTTTCACCGATGAGCCGCATACCCACCCTGGGTAAACCTCTGACTATTACTCTAGTAAGAAAAGAAGCCTGATAATCTCGTAAATCGTTGCTGTTAACAGTCCAAGATTCCTTTTAGGGTTTGTTTTTCCCTTCATCAGACAGATCATTTAGCAAGAATGAAACCACCCTTCTGAATATCCTAAACATTTGCCTGGGCACACACAGCACATTAAAGCAGCATTTGTCAGACTTCAGTGTCGGGTGGAGAAACTGGAATGACACTTCGAAGCCAAATGCTATAATTTTGATGTTTATGGAGCTCTGAGAGCTTCAGATAGTACTCAGCACAGATGGGAAGCTGGCATTATGTGAAAATTATTATGCAGCTCAAATGGAAATTACAGCAGGTCCTGGATACAGAATATCTCTACCCTGTAATGCATCTGAACGCTTCCACAAAAGACAAGCCATCTCTTACTGCAGTTGTAGAATTCTAGCTCTGACCATTCATTCTCTCTTTGTGCACCCAGGAGCATGTTTTCCAGCGTGCTCAGCACCCAGGCGTTCCCCTTGTGACATGTATGAGTAAGGAGAGCAGGATTTGGCCCAGTGTCACTAGCTGCCAATTTCCACAGAAGGCCATAGAGGGGAGGCAAGCATAAGATTTTGTTGTAGAGACTGGATCAGTTTTTCAAAAGAGCTCAGCTCCCATAATCAGGGTCAGATGGCAGGGGAGACAATGGGGAAGACAGGGGCCACTCACTGCCTTGCAGGATCTGGTCTTAAATGGTGCAACTCGTTAAAAATTATAAGTAAATTCTTCCAGCCAGGTTCAGAGGGGAATTGATATAAATATAGCTTTGGGGACTACTGAGGTCCATTCTGGTGGGGGCAAAAAACCCGAATAGACCTGTGCATGGATGAATCCACTCATTTGACTCTCTACCCTGGTAAGCACAGATACCCATATAATATTGTAGTGGAGCAGCACCCATAATAATCTAAAGAGCTTTTAGCAGGCCAGGTTGTTTTTTAAAAAAGACGAAAACATCACAGGCACTAGGCAATATTCTTCTTCTAGTCCTTAAAACATATCCCATGCAGACATATAAATGCAATCATCCAAACTGTCACGCATTGGCTCAGCCATAAGTACATAGTACCATGCTATTCTGTTTTGTTAAAGGTATTTAAGTAACATTACAGGCATAAATCAAATGTGTGTCTCTATGCTCTAGCAGATATTACACTTAGTTTGAACCCAGTGCCATGTTACTCATCCATAGAACATCATTCCCATGTCTCACTGCTCTTACCACAGTTCTGTAGGCCCAACAAAATGACCCCTTAAGACTGAGGCAAGGAAATCTATTGTTCAGAGGAATATCTTCAACTTATGATACAACACATGTAAGGTACAACTTAAGATACAACACTTTTGGCATTCTGGTCAGAACTGTGTAAACTGAAGGTCTAATGTTACGCTCCAGAATCCACAGTGAGGTGTCTACCTGATTTTCAGAACCATTATTATTATTTATTATTTGTATTACCAGAGTGCCCGGGAGCTGTACCAATGAACCAGGACCCCATTGCTGCAGGTGCTGTTCAAACACACAACAAAAAGACCCTCTCTTCCCCGAGAAGCTCACATTTTTCTGCCTCTGCTTGACTTTGAGTCATTCATAACGTAGGTGTGCATGGTGCCTTATATAGCGGATGGCTCCCACCCCCACCCAAACCACACTGGGACTAAGCCTATTCCTCATTCAGGCAAAACTCCTATTAACATGAAAGGCCTGGGGCTAGAATAGGCTGAAAGAAAATATTAAGCACCCCCATCTCCATCCATAAGAACAGGCATTTTAGACTTAATGAAGCTCAGCCTAAGTTGCTGGGCTGGTGGTCTAAACAGAAAAAAAGAGCATATTGAATCTACTATATCGATGAACCAGAACTTCACTTGGGGTAAATGGGGCATAGTTCCACTGAGGTCAATGAAGCCCATTGACACTAGCTGAAGATGCAGCCCATCATCTTAACTCCAGAGATAAGTTTGATATATTGTTATTTGAAAAAACACACACACAAAAAAAGTTGACAGACTGAAAACCTCTTGTTTGAATGTCTATTGGTTAATGGAAAGTAGTGACTTGAATTCATTCACACACCTTAGAGAAAAGATGGGAAATTCAGCTATATTGCATATGCCAGACCGTTTTTGTAAAAACAGTGAAAATGTGTTCTACCCTGAGCAAAGATGTTAGATTCAAGAATAGCAGCCGTGTTAGTCTGTATCCGTAAAGAAAGCGAGGAATACTTGTAGCACCTTAGAGACTAACTAGTTTATTTCAGCATAAGCTTTCGTGGGCTATAGCTCACTTCATCGGATGCATCCGATGAAGTGAGCTATAGCCCACGAAAGCTTATGCTGAAATAAACTAGTTAGTCTCTAAGGTGCTACAAGTATTCCTCGCTTTCTTTAAAAATGTTAGAGGATTTTAGATTTTAGATGTCATCAATACTGAAATTGAAAGGCTTTTAGGAGGATTTTTAGGAGGAGGAAACAAAGCTTTAGTTAGTTTTTTTTTAAAGTTAGACTTTGGATTTTTTACCATTTCATGGTACTCTACATACAAAGGGTAAAATTCTGGACTTTTAAACTGCTACAAATCTATTGGCTTTGATACAGTTTCACGGAGAGCAGAATTTGGCACTAGATCACATTAACTCATAACTACTTAACCACCAAATCCAAAACAGGCACATTTTACTTTGAAGGAAAAAACAGTCTGTCTTGAATTTATGCAAGTGAGTCATAAATAATGTTTGAGAAAACTATAATAATGGGCATACAGTTAATCCCTTACTCATAGATTCATACACTTTAAGGCCCAAAGGGACCATCGTGATCACCTAGTCTGCAGGCCAGGGAACCTCCCCTGTCCACTCCTGTAATAGACCCTACAGGCATTGCACAAGAAGTCTATGTAATCAGTCATACCCCAAATCATGAGCTCAACAGTTGACGTCAACCTTTAACCATATAACAACTGTCACTTTCAATCACAATTGCCATTCAGTGCTTCTACCAGACACTGAAAAAACAGTATTAAAGAAAAATATAACAGAGGAAAAAACCCACTAAAAACACGGGACTTAGTCTTTGCAAGTACTTTGTTGGATCCTTTTGAATCCTTTCAAGATTCCCCTAATTTCTATGCCCAGATTTAAAGCCTCCCCAGTCACCACCATTCAGATCAAGCAGTGCTAGACTGGACTCTTTTCATTAGTAGTAAGGGCTCCCCATCTACCATCCCGGAGATTGTTGCAAAGTGCCGCATCTCCCTTCCAGGAGCCCACAGCCATGGCTGGTCCAGACCCTCATCCAACTCCCTCTGAAGTCAACAGAAAGACTCCCATGGACTGAGGAATGGGAAACTAGGACCAATATTTATTGCGCAGAAAAACAGGGCACTACCTGAAAACAGCCAACCACACTCAGCAACTTAGGACTGATCCTGTACTGCCTGAACTCCCCCAACACCCTCTGAAGTCAATGATACTGAGTACCTTATGGGACTGAGCCCTTACACCATAACTACAACCGCAGCAGTGGACAAATGTAGAGAAACAGGCGTTTTGCTCCAGAGTAAGGTCAACAGAAGTTATTTCTCAGTTAGCTGGAACTTAAGGCTAAATTAAAAGACAACAACCCACAATTCAATTCAGAAATGATACAGGTAAAAGAAATTCTTGTACACCAAAAAAATCTCATGGCACATGGATTAGAAAAATAACAATATCCACTCACCTTGTGGGTGAAATTCAAATTGATTTCTGATGTCATATCATAGGTCCAATCCTATGAAGGTTTCTATTGGTCTCTAAAGATCCAATCTTGCTAAGAGGTGCGAAACATCACACAGAATTTAGATCTCTTCCAAGAAGATCTTGGATGGATCTTAAAGACTTTCATATAATCTTTGAATTGGTCAATGGCATGAAAAATAATGAAGTAATACATGATTCTTTCGCCATAATTGATATGCCAAGAAACCCTCAAAGGTCTGTGTCTAATTTAGATGATTTTTTAAACAAAATTTCAAATAGTTCAATGTTTATGTATGGTTTGTTTAACATATAATGCCTTTTAACTAGTAGAACTAATCATTCAAAATTAGTTACACAAGACTAAAAGCAATCCTTTACAGTGCCACTCAACATGGGATTAGAGCAAAATTTTTTTATGTACACTTTACATCAAGCTGCACAAAGAAGTCAGAGGATCTGCCAAATGTAACATCAGACAGTTTTTTTTTCTCTAAGCCTTTAGAAGAGGCTTTAGAAGGAGAAATAAAGTGATCTTATTACTTTATTTCAGACCTTGGGCATGAAAAGTAGTACACACCCTTTCCTTTTATCTTCAAATGTAAGACAAATATCTGCTTGCTTTTCGCTGTTAAATTAAAAATGAACTACAGCAAAAAATACAGCAAATACAGCAAAATCTTTCAAGCATCGTTCCCTTAAATTACTTCATTGGGAGAAAGGAAAGTAGTTTTTCAGAGTACGAAAATATTATTATTTGGCTTTGTGGTTTTGGGTAGAAGCCCATAGGAGAATGTTTAATTTACTGAACGCGATAAATCTGTTTCTTTTTGAATTCCAAGTCCATCCTGAAGAATATTTTCCTACTTGATAAATTATTATTCAATTTCACTTGTCAAAAATATTGCCAGTGTTTGTAATGGATAAAGAGTAGAATCTCAGAATTCTGCTGCTTTGCTTTTCAGAGTATTTGGATGAAGTAAATACAGAGGGCTAAATTATGCCATCAGTTCCTAAGCAGAACTCTCAATTGAAATCAATGGGAAGGTGCTGCTTAAAATTTAGTGCACAGTACAGCCTATATAGTATTGAAATACCTGAAATTATGTTAAAGAGCCTTCACCTACTAATAGTTTAGTGAGTCAAAACAGCACATAGTGAATCATCAAACTGGATCAAATCCTCTCACCTGGCCAACCGAGATACTAAAAGCATGGGCCCAAACTTTTACTCCCTTCCTTACTACTAAATCCTAATGACTTCAAAGACTTCATTGGGACTAGTCACCTCTGAGTAAGTTCAACAGAATTTGACCCCATGGGGAAAATTTCTTTTCCTGAACTCAGCTCATGATCATCTCATACTCTGAAGCAGGCGTCTTGACAGACCTTATAAATTTTATCTCACCTGTTGTAACTGCAGGTGCTATTCTTATTTATAGACATATCTAGTACTTTTAAAATCTTGCTGAGCTTTTTATCCACAAAATATCATATGGTGGTGAGTCCTGAGGTTTCATTATACATTGTGTGAAAATTCTTGTATCCATTTTAAATGTACATCACAGCTTTATTTTCCTATACAATTCACAGAGATTACAAAATACTCCTTTCCATTGTATATTCATCTGTTAGAAACTGGAATACCTTTACCAGTGCAGGCAAACAAAGAATGATTGACATCTTATTCTATCTACATCATCAAAAATTGAACATCAATTACTTCCCAATGCTATCTGTGATACTACATGTTACCGACTATTCCAAAAAAAAATAATCTGTGGTGTCTCAAACTTGTATGTTTACTTGTTAATAGGAACTATGTTATATTTCATATGGCTCTGATCCTGGATGATGTCAAGTAACCTCAACTCTGAGGACTTCAATGGAAACTAAAGGCAGTGGACACCTCAAAGTATCAACTTCTAAGTAGGCAATTGTTAGATCTGTACAGACATGTGGTCTTGGTTTGTGCAAAATATTCCAGGCTTTCTTTCTTGTGGGATTGCATACCTTGATTGTTACTTTTTTGGGGAGGGTGTTATTAATCCAAACACAAAACCCATCTGACTTGTTTTGCCACAAAACACTTGCAAAATGACTGAGCTTTGCATGCTTTCCACCCAATGTCATAATTGGTCATGGGTGCACTTGAACCTCAGCCCAAACTTAGCAAAGCTTCTGACAAACAAAGGCTGCATTTCAGGTGTGCAACAGAAGCTAAAACCAAGCAGGTTTCGTCTGGTTTGGGATTTCTTCATAGAGGTTTTATACAACTCCTTCATCTTTTTTTTTTAACATAAAGGGCTTGGGTCCTTTGGAGTTACTTGGATGTTTGTCTGATTGCAATGGGAACAGAAGCTGTCCCAGAAAGCTCTCAACAGCCTAAACTCCATGCTGAATTCTTCATGTAAACAGTATCCTCCACATCTGGAAAAATGTAGAAGAGACTCTTAAACTGCAATTGGAACTCAACAGCTATATGACAAGTATATGTACATAGATCAATTAACAGGGCCTTTCAGCTCATCACAAGATCAGACCCACTTGAATAAACTGAGATCTATTAAGTTTGAGAAAGATATCCAGCCTATACTTTTTCCCCTTAACATGAGAGGAAGTAGGCTGGTGGTTAAAGCACAAGGCTGAGAACCTGGAGATCTGGTTTGTCTCTCTGGCTCAGCCATACACTTGCTATATTCACCAAGGCAGGTCATTTAGGGAACACATTTTCAAACTTTGTTCCCTAGTTCCAGGGGTGAAAGTAAAATTTCTCTCTTACCGATACAGGGGCAGTTTTGTGGCCCCTCCTCCCCCATAAGGGGGGGGGGTATCTGGAAGAAGGGGCGGGGCTTGAGGGGTTAGCATCCCCCTGCCAGCCCACCCACACCGCCCGGAGCTTAAGCCCCATGATAGCTGCTCCTTTTGCCCTGCCCATCGGCGGCCTGCGGGGGCAAAAAGGGCAGGAATGTTAAAGTGCTGCCATGGCAGTGCTTTAAAGTCACTGCTCTTTTTGTGCCCCCCATCGGTGGCCCTGCTGGACCCCCACTGGCAGCGCTTTAAGCAGAGTAATTTAAAGCACTGCCTTTAAAGTAAGGTGGTAGGGGCCGGTACAGGTGACCACTTTTTACCGGTACGCTGTACCGGCCCGTACCGCCTTACTTTCATCTCTGCCTAGTTCTCATAGACTCATAGACTTTAAGATCTGAAGGGACCATTATGATCATCTAGTCCGAACTCCTGCGCAATGCAGCGCATAGAATCTCACCCACCTACTCCTGTAGTAAACCCCTAAGCTAGGTCTGAGATACTGAGGTCCTCAAATCAAGGTTTAAAGACTTCAGAGTGCAGAGAATCCTCCAGCAAGTGAATCGTGCCCTATGCTGCAGGGGAAGGCAAAAAAATCCCAGGGCCTTTGCCAATCTGCCCTGGGAAAATTCCTTCCCGACCCTAAATATGGCGATCAGCTAAACCCTGAGCATGTGGGCACCCTTTCATTCAAGTTCACTTGAATGAAAAGTGCATGTGTTCAGCACCTCTGACAACCAGGCACTTATTTAGAATCAGTAACTCCCCACTTAACATCATCCGGTTAATGTTGTTTCGTCCTTCATCAGCCAGGTAACATGCTTGTTTTAAAAAGTTGCGCAATGCTGCATTATAAACATTATTTGGCAGTGTGGCGGGGTGACCACCCGCCCCCTACCAGAAGGGGCTTGGAAAAGCCCCAAAAGGGGTTTGAAGCTGGGAGCCAGCAGGCTTTTCAGGCCTGATTGGGCATGAGGCCCAGCTGGGTGGCCACGCCCCAAACACAGGCCGGTATAAAGGCTGGGAGGCAGGAGCCTAGAGGGGGCAGTCTCCTCTGTAGCCAGAGGGAGACAGGCCTAGCTGCAGGAGCTGAGCCAGGTACCTGGGTTAGGGCAGAGCTGGGGCAGGGCAGAGGGAGCTGGGCAGGCTCTAGCCAAGAGCTCTGGGCCTGATACAAGGTCTGACCCAGAACTACCAGGGTTGCAGGGGTCAGCCTAGGGCTGGAGATAGCAGCAGCAGGCCAACCCTCCTTGCCTGTGATGAGAAGCCATGATACTGCAGTCTGCCCCAGTGAGTGGGGGCAAGGGGAGACTGACAGTGGCACACTCTGAGGTGAGGTGGGGATAGGGGGTAGAGGGTTCCCCTGGGGAGGGGAGACCCTCACACCAAAGGGGTACTGCAGGGTTGCAGCACCCACAGCTGGAGGGCACCGGGGTCCAGGAGGGACACGGCGCCAGCAAAGGAGTGGGGCATCAACCTGCGGAGGGTGCTCCTGACGCTGAAGGAGCTGATTCCCCAGACTACCAGCGGGAGGCGCCGCGGGTTAGTGGTGGGGCTTAGAACCAGGGTGGACCAGCAGCCCCCTGATCAGCTCCCTGCTCCCCTAAGTTCCCTGTGCAGCAGCCTCCCAGCAGGCTATGAGTTGTTGGCAGTTCAGTTGTCCCTCCCCCCACTGCCGTGTTCTGCTCCTTCCCTCTGCCTTGGAACTTCTCCCCAGAGCCTCCTGCTTGCTGTGGAAAGGGCAGGAGGAGGGAAGGAAGAGGGGTGCTTATGTCAGGGTGTCACACCCCTCTCCCCGCTACTTTACCTCATTTCCACAGAACAGGGGGAGAAGTGGGGGGACACGGCAGGGCTCAGGACAGAGGGAGCTTACTGGCAGTAGCTGCTGTCTCAACTTGCTGATCTACTTAAAAAGGCAAGGTACTCAGAGTGGGGTCAGCGTACTTAAAGGGGCAATGCATGTCTCTCACACACTCATGTCTCTGTCTCTCTCTGCTATGCTGTATCCCCTCCCTCCATTCATGCTGCCTTGTAGACTGCAAGGCTACATTAACAACAATGTGTTAACCCTTGAGGACTCAGCCAAGTGCAAGTTCATCATTTAGCAGTAAGGCATTCCCTGGGAAATATCCCACCCCCGTCTACCTTCTGACTGACTTCACCATCTCAACCAAGCTTCACAATCATCATTGCTGTGTAGAGTATTAAATTGTTTGTTTAAAACTTATACTGTGTGTGTGTGTATGTGTGTGTATATGTATATGTATATACATACATATACATAAAATATATTTTATTATATCTTTTGTCTGGTGAAAAGTTTTCCCTGGAACCTAACCCCCCCCCCTTACATTAATTCTTATGGGAAAATTGGATTTGTGTAACATTGTTTTATGTAAAGTTGCATTTTTCAGGAACACAACTACAATGTTAAGTGAGGAGTTACTATGAATGTAGGTGCTAACTAGAGGAACCAGTATTTGAAAGATGTGGATCTTAATCTCTGTCTCAGGGCTTGCCACACACTACCGGTTTGCCACACACTACCTTGCCATGTGGATACTGCTACGAGTGTTGGGATCATTTCAGAGTGTGTTTTAATGTACTGCTACTTCAAAGCGTAGTATTCTATCTGCACTCAGGGACTTTCACTGCACTATAGCAGTGTCCACACAGGACATTACACAAGTCAGGATATGCATCTACAGCACACCACCTTGCCACTCAGTAGCTTCCTGTGTAGACAAGCCCTCAGTTCCTTCATCAGTGAAATGAGGATTGAAGCCTACCTTACAGAGCTCTTGTTTTGTCCCTATTTACAAATTTATACCTTTACTTTAAGAATTTTGGCTAAAGGCTCTCTGGAAGTCTAAATTAATATGATTCCATTTTTCAGCAGTCTGGGCAGACAGACAGCTGCTCTTGGGTCTGAGAAAGGATGAACTAAATATTCTTCATAGCTACGATTCACAATCTCTGTGAGGATGAGGAAGTGAAGAAAGAAACCCCAAACCAATAGAACATTGCTGGAAATATACATCAGAATTGCAAATCATGTATTAATCTCTAGTTAAAATTACCTATTTTATAGTGACAGCAGGATTTCTGAGATAACCTAAACCTATGGGATGCACCTGTCATGGGTATGAATTCATGTCATGGCTACATGGAGCCTCTACACTGAATAGAATTACTACTACTACAAACATAGTATTCTTCCAGGAAGATGACACAGTGGGAAATGTGATCTCTTTTACTGGACCACTTCTGCTGATGACAGACAAGTTTTCAATCTTGCAAAGAGCTCTTCAGGTTTGGTCAGGAAGATGGTGAGTTAGTAGCAATCCTATTCAATGTACAGGCTGAATCATGATTGGAGAGATATAAATGAGAAAGCATCAAAATTGCTACAGTAGATGAAAACAATGGCTCTAGTTTAAAGTCACAGCAATTTCTTCCTAATGTTCTCCTGGTAACTTCAGTGTTCTATTTTTAACAAACAAAGTTAAAAAAATGAAAAGAAAAGTCAAACCTCAGAGGGCTTCAAAGCCATGGCTGCCTACACGTGAGAGACTAGACAGGCATACCAAGAAAAGGGTGCCAGATTAGAGATCCAAAAGAGCAGAGAGAGAGAGAGAGATCAAATTTAGGAGATGGGATAAGGTGGGGGACTACTAACAGGATACAGTAACAATTTATTAGCATTTTTTCATTCCTTGGTGCATGAAAGTCTGCTGGTGATAATGTAAAAATTGTACCAGTTAACTAAATCTATTACATTAAAATGTTTAAATATTACATTATGACAAATAGGCAAGTTGATAACAATTTATTGCTGACATTCCACACTTAACTTCCTGTGCATTTATATAAACAAAAAAGCATAATACTATAAGGTAAATAAAAAGGTTTTGGTCTCAATTTCAATTTGTTGACCATAAACATAACATTTTTTGCTTTTCTTCCAGCCCTCATTACTTACTTTGGTTTATTTTTCAAAAAACTCTTTCAGGAAATTCTACCCAAAGTAATACACATGCATTACTCATCAGTGACTGGAACTCTTGTAATTTGTTTTACACACACACTTTAATGAACTTTTAGAATAAGTGTAACTCAGTTCTAACTAAAGTGACAAAGAGTATTGTAGCACCTTATAGACTAACAGATACAGTCCTAACTGTATCTGAGATTACCTTGATATTAATGCTACTACACTTGCTAAGACATTCTAGAAAAGTTACTGTGTATGAATATGTAATACTGTAGTGAGGTTTTATAACAACCAAGTACTATTTAAATATTTATTACACAGTAGAGGTATGTACATATTTTAATATAAATATATTTTAAAAAATTGATTTAATACAATTTTCATTTCCAAACAGCTAAATAGATTAAATGACATTTTAAAAGGTTTGTTCCAGTGCTGAGACCACTAGAGGTATATTTAGAGCATTTTTTCAAAATATATAAATATCAAATATAAAAATCCAGCAACTCACTAAAAGCAGGAGCTTACAAGACACCTGCTTCCACTGCAATGACATGAAGAACACTGTTACTAATTCTTCATATGTTTGTGGATACAAAGTAAAATCGAGCCGTTTAGAAAGTCAAAAGAAACATCACCTGTCTGTGCTTTAAAATACATTCATTCCCTGGTCACCCCGTTTTTCCCACAGCAAGAATGTTCTCCCAAGACCCGGAGATACTGATCAGCACTAGTGTAATAGAAACCAACAATTATTTTTTTTCTTTCTTTCTGTGTGTATAAATGCATCTTACTTCTGTTCCAGTCTATGCATCCCATCCCATGAAGTGGGCTATAGCCCAGGAAAGTTTACGCTGAAATAAACTGGTTAGTCTCTAAGGTGCTACCAAGTCTTCCTCGTCTTATCAACGTTGACTAGGAAGATTAGGCAAATACGGATTTTTAATAAGTCATAAAAAAATCCCAAGTGAAAAATCCATTGCCAGCTAATAGAGTTTGTGCTACTACCAGAGTGATGTCAAGAATCAGGGTGGTAGCCGTGTTAGTCTGGAATAGCAGAGTTAACAAAGTCCTGTGGCACCTTAAAGACTAACTATAAAGTTATATAAACTTTATAGTTAGTCTTTAAGGTGCCACAGGACTTTGTTAACTCTGCTATTCCAGACTAACACGGCTACCACCCTGATTCTTGACATCATGCAAGGCACTGCATTTAGCCGTATGGAGTGGAAATCCATCAACCACATGAAGAAACTTGCACAAGTACAGACAGATATCATCTTTCTCTCTTTATAGTTAGTCTTTAAGGTGCCACAGGACTTTGTTAACTCTACCAGAGTGATGTGAGCCTGGCAAGCCGGGGGAAGAATAAGACAGGAAAGACCAGGGATGCAAAGCAAATGATGCCAATATGCGATAAAAGTATCTGCTTTTCTCCTGCCGCTCCCAGTTTAAAAGCCCCCTGGGATGAAGTGGACCAGACCGAAGAGCAAAGGGAAAAGCCAGGGGAGAGTGGATCCGCAGCCAGCCAAAGGCTCCTCTCGATCTAGCCCTGCGACGGGACTTACCACAAGCGTGCAGCACAGGAGCCGGTTCATTGCGGTCGGTGGGAGAAACCTCAGGGAGCGGGGACGCTGGACGGGGAGTGAAAGCTCCGGTCTCCTAGCAGCCTGCTGCTGGCATCTCCCCTACATGAAAGGCGCGTTATATAGAGAGCCCCGGGTGCTGCAACAGGAAGCGTCAGCTTAGCTTTGATCCCTCCATCCCCGAGGGCTTTTTAAGGAACCGTAGCACTGGGTGACTTCATGGAACGTAGGAGGGAGTGGCAGGGGCCGGCCTCCGAGGGGCGGGGGCCGCTGGCTGCCTGCCCAGCCCTCTCTCCAGGGAGGGGGGGCCACTCACCTTCGGGCGGCGGCCAGAGCGAGTCATGGGCGGCCGCCTGGGCGAATAGGCGACGGGGTTAAAAATAGCTCCGCCGCTGCGGTGGAGCCAGCGGCGCAGAGACCCCTAGCGCCCGGCATCTGCTACTGCACCTTCCCCGAGCTGGGGGGGGACCGGGTAGGGACTTGCTGCAGGGGGTGGGTAGGAAACCCGGGGACTGCACTGATGCCCCGCTCCCTTCTAATGCGGGAAAGTCACAAGCCACCCTGGTTCGCTGGGCCGGGGACCTGAGCGCTGGTTTCCCTGGCCTGTGAGGGTATCCCAGAGCGGGCTGAGCTCCCTGCGGGTGTGAAGAATCAGAGAGGTAGCCGTGTTAGTCTGGAACTGCAGAAGTGACAGAGTCCTGTGGCACCTTAAAGACTAACTAAAGTATTGAAGCATAAGCTTTCCTGGGCTAATACCCACTTCTTGGTCTGCATGCAGTGGAAGTGTCCAGGGGCAGGTATAAATAAGGGGCAGGTATAAATAAGTAGGCAAGAACCAGGTTAGAGAGAACCCCTGGATACTTCCACTGCTTGCATCCCACGAAGTGGGTATTAGCCCACGAAAGCTTATGCTTCAATACTTTAGTTAGTCTTTGAGGTACCACAGGACTCTTTGTCACTTCTGCAGGTGTAAAGGCCTCTTCAGCCCTTAGGAGGCCACAGGGACAGCAGAGGGGGCTTTGCAGAAAGTGTGTGTGGGGGGGTGCAGTATAGGAGGAATTATTTCCTAGCTGTACAGGGCTTGGGGCCTGCAGAAGTTCCCAGGACAATGATGATTCTTTCTATAAATGATTCTAGCCAGAAAGGACAGAGACATTCATAATCTGGGGGGGGGGGGCAAAAAACAAAGGCTCCAACTATGGAATCCTTACACTGACAAGCACTTGCTCACAGGAATAGCCCCATTGATGTCAGTGGGGGTCAGCACTCATTCATAGTCAGCCTGTGTCTTTTCTTCACTACATGTGACTGACATCAAAATGGTTGGCAGGTATATATGGGGTGTCTTTTTCTGTAGGCACTAGAAGCCCCATCCTGCCTTCCTTGTGTGTCCCAAACTTTTGGAGAACTCCCAGGAGCTCCCATTGCTCAACACCTCTGGAAACCAGAGTAGTTTTGCCTGCACAAAAAATGCAGGATCAGAGCCAATTGAAACTAAGAAGATTTGCCTTTTTAAAAAAAAAACCCAGCAGAAAGTATATGTCCTTCCCGAAACCTGTAGATATTGTGAAAGGGGGAAAGAGTAAGGCTAAATTCTTACACCAGGGGGAAGAAATTGGCAAATTTCTTTGACCCTCCTTAGTTTTAAGTTTCCCCACTTAAATTGGAGGTTGTTGTGAAGATTAATGATTTAACATTGTGAAACTCATTGAGATAAAATCTTAGTCTTGAAGTTGCTAGAGATGTGCAATATACTGTTATTCTTCACTCATGCTGGCTACTGAAGCACCAAGCCTGTCATTTTCTTTAGGGCCTGTTTAACGTGAATGGAAGTTTTGTCATTGACTTTGGGGGAAAAGGTTCAGCTCCTAAGATCCTAAGTCTTTGGTATGCCCTCTGCCCCTCTCTAGCAAGATCACTTTTTCAGAAGTGTTCCAGTTTTCTCATTCTGTCCCTCCATAAAATACACAAAGTCCAAAAATATTTTGGCGAGGACTAAAATCTAATAGCTTTCAAATGGTGGGAGTAGACAGTGGGCTTAAATCAAACCCATTATCCATACCCCAGACTTTGAGGGGAACTGGAGTAGAATCTATACCTACGTATGGATTGACATTTGACATCTCTCTCTTTGTCATGGATCAAAACTTCAAATATGGAGACTCCAGCTTTTGAGTGTTTGAAATCTAGATACAATTTGACCCTGAGTTTTGCAGCTTTTCCCTATTGGTAGTTGGCCCATAAAATTGTGGGGGGTTGGCAAGAACCCAGGGAGGTGAAAGCTTGCACACTGTGTGACAAAAGCTCCTAAGCAGAAGAGGCATTTACACTAAGTAATATAACAGAAGTGACCACTTTAAGAGCAAAGACAGTATCTGAATCTGTACACATGCAGGAACCATTTCCCAGCAAGCATTGTGCCATGATATTATTAAATTAGAAATCAGTACACTCAGTTGCCCCCTTCAACACCTGATATATGGTATACAAATCTGAGGAACTTGAATGAACGATGGTTTGTTCATAAGTAACTGTGGGGAAGCTGGAAAAAGGGGAAGAGAAATCATGGCACAGAGAAGAGGAAATGCTTGTTGTTTAGCATGCAAGAGCTAATTGATGATTTATGCACCTGGGTGTTGCAACAATTCCTGTAATATTTTACTTTAGTTGTTTCTATTCCCTTAGTGCATGTATTATCATATATTCAGATCTATATTTTAACCTACATGTTGAGAAGGCACTTTGGACAGATCCACAGCTGATGCAAGTGGGTCTAGCTCTGACTTCAGAGGAGCTACACACTGATTCACGCCAGCTGAGGATCTGCCTCTAAACTTCTTCTGAAAAACACTATTTTTTAAAATGGGCTATATTCAGCCACATGGGCCAGCTGCACCAGAGAGGGGCTTCACCGGGAAGCCAATTTTAAGCCATAATTTCATAGCAGCCTCTCCAGCAGCAGCTGCCTAAGACAGGAACTATGGGTCTGTCTACACTGTAATCAGGAGATGTGGTTGCAGCTTATGTAGGCATACCCAAGCAAGCTTTGATCTACGGGTGGTTTGTTTGTATGTGATAGTGGAGAAGCTGGAAAGGGTAACAGAAACCCTAGCCCTGAGAGGAGAGGATGGGATGCTGTGTACATGCTTGAGCAGCCAGCCTCTGCCACCCCCCCTATGCTACCACAGCTATCCTGCTATTGTTACTCGAGTTAGCTTTGATCTAGTTCGAGGAAAGCTATCTCGGATATGTCTACATGTGCTGCAATCACACCTCTTTATTGCAGTGGAGACATACCTTAAACTGGACTGCTCCCCATCCCAACCAGCCTCGCTTTAGTCCTTCCTGGGGAAGCCCTGCCCAATTTGGGGATTTTATCCTCTAGACCTGAGCACTTCAGTGAAGCAACAGCTGCAGGAGGCTTACACTGCTGAGTCCCCTCTCCTGGTAGTGGACAGGAACCCATGATCTGAGTTCGCCCTATGTCTTGAAGGCGGATGAAGTTTTCTGCTCTCAAAGGAGAAATGCAAAGCACCAAACTAATATTTAGCGCCAGCTTGTGAGATACTTACTGTTAGTATGAGAGTAACAGAACAATGTAACTTGATTTCAATGTAATGCTTTTTCTGCTTTATGGACCTGAATGAAAACTGCCTGTAGTCAGTGGGAATTTGGGGAAATTCTATGGCCTGTACTATATAGAAGGCCTGATTAAATTATTACAATGGTCTTAGAATCTATGAATCTGTGAGTCTTTTCACTTACTTCAGTGAGTATCTTCCTATCTCTAGCTGTCTGCCTTGAATACTCAGTCTCTGACCCAGGCCCTCAGAAGTAATTAGGGTCCCAGTTCCTATTGACTTCAGCAGAAATGAAATCAATAGGAGGTAGACAACCACATCCCATTGAGGATCTGGGCCAATCCCTATACAGAAATGACAAAGCCCATAGGAGATAGGGAGCTAATGCAAATGTATATTTACTATTATAGCTTAGAATACATAGTTTATTGTTCAACGCTTATCAGTGTTTTTCTAGGGTTGAAAGTCTCTTTTGTGCCATGTAACACACTAGCACAAAGTTTAATAAAATGTTTAGCTTAAAGTGTGGTTATGGTCTGAAATGTGACCATCTTTTTCCTCAAAAGTTCTGCTCCCTCTGTGTTTTTAGAGTCAGATCTGCTGACTTTAACCAAAAATATTTTACTATGTTTTTACTTCCATTAGCACTGAAAACCTAACACAATTTTGAGCAAGGGAGCTGGATTCTCTTCAAGGTCTCTGATCCTCCACAGGATTCAGTGGCTCATGCTGGGCCAAAGTCTGCCGAATTTAGTGGGGACAGTGGGCTTGGCCCGGGGCAAAGGAAGGCAGCATTTTGCTGACAGAATCTCTTACAGGTGGTGGTGCACGAACCAGAAAGCTTTATCTTTTGGATCTCATGGTGAGACCGTGGCTGGTAAGAGGGGAAAATCTTTATACCTGAGCATATTTGATCTGGAAAGCATGGTCCCACAATAAATACAGAATCCCACAATGCCATTTTTAGCATCACTTTTCAGAGCAGAACTACAAGGTCTAAACTACAGTTAGAATGTTTTCACAACTGCCTTTGCACATTCCCACTTTGCCTTTGGGAATTAATTAAGATGTTCTTTCCAGTGCACGGAATCATATTACAAGGTAGCAAACCCTGTAATAAAGACTTGTCCACATGACAACCAAACTGCTTTCAGCAGTGTTTTACAAGTACCATGTTTGTGACCACATCCCATAGGAGGGTGTTTTGAACACAGTTTTAAAATTATTTTTAAAAGTTAATTGCTTTTACTTTACTCTCCTTAAAACAGTTTAAAAGTTGTAGGATGAAAAGAAGCTTACACATTAAGATTCTAAATATAAGTTTAACATATTCAATGTGCATATAAAGAAACCAAGTAGTTCTTACAGGGAAAATGGCTGGTTTACATTTAAAAAGTAATCAATAAACAAATTATGCAGGGAGCAGGAACTATGGAAAGATCTGGAATAAATAATTACAAGAATTGTATCAATCTATATTTCAGGTTAAAGAGTGAAATTTCTTGCTGTTGTATGATCTTCTGTAGAATGGTGTGCTTTAGATGGGATAGCAGTTTATTGGTTTAGTAGTAGTCACAAACTCAGTAACTAGTATTTGTCTTTCCACAGCTCTAATTCTCAGTATGTGTATTACCATTTTGTATGTTATGAGTGTTATAAATCTATTTTTCTTCCTGTGCATCATTATAATAACTGGGTCTATAAATGGGTTTGCTCTTTAAGCCTGTCTGCTATCTGGAAAAATTCAGAAGTCCAGACCAGTGACTCGGTGCTGGTAGGTGAATGTTGTGACCTTGAGTCATCTCAGGATCTCAATGAGATATTTGTTGAGTTCAATCCACAAACAGTGGGAAAATTCTGGTTTCAAGTACCGGGCTTGTTGTTCACCAGAGATTATATTTAAAAGACACCAAGTGCTTCACCAGTAATAGATTTATGTCCAGTTAAGGAGGGAGGATCTCAAACTGGTACATTATGGAAAGCAATCATAATAATAGCTGCAAAAAGAATGCAATTTGGCATTCTACCAAGCTATTAGGCTAAACCCTTTAAAAGTGAACAATTCTGCTAAAGTTATAATACCTGGTGATCTGAAATGTCCCAGAAGAACTTTCAAAATGGATCATTGAAGAAATGGCAGACTGTTCATTTGGTAGAAAATGTAGTTGAGCAGGAAACACAGGTTAATATGGTTCAGATTGTGTCAGTGAAGTAAAACAATTACTACATCTGTAAAATTTGGTGCATCAATATCATGCCACTGTAGTGACTGTACCCCAGCATAACTCAGGACTGCAGTTTGAAGGGAGAGGTTTTGATTCAGACATATAGTGAGAGAATAGAAGAGGAGTTTAAAAAATCATTAATATCATTATTGTAATCAAACTTATGCTGTAAAACAGAGGACTGGCTGTTCATATATACTGACTAAGTGGCTGTATTGGTTTTAGCTCTATAGTTTTCTACTCCTTTGTAGCAGATTTCCCTCAGTTTTTCAATTGAAGCTTTACCTCATTTCTCTTGGGAATACTAAAGGGCAGATATGTGGAGCAAACATGCATAGAGGAAAAACTCCTCCTCTAAACTATGCGTTCAGGAAGGCAGAGATGACACTTGCCCCGTCAAGGCAGATCTTGATGTGGGATCATAGAATTTGAAGGTTGCAGTGAAAGAAATGAAGGACACAGTCACAAAAAAGTAGACTTGGTGCATAAAATATTAGATAACAGTATATTGTCTGCTGTATAGAGTGAAATACAGACATTCTTAAAAGTTTCAGAATGCAGGAAGTCATGTACTCCATTCTATTTAGGTTCTTACATGACATCCTCACTGAAGTATTTGATCACATTCGATTTAGAGGACACTCTGGCTATAGAGGCAACTTTAATAGCTGTAATTAGAATTTTTCTAAGAAATCACTTGAAGAGAAAGTACAAGAACTAGAAAATAAGGCAAAGGCAAATATCCGAGAATAATGAGTATATCAGAGGAACCGGATCTGAGGAAATGACTCCTTTATTTACTCAGTGCTGAGCTGATCTTCTTGGCCATGCTTTGTCCCTTAAACTGAACTATCTTCAGTGGACAGAAGCAATATGATTCAGAGAGACTGCATCCGGTCAGATAACTTTCATTTCTTGTGCAAAGTCCAGTTTAGTAATAAAAGCCATGTTTCTGATAAGCAGGTATTTGTCATTAACTAAATCAACATATATTCTAGTTACCACCAACACTCTGAAAGAGGCAGTATATTTATTTTTAAATCTATCAAAAGTAAACAATACTGAAACTGAAACAACACAAGTTTCAACCAGCTAGTCTTTCCAGCTAACTGGTTTTTCATTTTAGTCCTTATTAATTTGCTTATGGTGCTGTAATTCAGGGCGCTGGCTAAGGGAGATGGTCCTGTTAGTTCAAGATCAACTGATATAACTTTGTTGCTGTCAGTCTAAGTCCACTCTGTATGTTTGTGTGATAGAGATATCGCAAGTTTTCTCCCTTTCCCTGGACTTCAGCCAGCAGGATGGCATGCTTCATTGAAATCATTGACCCAAGGTTTTGCATGGATGTCTGAGAATTCATGCTACAGTGTCAGCCATGTGTTCACTGTCATGTCTGGGTCTGGTCTGAATACCCTTGTTGGGTGAGCCAATAGGGATACCAACTTTGGCTGGACGAATTCCTGAAGGTTTCATCACATGACATTATTTTTAATTTCTGGAGACTCCAGGACAATCCTGGAAGGTTGGCAACCCTATGAGCCAACCATCCACTTAGACATCTCGATGGAGGGACTAGACCATTCTGCTCTAGAACTGTTTTTTTAAAAAAAAATTTTAGATGGCCTTGTGGAGTATTGTGATCTCCTATCAGTGTTGAGAAGTGTCCGATCTTCGCGTCCAGCCAGGAAGATAATCAGTTAAGCCCCCCTGCTCTTTGTTCCCTGGCTGCCCCCCTCCCGAGACCACCCACCCTAACTACCCCCTGAACCGCACCACCTAAGCCCCCCTTTACTTATTGTGTTCAGCTGGGTGCTCCACCCTGAGTGCAGGGCCCCGCGGCTCTGCCCGGTGGGGCTCTGCTCCGCCCACCAGGTGCCCCGGGAGCACGGGGCCCCGCGGCTGGCGGCCTACTGCACTCCGCCCGTCCTCCACCCTGGCTGAGCTCGCGGGCCGGATAAAAATGGCCAGCAGGCATATGACTTGCAGGCCGCAGTTTGCCCACCTCTGCCCTAAGAGAAGGTCATCAATCACTATGGGCCAAGTTAGGGAAGCAGCACACAGTCCAACTTGGGGTGCTGTGCAGTAGATTCCTCTGGGGGAACAACAAGTAAAAAGATTTTCCCTCCAGTCTGCAAAGAAAAAACAGATTTTCTTGGAAGGTGGAAAGGGGAGAACACTTGCATCTGAAGGTGACCTTTGATGGTTTGGGTAATCTATGCACAATGTGTGAATTCTCTTGGATTCTTAATTCTTTTTCTAGATCTATATCGAACTCCATTTCGAGTGTAAGGCTAGTCTGCCTTCTCTGTTGTCTTTTTACCTCTATTTTGGGATGAAATTCCAAGAGGCTAATACTAAAGGGCTGATCTTGGTTGTCTTCTCGTCAAATGGAAGGTGAACAAACCTATAAAATTGTTCCTGGCAGATGAGCTAGTAACCAGGCAGTGGGCTAGCTAGGGAGGGACACTGAATATCTGACAAAGCTGATCTGGGGTGGGGTGGGGTGGGGTGGGGGGAAGGTGTGTGTGTCACATGACACAGGGAACTGAGACTATATAAAAGGGGGATTCTCTCACCAGCCATGTTAGAGGGAGGGAGAAGTGGAGCAGAAGCAGAAAGCAAGGCCTAAGGGCTGTGATCTAAGACCAAACAATGCTCCACACTGGTGAGGAAACTGAGACAAGGAATCATTTACAGGTGTTTTATTGTTTTCTCTGAATCAGTATCTCTGTTGTGCTATCTCAATTACAGAGTAAACTGTTTCAGTATCCCTTTTGCAAAGCCCGTGTGTTATGTGCTTCAACTCTCATGTGTCCCTGGAGAGGTCATTTGTAAAGCAGTGTGCTTAAGGTGGAAGCTCTAAGAAAGGGGGCACATAAGCAAGCAGGGTGTCACGGGGATCAACACGGCTGGTCCTGGTGACCTATGGCAGCTGCACTGTGAGGTCTCACTTCTGTGAAGAGATAACAGACAAAGTCATGCCAAAGAGTGGGCCCCGCAGAAAGTGACAGTGCTGGAGCCTTCCCAGACCAAGTGAATCTTAAGAGCACAGAATGTGGGACACAAACATAATGGTCTTTTAAGGGTCTACCAGAGCGGTTCAGACATCTCTGTGACAGACCCTATAAGTTGAAACCGTGCTCTGCACGTCAACTCCCCCACTGCCACGAGGGTGATTTCAGCCCTGGAAGGGGAGACCCTGGCTCCATAACCAACTGTACTTCTGGGAGGGTGTGGGGCAGAAGTGCCTGAGGAAAGTAAGAAAAATGAGTGGGGGGGGGGGAGAGGGGAGAGAAATGTCTGGCATATGGAAAAGGAAAAAAACAGCAGAGAAAAGCATTTTTATCTTTAAGTTTCTAAGTGGAGGATTACAAACAAGACAGAATTTATTTAAAAACAAAAAAAGCAACTCTCTGCTAAAGACATATCTCATAAAACCCGGCCGGCAGCCCCCCCACCGGCGCGCTCGGCCCCCAGCTGCGGCTCCGGACAGCTCCGCTCCGCCGTCGGCTTCAGCCCGCCGCCCGCTGCCTCCTCTTCTCACTATTCCTCCTTCTTCCCTCCTTCTCTCCATCCCTCCCTTCTCTCCATCCCCCTTCTCCATCCCTCCCTTCCTCCCTGCTCTCTCCCTCCGTCCGCTGCCTCCTCTCACTCCCTCCATCCCTTCTCTCTATCCCCTTCATCCCTTCCTTCCTCCCTTCTCTCTATCCCTCCATCCCTCTCTTCCTTCTCTCTATCTCCCTTCTAGATCCCTCCCTTCCTCCCTTCTCTCTCTCCCTCCGTCCACTGCCTCCTCTTCCATCTCCCTTCTCTCCATCCCTCCTTCTCGCTGTCCCTTGCCTCCTCCATCCCCCCTGCTCCCTACCCCATCTCTTCTCTCATCCATCCATCCATCCTCTCCCTTCTCACCTTCGTGCCTTCTCTTCCTCCGTCCCCTGCATCCTCTTCATCCCTCATCCCCCCTTCTCTCTCTCCCTCCATCCTCTTCATCCCCCATCCCTGTTCTGCTTATTCCTCCATCCATCCCCCCCAGTCCCCCCTCTGCCTCCCCCTGCCCGGCGCTGGGGGGCCCAGGTGGGGCCATGGCGCTGGTCACCTCGCCCACCGAGCTGGAGTGCCTGGCCAAGCCGCTGTTCTGCCGCAAGGGGGCGCTGCACCAGAAGGTGATCCACGTGGTCAAGAGCCACAAAGTCACCACACGCTTGTGCAAGCAGCCCACGTTCTGCAGCCACTGCACCGACCTCATCCGGTGAGACCCCCCTAGAGCCCCCCCAGCGCTCCTCAGCCCACATTCTGCAGCCATTGCACCGACTTCATCTGGTGAGACCCCCCTGGGACCTAGAGCCCCCCCAGACTGCCCAGAGCCCCTCTAGAGCCCCCCAGAGCCCCCAACCACCCCCCAGCGCCCCTCAGCCCAGGTTCTGCAGCCACTGCACCGATTTCATCTGGTGAGACCCCCCCCCCCCCCAACCCCCTCCCGTTTTTGCCATCCCAATGTCCCGTTTTTGTCTCAAGGAAATACGGTCAGCCTAAGTTTGTAGAGACAGGGAATAGTACATGTGGAACACCAGGCGAGAATGCAGAATGCATGCTAATGCATCAAAACAGTCTCCCTGAAGCTTTGTAAGCCTGGAAAATCCTTCCACAACATAACTACCAGTTCCCATAGGGCTTGCCTATATCCTTCTGGAAAAAGCCCATCAGAACCAAATAGAAAATGATTATTTTTTTCTAAAGACTTTTTGAACTGTTAGAATTGAATAGAGAATGACATCCCTGCTACAGAATGGTTCAAAAAAAAGCCCAAACCAGGCCCCTACCTTATCATCACTAATTAGTAAATTCTGTAGGTTTTTACAGTACAGTAATTACTACAGAATCTTAAGGGTTTCAATCCCTATAAACTCTTAAAGGGCTTTTCCACAATAGCAGAGTCAAACTTACTTCAGGGTAGCGTTGTGGAGAATATAAGCCAGGGTAGAATTTGGCCCTTTAAATGCAAAGGATGAATTCAAAGAGTACAACTATGATTAAATGAATAAAACAGAACAAAACAACAGGCATTTTCTCCCAAGGTAAACTGTGAATCATTTTACACTAGTCTGCAGGTGACCTAAAAAGTCTGTTCTCCAGTTTCTAGGGCCAAACTCTCCTCTCACTTATAACCTCTGCTAGCTTAATGAACTCATTGGGGGTGCCCAGGTCAGAATCTAGTGCTGTTATTAGGATTCTCATCCTGCCCCTCCTCCCCCATATTCAAGGAGTAACAGTATAATTTCAATCTGAATAATATTTAATTTACACTCAGGAAAATACCAACAAGAAAGAACAAAGGTAAAGTTTCCACGAGAGTGTCTCTTCTCCATAAGCTGTTGCAGCTCTGAAGGCAAAGCGGCTGCTGCCACTGCTCACAGGCAGACTTAAGTATTTTCAAAGCTGGCATTCACCAAAAACAAAGAAGTCACAGTTCCATAGCTAAATGCAGCAAATTTACTATTTATAAACCTTACACGCATATGGCACAGGTGATTCTCAACCTTTCCAGACTACTGTACCCCTTTCAGGAGTCTGATTTGTCTAGCTCACCCCAAGTTTCACTCCCTTAAAAACTACTTGCTTACAAAATCAGACATAAAAATACAAAAGGGTCACAGCACACTATTACTGAAAAATGTCTTACTTTCTCATTTTTTACTATATAAATATAAAATAAAAATATAAATATGGTACTGACATTTCAGCGTATAGCATGTAGAGCAGTATAAACAAGCGATTGTATGAAATTTTAGTTTGTAGTGACTTTGTTAGTGCTTTTTATGTAGCCTATTGTAAAACTAGGCAAATACCTAGATAAGCTGAAGTACCCGCTGGAGGATCTCTGCATACCCCTGGGGTACATGTACCCCTGATTGGGAACCACTGGCATAGGATATTTACAAATGTTTGTCACTCACCAGTATTTTACTGTGCCATGTCTGATGTTTGGCCCCATGCTTCCCAGGCTATGCTATGGATTAAGCTTATCAGCCTGTGAGAAGAAGGGAGAACTTCACATTGTTCCCACGATTCCCTCGGCCTGGCTGAAAATTGGTGCTGACAGGCCCTGGAATTTTGAGCATTAACTGTGACAACAAACAGATTTATACAAAACAAAACTACTGTTTCAATTAGAGAGTACATGTTATTTCATTGCAATATGCTCCTTGGTGTTTTGCTCACTAAGCAGGATGACCTCCCCTCTGAATATGTCGAAGGAGTCAATATCCATGGACTTCCACAGCCTGCACAGCTCAGAAAGCAGAAAACAGACACCATGGGCCAAGCAGGCTGATGCAGTTGAAGAGAGATGTTTGGTGCTCAAAACAAGGGTTATAAAAGCTTATAAAAAACACAAAACACATTTACAAAATGTCTAGGAAACAAATTTTTCTGCATTTCTGCATTGGATTCAGGGAATGTGGACCAGCACTGACAACCCCAACTGTTCAAAAGTCATGAGTGAGGCCCTCCAAAACCTTGACATTGATGTAAAAAATCGTGAGATTTTTAAAATACATTTTTGGTTCTTTCTCTTGCACTCTGGAGTCAGAGGCATTCAAGTTTACATCTTCCACCTCTTTTCCCCATAGCCAGACATGCCAACTCTCGCAAATTTATTGTGAGAAATGCAATTTCTAAGTAAAGTTGAGCCTGACTCATGATCTCGCAATAGAGCTCTCAAATGTCAGGGGCTTGGGGGTGGGGAGGTTCAGTCGCAAGATTATAAGTGAGGTTTAATTTTCCTTAGAAATCACTGTCAGCCCTGGGTGGCTGGAGCCTCAGCTGTCAGCCCTGGGCGGCTGCTCCCCTGCCAGTCTGGGAAGTGGGAGAGGGGGCCCTACCGCAGTTCCCCCAGTTCCCCTCAGAGGAGCAGCGGAGATGAGGCTGGGAGGGCTGAACTATGACCTGCAGTCTGCAGGGCGGGGATGGAGTGAGGAGGGTGGGGGCTGGTAGGGTGGGGGGGCTGTATGGATGGTGGTTTCTGAGATGGGGTGAGTGCTGGGAGGGTGAATTAAGGATGATGGAAAGAGGGGTTGAACTGATGGGGTAGTGATGGTGGGGGCTGGGGGAGAGTACCAAGTGGGGCTGAATGAAGAGGGGTTGGATGGGGACAGAACTGATGGGGGACAGGACTAATGGATGGGCAGCAGATGGGCAGATGTGGGAGAGAGACCTCTTGCAGCAGGAGCCAAATCACTCTATCCAGTTCATGTGGGAGAGTGGGCAACACTAATTATCACATGCACACACTCTGGGGAGGGGGAGTTCAAAAATCAAGAGACAGACCTAAAAATACAGTACCGAATAATCTTTTTTAAAAACTGATGATTTTTTGAGCCAATCTCATGATTTTGGGGTCCAACTCATGATTTTTGATCTTTTGAAGTTGGCAATACTGTAACCAGGGGACCAGAAACTTACTTTATTTTACCAACAAAAGCTGAGATATTAAGGTTTTCACATGACTCCCAGGCTTTAAGAAAAACATCTTATTCCATGGCTGCTGGCAAAGCTGGAGGAAGATACTTGGGGCTAGACGATCATAACGTTCACATTTAAGTTTTTGGACCACACTTTTATAATGGGTTTCATTTGTGCTTGCATAGCCATTGACTTGCTCCAATTGAGTGGCGGGGGGAGGGAGGCAGGGGTCCCAGGCCTCCCTTGGGCGGGAGCAGGAGAGCTGGCTTCCGCAGGGGGGTCTGGCCCCAGGCCTCTGAGGGAAGAGGCAGAGGGGAACCATCCCTCAACATTCATTGTTGGTGTGGCTGGGGCTGGGGTGCTGCACTTCCTGCCGCTGGTGAGTACAGGCCCGGCCCTGCTGCTAAGCTCAGGGGAGTGGGGGCGGGGCTGGGGCAGAGCAGTGGCAGGGGCCCTGGGGTAGAGCTGGAGCAGGGGTTGCAGCAGTACTCAGCTGCTCAGGACACCAGGAAATTTGGTGCCCCACTCAGCTGCGTACTTCGCGTATGGGTAAGGCCGGCCCTGCTCATTCAGCACAGTCTGTATGTCTGACTTTACCTAGGTGAATAAGCCCATTGACGTCAATGGAACTACTCCCTTAGACACAGATGCTGTAGAGCAGTGGCTCTCAACCTTTCCAGACTTCTGTACCCCTTTCAGAAGTCTGATCTGTCTAGCTTACCCCAAGTTTCACTCACTTAAAAACTACTTGCTTACAAAATCAGACATAAAGATATAAAAATGTCACCGCACACTATGGGCTGGTCTTCACTACCCACCAGATCGGCGGGTAGCGATCGATCTGTTAGCGATCGATTTCTCGCGTCTGGTGAAGACGCAAGAAATCGATTGTCTGCGGCACCCCCGTCGACTCTGGAAGTCCAGCTTGCCAGGAGGCGCAAGCTGGAGTCGACAGGGGAGCACGCCACCAACTGCCACCGGCATGAGGATGGCAGGTAAGTTGGCTGGAGATATGCAAACTTCAGCTACGTGGTTCACGTAGCTGAAGTTGCGTATCTGCAGTTGATCCCCCCTATAGTGAAGACCAGCTCTATTACTGAAAAATTGCTGGCTTTCTCATTTTTACCATTTGATTATAAAATAGATCAATTGGAATATAAATATCGTACTTACATTTTGTATTTAGCCTCCTAACATCCGTTGAAATCAATGGAAATTAGGAGTCTGAATAACATTCAGGATGTGGATTTTGTGCTAAACATCATCACTCTTTTAGTTAAAGATTTCGGAAATACAACTGACTAACAGCTGATCCCAAAAATGGCAAGTCGAAGCCTTTTTAAAGGGGGTCGGAGCTACAAATGATCTCATATAATTTATTTCTTCCAAAAGAGGAAATACACACTCACCTTAACACAACGTACTTGCTTTTGAATATATTTTTATATTGCAAGTTACAGGAAATTAAATAGTGCTTCACATTTTTTTCTAGCAGCAACACCACAATAAATTCCAAATTGGCAAACTTTCACCACAAATTCAAATAGGAAATTAACAATTCTGCAGCTATAATGGTTTTGTAATAAATGCTAATGGACAATAAAACTGAGGGCTGAGGAAATCATGTCTCTTTGATATCTGAACATAGCAAAACATATTAAAAGTTACAAGCAAATAAAAATGAAGCCTGATGGTTAGTGGATTTGTGATCAAATTGTACTTTGCTTGTATCCTTGCATCATCTCTTCCTGGGGATCTTTTGAATTGTTCTAATCTAATGGGTGTGGGCATTTCAGGCATTTCATTCTGCCTGAATGCTGTGTGTGTTTCAGCTGCCGTTGGTCTGTTTCCAGGATATTTTAATGGAACCATATTTTGTCCCTGTTATTGTATTTACAGTGACATGTTGAAATGACTGAAAATACCCTTAGGGACTGTGAGACACATATAGGATTTTCCCTCCCCTGGAGATAATATAAGCAAACAAGCAAAATACAGTTTTATCACAATCCCACGAGAATTGGAGTTGATTTACCACTCCAGAGGCAACAAAAAGATAGTTCAGTCTCTGTGACCATTCAGTCCTGTTTTTCTCTGCTGACACTGACAGTAAAGATGTCAGTTAACAACTGTTCACTGCGAACTGGACTGACATTCAAATTTGTAACAGTTAGGACATCTACAAGACTATTCGCTTTCAGTGACTAGTGATCTGGGTTGGATTTGAATCAGCAGTTTAGAGGTGAAAGGCTCTATGTCCCATTTCTAATCCCATGAGGTATTGGGTCCTACAGTGCTCCATTTTTTTAAATTAGAATTTTGCAAAAAAAAACCCATCTGGTATGTATCATTAATATTAAATGTTGTTTTAAGGACTTAACTTATTAGTATAATAATACTCTGCATTGTGTTCAGAATATCAGTTAACAGATTTATAGATTTTTAAGACTATAAGGGACCACTAGAGTTTAGACAATCTAATCTGATCTCCTATATAATGCATGCCAAAGAATTTCACCCAGCATTGAGCCCAACTTGTGTTTGACTATAGAGTATATCTTCCAGAAAGGCATCCAATCTCAATTTGAAAACATGAGTTTGTTCAAATGGTCAGTCACCTTCAACATTAGAAACAGTATATTTGCTAAGTACGTACAGAGATATGTACGATATCTTTATATTTTAAATATACAGTTTCTCTTGATGTCATTTGCCCCCAATTCGCCAAGGTACTTTTGCATATGAGTAGTTCCATTGACGTCAATGGGCCTATTCACCTTCGTAAAGTCACACATACAGACTGTGCTGAATGAGCAGGGCCGGGCTTACCCATATGCAAAGTATGCAGCTGCGTGGGGCACCAAATTTCCTGCTGTCCTGCGCAGCTGCGTGCTGCTGCAACCCCTGCTCCAGCTCTTCCCCAGAGCCCCCACCACTGCTCTGTCTGAAGGCCTAATCTAATGCCTATTGACCTCAAGGGAAAGACTCCCACTGACTTCAATGGGCATTGGATCAGGCTCTGAATAGAGCTGACATATTTTGCAAAATCACTGTTGCTTATGTGATAAACCTTAGAGATAATGCCTATTAGGTTCCTAAGAGAGAGTGAATGAATGATAGATGAAATGCTGCCCTCTTATGGTTCTATAAACAAATGTGTGCCCATAACAAATTAGAAAATGTAAAAGCACCTATTCTAAATTTTATTTTGTTTTTGAATGTAGGCTAATAGATGCTGATCTACAATGCTTTGGCTTGTATATGGCACTGTCAGTCAATAGGCTTAATTGTCATAGCGGATGGCACCAGGGAAAGATCTCATTATTGAGCCCAAATAAGGAGCTTGTTCTGGGTGATAACACCCACTGCACAGGAAATACGTACGGTTCACTATAGGTAGGGCCCTACCAAATTCATGGAAATGCATGAAAAACGCATCACGGACTGTGAAATCTGGTCTTTTGTGTGCTTTCCCCCTGTACTATGCAGATTTCATGGGGGAGACCAGTGTTTCTCAAATTGGGGGTCCTGACCCATAAAGGAGTTGCAGGGGGTTAGGGTTAAGGTTAATTAAAGGGGATCGTGGTATTGTCACCCTTATTTCTATGCTGACTTCAGAGCTGGGCAGCTGAAGAGCGGCAGCTGCTGGCCAGGCGCCCAGCTCTGAAAGCAGTGCCCCACCAGCAGCGGTACAAAAGTAAGGGTGGCAGTACCATACCATGCCACTCGTATTTCTGCGCTGCTGCCTTTAGAGATGGGTGGCAGGAGAGAGGTGGCTGCTAACTGAGGGCCCAGCTCTGAAGGCAGCAGCATAGAAGTAAGGGTGGTAATACTGTACCACACCATCTTTGCTTCTGCGTTGCTCGTAGTTGTGGCTCTGCTTTCAGAGCTGGGCTCCTGGCCAGCAGTCAGCTCTGAAGGTAGGCTAAGGGCTGGTCTTCACTATGGGGGTGGGGGGAGGGAATCGACTGGAGATACGCAACTTCAGCTATGTGAATCACGTAGCTGAAGTTTGCGTATCTCCAGCCAACTTACCTGCCGTCCTCACGGCGGTGGCAGTCGGCAGTGTGCTCCCCCGTCGACTCCAGCTCACGTCTCCCGGCAAGCTGGAGTTCCGGAGTTGACAGGGGAGCTGCAGGCAATTGATTTCTCGCATCTTCACCAGACGCGAGAAATCAATCACCAAAAGATTGATCGCTACCCGCTGATCCGGCAGGTAGTGAAGACAAGCCCTAATAGATGCTGATCCACAGACTGCCCACCCAGGGGTAGATTTACCCAAAGAGTAAATATTGACTGGAAAGTTTGGCAAATTAGATAAATTAGAGTAATTTATCAATATTCTTAGGTGGCAACATTCCATTTTGGAAATCAAATGTTGCTTTGTTTCTCTTTGGGCTGACTAAAGTCACTTTATTGGCTCTGAAATTTTGGGGGTCTAATCATGCAAATACTTGGAAGGTAGTGTAGTGCTTGGTACCATTAATTTTTCCCGCTTGTTGCATGACTGACTGTATGATGAGAGGGCCAAAACCTAGTTTCATAGGGTTTTTTATGGAAGGAGGGATAGGAGCTCACTGAGCAGGACTTTAAAGGGATTATTCTTGACAGTTCAATATTGTAGACCCTCGGCTGCTTTTGTATTTGATCTAAATGAAGAAGCATTAAAACATTCAGCAACATACGAAGATAGATGCTTGGCATGAAGCTAACCTAAATTGTGGCAGAGATTCCTGTTTAGGGTGACCAAATGTCCTGATTTGATATGGATAGTCCTGATATTTGGGACTTTTTCTTATGTAAGCTCCTATTACCCCCTACCCTCTGTCTTGATTTTTCACACTTGCTATCTGGCCACCCTACCCCTGCTGCAGAAGGGAATCTGCTGGTGGATCTGATCCACTGTAGCAACTCCTACACCAGCCTTCTCAGAAACCTTGGTGTGGGTATGTTCAGGGGAAAAGAGACCAAGGCTGAGATGTCCCAATGCCCCAGCAACCCCCAGCTGCCTGAAGGGCTGAGGGAGGTTGACAGCTGTCTGAGCAATCCTGAGCCTGCTCCGAATTATGCTAAATTCTGGGCTGGTGCAGAAGCAGCCATCGTCTCAGTGGTTCCTCTGTGCCATCCAGCTGCACTCTTAGACACTGCTGAGAATAAGGCCTTTTATTGTCCCCGCCAGCAGTTGAAATTTCACATTCTGAAGCATAACTTCAAAGGGAAAGACACAGTGTGGTGTTGTCCTCGGAAGAGAATTCTGCATCTAATTATTTTTATGTAAGGAGACCGTGGGGCCATAGTACAGTGTGACCTCATAGACCCTGTGCTCACTCATGTCCCACATACTGCACAGTTCCTTATGAGTAAAACCATGAAAGCAACCACATCAAGATGTTTTGACCATTGAGGGCTTCCAGGAAACATTATTACCCACGGTTTTCTGTCACTTCCTTACTAGAAATAACCAACTTCTGCCTTGGCTAACTGCTAAAATATATGTAGCTGAAAGAAAGATTAAAATAAAACTAGTCATTTTATTCAGAGGTTCATAGATTTTAAGGTCAGGAGGGACATTAACTCATCTAGTCTGATCTCCTCTAGCCATAACTTTTCACCCAGTTACTGAGCCCAGTAATTTGTGTTTGACGGAAGCAGGGCCGGCGACAGAAATTTTGGGGCCCCCTACTGTGAGCATTTGGGGGGCCCCCCGTCAGCGTTTGGGGCTCCCCTCAGCATTTGGGGGCCCCCCCGCCTCCCCCTCCCCCACGCAAAGGGCTGGAGCCCCCTTCCCCCCCCCGCACAAAGGGCTGGAGCCCCCTCCCCCCGCACAAAGGGCTGGCCCGGCTTTTTCACGTGGGCGGGGGAGTCGCATGCAGCCGGGGAGCGGGAGGGGCGCGCCCGGCCACTCAGCTGAAGCCGCCAGCATGAAGGGTAGCAGGAAGCTACCAGGAAGCGGATCGCAGCGCCGGACACAGCCGCGGAAAGAGCGGCCAGCGTGGATAACCAAGGGTAGAGCTGTACCGGTCTCCCGACTTCAGGGGGCCCCCCCTGAAGTCGGGGGCCCGGTACAGCTCTACCCGTTGTACCACCCTGTCGCCAGCCCTGGACGGAAGCATATCTTCCAGAAAGGCAGCCAGTCTTGGGGTTTGTCTACACTTCAAGCTGGGGGCATGATTCGGACTGAGCTAGTGCACTAAAAATGGTATGTAGCTGCAGCAGCATGATCCGTGAGAGGGACTAGCCGCCCTGAGTACAGACTGAGAGTCTCAGGTGGGTTGGCTAGCTCCTCCTACTGCTTGCGCTGCCACAGCTACATTATTTTTAATATGCTAGTTCAATCTGAGCTCTTGTGAGTATGTCTCCTCTAGTTGGGAATCACATCCCCAGCTCAAAGTAAAGACATACCCTTTATGTGAAGACTTGAAAGATGGAGGATACACCACTTACTTTGGGAGCTTGTTCCACTGGTTAATCACCGTCACTGTTAAAAATGTGTCTTATTTCTAATGTGAATTTGTTGGGCTTTAACTTCCAGACGTTTGTTCTTGTTATCACTTTGTGGACAGGATATTTCCATTCATTTCATAGATTTAGGATCTCCCCACAGGTGTTTCTTATGAGGCTTTTTTATTGGAATTTAAGCATTTGTTCTATAAAATGGTCTTTCTTGTTATTAGTTGTGAGTATAGTGCATCACAATGTACTATAAAATAAGTTGCTGTTCTCTTGTGGGGCGTGCGAACAGATGGAACACTTGCCCTAAGAGAAAAGTTCCCCTCACTCTCTGTCATTAAGCATGTGACTAATCCACTCTTTAATATTGTGTCCGGCGCTAGACCAAATATTAGGCTGTACATTTTGTTGGATGCTATATATGAATCTGAATAATACCAATCACATTTTAAAAATGCCTGGCTTATGGCTAGATTATAATCTTAGAAGGGGCAGGCCAGTGAACAAACCATAACTGAGTGTCTATAAGGTGCTACAAGACTCTTTGTTGCTTTTGAAGATCCAGACTAACACGGCTACCCTTCTGATACTACAGATCCTTAATTTACCTTAATGATAAGCCTTTCGTTATTTAAATCACCGTGCCTCTGTTTACAAAAAAACAAGGAGTCCTTGTGGCACGTTGGAGACTAACAAATTTATTTGGGCATTAGCTTTTGTGGGCTAAAACCCACTTCATCAGATGCATGGAGTGCAAAATACAGTTGCTCCCCTAACACCCTGCCATGATAATATGTTATTGCTAACTCCCCAGGAACTCCCTGGAACTCCCTACATGGCCCTGAATATGTTGCATACTGCCAGAAAACAAACAAATCTTAAATATGCTCTGTGATGATCCCTTCCTAGAATGGCTGTGTGTCTGCATTGGAGGTAATACATCTTCTCAGCCAACGGTTGCACATGTAAGACTATGTCTACACTATGGGCCTTGCAGTGGCACAGCTGTACTGCTGCAGCTGTGCCACTGTAAAGTCTCCTGTGTAGCTGCTCTAGGCCGATGGAAGAGAGCTCTCCTGCCAGCATAATTAAACCACCCCCAATGAGTGGTGGTAGCTATGTCGGCAGGAGACGCTCCCCTGTAGCACTGTCCACACCAGCTCATTTGTCTGTGAAACTTTTGCTGTGAGCTAGGTAAAACCTTATTAGTAGGTTAAGACCTCATTGAGATTGATACATGTGAACTCACCCTCTAATTAACACCTGTAAGTATATGCCCCCTCCTAGGACAAAATAAATATGTGAACATGCCCAGGAGTTTGTTGCTAAGTAGAAGGTGCCACAGGACTCTTTGTCACTTCTGCAATTCCAGACTAACACGGCTACCTCTCTGATTGTTGCTAAGTAGTGCAGGATTGGGGAGTGAGTCAGAGAGAGGTGAAAAGCAAAAAAGCCAAGTAGTAGCCGGAGAGTACAGTGTGAATCTAGAAAAAGCTAGAGACAGCTTTTGAAGAAACAGCTCTTTTTGTTCTTGGTTCCCCCTGCATTCAGACTTGGACTTGGTACATTCCTTGTAAATAGGTGATATTGTTTCAAAAGATAATACCTGACTATCACCAATTTCAGCTCCCAGCTAGAACATCCCCAGGGCCTCAAACTTTGGCCACTCTGGTTGAAAAGAGGCAACATATTCAATATAGACATGTCACAAATAGCAAGTTAAGTATTAATGAAATTAGGGCTTAAGGAGCTGGGAACTTGGCCTATAGTAAAAACACTGACCAAGGCAACCTGTGTTTGCCACTTAACACATAACTTAACATCAAATCAAATTTACCCACCAGTGGAATCATACTGGTCCATAACCATACTGGTCTAGATAATACTTAGTCCTGCCATGAGTGCAGGGGACTGGACAAGATGACCTCTCAAGGTCCCTTCCAGTTCTATGATTCTATAATCACCTTCTTCGTGTACTGGGCAAAGCTTTGATCCTGTTTGGATCCTCAGCATTTTTCACTGAAGTCTCCCTCAACTGGGGCTCTGTTTATAGTTAAATTCCATCACATGAGACATAAATAAATATACTGTGTTTTACTGAAATTTAACAGTTGCTTTTTAAGGCAACTTCGGGCACAAGTTCCCACCTTTTCTAATTCTCTCCTTAATATTTCCTTACTGGAAAAGCGTCATTGTTGCCTTGGATTCAGATTTGTTTATGCTTGTGCTTTTTCCTATGACCTAGAGGGAAAAAGCAATTTTCAAAGTTCTTTTAGCATTTAGATTCCAGACGTTATTACTTCTGAGAGATCATTGCATGTCCCCAGCCTTGTCACTATGAAGATATTCTTGTACATTATAATAAAGACAACATATATTTTGCAGACTGCACCAATTCCAAACCCTGAAGATTATAACAGTTCATTCTCTGGTTTGTATTTTACATCTGTTTTCTAAGAACTTTAGAGAGAGTAGGGAAAGGATGCATGAGGCTACTTGGCATGTTGACTATTTTTTTTAAATGACAGAGGAAGGTTCCATATGAGACTTGAGAGGTGTTAGAGTTATTGTGAGTAGAATTCAGTACCTGAAAACAGTGACTGTATATTTTTGTACTGAATTTCCATTTCATTTTATTGAAAAGAAGTGGCTGAAAAGAGAAATCACTGAGACACATAAGCCACTAATTATTGTGGCTTAAGATGTATATATACACAAAGACATTACTATATGTTAAATATAAAATGTGCATAATTTAGCCAACATAGCCAATAGAGCTGAGAACATAAGTCACAGCATATAATTTACTCAGAGTAATGTTGTTTAAGGTGCTGTAGAAGTGCAAAGCATTACATCACATTCCATTTGAGACACCTCATGGTTCTGAAAAAATGCTTAATCAGGACATCTCAACAGGAACTTCACCCATCAGTGTAGTTAATCCATCTTCCCAAGAAGCAGTCACTGCCAATGGGAGAAGCAACATAGTTATACCGATATAGCTCTGTAGTGTAGATCTGGCCCAGGACAGGAAACATGTTGGATGCAGGGCTAGGGTAGTTTTTAAAAAAGGTTCTATTCAAAGAGAATTTTTTTAATATGTATACACAATGGACTACAATATCTCGAATGTTTGAAAAAGAAAGCCTCTCCAATCAAAGCACAATGTTAAGTGAGAGGAATTTTTGTATTCAGCAAAGGAAAGAACTCATACTTTCCCCTCTTAATGGATGCAGCGCAGAGTACTGCCCGGAGAGGATGCTGTGGTGTCTTGGTTTTGTTTTAGACATTTTGGACATTCTAACATTGTAGGGACTCATTTACAAAAAGGTTTATTATGGTATATGATTGCTGGAGCATTTATTTCTCCAACCGTTTGGCTGACAGACAGTGTGGTCTTTCTATTATGATCTTATCATGCCATAGTCAGAGGGCAGAGTCCATGGGAAAGGGTGTTCACATGCAGAGCCCATTAAATATTGGTTCCCTGGATAGATATTTATAGACTGTAAGCAAGTCACTCTTTAACCTTCTTTTTGTTAAGATAAATGGAGCAAACTCTTTGAGCACTTCACTATAAGGCAGGATTTCTAATCTTTTAATCATTCTCATGGCACTTCTCTGAACCTTCACCAATTTACCACCATCCTTCTTGAATTGTGGGCACCAGAACTGGGCACAGTATTCCAGCAGCAGTCACACCAGTGCCAAATCCAGAGGTAAAATAACCTTTGTACTCCTATTAATGATTCTCATTTATTAATCCAATTGTCCCATTAGCTTTTTTGATCACGGCATCACAGTAGGTGCCCATGTCCAGCTGATTATCCACCCCATGCCCAGCAGGGCATCTAGATTACTCAACTTATTGCTCATTCAGGGAAAAAATGTAAAATTTATACATAGCGTAAACTTGAGGAGAATGATTAATGTGTTTTGTTTTGCTTTCAGATGGTTACATTTTTGGAAGGTAGGTGGTGGAGTGAAGCCGCAGACAACTTCCTTTCAGCAGCTAGGAAGAGAGAAAACCTAAAAAGCAGTAAGTAGCATGCCAAGCGCACACCAAGGTTTTTGGTGCACTGTAGCCATGCCCACCCGCGGAAGCAGGCGTGCAGTAGATTCACACCCTAGCTTGCAGTGCGGTAATTTGCTGGGTAGATATGCCTTTGGCAACAAAGTATTCATCCCAACGAGACCCAGATATAGTAAACAGGGGATTCTTCTTTTGGGTTTCCGAACAGATACAGACGAGCTAGTTCCCGGGACCTCTAACCAACAAAGGGTAAAATTTGCCTCAGTGCAGAAGAGCTCATGCACTACTTACATCCTCATAATAGGTCTCAGGTGGGATTGAAGTGCTGCATAACCTTGTGCTGACCTCCTGAGCAGGCTTGACTACACCCAGACTGAGGTACACTGGGTCTCCTTAACTCCTGCCACACACGGTTTGGGTTGCTGACTCCACTACAAGAAATGGGAATTACAAACTACTGCAGTACAACCAACTTCCCTCCATACCCTGCTTGGAGTCTATATTCTCCTTCTGTAGTTTGGCACTCATTCACCCTCTCACTATCCCATCATATGATTTTTGTGAAAATAATACCAGTTCCATTACTGGGATCCAGTGACCAAGTGTATAAATGTAACAACCAGGCAGTTATTCCCTCTTTCATTATGGGATTTTCCCTGATCGTCTCGGCTATATTTAGTAGTTATGTGTAATGAGTCACAGTGTCCACCTGTGGTGCCTATAAACAGAGTTTGTAAATAGCACTGACTGATGTGACTCAAGTATTTAAAAAAATAAAAAAGTCCAGTTTTAGCATGAATTCAAACATTATTGGCAGTTCCAAGAACCCTGTGTGTTTCCGGGTGTAAGGGGGTGGAATACTGGAAAAGGCATGCTTTGTCCTGACTCTCAGTTCCGCCTGTGCTGGTGGGAGTAGTCCTGGCAAAAAAGATGATTATTTCATAATCCAGCCAGCCCCTTTTCAGAAGACATTGCAGTCTGTTCAGTGTGATGTGGACGAGGTCCTGGTGCACAGACTCTGTTTTGATTAAATCTTATCTACACTCAAGTTATTCCTCTCAAGTCAGACCAGCGGCACTGTGAAATAATACTTGAGTTGCGGTGTTCACATGGGTGCTGCATTCACTTGTGTGAGGTGCTATGTCTCTTGGGGGGGGGGACCCCATGGTTCTTTGTGCTGTAGTCAGATGAGCCAGTCTATGAATTCTTTCCCAGTGAACAGTGGAAAAACTTGTTCTTTCTTTTGGGGGCACCTAGGGGAAATTGTGGGGAAGTGACAAGCAGCACTTAATTGGAACCAGCCAGCATCCACACGACAGAGTGGTCATATTAACAGCTGACAAGGTGTGCTGCATCAGAGGTGTGTTAACTCCATCTTAGCCTGTACCCCTGGATAGCCAGAAATTCAGGTTATGATCACTACTATTTCCGATCATCCGTCCGCTCATGTATCCGGGCAGATTTCCTCTGGGCAGTGTCCACTGGCCCCCTTGATACCTTCCAGGAGCAGTGAGCGCTGTCCAGGGTTCTCTGCTCAGTGTCCCCATCAGGTTCTCTTTGTTTGACTCTTTGACCCCACTCCCATCCCTGTTATTTCATTAGCTATGCCCCGGAAGCACTTGGTTTCCAGGCCCTGTGGACCTCCCCTTATAACATTTTCCTGATAATGCCAAAACTCACATGAAACTTGTTGGGTTTTGTGGTTAGTAACAAACTCAAACCTCAGATCATGTGTATCAGACGATCTGCTCAGATTCACAAACCTTTTGAACATGTTCCAGTTTCAAGCAAATATGACACATTGGGGTAGCGGGGGGAGAGGGGGGGGAGGAGAGAGAATTGCATGAAAATTCTGTAAAATGTACCAGAACTACATGTCTGCATTATGAAGTCAGAGGAAAAGTGATGCTCTTGAAGGACTTTTACATTTTTTGGATTCTGTTTGAACCTGAATCTCAAAGCACAAACATCAGGAGGTGCAAAACCACATAGATTGGGACCAAAAATAAATGCAAAGTCATTTGCATGAATCTCTGTGAGCTGAAACCATAAGTTTCACACAGGTCAAGTAAGGCCTGATTCTGCAAAGTGCTGAGTGTCCTCAGCTCTTATAAGTCAATGGAACCAACTCAAGAGGCACTTGACATTCAGCAAGATCAGATCTGTAATGAATATCAGTAAGAGGGTGTTTCCCATTAAATGCTTTGATTAGGAGTAGAAACCAAAACGCCTACTCGCAGATAGTGACATTAAAAAAATCCCCAAGGAATTAGAATTGGTAACACCGTAATGAATGCAATGCAAGCAGCTCAGCTAGTGAATAACATGAGGCATATTAATATGAAATTATAGCAGCATCTGAAAGCACAGCAATAGCTAAGGGTCCATCAACTTTTTCATTATAAACTGTCATAAAAAAAATCTGCGGAAGGGAGAGATTTCGTGTACAGTTTCTCAGCCTCAAAAGTAGTTTTAAAAATTGCACTGAATTAATTTTTCATTTTTTTTAAAAAAAAGTTTTTGTGGCATTAATGAAAAAATTAAATCCAAGTTTAGCAGAATAAATATTGCTTGGTTTTTTTTAAAAAAAAATTAAGAAACTTTGTTTTTTTAAAAAAAGTTGCAATGCTTATTATTCCATAATGGAAACCTAGAGTCATCTTATTTCAAAAATAACTTGCTGAGCATAGAATCATTGCTCATTCCTGAGAAAAGCACTTGCTGAGAGCTCTTCTTCCAGACATATGTGGCTGATAATTTTCTGAAAATATTAAAACAATACTTTAAAATTAAAATATAGTGACTGGCCTCAGTTAAGACATGTACAGGTCTTGCCTGTTTTCTCTGCTGGATGAAGAATGAAAGTGCATGGGGTACTTTATTTGTAATCCTTACTGTGTGTGATATGCAACAAAGATCATTTGTATTGATTGGCATAGCAGAAACCTCAGATGCTTTATAGACTGTTACTATTATGATAAGGCTCACAATGGGCTGGACTTTTTCCAAACACAAAAGGTGGCACAGTCTTATCTAAATGAGCTTGGAAGCTAACAGATACAACATAAATAAGATGAGGAAGACTTTGTAGCACCTTAGAGACTAGCCAGTTTATTTCAGCATAAGTTTTCGTGGGCTATAGTCCACTTCATCGGATGCACAGAAGTAAGATGCATTTATACACAGAGAAAGAAAAAAAAGTTGTACATTAGCATACCAATTCTAACAGGCTGTTTAATTCGGATGGGCCATTATCAGCAGGAGAAAAAAATACCTTTTGAAATGGATTTATGTGTCTGGCAGGAGATAACAACTATTGAAGGTAAATTAACTAGGGAAATGCAATCAATTAGTGTAATGAGAAAACCATTCACAAGTTCTATTTAGCCCTTGGTTTATTGTGTCCAATTTGATTTTTTTTCTCCTGCTGATAATGGCCCATCCAAATTAAGCAACCTCTTAGAATGGGAGTGCTAATGTACAACGATTGTATTTTATTTATTTATTTATTTTTATGCTTTCTGTGTGTATAAATGGATCTTACTTCTGTTCCATTCTATGCATCTGATGAAGTGGACTATAGCCCACGAAAGCTTATGCTGAAATAAACAGGTTAGTCTCTAAGGTGCTACAAAGTCTTCCTCCTCTTATTTATGGATCCAGACTAACATGGCTGCTAATCTTAAACCAGATACAAAATACAGGAGTCACTTTATCAGCCATTAAAATGCAGCCAGACATCTCTGAGATCAAAGGGAGCTGGCCACCTCTAGAAACACAGCCATACTACACAATTGTAACAGTGCCAGCCACACTACACAAATTGAGGGGAAGGAAGTAAAGAAGAAAGTGCCTTAGGGCGTGGCTACACTTTCAAATGTAGAGCACTTTGTGTTAAACCAGCTTTGGAGACTGCGCTAGGGAAAGCGCCACAGTCTGTCCACACTGACAGCTGCAAGTGCACTGGCATGGCCCATAGGTACCGACTCCGAGGGTGCTTTGGAGCTGGCACCTATGGCGTGGCCACATTTGCTGCACTTGCAGCTGCATTGGGTGCGGTGCATTATGGGCAGCTATTCCAGCATTCAAGTGGCTGAACGTGCTTTTCAAATGTGGGGTGGGTGGGATGGAGTGTGACAGGGAGTGTGTTGTGTGTATGTGCTGGGAGAGAGAGAGAGAGAGTGGGTTTTGGGGTGCGGAGAGTGTGTCAGCATCCTGTCTTGTAAGTTCAGACCCTCTCCCCACCCCACTCAAAGCAAACAGTAAATGTCTCAGAGCAGATAACCAGCCGTCTGTCTGAAACGGCGCTTTGAAAAGGCACTTCTGCATTCCTACAGCTGATTTCACAACAATGAGAAGAGTGGCCACTTGGCTTAATGGGATTATGGGATGTTTCCGGAGGTCAATCAGAGTGGAGTAACACAACTAATCATTCACACTGATGCTGGGGTGTCTCACCCAGTAGGCATCAAATGTTATCCCTCTCGCCGCGGTGGAGTACCAGGAGTGCTCTAGCCATGGAGTCAGAGCGCTCTATGTGCCTTGCCAGTGTGGACACGGAGTAAGATAGAGCTCTCTGGGTGGCTTTATTGTGGTATAACATGTAAGTGTAGCCAATTAAAGCAACAAGAGGATGTACGTTAATTATCCAGACGTAATATGGCCAGGAACCCAAGGGAGATATTGCTCTTCTTGTGAAATGTGACAGCTGATCTTCTGTGATTAAGTTAAGTCTCAGAAACTCAGTGTTAGGATTTACCCCCAGCAGCACAGCAGGATATTATTTCTGTGAGTGAAGATGCTCATCTTCTGAGTCACCCATACCACTTCCTGCAACACTTAGTTTTTCCTTCCAGGATTCCCGTGCATGTCTGATACGACATAGATTATGCAATTCTAGGGATTCAAAATATATCTAACATCTTGGTCCAAATTCATCCCTGGTGAAGTGTATTTGACTTCATTAGCTTTACAGCGGGGATGAATTTGGACTGTTTTATTTACTCTGATCCAAATAGAGCAAGCAATTGTTCAGAGCTAATTTTAAAATATTCTTCAGTTTTGTTTGGTTATGTTAAAGTGATGTGGGTAGTGCCACAATCATTTAAGGGACGGCCAGGGCACTACGACCTTCTCTTTCAGAGGTTTATAGTTCTACTGTGCTTACTGGGCTAAGGTCTCAACTCAAGGGTACATTCTTCATATCAAATTTGGGGAAACAATTGGGTCACCATTTGTTATATGAAAGGTTAAGGACATCAAGAAAAAGGAGTTAAGCCTTACACATAGGCTTAATTTTCAGCAGTTGTGCATTTCTGTTGATTTCAGTAGACTTATTCATATGCTTAAAATTAAGCAGGACCAGGCCTCCGTGGTTAATAGAAGTAGTTTCTACTTTACCAAGTCTCATACAATAATTTACATGGACATGGCATATATGCGTGGAAGCCAGGCTGACAATGGACTCAGTTGCTATCTTAAAGAAGCTATTAGGGCTCTAATGTCTTAGCTATCACAATGGAATAGCACTTCCATAGAACCATTTGGGTGTTGAGATATTTCCGAGATATCATTTAAATGAGCCTCCTCCTGTGAGGTACATGTTTTGGTCCATTGGTTAAGATCAGGTATAGTATTGGTTTGTGTCATGGCTTGCAGAGACACTGAGCACCCACACCTGTTGTCCAGTCTAATTATGGGAGCACCCACGCCTGTGAAGTCAAGCTGCTAAGAGCTGATGCCAGGATTAATTCCTGCTTTCGCAATGAGATACAAGGCACAATGTTAAGAATCAGAGAGGTAGCCATGTTAGTCTGGAACTGCAGAAGTGACAAAGAGTCCTGTGGCACCTTAAAGACTAACTAAAGTATTGAAGCATTTTTTTTTTATTATTATTAAGCTTTCATGGGCTAATACACACTTCATCAGATGCATGCTGTGGAAGACATCTTGACATCATGCAAGGCACAATGATTCAGGTAAGGATAGAGATTTGGAGTAAACCCTGAAATTATTGTCTATTGACACTTAAAGCTAGTTACTAATAATATGCTGTGAGCTATGTTCTTACTCATCAAAATTGTTTATTCTGTTCATCCTGTTGTTTATATATTGATCTTTACAGTAGATGTACAGTGTTAAATTTTGCTTGTATCTCGAGTGATTGTAGAGGTTTATCTCAGTGTATAACTATTGGGGAGAGGACACAGCTTTATAGGAGACTTCAGGATGAAACTATCTAAGGGTGGGAGGGGGAAGCGGATATTCATTGTGGTTATTGCTGAAGTACAAAACACCTCCCCTTTAAAATTATTTAAAACAAACAAAAGGAAGTATTTCTTTTCACAATGCACAGTCAACCTGTGGAACTCTTTTCCAGAGGATATTGTGAAGGCCAAGACTATAACACGGCTTAAAAAAGAAGTAGATAAGTTCATGGATAAGTAGATAAGTTCATGGATAATAGGTCCATCAATAGGTCCATCAATGGCTATTAGCCAGGATGGTCAAGGATTCAAAACCATGCTCCAAAGTATCCCTAGCTCTGTTTGGCAGAAGTAGCAATAGGCGACAGGAAGTCGATCACTTGATGATTACCTGTTCTGTTCATTCCCTCTGAGGCACCTCGATTGACCACTGTTGGAAGACAGGATTCTGGGCTAGATGGACCTTTGGTCTGACCCAGTATGACCATTCTTGTTAATGCTACCATATTAGCATTAAGATGGAATGGGGAGGTCACTTCTGGTCCAGTTAAAGTCAATAGGAGTTTTACTGTTGGCTTCAGTGTGAAAAAGGTTGGGAGCCCTGATCATCTTGGATATCTGGCCTCCCCATATGAATCAGGATATTTGATGTACAGTGGGAAAGGCTGAATGTCTGCCGTGAATATTCCCAGAAAAGAGATCCTCATCCTCACCAGTTGCCACACATTCTCTCTCAATTTGATGAGGAAGCATCCTTTCAAAATACATTATTTTTCTTACTTGATTCATCTTTGGGGATTGCCAGACGTAGGTCTTTCTTGCCTCAACAGACAACCAGAAAGTTCAGAGAAGGGACCTTCCACATGACTCTTCTGCGAAAGATTTGGATTTTCCAAATGGCAGCTTACAGTTACATGTTTCTTCCTTACTCAGTCAGTCAGTACTGCAAAAATAATAGCAGAGAAAACAAGAGATTATGTTAATAGTTTCCAATAATTTAGTCATAATAGTTAATGACTAAAAAAACACAGATGCAGATGACAACAGATTTTCTTATGAAGCCAAGAAGAGGTGCATTTTGAATGTAGGAAAAAGCATTTGTAACATTCCCATTTAGAAAGATATATTGCAAAATTTGTGTTCAAATAATTCTCTTTGAATTACTGGCAAAACTCATTAAGGCATCTAGCATAGAACATCTTTGATACAGGATATAGGGAATTTGCCTTGTGGAATTGGCTCAGAAGCTTAAAAGCCTTTTAAGAAAACACATCTACATTACTATTTTTTCTTGTAAGATTTTTTTTAAAAAACAGCCTGTTCTTCAACCATCCAAGAACATCTGTATAGTCAGCACTGACATTTTCCTTTCTGTGACAGATTTATTAGAATCCTTGCTTTTATTGATCACTTTACAGTATAACCAAATCCATAAATATCACTCTCAATGACCAATTTTTGCTGGTCTCCAACGGGTTTCACCACATAATCAAACACAGAGGGCTATATTCCTGCTAAGACAATGATGGGGCCAACTCTATCTGCTCCCTTATTTGGGATATTGCTAACATATAATGTGAGTTTTAATATTAAACACAACAGCTTCTCCTTGTGATTTCTCCCTAAGAAACTGACTTCACTCCTATGTTTCACATGGGCCTCAAGCGCTTCTGAACTAGACTTGACACAGATTGAGCCATGTCAGAAGGAAAGCCCTAAAGGACACAAAATCCTGTTGCCTGGCAAAAAAAAACAAAAACAAACAAAAAAAAAACCAAAAGTCTTCACGAGAAAGTGAAGACACTATGTTGTAACTGAGATATTGTTCTGTAAGGACTAATGGCATTTTGCAATTGGCCCTAAAATTATTGATAAAAAGCTGATTACTACTAAGAATGCCGTTGATTCATTTATGTATTCACGCACACACACAATATATATATTTAAATAAAGACAGGATCCAATTACTGAAAGCTGAAACTAGATAAATTTAAAATAGAAATAGGGCACATTTTATTTAATTAATTTATTTATACATACATACAATGAGAGTAAATAATCATTGGAACAATTTCCCTAGTGATGCAGCAGGTTCTCCATCACCTGACATCTTTAAATCAAGATGGGATGTTAAAATACCTTACAGCTCAACCAGAAGATATGGGTTTGATGCAGGAACAACTTGGTGAAATTCTATGGGCTATATTACACAGCAGGTCAGAATTATGCCTTCCTTCCTTAAAAAAAAAACCAACTATGAATATTTTCTGTAATCCCAGTAATGAATATGGGGGGAAAAAAACCCAGCATTTTTTTTTTAAATAATTCTTCTATTTGGCTGTGTGTGTCACTAGAAAGAACTAGTTCCAGACAATAATGGTTTATCGAAAGCAGGGACCTACTATTTGGAACAAAGTTTGTTTCTAAAAAGCATGCCATATAGGTCTATGTTCTTTGGAAACACAGAAGTTGTTCCCTGTGACACATACTATTTTCTCAAAAATTACACTAGACTGACTCATGCAGGTTTATATTGTGCTCCATTTAAATACTATTTTTTTGGTTAAGTGGTAGCTATTTCAGTGGTTACCTTTTGGTTTGATGGTTTGTTTTTTTTCCAGGGTAAGGAGAGTTTACCCAAATTATAAGCCACTGCCAGTATTGCCTGAGGGAAAATGTCATCCTGACATTGATTTCTTTAGGGAATGAATCATGCAGCCATATAACCTAGCAGCACTGTCTGTCTAGATTTGTTTTTTGTTTCTGTTAATACAAAGTTTGTCACTTGAAAAAATGTGTGATGTCTGGTCTTATGTGTATTTATAGTGTATCCCATGTTTACTAACAATTCTACTATGTGTGTCATTCATGTCTGGCATACACATCATCAGTATTTCCATTTCTATATAGAAACCCATCATTTTATATTTTGTCCATATGCATCATTTTTGTGACTGCACTTGGTCTATGATGAAGTATTATAAGAATGCATGTTTAATGATGGCAACCATAATATGTTCCATATATCGTACTGTATAGTTATTGTAAACTGGTTTTTGACACACATTTATGATTTAGATCATTAATGGTTGTCTGTATCACCGATATGACCCACTGAATCACTCTGTAAAAAACCAATGACACACTCCTTTACAGATTCCTTTTAGCTTGGCTAATTCAAAGAAAATCAGAAAACCAAATCTTTAATCAGGACAAATTCACATTCAAAATGGTAAATAGGACTTAAAGGATTTCTTGAGGCCAGAATCTGCTACCTTGAATTACCACTTAGGTAGGTATTACTCTTAGAAGTAAGAGTTGTAGAATCGGGTCAGCAGTAAACTCAGCATAACATATGTTTCAAGTCCATGTTTTAATCCTTTGCAGTTGACTAATAGATGGACTGTGTCTTCTCATTTATCTTTTATTTCTTTTAGATTGGTTGGTTTCTGTTTCCCTCTTTGTTCTTAATTGCTTGTTTTTGTTCATTATATAGAGAGTGCTTGGTGCTGTACAGACATATAGGAGGTCAGCATGTGTTTGCAATCTCAGTTTAGGACTCTGTTCAGCCAATCACATCTCTTAAAGCTGAGGATCCCATAACTTTCTCTGGTGCTGGGGTAGTGCAGAATGTCAAGACACATCATCCCTACACCAGTGTATGAAAGAGGTCCATTCTAAAGACCTCAGAAGGAGTCAACCCATGGTGTTACTGAGGGCACATTGACACCCACATGCAGGGAAAGTCTCTCAGGGATAAATGACTCATTCCACATCCTCCGTAAAGTGAAACACAGGCTCTCTGTAAATCTCTTTTGGTTTCATTCATTCCTTAGCTTAGAAATCTAAACTAAGGAGTATAAAAAAATTGTTGTCATAGAGAAGTGACTGATTGCAGCAGAGGAGCTTGAACTAGCAGCATTAAGCAGGATGCTAATCTAAGTCCCTCTTCAGTGTTCAGCTGTGCCCTAGTGGAATTGGCTTACCACTTATGTGAGGAGGCACTATGCCATTCTACCACATGGGTATTAGAATGGGTAGCCAAGTGATCATGTGCATACATTGACTATGGGCAACAAGGGCAGGATTCCAAGCCCAGGAATGTGGACACTGCTGCATGTCTTGCTCATGTGGACATTCAGTAGCTAATGAGCCATGTCAACAACACAGAGATGGATTAATTGAGAGATCAGCGAAACTGCCTCCACTGCTGTGCAAAGGGAGTTTTTTGCATCTCAGGGACTGGACTGTGTGTTGCACAAGGACTGGGGAGGACAGGGAGATCAGAGATTTCATGCTATCACTTTACTCATTTTGTCCCATTCAGCCTCTGTGAATCACCATCATTCTTTGTGTGGGAAATAAGCATTTGAAAGGGAACCTACCAGGTATTTGATGCAGCATGGTGTGTGCTTTTTATGTCACATACCTGTTATGTGCTGGGGATGGTTAATATTAGAAACCCAGACCCTGGGAATAATTCAGATCCTATTCTAGCTCTGAACTATGCAGCTCATGCCAAGTTCTAGTTACTTCAGGCCTCTCCAGGCTTCAGGCCTCTCCACTGGGCTTCAGGCCTCTCCACTGGAAACAAGGAATTAAAATATATCTAAGTTAGGATATAAACGCATTAGCAGTGCTCTGGATTTGGCAATATTGGTCAGAAATGTATAATTCCTAATGTAATGTCTTTGGAGTGTGCCTTGTTCTGGACCTTGAGCTGAAAAACAGCGTGGTTCATATTTATGAAACATTGTTTCAGCTGGATCTAGATAAGAAACATTTGAAGAAATTAAGATGTTGAATAAGATTTTACCTAAGCTATCTCTCTCTGGAACTGATTTAATGTTATTTTTAAATACAAATTCCATTACCCATCAGCTTAGAATTTCAATGATTAAACAATGCCAAAGGGCAAAATCTGGAGATGGTTGAAATACATCTGTGACTTATGAACATTTCGTTATACCCAGGACTAAATCTGTAAGTGTAGGCAGTGGATTAATTGTAGTGCAAAGCACCTAAATGTATGTCCTTTGAAACATGAGGGGGAAATAGCTTGTAGTTTTGGTTATCCTATCCCAAGAACATATTCTGAAAACACCCACCATTTGCTTCACACTGATACATTCCAGTGGCAAAATTACTAATCAGAAATACTTTAATGAGCCCCGGAGATCCAATTTATGTCTGTCACAGATGGCTGGACAATGTCTAGAGAGGTGTGAACTTCTCCAGAAGCAGAGAAATCACTACATACTCATACTGAATTGTACATAGGTGTGTTATGCAAGGCGACATTATAACAAATCCATGTAGTACAAAAAATGACGACTGTATAAATCAGATCTGCACATGAAACTGAGACTAGCACCTGGTCTTTCAGATCCAAAAATTATAGGTCTCTACCACTTAAGACAAAGGAGAACTGTAACTACTACTAGTAGTAAGTCCCTTAGCCTCTGTGTGCCAGCCACTAGGTGGCTGTATAAGACACTCATAAAACACGCTCAGAGCTGTAAGGGGATTTGTGTTACAGAGCCGATATATTATACAGTAACCCCCATACTGCACAATGCTGTGACCCAAGAAAGCAAAGAAGCCTTCTGCTAGGACGCAAACTGTGCTAGACATGGACTATGCTAGAGTTGGAACTGTGTTAGCTAGAAGTCTATTTAAACAAATATTTTACCAGCAGGATACCAACACAGTGTTCTAGGCCATATTTTGCAAACTGTGCTACGAATGCACGTTAAACCTTCAAGCTTTCTCTAGTTCCTACTGGGTCCTGCCCCCACTTACTACTTTCCCACCCCAACAATGTGGTGCTCTCTTCTCTTCCCACCCAAGTCCCCTCGATTTCCCCCCTCCCCCCTTCTTAATTTGCAGCCAAAAATTACAGAAGCAGCTAGAATGAGTTCAAAAAGTACCCTGGACCGCCAGCTGCCTCCTCTCTCCTCTGCTTGTTCTACCCTGCACCACTTTATCGAGTGTTTTGAGATTTGTGGATGTAAAGTTCTAGAGAAGTGCTGAGAAAGCACTTCAGCGCAGGGACCATTGTTTAGAAAGTGCCTAGCACAGTTTTGATTGGTTAAGGTATAGCTAAGCAGGACTCAAGTTTCACTCTATAAACTGGGGTCTCAGAAGGAGACCAGCAGAAGGAACAAAATAAGAAGAAGGAAAGACCTGGAAGAAGAAGAACAACTCACCTCTAAAATCAGAGTTGCTCAGAATCCTCTGCACAACCATGACATGCAGAAACTAGAATACAGACGAGAGTGACCTTGCCTGGCCATCAGGGAAAGTCCGCCTGCCTGACCAGGATAGGGGAGCATAGCATTGTATGCTTAGCATATGTATTTTGCTTGGTAATTGTTAATAATAGAGGGAAAGTATATTACTCCGGAAGGCTCTTTCGCTGGCAAAAAGTCCTCCAAACCAGCAAAGAGTATGCCCTGAGCCCTAGGAACTGGGTAAGAGACTGGTGGGTACTTAAATTAACCAGCCCTGGGTGCTGGTGACCCAAAGTCCTGGCAATTGGAAAAGGGTGGGGGTGTCTAAATCAAGTGGCTTACACCTTGAACCCTGGGAACTGTGTGTGTGTAACAGAGAATTTGGGTGGGTAACAAGTTTGGATGATGTCATACACTAGTGAAAAAAGAAAGAAATAACTAAGCAAGTCGGTGTGTGTGTTGTGTTCACAGCACACACGCACACACACAAACACACATTAGATAAAATCATAAATTACTCTTGCTGGAAGGTTGCAATGTAACACTTCTTTATTTCTTAGACTTCAGAACAATAACCCAAAATAACCCAAAACAGAAAGCACAACCCACTCCATCTGACCCTAGCCTGGCTCTCTGATCACTGACTCTGTTAGGCCCACATCCCTTCCTTCCCTACAAAAGCCCTTTAGTCTGCAAGCAGGAAGAGAAATACCCCCTGAGCGTTTAAAGTGATAGTTTACGATTTTAGCATGGTTTATAACACACCACCATGTGTTTGGTTGCAACATTTAAAACAAAGGGGAATAGGCAGAAGGATGAAATTCAGCCCGGAGCAGAGAACCGGCATAAGGCCTGCTATAAATGGATGGCTGTTTCCAACTATAAAAGTTTTAAGAGGTTTACCCTCCAATTGTTCTGTTCCTTGTATTTAGAGATGGGTCTCAAACCAGTCCAAATCCTGTGACTTGGGGCTATGATTAGATTTTTGAAGGGAAGCAGATACGTGAAGTAAAAAAAAAAAAGGATATCTGAGATAGGGTGCCTCTCTCAAATGTAAACAGTTACATTTGTGTCCTGAAGCAGTGGGCTTAGTTTTCTAAAGCAGGCATGGTTCCCAGAAGGAATCACATAAATATTTATGAAAATGAAGCAGGAAATATTTTCCCAGGGTAGGACACTTATTCAGTGCTACATCAGGTCAGCAAGAGCTGGAGGCTATTTTGTAAGTCATTCACTGGAAGTGATTCACTGCCTTATTTGCTGGGCTCTATTCTGACCCAGGAATAGGCTGCACTCTGACTAACACAAATTATGAAACAATCTCAGCTTTTCCCTTTATATATATTCATAGCTAACAGAACTTGGAATTCCCTTTTTTTTTTTAAATAACCCCAATGTTTTGCAGTATCTATATGAGTTTCCATGGAAAACCATCGTGGTGACATTAGTTAATATCAGGCCTTTGATGGAGTCTCATGAGAGTATTATTGTAGCCAAGAGTCATTTTCAGTAACAGGAAAAACCTGAAGTGCTCTGTGGCCAATTGCTCGATCTGACAATAGTGATCAAATTAACCTAGAGACGTCCCTGTGAATGTGGTGTGATACCTGGGAGATGTGAATAGGCGTGAAAACGGCCTGGCAAGGCATATTTTATAGACCTCACTGAAGCGGACTTTAAGGAAGAACAGACCATATATTATCTTCAGGCCACTTTTGAAGAGGTAATAAATGTAGGCTTTGATCTTGCAAATCCTTGCATGCTGCATAACTAGGGACACAAGGCCGTGGCGTGTCCCAGTGCAAGTGTGATCAGAGGCTATGTGTAGCTTGGATATGCTTGAACAATGCAACATAAGCAGAACCCCCAAACAACCCATGAGGCCAGAATAGATGTTAGGCTATTGTTATCAAGACTGCTTGGTCGTGTGTAACCTCATGACTAGCATGTTGGAAGTTATGTAAGACTATCACAGACTATCTTTAAAAAACTCTATTTAATAGGCTGTGCAGGCAACAAGACTTGGGAGGAATTCTTGTCATTAGCTGTAAAGTGCAGTTCTTTTTGTGAGCTGTTTGCCAATGCTCAGAAAGCTTTGGTTGCTGCCTGAGTCTCTGACTGGAATAATGTAGTGCAGAGCTACTGTTCACAGACTACTGCCACAGAAAGCAAATGTTACAAAATATGACATGGTGTCAGAACGCAAAGGGTCAGATTTTAAATGAGAATCAGGCACCTAAATCCCTATCTAGGCCTGAAAGCTTTAAAATACCTTCCTCCTGTCCTGTCCCTTGTGTGCCATATCATACTATTCTATTCCCCCTCTATTCTTTCCTTCTCTAACCAGTTCTAAGCTTTGACAGTACAGTAAACCCTCGATTTAACGGACCTCGATTTAACGGACTTCGGATGCAACGGACAAAATTTCTGAGCAAGTCTGATGCATTCCTGATCCATTTCTGGCGGGCTGGCTGCCAGCTGCCGCCCGGCTCCCAGCAGCCAATGCCCGGGCGGGCTGGCTGACGGCTCCCGGCAGCCGGTGCCCGGGTCCCGGCAGCGGGCGGGCTGCGGAACTGCCGCCCCGACCCTGTGGCGGGCGGGCTGCTGCTCCGACAGCTCATTTTTTAATTATTATTAAATAACGGACTTTTTGATTTAACGGACACCCCCTCGCCCGAATTAGTCCGTTAAATGGAGGTTTTACTGTATTGGAATGTACTCAATATCATGGCAGGCTGGACAGTCTTGACCTCCGATACTGTGGTAGGAAGGGCCATATTTAGGCTGACCATACGTACCGTTTTGAACGGGACAGTCCCGTTTTTTTCATATTTCTGGACCGTCCCGTCTTTTTAAGATAAATATCAATTTTGTCCCGTTTTTTGGGCAGGTCCCTCTTTGCAAGCTGCTTTCTAGGGCAGGGGTTCTCAAAGTGGGGGTTGTGTCCCCTGGAGGGGTCACTGGCCACTTTTGTGGGGGGTCGCAAGCCCCCACCGCAGCAACTCCCTGCTGTGGGATCCCCGGGGACCGGCTCGAGCCCCAAGCCCTGGGGAGCGCGGTGGACGGAGCCCTGGGCGCCGGCTGGAGCCCCGGGCGGGGGTTGGTGCCCCGAGCCCCGAGGAGCACAGCGGCTGGATCCCTGGGCGGCGGCTCAAGCCCAGAGCCCCGGCTGCCAGCTGGGACCGGGGCTGAGGCTCAGCCGGCAGCCCGCCCGCAGCAGAGACTGGGGCGCAGGGGGGTCCCCAGCATAGTTTTTTTTGTTTTGTTTTTTTAAAAAAATAAAAATCGGCGGCTTTTTGGCATAATCACAAAAACATCCGGCCGGCAGCCCCCCCACCGGTGCGCTCGGCCCCCGGCTGCGGCTCCGGACAGCTCCACTCCGCTGTCGGCTTCAGCCCGCCGCCCGCTGCCTCCTCTTCTCTCTATTCCTCCTTCTTCCCTCCTTCTCTCCATCCCTCCCTTCCTCCCTGTTCTCTCCCTCCATCCGCTGCCTCCTCTCACTCCCTCCATCCCTTCTCTCTATCCCCTTCTCCATCCCTCCATCCCTTCCTTCCTCCCTTCTCTCTATCCCTCCATCCCTCTCTTCCTTCTCTCTATCTCCCTTCTCCATCCCTTCCTTCCTCCCTTCTCTCTCTCCCTCCGTCCACTGCCTCCTCTTCCATCTCCCGTCTCTCCATCCCTCCTTCTTTCTGTCCCTTGCCTCCTACATCCCCCCTGCTCCCTACCCCATCTCTTCTCTCATCCATCCATCCTCTCCCTTCTCACCTTCCTGCCTTCTCTCCCTCCATCCCCTCCATCCTCTTCATCCCCCATCCCCCCATTTCTGTTCTGTTTATTCCTCCATCCATCCCCCCCCAGTCCCCTCTCTGCCTTCCCCCCGCCCGGCGCTGGGGGGCCCAGGTGGGGCCATGGCGCTGGTCACCTCGCCCACCGAGCTGGAGTGCCTGGCCAAGCCGCTGTTCTGCCGCAAGGGGGCGCTGCGCCAGAAGGTGATCCACGTGGTCAAGAGCCACAAAGTCACTGCACTCTTGTTCAAGCAGCCCACGTTCTGCAGCCACTGCACGGACCTCATCCGGTGAGACCCCTCTAGAGCCCCCCCAGCGCCCCTCAGCCCATGTTCTGCAGCCACTGCACCGACTTCATCTGGTGAGACCCCCTGGGCCCTAGAGCCCCCCCAGACTGCCCAGAGCCCCCCTTGAGCCCTCCCCCCCCAGAGCTCCCAACCACCCCCCCCCAGCGCCCCTCAGCCCAGGTTCTGCAGCCACTGCACCAACTTCATCTGGTGAGACCCCCCCCCAGCCCCGTCCCGTTTTTGCCATCCCAATGTCCCGTTTTTGTCTCAAGGAAATATGGTCAGCCTAGCCATATTAGTACCATTGGCAGACATTTTGCCTTTGAACACCGGCGGATCCCAGTAGTTGGTCAGGAGAGGTATAGGGAAGCTCCCTGAATTACTGAGGTCTTGAGCTAGAACTGCTGCAGGTGGACCCTGAGCACTCGGATCTGAGTCTTACCTGTGGTATAGGCAGGATGTGTAAACAGTTGAGTCCAGTCACAGTATGTGGGACTGTGCTAATCAGTCAAGTTGACACTAGCATCTGGCCACCTAGTGGTAAACTTTACAACTACCTGAAGGTTGTTGTTTGTACAGTCTGTGACATATTGACTTTCGATGGTTAACATCAGAGGAATATTAAGGTAAAGGTAACAGTTCCTGAGAAAAAAGCTTAGATTCTAAAAAGGTAATATGCAACATAATGGTGACATGTACAGCTGATGGCAAATATACAGAACACTTCATGATTTTCTTTTAAGTATGCTCAGGGGGTTCTGGTAAAACATTCTTGCTGCAGGAAACACAAACACTGGTTTGTTAGTTTTTTTTCTTGCCTACAGACATCTCTCTCTGCCTGATTCAATGAGAATTAAAATGCACAATGGCCAATGTACCTCTTTACAGCTCAGTCACCACTGAATTCTCTGAGCAAATGTTTGCCTGCATCACTTCCCCATTCACTGTTTACTGCTGAAGAATATCAAACAGTTGCTGGAAGATTTCTCAGTACTGCTGAGCAGATTCTGCCATTCATATTCGTATGCCAATATGCCTCTTTAAAGCCCTCCTCAGAACCAACTACACTAACTTCCTGCTCCTACCTCATGGGTGTCTTGTGCTTAAATGGACTTTATGCTTCCAAAATGGAAGTGAAGTGTCGGGAAAAGGGACAAATAACACAAATAACACAAATTTACACCTTACAGAGTGATAGGCACAATTCACAATGCAAATCACACACAGTTACGTTTATTCCAGGGGCAACTCCATCCACCCACAATCCCAATTCTTATTCTGCCTGCATCCCCCTCTAGCTATGATGTATTTGTTTTCATGCCCTTTGCATGCTCTTTGGGACAAGGATCTGTCTTCTTATTGTAACCCTTCTGCCATCAGAGTTGGCAGCAACAAGGGCCGGGTTCAGTATCTAGGGGTTCCGTTCCAATAACACAATGCAAAACTGGCTCGAGCCCCCACCCAGTGACCTGGAACAAATACATACCACCCCACCCCCCAGCACCTCTAAGGCAATACTTCCTCTCTTGCAAGCACAGAGTCTGACTGTAGCAAAAGCCTTTTAAGAACAGAGAGAAACAATGTAGCATTATGTTGGGGAAACACCACAAACAGGATTCATAACACAAACCATGAGCAAAAAGACCCACCCCAAGCAAATTGGGCCGTGTCCTTTCCCTTTGGGTCTTAAATCCAGCAAAAGTCAAAAGTCAACCAAAGTCCCAAAAGTCCAACAACCCCAAAGTTTCTGTCCCTGATCATTGCAGCCCCAGAATTCAAAAGTTCATCTGCAGAGTTTTAGCTCCCCTCCCAACCTGTGTGGAAATGGGGAGCGGGGAGTAAAGGGGCACCTCATGTGCTCTGACAGCCAATTTCCCCACCTCTCTGCAGGCTTCTGCTACAGCCTTCACTAGCAGCTGCTCTTCTCCAGTAACCAGCCTGCAAGCCCCTCCTCTCTGCTAGCCACTCACCAATATATCCCCAGCCCACTACTTAACACAGTAATCAGTGATTTTAGCTTATAGTAGGGGGGCTCAGGGCTGGTATACTATTGGCCAAAAATGAATTCAGCTCTGTAATCTATAATTAAATTAAACTCCTAATAAAATCAAAATTAGCTCTATTATAACAGTTAAGAGAAGAAGGATGCAACTAGCATTTCCAAACCAGGCTACCACATACAAATACCTGTCCCCAACCTTTCTCAAGTCACTGGGTTTTTGGAACCCATGTCCCTTGCCTAGCAAGTGCTACTTAGTTGATAGCGAGTCCCTCCATCATAAAAGGCCAAGTACAGTTCCACTGTCCTTGATTCCCATAATCAGGATAACAACATTTTTTTCTGCCTGCCCCAATAACAGATAAACGGAGGATCCTACAGCAGCCAAAGTGACCATTTAGGCTGCTATGGGCTCATGCTTGGTGGGGTGGGTGTGCCTATGCAAATGAGATCAGCCCCTGGAGTTCTTTTCCACAAGTCACCACCAGGTGTCAGGATAGAGATCATCCTGACTCTGCTTACATCATATTTCTGAAAAGCACAGTGCATGGCACAATAATAAAGAGAGAGAGAGAGTGTTTTGAAACAGCATGGCAACCTAAGACATTGACAAGACTGGATAGCGGAGGTGAAAACTTCACCCTGCTGAATCAGTGGGAATTTTCCAATGTGGCCAAGATTCCCCTCCCGCTCTCCCACACCTACTCAGGCTTGAGATCAAAGGCATCCAGCCATCAAAAAAGAGTAGGTGCCTTGTGTAACTGCACTCTTCTGTAGGGGTACACTTGCTGCTCTGGTATCTGTCTGTCAAAAACCTGCAGGGCTATCAAATTAATTTCTCTTTAAATAATGAGGAAAGCATCTGAAAAGCCATTTCTCCTCTCTAAAATGTTTTTGCTTAGGCTGGGCACAAACAAACGGGTGTGTAGCCACTAGCCAGCAATGAATTACTCAGCTCCAACAAATTAACCCCCCCCCCCCCATTCCAGACCAGCTCTCCCCTTATTGAGCAAAGTCATCCAGGAGGTAATGGGACAAAAGTTAGTAGAGTCCCACCAGAGATTAATATGAGCATCCATCTGCCTTTTCGCCCTACCTGCCATGATTCACTGACATGGTTACTCTGTTTTTATATAATTAGGAGCTAGAGCCTGCCTTTTTCAGGCAGGATTGCTTTAGGGAAAGGTGCAGCAAGACCACACAGTAAACAGAGGCCCCGGGAAGAATTCTTGTGATGGCCAGAATTCAGGAAATCAAACACTAGTTCCTCTACACTGGGGGTTTCACGCCCCTTTGTCTCTATGTTTGAGCTTCAAACCCACAAACTCAGAGCAAAACTCAGAGAACCATGTCATATAAATCAAATCCAGCACAAACTGAAAACCTCTGTCGCAGTGCAGCTGAGAAAACAAAGGCTGAATGAGTCTGGCGCCTGAACGACTCCATTGCCTATAGAGATCATCTCTCCTGGCTGGTAATGGGATGCATGGACTAAAGGTGGGGTGGAGAATTTTGCACTGTTATTGCTCAAACTTCACCTATTCTGTGGCTTCAGTCCTCAAGGTTGTCCTTCTGGATCTTGTCTGTCAACAAAGCCAGGGAGGCCACAGAGCAACCATGGAAACAGTCTCCAGGCCCTAATAGCAGCCATGACCTGTGGATTCTGGCTGGCAGATCAGCTTGGTTCACAGGCCCACTGCTCACACCCATCTCTCACCCTTTCCTCTCAACCCTCCACCATGCTTCATGGAACCACCAGAGAGCTCTGCAGCCTGTCATGCAGGAAGTGTAAAGTCCCATTCTATGACTTCTCCTTCAAGCAGCACTGTAACCATTCAATAGCTATTGGGGGTTTTGGCAGACACTTGTTGGCATATGTCCCTTACCTGTTAGAATGAGCCTAAATTAATTTCCTTATGTAACACAGTACAAGCATCTTATAATTAATTGACATTCATTTTGGATAGAAAATCAAAGGCTTTCTCTTCTGAATGAACAGAGTGTTGGGTTTCCCCATTATAAGTGTAAAAAGAAAAGGCTAACAAAAACAGAGAGAGCCTCATATAGCCAAGATATTTCCTCTGGCCAATGCAGCTAAATATTTCACAACTAAAAGATAAATTGGAATAAACAGCTGTCACTGTTAAATAAATATTCTGGACAATGTATCATCTGTGCAGGATACAAAAAAACTAACCATCAGTGACCTCCTTTTTCCTCACTTTATTTAGCTTTTTTTTTAGTGTAAGCTTCCAAGTCTTTGCTCTGCCTCATTTAGTGAAACATTTATTTTAGAATCAACTTGTATTTTTCAAGACTGGAACAACGACAGGCATTTCCTGGGGAACTGCAAGGATGAGCAGCATGAAAGGACAACAGTGGAGGACATGTGGAACTTTAGTAGCGCTCTTCATTTTTCAAGTTCAGATTTTTTGTTTCAATGTTGACAATCAGCCTGCAACAGACGTCTGCTCGACACACACCATTTTACCAGGACCGAAAGGTGAGGAATACCAAACTGCTAATACCAAAGCTGTTAATGCCAAAGCTGATCAGAGTTGAAATTCTGAGTCATAAAGGGATTTATCGTGTGGGATGTGCATCACCAGTGGGCTGGAGATGAAGGATCTGAAGAACTGCAGACCTAGCCAAATGAAATTTGTAAGGGAAGGGGAAAGAAGGGCTGCAGTGAGGAGACATGAGAGTTGAGGAATTTTTTTTTTAAAAGTTACTGGAACCAACTCCTGCACTTTCATATAAAGTGTTTTCAAACTGGGTATGCGTACTCCCTTTGGGGTACACGAGCTCTTGTCTGGGGTATGTTGGAAAAATTCTGTAATGGCGGACAACACCTTTTATTTAGTTAGACTTGGCAATCTAATCAATGTTTAATCTCCTTTCAAATTAAAATTGTAGCCACTGTGCAACCTCAGAATCAGAGATCTTTTAAACTATGGAGCATGCCCCCATAGAGGGAGCGGAGGAATGTTTGGTGGGGGCTCTGGACAGCCCTGCATGGCAGGGCTCGGACAGGGAGCACCACCACCATCCCTGACTCACCTCAGCAGGCCACCCAGCCTTTCTGGGTGGGAGGCCGGGAGGGGGGTGCAACCATAAATTGTAATGCACACGGGGGGCTCAGCTCAAAAAGTTCAAACTCAAGTCCGCTAATATAAACTAAATATCTTGTCCACATTGTTTCAGCTAAATTAGATTGCTCCAGTTCAACGTAAGTGTTCCCAGGCAGTTGATAAACAAAATAATAACACCGTGACTCCCTTAAAAGGAAGCATTAACCAAGATGGTTGCACTAGTTGTGTCTACTCTTAGGGGGAGAGTACCATCATTGTTTATAAATGCCTACTTATAGATGGTGATCACTGCAGCACGTATCAGACTTGAACTAGGAGCTCCTGTTGAAATCAATAGGGGCCTCACCATTGACTTCCGTGGGATCTCGATCAGCTCTTTAGCATATCGTTCTTTCACCTCCAAGACACTTTACAAATATCTGAGGCCAAATTCCATGCATCAGCTTTCGCAAGTGAACCCATGTAACCTAACCAAATTCAGTGGAATTGCATGGGGTGTAAATCAGCCAAGAGCTTAGTCCATAACAAAGAGATCTATCTTGCAGTGGCAGTTCTAAAACATTTATTCCAGGCCATGGCTACTGAAGCTCAGACTACTGCTTCCTTGTTAGTAATTCATTATATTTCTCCGTCGGCTACAGAAGAGGGGGACAAATGCAAATGATTTATAGTTTAAACAGAAAAGAGACTTTATCACCACAAAAACATTGCTGCAGACTCATTTGTTTTTATGATGGATTATTCAAATGAATGTTGCTTAAAGTACCATTTTTAATCATCAGATACATTTCTTTAAGATTCAATCCAAGGTTTAACCTTTGCCGGGGCAGTATAAACTCAGGGAGACATAATGAAACCAGAGGGAGTGGTACAAGTTTGTTTTGTTACTATCTGAATAATGGAAGCGCACACACTTGGGAGAGAGAGTTTGACTGACAATAAACTTTGCAATTAAAATATGCTTGAGATAGCTATGTCTACCCTAGAGACTTACAGCAGCAGAGCTGGGGGGGAGGGATAGCTCAGTGGTTTGAGCATTGGCCTGCTAAACCCAGGGTTGTGAGTTCAATCCTTGAGGGGGCCATTTAGGGATCTGGGGCAAAAAATCTGTCAGGGGACAGTACTCGATCCTGTTAGTGTAGGCAGGGGACTGGACTTGATGACCTTCAAGGTCTTTCCAGTTCTAGGAGATTGGTATATCTCCATTTATTTATTTACTGTAAGATTACTCATGTAGCTGGTCTACGACATAATTAAACCACCTCCAATGAGTATAGCTGTGTCGGCAGGACAAGTTCTCCTGCCAACATAGTGCTGTGCCACTTATGCCAATGTGTCTCTCAGGGTGTGGGTTTTTTTTAAGTTTTGCTGACATAAGTGCTGGGTAGACATGGCTTAGTGACACCGGAGCATGAATAGAGCTAGGATATAAGACTTGTTCTTTTGGTCTCATCCAGCAGTAGTAGGACCACTCATTGTAACTCAAACCTCAGCTGGCTTTTCCTGGCATGACAGCCTCATCTGCAGTCCAAGTGAGAATCTAAAGACTGAATGGAACAACGTCTGAACTATCCCCCTTGCCTTGTCTCTCGAGGTCAGGGATGAGCCACATTGGCCAAAGAGGGTATGAGAAAGTTTGCAGTACTGACTCCCACACTGTACCTGTCCTGTGACTAGAGGGCTCCAGACACCAGGTGTTCTAGCTGTTAACAGCACTAAATCCAACAAATCTTTCCTACTGTATTTCTAACTGTAGTATCTCAAATGAAGGCTTCTGTTGCTTTTAGCACCGTTGTTATTTTTCTTTCAAAAATGCTCTATCTGTGGTGCAGCCTGTTTTCCAGCCTTCAGAAAATAGGCAACTCTCCAGCTTCTTAGTCAGTTTGTCCGCTTTTAATCGCTGTACCATCTCCTTTCCTGTGCTAGAGGCAGGCATCATAGCATAATTTATTCTGCGGAGAGATCACACAACATGCTGGGCAATCACTTTGTAGCTGTGCCACTAACCGGCTTTGTGCCTCTCCTGTGACATAATCTACCTTCGCCATAAGAGACCTGTAGGTGCACTGAGTGCCTCAGACTCTCTGGCTCCACATTAAATTGAAGTTGCACTGTGCACTTACATTACTTTAAAGTCCACATTTCCTACAGGAAATAGCAGCAAGAACTTATATTTTCCCATGTGTGATGTGTGGAAACCATCTTTATTCAAAAAGGGCCAGTTGTCACTCCAAAATTATTTGCTCAAAACGTTGGTAACTTTTTTTTTACACTCATAACAAGAGATGTCACATTAATGACTTAGGTAGCACAAGGGGATATGAGTAGTGGGATGAAAATAAGTGAATATTTTAAGCTGAATATCAGAAAACCTTCATGACAGAGAGTTATTAGGCTCACAGGGAAGTGACATAAAACGGGGCCTTGAAAAGTTGACTGGACAAACGCTAGACAATGTACTGAGGGAATGATTCTGCCCTGAGCAGTGGGAATGGACTAGGGGACCTAAGAATCAGAGAGGTAGCCGGGTAAGTCTGGAATAGCAGAGGTAACAAAGAGTCCTGTGGCACCTTAAAGACTAACTAAAGTATTGAAGCATAAGCTTTCGTGGGCTAAAACCCACTTCGTCAGACTTCCACTGCTTGCATCCGACAAAGTGGGTATTAGCCCACGAAAGCTTATGCTTCAACACTTTAGTTAGTCTTTAAGGTGCCACAGGACTCTTAGGGGACCTAAGAAGTCTTTACTATCTTTAATTTCTATGGTAACGCTCTAGAAGCTAAAACAACAAGGAGTCCTTGTGGTACCTTAGAGACTAATAAATGTATCTGGACATAAGCTTTTGTGGGTTAAAACCCACTTTATCAGCTGCACTTAGAAGTTAGTATCTATTAGAACTGTTTGTTATTAATAACTTAATAGACGTTAAACCCTGACCTCTAGTGGTCATGAATGATATTTACAATGCATGTTTTAACAAGTGACTTTAGTATTCCTATTTGTTTTCTCCATCTTTCTGTTCACACACCATTTTTTCTACTGTTGGTGCAGACAGATCGGTTATAATTTTTAAAAGCCCTATATGAACAAATGACCGATCTTTGCATGCATGCTAACACACACGAAGAAACAGGCAAACTTCAACTGGTTTCCAGTTCCCGCTCCAGTCTAAAACTCAGATCAGGTTTGTAAAGAAGGCTACTAATCCATTGGTGAACTTGGGCCTAATGTTACTGCAGTCTGGTCCCACCTTTCTGAGAAGGTTTCATCCCTGATAAATTCTAATAGGATTCCATAAAATTAATTTGGAATATGCCTATAGAATGTCATCAAGATTGATGGCCTCCCTATAGACTCTGTAAACTCTCCGATAAAATTTAATAGCAGATTATAACCTCACTACAGAATTCTGTATTTTGAGCCAAAATTTCTCTAAGATTTTGAAAATTTAGGTCAACAAAGTGATTAGTGATTTTGGATGCCCAACTTGGGAGACATTAAAGGGATCTGATTTTTAGAAGGACTGAGCAAACACTCTGAAAATCAGGTTAAGGTGCCACAAATTGAACCTCCCCAAAATTCCTACATCCAACATTGCTAGCCAGTTTGAAAATTTAGGCTATTTTTATTCAGGATTAAAAATGATAAAACAAGGGCCAATTCCTGAATTGGTCTGATCCCCTGAAGGGGGAAGACTACCCTGACTACACATATAGTAGGCAACTTAAGTGAAAAAGTCCTTTGGAAGAAAACCTGGGACATCGTGTATAGTCCCAGACAGAAGCAATGCAAACCCTGCTGACTCTCACTTAGTTTCACTGAAGACGTCAGCCCAAAGCAAAGCCCAATGGATACAAACCCATACGAAAAGAAGCCAGGATAAAAGTTGCACAAACCTCTGATTTAAACAACCCAAGTTTCGTCCAGTTAGAGCAATGAGCCTGTGAACTGGACATTGTGATCAGTACTGTTATTAGTGGAATGTGGTTTCCAGATTGATGGGGTTGTTTATGCATCCTCAGTAAAAATTATGCAGAAGAAAAAAGTGTTGCATGAGTACAGTGTACAGAGATGTTCCTTAAAGCACATGTTACAGCCAGTGTGCACCAGGTCACTTTATTACCCCTTGACATCTCTATCCGATGAGATAAAGTAACTTACATTTCCCAGACAGCATCTATATTAATCAAGTCTAAACTACTATGACACATTGAGCCAAAAGAATTCCACAGAAACCTTCTGGGATGGTTTCTGCTGCTTCTTTCTTTCACAATAGCCTGTTCTCTCCCACCCCACATCATCACAAGGGACATTTAGGTAACTTTACGCCTCCCTTGGTTTTCACAATCCTAACCTCTCTTGGTTCACTTGCATCCAATGGTTCCTTCAATGTTCTCTCCCCTCTCCTACTCTGCTTGGCAGTCTCACAAATTTCCATCCTTGGCCTCTTCCTCTTCTCCCTGTACACTCTCTTTCAGGGTGACACCATCCTTTCATACAGGTTTAGCTGCCATCTCTGAACTGAGGCCGCATAAATCTCACTCCCCATTTCTGGGATGTCTCACTCTATCCGGTCCCGTATCTCAGTCTGGATGTCACACCATCAACTTAAACCTAACATGGCCCAAACTGAACTCCTGGCCTTTCTTTGAAGCCCTCCTCTCCATTCCCCTCATTCTCTGTCACTGTTAAATGCATCAGGATACCAGGGGGAATCTTGGACTCCTTCTGTTCCCAGGCCTCTTGCATCCAAAGCCTATTTCTTCTTCAAAGACCTGACCTTTTCTTTCTGTCCAGACCATTAGAACTGTCACCCAGGCCCTTATAATCTCCCTTCTTGATGACCGTAAACTTTCCTCTGTATCTTCTAATCTCCCCACAGGGGCCTTCCCTAGTCCTTATAAAATTATGCCACTATGATCATATTTTGTGCCAATCTGATTCCATCAACTCCTCTTTGAACCCCCTACTAGTTCCCCTTTTCCAGCACATCAAGTGCAAGTTCCTTTCCTGGCCTTCATGACCCTATTTCTCCTACTTACCCAACTTTGTCTCTTATGACCCCAGTAGGACAGCGGCGGGCCTGGTTTCTGACAGAGACGGAGACTTTCCCGATGCAGAATTGTGTAAACACAATTACTTAGGATGAAATGGGCAGCAGTACTAGAGACCACCATAAACTCTTGGCTGCTCTTACTGTACAGAAACACGTAACGATATAGACTGGCTGTAGTGAAGCGGTGTGGCACCTCCTGCTGGTCATCTTGGAATTAGCTCTTTCCCAGTGTATGAATCACCCTCTGCAGGCACCAGTGTCTCACCTGCCACTGGCCCTATGTCCTCCCGGACCCCGGTGCCCTTTGTCTCGGGGTTCTGCCCCCAACAGTAACCCACAATCTGAATCTCCCCTCCCAGGGGAACCCCCAACCCTCTAATCCCACCTTGCCTCAGTGGCTACTGCCAGTCATCATCCAGCTCCCACTCACTGGAGCAGACTGCAATGTAATCACTGGTAAGGGGGTTAGAGCTGCTGCGTCTGCCTATCCCCAGGCTGCACCTCTGCACCCCAGTACCTGTTTAGGCCTTGACCAGGCTGGAGCTTCCCAGCTCCTCTTGAATTTTTCCCCAGCACTGCCTGCTTTAGGTACGTTGCTCTCCAGCAGCTAGGCCCTCTCCCTCCAGAGCTGGCGAGAGACTCCTTCAACTCCTGGCCCCCCAGCCCTCTGATCAGGGCCAGCTGGACCCTGACTGAGATGGCCACAGCCAGGTATGGCTCCAAGAACCAGGATAGGAAGCACGTGCCTGGGGCGGCACTCTGTAAGGGGCGGTGTAGTACGCGGAAGATTACTGTGACGGCAATCGTTAGGGGGCGCAGTTACGCTTCTGAGTCGCCTCCAGGGTAACGCATAATTAAGGTTATCAGCCTGGGAATGGCCTTGTGTTCCTGTTATCGTGTGTGTGTGTGTGTGTGTGTGTGTGTGTGTGTGTGTGTGTGTGTGTGTGTGTGTGTGTGTGAGAAGAGCTTTGCAGCTGTGTGAGCTGTTTACTTGGTCTGTGTGAAACTCGGCTTGTGTGAAACCAGACAGGGAAACTGAGGCAGGACTGAATAACATGTCATTAGTTATTCATGAGCTATGCATGAGATGCAAATGAGCATGAGTATTTCTGTGACCGTGTGCCCATGTGTGTTGGGCTTCTTCCCTGGGCATTGCTCCGATGTGCCAGGTCCTCCACTCTGCGGCCGCGCTGAGAGGGGCCCCCAGCGCCAAAGGGCCGGGCCCTTCAATAAACTCACTACTTTCCATCTAGCCACTGTGTGTGAGCCTCGTCTCTACGGGATTCTTAAGGTACCCTGCAACAGGCGGCATTCCGGCTGAGCCTTCCCCCTCTTAGCTCCTCCAGCCGCCCTCCCCCCCACCCCACTCCTCCGGCCGGACCGCAGCCGTGCCACCTCCAACCTCCCTCCCCCCTTTTTTTCTTTTTCTTGTTCCTCTGGCGGAGGTCCTCCGGATACCCCCCCCTTTTTTTTTTGCTTCGGGTGGCAAAAAAGTTAGCGCCGGCCCTGGCACAGCTGTAGCTGATTCTCAATCAGCCTAGCTTGGCTGCTTTTAACCCCTGTTCTCCACTGCCGGGTCTCTGGGAACTGGACTTGTGGACGGAGTGTTTCCAAGCCCATGCGTGAGTGTCCACCCTGCATTGTCAACATAGGGCTACAGTTACTGGACCTTGATCTCACAGCTGTGCTATTGCATCCATACTGCACTAAGCAGACCGTTGGACTTGGGTCTGTGGCTTGAGCTTTGTCCACACTGCAAATGTCAGGGCTTGGACCCAAGGCACAGAGCGACATGAGCTCTGACCCAGCCCCCTAGCAGGGTCCTAGGACCCAGGTCTTGAGAGCTTGCTGACCTGACGCAGACTGTTTGTTTGTGGACAGAAGAGGGGGTTTGGGCTAAAATCCGAGTCAGAGCCTGGGGTTCATGGGCAGTACCCCTAGTCTCACTCTGTAAGCACTGGGGGGGCTGATTTTTCAAAAGCCTGCTGCACAACTGCTAATGACTCCTTTTGGAGGTGGAGGTGCTCGGTATTTCTGCAGACCTGAGCCTAGACCATGCCAGCTCCCTAAGGTCTCAATCCAAGTCCCATTAAGTTCCTGGGAGTCTTTCCAGGAACTTCAAAGGGAGCTGGTTTGGGCCCAGGATGCGATTTGGGACTGGAATGAAATCTGAAGCAGGATACAGGGAGTTTCCCTGTAGCAACACTTGTTGTTTTTTTAAAAGTTTTCCTTTAATTATTCTGACAAATGTTGCTTGTACTCTCTGACATGGGTCAGTGCTTCAAAGTAAGATTTACCGTGGTCTCCGGGAGTACAGCTGTCCGTCTTGCAGCCTTACTCACCGAGCTTACACAATTCTCTTTCTGGAGATTCTCAAACTCTGTCAGAAACCAGATGTGCCACTCTCCACTTTTCCTGCTGAATATATAAACAACCTTACCACATCCCATAGGCTGTCCTGACCCATAACCAGTGGTCCCTGTCAGTGCCTCATAGGTCTGAGCTAAATAATCCTATAATTTCAAAAGTTACTTTCATCTAATTGCTTATGTATTAGGAATGTTGAGAGCTCTCTTTCGCTCTGCCATACACCATATGTAGTATATGTGCCCTCTTTTTACAGAATATCTACCTGAGCGAGGCAATATAGGTCAACTCCAAACATGAAGGGCCGGATTCTCTTATCACTTACACTGGTTTTACATTCAGTGTAACAACATTAGTTTGACTCCTCATGCAGACCAATATAAATCTTGAGTCCATCATGAGCGCAGGGACAGGAGAATTAGGCCAAGAGTTACCCCTGTGTAAAACACATGTAAACAGAAGGAGAATTGGGCCCAATGTGTACATGTTTTTTCCATTATTTACCAAAAAAATCCCACCTAGAGGCCCAGATTCTCAGCCTAGTGCTATTAAAGTCAATTAGCCAAGGATCTGGCCTATGGATCGTCATGGAAATCAGGAATGAAGCTGGTCAGGAATTTTTCATTGGAAAATACCAATTTATTGAAACAGGTTCCTCCAGGTGGAACGAAAGAGCCAGAGATGGGAATAGCCTAGTTAGAGCCTTCACTTGTCATGTGGGAGACCTAGCACCTGATGCGGAGCCAGATCTTTATCCTGGGTCTCTCATATTGCAGGTAACTGCCCCATCCACAGGACTATTGAGGCGATCTCTCCTGTTGGAGCTGTGCCAGTTGTATAGATAATTAAATATTCAGGGGAGGGGGAGGAAGAGAGAACAAAAGTGATACCTACACTATAGCCCTCTAGGCTGTGGGAAACCCAGGTTCCAGTCTCTACAGCCCCAAGGGATGTAATCGTGTATTCAAAATGAACAGCTCCAACCTGAGAAAAATAGATGGTATACGCTGGTGGCTAGCCTGCCTGGGATGGAAGCACGGACTTGAAGTGAGTTATTGGCTATTCAAGAAATGGAGGGGGCCTACTCTAGAAATAGAGGGGGCATTTCTCTTTTTTTGTGCAATGGAGGGGTTTTTTTGGAGGGTGGGGGAGGTGTTTTCGCCTCCTCAAACACATTTCCTCCTGAGCCAGTTTCATCCTGATGTGGATCAAACAAACAAAACTTTCAGAAACTTTTAAATTCTTTGCAAACGAAGTTGATTGTTTTCCAGCCCATCCTAATCAACAGTAACTCTACTGAAGTCAATGGGTATACACTAAGAGCTCTTTAAACTTTGAATGGGTATAACTGGGCTTCTATCTACTAATTGGGAATGGGATAGGAGAGAGAGAAGAACAATAAAATGATTTTTTAAAAACTGTTATTTCTATATTGGCAGTACCCCTTTAAATTGCACAAAGGTTCTACTGATCGGTAGCTCTCAAGCCACTTTCTTGGGACTGTTGGTTTTTTTTACCTCATTCCTTGTCAGTTACAAGTAAAAGTGATCTGATGGCTGTTAAAGGTTTCTGAGGGCTGGGCTTGACTGGGGGGTGGGGTTAACCTAAGATATGCAACTTCAGCTATGCGAATAGGGTAGCTGAAGTCAAAGTATCTTAGGTTGACTTATCTGGCCATCCTCATGGCAGTAAGCTGACCGCAGCCGCACCCCCATCAACTTCTCTTGCAGAGATGGAGTTCCGGAGTCAACAGGGATCACGTTTGGGGATCGATTTATCGCATCTAGACAAGATGCAATAAATTGATCCCCGATACATCGAACACTACTCACTGATCCGGCAGGTAGTATAGACGTACCCTAAGGGCTTGTAGCTTTTGCCTTCCTGGCTCACACATATGCAAGAAGGATGAACAACTTCCTGTTCAGTATGTTCATTTTAATAGCTTGGTATTTTAAATTAGTGACACGTGACAAGTGGATCAAGTTGGTGGAATAGTAAAAGGCACTGAAGACATAACCATGCTTCAGCTTGATGGACTGAAGTAAGGGGGTAGAAGTAAGTCACCTCGGGGCAACCATAGTTTCTTAGACTGTACGCTCCTTGGGGCAAGGACTCAGTCGTCTTTTTCTGTAAAGCAATATGTACACAGAAAAACAGTGGGATGTTCTGATCCCAGTCCAGAGTTGTGATTCAAGCCCCTCTGATGTGAACATAAATATCATTTGCAATGTACAGGCTGAAATGAGGTGAGTGGATAAAAAGATGCCGGTGGCCTGTACATATAAAATCACAAGAGATGATGAGGGATTTGCTCAAAGAAATGCATCCATCCTAGTCCTTGCAACACAGTAGGAAGCCACAAGAGGGCAGCATCACTGAAGACATCACATTTCAAAAGGAAACCTGCACAATGCTTTCAAAAGAGAAGTGGGAACAGGAGAGGGGGAGGGGGGAATAAATTAATAACTGTGCTAGATAATAAAAATAATGAACTGAATAGTTACACTGGATTTATGGCTTAGTAAATCAATATGTAACCCACTAAGCCCTTTGTTTTGGCCTATGACTGAAAAGAGTTTTTTTCTCCTACTGATAATAACTCACCTTAATTGATCAGTCTCTTAGAGTGGGTATGGCAACCCCCATCTTTTCATGTTCTATCTATCTATCTATCTATCTATCTATCTATCTATCTATCTATCTATCTATCTATCTATCTATCTATCAATCATATGTTCCACTCTATGCATCTGATGAAGTGGGTTATAGCCCATGAAAGCTTATGCCCAAATAAATGTGTTAGTCTCTAAGGTGCCACAAGTACGCCTTGTTCTTTCTTCAGTGAATGGTCCCTTATAATATGTGCTAATTACTTATTATGCTAAACAATCTGTTCAACCTTGCATTTTGCTGTGCCGCTGCGAGTTCCTTTCCTAGGGCTGGTCTCCACCATGGGGGGGGGGGGATCGACTGCAGATACGCAACTTCAGCTACGTGAATCACGTAGCTGAAGTTTGTGTATCTGCAGCCGACTTACCGTCCGTCCCCACGGCGGCGGCGGTTGGCGGCGTGCTCCCCCATCGACTCCAGCTTGCGCCTCCCGGAAAGCTGGAGTTACGCAGTCGACGGGGGAGCCGCGAGCGATCGATTTCTCGCGTTCTCATCAGACGCGAGAAATCGATCACCAGAAGATCGATGGCTACACGCCGATTCGGCGGGTAGTGAAGACATACCCCTAGACCTGAGGAAGAGCTTTGTGTGGCTCAAACACTTGTCTCTCTCTCTCCAACAGAAGTTGGTCCATTAAAAGATATTACCTCACTGTGCTTGTCCTTACTTCCTCATCCAGGCCTTCCTTGCTTCATAACAGCCCATCTATGAGTTAATTAACAGGGAGAATGGTATGGAAAGTAATCAGAATTAACAGTCGACTGTTGTAATCTCAAAGCTCTTTACAAAGGCAGGCAAGTATCATTTCCCCCATTTTCTAGAGTGGGAAACGGAGGCACAGTTTAGTGAACTGATTCACCTCAAGTCATACGTGTTGCACCAGATCACAGTTAAACCATTGACAGCCCAGAACTCTGAGTGTATGCTGCGCATTAGGTACTCCAATAGAAGGAACCATTGCAGCTTCTGTCACTCTTTGGGAGGACTGGGGGAAAGTACCTGACACTGCCACACATTCTATGGAGCAGCAACCATCTTTTATTATGTGTGCACAGTGGCTAGTGCAGTGGGGCCCTGATGCTTGATGGCCCCTAGACACTGCTACGATACAAATAATGCCAACATTCCCACTAACTCCAGGGCTGCACCCAAAGGCTGATCTGGATCTCTAAAGGGCCTAGCTTCCCGACATGTATCTGTATTGGCTTTATGAAGCACCTTTGCAGAATCATTGCAGAGATCTTCAAGATAACGGTTCTTCAATGGTCCCTTATTTGCTAATGGAAGGCGTTTCTGTACAGTAGACTCTCGATTATCCAGGAGTAGGTTAACCAGGATGTGGATTAACCAGGATGTCAAAAAAAAAAATATGTGCAACTCACAGGGCCGGCTCTGGCTTTGTTGCTGCCTCAAGCGCACACACACAAAACCCCCACCAAGGCGCGGGGCAGCCAGTGAACCAACACCCCCTTCCCCTGGCACAGCGTGGCAGGTGAACCAAACCCCCCGCCCCATGTTTCCTATGGATGGTGATTACCCAGGATTTTATTAACCAGGATTAATTTTTTTCCCTATCATCCTGGATAATCGAGAGTCTGCTGTATTTGTTTTGTCACAACCGGCTTTAAAAACCCAGAACAAAATGTTTATGTAAATGAGCATAATCCCCACCATGGCAGGCTCTTGTGCACAGCCACCCTTAGGGGTGAGTTGGGGTTTGTCTTTATTCGGTTACCTAAGCAATTAATTAACTTAAAGACGTCCATGGGCACGGACTGTACTTACTGACTGCGTTCACTGACAGTGTAGCACGTTCTTCAGCCATATTTCCTCCAAGGCTGTTTATCCCCTGGAGTTTCCATCCCTCCCTCTAGCAGATGTTCTTGCTTTAATCTCAGCTTGACACTCAATCGTTTATTTTCCTCATTTTGAGCTAATGAGTCCTGCTCTGACTGCCAGCATAAGTCACCAGAGTCCCAAAGCTTGACATCCATCCTGTTAACGCTGGTCTCAACCGCATATCACTAGTTTATTCACAGAACCAAATCTAAAAGCCTGCCTCATATAAAGCAAGTGCAAACTTCATCTCTCTTCTGGCATCATCAGGTGCAGTTCGGAAACAACTGATGAGAGATCAGAGCAGGGTCCCACTTCCCAGCTTGTTTCCCACATTTTCATTCGGCTCACTTGCTGTTTGTATTATTGACCTCCCGATCATTAACAAGGCAGTCTTCATTTTTTTTCTATGTGCTGTGATATGTAGCTGTGTCAAGCAGAGGAGAAGTTTTTGGTTGTTGTTTTAGTTTGCAGGGCTTGGGGTTGTTGGTTTTTTGCTGCTCCAGACTAAGCCTCAGGAGATCTGGGTTCAAGGCCTACCTCTGCCCCAGACTTTCTATGTGACCTTGAGCAACTCAATTATCCGGTGCCTCCGGTTTCCATCTGTAAAATGAGATTATTTCTGCCACCATTTGTCTGCCTTGTCCACTTAGAGTGTAAATGCTTTCCTGCCAGGCTGTTTCTTACTATTGTATGTTCAGCACCCTGTGTGCAATAGGGCCTTGGTCTTACTTGCGGTACCAATGTGCTACGGAAGTAAAGTTCAAGGAACTTAGTGCTGTGGACTTTCCCTGCAGGCAAATTTCAGAGTCATGTGTGGGAGTATTTGCAAAACACACATTTTATATTCAGACACGCATACAGCACCTGCCGAGGTTTATGGGTTGACTTGCTTAGATCTACGGTTTGCTCCATTCCAATTTCTACAGCTATTGATCTATCCACCTTAAGGTTTTATACTGCTGTCCATCACCACTGTATCTGAATGCCTTCCACATAAAATCACTAGAAACAGCAAAGGCCCTAATGCACTCTGTGATATTTCTCCTTTTTTGGAGTCACAGCTCTGCCTGGGATAGGCCTTTATTTTGATTTTTGTGTGGTGAGGGTTTAGGGGCAGAAGGGAATGTCAAGGTCATTGTTTTGGTGGGAAGGTTTTTGTCCAAGCAGAATGTATTGCAGCATTTCCTGAAACTGGTGAGATACTGGCTGGACCTGCTCTCCTCTGAAGTTTGTCCCATATATACCACTCTACCTTCAGAATGACAACTACACAAGACAGTAGCGTCAGCCAGTCAATCTTACTTTTGGAGAAACACATGGTAATGTTTATTGGACTGCGTGAGCTGGAGCATGATGTCTTGTTTTATGCTTTTTAAGGGGATGACGGAGAAAAAGGAGATCAAGGGGAGGTTGGAAAACACGGAAAAGTGGGCCCCAAGGGACCAAAAGGTAAGTGTGGTAGTTTTGATAGTATTGATATAGGGATATTACTACAAATAAAGCATAACAATATGTCAATTGCTAGTAATGATAATGCTCAATATCTTGGACTAATGCTGTACCGAGCAATCTCATAATATTTTCTAAACATGAATTGTCTAAGGTAAACAACTTGCCAGAATTACTATTAATATGGGTATTGCTATTACTGTTATATACCATAAGAAAGTCACAACTCATGATTGACTGCAAACAGTAGTGTGACAGCCAATACATTTCTATGGTTGACTTCCTTCTATTGCTGCAGTTCAGCATGACTGGGGTGTGTGAAAGACTGTTAGCCAATCAGACCACATATGCACATCCTGGCCTCACAGTTAGTTCATCAAAAGTAACCTGGGCCCTCTTCAGAATGTGAATGAGAGGAAAAACTGCAACATGTCTGAAATGATATGGCTATCATGGAGGGATTTCCAGATAGCCCTGATTGGGAACATTCAAAACCACATGCAACAATCCATAGCCCGACTTCATATTTCAACATACATCAAAGTTTTATTGTCCCTTGAGTCAAATAGCACCTTAGGTGAATCCTCGGCTAAAGGTTACCTCTAGGTCAATAAATCTTGACATTTATCTCAACAGAAGCCAATATCTGTGGAATTTTCAAATTTACAGATGAGCAAACTGATGCATAGAGGCCCAGATCTCAATGGTATTTAGTCTCCTACCTTCCATTGGAAGGTAGGAGCCTAAATATCTTTAAGAATCTGGGCCACAGAGACTAGGTGAATTACCTACAGTCGAACAGCAAGTTGCTGTCTAAACTGGGACTAGAGCCAAGGACTCTCAGCACTCTGCTGTATGAGACATACCCCCTCCTTGCATAATGAACAGTACAACAACATTCTGAGGCAGAGAAAAGTGCTGCTAATTACAGAGTTCAGAGTAAAGCATATTTGGGTGTCCTGTCTCATAGCTTAACCAGCTATTTTTGCAAGACTGATGCATACACATGTTCATTCTCCCATTTGGCAATGGGCTAAGTATTTCAGGATGCTAATCCGTAGCATTTTTTAAATATTTTATAGCTAGAATATTTTTAAAAATTATATTTGCTAGTTGTTATAATTAATACATCCTCTAATTCTGTATATACGTGGGCTACATAGGACCATGTGTGACATTGCTTCAAATCATAAAATAGTGACTGGAGCAGATTAGAAGGATGGGGATCAGTTAGCAAGTGTGTTTATTAAATGGTTTTGTGGCATTAAAGTCATATGTGCAGATGGAGAGCCCTCAAAACTAGGAACTCATAATTTAGCCAGCCAATTTGCAACATAAAACAATGGCAAGTATAAAGGTGGGTATTACCATCAGACTCTGTGCACCAGAAAAAAATCCTGTAGTGACGTGCAGAAAAATACACTGGGCCACATTTGGAAATCCTGACTTTTACCACAAGTAAGGACTTCAGAATTTGGCCTGGTAAAAGAAAACAAAGAAATACTTGACAGGGATTCTCAAACTTCATTGCACTGTGACCCCCTCCTGACAAAAATTACTACATGACCCCAGCAGAGGGGACCAAAGCCTGAGCCCACCTGACATCCATCACCCCAGACATGGGGACCAAACCCGAAGCTGGAGGACTTTAGGCCCAGGCACAGGGCCAGTAGCCTTAGCCTTGCTGTCCAGGGCTGAAGCCCTTGGGCTTTGGCCCCAGGCTCTGGAACTCAAGCTTCAGCTTTGGCCCTGGGCCGCAGCAAGTCTAATGCCAGCCCCGGTGACCCCATTAAAATGGGGTCATGATGCACTTTGGGGTCCCGACCCACAGTTTGGGAACCACAGAGCTATTGCCTATGGATTAGCTGTGTAGCATAATTAATATCTGAATAACTAAAATGGCTTGTAATCTGTATTTTCAGTATAAAGGATGATGCCTCTGGGCATGTCAGTTGAGAGTTTTAATAGAAGAACAAGTTCTGAAATGTCATGCTGTTTATTCCATAGTACAGGAGGTCAGAACCATCCATTAGTAGCCGTCCTCCAGAGACCTAGGCCTTGCAGTGCTGACTAATCCCTAAATACATTTAAAATTCTGGGCCAGGGAGACTTTGCAGGGGGAAGGGTAAGATAGGAGACCCTTGGCATAAAATCAATGGTAATCTTGTTTAAATCTTTTTTTGCCAGCATGAAAGTTACATTTCTGATGCCTGCTAAGAACTTGTCAATTACCGAGATTGGCAAGAACGATAGAGAGCCTAATTTTTCGCCAACACACTGCGGGCCTCGACAGCTAACAGCATGAACTGCTATGGAGCTAAAGAGCCAAAGCTCTCTAAGGGGGGATGTCACAGCTCATATCATGTATGGATTGACCCAGAAGGGGACCAGTAACACACCTTTTTTGATTGCACTTGCACACCTTAAAAAGTAACAAATCATCTAAAGAATTAAACAGTGTCCTGTGAATGGGTAAAACCATTCACCTCCTTTTCATTGCTTTCCTTTTCAGGAAACAAAGGAGCAGTGGGAGATAGTGGGGATCAGGGAATGATTGGGAAAATTGGCCCAATCGGTGGAAAAGGTAATGTATGTGTTTCATATTACTTTTGTGTGAAGGTGCCTATTCAATTATGACATGATTTGTATGTTTTTAAGAATTACAGCTATTAAGTAAAAATAATTCAGATTCAGATAATGTCTGACTTATGTTCTCCAAATATATTTACTCAAGCTAATCGTGATACAGTCTGATGTGTGTATGTTCTAGCTATGCTAAGAAAGCTGATCTCTTTTAGGTGACAAAAGAAAAAGCACAGGGTGAAATCCTGGCTTCAGTATAGCAAAACTCCCATCACCTGCAGTGAGGGCAGGATTTTACCCGCTTGCTTTCAAAGCTGAGGACCATGAGTCATTATTCTGCTGCATATTATTCATGCCTAATGTCTGGACCTGGCTTACAACCTAGGGGGGTATCGACTGAAGATACGCAACTTTAGTACGTGAATAACGTAGCTGAAGTCGGCGTATCTTCAGCGGACTTACCTGCTGTCCTCATGGCAGTGGCGGTTGGCGACACGCTCCCCCGTCAACTCCAGCTTGTGCCTCGCGGCGAGCTAGAGTTCTGGAGTTGACAGGGGTGCTGTTGGCAATCGATTTATCGTGTCTTAATGAGACGCAATAAATTGATCGCCAAAAGAAGAAGCCTTGTTGGGGGAAGAATGTTATTTCTGTCACACACTTCTACAAACTCTACACATACAATTATAAGATACTGTATAAATACATCAAATAAACACACGTGTGCCCTTTTTATTCATATTGTTTGGTGCTAATTTCCATTGAGGCAGGAGGGAAAGGAACAACACTTTTATTACCCTGGGTTACAGTGGAATGGAAATTTGATACAACTACATGACTGTCTGATGTGCTCGGAGGTTTAATTTTTACTATGGCTTGTAACAACCAATCATAAGGCTCAACGCCTGTGTACTCAGTATTAATGTGTGGTTCCTGAGCACTAGCAGTGCTTGTGTTTGTTTTTAAGACAAAAGAACACCAACACCTTTGATTAATCTGAAAGAACTATGTGGACTTTGCAAGCAAATAAGAAAAAAAGGCGAGTCTAACTTTTGGCTTTGCGTTACCGAGTCTCAACGTACAGCCTTTTCTAACATCCATTCCTATTGTCTTCAGTGGAAGACATGGCTAAATAAAGATAGCTGCACAAAGGGAATGGAGAGCTGCTTTAGACCTCTGCTGGGGATGCTCCTGACACAGGGGGGAATACCCAGTTGGGGTAAAGCTCCAGCCTGCTCCCAAGAGTAGGAGCAGGTTGGAGATGGGTAGAGGATGGAGTGGTCTCTAGCTGACTGCTGTAGCCCAGGTAATTGAGAACAGCCAGCCCTTAAGCTCCCAGACAAGATTAAGGGAGTGGAAACGTAGCTTTGATCTACCCCTTCCCATTGACTTCAGTGGAATTACTCCAGGTTTATATAGCATCTGCTGAATTTGAACCCAACGGACAGATTTTCAAAGATATTTAGCCACCTAAAGATGCCGGTTGGCATGTAGTCAGATTTTCAAAAGCACCTAAACATGTAAGGTGCCTAACTCCCATTAAATTCAATAACTTGCTGCAGTGCTTTTGAAAATCCCACTGAGTGCCTACTTACATCCTTAAGTATCTACATACCTTTGAAAATCTGACCCCAGGTTTTAACTCAATCCAGCTCTTTGTCTAGCATAGTGACTATTACATTTACACCACCTCTGATGGTCAAGAAAGAATTATACAATCTGTTTGGAAGAAAATGAGGAAACAAACAATAAAAATGTCTTTCTGTTTCCAGAAGCAAAGGTCATTCAAGCTAGATGGAAGAAATTGCTGCTGGTATTAGGGTTCAATTTATTGCTTTAGGTGTTTCCCAGGTTAAAAGTAGACAAGGTCATTCTGAATATGGGGGAACTGGCTCTGATGCCAAAGTATCCCATTCTTTATTACCAACATTTGTAAAGAATTTGCCCGCAGCAAGTAATTCTTTAATACGTTTCCTTATGCCATTACAAACAACAGCCAAGATCTTCAAAACAGTGACCGGTGTTTTTGCATGCCTCAGTTTTTTAGTGACTAATCTGAGACACTTTAAAGAGGCCTGATTTTAATGGACATCTGCCCTCCACAAATTAAGCCCCTTTAAGGTGCATCAAATAAGGCACCCGAGAATTGTGGTACCCAAAATCACTACCGGTAGTCATTTTTTGAAAATGTTGGCCAATGTCTATTATTGATTTTCACGAGATAAGAAGTCAGTAGTGTTATTATGTATTTATACTGATGTAATTTTGGGCTTCTACACGGAATGTTACTGTGAGAATCTACAGAACACTGGAAGTCCTTGAGTGCGGCTTAGTGTACTATGCTTTCAAGTAGTAATAATCAGTCACATTCGGGACTTTCATTGCAGTTCTGCTGTGTCCACACAGAGATGTTGATGTACACCGCAAGCTGGTGCACTAATTGGCCCACAGAATTTAGCTTTTACTAGATATATTAATATTCTTCAGTATATGAACCAAAGAACCAAACCCATTCATGGTTCAACGCCATAGAGCATTATGTGGTTTAATGACAGTTTCCATCTCTCTATACAAAAGGGAGTCAGTTATCTTTAATTAAAATGTGCGTAAGTTCCTGTTGTCTTCCAAAAAAATTCAGCTATATGAAGGAAAAGAAATAATGTAAAAATACATGGTGTGAAACTACAAGATAGAATTAATATTAAGCAGGGTTTGATCGCTGAACTAAAGGTGTTGTTTAATCTACCAGAAAGTGCTGAAATGAATTTTAAGTAAAGTCAGGCAGTTTTCTGATTCAAATAATTAGGAGTGACTTTGAAATAAAGCTGCTCACTCATCTTTTTGTATTAACACATCCACTTATATATGGATCCAATGAATGATTTTCAAAATATGAGAAACACAATCCAAATAAAAAATATCACATTTCTATGGATTTATTCTGAAATGAAATGAGGTCCCCTACCTGCCTCAGCTAGAGAGTTGTGTGCATTGCTTAATGCATCCATGGAAATGCACTGGGTTTTGTCAAGCCAGCCTTATCCTGTATCTTAATTTTATATGATGTAATCCAATGCAGTATGGACTCTGTCCTGCAAGATGCTGAGAGAATTAACACTGACTTGCTGAGGGCTTTCAGCATCTCATGATCCAGCTATATAAAGGGCATTGTGCAACTCCTACTTAATTTGAGTGGGTACCAGGCACCAGCCACCCACAAGAAGCCCGAGCTATCAATGGGTCAGCTAGTAAAATTTCCTCCTTCTTTTCATTCACTAGAATGAATCATAGCTTGTTTGATTTGGCACATTTGCTAGAACAGCACATGTGTGTCCGTTTGCCAAATGCACACAGCTAATACATTATGAAATACCTTTCCAATGTGTTTTTCAAATATGCTCTCCGGAGATGCGTCCTCTCTGAGATATGGGAACATATTTTTTTTCTTCATTCAGGTGACAAAGGAGTCAAAGGTTTCTCTGGGATGTCTGGAGGGAAGGGAAAAGCAGGTACAGTATGTTGGTTACCACTACATTTCCTGAGCTGTGTCTTTCTTCTAAGGATGGTTGAACCTGCTGGGGTTTCCTGACATTTTGTAAGCTTGCGATTTCACAGAAAAATTGAGATCCATGAAATTCTTTTCACCCTTCATTTAAACCCTGTTTCTTTATCAAGATTTTTTTAAAATGGATTTCTAACTAACTGGCAGCTTAGGCTGTGCAAACCATAAAGATTCTTGTGAGAAATTAACTGCATCCCTCTTCTTCCTGGGGGTAGCAGAAGAATGAAAGAAAATACATATCACCCCAGAGGTTACATTTGATCAGGCCCAAACACAACCCAAACTTGAATGGTTTCAAGTCAGGATGGTTGTTAATTATTTCTACTGCATCATAAGTGTACAAGACAGTTTATTGACACAGTTCCCCCCCCCCCAAAAAAAGTTTTCAGTTTAAGGGCATCATGATCTTTTCTATGTCCCTGGTAGAGAAGAGCCTATGCCTGAAAGGGGGGAGTGTTCCATGGGTGTAACATGTTAATCCCTTTCTCTGACCTAATAGAAGTTCCTCACCCCAACTCTCTGGAGGAAGGGTAGGGTGGGCTGGAAAGCCAGCTGGTCTCCTCTGGATATCCCCAACCCACAAGGGATGCCAGTGGCATTAACAGATCCCAAGGCTGTGTTAACTTGCCCTGCTTTGACTTCTCTGCCGTAGGGAGATAAGGTTATGGGGACAGCTGTGACAGGAGAAGTCCCGGCCGGTGGATCATTGGATAGATACGAGGGACAGAGGATATGGCCATTTAGAGGGTGACACCTCCTACATCTAGGATGGGCCTCCCCTACCCCAGGAAAGAATTGTTCTTTTTCAGGATCAGAGATATCTAAGTGGGTGAGAAAAATCGAAACCAAAACATCAATGAAAAGTTACAGTCCCATGTTAAGGAGGCACAGTCCAGCTCCCGGTTAGGTCAATCAGAGTGTGATCATCAGTGGGTGCAGCATGGGGATAAAGAGATGCTAGCTTGCCATAAATCAGCAGTTAGTCTTCTAGAAGGTCTGAGAGCTGATTGACGGGTCAGGCAGTACCCTGCAGCCCCCACTCCCCATTCCCAGCTGGTGAATCAGGTGTTTTCTGTGTTGTATCAGGCACGGTCTGTGACTGTGGGAGATACCGCAAAGTTGTTGGACAACTGGATATTAACGTTGCTCGACTCAAAACATCCATGAAATTTGTCAAAAATGGTAAGTTTCATCAGCATTTATTTTACAGTTCTCATTTGGTTCCCACCTTTTTATTAATGGTAATCGTTGTTATAGGATGCCTAGAGGCCAGGGGCCCCTTGTGCTGTGCACTGTGGAAATGTATAGAAAGAGGCAGTCCCGGCCCCAAAGAGCTTCCTCTGTAATTGAAGTGAATGTGGTGATCTCGTCTAGTTGCCCTGGCTTGTCTGTCCATCTGGCAGGACATGATCTGAGAACCACGGTTGCAGAGAGGCCAGAACTGAAATGCCTGAGGAGCACTATGCCTTGTCCTCGCTGATCTAAGAAGCATCCCACCCTCATTAATATCATTCCCTGTTCAAGCCTTCATCATTATCACCAGACACTCAGTTGCAGGAAACCCATTTCCCCACTTTATGGGCTATTTCCACTGTTGTTCTGTTTAAGGCAAGACTCGGGTACATTTTGAGAGTCCATTAATAGGATGTTTATTTTTCTTTCTAAAGTAATAGCAGGAATAAGGGAAACAGATGAGAAATTCTACTACATTGTCCAAGAAGAAAAGAGCTACAAAGAGGCCGTGACCCACTGCAGGATCAGAGGGGGGATGCTGGCAATGCCGAAGGATGAGGCAACCAACGCCCTGATCGCTGACTACATCTCCAAGAGTGGCCTCTTCCGTGTGTTCATTGGGGTGAACGATATGGATAAGGAAGGGCAGTTCATGTACGCAGACAACACCCCGCTGCAGAATTACAGCAACTGGAAGGAAGGGGAGCCAAAGGACGTGTCTGTGCAGGAGGACTGCGTGGAAATGCTCAGCACGGGCGAGTGGAATGATTCAGAGTGCCATCTGGCTATCTACTTTGTCTGTGAATTCAAGAAGAAAAAATAAAATGCCAGAGTGCTGGCCAGGCAGCTTCTGGACCTACAATAATTCCTCCTGATTTATCCATTAGAGGTGATGAGCTTAGCAGGGCTAAGCGGGTGAGGGCCTGATGCTGCACTCACATACACTGGTGTAAAGCAGGAGTAACTCAGTTTAAGTCAGTGGAGTTACACCAGTGCACGTAGAGTCAGAATCAGGCCTGCAGAGGGCCTCCTAGCTTCCCAACTCATGGGGAATCTCAGTGATTTTTATTTTTGGTTTAAAGTTCTTGGGCTAAATTTAGAACCAGCATGAGTGAGTCTGACCCCATTGATGGAGAGACAGTATGTGAATAATGGGGAATGAAACTGGCTGAACAGCTTATTGAAATGTTGCAAAAACTCCGCTGAGGGAGAGAGTGTGGCTTTTAGCCACACCAGCACTGCACTGGGGGTGGTGCACAATCACACTGCTCTACAGGCAGCACCCAGGTGGTAGACAGCACCAGGGAGGCACAATATTTTCTGCAGCTCCCTGGTCGTGTTAGGGAATGGAGGAGTACTGTGCAAAGTCCCTTTAAGAGCTGCAAAAAACCTCTTCTACTGCCCCGGTGGTAGCCAGATGGATATAGAATCACAGAATATCAGGGTTGGAAGGGACCTCAGGAGGTCATCTAGTCCAACCCCCCTGCTCAAAGCAGGACCAATCCCCAACTAAATCTTCCCAGCCCCCTTTGTCAAGCCTGACCTTAAAAACCTGTAAGAAAGGAGATTCTACCACCTCCCTAGGGAACCCATTCCAGTGCTTCACCACCCTCCCAGTTTAAACGTTTTTCCTAATATCCAACCTAAGCCTCCCCCACTGCAACTTGAGATCATTGCTCCTTGTTCTGTCATATATTGGCTGGTATGGAGCATCATTCCACCTGCTCCCCCTCTCTCCCTGCCCAGTTGTTCTGAAGTAGGGGTTACTGGGCCTGGGACTCCAGGGGGTGCTGGACCACAGCACTGTTCAGCTTTTTTATTTCTCCAGTGATTGGTTGGCTGTGGGTTTTGTTTGTTTGGTTTTGGGGTTGGATTTTTTTTTCCCTCAGACACTTGGGGAATGAGAGGTGAACACCAAAAATGTTTCCTGCCCTGGTCAGCTTACTGGCTAGGGCTGCTCCTACTTGCATGAGCAAGTGGTCAGCAATTAAAGGGAAGGCTTTGCTATCATATCTCAGCTATTTATTATTCTACTTTAGCATTTTCTTAAGAGGTCAGATTTTGATACTCTTGCTGGTGCTTCCTCCCTGAGTATTCCTGGCGAAATCATTGGGGCTGCTCCAGGACTCTCTGTAGGAAATACTCCAAGATAATTTGGATATCTGGCTTGATTTTAACCCAGATTTTAAAGGTGTGTAGGATATAACATTTTAAAAAGTTATTTAGGTGCTTAGGAGTCTAAGGCCAGGACTACACTACCAAGGTAAGTTGACCTACGCTATGCTACGAGTTGACAGACCTTAGGTCTAGTTACCGTGGGGTCTACACCGCAGGTAGTTGACAGGAGAGACTCTCCCATCGACTTACCTTACTCTACTAGTTGGGGGTGGAGTACAGGGAATCAACTGGAAAGCAATCTGCTGTCGATTTGGCGGGTCTTCACTAGACCTGCTAAATCAACCACCAGTGGATCAATCTCAGAGTGACGATCCTGGCTTTAGTGTAGACCTGCCCTTAGGGTATATCTACACATAAATTACTACAGTGGCACCACTACACTGCTGTAGCACTTCAATGAAGACCGTACCTATGCTGCTGAGAGGGCTTCTGCCACTGTCATAGGCGATCCACCTCCCCAAGGGACGGTAGCTAGGTTGATGGGACAATTCTCCTATCGACCTAGTGCTGATCTACACTTGTCAGTATAACTGCAATGCTCAGGATGTGGATTTTTCACACCCTGAGACACAGCTATACCCAAGTAAATTCCTAGTGTAGACCAGGCCTCAGTGTTATTGAAAGTCAATAGGACTTAGGAGCCTAGGTCGCTTTAGAAAATAGTCATCTAAGTTATTTAGGCCTTGCAACACGGAACAGAGCAACATAGAAATAGCTTTCGAAATCTGGCCCTTTGACTTAAGGCCAAACCCTGAGCTGGGGGTGGGGCATATGAAATGGAGGAAAGTGAGACAAAAAGAAATGGTTTGTTGCAGGGTCAAAGCATGATGCATGGGAGACCTCACATGGTTTACAGCAATTTCATTTGAGTACCTCATTCAAATACTTGGCCAAATCAAAACAATGGTAAGAAATCTGAATAAGGGCTCTTTGACTAGCGACGAGTAAAAGTAATCCAGGCACATGCTCAGAGCTTGGGGAGAAAAGCATTAAGACAGCCTACAGTTGCATGGCCAAGAATATAAAAAAGAGAAGTGAGTCAAGAACTAATTTGTGGGTATCTTCTGTCCTAAAAGAGTGCAATGTCATTTGCTAGTATTGACTGACTACACTGAAATCATTGTCAAATAGATCTTTTTCCTCCTGTTCCAAGGCAGTAACATTGGTATAATCTTTTCCTTTATAAAAAAAAAAAGAATTAAATGTAAAAATATCCTACCTGTGCATTCATGCAACATTATGGTTAAGATTTGGTTACTAAGTTTTTATTGAAGATAAAAAAATAATTGTAGGTATTAAAAGAAAGGTTGACAGGACAAAAAGTAGGTGAAAACAATGGAGTTGAGACTCGGAGTGGTTTAGTTACAGTACAGTGGGACCACCTAAAATGTTCTTTCTGGTCCTAGAGATATTCACCATTTCACGGATGTTCCGTAATTTTGGGAAGTAGATATTTAGGACAACCACTATAGCTGGAAATGTCTCTAAAACCAGAGTGAACGTTAAGTGCACCTACTGTAGATTTTTACATACACTGTCTATAATGTATATATAGTAAATCTTATACACATGATCGTTTTATTAAAATCATTTTAGCCTGTTTGGCCCATCTTTCGTCAAACAGTTCAGCCATTAATCTCATACAGGCAGTAAATTGTTCCCTTTCCCTTCATTCTTTTATTCTGTTTGACCACATGTTGACAGTTGATATTTGATTTTGCACCATAGTGATGAAATACATTTCTTGGCCACAGTCAAAAGACTTCTAAACAGGTATCTATATTTGTTTAATTTCAAATAAGATCTTAAGGTACACAAGGCAGAAAACACAACCATTATAACAACCACGTGACATGTACTAAGAAAACTATCAACACAACGTTCAGTAATAAAGACAGCACCTATGCACTAAGGGAAGTAGACAAGTTACATTTGCTTTTGAAAGCATTGGTCTGGATTTTCTGGTTTTTGTGTGCTTAACTTTTGCATTTAATTCATATTTAGTGTGATCAAGAATTGTTGTGAAAGAAGGAATGAGCAGGCTCAAATGAGAGGCATAATGTTTGTTGCTTTCTGTTTGCACAAGAAGTGAGAGCAACATCTTGTAAAGATATTTTTGAACTCTTGCTGTTTAATCACTACATACTGTGTGCCTAACTGTGTGCCTGCAGTCATTTCACCTCACCCTCGCCAGAGTTTCTCCAGGTTGATATTTCAACATACTGAGGCAACATTTCACTCTAATTTTTATTAGATGGGTGGGGCTGATAACATGTATGGTCCTGTCTTACAGACAACAGAGGCAACCCAGGAGAATAGTAAAGCAAGCTAAAGAGAAACCACAAGGAGGATTTGGTGGGGTGAGGAGAGCGTGCATATTCTTAGGCTCTGATTCAGCAAAGCCCAAGTACAGTGCCCAACTGTAAGTGTGTGTTAAAGTCCCATTGAAGTCATGTGTGTAAGTGTTTTGCTAAACAGGAGGATTTAAGCATGTGCTTAAAACAGTCCAGTGCTATTTATTCTTTTGGTCTTATTATTTCAAGTGTAGAATGATCAAATACTATTTAAAGTAGACAGCAATTAAATAAATGTATCCTTTAAGGTTTCAGAAGTCATGAATCCTGTTGTGACTATTTCCTTTCACTACACAATCAAAACCTATTTTATCTTATCTATAATTCACCAGTGAGCTGTCCTTTATTGCCTTGCCTATTTCCCAGGGTCATGAAAGCTTTACAACAATGTTATTAATTTTAGTTACTTACATAGCACAGAGGACTGCACACTAGAGCTTTACAACACATGCAAGTGTAATGGGGGCACTGCACTTCACCAAGCGGCTTGCCATCCAGATCGGATAAATATAAACCAAACAACTAAAAGGATAAAGCATGAGACGGACAGCAGACTGAGTCATGGTTGATCAACAGTGGATGATTAAGCAAAAAGCTGTGAGTCTGAAGGAGGAATTTGGTTGTGGAGTTGGAGGAAGCTCAGCACATAGTCATACATGGAACAACTTCCCTCTTCTATGGAGTCAATGTCAAGGTCTCACTCTTTATCCTGAAATCACTCAATAACCTTGACCCAGCATAGATGGTCAAAAGCTCTGTGCTTAAGACCATGGTTGACAACTCAACCCCTCTGGTACAATGGAACTTTCTACACTAAGGGTAAAGTTCACCTGTGCAGGAGACTGCTTTCCTAGGGACCAGTCCAGGACTGTGAACTTAGGTCCCAGAGGAATGAAAGACCATCACAGACCTCACCATCTTCTACTACAAGTGCAAAGTGCAGTTTTTTGACTTGCCTTCTTCGATATCAACAGAGTGGTATGAACATTTAATAAACAGGGAAAAAAGCCAATAACCCACCTAAATTAAACAGTTCACTGAACACAATTATCCTCCTGGTGAAATATGAGAGAGACTATGAAACACACATAACGGCTGTTAGTCATATCACTTAATGCATCACTCAAAAGCAATCAAATATTAGGCACTGTGGGTGGTATACGAATCTATGTAGAATAGAATAAGAAAATGTGAAAAAATTCTGGAGTTAAGAGTGGGGGGGGAAAAGGCAATTAAGGAAGGGAAAATGAGCAGAGCCCCATAATGTTTCATTTATGCATATTTTGTGTTTGGCTAAAGCATATATTCCAGAAAGGCATCCAGTTTTGATCTGAAGACATCAAAAGATGGAGAATCCACTACTCTCCTTAGTAGTTTGGTCTAGTGACTAATCACAAACTTGTGCCTGATTTAGATTTCAGCCATTCCTCCTTGTTCTGCTTTTCTCCACTAACTTAAAAGAGACCATTAGTATCTAGTATTTCTCCCATTGAAGGTACTTGTACACTTTAATCAAGTTACCTCTCAATCTTCTTTTTGATAAGCTAAATAAATTGAGCTCTTTAATGAGACAAGATTGGTGAGATAATATCTTTTATTGGGCCAACTTCTGTTGGTGGAAGAGACAAGCTTTCAGATTAAAGATAAAGTTAAAAAAATTATATAATACATAGGTTAGGAAAGAGTGTCTGTACATCTGGGTATAGTGCTTAGATTATCCACAAATACAAAGTTTGATTTTAAAAGCCATATGATACACAGGGTACATGATCAGCAATAACCCAAAGTTAGATGAATAGATTTAACAATACAGTTTAGATATTAGAATCCAAATACTTGCGTACATCACTCATGAAAAGTTGTACAGAGATTTAGTTGTGGAAAGCCAAATATATCAATGGAGATTGTCCTTCAGTAACTGAGAATTAGGGTGGTTGTCCATTTAGAAAATACAATCCATGAGGAAAGTGTGTGTTACTGTGTAGCTACAAGCCCCATTTGACAGCTTGGCAGTTGCAACACAACACGATCCAAGATCAACTAGCCAGAGCTATACTGCCACCCATAGGGAAGGTTGCCATAAACTCCGCCATCCCCAGAACCAATAATCAGTTGTGACCAAACATCATCATCACCAAAGAGGACCAGAAGAAGATCATCATGGTGAATGTCACAGTGCCGCTAGAGAACAGGACCCTGGTCTTTCACGATGCCCAAAAGGTAGAGAAATATGTCCCTCTGGTTAAAACCTTGAGAGCTAAAGATTATCAGGTCCTGACACACGCACTCATTATCGGAGCCTTAGGCGGATGGGACCCCACTAATGAATGAGGGCTGAAAGAATGCAATCGGTCAATGCTATGCTTAGCTGATGTGGCAACTCAGAGTGTCAGATGCCATCAGGCAGTCGAGGGACATCTTCATAGAACACATCCCTGGACATCAGCAATACCAGGATGGATGAGCCGGAATGCCGATGAGAAGTGCAGTCAGGTAAGTAACAACTACACAGAATTCTTCTTCAGGTCTGCAAAAGGTACTCCGTGCATTAAAGTAACAAACAAGGTGGAACAAATTGTTTAGGAGAAATAGTTATCACGTATTCTGATGGCGCATTCAAGGTGAAGTGGGAGTTAGTGGGTTACAAACTGTAATAAGCCATAAATCCAGTGCCTTCATTAAGACCATGATTTTTAGTGCCTAGCAAAGTTATTAATTTAAGTTCCCAGGCTCATCTTTTGAAGGTGTTGTGCAAGTTTCCTTTGAGAATGAGGATTGAGATATCAGATATGGAGTGATCATTTCATGAAAAGTGTCTGCCCACATTTGATATGGATTTTTTTTGTCTTTTATCATTTTCCTGTGAGAATTCATTCAAGAGTATAATGATTCTATTGTTTCACCCACATAGGGGCATTTAGTGCACAGGATGAGATACACTACATGTTGTGATGACTATGTGTAGGACCCAGGGATCTTGAAAGGTGGATTGTGTGGGTATTTATCATTGTAGCAATGGGGATATGTCTGCAAGTTTTGCATCTGTTGTTGTGGCAGGGTTTGGTGTTTCTTTGAGTTGGTGAATCCCGCTCTCTGGGAAGCTTGCTTCTGATGATGAGCTCGGCTAGGTTCTGGGGTTGTTTGAAGGCCAGAAGAGAGGGATTGGGAAAGATTTTTTTCAGGGTGTGGTCCACTGAGCTCTTTAAGCTCAGTGTAAGGCATTTTCTCCAGACCTTAAATCATTTTTTGTGTCTCTTTTCTAGAGCTTTGCCAATTTTCAACATCCTTGTTTAAATGTTGACACCAGAACTGGATGCAGTATCCCAGTATCAGTCTCACCAATGCCATACACAGAGGTAAAATTGCCTCCCTATTCCTACTCACTACTCCCCATTTATACATCCAAGGAAGATATTAGCCCTTTTGTCCACAACTCTGCATAGGAGTTTATGTTCAGATGCTTGTGCAGTATGACCCCTCATGCTTTTTCAGAGTCATTGAATTCCAGGATAGAGTCCCCCATTCTGTAGCTATGGACTACATTCCTTTTACCTACATGTACAACTTTGCATGTGACTGTATTAAAACACATCTTGTTTGGCTGGGTTAAGATTACTAAAAATGATCCAGATCATGCTGCATGGCTGTTCTTCCAATCCTTGTGTCACCCACAAATTTTATCAGCAGGACTTCCAGATCATTGATGAAAATATTAAATACATCAGGCCAAGTTCCAATCCTAGATGTGCCCCTCAAAGGACACCCTCATTCAATGATTTCAGACTGACATTTACATTTTGAGATCTGTGAGTTAGCCAGTTCTTAATTAACTGAACATGTGTTCTAGTCATATTGTATAGTACTAATTTTTAAGTCAGAATGTTGTACTAAGTTAACAGTAACAAGGGCCAGTGGGGGTGCCCTCTCAGATCAGCTAATTATATAAACAAACCACTACTAGTGGCTGGTGCTGGATCAAGTGTATGTTAAAAAGTAGAGAATTGTTACATTTTAGTATCTTTATAGTTTTACCTCTAGTTGACCAAGGAATTATTTCTGTGTGAGAATTCATTATTATCTTCATATGGTAGCTAAAAGAAGAGATTGGTTGGTTGGTTGGTTGAGCCTTAGCTTGGTAGCTTGGCCATCATCATAGGCTTTCATAATCTGTAGATTCAAGGTGAACATTTGTGAGGACAATCTTGTACAGTGAGTTTCAGGAGGACACACATCTGAAATTTTTGGACATTATCCATCTGTCTGTATCCCTGTCTGTGTTTATATATATGTGACTATATATGCCATCCCTTTATACTTTGTGTGCTTGTGTTTTGATTCAGTGATAAGGATAATAAACTGTCTGTTTTATTTTGTATTCTTAAATGCTGAAAAGACTTAAAGGAATAATAATTGTGTACCATTCAACATTTATGTACATGTTTACACTAGAAGACTTCAAGTGTAGATAAGCTACTTATTTACAGCAGAATATTTCAAGTGTGGATAGACTACATATTGAGCAGATAGATCACTATGAAGAGAAGATTGGAAAGTGATGCAAGCAAGAGACAGTGCAAACAACTGAGTGAAGCAGCAGTTAAGAGCTCAAAGCCAGTAACTTCATTTCTCAAACCACTGGAAAACACACCTTACCCAACAAACAATGCTACAGATAATGGGTTTCTTTGGCAGTTCAACAGACTGAGTAATGAAGATCTACTGTCTGCAGCTGAACAATTTGAGCAACAGTACAACAAAGAAATCTCAAAAGATCTCAGTGACGAGATCATCTTACTCAAACAAATATATTCCATGCACTTTAAATTGGACTGCAAGCCAAAAGAATTTCATCAAGAAAAACTCAAACTGGACTCTCTGGGGTGTTTCCTAATTTCACAATTGCATTGCATATTTTTGTCAGTTTGCCTGCATCAGTCACTTCAGGTGAAGGCACTTTCAACGTGCTGAAGCAGGTAAAGAACTATCACAGTTCAACTATGAGACAAGAGCATTTGAAGGGGCTCACCATGCTTAATATCAACTGTGACATTGCACCAAAGCTATATTTTCCCTCAATAATTAGTGCATTTGCACAGAAAAAGGCTAGAAAAGCATTTGTTAAATACAAAAATATTCAAATTATGTCTTCCTCTTTTTTTGGTGTCTTATTTTGTTTTCATGTGTCATCATTTTTTTTATTATGGGTAGGGCCTCAAAAGCTGGAAGTGGCCTCTGAGAGGACCTGGGAGTAACAGTAAAAATATTAGTGTGCCACAGAACAAGATAATTTTTTTAATGGCATCCTCTATTTTTCTGAGCCACGTGCATTGCTATGCCCCTCATTAGATCATCTTAAGACTAACCTGGAATGTCTGGTCTGGGGCCAGAGCAATAGCAGTATACACTGCCATGAACATAATTCAGTCTTGATCCTGCCCCATTTCACATTCCAGGAGAGTAGAGGTGAAAATGATAGTGAGGCTTCTTTTAGCTTGGGGATAAAGAAATACGGTGGGTGGAGGATGGGCTTTCATTCATGCTTTAGTGAGTTCCGTTTATTCTTGTTCTTTTTGTTGACCACCATAGCTCAATTCAGATGAGATGCAATATCCAATGTTCAGTGAATTCCCACTTTTTACACAGTTTTCCAGACTGCATTATCTGAGTCACAATGAGTTCTCTTGCCTAAGGTCAGGCAGTAAATTTAGCCCAGGGTTAGAATTTAGGTTTCTTTTGCCACTCATGAACTGGCTGGGCCATATGGCTTTATGTGAGGTTATATAAATAACCTGTTCAATTCTTTTTATAACAATTCAATTCTTTTCAGATGGAGGATGTGACTATATAGAGAAGGGCATGAGAGCACTCAACTAGTTGCCTTTAGCAATTCAAATATTAAACATATAAACATTAATTGCAGGGCAAGCAAACAAACCTATTAAATAACAGCAATACAGGATGACTTTTGTGCTATTATGTACAATTTATGGATCAAATATTCAGCACATTAGTCTTCCCCCCATTGATTTTGTACCCAAAATAATTTGTGGATGAAACTAGAGCCATCTAAATGTGTTAGTAGGTGAGCACAGGAATTATTAGACACCTAAATGACAACCATAATTATTTGCAGGAACATAATGGAGCCATTGTATAAAAATGTTGCCTTCTATATTTACACAGAAATTCAGGCTACCCTGTTCATGAGTATTTATTTAAGGTCCAGTCCTGAACCCCTTTCTCAGGAAGGACTCCCGTGAAGTGTGGAATTTTGCTCTGGATCACACCTGTAATGAGGGGTGAAAATTTCATATTAACTTATGGAAAAAGATGGAAAACATCAATTGTTTCCTATCTTCAGAATCCTTTACAAAGAATTCAAAGGACAGCCACCCTATTGCTCAGGCTACTCATGCATGAAAGCACCATTACCAGAAACCTGACTTGGAAGCACGTGCCGGGAGAGGGAAGAGAGGAACAGAAGAGATGAAACAGGACACTAAAGGAATAATAAAAGTACAGTGTGAATAAGGCTTTCCAAAAAGGAACTTAACACTTATTGCATTCAAGACACTTAAAATACATTACATATTTTCCTAATTTTTTCCATGTAGGCAAGTAATGTGGTTGCTGTTGGTTTGTTATGGATTGTAGGTAGAAGGGGAAATGGTCCATGCAATCTTGAATGCATGTGGGGAAGTGTTAAGACAATCTCATTGTTAAGATGAGATCCATTATAAAAAAAAATATTAGAGAAGCCACAGCCTTTTCCTCTCTAGCAATTCCTTACATACTATACGTAGTTTTTACTTCCCTGTACCAGGAGACAGGCTAACAAAAATCCAGACAAACTGGTTTAGGTTTTGTGAAAGGAACAAGAAAAAAAATCAAACCTGTTTGCTTTCTTTTGAATTAACATGTACCTGATCAAATGCCTCCACTTACCAACTTCTCAATGACTGAGGAAATCAGCAGAGAGAGAGAAATATTGTGTAAGAAACTGGGATTGGCTATGAGCTTTATAACCTCTTAGCAGTGATGCTTTAACTAGGCTTGAGCAAGCATTTTCACTGCAAATTCCTGTTTTCAGTTGTTCATAAATGTTTCAGTAAACTGAATTCTGAGCTGACGCTTCTGGGGCATTTTCTCCCAAGTTGAATCATTTACCCAGGGTGGAATAATTGCAGATTTGCCATAACATATGGTCATCATTTTGCCATTTTTCAGGTATCTAATAGTGAGAGAACAGCGTTTTTTCATACTTTATATAACTTTCAGAGACTTTCTGCATTTGGAAAAGTCAAAAATAACATTTTGTTACTCTCCGAAGCTTGCCATGTACTTAAGGCCTGTTTTTCAGAGCCTCTGAACACCTGACAGCCCCTCTGAAAATCAGGGGACACTGGAAGGGACCTCAAGAGATCATTGTGTGAGAAAGCCCCCCTCTCTAGGCAGGATGTTTGTCAAACCTGTTCTTAAAAACCTCCCGAGACAGAGATTCCATAACCTCCCTAGACAATTTTCTCCAGTGCTTAAATACCAATCAGGAAGTTTTTCCTAATGTCCAACCTAAACCTACTTTGCTGCAATTTAAGCCCATTGTTCTTGTCCTATCCTCAGAGGTTAATGAGGACAATGTTTCACTCTCCCCCTTGTAACTTTTTAAGTACTTGAAAACTGTTAGTGTTAGGATTGCCACCTTACCAATTTCTTAAAACCGGACACTACAGCCCTCCACCTTTGCTCACTTGCGCCCTCTGCCCCATCCCCACTTGCTTGCTCCCCTATCCTCCCTAAACTCACCTGTCCCCTGCAGAGCTGGGCTGGGAGCTGAAGCAGAGCCTGCCCAGAGATGCAGATAGGAGTCAGACCTGACTGAGCAGGGGCTTGATGAGCTGGTGGCCCTGGTGCCTACACCCTGGGCCAAGCTGGTGGTGGCATTTGCAGGCAGCGATCATGGGAGGGGAGATGGGGGGGGTGTTGTCAGTCTTTGTGTCTGGGTGAGCTGGTCTGGGCTGGGGAAAATACCCTTCCTTACCTGCGCTGTGTGTGCAAGCTGGAGGCCAGACTCTGCGATGCCCTGAGATTTAAGGGCGCTGGTCCCCCACCCTCCCGGGCTGGGCCAAATTCACCCGAGTGGCACAGGGAGGGAGGCGAAGCGGAGCTGGTGCTGTAAAGTCACCTCTGCCCTGGGGAGAAGTGTCCGACCCACATGGGATCCCTGTCTCGGGTTGTGGCTCTGGTGTGGGACTCGGAGCTCTTGGAGTGGCTTCCCACAAACATTAGTGTTTCTGCAGGTGGGGCTGGGGCAGAGCTGGTGAGCAGAGATGAGGATGGAAAATAGGATGCAATCCAAACACAATCCTGTGGTGTGGATTGGCGTCCACCTGCCTCACAGCCATGCTGCCCCCAGCTCTCTGCACGTGTGCCACTGTGAGCACACATGCTGCAGTGGATGATGCCTGACTCCCCCCCCCCCCCCCTTGGGCAGTAATTTTTGTATCCAGTCAGTACTGCTGACTGGAGACTGTACATGTCTCCTTTCTGATTGAAAACCCGACACCTGGCAACCCTAGTTATCATTTTCCTCCTCAGTCTTCTCTTCTCCAGATGAAACCAATAGAGTATATTCAGGTAATGGGGTATACTGGCCCTTTAAGAGTAGAGGAGGCCAGAACACCCAGTTCCAGGAAGCTGGAATGAACAAAGGCCCAGGAAATGGAACAGTCCTGAGGAATATGTAGTTGTATTGGAGAAAAACCTAGGGCACTATCCCTTTAGAGGCCTGGGACTAGGAGTCCTAGGATTAGGTGGGACAGAGCTACCCTCTCTTCAAGTCAATCAAGAAGAGCTTTCTGGAGGGGAAGTACAGTAACTCCTCACTTAATGTTGTACTTATGTTCCTGAAAAATGTGACTTTAAGTGAATAAGTGAATCCAATTTTCCCATAAGAATTAAATATATACATACACACACGGTTTTAAACAAACAATTTAATACTGTAAACAGCAATGATGATTGTGAAGCTTGGTTGAGGTGCTGAAGTCAGAGGGTAGAAGGGGGTGGGATATTTCCCAGGGAATGCCTTACTGCTAAATGATGAACCAGCACTTGGCTGAGCCCTCAAGGCTTGTTCATGTAGCCTCACACTCTACAAGGCAGCATCAATAGAGGGAGGGGAGACAGCATGGCAGAGAGAAACAGAGACACGCTGTGTGGGAGAGAGAGATGCACATTGCCCCTTTAGATATGCTGACACCATTCTAAGTACAATACCTTTTAAAGTAAATCAGCAAGTTGAGATAGCAGCTGCTGTGACCAAGCTCCTCTGTCCTGAGCCCTGTTTCCTTTCCCGCTCCCCACACACACTCTGGAGATGGGGTAAGCTTGGGGCAGGAACGGGGTGAGGGGAACACCCTGACATTAGCCCCTTTCTTCTGGCTCCCTACCCCCAATACACACAGCTTGCTTGGCAGCTGCCACACAGGGAACTTAGGGGAGCTGATGGGGGGCTGCCGGTTCACCCTGGTTCCAAGCCCCCTCTAGCTAGCCGCAATGGGCTGCTCTTCCTGCAAGCGGTGGACAAAGCATGCAGCTACCAAACAATGTTATAAGGGCGAATTGTGCAACTTGAAATGAGCATGTTCTCGAATTGATCAGCAACATAACAACAAAATAACGTTAACTGGGATGTTACTGTATATAGCCAGGCTTCTCCCTCCAAAGAACCAAAGAGGTGATGCTGGTAGTAGAAGGAAGCTAGAGCCAGAAGGTGGAGTGCCAGATAGAAATAGGTAGGAGAGGTGACCCTGTAAAGAACAGATGATGGCTGTGTGGGTGGCAGAAGAGCCAGAGATCAGCGTGAACTGTTAGGTTGCAATGCTGAACTTTATGTCTGAGCCATTAAGGACTATGTGGGACTGTTTGCAGTCATTAAACCAGCCACAAGTGAAGGATTGTTCTACTCATGGGAGACTGTATCGCACTCAGGAGCCCTGAAGATGGAGAAGAGAGGGAGGGAGCTGCTGAGGGACTGAGCACTTTCTTGTGGCCAGAGGTAAGTGGCAACCCTGTATTACTCTTTTATCAGATGTCTGAAAAGGTTTGCATTAGAAATAAAAGTTCATGTGCTGGATGTGACTTTCCACTCACAGCCCATTCCTGCAATGGTGTGAGCACACAAGAGGGTGCTCGTCCATTCAGAAGACACGGACACAACTTGCAGGATCGGATGCTAAATTTTCAGCTATCTTTCAAGTTGTAAAGAATCAGAGAGGTAGCCGTGTTAGTCTGGAATTGCAGAAGTGGCAAAGAGTCCTGTGGCACCTTAAAGACTAACTAAAGGATTGAAGCATAAGCTTTCGTGGGCTAATACCCACTTCGTCAGATGCAACAAAGTTGTAGTAATTGTGCATGAGTCTATCTGGAGTCTCACACAATGAACCCAATTTTATGCTGTTTTACATTCTATGTGACTCTGTTGGGATCACTGGGGTTGCCCAAGGATGTAAGTCACTGGCCAATGGAATCAGTTCCAAGTGTTAAATCCACTGCATGATTGCATCCATGCAAGAATATTCAAACAATCCCTTTGGGTGGGCAACTGATTACTTTAACGCTGAAATAAATCCAATATATTTTTTTTTAATCTTTTCATTTTATAAAAACAAAGCATTCAGAGAAAAAATGACATTAAATGCATCATGACCGTGTTATTGCTGCAGACACACACAAAAATCAAGAAAATCAAAATTATAGTTCATAGAGAGCAGTGATTTTGCAAAGCAGCTAGGATGTAGAAGGATGTATTTTGTGTTACTGTAATTATACCATAGATGTATGTGTGCAGTGAGACTGAGTCACCAGTCCTGGACTAGATTCAGTCCCAGGAATGGTAACACACAGTTTCATTGCATATATACATTAAGGAATAATTTCAGTAATACAAAATACTACAGACGTATGAAGGTGGATGTTTTACAGTAACTCCTAGAAATACAATGTACTTTTGTATTTCCTGCCTCTGGCATGTGTAAATGCTTAGTTATAATGTTGCATTAACATCAACATCATGTTTTCCTTTTAATGAATTAAATACCACACACTAAGGAAAGATTATGTGTCTCCGGAGACACAAGAGAGCTGAAGTACACCAGTGAATCTGGCTCTATTTGCTTTTTGGATTGGATTCACCACGCGTTAGTCCATTTCACACAGTTCAGCAGCTGAGAGGAATTGCACTGGCATAAAACTAGAATAATGCAGTGGTGAATAAAACCCAAAGAACCCATTAGGCTAGATATACTGGGAGACTCCAGCTGTTTTGTGGCACAAAGCAGCTATAATCCAAGTTTACCCATCCAGTTAAACTGGATTTATGACTGCTTTGTGCCACCAGAGCAGCACAAAACAGCTGGAATGTACTGGTGAATCTTCGCATCACATTTTGTTTTTAAATTAGGACTGCTGGCCTGATTCCACAAACTCCATTGACAATGAGTGGTACCTGAAATCAATAGGGTTGGGCTCTGATGTTCCTAGTAAACTGAAAGTAACTACACACAATTTAATTGTTTGTAACTATCATTATTATTTACCATTCTACAAACAGACAGCTAATCAGATAAAGTCTGATTATACATACTTGTTATCACTCTAAACTTAGTAATTTTGATATATAGGCTCATTCCTTCACACAAAACTACTTAATAGCTATTTTAAAACCTTGAAGACCATCTGCAGATTGGCAGACCTGTCACTTTCCCCTCCTTGCTTTTTCCTTCCTGGACTCATTCACCACAGTCAATTGAGCAATCTCATTATGCTGCTTGATTATTCTTTGTCTTTTATTGGATTTTTAGCCAGGTCCCTGCTGACTTAAACAAATAGTCTAAAAAAAGTAAACAAACTACAATAAAAATATAATTACTTCATATTAATAGACTGTTCATCAGAACATTAGATGCAGGTTCCTGTCCACAGCAGAGTGGAAGAATTACCTCTTCTGTCTTTCTTACAACACTCCCAGTAATACATCCCAGAATGATATTTGCTTTTCTTGTAACTGTATTATATTGTTGACTGACATTTAGTTTGTGACCCACTATAACCCCTGTGGTAGACCCAGGGCAGGCAGCTGCCAGAAGGACCTGTAATTAGAAGGGTTTCTACAGGGGAATTGGGTCCAGCTGGGCAAGGCTGCCACAGCCAGGAGCAGGGCCAGCTGAGGCCAGTTAAGGAGGCTGCCAGAGCCCTTTAAAGAGACTCCTCCCCAGGGAGGAGTGTGGGAGTTTGAGGAGGGAGTTTGGTGGCAGTTGGAGGAGGGAGTTTTGGTGGCAGTGAGAGTTAGAGGAGCGAGGTGGTGAAAGCAGAGAGTGTGAGGAGCAAGTTGGAGGAGGCAGGGACGGAGAGGCTGCTGGCAAGCAGGAGAAGAGGACTAAGGATCCCTACCAGAGGGGGACCTAGCTTTCCTGGCTTGCAGGAGCCTGTCCCTGAGAGGGAGCAGCTAAGGAGCAGCAGAAAAACCTGAGTCTGGTACAGCCTGGCCAGGGTGCCAGCGCTGTGACAGCGACCCAAAGGACTTGAGCCAGGGGAGCAGGGGAGCCACCTTGTCACACGTGGTGTCAGAGGTGGGATAGAGAGTGAATAGACTCGGTGGCCAGCCCTTCCCCCGCCCCTGTACTCAGAGGAAAGATGGAAGAGGTGGTGAAGGCCCTGGTCCAGGCCACTGCGGCCCAGCAGGAAGCTGTCCGAGTGCAGCAAGAGACCAACCAGTTGCTGATAACCCAGGCAGCCCAGGACCGAGCCACCCTGCAGGAGGTGGTGCGGCAGATGAAAGCCCTGAGCACCATGGGTCGTGGGGGGCCTGACGACCGGCCACTACGGGCCAGCCATTTCCTGCAGAAGATGACGGCAGGTGACGACACCGAGGCCTACCTGCTCGCATTCGAGAGGACGGCCCTGCGTGAGACGTGGCCCCGAGGACAGTGGGCAAGCATCCTGGCCCCTTTTCTCTGCGGAGAGGCCCAGAAGGCCTATTTCGACCTGGCGCCCGAGGCTGCTGCGGACTACCCCCAGCTGAAGGCCGAGATCCTGGCCAGAGTGGGAGTGACGCCAGCCCTGCGGGCCCAGCAGTTTCACGAGTGGAGGTATGAGGTCGGCAAGACCCCGAGGACTCAGCTATTCGACCTGATCCACCTTGCCCGGAAGTGGTTGCGGCCCGAGACCCACAGCCCGGAGAAGATGATAGAGATCCTGGTGCTGGACAGGTATATGCGGGGGTTGCCGTCCGAGCTAAGGGGGTGGGTCCGAAAGAACGATCCCCCCTCCTACGACGAGCTGGTAGCCCTCGTAGAGAGACACCTTGCCTCCCAGGAGTTGTCCCGGACTACCGCAGAGGGGCTGAGGTCAACCAGAAAGCCGGCCCCCGGTCCAAAGCCCCGGATGGCCAAGACCCCAAGCCGCTATAGGGAGGAAGAAGAGGGGGGTGGACGGCCGGAGAGCTTGGACAGACGTGGGGACCGGGGGAACGGGACACGGGGAGTAGGGCCGAACAGTCCAAAAACTGGGGGGCTGTCCCGACCTGGGAGGCGCTGCTACGCGTGTGGGGAAATGGGACACCTAGCCGCCCAGTGCCCAAACCGGGCCGAACCTATGGAATGTGGCCTGGGGAGTATGGGGGATCCGTGCGACCTGGTGAACCAAGTGGGGGTCGCGATGGCTCCCCATAGGTATACCCGGCCCGTTAAACTGAATGGTGTTAGGACCACCGCGCTAGTGGACTCAGGGAGCGCAGTCACGCTGGTCTCCGGCTTGTTGATCAGACAGGACCAGCTATCCCGGGCCAAACGCTCGGCAGTATCCTGTGTACATGGGGATATTAACTATTACCCCACCGTCTCTGTAAGCTTGGAGGTCCTGGGACACCCCAAGAAAGTAGTGGTGGGCGTAGTCCCGAGGCTCCCCTACCCGGTCCTCATTGGACGAGACTTCCCCGACTTTGATAGCCTGCTCCCCGGGCGGGGGGCAGAAGGAGTTAGTGCCGGGGTCCCAGAGGTGACGCCAAGGGGTCCCGACACACCAGCTTTCCGGGAATTTGACCCAGAATTATTCTCGATAGGCGGGGGGTCCCGAAAGTCTCGGAGGGAAAGGAGGGCAGCCAAGGCATTAGGGACAAAAATCCTGACCCAATATCGTAGGGCTGCACTAGCGGGGGAGCGAGGGAGCCCCCAAGGAAGGAGGACCAGGCAAGAGGGGGGGGGGACAGACGCCGGGCCTAGTACCCCCCCGGTGGTCCCCGAAGGGGAGGCGGAGGTAGAGACCCCAGAGTTGGAGACAATTGGCCCAGCTACGGAGAATTTTGGGCAGGATCAGGCCAACGACCCCCTCTACCAGAATATCCGTAGTGAAGTGGTGGAGGTAAATGGGGCCCCGGTAGAGGGGAGATGTAAGGGCCGAGGGCCGTACTATATAATCAAGGGGGACCTGCTGTATAGAGTAGTCCCGATGTCCGACATGTCAGTGGAACAACTTTTGGTGCCACGGAGATATCAGAGGGGCATATTGGACCTGGCTCGCAGCCACCTCTTCGGCGGCCACCTGGGGGTGGAGAAGACCCTCGATCGGGTCATGAAGAGGTTCTTCTGGCCAGGGGTCCACGCAGCGGTCCGGCGGTACTGTGCCTCCTGCCCGGAGTGTCAATTGCATGCCCCCCGGCCCCACTTGCGGGCCCCTTTAGTGCCCCTCCCCATCATTGAGGTCCCGTTCGAGAGGATCGCCATGGACCTGGTGGGCCCGCTGGAGAAGTCGGCCCGGGGCCATCGACATATCCTGGTTGTGCTAGACTACGCCACCCGGTACCCCGAGGCTGTGCCTTTGCGGAACACCCTGTCTAAAACTATAGCTCGGGAGCTGCTACAGATCTTTGCCCGAGTAGGGATACCAAAGGAGATCCTGACCGACCAAGGGACCCCCTTTATGTCCAAATTAATGAAGGACCTTTGTTGTCTACTCCGCGTGCGGACGATAAGGACATCGGTGTACCATCCCCAGACCGACGGCCTGGTCGAGCGGTTCAACCGGACATTAAAGAGTATGCTGCGGAAGGTAGTGAGTCGGGACGGGAAGGATTGGGATACCCTGCTCCCCTACCTCCTGTTTGCCGTAAGGGAGGTGCCCCAGGCCTCCACCGGATTCGCCCCGTTCGAGCTGTTGTATGGACGCCACCCTCGGGGCATACTTGACATCGCCAAGGAGGACTGGGAAGAACAGCCGAACCGGGGGAGGAATGTCGTTGAACATGTAGTGCAGATGAGAGAGAGGATAGCCAAGGTCACCCCCATAGTGAGGGAACACCTCGAGAAGGCGCAAGAGGCCCAGCGGACATACTACAACCGCCAAGCCAGAAGCCGGAAGTTCCAGGTGGGAGACCGGGTGATGGTGCTGGTACCCACGGCGGAGAGCAAGTTGTTGGCCCAGTGGCAAGGGCCATACGAAATAGTAGAAGCCGTGGGGGACGTGGACTATAAGGTCTGGCAGCCGGGACGCCGGAAGCAGGAGCAGATTTACCACGTTAACCTGTTAAAACCGTGGCAGGAGAGAGACGCTCTGGTGGTTGCGCTGGGGGCACCACCCCGGGAAGGTAACCCACCCGGCCAGGTGGGGATATCCCCGGACTTGACCCCAAACCAGCGCGCGGAAGTGGTCCGCATGATCAGACGTAACCGGGATGTGTTCTCGGAGACACCGGGCCGGACTACTGAGGTGCACCACCACATCCTCACCGAGCCAGGAGTAAAGGTGCACGTTAAGCCCTACCGCGTCCCAGAAGCAAAAAGGAAAGAAATCCGGGCGGAGGTCCAGAAGATGCTAAGGCTAGGGGTCATTGAGGAATCCCATAGCCAGTGGTCTAGCCCCGTGGTCTTGGTGCCTAAACCTGACGGCACAGTCAGGTTCTGTAATGACTTCCGGAGGTTGAATGATGTCTCACGGTTCGACGCATACCCACTACCCCGGATAGACGAGCTGATTGACCGGTTAGGCTCGGCCCGGTTTATGTCAACCCTGGACCTGACCAAGGGATATTGGCAGATCCCCCTAGCCAAGGCAGACAAGGAGAAGACGGCCTTTGCCACCCCGGAGGGGTTGTTCCAGTATACTGTCCTCCCCTTTGGGTTACACGGGGCCCCCGCCACTTTCCAGCGGCTAATGGATAAACTGTTGCGGCCCCATAGGCAGTACGCGGCCGCCTATCTGGACGACGTCATCATATACAGCCCAGACTGGGAGACGCACTTGAGGAAGGTGGAAGCCGTCTTAGATACCCTGAGGAAGGCAGGGCTGACCGCAAATCCCCCCAAGTGCTCGATTGGGTTAGCAGAGGCTAAATATCTCGGGTACGTGGTAGGGAGGGGCGTAGTGAAGCCCCAACTTAACAAGCTGGAAGCGATCCAGAAGTGGCCCCGACCTATCCGAAAGAAACAGGTCAGGGCGTTTCTAGGATTGGTCGGGTACTACCGACGGTTCATCCCCCACTTCGCCACCCGGGCCTGCCCGTTGACCGACCTGACGAGAGCCCGTGGCCCGGACATTGTGAAGTGGTCAGACGCTGCTGAGGGAGCATTTGCGGATCTGCGGACAGCCCTCTGCACTGACCCCGTGTTGATAGCCCCAGACTGGAAGGAAGAGTTCATCCTACAGACAGACGCCTCTGAGGTAGGGATGGGAGCGGTACTCTCCCAGCTAAGGGACGGTGAAGACCACCCGGTTCTATTCCTCAGCCGGAAGCTCCTGCCCAGAGAACGGAAATACGCTGTAGTGGAAAAAGAGTGCCTGGCGGTGAAGTGGGCCATAGAGAGCCTCCGCTATTATCTACTTGGTCGACGGTTTACCCTAGTCACGGACCATGCCCCGCTGAAGTGGATGCATCAAAATAAGGACAGCAATGCGAGGGTTACAAGATGGTTCCTCTCGCTACAACCCTTCCACTTCCGCGTTCAACATCGGTCCGGCCCCCTACATGGGAATGCAGACGGTCTATCGAGGATACACTGTTCTGCGACCCAAGTAGCCCAACCCCATGGTGTTGCGCAGGGGGGGGGGATGTGTGGTAGACCCAGGGCAGGCAGCTGCCAGAAGGACCTGTAATTAGAAGGGTTTCTACAGGGGAATTGGGTCCAGCTGGGCAAGGCTGCCACAGCCAGGAGCAGGGCCAGCTGAGGCCAGTTAAGGAGGCTGCCAGAGCCCTTTAAAGAGACTCCTCCCCAGGGAGGAGTGTGGGAGTTTGAGGAGGGAGTTTGGTGGCAGTTGGAGGAGGGAGTTTTGGTGGCAGTGAGAGTTAGAGGAGCGAGGTGGTGAAAGCAGAGAGTGTGAGGAGCAAGTTGGAGGAGGCAGGGACGGAGAGGCTGCTGGCAAGCAGGAGAAGAGGACTAAGGATCCCTACCAGAGGGGGACCTAGCTTTCCTGGCTTGCAGGAGCCTGTCCCTGAGAGGGAGCAGCTAAGGAGCAGCAGAAAAACCTGAGTCTGGTACAGCCTGGCCAGGGTGCCAGCGCTGTGACAGCGACCCAAAGGACTTGAGCCAGGGGAGCAGGGGAGCCACCTTGTCACACCCCCGAATCCTTTTCTGCAGTCTTCCTTCCTAGGATTCCCATTTTGAATTTGTACAGTTAATTGTTCCTTCCTAAATGTAGTATTTTGCATTTGTCCTGTTGAATTTCATCCTGTGTATTTCAGACCATTTCTCTGGTTTGTCAGTTCTAATCCTGTCCTACTATAAGGACCAGAAAGCGACCTTAAAAAGCCAGCTGATGATCACCTTGATGTAAGAGGAATCCCTGGATGGTATAGCACTACTATAGCTAATTAGTCTTGTAGCTCCTGGCATAGGAAGCCTGTCAGTGGGACGGGGACATGGCCAGATTGTATCTGCTCTCCAGTGATCCCTAGCAGGCTTATAGCAGCCCAGTGGCTGCTTTCAGTTGTTCTGGGAACTGAACTGGCCCCCAGCCAGCCCCAGAACTAGTGGAGCACAAAAGGTGGTGTTTGGCTTTTACTCCACCCCCCTCTATAAGTCCTGTGCCAAGTGCTGCTCAGCTTGGCCCAGGACTTACAGCCCATGAACTTCAACAGAATCACTCTGTTTTATTCAGACGTGACAGAGTCCTGTGGCACCTTAAAGACTAACTAAAGGATTGAAGCATAAACTTTCATGGGCTAATACCCACTTTGTCAGATGCAACATCCAATGAAGTGGGTATTAGCCCACGAAAGTTTCTGCTTCAATACTTTAGTTAGTCTTTAAGGTGCCACAGGACTCTGTCACTTCTGCTATTCCAGACTAACACGGCTACCTCTCTGATTCTGTTTTATTCAGACAGTGCAAGGAGGTTAGAATGAAACCAAGTGCCTGGCTATGTGTGTATTAAAATAAAGCTAGCATCATTTCCCCTTAGAAAAATCCCAATAACCTGGTATTTGCACACTGTAATCCAGGATGTCTGTTAATCAAAACAACATATTGTATACTGTCACCATTGGATTGGCATTTAATTTACAATCCATCAGGAGTTCAGAAAAAGGATCTTTAATATCATTTATGCTTTTTAAATCATTCACGATTTAAATGCATGTTTCAGGCCAGATTTCCCTTTGTGTTAAATGCATGTTTCAGGACAGATTTCTGTTTGTGTCACCTGGCATAGTTCCATTGTAGTGAATGGAGTTGTGCCACTGTATACCAGCTGGGGAACTGGATCTTCATGTTCAGTTGAGTGACGACAATGGTAATTGAGAGACTAATTTAAAAATCTGAAACAGAATTTGTTGTGTTTACATGGTACATTTGCTTTCTACCTACGTCTCTTTTCCACTGTGAAACAATTCGATTTTATGATAGGCTAAAGAGACTGTTAGAAAACCTTCTTGACTCATTTTATTCGGAGAAGAAAATATGGCCCATAGTGTACCTCTGTCAAGGGTTCTCTTAAATATCTAATAGAAATAGAAAATAAAGAGAAGTGTCAATTAAAAGACCTTCTTCAGGATAAGGCTATGCAAAAGACACAGAGCTTGCTTCTGATTTCACACCAGTTTACACTGATTTAGTGGAGCTACTCGTAATTTTTTTATTGGTATGACATAAGGATCATGCCCACAGTTCTCAGACACATGCTAAATAAATTGAAGTTTTTTTTAAAAAAAGTTTTTGTTTGCTGTGGTCTTGTATTTTTATGATGACAAAAATAATAACTGGATTAAGATGGACAATGAAAAATTCTGCAAAGCTAAAAATGTAAAGGGCTTTTTGTGATCTTTCTGTAGAAAATGAAAGTAACCAGGAAAGAAAAGTGGATTCTAGAGTGGTAGAATGACTCACTGAACTATGATCTGTTTGTTTTAATCAAGCTGCATGCGTACAGGTCTAACTGTGGGCAAATATGGCCAGTGTCTGACCCATAGCTGTGGTCACGCCGGTGCCTATTTGTGCTTTGGGTGTGTGTATTTTGTTTTTTAATTATTTACCTGCCCAATCAACGGTGGTCTTACTTTCTAGACATTGAAACGTGAGACATAAGAGATTAGAATAGCTATACGTACATTTCAGGGGTGCAGGGAGATTTAGAGAACATGTGTAAACTGTTTGGAATGTGAAGTGTGATATATAAAAGTTGCTATTATTACGGCCTGCTATTACTACTGCTGCAATTATAGCATCATCACAGTATATCCAACTATCAGGAAATACAGTGCAGATACACTGTGAAATTATGTTCAGTGAATCTCGCTGGTCTGCCCCTTGCCTTGTTTGAGTAGGCCGGGATGGGCAAACTTTGCCCACCCCTGGAGTGGGCCATTCTCTGTCTCCTAGACACCTGGCTCAGTATGATGTCATCCAGAGTCAGGCCAGCCTAAAGAGATTGAATTACTAGCCATCTCATCCCCAGATTCATCCTGCTAACCCTTCCAACACCATATAGGCACCTCCAAGGGACAGAAAACTGCAAGGTCAGACTGGAAACATAATTCCCACCCCCAGCCTCCAAGGCCCAATGGCAAAGGCACATAGCATAAACTGAACAGACAAAAATCCCAATGGACACAACACACCTTTTCCCACATTCCCCAAGATTGGGAAGAATCTCAGAGAGGAAAATGTAAAAATAAAAATAAAATAAAATAAATACAATCACAGCCTCCCTAGATTATGAACAATAACACTTTTAATTGTTTTATACATCCCACAGTTATGGCACCTGGTCTGGCTAGAGACCTTTATCAACGGCTGAGCAACTGGCAAACTTGAGGATGAGCAAATGGAAGACTCCTGATGACAGGTTGATGGGCATAATTACAGAGTTCCCCCCAAAACCCTGAAAAATGCAGAGAAGTGTCTGAGGACTGAGAAGGAACGTGACAAGGAGACTTCTAGGGAGATCACTGCAGTGGCAATGGATAGCAGTTGCCAGGGACAGCATTGACAGGGCCAATTACAGGAAGGTAAAAGACAGGGAGATGCAGACAACTCCTGGATGCACCACAAAGCCAGAATGCCCTGTTGCTGCACATGTTACTGTTAGGGCAGCAGCAGGCAATGAAGCACAGTGCTGCAAACCAGCTCCCAGCCATGTTATGCTGCCCCTGGACAATACAGGCTACAGGAGCAACTCCTGCCCAATATACCCCCACAACATGGCCATTCTTCTTCCAGACCCCAGCTCAGGGCATTGAGAACCATGGTGCCTGGGAGGGACCCCTGCTCTTTTGAGCCCTCTATTGCTCCTGGTCAATTGACCCTTGGCCAAATGAGATGTTTCAAAATAAAATTCCCTAATCCCATTTAGGATTAAAGGCTAAAATAATCCTGCCCCAACTCTGATTTGGGCTCAGTCGCATCCTCTGCATGTGCAGCCAAAGGCAACATTTGGGCATTACTATAGAAAACAACTCTGATTTCAGCAGAGCTTTGCTACTTATGACCATGGCTTAAAGGAATGTGCAGGTAGAAATAAATGGTATATTTAGAACAAATAAAAGGAAAAATGACATCACATAATACATAATCAGCCTGTAAAATTTGCTGCTGCTGGACATCAGAGACCAATTCAGTGGCTCAGTAATAAAAGAACTTGGTAATTTTATGACCAAATACATTTCTACTTATGCAGGATAAGATCATGATGATTAAATCACATGGTTCACAGCATATGCTGATCAGGAAGAAATCCACCCACACATACTTCTCCCCATGGCTAGCAATGCTCAAGTGACAGAATCTATTGGATTATGACATTCTAGTAAACCAGGAAAAAGTATTGAAGCATAAGCTTTCATGGGCTAATACCCACTTTGTCGGATGCATGCCTCTGACGAAGTGGGTATTAGCCCACAAAAGCTTCTGCTTCAATACTTTTGTTAGTCTTTAAGGTGCCACAGGACTCTGTTGCTTCTGGAGATCCAGACTAATACGGCTACCTCTCTGATTCTATGACAGATTTAAGATTAGCAGCCGTGTTAGTCTGTATCCGTAAATAAAACGAGGAAGACTTGGTAGCATCTTAGAGACTAACCAGTTTATTTCAGCATAAGCTTTAGTGGGCTATAGCTCACTTGATGAAATGAGCTATAGCCCATGAAAGCTTATGCTGAAATAAACTGGTTAGTCTCTAAGGTGCTACCAAGTCTTCCTCATTTTATTTATCTCTGATTCTAGTAAACCAATGACTCACAAGGACTTAACTTTCAAAGAAAAATTGTAGCCAAAGCATGAACAATAAAACCTAACACAAAATAGTAATTTAAAATGTCATTAACTGTATATTCTGATGTACACAATTTCAGTGGGAGTTCTGGGTCTCTCTGTGACAGGGTGGGATATGCTGTACCAGACTGTGGACTCAGTTTTGTGTGGCTTAATGAACACATCTAAACTTGACTAAGGCATCTTATCATATAACACTGCAAGTGGTGCCTGCTCAGGAAAGTTGCTTGATACCTCACTGAAGGATGATCTGTTCTACACAACACTGTTAGGTCAATGTAAGCTGCCTTGTATCAACCAACTGTGGAAGTGTCTTGCAGCCTGAAATGCGGACAACTGCTAGTGAAAACAAACTAAGAAAGGGGGCATTTCTGGACTTTTTTTTTTTTTTTGGTCAAAGATCTCTAACTCTGGAGTGTGTTTAAGAATTAAGGGACTGTGGTTATAAAATTTATTTGCTAAACCTATAGATGTTTTCCTGCTACACTGTCCCTGAAGGGGTTAAACTAGAAGGACAGAGCACCTATGTAAGACACTTGAGGGTCTGTATGAAAGCAACTAGAGGGCTCAAAATGTCTTAGGCATTGGTTTGGGGCTTTAGGGCTGCTGGACTGTGGAGTCTCATGTGTCAATGAAGGGCTCAGACAAACGATCTGAGCTTGGAAATGTGCCCAGTAGACCCAGAATTAGAAACAGTGACTAGCTTGAGGCCAGATCCAGTTGGTTTAGAACAATGGTTCTCAATCAGGGACACACGTACCCTTAGTGGGACACAGATTTTCCATGGAGTACATCTACTCATCAAGATATTTACCTAGTTTTAGAACAGCCTCCAAAAACAAAGAGCAAAGTCAGTACAAACTGAGATGTCATACAATGACTTGTTTATTCTGCTTCATATACTACACACTGAAATGTAAGTACAATATTTATATGCCCATTGATTTATTTTATAATTATATGGTAACAATTATAAAATAAGCAATTTTTTAGTAATGGGGCACTGTGACTCGTCTGTGTTTTATGTCTGATTTTGTAGGCAAGTAGTTTTTAAGTGATCCCAAATTATTTTTTAAAATCTCATGATTATAAACCAATCTCATGATTTGGGTGGTCTGACTGCAGGAGGGATCTGGCCCTGGGTTCAGATTGCAAAAAACCCATGGACTAGGGGAGTGGGGGCCCGCAGGAGGGGCTGTGGCCCTGATTGCAGGTTAGGACACCTCAGGGGCTATGGGGGTAGGGGGTCTGGCTGACTGGGCCAAGGGATTGAAGGAGGGGGTCGGGCCATGGGTCAGAAACACCCCAGGGACTGGGTACCTGCAGGAGAGACGGCTGGCCGGGAGTTGGGAACACCCCTGGGACCAGTGGGGCTGCAGGGAGGGGGCTGGCCCTGGGCTAGAAACACCTCAGGGGGTTGGCAGAGGTTGCTGAGTTGGTAACACCCCAAGGACTGAGGGGGCTGCCTGCGGGGGGGGGCGGGGCGAAGGGGGGGTTGGTCCTGAGTTGGGAACATCCCAGAGGGCTGTGGGGGAGGGGAGAGGGGGGTCTGGCCGAGTTGGGGACACCCAGGGCCCGAGTCGGGGCTCATCGCCAGGAGAAAGGGGCTGCTGCGCTCTGAAGCCCCCCGAGCAGGCAGCCCCTGCGCCCCGGGCCCGCGGGTTCCAGGCTCGCCGGCGGGCGGGCGGGCGGCTGGGGCTGGGGACTGGGCGGCGCCCGACGCTGCGCTGGGGCGTTGCACACACGCTTCCTGCACCTGCTCTGGGCGCAGCCTCCCCGCGACCTGCGGCCACGTCAGGGCCAGCCGGGTTCGCCTCCGCTCCGCCGCAGCATGTCGGCCAGGGGGGGCTCCATGCCGCCGCCCCCCAACCCCGCCGCCTACTTCCCCGCGCCCAGGATCACGCTGCCCGTCGGCGTGGACATCCTGCGCACCTACTCGGGAGCCTTCATCGGCCTGGAGATCGTGAGTGTCCCGGGCCGCTCGGGGAGGGCAACGCTCCCCCCCCCCCATCCAGCTCCGATCCCCTCTTCTCCTTCCCCCCATTACCGCCCCCAGCCCCTTTCCGTCCTTCACTCGCTCCTGCCTTGAGTACCAGCCCCCCCAGCAAATCCCCTTCTCCCCCTCCCCAGCAAATCCCCTTCTCCCCCTCCCCAGCAAATCCCCTTCTCCCAAACACACCCTCCAACCCTTCCTCCTCCTCCCCCACTTGTTGCGCTGAGCCGCGAGGGTGAGAAATGCCCGAAGCAGCAGGGCCAGTGTGGTGCCTACAGGACCGGGAGCGGGGGGGACACACTTGCCCGTCCCCCGCGTGCGGGAGCCCGGGCTGCTGCGAACAGGCGGCCCCGCAGCCCGGCCCCCGGCGCTGCTAACCTGCCATTTTGTAGGTGGGAAAGGTGGAGCGGGCGGTGGCAGACTCCGCATTCCCCTGCCAGGAGCCCTTCCCCAAAGGAGGATCCGGGAGAGCTGGAGCGCTGGACTTTATGCGAGGGGCGGGCGGGGGGGAGGACAGTCAGCTGGGGGGATGAAGGTGTGTAAGGTGTGTGGGGGTGGAGGCATCATGAAGCCTTTCCCCATGCCTCCATGTTGCCTAATCCCCTGTTTTCCCACCTCAAAGCTTCCCCAGAAGGGGGATCCTGTGCAAATACGCCGAAGGAACACCGGAGGTGTTTGTGCTCCTGATCTCCACTCTGATCTGTGTGTTTCATAGCTGTATCTTGGCTCCTGTTGGTTTTATTTATGGGGCAGTGGCCACTGTGTATGTATTTTACCCGGTTTTATTTTAATCAAGACAGTCTTGATCCTCCACACGTTGAGATCAGATTCAGAAGTCCGAGGAAGTACAAATACACAGTGTGTTTGTTTTTAGGATCCCTCAAACTCTAGCATGCATGCTTAACCTTACTGGCATGACCAGTCCCATTGACTTCAGTGGGACTACTCGTGTTCTCCCAGTTAGGACCAGAGTAAGAGTTTACAGGATCCGCATCATGATTACTGACAGGTTTAGAGGTGAAATGCTGGCCTCATTGAAGGCAATGGCAAATGCCCATTGATTTCAATCAGTCTAGGATTTCACCCAGACTGTCTTCCTTCTTACAGTCCCAGATCTGAATACTGACTTGGGCCCCAATCTTTCAAATAGGTCCCTATAGGCATGCCTACCCTCCACCTGGGACCGTGCCTTTTTTTCAAAATGGCCTACACACTGGTCCAAAGATCTGCTTGTGTGGATCCAGTCGCAGGACTGGACCCTGGTTCAGCAGTGACCAAAAATTAACTGCTTGACAGATTTGCCAACTTATGTACCGGGTGGTGACGTTCTCAATTTAACCTTGGTTTTTCTCTGCTACCGGTCATGCCCATCATCACAGTGGATGTTTAAATGAGAAACCTTGCTGCCAGTATCAGCAGTGGGATGAAAAGATTGTGCTGCTACTACCCATAAAATGTCTGTTCTCTGAATAATGTTCTGAGCCCCCCAGTGGTATAAAGATGGAGAAAACCTGTCTCCACACAACAACTGAAACCTGAACAGAAACCCTTGAAAATAACTTGAAGGCTGATAATACTAATCCATGGGAATGCTGAATGCAGGCTGCCAGTGCACTTTTACATCATCAGCCTCATTTTATCCATATATTGGTTGCATGTTACACCAAAGAAGGCCTACTTACTCCAACTGAAGGCAATGTCTTCTGAAAGTCTGAGGTCCTAGATTCAGAAGAAACTAGGCAGGCATTATTTTGAAGTTGTACTTCTCACAGTCTGAACATTAATCTCCAACTTTATACTCTTAAGAGCTGGGAGGGTTGAACTGAAAATGGTAACTCAATATACATGTGAGCAGTGCTCAGTTAATAAATGAGTTCTATTTCAATCAACTTAAAGCTTTCTGTATTAAAAGAACACATTTCAGTAAGCATCACTCTTACAGCGATTCATGTTTATGATTGAAGTCATTAATTGAGAACATCATTGTGCTGCAACTTAAATTTGTAGGACTAAATTCTGCTCCCAATTATATAGATCTTAATAGGAGAAGAATTTGGCTGATATATTTCATTTATCTGACTTCTGTGATTCAACAGCCTACTATAGTGATGCTAGTCTTTTATATTTTACTTTTGTTTGTTGCTTTTTACTCTTTTGGGTATAAACAATAAATCGAGTTTATACATTTATAATTATCTCATATCTGTATCTGCTGGGAGCTAACAAAACCATATATGGGTATAAGATTTAGATTTCAATCTCATTTACATAAATGTCATAAATGCTTGTCATACCAGCTGCAATATATATATATATATATATATATATATATATATATATATATATATATATATATATATATATATATATATATATATATATATATTTTAGGATAAATGCATTTTGATAATATTTTCACTTGTCCTGTATTTCCTTCAAAATCAGATTTCAGGTGAAACTTCAGAAGCACTTGTGATTAGGAGTTTAAATCCCAATTTCAAAAAGGATTTACAAGCTTGTGTCATCACTGATTTTCGGTTACTGAGCCTTTTAAGTAGCTAAGTCACTGTTCAAAAGGGGATTTTTTTGAATATTTTACCCCATGCCAAAATTGCACCTGAAAGCTTTAATAAATAAATTAATTAACCGATAGTTGAAGTCTGGAGGGGCTGGACAAGATTCAGCTTGAAGCCTTTATTTTCATCATGGTTTTGTTTTTTTCTACAGCTGTTTGGAGCACTCGTCTGGATTTTGATAGCTGCCACCAGAGTTCCACTGCCTCTGCTGCAGGGATGGGTGATGTTTGTGTCAGTGACTGCTTGTTTTTTGTCCATCCTCTTCCTGAGTGTGTTCCTTTTTAGTTATACACACAGAGTTTCTATGGACTGGAACCAGATGGTAAGTTTTTTTTCCCTTATGGGCATGATTTTATGAGAAAAACAAATTGATCATCAGACTCTTAAGGTCTGATCCAAAGCCCATTCAAGTTAGTGAAGAAACTCTAATTAATTTTGATGAACTTTGGATCAAGTCCTTAAAAGTTATGCTAGTGTTTGGTACCCGGCTTTAACAGCATGAATGGCCAAAGCATGGCCTGCCGCTAGGGTGACCAGACAGCAAGTGTGAAAAATTGGGACAGGCAGTGGGGGGTAATAGGAGCCTATATAAGAAAAAGACCCAAAAATCAGAACTGTCTCTCTAAAATCGGAACATCTGGTCACCTTACCTGCAACACAAATATACCTCAGAGTTCTCCAGAGACTCTTGTCTGCCCTTGTCTTTTAATTTGATGACACAGCCTGTGGAACTACAGGTCCCAGCATGCAGTGCTCAGTGTTCATTCAATCAGGTGGCAAGATTCTGCTCATGTTATGATGAAGCTTTACATGTTGAAACCAGTAGTCCTCACAAGCTGTATATCCATATTTTTTTAAAAAAATAGACCGCTGTAATCTGATGCATTTTATGCAAGTTACATGCCTATCTCAAACTATTGGAAAAGTTACCAAGTGCATCCCTTAATGACTTAAAGTTTACACTTTCCTGTGTTGTTATGTAAAAATGTGTCCTTGTGAGGTGTATCCTCAGAATGGGGAGTTTCTAACAGCCTAAAAGTGGTGAAATGCAATACTGTATCACTTCTATTTTATAGTATTGTGATGCTTTTTGAATGAGCAATAATAGGCAGAGAAAATATGCAAAGAATCAGACCTTCCAGCAATCGTAACGGTATTAAAATGCAGTTATGCCTAATTGCTCAGCACCTTCATTAAATAACCTTTCTTCCGTGTGGCTCATTTTTATTACTGGCAATCATACTGCTTTTATCCAGATTTGTATGTTTCCATATAAACATCCATGGTTGGGCATCCCTTGATAGCCAAGTAACTGTGGTGAGAGTCCCTAGATCTGCATGAATCTTGAATCAAAGGTCATAGAACTTCCTAAGTTTGGGGTTTGAAAGATTAAACTTGTGTAATGAGTCCATTAGCAGTGATACTCTGGATTCTGTCCAAACAGACTTTAGCACCAATGTTTCACTATCCATACAAACAAAGTTCAACTTCAGCTCTTAACCTGATTTGTGGTTTAATTCCATTTAAGATTATTAATGACTTTTTAATGCTTTATTCACAAAATAAAAGTCACGATCCAGGGATTGTGAGCCGGATGTTGGGGGAACTGCAGAGAATTTCAGAGGTTTGTTAGTGTTGTACGGCAGTCACATCAGTTAGTATGCAAGAAAGCACATAGCATGTGCATTACTTGTAAGCAAGTGAATAGTGTCATTGCTTTAAAGTTCTGCACATAATTAAGTGCTTTGCTGGACTGGAGCCATAGTGCTTTTTTGCATGTTCCAAGCACTACACAAACATTCATCCTATAACTCTCCTTCTAAGTATGCATTATACATTATTGATTTTGCCCTATCAAATGCTTGTTGTTGGCTATTTTTATATCTGGTAGGATAGGGAATTTTGATGCCTCTCTGTGATAAACTGAGTGCTTCTACTGGAACCACCCTTATGTGAGAAAGATAATAGGTGCACATCATCTGTGAAAGCCATGCCTATGATGTTTGCCTGTGATTTTTATTAAAAATTCCCCATGACTAACATCAAAGAAATGGGATATGAACCTTTTATACCCAGTTCACTGGCTCAAAATCCAGTCCAGATCACTAATCATGGAAAGATAATTACAATTTGGCCACAGTTCAGCATAGTACCTGCTGGACCTAAATTTATATGTCCTGTAGCATGCTGGACCTAGATTTTTTCGGCAAGATACCATGACTTCTACATTGAAATCTATTGCAAATGGCAAATTCTGTGGATGACCTTAAAAACTAGTTTTTTTCAGACTGGTTATAAGTTCATTTTTTTAAATTTTTAAATAAAAATATAGTATACCATGTTGCTGTTTATTCTAACTCTTAAATTGGAAAGTATTTTTGTATTATTGCTTATGCTACAGAAACTAAAATTTGTCATGGAATTCAGAATGGTTAATTAAGGCTAGTGGTTTGAGAGAGCCCAAAATGGGAAAATTCCAGACACATTATTTTAATTATTGTTTGTCATGGAAAATTATAAGAAGAGCCTAGTATCTTTTGTTTTAAAATAAAAATGGTTTAAAACCATTTTAAATGCCCAAAACTCCACTCTCCTGGATGCAAATTAGTAGCGCGCGGATATGATTCTGCCTATCTTATGCTGAGCAGTACCTTACTTCCTGCTTAGCCCTATTCAGTCTAGTGTGATTACTCATGGGATTAAGACACTAACTCAGCATGAGTAAGGAAGTTGTGTTGCTTCCAGTGGTTCTCAAGCTTTTGTACTGGTGACTTGTTTCACATAATAAGCTTCTGAGTATGACTCCCCTTATAAATTAAAAACACTTTTTATATATTGAACACCATTATAAATGCTGCAGGCATACTTGGGTTTGGGGTGGAGTCTGACAGCTCGCAACCCCTCATGTAATAACCTCATGACCCCCTGAGGAGTCCCGACCCCCAGTTTGAGATTCCCCTGCTCCATACTGAACCAGATGATATGACAGAGACCACAGACTTTATTCTCTACTGCCCTACGTATTGTGTAGTCATTTACATCTGCACAAACTAGGTGTAAGCTACCATTTCATTCTGATCTGGTGGTATTTTACACACACTTTGCACAAGATCCAAGTGATCATGCGAGGTGTAAGGCAGTGGAGAACTAGGCACCGTGCTTTTTTATTTAAAAACCCTAACAGTAAACAGTTAGATTTTGGATCACAGAGGTCATGTCCCAGATAGAACCTTAATATTGATACATACCTTCCCTGTAACTATTGCCAGGGAAGTTAGAGCGTTTGGCATCTGGATGGAGAAAATGACAGATTCTCTTTTGATAATATCTGTTCTGTGTACAGCTCGGACTAAGCTACTTGCTGAACAGCATCAGAAGGGTAACCGTGTTAGTCTGTATCCACAAAAACAACAAGGAGTCCAGTTGCACCTTAAAGACTAACAGATTTATTTGGGCATCATGGAACAGGGACTATAAATTCTAATTCTATAGTATGAGACAATATAGTCATGTAATGTTTAAGAAAAGTTTTGTAAATGAGTTCCAATAGTTCATGGATTAGGGACCCAATCTTATGGGATTCCAGAGGCTTCCATATAGATTATTTAGGTTAATCTTTCTAGCTATCCAATGAAACTCAGTGCTCAGCCTCAAAGATACCATCAGAGATGCTTAGTTTTGCAGTTCTCAAATGGTGGATTTGTGTCTCCAGAGACAACATGCTTGTTAACAGCAAAAATGTTTTTAAATAAATAATATATAGAGGTGAGAAATAACAAACCTCATCCCTCTTGTCCCTCTGCAAATTTGTGTACACAGAGTTAATCCTTTAACTTTCTCTAAAAGTGCAAAGTTTCAAAAAGTTCAATGAATAGAAGATTGTTGGTGGTCAAATAGATCTGGACAAGGAGACAAAGTGTGAAGATAAATGTGAGGAGAGGGGGACAGGCAGTAGAAACAAAATGAAACTGTGAGCAGCATATTCCAGACGTCTTGAGGTCTTTCTAGGTGTAGCCTTCACTGATTTGAGATCTACCATACCATTCTCTCACTAGAAGGGAAATATATTAAAAAGTGTTTTTAATTTATAAAACTCAAACACAAAACTCTTCTCTGCTTGTTTTGTTAAAATATTATATGTTTGCTGTTGAAGACAAAAATCCAAAATACATAATTGTTGTTTTAGTTAAATAAAACAATTTAAATGTCTGTCTGGTGATGTTCTCCTCCTAATACAGAATGGCAAGAAAATCCTCCAAGTATTAAAGATTAACCTGTTGAATTGGAGATAGTCCACCTCCCAGTTACTTAATATCTGCTTCATTTACCTTTGGTAAATGAAATAACCAATCAATCATTCATTTTCTGCTATAGCTGTAAAACTAATCTGAAGTTTTCAAAATAAATCACTTTAAAAATGTATTGTTCTAAATACATTGTTCTAAAAATGAAATCTACGTCTATCTCTGAGTTGTGAAGAGTATGTGTCAAGGTTATAACAGTCAACAAGAATGCACTGTTATGTAGAAATCTATGATTAAATCAAGTCTTCATGACTAGTGATTTAAATCATGATTTAAATCCCATCCACCCTGATTTTATACATTGTATGTTTTACAGAATAGAAATATTTTAGGGAGGTTTTAAAAGCTTTATTGTATCCCTCAGCCTGGAAAGTCAGACTCTTAGTGCCTGTACAGGACTCAGGAGAGAGAAATTAAAACTAACACTTAAAATACTTCTTTAAATGAATATAAATATCAAATGTTTGTATATACAAATGTGCACAATATTGTGTGTGTGAGAGAAGAGTAGTAGGATGTGGTATGCATCATACTACTTTGAAATAGTGGTTCTTGTTGCTATTTTAGTGACAAAGTTGCTGAGTTATTTTGGCCATTATTGCAAATGTGCCTTAAAACTTGGCAACATAATTGCTGACCTAGATCACTTAAAGAGGTCAAGCTATATTATTTTAAAGCTGTGGCGTTTGTTGTTGTTTTGTTTTTATAGTATTTCACGGTAAGATAATTGAGTTGTATCACTTTGTATACTTTTTTAGGATATAAAGATTAAAAAGTTTCTTACTAGGTGTGTTTTATTGTAATACGATTACACTCTGGTGCCATTTTTGATGAATGATCTGAACATTTTCTATGTGTCACCTCTAAGCTTGTTTTTTGTTTGCATTTTATTTCCACTGAAACTTAGAGATTGATTGGATATGTGCATTCTTCCTAACCAGTTACAACATAGACTAATTCTATCACTTTCTTTGCAGGATTTTCTTTTCCATGCAACTACTTTTGTCTTTTATTTTGGAGCCTTTTTATTGCAAGCAGCAACAACATCTCTGCATAATTATCTAATTCCGTCAAATGCCACTAGGTTGCTAAGTGATCAAGACTATAACATAAGCATAGCAGCCTCCGTAAGTATTTCATAGATATACATCAAGAGATGGAAGTCTATTTTAACCCTTTTTAGCTACCCAACCAATCTAATGGCTAACTCGAATGTAAACTTTTCGGGGAAGGGACTGTCTGTGTTTGTGTGTTACACAGCACCGAATATTCACACATTGATAAATTATTATTTTAATTTCTCCCCTGTCCAAATAAGTTGTTTCTGTGTGGTAGGTATTTGCTCTACTACAGAATAATGTTCTTTATATATGATCATAAGGGAATATTTAGAGTGTGGAAGTGAAGGCTCAATTATTAATTGTTTTCCTTTGCATCTGAACGATGCTGCCTCTTCCTCAGATGTGTACAAATGGGTTTAGCACAAGGGATTAGAAGTACTGTTCTTAGTTTTTACACCTTCTAACAGTGTCTTGTTTCGATCATGGGATCATAGACATTTATTTAAGTTTATTAAAAACCTCTAGGTTAGTTTCAAAGCTCACTGAGATCCTCTACAAGCAGCATCCTCCCAGTTATAACAAAGCAGCTCCAGCTGATCCTAGCTGTGGAAGTATGGCCTGGGAATAGAGATTAGCCATGTCCCAAATTGGTCAGGTCTGTATAATAGGGCAGCTTCCTGAATTCTACCCAGAAACTTATGAGGAGCCAGTGTATCTCCTAGAACACTGCTGTAATCCTTGTCTGATATCAAGTTCCACTTAGTATGCAGAATTCCTGCCTTTCTCATAGTTCTGCTGAGCTGTAGTGGGTTGGGGTGTTTTGTGGAGCTCCCCATTGGCTTGATCCTGGCTGTAGGTGGGGATGAAGCTCCAGTCTCTAGGCCCCTCATAGGGCTGATGTGATATGGGGAAGCAGAGCTCTGACACCTAGCTCCTTCACAACTGTTTCCCAAGTGTCTTAATTTTCATACATACTAAGTTTAATTATCATCTTGGGGCTGGGGCAGGTTCCTCGGGAGAGCTCCACAGGCACGTCCTCCTCCTTCAGCTGTCGGCCCAGACTGAGCTGGGCTCACTCCCTTTATACAGCCTGAGCACTTGGAGCATGCCCAGTGCAGCGGGGGCGGGACTTCCGCTGCTACAACTTTGGGCCAGGGGCTGCCCTGGCCCGTGTGGGGCCGGTCCGCCCCGTCACAATATTCTAGATGAAAGCATGTGTGTAGGTTCTTTATAAAAAAGTAATAGTCCCAGTAATTATCAGCGTCTGTTTTCCAAACATTCATTATCTCACTCAACGCATATGTGTAGTATGGGGAAGATGTTATAATCTAAGTGACTCCAAGTCGAGAGAGGGAGAGGCAGGTCTCCATCATTCTGACCTGGAACACATCAGAAAGTATTTCAGTTTAATAAATACATCCCTTTCTAGTTTCCATCCTCCTTAGGTCTTCCCAAATGCATTCATAGAGCCATCTAGTATAACTTCTAGGATGAACACAAACATGGATTTCACCTTACGATTCCTGCAGCATAACAACTTGTAATTAAGCTAGAACACATTTTTTAGAAAGACATCTGGTCCTTATTTAAAGACCGTAAGTGATAGAAACTTTACAATATGCCTTGGTAACTTATGCCAATGGCTGATTATCTTCAGTGATCCCCCCCAAAATTGTGCTCATTTCTACAAGTAAATAATAAATATTGATAGTGTACTGTTTTAGTTGTAGCTTTCTCCTCAGTTTATGTTTGCCAGAGGCAGATGCATTAATTTGGAGATGAATGAAATTAAATACTATTAAAAACAAAAGCCAAATGACTGTGTTCATTCTTGATAATGAGAAGAATCTTACTTATTTTTATACTTTGTAATTATTTAAGAGGGTGGCACCCGGACCTAAGTACTTTAGTTACAAAGTAGCAAAGTGATATTAGGATTTGATATTTTTGACAAAATGTTGTCAAAGCAGTAGCACATAGGTTCTCAACCTGAGGGTCAATGTGGTTATGGGAAAAGTTGAGGAGCACTGCAGTAATAGAAATCTCTCGTGATTCATCTCATTTTCTTTTGCAGATTTTTGCCTTTGCAACAACTGTTTGTTATGGTTGTAGCACAGCCCTGGCTTTAAGAAGATGGAAACTATAGCACTCAAAGAGGTTAATGGTTCAGCATTTTAGTTTAGTTTGTGTAATTGTGTACAAGATCAAATTAAATGCACTTGTCTTTTCAAACTATAATGGAATTCCAAAAGGCTTTTATGTATAAACTCTATTTTAAAAATGTTAAAAATGAAGAGAAGCTCATATCAGTTACTTTAATTGAAAAAAAATCTGTGATTGTATTTTTTTTTATTTTTATTATATGCTGATTAGAAGCATTATTGTACTATCTACATAGTATTATACAGTTTAGTGAGAAATAGATGCATCATTAGCAGACAGCTGAATTTTGGTGCTAAATAATTAGGAGGGAGGAAGTGGAAGGTAAACAAATGTGTTATATGCACAGGCAGCTAAAAGCTACAACTTGCACTGCCTATAGTTTATTATTAAAAGCCCCACTCCTGCAATAAGCTCCAAGTAGGCAGAATCCTTGTGTCTCTCCATAGATTCAAGCATCTGCCATTCAGTGCTCCTTACAGGATGAGGGCCTAGCTTGACTTTTTGTGAGATTGCCTTAATATTTTTAAAAGCAAAACTTAAAGAAAAACTATTTTAGTTTCCTTCCAGTACAATCTTGTGAAATACTTTATAGCCATTTTTGGCAGTAATAATCTGATCTTTTCTATAGTGTGTTGTATTCCTTAGTAAATACAAATTGTTTAGTACTATTGGTCTGCAATTTCCTATATTCAGATTTAGTTCTGTCCAGTGTATTTATATTGCAAAATATAAACAGTGCATTTATGTTGTATGTCAGTGGTATGTTGTGGTTTTAAACAAAGTATTTGCACTGTTTCACCTTATTGTGGGTAGTTTTTACTTCATGTGCTGCATTTATGTTTACTGTATGAGTCAATATTGTTTGAATGGGGTATTACAGAATGTTGAATTTGCTCTTATACCATTGCTTAGTAGCTATTGGCAAATACTTACTTTTTAAGGGTGACCTTTCTCAGAAGAGTATAGTAAGAAACAGTACTTTACACATTATTGCTAAAAGAAGAAAAAGAGATTTACATTCTAGAAAGTTAAGACTTTGTTAAAACCTATTCATCAAATGATGCAGCTAAAATCACTTCCTGCTCAATCTATTTTGTTTAAAATAATAATTTTAAATATGCAAATAAAGGTGTACAACTTGCAATGTAAAGTGGCATGTCTTTTCCTAAATCACTTTTACAGCATCCACACATGTGCTGGGTCCTTCATAGAAAACTCCTGAGATCAGTCCCTGCTCCAAAGAGCCTATAGCACAAATGATGGGCATGCTAGACAAGTGAAGGTATTCAATAATATATACCAGAAAAAGGAGGGGTGAGGAAGGACACGAGTCACAGATATCTTATTAAATAGTTATTCAGTTTAGACTTCTATATATTGGTCTTCATGGTTCAAGTAGGACTTTTTTTTATTGTAAAAACATTAATTTCTAAGTAATGCTGTGAAAGTATTTTTTTAATCTAGAACCTAGAAATCTCTTCTCTTGGTCATTTACTAAGAAAATTAGTTTATTACCATATAAGGCTGTTTAAAGTTGATCCATAAAAATATGTCCGTGTTTGCTCTCATCCTTACAAATACAGATTTTGACAAATCAGTTATGCCTCCTAAGATGAGATGTTTGTTAGAGCAGGAAATAAAATTACACCTATATAATATAATATAAATATAAATGGAGATATACCTCTCTGAACATGGCCATTTTCTTGTTCTTGCAACTGACATCATGCTCAAACCTCCACTAGCATTAAGGAAAGTTCTTCAGTTTTTGGAGGTTGTCTCTTCTATTAGTATTTTATATAGAATCATACATGTTTTACACACAAGCACTTGCTATCCTGGAAGATGCCTCAAATGATACATCCAATTATCCTGAGACATTGCTTAAAGCATCTGACTCTTCTGAACTTTCCTGGAGATGTGGGAAATACGAATTCCTTGCATTTGGGAGTTGAGATCTCAGGGCCATGATCTCGTTACATGTTCTTAATTAGCTTGTATGAAAGTGAAGAGATTGGATCATATACTGGGATAGACCCTCTTGAAAAGCTTGGTGTGCAGATGAGCACTGAATTGTAGTGAATGCACTGAAATTCTGGCTTCCTCCACTCCAACTCTGTTGAGTCCTGATATTCAGAAATGGTCAAAGGGCACAGTGGTGTGACTTCCCCTCTGATGCTTTTCCTCTTCTTTGGGGCTGTCACCAATCCCCACAGGATCAGTTCCCCACTAAGGTCCATCCAAATCCTTCTGACCTCTCTCCAAGTTGGGCAAGCCAAGTATAATAACTCCACTGAAGAAAGTGAAGTTCTGTCATGGTAAAACTGTTTAACTGGCAGAAGAATCAGAGCCAGTCCTTCTAAAAAGCTTCATAATGTCTTCACTGCAACATTTAAAGGAAAGTGAAACAAAAGTCAGTGCTGGGGAATCTCACTGCCAACATCTCCCTTTTGCTTCAGAAAGCACATGGAAACTCAGACATACATTTCACTTCCTCCAATTATGACATTTGCATTACCATGCCTGTCAACTGTTTAAGTCTGAACCTAAATAACAGTAACATATTCCTGAGCTTGGTCTCATCTCTAGCTTTTACAGTTGGCTTAAAAAAAGGGCTAAATATGCTTCAAACTCACTTTTAACCCCATTTGGTTCCATGGTTGATCATACACCGTGTGTGGGGGTTTTGAATATCATCCTAATATTATTCATTCCCTTTAATGCTGACTGATCAAAATGTGTAAAATCCTCATTTGCCCCTTCTAGCATGATTTGAGAACTTGATTGTATTGAGCCCTATGGATTTTGTTTAGTTAGTGATGAGGCAAGAATGTTCAATAGCTTGGGAGAAAAGGTGAATGAGATATCTTTTATTACGCTAACTTCTGTTAGTCAGAGAGACAAGCTCTGTGTATGCTTGAAAGCTTGTGTGTCTCACCAATAGAAGTTGGTCCAATAAAAGATTTTACCTCATCCACCTTATAGCTCTAATATCCTTGGACCAACATGGCTACAACTACAGTGCCTACATACAAAAGCTTGAGGGGCAAGCTAGGAAGAGTGAGTGCTGTTGGCTGTTTTTCTTTTATCTGGCAAGAGACACCAGAATTTCAAAGGGACTTCATACAAATGTTGATTAAAAGCTCAGATGTTTTTACAGTGTGTTTTGTGTGACTCCTCTTGGTGTCACATCTCTTACCTAGTAAAACTGAGAGTAAAGATAGTGGTAACAAAAAAAATGCAGCAACATGGTTACTATGCTCCAGAACACTATTTACTTTTCTGTTAACAGTGGTTCCAGGCAGCCATTATCACCACAGCTTGTTCAAAGCACCTCTAATTTCCACAGAGGTAAGTCAGCAGGTACTTTACCAACTGGCTTTCACTTTGAAGTATTGTTCTATGCTGCTGCTACTCTTTCTGTATATTTAAATATGGCATCGTAATCCAATAATGACAGACTTCATTGCTGTCCCTTTATATCCTTTAACTACTTGAGGGATTAACACCATTCCCCTAAAAAGTATCTGCAAATTATAACACTCAGCTTTCTGACCTGAGCAAGTCAGAAAAGGGGAGAGTCTTAAGGGGGAGAAATGGTGAAATAGCACTTTTGTTCCTCCGACTACTATAATACCAAGCACCTCAGTCTTCGCAATACCTCTGTGAAGTAGGGCAGTGTTGTTATTCCCATTCTACAAAAGAGTGAGGCACAGAGACAGCAACTTGCCCAAAGTCACACAGGATCTACAAAAGAGTGAGGCACAGAGACAGCAACTGCCCAAAGTCACACAGAAGTCTGGTGGTGAGTAAGGGATTGAATTAGGTGTCCTGTGGCCAAAATTAGCTAGTGCCCTAACTCCTGCATTATCCTTCCACTTAGGGCTTGTCTACACTGGCTGTTTTGTCAATGAAATAATGTAGATAAGGAAAAATTGACACAAGCATTGTTGCAAAAGCATGTTTACATTTTCCCCTCTGTTCCTGGCTGCCTGCCTCACTGGGTGACCCCCGCTAGCAGCATACTTCCTCTGCTAGTCGACTGTCTCATTCAGAATTCAGCCTGCGGGTTAGTCCCTCTGTCTGCTGCCCTGTGAAGTATCTATGGGGCTATTGGATGTGGGGTCACCACCAGGGATAGCATTCAGTTCCCTATAAGAGTGGCAGGTCTTAGGTGCACCACCAGAGCAATGGTTCACCTCCGCACCTTATGGTAGGCCTGCCCCAGCACCTTTATCTTCACTCTGCACTGCTGCATGTCTGATCATAGCCTTTTCGCACAAGCCTTGAGAAATTTGCCCATATGTGTCCGATTCCAACAGGTCACTCGCAGCTGTGACTGAACAGGACTCCTCTCCCCATATACGATCAGATCAACAAGCACTGCTGTCCAAGCGGGAGCAATTTGTGCGACAGCCAGTCATGCTGACCTGGGAAGCTCCTCTGGGAAGCCAGCAAGCAGGAAATGAGATTTAAATTCCCGGGGCTTGCAAGGTGGAGGGGCGGGTGGCTGCTGGGCAGCGGGAGTTCAAACCACTGACCAGAGCGGACAGCCATGGGAATTGTGGGATACATTCTGGAGGGCCAATAATAAATTGGGAAAAAAAAACACTGGTGTCTACAATAGCATGTTTGTTGACAATAAGGGGAGAGGAAAAGACAAAAGCTCACGGGTGGAAGATTGTCGTCAAACAAGGCAGGGGTTTTCTAAAAAAAGTCATGTTGCAGTGTACACTATGCTATTTTCGTCACCAATAGCCGATTTTGTGACAAAACTGCCAGTGTAGACAAGCCCCTTAGTGTCTCAGCTTTCACTTCGATCTCTATCAATGCTGCTGTTCTTAACCATTGCAGGCTGCTGCTGACAGTAAATCCAGTCAGGCTAAGAGCTGGAGACCTGTTTATGAAGGTTATGAATCAGAGGAGACTCAAGTTGCAAAAGTGAGATTCACACAGCAAATGATCAGTTTAAGGATGTCGGCTCCAGGGGTTGGCTCAGTCCATTATAAACTAGGTGCCAGATTCAGATTAGGGTCCAAAACCAATGTTCTACCAAAGTTCAAAAGAGTCATGATTCTGGCCATCTCACCTACCTCCACTCTGACGGGCTGATGAACTGCAAGCAACCTCTGGAAGAACTTCACTCTCTGCACTGATTCTGTGTGACTCATTCTCTGTGCGAGGCTGCCCTGTCTGGGGACAGGCCCTTTCAGTTCAGTGTAACAGAAACCTGATGCCGTCTCAGACAAGAACCTCGTCAAACTCCCTTTTCAGGGAACTAAGCAGTCGCTCAGGCGAGCAGCAGGCACACTTTAATTCCTTCCTTGTGCAGAGTAATTGCAATTGCTGACCTGGAAGGAACTGTGTGGGTATTGGTCTGATCTGGTCACAGCTCATTTATGTTCTCCGTAAACTTTGGCCTGCAGTGAAATGCGTGTGGTCAATCCATGTCAAGGGTCTCCCTCGGGGCACTGGGGTACTCCTGCTCACTCTTATAGCAGGATCAAGGCCCTGTATGTTGGGCTTTATCTGCTGCCCATTTGCTTTTTTAACTGTGCTGACTTTTGTAGCTAGCATGAATTTGTCTGCCTGCACGCTAATGGTTGGGTTGTAAGAACATAAGAACAGCCCTACTGAGTCAGACCAAAGGTCCATCAAGACCAGTTATCCTGTTCACTGACAGTGGCCAATGGCAGGTGCCCCAAAGGGAATGAACAGACAGGTTTTCATCAAGCAATCCATGACCTGTCACCCACTCCCAGCTTCTTGCAAACAGCGGCTAAGGACACCATTCCTGCCCATCCTGGCTAATAGCCATTGATGACCTATCCTCCATGAGTCTATCTAGCTCCCTTTTGAACCTCATTATAGTTTTGGCCTTCACAACACCCTCTGGCAAGGAGTTCCAGAGGTTGACAGTGTGTTGCATGAAAAATACTGTGTGTTTGTTTTAAACTTGCTACCTATTAATTTCATTTGGTGTCCCTTGTTCTTGTATTGTGAGCACTGTTCCCTCTAAGCTGTGCATGTGCACACAGATCCTAAACCCCGCACATACCGTGAAATACTGCCCGCACAAAAATTTGCACAGAAGCACAAAATTTGCACAGAAGAATTTTTTGCACACACAACCTGTCAAAATTTACTCATATGATTTTTTTGCGCACACAGCCTGTCAAAAATTAGAGGGAACATTGAGTGTGAGAAGGAGTAAATAACACTTCCTTATTTACTTTCTTTATACCACACATGATGTTATAGACTTTTATCATATCCCCCTTAGTCGCCTCTTTTCCAAGCTGAAAAGTCCCAGTCTTATTAATTTCTCCTCATACTGAAGCCGTACTATACTCCTAACCATTTTTGTTGTGCTTTTCTGAACCTTTTACAATTCCAATATATCTTTTGAGATTGGGAGACCATATCTGCATGCAGTATTCAAGGTGTGGGTGTACCAGGCAATATGATATTTTTCTGTCTTATTATCTATCCCTTTTTGATGATTCCCAACCTTCTGTTCACTTTTTGACTGCCAATGCACAGTGAGTGGATGTTTTCAGAGATCTATACCAATGACTCCAAGATCTCTTTCTTGAGTGGTGATAGCTAATTTAGATCCCCATCATTGTGTATCTATAGTTAGGATTATGTTTCCAATGTGCATTACTTTGCATTTATCAACATGAAATCTGCCATTTTGTTGTCCAGTCACCCAGTTTGTGAGATCCTTTTGTAGCTTTTCACAGTCTGCCTGGGGATTTACTATCTTGAGTAGTTTTGTATCATCTGCAAATGTTGCCACCTCACTGTTTACCCCCTTTTCCAGATCATTTATGAATGTGTTAAATAGGACTGGTCCCAGTACAGATTCCTGGGGGACACCACTATTTACCTCTCTCCATTTTGAAAACTGACCATTTTTTCCTACCCTTTGTTTCTATCTTTCAACCAGTTACCAACCCTCTTATCCCATGACTGCTTATTTGGCTTAAGAGACTTTGGTGAGGGACCTTGTCAAAGACTTTCTGAAAATCTAAATGCACTATATCCACTGGATCTCCTTTGCCTGCATGCTTGTTGAACCTCTCATAGAATTCTAGTAGACTGATGTACATTACTTTGTTATGGATATTGTTTTAGGTCAGTGGAACTCAGACTTCAGTGGTACAGGAGCCACACTAGAGATCAACGTTACCCAAAAGAGCCACAGTAGTGTGAATTCATTATTTCATTTACTATTTATATATATTATTCTCATAACAAAGTGATTTACCAAGTATTCTACAGTTCGTTAATATCATAGTAAAAGCATCCTGATTGATTAAGAATTAAATTACACAGTGTTTTAATAGCATGTGATGCAAAGAACCACAGGAGATGCATTAAAAGGGCACTCGGAAGGCTCAGTGTGAGTGACTGTATTAGGTTCAATAAGCTTTATGAGCAAAGTTAATGAGATGAGTTGCTTTTATAAATCCTTTGCTATGGTTTTGTCTGTATGAAGGTAACACCCATTGTGCTCTCTCACGCTGGAATTACTTTTTGAAGTGGAAAAGGCAATTGAGTATTAATGGCATTTTGGATCTCGTAGAAACCAGTATTTTTCATGAGAGTGTATGGTGTGGGAGTGACACACCTCATGGAAATCACAGATATGCATTAGCTGGTTCTACCAAAGTAACATATACTGGGAAATAGTCTGAATGGGGGACTTTTACAGATTTGGAAAGCAGTATCAGGGCCTTCATACTTGGTCCAAAGGAAAACAAAGGCCTCAGACTAAGGGCTAGTTTCTCAGGAGGAATAAATTAGTTGATTTACAGCAGCTGAAAATGTGCCCCTTAGTTTCTTTTTTAGGCCATGTATGAGCTGACAGATAAATTTAACTTTTACTTGGAGCCAAATTTTTGCTTAGTTACATAAAGGCAGCTTCAATTGACTTCCAATTAACTTCAATGGGAATTTCACTAATGCAAGTGAGGATAGACTTTGCCCTCAACATTCCCACTAAATAAAGCAAGCAGCCTTTTGAAGCAAGCAGGGACAATTTAATCATGGTCTCTTTCTTAAATTCCCCAGTTCTGAAGTCAGGTCATTACATCAGAATCTCAGCAGTCATTAAAAACAGTTTCAAGCCCTCGTGGCTGTGGACAAATGTATGAAAATATGCAGCTCAAAGACCAGATGGCAAATAAAAACAACCAACTTTTATTATTTTTTAAAGCACATGATTTAAAGCTCACCTCGTGATTCTGGAGGGACCTGGCTCATAAGCACTGAATGCTTGGAGTTGACAATACTGAAAAGTGCCACTAGGAGAAGAGTCATTGCAAGCTGCTGAATCTAAACTTAACTGAGCTACAAAGAATGACTCCTTCTAGGATTTTTATATGGAACTGGGTTCTTCTCAGTGGTGTAACGACAATGATGCAAGTCGTAGTCGCAACAGCGCCCATGAGATTAAAGGGACCTAACTCCCTGGGACAGGGGGGTGGCTGGGATGGGAGAGTGACCCCAGACATGAGCAACCGCAAAGGACACAAGGAGAAGGTGTGTGCTTGTGGGGGGAGGGTGGGAGGAGGGGATCGTATCATTGGTGGCTGTGAAGGGCTGGAGCGACGTGGAGATAGGAGACACACAACTTCCCCCACAAAGAGGGAGAGCAAGGCCAAAAAAATGGCAGCTTTGCATGGAGTGGGGAAAATTAGGGAGGATTAGGGAAGCGAGAGCTGGGAGGGAGGGGAGTCAGAACATATCTGGGTGGAGCTGGGGGGCTGGATGACCGGGTGAGAGAAGGGAGTGGAACAGAGCTTGGGGTGTCGGGGGCAGAGATCAGGGGCATGGGAGAGTTTGAAGGGGAGTTGTAGGGAACAAAGGATCATGGAAGTGATGGTCAGATGGGGAGCTAAAAGGGCCTGGAGGGGTGATTAGATTGAGGATGAGGAAGCTGAGGATCAACTGAAAGAGGCTGGGGGGGGGGAGGGAGGTTGAGGGAGAGTGAGGGTGGGACTCAATCAGACCTGGAGGGGAGCTAGGGGGCTAAGAATCCATAGGGGAGCTGTGAAAGAGATGGAGGGAAGCCAGGCAGGAGCTATGAATACTTGACTGACGCTATGGAGGAACTAGACAGATCTGGGTGAGAAGCTAGGTAGGATCTGGGGATCTGGACTGGGGCTGTAGAGAAGTCGAGGGGGCCAGTTTTGGTATCAGGAAGGGGGCCCCTAATATCTTCTTGCACAAGAGCCCTCTGGGGCCTTGTTATTCTACTGGTTCTTCTGAAGGTAACTGGCACACACCAGACTCTAGAGCAGTCACTTAAATGACTCTAAATTAAGGTACTTTAGGGCCTTAGTAGGAATTAGGGCTGTCAAGTGATTAAAAAAAATAGTTGTGATTAATCACATGATTAATTGCAATGTTAAACAATAGAATGCCATTTATTTAAAGGTTTGGGGATGTTTTCAAATATATTGATTTCAGTTACAACATAGAATACATCGTGTACAGTGCTCACTATATATTTATTTTTATTATAAATATTTGCACTATAAAAAACAAAATTCCCCCATTGCAAGTACAATAGTGCAATCTTTTGATCATGAAAGTGTGACTTACAAATAGATATTTTTAAATTATATAACTGCACTCAAAAACAATATAAAACTTTAGAGCCTACATGTCTACGCAGTTGTACTTCAGCCAATCACTCAGACAAACAAGTTTGTTTACATTTGCAGAAGATAATGCTGCCCACTTCTTGTTTACAATGTCACCTGAAAGTGAGAACAGCTGTTCGCATGGCACTGGTGTAGCCGGAATCACAAGATATTTATGTGCCAGATGCGCTAAAGATTCATATGTCCCTTCATGCTTCAGTCACCTTTCCAGAGTACATACATCCATGCTGATAATGGGTTCTGCTCGATAATCATCCAAAGCGGAGCGGACCGACACGTTCATTTTCATTGTCTGAGTCAGATGTCACCAGCAGACAATTGGTTTTTTTGGTGATTTGGGTTCTGTAGTTTCTACATATATGAGTGTTGCTCTTTTAAGAATCCTAAAAGCATGCCCCACACTTCATCCCTCTCAGATTTTGGATCATACTTTGGATTCTTAACCTTGGGTTGAGTGCTGTAGCCATGTTTAGAAATCTCACATTGGTATCTTCTTTTTGTTTTGTCAAATCTCCTGTGAAAGTGTTCTTAAAACGAACATGTGCTGGGTCATCAGCAGAGCCTGTTATAACATGAAATATATGGCAGAATGCAGGTAAAGCAAAACAGGAGACATGCAATTCTCCAAGGAGTTCAGTCACAAATTTAATTAACACATTTTTTAATGAGCATAATCAGCATGTCCTCTGGAATAGTGGCTGAAGCATGAAGGGGCATACGAATGTTTAGCATATCAGGCATGTAAATACCTTGCAACACCAGCTACAAAAGTACCATGTGAATGCTGGTCCTCACTTTCAGGTGACATTGTAAATAAGAAACAGGCAGGCGTATCTTCCATAAATGTAAACAAAAACTTGTTTAGCTTAGCGATTGGCTGAACAAGAAGTAGGACTGAGTGGATGTGTAGGCGTTAAAGTTTTGCATTGTTTTATTTGAGTGCAGTTATGTAAAAAAAAACCCCACCTATATTTGTAAGTTACACTTTCATGGTAAAGAGATAGCACTACAGTACTTGTGAGGTGAATTAAAATATTTTTTGTGTATCTTTACATTTCAAATATTGCAAATATTTGTAATCAAAAATATAAAGTGAATACACTTTGTATTCTGTGTTGTAATAGAAATCAATATATTTTAAAATGTAGAAAAACATCCAAACGTTTTATAAATTTCAGTTTTTATTCTATTGTTTAATAGTGCAATTCATCATGATTAATTTTTGAGTGAATCATGATTTAACTGCAATTAATTGACAGTCCTAGTAGGTATAGGAAGAGGACCAACCAGATATTTTCTCCAGAAACAGCTATCTGCATAAGTCCCACAAATAAAACTAATGCGTTTTGGTATAAAATGTATACAAGAATATTGTAAAATCTTTTAGATTTATTGGTGTCTCCCATATGAGACATTTTTTAAAAAATAGACAAGATGCAGTATTGACCAGTATAAAATCCCACATATTCTCCCTCTGGTTAAATTTAGCCATACAGTACTACCTCCTCTGGCAAAAGCCTGAGAAAATATTTCACAATTACTCCAAGCATCTAATATCAATGGATTCATTCTTTGTTCTTCATTCATCTGGAAAAGCCAAATATCCTCCATTCAAATGTAGGGGATGTTACCAGACCTACCCTAGCTGATCAGCTGTTGGCAGCAGTATACAAAGAAGGTATTCTTAGGTAGTCAAGAATGAACCAAACCAAATAATGTAGCAATACACAGGAGTGTAGGTATCACTGTTGCAGATCAAGCACAGGGTGCCGCACCCCTCCTGCTGGTTGCCTCGTGAATTAGCTCTTTCAGGCTCAGAGCACCCTCTGCTGGCTGGTGTCTCACCTGCCTCAGGCCCCCATGTCTCTCCCAGACCCCAGTGCCCTTTACCTCAGGGTTCTGCCCCAGCAGTACTCTCTCACTGTGTGTCTCCCCTCCCAGGGGAATCCCCAACACTTTATCCCCACCTTGCCTCAGTGGCCAGTCGTCATCTAGCCCACTCTCACTGGGGCAAACTGCAGTCTGTAGTGGCCACTCACCCTTGGCAAAGTGGTTGGACCAGCTGCCTTTCCCTGCAGCTCCAGTACCAGGCTGGAGCTCCCCAGCTCCTCTTGCCCTTCCCCAGCCCTGCTCTACCTCAGGTACCCTGTGCTCCCAGGCAGCTAGGCCCTTCTCCCTCCAAGGCTGGAGAGAGACTGACCCAGCTCCTCCCTTTGCCCTTTTATCAAGGCCTGGTGTGGCCACAGCTGCGGCTGCTTCCCCAATCAGCGTACCCTTTCTCCCAAGAGCGGGGTGACTGTCCTGCTACACACATACAGTGAAAGCCAGCAGTGATTTATGTTGCTATATAATTGTAATGGTTTAGGATACCACATTCTGGACTGTAACAACTATATATGCTCCACTGACAGAGTAAAATGGGCATAAATGGATTTCTCATTAATAGACTACTTCTTTTCACTAGGGAAAAAAGTGTATTTTGATTCATACTGTAACAGCATCAGAAAAAAGAGTGAATTTACCAACTTCCTCTCCCCTTTCATAATTTTATTTAATTCCAAAAAGTAGGAAGAAAGTAGTGTGAAAACAGTTTGTATAATTGAGACAAGGTAGGTGAGGTAATATATTTTAGAAGTTGATCCAATAAAAGATATTACCTCACCCACATTGTCTCTTTAATATCCTGGGACCAACATGGCTACAACACAGCAAAGTATAGAACTGAAAAAGTGCAGAGCAGATCAATTAAGATCAGTAGGTGGCGCTCTATCCATACATAACATTTCATTACCTTCAATTATGTAGATGTATGGATATTTTTATAATGTCATACTTCTTGATTTACTTGCTGTTATTTCTAAGTAACCAAAGCTTCCAGTCAATAACAGAACTCATTTTAACAACCACCAAACTATTACAGATTATCTATCTATATATATAAAAGTCAAGTGGTGTATGTATGTATATATGTATGTACGTATGACAGCGAACTCCTCCCGCACCATTTGAGCCAGAGACTTGAAATTTGGTACAGTGAGGGGTCTTGGGGTCTAGATGCTGGTAAGGGTCGAAAAATTTTCGGATCTCACCTCTGACGCACCCCAGGGGTGAAAGTCTTTCAGGGCCAATCACATCGTCTGGGCGGTTAGGTGGTGATGATGTCATAATACCCCCCTCCAACAGACACCTCACTCCCTCCTCCAACGGAACCCCGGAGATCCCTCAGTTCTCTGCCCCTCCCCCTCCCAACGGAACCCCGGAGATCCCTCAGTTCTCTGCCCCTGCCCCCTCCCAACGGAACCCCAGAGATCCCTCGGTTCTCTGCCCCTCCCACCTCCCAACGGAACCCCGGATTCCATAAGCTCTGTGCCCCCCCCCCCACCTGCGAAGGTCCCCGGAATCCCTCGGCTCTGCCCCCCCCCCCCGCGACAGATCCGAGTTGGGTTTGGTGGGACGGTAAGTGAGGTGGGGGTGTTGGGTTCGGTCGGGGGGTGAGGTGGGGGTGCTGGGTTTGCTTGGGGGGGTGAGGTGGGGGTGTCAGGTTCGGTCGGGGGGTAAGTGAGCCGGGGGGTGTTGGGGTTGGTCTGGGGGGTGGGAAGGTGTCGGGGTGGGTGCCCAGACCAAACCCGACACCACCCCCCCGGCTCACCCCCCCCACCAAACCCGACACCACCACCTCACCCCCCCACCAACTGCAACACCCCCTGACCAACCGCAACACCCACACCTCACCCCTCACCCACCCCGACACCTTCCCACCCCCCCAGACCAAACCCGACACCCCCTGGCTCACTTACCCCCCGACCGAACCCGACACCCCTACCTCACCCCCCCAATCGCAACACCCCCAGACCAAACCCAACACCCCCCGGCTCACTTACCCCCCGACCGAACCCGACACCCCCACCTCACCCCCCCCAAGCAAACCCGACACCCCCACCTCACCCCCCACCAACCGCAACGCCCCCTGACCAACCGCAACACCCACACCTCACCCCTCACCCACCCCGACATCTTTCCACCCCCCCCAGACCAAACCCGACACCCCTGGCTCACTTACCCCCCGACCGAACCCGACACCCCCACCTCTCCCCCCCACCAACCGCAAACCCCCCTGACCAACCCCAACACCCACACCTCACCCCTCACCCACCCTGACAACTTCCCACCCCCCCAGACCAAACCCGACACCCCCCCAGCTCACGGTGCACTGTGTAGCACACAGATTATTAAATACACTGTTCGGTCCGGGGGTGAGGTGGGGGTGTTGGATTTGCTCAGGGGGGTCAGGTGGGGTGTCGGGTTCGGTCGGGGGGTGAGGTGGGATAGTCGGGTTTGGTTGGGGGGTAAGTGAGCCGGTGGGTGTTTGGGTTGGTCAGGGGGGGATGGGAAGTTGTCGGGGTGGGTGAGGGGTGAGGTGTGGGTGTTGGGGTTTGGTCAGGGGGTGTCAGCTGTCTGCCCCCTCCCCACCTCCGACTGACCCGAGCAACGCCGGGCACTTATGCTAGTATATATATAAAAGTCAAATGGTGTATGCGTGCGTGTATGTATGTACGTTCCCTTACTCCTTCCACACCGTTTGAGCTAGAGACTTGAAATGTGGTACAGTTATAGGCCTTAGGGTCCTAATCAGGGTAAGAGTTGAAAATTTTTCAAATCTCACCTCTGACGCCCCCCAGGGGTGAAATTCTTTAAAGCCCGTTCACATCAGCTGGGCAGCAGGTTAACACCTGCTGTTCTCTGTGACATAGTTATGATGTAATAATACCCCCCTCCAACGTACCCCACACTCACTCAGCTCTCTGCCCCCGCCCCCCCTCCAACGGCCCCGGCACTCGCTCAGCTCTTCCTCCCTCCCCCCCTCCAGCGGACCCCACACTCGCTCATCACTCTTCCCCCCATCCAGGGGCCCCCACACTCGCTGAGCTCTCTCCCCCCTCAGGAAAGAATCAAAAATTTTAAAATCTCACCCCCCTCCCTCCCTCCAACGGCCCCCGCACTCACTCAGCTCCCTCCCTCCCCCCCCCCCCAACGGACCTTGCACTCGCTCAGCTCTCTCGCCCCTCAGGTAAGAATAGAAAATTTTTAAAATCTCCACCTCCTCCCCCCACTCCAATGCCCCCCACCCACTCACTCAGCTCTCTCCCCCCTCCAATGGACCCCACACTTGCTCAGCTCTCTTCGAGCAACGCTGGGTCCCTTTCCCCCCCTCCAACAGACCCGAGCAACGTCGGGTATTTCTGCTAGTTTTAAATAAATTACAGGGTTCTCATTTCAGATGTTTGTCCAAGATCCAACATAACATCAGTGTAATACATGACATTATTTCCAATTTGCATTGCAATATTATCAGGACCCCACTGTACAAATATACAGGAAGATACAGGTCTTTGGGCTAAGAACTTACAACCTACTGAAGGTGGATATCCTTCACTCATGTACAAATAGACTCGATGGACTTGATTCTCCTCTCACTTACATCTGTGCAAGTCATGTGTAACCCCTTAATGTCAGTGGGGTTGCACCAATTTAGATGCAGAGTGAGTGAGGAAAAAAATCAGGCCTTATTTGTTTGCAGGTTTTTTGTTCTATCCTAAGGTTATAAGTTAGGACCTTGAAAGTGGAGTGAATATTTCAGCTAAATAAGTTCAGTCACACTATGTCCAGCAAACCTGTGGCTTTTTCCAAACAATGAAGGTCCTAAAGTTGATCGCTTTTTGCTATAGACTGATCTACACACTTTGTTGTTATATCACCATGACGACGAATATATTCCTCTAATTTGTCCTCACCCACAGAATTTTTTTAAATTAATTTCGCCAAATTCATTATTTTCAGGTTGTGCACAAATTGTATTTCCCAGCCTAAACAGATTATACACCTTCTTGAACTGATAAGTCTGAATAACAGCTCTGGCTGTTGGTTCTGCAAACAGCAGTGAAAAAATAGATAAGGGACAGAGTATCCTAGGGGGCAGTCAGGGGACAGGGGGGTGGGGGGAGGTTGGATAGGCGTGGGAGTCCCAGGGGGCCTGTCAGGGTGTGGGCACGTAGATAGGGGTCAGGGAAGTCAGAGGACAGGGAGCAGGTGGGGTCCCCGGGACAGTGATTAGGGGTGGGGATTCCCAGGAGAGGGCGGTCAGGGGACAAGGAGCAGGGTGCGTTGGAGGTTCTGAGGGGGGTGGAAAGTGGGAGGAGGCAGATGGGGGTGGGGGTCAGGCTGTTTGGGGAGGCACAGCCCAATGTTTTGCACCCCTATGTGGCCCTTCAGCAAAATAATTTGCCCACCCCAGTTCTAGATGATGCCAGGTAAGTCTCTTAAACCAAATTTTTCACAGATGGTTAACTGCATCTTCTTCACTTTCTGTGTGCTCCACTTGAGACAGTTAAAAGCTATTTAGCTAAAAGTCAGGCATACAGCTCCCAAAATTGGTACAAACGTTGTCTCAGCCCACTCCTTTAGATTCTGCTACCCATAACAGATATCACTTCCATCACATCAAAGATTCAACCAGTTCACCATCATTCAGATATTTAATTTACTACAAAAAAGCCTTTGAGTGGGTCATTTTAATAATTGACAGAGTAAAAAAACTGGTTTATTAGACAAGTGATATATACTTAGACACTGAAAAGCAACTAGAAGCCAAATGCTACCTGTTGATTTCCAGTTGTATACATTTTAAAAGCGTCTGTGTCAGAACAGGCTAAAATAGGGAAAGAACAAGTTAAAAATTACTTGGACAAATTAGATGTCTTTAAGTCACCAGGGCCTGATGAAATGCATTCTAGAATACTCAAGGAACTGACTGAGAAGATATCTGAGCCATTAGTGATTATCTTTGAAAAGTCATGGAGATGGGAGAGATTCCAGACAACTGGAAAAGGGCAAATATAATGCCAATCTATAAAAAGGGAAATAAGGACAATCCAGGGAATTACAGACCAGTCATCTTAACTGTACCCAGAAATATAATAGAGCAAATAATTAAGCAATCAATTTGCAAACATCTAGGAGATAATAAGGTGATATGTAACAGTCAGCATGTATTTGTCAAAAGTAAAGAGTGTCAAACCAACCTAATAGCTTTCTTTGACAGGGTAACAAGCCTTGTGGATGGGGGGAAGCGGTAGACGTGGTATATCTTGATTTTAGTAAAGCTTTCAATACTGTCTCATGACCGTCTCATAAACAAACTAGGGAAATGCAACCTAAATGGAGCTTCTATAAGGTGGGCACAAAACTGGTTGGAAAACCATTCCCAGAGAGTAGTTATCAGTGGTTCACAGTCATGCCGGAAAGACATAATGAGTGGAGTCCCACAGGGATCAGTTCTGGCTCAGGTTCTGTTAATATTTTCATCAATGATTTAGATAATGGCATAGAGAGTACACTTATAAAGTTTGCGGATGACACCAAGCTGGGAGGGATGGCTAGTGCTTTGGAGGATAGGATTAAAATTAAACATGATCTGGACAAACTGGAGAAATGGTAAATAGGATGAACTTCAATAAGGACAAACGCAAAGTACTCCATTTAGGAAAGAACAATCAGTTGCACACATACAGAATGGGAAATGACTGCCTAGGAAGGAGTACTGTGGAACAGGATCTGGGGATCATAGTGGATCACAAGCTAAATATGAGTCAACAGTGTAACGCTGTTGCAAAAAAAAACAAAAAAAAACCCGCAAACATCCTTCTCAAATGTATTAGCAGTAGTATTGTAAGCAAGACACAAGTAGTAATTCTGCTCTACTCTGTGCTGATTAGGCCTCAACTGGAGTATTGTGTCCAGTTCTGGCTGCCACATTTCAGGAAGGATGTGGACAAGGTGTGGATGTGGATAAGGTGGATAGAAAGCCGGCTAGATTGTCGGGCTTAACAGGTAGTGATCAACAGCTCAATGTCTAGTTGGCAGTCAGTACCAAGTGGAGTGCCCCAGGAGTCAGTCCTGGGGCTGGTTTTGTTTAACATCTTTATTAATGATCTGGATGATGGGATGGATTGCACCCTCAGCAAGATCACAGATGACACTAAGTTGGGAGAGAGGTAGATACACTGGAGGTTAGGGATAGGGTCCAGAGTCACCTCAACAAATTGGAGGATTGGGTCAAAATAAATATGATGAGATTCAACAAGGACAAGTGGAGAGTCCTGCACTTAGGAAGGAAGAATCTCGTTCATCACTACAGGCTAGGGTGCAATTCTGGGTAGGCAGCAGTTCTGCAGAAAAGGACCTGGGGATTACAGTGGACAAGAAGCTGGGTATAAGTCAGCAGTGTGCCCTTGTTGCCAGAAGACTAATGGCATATTGGGCTATATTAGTAGAAGCATTGCCAGCAGATTGAGGGAAGTGATTGTTCCCCTCTATTCAGGAGAAGGGTGAAGCCACACCTGGAGTATTGCATCCAGTTTTGGTCTCTCCACTACAGAAGGGAAGTGGACAAATTGGAGAGAGCGGAGGGCAATGAAAATGATTAGGGGGCAGGGACACATGACTTACGAGGAGAGACTGAGGAAATTGGGTTTGTTTAGTCAGCAGAAGAGAAGAGTGAGGGAGGATTTGATAGCAGCCTTCAATTACCTGAAGGTATCCTTCCAAAGAGGATGGAACTAGGCTGTCCTCAGTAGTGGCAGATGACAGAACAAGAAGCAATGATCTCAAGTTGCAGTGTGTGAGGTCTAGGTTGGATAATAGGCAAACTAGGAGGGTGGTGAAGCACTGGAATGGGTTACCTATGGAGGTGATGGAATTTCCATCCTGAGAGGTTTTTAAAGACCCAGCTTGACAAAGCCCTGGCTTGATGATTTAATTGGAGTTGGTCCTGCTTTGAGCAGGGGTTTGGACTAGATGACCTCCTGAGGTCTCTTCCAACCCTAGTCTTCTATGATTCTATGACAAATTGGAGAGAGTCCAGAGAATGCGGGCTCCAGGGTGGAGCCGGGGATGAGGTGTTTGGGGTGCAGGAAAGGGCTCCGGGATGGGGCCAAGGACTTCAGAGTGTGGAACTCTTCACTTAGTTCCAGTCTACACCTATGGGACCCCTCATCCCAGTTCAAATCTCCTTCCCCAGTCAGTCCCAGTCTCCCCTCCAGACTCCACATCCTAGTCCCAGTCTTCTCCTAATCCATGATCCCAGGCTCTGTCTCTCTAAGGCCTCCTTGTTTCCGTCTGCTTGCCCAGTCAGTCCAAGTCCCCACCCTCACACCTATGCCCCTCATCCAGTCTCAATCTTTTCCCTGCCCTGCTCCCTATCCCATTCACCCCACTGGATCCTTGTCCCATTCTTTCCCCCAACCCCTCATGTGATCTCAGTTTTTATCCCCTTCTCCATTATCCCTCCCAGTCTCCTTACCCAGCCACTCCCAGTCTTTCCAGATTCCAATCTGGCTCCTTCTCCCATCTACTGCCTCCTCCAATCTCTGTCCTCCGCATTTGAGTCAAGCAGCTTCCTCCTCCAAGCTGATGGTGTGCCAGAAACACTGAGATCACAGGAGAGTCACTCTCCTAGCTCACAGGTCCAGTGCCTGATACCACAACCACCTGCAGTAGGTGGGTGGAGAAAATGCAGGGAAAGTCCCACTAAGCCTCAATCTCCAGGCTTGAACTCTCAGTACAGATGGAATCCTCCGAGAAATCAACTGCCAAACTCTAACAAGTCTCTACTGAGCATGTGCAAATGCAGATTTTTCAAATTAAATTTATAAATCGGCCAAATGTGCGCAGTTTTTCCTCAGAAATAGCAAAAATCTACATGCCTGACACAAAGGCCAGCCCTGTCCAACTTTCAAGCCCTTCCTCCAAAGCGCGGAGACATTAGAACTTCTCAATAAAATGGCTGTAAGGTGGTTGTTGTTTTTAACATGGGCAAAACAATGACTTTTTCCATTATCTCCTTCTCAGAAATGACAATCATTTTTTTCTGAAATGGTCCAAAATTATTCTGCCAAAGGCAGACAACCAACATGGAAAATGTCAGTCTGAATGGTTAAAGTTTGCAAAGTTTCATAAGCAACTGAAAAGAGGTTCTTATCCTGTGAAGCGTTGGGCAACCCTAATAACAGGCAAGGCTACCAGTACCCCACCCATAACAACATCTTTAAATCTTTGAATCTTTGAATGGCTTTTCAGACACCAAAGCAATAATTGCTTGAATGGGGAAAATCTAGGTGGGCCCCCAGATTCTGAGCTGTAGAACCACCACTGAAAAGCATGCTTTACAGTAACCTATACATACTAGTAAGGACAAATGATGTCTTCAGTTATAGTCTTCATGGTGTTCCACTGAGAGGAGGGATGGATTTGACTCTGAGACTGCATGATTGGTAGAAGTGTCAGCTATTACTTTAAATAAAATGAGGAACACTTGTGGCACCTTAGAGACTACCAGTTTATTTCAGTGTAAGCCCACTTCATTGTATGCATAGAATTCCTACTATCCACTGTAAGAGGAGGGTAAATGGGTACATAAATCATGTCCATGGTTCTTCTATTTGTCTGCAAGTTCAGAAAACTCAGTCTAGCTAGGTTTGTTTGGGTTTTTCTCCTTTTTCCACATCAAGGCCACCACTAACATGTTCTGTTGGCCAAATTCTATCCTCAGTAATGCCTGGACACCTCATTGATTTCAATAGGGAGCACATGATTAAGGATTGGCTTATAATAGGAACCTAGGTTATGATTTTCAATATTAATTAGTGATTTGGGGTGCATCACTTGAAGCATCCAAATGGAAACATCATAAAGGGTCGTCAATTTCAATAAATGCTGAGCATCCTCTTCCCTGCTCCTACCAAGGAACCTAGAGTTTTTTCAGTATTTCAAGTTGGGCACTGATTATGCACAGGACAGGGGTGCTGGAACAATTTGTATAGTGGGGGTGCTGAGAGCTATTGAACCAAACTGGAAACCCTGCATACAATGGAAACCACTTCAATCCATGGAGCGCAGCAGCATCCCCTAGCACCACTAATTCCAGCACCTCTGGCACAGGAAGAATAGATTCTGGTCTATTCTCTCTTACTATGTAGACCGTACAGGGCTAACAGGAGCAAAAAGCAGGAGAAGCTTATTTTGTCAGCATCAATCCATACAATTCTGAATGTACACAGAGATGAGACCTCGTGGGTAAGAAAGGACCCCCATTTACAGTCACTTTCAGGGTAGAGCTACACTTTTACCTCCCTGTGTCTCCGTTTCTTTGAATTGAAACAATACCTCCCTCCCTCACTGTGCATTTTCAGGCTAGATAGTCTAATAGATGTAAAATGCTGTCAGATTCTTGGATTGCTATAGACATACGGAGCAGTATTATTATGAATGAAAAGCACACATGCTTTTTATGCAAAATAAAGACAGATTTCATTCCCACTGTTTCCACCGGGCAGAGTGAACCAAGATCTGTCCTGATGATGTGGTCTCAGGTGGGTCCAGTTCGGTTGACCATTTAAGAGGTCCCCGCCCTGGCTACTCCTCCCATGGCCAAAATGCTGATGCACATCCTGCTCTGGGCTTCTGGGCCTGCGCTACATACAGTTCCTGGAGTGAGCTGGCAATTGTCAAAAGGGAGAGAGTTCTGAAGCAACACATCCAGTGAAGTAAAAAAAAATGGAATTAAAATATTTCCTATCTTTAGAATTTGAAAAATATTGACTGTTCCAAAGGTTAGAACATTAAAGTGTGCTCTCTGTGGCTTGCTCCACAGCTCTGTCCAAGTTTTCCCTTTGATGTTTTGCCCATAGTATAATAAACTTCACCAGAGAAAAGAAAAACAGCTTGTCTCCTTGAGAGCAAAGAACAAAGTGACTGGAAACATGGATTGAAACTGTAGCCTGGTTTCTGCAGCAGCAGTTTCTCACATCAAATGTCATAAAGGGATACCACAAACAAAAACAAGAGAAAGCTACAGCAGATTGATGGCCTATTCTGTTTGGTACTTGGATTGTTCGGACCTAGTGGGAAATTACATATGTGACCTGCTCTTCATAGTTATGTATCTTGGGTGTTTTTCTGTTCAGGCTTCAGCTCCCAGCAGTATAGGCTTAAAAGTTCTGGTCAGAGGACTTTTCTTACAAAAAATGACCACTTTAGAGCCCATTGACATAAATGGCAACATTCCCCATGGCTCTTAAAGAAGAGAGCAGCAGCCTTCTGTCTAACCATCCTCGTCATTCTCTACATCAGTTTCTGTTTGTGGATTTTTTCCTCTCTGTGGTAATTTCTGTCTGAGTTAGTTCATAAAGAGGCTTCTTTGTGATATGTCTTCTAATATTGTTATGGAATTGTGGATTTAAGCTAAGTGCCAAATGCTTAAAGAAGTTGAACACTGATAATTCCCAACAGGAAAAGAAAAGAAGTTGGATGGGCACGCGCACCGCTTACATCATTCTGCCTCACTGTTACTGCCCTGCTTTCGTAGGCATTCTTGAGACTCGTAATAATCAAACAGGCTGTAGTCGATCCTCTCAATTTTGCACTTGCGCAAATCCTTTCTACTGATGAACAGGAAGCATTATAAGAAAAGCTGTACTGCTTCAGCAGTATTATACACTACTACTGGGCAGTGTTACATTTTGGGCATCATTTTCAAAAGCACCTAAGGCCCATTGACTTCTCAAGGGATTTAGGATCCTAAGTCACTTAGGCACTTTTGACAATTTGGCCTGTCATTTTTGACATAATAGAATTCGTCCATTGATATCAAGATGTTAGGGTAGAGACCACAGTCACATTTCTGCCAGGGATCCACCCTCTATCCAGTGTTCACTCACTGAATACCAGACCCACTCTTCCCAAAGGAACAGTGCACCGCAGCTTAACTATTACACCTTAGAACACAGCTCCACTGAATGCACAGCCCCTAGATTTGTTTATAGAGAAAGCAAATATGTTTATTCAACAAATAACAGAGATGTGTATGATAGCAAACAGGATCATTGGAAACAAAGTATTACATATCAAATAAAACCATAACACACATTCTAGAGCCTAAACTCAACTCACAAGAGGCCCTCTTGTCTAATAAGGTACTGCTTACCCCAAGGACCTTTTAGCATTTGTCAACCAGGTGGCTGAGACCCCTCTTTCATGAGGTCAAGCCCACTGGCCCCTTTACTCCTCATAGTGAAGGATGTCTGGGGGTGTCTTTCCACATGCCTAGATATGTCAACTCAAATCTTTAATCTTTACTGGAAAAGAGGGTCCCCCCACCTTCTGCTGTTTACCTCTTCCTGTTAATTTTCCTTCTGAAGTCCCTGCAACGTCTTCAGTAATATTTGACTCAGTATGCTAATAGCCATCGTAAGACACACAATACACAACGGTGAGCCAGTGGGATAAGTATCTCCCATCATCTGTCTGGTGGAACCTGACTTAAGGCATGTTACCTCTGCCTTTAATTACGAGGTCTTAGGATCATAATTTCCAATAGCTAGCTAGCTAGATATATATATAGCTAGGTTAGATAGCTAGCTAGCTATCTTAGAAAGCTAGATCCTTATATATTACCCAAAGCATTGAATTACATTTTGCAAAAATTATGGTGATCAGTATTACACAGGCTTTCAGCACGAACTTTACATAGAATCATAGAATAGGAATGGACCTCAAGAGATCATCTAGTCCAGTCTCCTGCACTCATGGCAGGACTAAGTATTATCTAGACCATCCCTGACAAGTATTTGTCTAACCTGCTCTTAAAAATCTCCAACGATTGAGATTCCACACCCTCCCTAAGCAAAGAATTCCAATTATTAACTACATGGCACTCATTGGTGAACTATAACGTAAATACCAGATCATGGGGATCTCTGTAACCCTTATGCTACCCTGTTCCCTCTGCCAGTTCTCATCAAGAGGCCCTTGGGTCACACAGGACAGAAAGGAAGCAGGAGGAACCCAGAGATGAGCTGCCAGTGGAAGTGGATCAAGCCTGAAATAGATTTGGAATCAGTTAGAGGGGAAAGAACAGCTGTGAAATGAAGTGGCAAACTACCGGTACACAGCAACATGAGCCAGAAGGCCAGCCTGGGGCAGAGAGCTGGCTTTTGAGGAGGTAGCCAGTCTTGTAGCTGAGCAGCAGATGAATAAAATTACCAATTCAAAGGTGGGATGCTCACACCACCATATTTCCTTTACGGGCAACAAGTTTCCAAAGGAATGCCTTATTCCAGTTGTCCAGCAAGGTCAATACAGCAGACACAAGACAAATACTGCATATGTAGTGTATGGCCAGCTGGGGGTAAGAGAAAAGAGAAATGAAGTCCCCTGAAATGCCACATTCAGGCATGAGGATGCCTTAGATACCCCCATTGTACATCCGTTTTGCCTGCATGCACTGTGAGATAAGGGCCTAATCTCCTCCTCCCTAGCTCCACAATGTATTGTAAGAGAATTACAGCGCTGGCTGGGTCCATGCTTATGGCATATCTACAGATAGCCCCTGAAGGGTGTGGCTACTGTGGGACAGGAAAGAGCCCTGGCATGGCAGGAACTGTGAGAGGAAGTTGAAGAGGGCGTGTATCTTGCCGGAGGGAGAGGGAAATTTTTTTTGTACCAGCAGCAGGAGAGGAGCTGCTTCTGTCGCCTCTTCCAGTAATAAACTACTGTGCTCATGCCAGGGCCTCTACCTATGTGTGCTAACCCACCAATCAGTAGATTACAAAGTCACACAGCAATAGCAAGTGGAGTGTTTCTGCTTATTGCCTCATAAGCATGAGGTCAAAGCCATGTTGCTGGGCAGGAGCAGGGCTGGGGCTAGAGGTTCTCTGCAGCTTCATTTCCCTCCTCATCCTCTCACAGGTCTGGGCCTTTTATGGATAATTCAATATTGACCCTAACACTGGTCCTTCTGGCATCCTTATGTAAGGAAAAAATTGCACTGTAGGATGAAACTCTAAACTTTAAGGGAGATTTTTCTTAATGTTTTCCCAAGATTATCAGAACATGCTGGCTGCTTTTCACCATTCAGGCAACGCAAAGCAGGTATAAGGCCAGTTTAACCAGACAGTTAAAGCCCAGTTTATCCCCATGGTGTGGCAGAGCGCGGGGGATTATGTGAGGATATCCATTCAGAGTTTGTCCCTGATTTTTTTCTTCCCACTGGAGCAGGGTTGGGTAAATGGGTGAACGGGCAGGCTTCCCTGCAGAGTGTGTCATTGGGCCAGCCAGCATATCTATCAGGTTCCCTGGGGACCAGTGCAGATCAGAGGGAGGTCAGGCACCCACAGAGAGCCCACACACTTTGTGATGGCTCTGAGCCACCATTCCCTGGCCGCACTAATGAACCAGAATGCTAGAAACCTAGTGTCATCTGTCTGGCAAAAGGCCTTTAGTTATTGCCTGGTCAGAGTGACCACTAATCTTTGTATGCCTCTAGGGATAAAGATTAAAGCTAGAACAGAGCCCTAGCTTTCCAGTGGTGCAGAGCAATTTATTTGTGTTCAGTGAACTTAAATGAGATCAGCCCTTAAAAAGCACATCATTCTCATTACCGTGTTACTTCCTCACAACTTGCTGTAATGGTGACCTGTTTGTAGTGGCTTTTGTTTCATGGGGTAGCATCTGTGGTGTGTACTAGCCGAAACTTGGGATTCCAGCTTTCAAATAGCCTCATCATCCCCATTTTATGGATGGGTAAACTGAAACAAAGTTTAAGTGACTTACAGAGTCAGGGGCATGAATAAAAGAACCCAGGAATCCAGATTTCCCCATTACCTGCACCAACCCTGAGACAACACTTCCTTCAGTACAAAATTTCATTTGTCTGGCATCAAATGCATTGATTTGAACTTTATTTATTTAAATTACATTTAATACCTTGTGCATCTGGAATGACCAGAAGATGTTTGAATCCTTGATGCTCAAGTACATTGTGTGTCCCAGTACAAACAATAGAATTTCTTGGGAGCTGGGGAATCCCGGCGCTCAGTACCATGGCATTATGTGCAGTTTGAACTGTGCAGAAAGCCCTAAGATTGTGGTTAAAGAGCGGAGTAAAAATCAGCTCTGCTATCAGGGTGTGAAATTTCAGCCATCAAAGTGTGTACAGACATAAATAGCACACCACTGTCAAACCATTTTTCTACATGCTCCCCGCTGAGCACACCCATTGGGATTTGAACTAGCAAGTCTGCATCCAAGTCCAAATAAAACAGTGTGCTGATTCTGGTGTTATCGTGTTCTTACAAGGATTGTGATGAAATCACCTTGAATGTCACAGTACCTTACTATAGGCATTACAGCTGACAAGCCCTGAGATTTATATTGGCCCTAAACTAGCACATCAAAATAGGGTTACTAGAATGGACTCACTTCTGTAGAGAACATTAACCCAAACCTCAATGCTCCAAAAAAATGGCCAGACACCTCTGACACCCAGCTGTTGTTTTTAGTCCATTTCTCTGTTATGATTTATGTTGAGATGTCAGAGTGCACAGAACACAAACGAAGATACTGACTCTGCCCCCAAGGTCTCTACTGTCTTCTGTATACAGAGAAGCCATACAGTGTAGGCAGGAAGCGCTGAATGACCATGGTGCTCTTATCTCAAAGTGGGGCATGCAGAATTTAGTTTACATAGTCTCTGTCATTTGAAACAGCAACACTGATTTCTGGCCAAATCCTGGCCCAATGATGCTCTCCAGCACTGAGCCAGCCAGTACTCCACAACCTGTAAGTGAGGCAGACATGGAATCCTCCTACATTCCCTCTGCACCAGCCTCACTGTCTGTGAGATAGATTGGGCCAGAGTGGAATGGTATTAATTAATATAAAGGGCTAACACACTCCTGCTTCCTGCCGAAGGGAGGGTCAGGACTGAGCCCTATGTAAGGAACAACATATGACAAGGAGTGCAGTTATGAAATAACTTCTTGCCTCTGACACATAAAGGGGTACAAGGCTTAAAAGCCAAGTGTCTCCACACAATAGCCCATATTGCAGTTATATTGCAGTTGATATCCACTGGAGTTTGTTATTCCACTAAGGGCTTGTCTACACTTAGTTTGTAACAAGCTGGGGTGTAAATCTACCCTTCACTTACTTGCGTTACATTAATTGTCTGTGTGGACTCTGCGGTCTCACAGTGGAAGTTCCCTAGTGCGCTTTGATCTACCCTGCTTTGAAATGGGAACAGATCATAGTGCTCTATGGCACTTCTAGTGCACAGCAGCAGGGTCCACATGGACAGTTTTACACCCATTTTGCTATGAACTAAAAGTTCATGTAGACAAACCCTTAATGCCCTTGTTGTATTTTAAAGTGAAGAAGAGAATCTGAGGAAGAAGCTCCAAGGTGGATGGTTTCTTTCTCAGTCCCCCTGTTGTTCCTCTGTTGCCTCTTTGTGCTATGTGGTTAGCTAGTATTTGAGGCCTTATGGGATTGTTTCTATTAGGATGAGAAATCCTAATCAGGTATATTCTTGGTGTAATCTTGTGTATTTACAGCCAATGTACACAAACTCCAGTTTCACTGAACACAATAAACAGCAGGCAGTATTCCAAGTGGGCCCCTCCAGTGAGCAATATGATCCAGAACCTAACCCCTGCATCATGTCACCAAGAGACCCCATTAATCTACCCAGGCCAGCTTGACCCTGTCATATGACTTATTGCCTTGGGAAATGATCATCAACTGCAGCTGTGTTTATTATATAAAGGAGTTTGGTTGTGCTTTCTGCAGAGTCTGAAAGAGAGTGTATGGCAGATCCATTAGCCTTAATGAGATCTGTGATTGTCTCTGGATTTAAGATCCACCAGCTGGTAGCCATTAGCACCTTTCAGTATAATATCTCTATGCTTAGCAGCTTCCGGACTTTGGACACCTCAAAGGGAATTGGACATCTGAAAATCCCAGGACCAGCTCATTTAGATCTTGACACTTTTGAAAACCTCGGCCTTGATGCTAAACTAAACTAAAGCCAACTCAAAATTATAAAACTCCCATTCAATAACATAATGGATCCACCACTGAACAGGCTTTCCAGATAATAACTGGAAAGGGAGTAAACCCAAATCAGACTTGCTGTCAGCCAGTATTAGCCCCATCATCTCCCTGAGTAACTATGCAAAATGGTGAGCTTTACAGATCACCATGGGCTGCTCAGGACTGGAAGAACACACCTTTTCTATTTCATCTTGCCTATAACACTATTGAACTCCACCATTGCTTGGTCCCAAGCCCAAGATGTGAAAGGAGGAGGGTTTTGCTTTGGGCTAGCAACCCACCATGTAAAAAACGAATGCTACAGAAACGTCAACCAAATCTTCAGCGAATGGAGAAGAATGGTTGGCGCCTTATGCTCCACCAGGAGCGAAGAGGATAAGAAGAAGATAACACTATTGGCTAAAACTAGAAAAGAACAATAGGTCTCAGAAGCGTGACCTAGCACTGCTACATTCCTTACAGCCAGACAGGTGGAAAACAGAGAGGCCCTTTGTTGGAGGAGGAGGAAGAGAAATAGACTAGCCTGGAAGGCAGCAATCAGAGGGAAGAGTGGCAATTGATGGAGCCTACTGGGAGTAGAAGAGAAAGCAGAATCACCACAAACTGGTTTGAGAAAGATGAGACTGTAAGGCTGCTGAGTTTTTATTGGTAGGGCTTGGGGGCTTTTGAAGAGAGCATAAAACTGAAGTTTTGAGTTGTTCCATAGACACCGAGACCATCCCATTTCACTTTGGCCAACACTTTTGGCTCAAAGGTGATGATGGCTGCCACTTCCTCAAAACAGGAATTCTGACAAGACCAGCAGCTTTTCTAAACCATGGGCCAAGTGAAAGGCCTTTGGAGATATCTCCTCATTAATATTCCATAACAGTAACAAACCTTCTAGCCCATTTACCAATACTTGTGGGAGGCATATGCACATTTAATTACTGTTCTTTTGATTACTCTTTCTCCATTTTTCCTGTAATAAATCTGCTTTTAATTTAAACATGCGGTGGGGTTAGTGAAGACAAGGACAGCTGGATATTCCTTGTGATAAGCACTTATCTTCCAACCTCAAGGTAGGGAAATATAAGAGACCTAGCCCAGACTCAGGAGTCAGTTAAGGCAGGATAACTACAGGTCACATCTCCAGCTGGTGCTCTGAGGGACTGGGACCAGGCAAGTACAAAGGCAGGGGAATACTGTACCTAAAAATTCTCCCCTCCCCCCCAGCTTTGGTGTGCTGGTTTACATTATTGCAAGTTGTGTGAATGTGTATGATATATAATTATTTAAGGATGCAAGTCTACCTAATATACATTGAAAGGCCTATTTCTGTGCTGACCTACTTCTTGTGCAACCCAACCATCTACAAGTCAATGGACTTAGAACAGATTTTGACCATAAGTGTTTGTTTTGGTTTATAAAACAGCTTGGACTACATTCAAAGGTTGTGTCACAAGGTCTCCCTCTCTTTCCCCTGAGTTCTGGCTACTAGAAATAAAAGTCTTCACACCCTCTTGTGGTGCTCCACCCCTAATGTCCTTTATTTACAGGGTACATCAGTGGCTTCAGTGCAAGAAAAGTGCTCCCTTTCATCCCCCAACAGTTACCCTTTTTGTACCTAGGTTCAGGGTCTTTAAGCCCCTGAGGCACCTTGCCTGGTTCCCTTCCTGGACTGCCTCCCAACTGAGTTAAACTCAGGGCTTTTCTAGCCCTCTCAGTTTGCAGCCTCAGCTGTGTCGACTGAGCCCAGTCTGTTGCTGTAAGCCACCCCTCATTAGGGCTCACAGCTGGGCTCCCTGCTGGCTGCTCCAAGCCTCTGCCCGGGCCCTGCTTGCTGGCAGGAGGATTTAGCCAGGAGGGGCAGGGCATTCAAGGGGTTTTACCCCTGCCCTGCCACAGGTGGTATAAATTGTGGAATAAATTACATATCAATAAGTCAATGCACATTCTTTAAATTCTTCCTGTCCTGTTTCTTATACCCTCTGACACCACCCCATTGGTTGCTATTCTGCCTCAAATCCAACCTTTCAGTTTATGCAATAAATTACACCAGTTTATACTGGTTTAGGACACTTTACTCATGTGCAATTTCACGTCATTGCATATGAAATTGTATGACCAGGTTCGACTGTGACTGCTGAACAGGTTCTCAGTGTTGAAATGGAAAGAGCATGAAACAACAAGTTCTTTCATAGCTCAGGACATTTTATGAATTCAAAATATATATGCAGGAGCAGGCCTCTCTCAAGCAGGAATCCCTGTGTGGTATTCCCTGCTGCAGGTTTTCCACCAGCATATCCCACTGGTTGCCTTAGGACCCATTGCAAGTCCCATTCATTTCATCTGTCTCATCTTTGATAGATTGCTTTTTTTTCAGGGGACTGAGGCCCTCCATTTGTTTTCCCACTAACTTGTTAATTTATCTTTTTTGGGGGGAGGAGGTAGGTAGCCAGCTGGCTGGTGTTTATGCTATGTGGCTGTGAATTGGATTTGACTACTTGGCTTTTCATTCATTTTAAACATTTAATATTTCTCTTCACTATAAAGCGTTCAAATGCCTTGTATTGAGTGCCCTAAACATGTATTAAATTAATACATTAAAAATATTGGGCTAAATTCTCTGTGGACATAACTCCATTAACTTCAGTAGGGTTATGGCAAAAGAGACTTTTGGGCCACTATTTTCATATAGGGCCTGAACAAAAGTTCACTGAAGACAACAGTAGTCTTCCCATTGACTATAAAGAACTTTGGATCAAGTACATAGTGCATACAGTGTATTTTTGTCACATAAATAACTCATAGAATGTTCTCCTAAACCTTACCTTGTGGAGAGTGTACTGCAAGTTTTATACACAGAAAGGATCATGCTAGTGTTAGTACTGACCTGCCTAAGAATAAAAGTAATGATTGAGAAGCCATACCTTGTACCTGCTCCAATACTGCATTCTGCATCAAAGGCCAAAACTGGAAGGAATGAAGGGAGTTCACTATTACTTTTTCTAAGAAAATGCATTTTTTATTAAAAGCAGAAGGTGAGTTAATGGCACCTTCCTCTTAAAAACAGCTTAAATTTTAGCATCAATAGTAGAAATGTATGTACTGTGTCCAGGGTATGCCTAGTGCCTCTCCCACCTTTTTTAATGTCCATAAATAAAAAGTTCAAGGTCAATTAATTATGACTGATGAATGTTCTGCTTTCCGATTGCTTCCGTTTCACAGGGCGTTCAAGTTTCCATTGTATTTTCCTATGTATTTCCACATTCGGGTAAGATATATTTTGTCTGAATTAAGTCTTACCTTATTTATTTGGGAAGAACAGAAGTTCCACAGAATAATTGAGTGTGTCATTTTTAAAAATTGTTTTTTCTTTAAAATAGCTAACCCGTCCTATTATTTTTTTCCATTTTGAAAGAATAAGGGCACCATGGTTTCTGAGGTTTCTGTAAAGGCTAGATCAGCATGAGTTCCACACACAAGGGCCTTGTAGATCAAGCCATCTAGCTTATTAATAAAAGACATTTTGGTATAAGCTTGAGCCTGGATCTGACTGGACAGATCCCTGCTGCCATGCATAGCTCCATTGACTTCAGTGGGACTCCTAACGGGCCCCAAAGTCTGCCTGCACATAATAGAGGGTGGGACAGGGGCCTTGATTATCCAGAGGTTGACCTTTGGCCCCAGCTCTAGAGAAGTAACTATTGATCAAACAGTGTATCTAAAATAGAGGACGTTTGGCAAATGAGTCTTGCCCCTTCAGAAATTTTGAAAACTGCAGCATCAACCATTGTGAAACAGGGAAAGAAATAGGACGTATCTCGTTTAAGGGAGTCCGACTCAAGAAAAATGAAGAAAGAAAACCACATACTAATTTTTCTGGGGAACGTTGTTTTCTCTTCAAATTAAACATTTTCTACCCTACATAGACCATGAGCCATTGTTGACAGCAAATACAATAGATGTTACTAAACTATGGAAACAGGTGAAAATGTGGACGTTCTCTGCACAAAGCCCTTGCAGGATTGGGCCCTAATAAATGAAGAGCTGAACTTTTCCCTACCTATTTTCTAAAAACTCCTGAAGTCCCCCACAACGAGCCCTTTATCAGTAATTTGTTTGAAACATTTGCTGTTATTTTGGTACTGGCTCAAATAAATTCCTCTGCTCCGTCTTATCATTTTATTCAGACTGTGCAAAGGATAGTTCATTAATCATCTTTCCTCACCTAAGTATTTATTCATCTCTTCACTCGCCATGTAACTCAGATACACAGCACTTTATCCTGGTCTGCGGGCAGTACACAAATTCCAAACTACACGCCATGGGCTTGATTCATCCAACTGCGTGCAGAGAGAAAAGAATTAGACCAAGCATATTTGCCCACTCCATGATGATTCAGCCCTGAGACAGGACAAATGGTAGTCGTACCATCGACCATTCCTGGGTTCTGACAGACAATGCTTTTGATTAATGGTCGGGTCTGCAAAAGAGACCCACTGGGGGAAAACTGCCATAGGGATGTGCTTAATCAGTGCATCATTCAGATTCTCTGGCCATATTTTTTCTGGTGGAGGAGCGGAGAGAATGGAATTGATATGGGATCCACTCATAAATTAATAAATAAATCCGCAGGTGCATTTTTTACTGGGGGGTGAGGGAGAAGTGACATCACAGTGGCATGCTGTTAATATTTTAACAACAGAATTCTCATTAACTTAATCTACCTTGGAGTGCCCCGTGGGAATCTGGGCTTGTAGGAAGGGCTGCTGAAAGATTAAGAGATCTATTCACTTTTACAGAAGGGATCATTGTGACAATCTATTCTAATCTCCTGTACAACACAGGTCATAGAACTTCCCCCAAAATAATTTCTGGAGCAGATCTGTCAGAATAACAGGTCATCTTGATTTAACAATAGCCAGTGATAGTCAAAAATGTATGCCTTATTTCTAAATTTCTAGAATTTGTCTAGTTTCATCTTCCAGCTCTGGAATGTCTGATGTGGATCTCACTCAATCTCTCCTTTACAGGGTGGATACATAATTAGAGAGTCATTGGAGCAAGTCATTGAACCCTGAGTCTCCCACATCTGGGGTCAGTGAGCACAGGCTATGGAGTCATTCTCATGACTATACTCTCTCTCTCTCTCTCTCTCTCTCTCTCTCTCTCTTCCAGATGATCCCAAATATTTATCCAGAGTGCAAGAGCTTCAACAGGAGACTGAGGGAGTACACACATCAGATATCACATAGCCATTGGTTAGAGCACTCACCTCAGTTCTGTGTTCAAACCGCTTCTCCCTGTCAGGGGGGTCTTGAACTGGGAGTCTGACACATGCTAGGGAAGTACCCTAATCATTGGGCTAAACGTTATGAGGAAAGGGCACCCCACCCCCATACTTCTTGCTAAAATAGCTCAGCCTCACCCTGCCTACCTCTGTTTCTGCATCCAGAGCTAAGTGTCTAAATTGCTTTTGAAAATCAGACTTAGTGACCCAAGTGTGTTTGACAGTGAACCCTTGAGTGTCTTAGTTGTTCTCTACTTTTCACATCCCTGCCCTTGTATCCAATTAAGCCCCCTATTATGAACTGGGTATCCTGAATTCATAACCGCTTTGAATAATTTACTTCAGAGAAGCATGTCACCTATTGTTCCATTGTGAATTGTATGGCTCTCAGTGTTAACAAGTGGCAGAAAGACATAGGTGCTGACTCCGTGAGTGCTCCCAGGCTGAAGCATCCACGGAAAAATAATAGTGGGTGCCCAGCACCTCCCGCCTGCCATTGATCAGCTCCTTCAGCAGCACACAAGAGGTGCTGGGAGGAGGAGCGAGGGTGGCATACTCTGGGGGGAGGGCGGGAAGAGGTGGGGTGGGGACTGGAAGAGACAGGGCCGTGGTGCGGCCTTGGGGGAAAGGATAGAGTGGTGGCGGGGCCTGAGCAGAGCAGGGGTTGAGCACCCATCCCCTGGCACATTAGCAAATTGGCACCTTTGCAGGAAGAGGTACTCCGATAAGGGCCCTTTAAGTACCTAGATGGCGTCATAGATTTAGAAGGGACCATTACGATCATCTAGTCAGACTTCCTACATAGTACAGGCCATAGAATTCCTCCAACAGGTTCCTACATCAAGTCCATAACTTCTAGTTGAGCTACAGTAGGTCTTTTAGGCCTGGTCTACACTAGCAGGGAGGGTTGACCTAAGATACGCAACTTCAGCTATGTGAATAACGTAGCTGAAGTGGACTCATCTTAGGTCGACTTACCTGCCGTTCTCACTGTAGCAGCAGTCAACAATGGTCTCCCCCGTCGACTCTGCCTTGTGCCTTTTGGCAAGCTGGTGTTCCAGAGTTGACTTTGGGGACCGATTTAGCACATCTTGACAGGACATGATAAATCGATCCCCAATAGCTTGAGCTCTGCCCGCTGATCCAGCCCATAGTGTAGACATGGCCTTAGAATCTTGGGTCTCTAGGTCAATAGTTAAATTGTGTAGACTTTCCTCCTGTTGAGTAGTGCTTACTTAGTCTTGACTTCAGTGGGACTACTCAAGTGAGTAATTGCTACTCAGTGTGAGAAAGGGTTGAAGGACAAGATCCTGGGTGAGTTGGTGATAAATTTGTGGGCACAGGAGCGTACACAGTCTCTTGTCTATACAAAAGGGTGCATTTTTCACTGATAAACTAACATGACGCAGTTGTTACATAAACTACATCCATGAAAATGATAGCATAAACTGGGGGGGGGGGGGGGGAAATGAGATAGTGGTGTCTCAGGTCAGCTCTAGAAAGTTGAATTCAATCCTGGATCAGATCAGAAGTTAAATGGACTTGGTAAGTTGTCCTCAATTAGTACTTATTGGACACTAAAAATATATCCGGCCCTTTGCTTTCTCTACCATGTGGAAGTGTACAAAAATGTTCAGATCTAGAGTCAGAGCGGGATCTAATTTCAGAGGCTTCTTCAGTGCTACTCCAGCTCTTGCTATCCCACACCAGTTCTTCTTTAAGGATGAATTTCACCCCTGTGCGGTGGGGCACCAGATCCAGAACAAACTCTATGTACCTGTTAAATCCCCTGGAAGCCTTCAAGATAGTGCTTAAATGGTATGTATACCTTCTCCTGACCCTTTACAAAGGAGTGAATTACATCATAGAACACTACTGCCTGCTCTTTAGTTCTCTGGGTAACTCCTCATCTCTTCACACATTCCCCACAGCCCTGGGCCCTCGCTCATGTTCCTGGTGTTATTCCTTCAGTTCTCTCCCGATGGCTTCTGACTCCTCCTGCTGCTTTCCTGTTCTCTGTAGTGCTGCCCTAGCCCTCACATCTTTCCCTGTCAACTCAGCTGCTCCACAAGAAGAAGGAAAAATTATCTGTGACATGCAGCTTAATTTATCATTCATTTCCTTTCACATATTTTACCTGCTGTTTTGAGAAATGAGTCTACTGCACACGTGCATGCACACACACACACAGAGAGAGTTTGAATCAGATCTGATGAGCTCCATCTCCTTTTCCCCTATTAGGAAAAAATATGGGTTAGAACTAGAATTATGGTGTTAAGAATGTGACTTGTATAAAACAAAAATAGCTCTGTCCGTTACAATTCAAGCCATTAAAATCTGGCATTATTGTGGTCTGTAGGTAAATTCCATAATAAACAGTTTTAATTAATTTGGATATGTGCAGCTAGACATAAATTTACACATATCTATTTTTATGGACAGGGATATTAATCTTGGCAAAGCAATAAATTCCAGTAATATCTGTCCTCAGAATAAAGCCAAGACAATTCCAGCCCATTTTTTCTTCATCTTTAATTTTTTTTTTTGCCAAAACCATCGTTTTGTTGGCTACATAATTCTGCTTTATACTCAGCAAAAGTAGGAAAAAGCTTTTATAGAGGAGATGGTCAGAGTGACATTTGCTTATAAATCACAGTGATTTTTACTGCCACAAGACTCGGGCTCAGCTTCAAATTCCACTGTGTTTTAAACTGCGTGGACCCAACTGCATTCTTTGTGAATGAGAAAGAGGTTTCCTTTTTCACAATGAGCAGCAACTCCACATTCCATTCAGTCTCCAAGAGATAATATCCAAAGAAAAGGAGAAGTTTTCCAAGCTGATATCGCAGCCATGGGAAAACAGGTTCAGTCTGGGTGCTGCTCTGTACCACATAATTCTTTGCATAAATATACACCATGCAGGCATGGTGAAAGCTGGACAGGAACCTCACCCTCTGGTGTTTCCTACAAGATTGCAGTTACTTGGTGTGGATTCCACTTTGGCAACAGATAGAATGGATAGCTTGAAAATGGGGTGCATCATAACAGAATTCTAATCAGGGCAACATTATTATTGGAGACAATTTCATTCAGCTAATTACACTGGAATCCAGAACCATAACATAGGCCTAAGTCTTCCCGCACTTTCATCTGTGTATTTGCCTCCTGGCACCCAAGAAAAACAGAAAAAAAATACTGAAAAAAAGTGTTAAAATTAAAATCCTAACCTGTTTTGGAGCTAACAAATTACAAAACATTAGGCATTTATTTCCCAACGAGGGCGGATATTTCTGTTTTCTACTTCCTTCACTCTTCTGGGCTGAGAATTCCCATCACTAAACTCAGAAGTGTTGTGGAGGGAGGAGGATTAATATGCAGATCTGGATCTAGATTAGGTTAAAGTGAAGTCCCAGCCACAAGGTCAAACCATGGCTTAGGATCTGGTTCAGCAATGCCCAAAATCTCACAAACTGGTGTCTTGTGTTTGCAGCCACATCTGAAACTAACAAGGTTGCTTTCTAGGTTTAAGTATCAACTGGAGTCAGTGGATTCAGACCACTGTCATGTGACCTTTCTTTCTTGGTGACATACCTGGAAGCCGACTCCTGGCTACAAAGGTTAATGTCCTTGGGGCCACAAAATAATATCAATTTCCATCCAGTTCACGAGAGGTCATCACTATTCTTGTGATACTTGTTTTTCTTAAGTGACAGAGTCTTTAGTTAAAGACTAACTAAATTGCCACAGGACTCTGTCACTTCTGCAAATCCAGACTAACACGGCTACCTCTCGGATTCTTGTTTTTCCCAGATTCTGGAGTCGTGGTTACAAGAGAATCACAGCTTTCATTGTTTTTAAAAGTAACTTCTAGCCCTCGAGATTGCAGTGAAAGTCTTGAAAGCTTGATCCCTAAGGACTCATGCACTGAAGGACAAATAAAAATAAATGTCATGATATGGGAAGGAGGGACTTGACTCATGACTTTTGAGCACAAGGGGATGGCCATACGGACTCTCCTATCAGCACTCCTGTATATTACATCTCGGTTACAAAAGAAAACTTCCCCATTGTAAAACTGCCTATAAAGTATCAGCGGAGGGCAGTAATTCTCTGCAGCAGGACTATGAGAAAAAGCACAGTACACTTGCCTCCATCACTTCAATGCTACACCTGCAGTGAAGGGTGTGTGCAGTAACCAAATTACAAAGCTGTATAAATAGCACTCCATCGTTCAGCTTCAACAGCCAGCCTCAACTGGAAAAAATCCACATTGAACATTCTGATGTTCCCCTGTTGCTAATACAGAGTTCAATCTGGATAAGAATCCCAAAGTGGAGAGAGATCTCTGGCCTGTCCAAACCTATGGAATCATTCTATTTCCACACCGTCCTCTTTCCTAATGAATGAAATTCGATGGCCTGTGCCATGCAGTAGACCGGACCAGATGAAATCTATGGGTTACACCAGAATCCCTTACTCATATTCAGTAAGTTCTTACACATAGAGTAATTCCATTGCAGTCAATTGGAGTAAATGTGGAATACGGTGCTGTTCAGTGCAAGTAAGAGGCTCACAGTCTGGTCCTATGAATCTACCAAAAGCTGTGCAAGATCCTTTCCCCTAACAGGCTTCGGGTTATAGCCTGGTCACCCTGAAATCACTGCCAAAACCCCCACTGACTTGAAAGAGGCCAGGACTTCACCCTTCATCTCCCCTTTCTGACTGCCATTTTGAGGGGAGGAGTAGTGGTCTGTCATACTCACTGTAACTTTGATGGCTGACAAACCTGCTCCGGTGCATCTTGAGGGTATATCTCCTCCTTCTCACACAGGCCAGTAAAAACAAATCAAAATGGCTTCTGCTGAGCCTCCCAAGCACATGCAGCAATGCTTAGCCATCAGGGAGCCCGAAGAAATATAGCATGATTTCACCGATGCCATGAAATCCAAAAAATTCAGCAGAAAAGTTCACCACCACCAAAAACCCTTAAACAAACAAACAAACAAACAAACTTCTACTGAAATTTTCCCTGATATCCAGATACAAAATTGTGCCACAGCGTCATTGAAATGTTCAAATTTTGGAAGCACAACATTCTTAAAATGGGGCAAATCTGGCTGATGTTTCCATTTGGTAACAGCACTATTGTTAATGGAGATTGGCGAGTAGCTGTACTTGATTTTTCAGTTTGGTGTCAGTATGAAAAATCCAGGAAAAAAATTGGTTTGGGTCAAACTGAATTTGAATTTTTGGTGAATTGAAGAAGTTCGTTTGGGGTCTGTCCAGAGCAGAGATGCAAACGTGGATCTTGCTCATCCCAGGCGAGTGCTCTAACCACTGAGAGAAGATTATGGGGGAGGGGGGTGGATGGACAAGGAGGGGGACAGTCACAGTACACCCACCACCTCCACTCCACTGACCATTTTGTGAATGGCCTAATGTCAAAAATAGCTTCAGAGTAACTGACATCTCATTTTTTAACAAATAAACTATTTGTCCAAAAACAATTGCCCAATTTTAGTTGTTAAAGTTACTTTCACTGCTTTCTATTCTGCCATCCACAGAATGAAACATTTAATGAAACATTTCCGGCTCAGGCCAATTTTCTTTGTTTTCTCTCACTAGTACTAAATTTATGGGGAAAGATATCAGATTGGACCAGCCTTGCACATTGAATTCTGATTTTTATCTGCAGAATAAATAGGCTTGGCAGAATTTGATTTTTATTTCAATAGATAGTGTTTTTTTAATTTTTATGAATGTAAAGTTCTGCAAAATTATAGGGAGTCAGATAATTACTTTATGACAATAGTCACAGAGAATCAAAAATGAAAGCATTGTATTCATTAACACACAAATTGTTAACATCATATATCAAAATATGCAATACAGTCGACTTTCGATTATCTAGGATTGGATTAACCAGGATGTTAAAAAAAAAAATGCGCAACTCGCAGAGCCGGCTCTAGCTTTGCTGCCGCCCCAAGCACACACACAAAAAACCCCCACGAGGGTGCAGGTCAGCCAGTAAACCAACACCCCCTCCCCCTGGTGCAGGGTGGCCGGTGAACCAACCCCCACTCCCAATATTTCCTATGGATGTTGATTATCTGGGATTTTATTAACCAGAATTATTTTTCCCCCTGTCCTGGATAAGCGAGAGTCTACTATATGTATATATCCTTAAATCAAACTCTAATAAGTCCTTCCCCAACGGTTTTCTTACTTTGCCTATCTGAAAATTTTGATTATTATTGATGGAAATATTTTTTTGGTGGTTTGTGTGCACGGTGAGATTGACAATTATCAATATTTACAGAAAAAAATCTAACCCTCCAAGCCTAAGAATAAGTCTTCTAGTCCTCTCAAAGCTTCACCTCCCTGCCTTGCCAATCAAGCTTTGTTAATACTCCATTTCCCTTTTCTGATGTTAGCTATTCCAGAGCAGAAGGTTGGAGGATGAAGATAGGTCTGATCCTGACAAAGAGGCTGTGGTTTTCATTAAAACTCACGAGGAGCAGGGTCCTCTTCAAGGTGGATTATGGACAAATAGGGAACCAAAGCAGGTCACAGAAAGGCAAGAAAGGCTGCTTTCTACAGTCAGATAAAGCAAGATGTAAGGAGCTTGAACATAGAATATAGAGAACCATCTGTTCATGTCAAGCTGGTATGCCCAGTGAAATACGTAGACAAAGATCTGGCAGGCAAAGACTGTTTCTCTGCCAGGTTCTTTTCAGTGTTTTTTTTCCGGGCTATTCTAGGCGCACAGTCAAGCCAAATACATTTGGGCAAGACGATGGGCATAGTGGAATGTCAGTGTGTTTATTTTCAAAGGGACCATGCCAACTGAGTGCCCAAGTACCCTGGTGATGGTTGTTTTAGAAATTTATGTAGTGATAACAATGAAGTAATAAAGTAATTATAAAAGAACATAAGTGTCTGAGTGTGTTGTCACAGAATTTCCCCCCCATGTATGGGTAATGGCTCTCATCCCTTAATATCTGTGTTAAGCATCCCTAAGGTAACTGCACTATACCTGAAGGGTCTGGGGTCAGACAAACACTCTGATTGGTCAGTGGCTTGGCTGAATGAACAGAGAACCAGGTGTGGCATTTTGTGGTACCATTGCAGAAAGACATCCACATGGCTTGGAGTTACCATGTAGCTGTGAAAAATCTCCAATCAGAATTACCCAGTCTGGTTATAGGTGGGGATGAGAGGTAAAATGGCAGCATCAGCTTAGACCAAGAATTCCTAACTCTTCAAGGCAGCTTTACTATCCTCTGGACCCATCTGGAGTTGGATACGTACCATGGGAGGTTCAATAGAAGCAGTGGGAAAGGAACTTGTGTGATGCCAGGATCAGACACAGCTCATAGACTGAGCTATTTCTTAGGTATTGAAATACATTGTCAATATCCATTTATCACTTTTTCCCCTGAAACAGAAGCTTAAGAGGGTAGGTAAATAGTAATAGACTTGGCCCTTTAAAAACCTAGCTCTAGGGACAAAGTCCATTCTTTATGTCCAGTGTTACCCCAAATTGGGCCAGCTAGTAAGCTTAGGGAGGACTAATGACCCACCAGAGTTTGGCAGAAAGCAGCACATTTATTATACTGATAGCGAAGCTCGAAAGAAGGGTCGGGGGCACACTCACATACTCACACTTCCAGGACAGGCACAGCACTGGAGGTGTCAGGATCCTTCAAGGTAAGTGTCCCACAGAGCAGCGATGGATGAGGCACAATGGAATGCAACGCAGCAAACCACCAGCCTGGCGAACAGCCTTCAGAGGAGATACAAGCTTGTGAGTGCACTCCTGAGTGCATGGCCCCTTCCCCTTTTAAGGACCTGCTCCTCATGATCTGCGACTAGAGATGACTTGGTTGTAGGGTGACCAGATGTCCCGATTTTATAGGGACAGTCCTGATTTTTGGACCTTTTTCTTAAATAGGCTCCTGTTACCCCCCACCCCCATCCCGATTTTTCACATTTGCTATCTGGTCACCCTACTTGGTTGCACCTGGTTGGTTACACTCCACCTTGGGCAGGGTCCATGCATTAGGTCTGTGAGTGCTTCCTAATTAGAATCCCAAACACCTTGTCTACCTTGGAGCTCTTCTGATCTTCCAGCTGATTAAGCAGCCCATTCATCCCACTAGCATTCCAGGGGGAGGGGTGGGGAAAACCCACTTCATAGGTATTCAAAGAGGTAGAGGAGACAAAAGGGGGAGTGGGGTGTAACAGACCCTTTGAGTAACAAGTTATACATAGCATGAGGCAGGATAGCTCAGTGGTTTGAGCATTAGCCTGCTAACACCAGGGTTGTGAGTTCAATCCTTAAGGGGGCAATTTAGAGATATGGGGCAAAGCTCTGTTGGTTGATTTAATTGTGGATTGATCCTACTTTGAGCAGGGGGGATGGACTAGATGAGGTCCTTTTCAGCCCTGCTATTCTAGAATACAGATCACTTGCTGCTCCTACAACATCCAGTTGATTTGCTGACCATGTCAATACATATGCTATTTATTTGGGTGATTTTTGTAGAAGACAAGAGTATGAGAACTGGACAACCACCTTTCTATGTCATTAGTGTGAACAGTCATTACACATAATCATTTCAGAGTCAGAACCATGGGACTAGCCTGGGATGGATTTAAACTTGTGATTGACAAGCAATGAGTTTACCATTCTTCACTGAGTTATGCAGTCTCCACATCCAATGGCAATTTTACATGCACAGTATTTAACATTCCTCACTTTGTCAGAAAAGCACATGAAAGAAATTCCTTAGCTAATTTTAAAAAGATGAATGCACAAAGTTCTGATTACAAAGGGACATCCTGATGCCAAAAAATGCACCCAAAGTATTACACTTCTCTGAATAATGTTTCCTCACAATTCAGGCCTCTGTTTCCATGTTACTGAAATAGCAAAAAGATAAATATTTGCAAGCTCTTTTGGTTTTCTTGAAAAAGCCATTAAACAACAATAAAAAGCATGTGTTATAGTTGATGTGCCATAATGGAATGAGTTTGTCTCTCTCTCCAAATTAGTAGAGGTATTCTGCAAGTCAGAATCTTGAGAAAAAATGTTATATCCAGAGCCAGAAAAAAGTCTTGCAGAAATGTATAATGTTTTTGTTTCATCTTAGCTCAACCTTTATTCCTTTGGAATTTTTCTTCAATCCTATAATCCATTTTTGAAATAAAAACAAGGAGCGGGGTGAGGCATTTAAACTAACATAGATTGATCACACACCTAATAAAATTTGTTGCATTTGCTTTTTTATTTTATGTCTTGCACAGACTGTCAAAAAAAAAATTTATAAGGAAAAAATGTAACTTGCCTCTAAGCATATTATGAACATGATTCTGCAAGCTGCTGAGCACACCTACATCCCTTTGAACTTCAGTGAAAGCTGAGATTCAGCACATTGGAAGAGATGCCCAATGTGACTTTATGCTGTACATAACTTGTTCTCCATCTGTTTATGGATTATGAATGACTGCATTTCTGGAGGCTATATATTCAATAAATGATTTACAAATACAAAACCCAAGGACCAGTTGTGCAAACTTCTGATGCAAACCTATTAAACACTGACTTTCCCATTGACTTACTATATTTTCACTAAACAGTATATTGGAATGAATTAAATGCATGTCTAGGTCAAATTTCTGGCCACTGTTAAACACCAGTTCAAGGTGAGTAGGTATATAACTGTGTGCAGTAGCTTTAATCTGCTGATCTTGGGGTTCTATAAGCAAGTGGCAAGACATTGTGTTTGGGTAGCCAGCTATGCAATCTTTAACAGGATGCCTCTCCAAACGATGCAGTTTCAAAAAATATTTCTCAGGAAAAAATATTTCCTGCCCACATTAGTCAGGGAAATCTTCTAGAGCCGTATTAGCAACAGCCATGCTTTGAAGCATGCTTGTTGCAAGGACAGAGTCAACTAGGCAAGGCCATAGAATTATCATGTATCTAAATCAGAAAACAAAATCGCATCAGTCTTTAGGCCTTCAAATACAGTTAGACAGCAAATTCCAACTGAGAAATCAACCTTAAGATGCCAAGGCAACATTTGTTAAATATATATATATATTATTAGTTAGTTAATTAGTGGGGGGAGAGGGAAGTGCTGCAGTGTGTTTAGAGCTGGAGAAACATAGAAAAAGTGCAGAATCCTGCACCTAGGATGGAAGAATCCCATGCACTGCTACAGCCTGGGGACTGACTGACTAAGTGGCATTCCTGGAGAAAAGGACCTGGAGATTACAGTGGTCGAGAAGCTGGATAGGAGTTAGCAGTGTGCCCTTGTTGCCAAATAGGCTAATGGCATATTGGGCTGCACTAGTTGCATTGCCAGCAGATTGAGGGAAGTGATTATTCCCCTCTATTCAGCACTGGTGAGGCCACATCTGGAGCACTGTGTCCAGTTTTGGGGGGCCCACTACAGAGAGGATGTGAACAACTTGGAGAGAGTCCAGCAGAGGGCAACGGAAATGATTAGGGGACTGCGGCACATGATTTATGAGGCGAGGCTGAGGAAACTGAGCTTATTTAGTCTGCAGAAGAGAAGAGCGAGGGGGAATTTGATAGCAGCCTTCAACTATCCGAAGGGGAGTTCCAACGAGGATGGAGCTTGGCTTTGCTCAGTGGTGACAGATGACAGAACAAGGAACAATGGTCTCAAGTTGCAGTGGAGGAGGTTTAGGCTGGATATTAGGAAACACTATTTCACTAGGAGGGTGGTGAAGCACTGGAATGGGTTACCTAGGGAGGTGGTAGAAACTCCATCCTTAGAAGTTTTTAAAGCCCAACTTGACAAAGCCCTGGCTGGGATAGTTGGGGCTGATCCTGCTTTGAGCAAGTGGTTTGACTAGATGACCTCCTGAGGTCTCTTCCAACGCTAATTTTCCATGATTCTAAAATGATCCCTCTCCAGCAATTAGGGACCTAAGAGACTGATCCTGAGAGGTAGTGGCCAGTCACATTTAGTTCAGGGTATTGAGAGCCTTTCAGCTTCTTGGTCTAGCAGTTGGTCATATTTTTCCAGTGAAGAGACTCGCCTTGACTTCAGATGACATTGGAACTGGCCCATCAGATGCAGGATTAAGTTGTGTGATGACCACAATCTTAGTTGGCACTAGGTATTGAACTGGGAACCACGGAAACTAAAATGCATGTGTTACACTAGCTTGAGCTAAAGCAGCAGATCACCAACTCCCTTGCACCGTGACCCCCCTTCTGACAACAAAAATTACTAAAGCATCCCAGGACGGGGGACCGAAGCCTGAGCCTGCCTAACCCCGGGTGGGGACGGACCAAAGCTGAAGCCCAATGGCCTCACCCCCAGGCAGGGGGGCTTCTGGCCTGAAACTGGGCAGATTGGCCCAGGCTTGGGCCTTGGCAAGTGTAACACCAGCCCTGGGGTCATGACCCACTTTGGCATCCCGACCCACAGTTTGAGAACTGCTGAGCTAGAAGGTCAGGTTTTCTAGCTAACTGCTGTAACAAACTCATATCCTTTGTGGATCAAGCACAGACAGGGACAAAACACACACTGAAACAATGCAGATATCTGTGGACTCTCATCAGTGAAGGGCTTCCTAAATAAATAAATAGACATAAACCAAGAATGATAAGCACAATCTTTAGCCCTTTTCTTTTTCTGCACTCCTCAGTGCAGTGATGTTACTTAATATCCTTCGTTTGTAAGCTGCTTTATGATTAAAGGTGCTAGATAAATAATAATCTAGTCTTTTTTTTATTAATCCCCCATTTTATGTTTTCATCACCCTACAACCTACATCATTTTATTGATACGGGTCATTTAAGAATTCTTTGTGATGAGGGTGACATCCTCTCAAAGTATACATCTTCTTCTGGTTAGGCATTTGACCTGGAAGTTGAGACAGGACAAATTATGACTGAAAATAAGGGGCTAGTTTTTAAAACTGAGGGCATATTAACCCTTGGAACAGTTTGCCTCTGCTGGTGATGGCTGCTCCATCATTGGCCACTTTTAAATCGAGATTGGGTGTTTTTTCCTAAATGAGCTGCTCTAAGAACGAGAGTGGGGAAGTTCTATGGTCTGTGTTACACAAGAGATCTGATTAGATGATCACAAGTGGTCCCTTCTGGTCTTCGAATCTATGACCCTGCCCGATGCTGAGCGATGCAACTCGTCACTGATGTCAATGGAGTTAAAGGCACTCTATGATAAAAACATGAATGTTACTTTTCCCACCTTTCACTGAACTATAAAATGTCCTGCTTTCTCATTCTGCAGCCCCATGTATTAAGAGCACCAGCTGCTACAGGGATTAGCCCTTCTTTTCTTCAGCTGTCGATGTCCAGAAACCAGAATAGCTGGTACAGAGAAGGGAAACCTATGTTGCACTCGTTAGAAACCAAGGTCAGCGCTACAGATGCAGACTGGAGTTTTACTTCACTGTCTACACTTGAGGTTTGGATGAGTGCAACTACACTGGTTGCTGGTCACTGATGAGTGAGTCCCAAATGTAGTCAACGAGGTGGCCAATCACAGTAGTCACAACAACAGGCATCTGTACCCAGACACAATGGCTACTACAGCGAGAGTAAGTGGTATCTCCAATGCTCAAACGTAGGGCTATCTCAGAGGAAAACTTGCATTGTTATAATGATATTCAAACTTAGTGCTCACTTCATCTAAGAAAGTTCTGCTGCACTATCACACACTATCATACACTGGCAGTGAGACCCATCTGTTTTAAAACAATGGTGAGCTTTTGCTTTAGAAATGCTAATGCTTTATTTTCCTATGTGGCCCTGTCATAAGTATGAAGTGCCTTAGAATTACTGTTTTACCTGTGAAAGGTTAAACCTGAAACAGGAGAGGGAATGACATATCTGAGATGCTAATACCTAGCAGACAAAGGGTTTAGTTTCACTTTGTTCCTGGGGTTTTTCTGTCTATCTTTCTCTCAGGCTACTGGGAGCCTGTCTGTATTTCCTGGCTATGGGAAAGAATCATATCTATGTTTATATTCATCATTTCAATAACCTGAAAAGAAAAACAAGTGGCAGTAAGTGTATTCTTGAATTGTATCACTTTGTAATCGATCCACGGTGTCCTTAAACTGTTAAGCTAGCAGGCAGAGAACTTCCAAAGGGGGGGGGCTCCATGAGGGGAGTAATGCTAGAAGGTTAGTATCTATAAATTTCTGTGTAAGGAGTTATGCTTTTCTCTTTTCTTCTATTAAAACTTTTTCTTGTGTAAGAACTGTCTGTTAATTCCATTGGAGTGATCCTAGTTTGGATCAGGCTCATCTCACAGTTAGTGAGGGTTTGTGTTCTTGAATCTCTCCCAGATAAAAAGGGTGTGTGTGTGTTACTATTGGGGTTCCAAAGTGCCCCACCCCATAGTTCTGGGGACTCATTTTGGTGGTGGCACCAATTTCCAAGCCCCAACTGGAGAAGTTTGGGTTTTGGGGGGAAAGGTTTAACCTAAGCTGGTAAAGTTAAGTTTGGGGGGTGATTTGTCTCTCATGCGGGGTCCCCACATCTTTACCCTAGAGTTCAGAGTGGGGAAATAAACACCCTGACAGGCCCTATCGAGGCTGAGGGACGCCAGAGAGAGGACCATCCCTAAAGAAGTGCCTGTTTCTTAGAGTTTTGTTTCCTGTTCACATTTAATTGTGGCAGATCAGTCTGACCGCTGCCTCTACAGTCTCAGGCTGGTGCTGCCTCACCCAGACCCAAACGGCCTCGGGGAGGCTTTGTAGTAACTGCTCCAAGACCACACTGTCCATAATCTCTGCTATAGTACATGACTCCGGCCTTAACCACCGAGTCACCCAGTCCATGAGCCTCAGGGTAAAGGCTCGGCGCTGCACGGCCACTGTTCAGCGAGTGGCTCGGAACTTCTGCTGGTAACGTTCAGCTCACAAGCCCATCCAGTCTAGAATAGCGGCCCGCACAGTCTCATAGTCCCAGGTGTGCTCTTTGCTCAGCACCATATAGGCCGCTTGAGCCTCTCCCACCAAGTATGGCGCGAGGTGGAGGGCCCAGGTTGTCTTATCCCACCCAGCACCCATGGCTACCCACTCAAATGTTCCCAAGAACGCATCCGGGTCATCTGCTGGGCTCATTTTGCACAGTCCCCAACCCGGGGCCCGGGTTCCCTCACCCATCCCAGGACTCACCAACGCTGCAGGAGCGGTGCTTGGGCGTTGGTCTTCTCCCTGATAAAATCCTGTAGGCTCTGTTGTTGTTCCATCTACCAGGTCAGGAATGCCTGCTTCTCAGTCTAGTGGGACAGCTGGTGGGACAGCTCGAAGGGCCTGCTGCTGTTCCTCCTGCTGCTTCACCAGCCATTTGAGGGTCTCCTCCATGTCCATGGTCACCAACCCCAGTCATTGGCTTCAGAGCTCAGACAAGCCCCCCACGTGTAACCTTGCCAGTCCTCTCCACAAAAACTCCTGGAGACCACTTAAAGTGCAGCACCCGTGTCCTTTATTGTTTACGTCTGTCTCCACCACCTACTGTTTACATATATATATACACACAGAGTCCAACAGTCAGAGAGACTGCTAACTTCTTTGTCAGCAGGGATCTCGGGCCGGGCCGGGCCTTGCCTGGCCGGGCTTCGCCTCGCCTCTCCCTGCTGCCTTCCTGCCAGCTTTTATAGGAGACGGGCTACTCAGGGTACAGCTAAACCACCCTGAACACACCCAATCCTGTCTGATCTTAGAAGCTAAGCAGGGTTGGGTCTGGCTAGTACTTGGATGGGAGACCTCCTAGGAATACCAGGTGCTGTAGGCTTAACATGGGTGTGGGGCTAGCAACTCCACCCTATAAGGGAGCCAATTGCTCCTGAAACACCAACACCAGTTGGTGGCCCATATGCTGGGTGGTGATGGGCAAAAGAGAGAGAGGCTACTCAGGCCTGCAGATGCTAGGGTGACCAGATGTCCCAATTCTATAAGGGCAGTCCCAATTTTTAGTCTTTTTCTTATATAGACTCCTATCATCCCTCACCTCCATCCCGATTTTTCACACTTGCTGTATGGTCACCCTAGCAGATGCATCCCCTCAAGTAATTAGGGTGTGGCCTCCCAGCCAGCCCCAACTAGTACCTTTTCTCCCTGGGGCTGGGCTAACAGGGGCCTGGATTGGCTCTCTTAGCCAGCACCCTGTTACACAGCCCCAACTGCTTATAGTCTAACAGGATGATGTGCTCCTGGAGGCCAGCCAACCACCATTACTAAAGAAGCAACCCTGGGAGAGATTAGGTGATTTCCCTAAAAGAACAGCAGGAGGCTGCAGTGAAGACAAGGAGGAATTTGAGGTTGCTGAACTTGGGCTTAGTTTGAGAGCAGAGGCTGCTGACCTGGTGCTCAGCAGGCTATGATCTGGCTGACAGGCTAGGCAGAGATGAGATGGAAGACATAACAGAAACCATAGGCTTAGTTTGACTTCTATATTTGCAGGAGCAGCTCCAGTAAGGCTAATGGGGCCACGCATGGGCGGTGGGGAATTTCTCATCTACCTGAGGCTTGCAGTTTGGGAGCAGAGAGAACCTGTACCTGCTGATAGTGAAGGGAGGCCAATAATTTACCGGGGGGAGTCATGTGACTGCATTTAGAGAACAGAGCCCAGTGGGCAGATGGCTCCTTTAGGAAACCCTGATTGGGTTTGGGCCTGGCCTCCAAACCCTGCTATGGTCAGGGTCTTTCCTGTCACACTCCCTGCAGTTCCCTGAGCCTCTTGTTACTTGCAGATGTGCCTCTTTAGTAATCCGGGTTAGTTGGCCCTAGCCCTTACAGGGCAAGCCACCTTGTTACAGTCAGGGACTGTCTTTTGTTCAAGATTTGTACAGTGCCTAGCACAAAGGGGTCCTGGTTCATAACTAGGGCCCTAGACACTAAAGTAACACAAATAAAAATAATTGTATATCCAGCAAGGAAGAAAATAACTTCTGGAAAAGGCTTTCTTGGTTATAAAATTAGCTTTGAGTTTAAAAGCTCTGTGTGTGATGGAGTCTCAGATTTGACCATGAATGCTGCTTGTTTTGGAACAGGAAGACGGTAAGCAAAGTTAAGTGTACCTTCAATTGTGTAAATAATTGAGAGAAAACTTGCTTTACATTTTTATAGAACAGTTTGTCTCTGTTTCCCTCCCTGCCTCTTTTCCCTTCTCATTCATTTCCTGCTCTCCATTCTTTGGTTCCATTTTATACATTTTTTCCTCTTCCCTTGGCAAAGCAAAAAAGGCTTGTGACCTAGAGAATTTACAACGTACTTCTGTAGCCATGGATTTCACATACCCTGTCTGGTGTCTGTACTGTACTTCAGCTGAAAGGCTACACAAAGCAAATATTTTTGGAAATTGTTAGGAACTAATAGAACTTTACAGTCATGTATAATTGCCTGGCATTTGTACTGAAGAATGAAAGGATGTCAGTTTGCATGACATGCTAACTGCATTTGCCAGTCTTTTTTACGCCTCTGTGAGCTGCTGCATAGATTCAAGAGGAGAAAAATAGAATGAAGAAATGGATGACAGACAGATGCTGCTCTTCTAATAATTCTGCTTTCTTGCTCTCCTGTTACTTTTCCTTTCTTCCCCCCACCCCCTTCTTAGTTTATCTTAGATCCAAAGTCAAGTTTTGTATTAGTGGTAGTCCAATTCTCACCATACCTCTCCATCAGCTACCCTACTAGCTATTCATCACAGCTCTCTACAACTGCCCACATTCTCACTATGCTTCTCTATCCAGCTAGCCACTTGTTCACCATCTGACTGCTAGTTGCCTTCTGCTGTTACTGACAACAGGCTCCTAATGAGACCTGTTTAGCTTTCTTCTTTGAACAGTAGAGGAGATTAAACCAGCCTACAGAGAACCCTTGAGGGTATTCACACTCTACTGGGTAGAGATATCTGACCCCACCTCTTTTTCTTTGACAGGGCTCTGACATTCAAGCCCCTAGCTTAATGAGGTTCTTTCAACTAAGAGTGATCCCCTCATTTGGGACAGGTTAAGCACAGTCCTGCTTTCCTGTATTCCTACAATAATTACAACATTAGTAACCATATTTCACTACCCCTGCATTCATTACTAGGGACATTTGTACCCAACACCAGCCAAAGTTGATGTTACTGAATATGTAATCAGAGCAGGAGCAAACTGTATTTAAATAAACACACCCAGAGTCTCTTCCCTCCCCCCTCCTCCCCCCCAGCTAGCTGTCAGGGAAGCATTCATCCAGACCCTGCTTAGATCTGTAAAACACAATCAGATTAGAGTGGTACCCGCTTTGCACAGATGTAAATGGCTACACAAAGTGCAAGACAGTGGAGAACCAGGCCCCGCAGTATGTGTTGTGAAGTTTTTAATTAACATTCATGCATTCTGTGTGTATAAAGTGAATTTTTATAGTCATGAAAGGCCCTAGGGAGAACGAAGTCATGTGCCCCAGGACAACACCAGACACTCTTTATGTTTCAGAAGAGATGCTGTGAAGAAGCATTGAACTGAAGAGGACACATCTCTGGGGATGAGTCGTGCTTCAGTCTCCCTGGCAATTCCGTCCTGGACCTCTGCTGAGCCGGCCAGAAGATGTCCTTTATGATGGAAGTTTGTGATGTGAATACAAACTCACAGTGTCATGGAGACACTGCTGTGTGGAGATCACAGCAGAGAGACAGAAGGTGACTGGCAGTCAGCTGGCAAATGAGCAGTTAGCAGGGTGATGGCAGAGCGGCATGATGAGCAGTCAGCAGGGTGGTGTTAGAGAGGTAAAGCAAGATCAGGTGGCTGGTGAGTGGCCAGCGGAGTGAGTAAGATGTCTCTTTACCCCCTTCACCAGGGCGAGGGGGAACTCTGCCCCTCTGAACTCTGGGTCTGCACTGACCAAGGATAGCAACTGAGGGGGATGCAGAGAAAGGTCGGGCACGTGAAAAGGACTTTTGGGTTGCTGGACTTAAGAACCTGATGGGAAAAGGACACTGCCTTGCAGGTGGGTCTTTACCTCATAGTTTATGTTTATGAACCCTGTTTGCGATGTTTCCCCAAGTTAACTGAGTTACTTTCCTCCTTTTATTAAAAGTTCATTTTTTACACTCAAGACTCTGTACTTGCGAGTGGGGAAGTATTGCCTCTCGGAGGCCACCAGGGGTGCCGTGTAATTTTCCCAGATTACTAGGTGGGGACTCAAGCCGGTTTTGTGATGTATCAATGGAAAGGAAACCCTGGATATTGAACCTGGCCCTGGTTGCTGCTGGCTCTGCCTGACAGAAGGGTTACACAAGTTTCTTAAATGCCAGCGTATTTATTCCAGAAGGTTGTTGCTTTACACTTTTTGAGAGGCTTCAGAATTTTAAACGCAGGGACAATGGTTATATGCTTCATTTAGTGCTCCTAGGAGTCTGTACAGTAGTTTACTATCACTTGAGGGGAGGGGTCCATCACAGCCTGAAATATTTTCAAAGGAGGGCTATTGATGAAGCACATGTAATACTTAGAGATGGATGAAAAACAGAATTTCACCAAAAAATTGTCAAATTTTCAAAAGTCTCCCCCCTCTAATTATTAGACCTATTAGAGTAGCACCTTGAGGCCTTGTACAGGGTCAAAGGCCCATTCTTGGGGCTGACAGCCCAAGACTTTGGGACAAACTCCTGCAAAATCTAAGAACTAGCATAAAGCTCATCACTTTCTCCTGGAGCACTTCTTCCCTTCACTAACCCTCATCATTTTTTTAAGTCCTCTGCAGTTTGCCTGCAGGGAGGAAGAAAGAACAGTATGTGTCACATGCTAGTGATGTCTCTGAATGCACTATGAGAAAGTCCTTCGATACCATGGTGATGGGAGTAGTTAGTATATCAGCTGAAACAGGACAGAAAACAGACAGGAGTCCAAATAAGCAACAAAGTAACTTTCATTTGATAAATGGATAAACATTAGGCTTCTCACCAATCTCCTGGGGGCACTTTCCAGCTGATCCAAGGAGCACTGCTGTTGCCAACTCTCATGATTTTTGTCACGAGTTTCATAATAATTGTTTTGCTTAAAGCCCCAGCTCCTGGAGTCAAGTGGATATGTGATGATTTCCATCTTCAATCTTAAAAAAAAAAAAAGGTAACTTTCTTGCTCTGGCAGCTGGGGAGAAAACTTCAAAATGTGACCAGCAGTTGCACTCTCATGACTCAAAAAGGAGAAGGCAAATAAAAACACTGAATCTATTATTTTGTACATAATCTCATGAGTTTAAAGCCAATCATGATTTTTTAACATTTGGGGTTGGCAATACTGTAGGCCGTACATGCCACTTACTATTAACTCCTGCACTGATGCTCTCCATGCTAAGGCAGCAAATAGTCCAGGCTCAGGGAAACAATAGTGCTGATCCTCTCAAGGGACCTGGCCATTAACCTTTTGGGCTAATAGCCAATTGCTTATTCCTTACTGAGACCTCTAGAAGCATCCAAGTACAGATGTGATATGTGCACTGCACACACACAAAGTGCAAGAAGGTGAGGGTGGTCCTGGAGGGACTTGTGCCACCATCTCCCCGCCACCCCCATCTGCTTCATGCCTGAGCTCTGCACTTGCCAGGGTGATTCACATTTTTTGTGTTGCTTTCTGAAACTGGTTGAAGGGGAACTGATTCCCTTCACTAACAGACTGACTTCTGAAAGGGCTGAGTCCTGGCTGGAGGGGGGAGGCAGGTAGTCACTAAATCCCGGGTCTGGCTAGCAGGCACCCACTTCCAGGTTTTCTGGGCATTAGCCCCTCGACAGGCGGCAGAGTGCAGACACAGTGTCCAGGGAGGAGCACCGGTCCCTCTCCCTACCTCCTAAACGACTTCTCTCTCCCATATCCGTTCTCCCTCCAGCCCATCCCTACCCGTCCAGCTCAGGCAGCGCGTTCCCACGCCCCGGACAGCAGCTTCCCAGTCCCACCGCTGTCCCCGCAGCTCCGCTCGGGGTCCCGGTCCCGCGCCGCGGGCTGAGGGCCCGAGTCTGATGGCGGGGGGGGGGGAGAACTGGCCCCTGCACTTCGGATTGGTTCCCTCGCCGCGCCCCGCCCCCGGGCTACCCAATGGGAGGACGGGGTTTCAGAGGCGCTCTATATAACCGGCTCCGAAGGGCTCCACGCCTCGAGGCTAGTGGAGCCGGGTGGGACTCGCAGCAGGATGAGGCTGACGCGCGGCTGCGACCGGAGGCGGCACCTGCCCAGCCTGGGGCTGCTGCTGCTTCTGCTGCTGTGCAAGGCAAGGGCCGGGCAGGGTGTGGGGCGTGCGGAGGCCGGGGAGGGGGGCGTGCGGAGGCCGGGGAAGGGGCCGCGGGGTGCCCGCCCGCTGACTCGCTCTGTCTCTCTGCCCCGCAGGTGAGTGGCCAGGCGCCGCCCTGCCCCCCGCAGTGTGGCGGCCGCCCGTGCCCCGCGGAGCCGCCCAGCTGCGCCCCGGGCGTGCCCGCCGTGCTGGACGGCTGCGCCTGCTGCCTGACGTGCGCCCGGCAGCGCGGGGAGAGCTGCTCCGAGCGGCAGCCCTGCGACCCGGGCCGCGGCCTCCACTGCGCCCGCCGCGCTGGGGCCGCGCGGGGCATCTGCATGGGTAAGTGCGGCTGCGGAGACCGGCTCTGGGGCCCGCCGGGGAGCACTGAGCCGGCGCGGCCGCTCCCCGGGCCGGGCGAGAGACGGCAGCTCCCAGCTGGGCTCTGCTCGGGGGACCTCACGGGGGCAGAGCCCGGCGCGCTTCCCCGTTCCCCACACCCAGATCGGGAGCCTCTAGAGACGAGCGCGGCTGCCCCTAACCTAGAGCACGTCCCGGGGATGCTCAGGCACCAAGCAAATCTGTTGGCTTCCTCCTCAGCTAGGACAATGGCTCCCCCATTCCTGTGACTTGCATTCCTGTTTGCTAGCCATGTGAGCTCCCATGGCACTGCCTACTTTCGATCACTGCTTGGACACCTCTTCCTCGGGGCTTCCTCCTCCTCTCAGGATTTCCCCACCAAAGCACTCGGGTAGCAGGGGTGGCAGACAAAGGGAGCTCCTCTGAAGTGTAAATGAGGAGGAATCTTTCACCTCCGAACTTGCAGCATCTCAGACCATCACTGTGTTCTGCTAGAACGGAGAACCTTGTTCTTTTAATGAAGTGGAGCAAATAGTGCCCACCGGTGGGTGTGGGTGTGGGTGTGGTGTGGTCTTAGTTTTACATATAACTTTTGTGCTTTTCCCTCTTTATACCAGTGCTTGAAGGAGACAACTGTGTGTTTGACGGGGTTATTTATCAGAGTGGGGAGACGTTCCAGCCCAGCTGTAAATACCAGTGTGCCTGCAGAGATGGGCAGATCGGCTGTGTGCCCCGCTGCAACCTTGACCTACTGCTCCCTGGTCCTGATTGCCCTTTCCCGAGGAAAACTGAAGTCCCAGGAGAGTGCTGTGAGAAGTGGACTTGTGACCCTACAGAGGAAGTGACTTTGGGCAGTCTTGCTATGGCTGGTGAGCTATTCATACTAGTTATTGGAGTCAAATTAACCCTGTAATGATTTTGTATTGGAAATGCCTACTTGGTTATCAAAATTAGACCTCCCCTCCCAGTTCTTCTATAAGAAATGCATATAGACTATTCATTAAAGCCATCACTAGTGACTATACAGAAAATAGGAATAAAAGTGGAATTACAAAAGGCACTTAAAACAACCCCAAAGGAAACACATACCTAGCCGTTTTTAACTGTAATTATTACCCTCTTAAAACCAGGACCTGATCCTGCAATCCTACCAGGAACAGCCATATGCAATCACTAGTCTCATAAGCACTACACCTGGTAGTGTGTAAAGAGGTGGGGCTGGCTTGATAAACGATTTTATTATGGTAGTGCCTAAGGGCCAGCCAAGAAGGGATCCTCACTGTGCAAAGAGTCCCTGCCCTGACATGGCAGAAACGGGGTGCGGAAAGAGTAGAACACAAGCAGCGTGAAGGATGGGACAGTGGCAAACTTCACGAGTTCTGATTCTTTTGGGGTGGGGGGTTAGGTAGGAAGGGATATCCTGAAAGGAAGGAGGATGAGGAGTAGCTGTGTAACGAAGCCAAGGTGTAGAAACTGGGAAGGAAAGGGTTGGTGCAAACAACTGATCAGCACAGGGCAGAGAGAGAGTCTGGTCAAAACCCTAGAAAGGTCTCCAAGGACCAAAGGTCTCTGCTTTGACTGTATCAACTCATACTTGCAGGAGACTTTGGATGGCTTTCTCTCTGCAGTCTTCTCCCAAGGCCACATGGGGGGAGAAACAGAGAGGGGGCACCAACCACCTGAGTCAACTGCTCCCAGATCTATAGTCTTGCAGGTATCTCTACAAGACTAAGTAACATCAGATACTACAGAAGTCAACTTATCTATGCTAGATGCTATTCCTAAAACTTCCGTCCATTGCTAGTTGTAACAATGGTGGAAGATGTGGTATAGACATGGTAGTTAAAATGTCACCAGCTTCCAGCACCTTTGTATGTTTGAGCTTCCATAGCTACAGCTGTTAACAGCAGCAGGCAACATTAGGAGAAACTACTGGTGCAGCTACAGTCAGTCAATGGCTCGGAAAGAACCGTCCCATTCCAAACATTCTCATTCCTCTTGTCACTTGGTCTGGCAGGGAAAATGGGGAAATCTTCAGCTCCGTTCTCAAGGAACCTGAGGAGCCTTTTTAGAAAAATCAAGTACCATTTGGATGATTTTTTTTTTAAGCAGCAGCCATGTAACATCCCCCTTGCCCTTTCTGGAATTATAAATGTTGGTTTTTTCCTTTTTAAAACTGTTAAACTTATCAGTTCTTTATGAAGTAAACCTGCAAATCTAGTGGCAAAAGGTAGAAGTTGGGGCCACTGCATACTGCTTTTCAGTGTGGCCTTGATCCAGTCACTTAACACTGCTGAACATCCATCCACACATTTGAAAAAGGAAACCATATTTACTGGTTCTTGCCGGGCAGGAATATTGAGTTCTAGTTACAGTTTAGAACATGTTCTGAAATATCTGATGAAAGGTACCGCATGATATAGATACAAAATATTGCCACCCTCATCCTAAAATTCCTCATCATTGTTTGCTTTTTGTTGATGACAAGTTGATTCCTGGACATTGTCAATATTGGTCCTGGCCTCCTCCCTCCCATTCCTTTTTGCAACTAGAGCTATCACTTAGAAGACCTCCAGTTTCTTGGAGCCTTACTTTGCAAGAGGATAGTGGAATAGCTTCTAGCCAGAGTTGTAGCAATGATGTAGCCAATAGGTTCCCCTGGGAATCAAGCCAGGCCCTCTTGACTAGCTCAGGAAATGTGTGTTCCAAGGTCATTTGGACTCTCACTGGTTCTCTCCTATAGTAAAAGAATGTTGGCCGTCACCAAGTAACCATAAAGCTGGTAATATTTGTTTTATAGCTTAACACATACTGTGTACACGGTAGTACAGTGTCATAACAATCATCAGTCTTAGTGGTTTGAGCATTGGCCTGCTAAACCCAAGGTGGGCGAGTTCAATCCCTGAAGGGACCATTTAGGGATCTGGAGCAAAAAAATAATCTGTTGGATGATTTAGTTGGGGGGTTGGTCCTGCTTGGTTGGACTAGAACTTCCTGAGGTCCCTTCCAACCCTGCTATTCTATCATTGCAAGTACTTTGACTGACATCACTCTTTAATAATTGACAAAATGGCTTTATTCCCATAGCCATAAAATCATCTAACTTACTTTCATTGCTGTTTACTACAGTTCAATAAGACATACAGATGTTCTGAAATTATATTTCGTGCCTAAATTTTTTGGTGACTAATCTGACAAAGAATAAAAGATAAACCTCTTGTAAAACCTAGTGATTTACACATTACTTGCAAATCAGCAATAAAATAGTCATCACAACTAGCAGGGATGGGAAAGTTGTCAGACTGGGCATGGAGACTGAACTACTCTCTTCCGGTTTGGGGTTGGGATTCATGGAGAGGGCTAGTGTACATATATTTCTGTACATATATTCCTGACTGCACTAAGGAGAACCCATTTTGTTGATAGAGGACTTCAGTCTTCAGGGCTATCAAGTAAGCACTGTTCAGACACCTAACACATATCGAGTACTAAAGCACTCCAATAATCCACTTTAAAGTTGCTAAATCCTATTTCAATAAGTTTAAAGAATAGATTTTTGTCTTGGATTGTTCACTATTCATGAACTAAATGGAGTTAAAATGGACTCTTAGAGGTTTTTAAGGTAAGGCTTGACAAAGGCCTGGCTGGGATGATTTAGTTGGGGATTTGTCCTGTTTTGATCAGGGGGTTGGACTAGAGGACCACCTGAGGTCCCTTCAAACCCTGATATTGGATTTCTGTAAGAATAGAATATTTTTATTGTAATGGAGTATTTGGGTTTTTTATTTGTAGCGTATAGAAAAGAACCAACTCTTGGCATTGACGTCTCTGATTCAAGTTTAAACTGTATTGAGCAGACAACAGAATGGAGTTCGTGTTCCAAAAGCTGTGGAATGGGCATTTCCACACGCATTACAAACAGGAATCCTCAGTGTGAGATGGTGAAGCAGACACGACTCTGCATGGTGCGACCTTGTGAGAGCGAACAGCTGATTGATAAGGTATGAACCCAGGCACTTGCTAGAGTGAATTCTTTGTTGTCCTAACTCCTACTCCTTTTCAAATACAAAATATCATGCTGGCATTTCAAGTGCATTAAACATACACGAACAAGCAGCAGTTTGCTTTTTCCAATGCATTATGGATGTTTTATTTGTAGGGAGGTGCTGTCAATTAACTATGTTTTGGTATCTGTATGTTTCATAGGATTTATTATAGTTAGTAACCATTTTATTTTCTAAACTTCCTGGTGCAACTTTACTGACTTCAGAGGTGTTACACAAAGGTTTAATTGGGCCAAGGGTTTTGGATTTTTCTTGGTACATATAATTGTCAGCAGGCCTTAGCACAGAATATATAGAGGTGGCTTACCAGAGACTTGTGCAATACATGAATTAAGGGGCCTGGGTCAAATCTCACATAAGAATGGCTATACTGAATCAGACCAAAGGTCCATCAAGCCCGGTATCCTGTCCTCTAACAGCGGCCAATGGCAAGTGCCCCAAAGGGAATGAACAGACAGGTTATCATCAAGTGATCCATGCCTTGTCACCCAGTCCCAGCATCTGGCAAACAGAGACTTAAGCCACCATTTCCTGCCCATCCTGGCTAAGTGCCATTCATTGATGGACCTATCTTTCATGAATCTATCCAGCTCCCTTTTGAACCTGGTTTCAGTATTGGCCTTCACAACACCCTCTCAAGTGAGCGAGAAATAGTAATTCTGGCCAATGGGCAGGGGAGGGGGACAGAAAAATGGGCACCCCTGCTCTGCCTGCCCAGCGCGCCTGCTGGGTGAGTGGGGCAAGCCCCTGTGCCCTGACCCCACTTCCCAGCAGGAGTGTGTGGGGGGGATTACAGGCAGAAAGGGTGGGGATAGGCCTCCATTTGCTCTGGCCCAGCGCCGCACAAAGCCCTCACTTGCCTCTGATGATATGTCCATTGACGTAACTGGAGTCTGAGTGCTGTCGCGCCAGTGAAGAGATGGGGAAACAGGCCCAAGGTTTCCAAACCCCATAGTAAAGCTGCATGTTTCTAACTTTCATCTGTTTTCCAGTCAGTTGTTCATCTACTAAGCTGCCTGTGTGACACGCATTTTAACAACACTTCATGTTTTTCTCAGAAAGGGAAAAAGTGTGTCCGAACAAAGAAGTCCGTGAAAGCTATTCACTTTGAGTACAAGAACTGCACTAGCGTACAGACCTATAAACCCCGCTATTGTGGGCTCTGCACTGATGGACGATGCTGCACTCCACACAACACCAAGACAATCCAGGTTGAGTTCCAGTGTCCCCAGAGCAAAGCGCTCAAAAAACCAGTGATGCTGATCACTACCTGTGTCTGTCATAACAACTGTCCCCAGGACAATGTTTTCTTCCAGCTGTTAGAGCCAATGTTCAGTGGAGTAAAAATATGAAACCCTTAAATCAGGTTGTTCAAACATTAAGGGTTTTTTTTTAAATAGTTTATATGAAACTTAACCTATGATCAGATGAATGTAATATATGCGGTCTCTCTCTAAACTCCTAATTTCTTCCTGTAGTCAAACCACTCATGCTATACTTTAGGGGAGGAAAAAAGTGTTTCACTAACTTGGAAAAAGTTCAGAGTTGTGGAATATAGTTTCATCTTTAATATAAAGATAGTAAGTAATTTCTCTCCTCCTTGGGAAATTTTGCCATTGACCTCAGTGGCAACGGAATCGGTGCCCTGTATCATGCATTAATTAAATTTTCCTCCTGTTACTTTATGTAAAACATCCATGTTCTTGTCCTCTCAATTTGCATAATGCATTAGCTCTGTTTCTACATAACCGTTCATTACAATAGGAACAATTTGATTATTGTCAAACCCTATTGAACAGACCATTGTATTTTTGATACTATGGGCAGGTGAAAGGTGTCATCTGACTTTTTTACTGAGAATCAAGTGCCACATGTGGCCCCAAGAATACCAGAGAAGAGGTATAAGGCAGAAGAGAGAAACTTCCCTAATCTCCAGGTACTTAATGGCTTCACAGCAGTCCCAGTCCAAATCCTATTGAAGTTGACCATCTAATACTTAGTTCTTACAGCACTCTTCAAAGGAGGGCCGGTATTCTTATCCCTGTTTTACAGATGGGGAAACTGAGGCATGAGGCAGTGAAGTGACTTGCCCAAGTTCACGCCAGGAATACAACCGTGTCTGAATCACTATCCAGTTTTCTAGCAATTAGGCAACACTGCCTCCCAAGTGTTGTTACAATGTTGGTCTATGAAAGTAAAAGGTTTGTAAATTACTTTAAAGTATTGTTACTCTTTCTATTAAATAGAACACAATATATGTAAATAGAAACTGTATATATTGTAATGTTTCTGTAAATGTCTAGGCATTGAGTAAATAAAACTGAGCTGAAACTGTTTTTGTTAATACCAAACTTTCAACAACAAAAAAAGGGAAAAGTTGCAGTTAAAATCAGACCCCATTCTTGTGAGGTGCTTGGTACACTGCCAAATCCAAAGTCTGTACTGCCAAGAGTGAGGGCATGTCTTCACTACGACTTAACGTCGACTTTAACGACATTAAGTCGAATTAAATGTGTACCTGTCTTCACATACATGCCATTAAAGTCGATTTAAAGGGCCCTCAAAATCGACTTTATAACTCCTGCCTGACGAGAGAAGTAGCGCTAAAATCAACCTCTCTAGGTCGATTGTGATGTAGTGAAGAGGCATCTGACTTTAAGCCTCCAACCTCTGAGCAGCCCCGCGCCGGACCCCCCCCACCCGCCCGAGCAGCCCCGCGCCGGACCCCCCCCGCCCGCCCGAGCAGCCCCGCGCCGGACCCCCCCCGCCCGCCCGAGCAGCCCCGCGCCGGACCCCCCCCCGCCCGCCCGAGCAGCCCCGCGCCGGACCCCCCGCGCCCGCCCGAGCAGCCCCGCGCCGGACCCCCCGCGCCCGCCCGAGCAGCCCCGCGCCGGACCCCCCGCGCCCGCCCGAGCAGCCCCACGTCGGACCCCCCCCCGCCCGAGCGGGGGGGGAGCCAGCACGGGGCTGCTCGGGCAGGCACGGGGGTCCGCGGAGCTGCTCGGGCAGGCGCGGGGGGTCCGGCGCGGGGCTGCTCGGGCAGGCGCGGGGCTGCTCGGGCAGGCGCGGGGGGGTCCGCGGGGCTGCTCGGGCAGGCGCGGGGGGTCCGCGGGGCTGCTCAGACTGGGGCTGGTCCCCTGGGGAGCGTGCCTGGCTGCCCTGAAAGGTGGTGCCAGCTGGGGACTCCGGGCACTGTGGGATAACTACCCATGGTGCAATGCGGGCTATGTCGACCCCTTCAAAAGTTGAAGGACAGACAGTGTCGACCTGCTGCTGTAGTGGGGACACACTAAGTCGATTTTCTAAAGTAGACTTTAGAAAATCGACTTAAGGGAAATCGACCTACTGCTGTAGTGAAGACATACCCTGAGATGATACAAATTCTCCATCTGTTCTAGGAACGTGTAAGGGGGTAGGTTTAGAATGTACACACCTAACAGGACCACCTCTTGAGCACTTAACTGACATTGGGAAGGGATTGCGCAGCAAAGAAGTGATGGGGTTAGATGTATTGTCATATGGGTTTTGGTGGCTTTTCTTAATCTGTGATAGTACTGATTACTTATTAGAATTGGAAATTAACTTGTTAGACAACTAACTGTGGCACACAGTTGTAAGATGCTACAGTTTCCTCCTATAATTAGGAAATAACTCTTCCATTGGGCAAGAGTTGCCTTGTGAGAGCAACCACAGTATAAATAGGCTGGAATGGTAATTACCTATTAAAGAAACCTGGTGTAACACCTGTGGAACCAAAACACAGACCAGGATCCCACAATGCAGAGTACTGTACAAACATTGTCCCCCAAGGAACTTACAATAGGGGGACTGCATTCATATGAATTTACATTATTTTGTATAGATTGTGTTGCATTTTGGGGGGGGGCATGCAAGCTTTACAATGTGGAGCATATAAATTCAATATTGAAGCATGGTACCACATTCACCCACTCACTTGGCTAAACAGTCCCCTCATTATGGGACTACTTCCATGAGTAAAGCTAACCCTGTGCCTAGATCTTGATAGGACTACGGCATCATAGAATATCAGGGTTGGAAGGGATCTCAGCAGGTCATCTAGTCCAACCCCCTGCTCAAAGCAGGACCAATCCCCAACTAAATCATCCCAGCCAGGGCTTTATCATGGGTTTGAAACATTCTCATCCATGAGGACATCATTGCAGGAGCCACTCTTTATTCAACTGAAGCCAGGTGGGTTTCATTGCTCATTCATGGTCTACATGACTGAATGTACTAGTGACAACCTATTGATGAAAACCATTAATGTTCACAAAGAAGCTTAGTGAAACTTTTCACTATAGCTCTTAAAATTTTATGAGAGAATGTCATTCATTGCTAAAACCGGACTTTTTCCTCGTCTAAATGTGTAGAATCCACTCAATAAATCTACATTTTTGTGACTTCGGTCTTAATGGGTGAGAATGTAGCTCCCTGAAGTAGGAAGCTTGGGCCAAATTCTAGCTCATGTTTTAGCCGCTCTACAGGTGCCTCATGCTCCTGTGGCATAAAGAGGCTGGAACATGCCCCTGATGAATTCCCACAGCACAGAGTTTGTGTAGGAATCCTAGTATTCCTCCCTCAGCCCCCAGCACAGAGGTGTGCCAAGACGAGGACAGGTCCGAACAGTTATAGCAGTCCAAAGGCTCCTTTCTCTAGTGCTGTAGCTTTTTGAGTAACCTACAATCGGGAAGATACAAAGGTAGATAAAGTGAAGCTTTCCTTGTGTTTTTAGGCTTGTTAAGACCCTAGTACACTTTTAGCACTATGCTCTGGTCTGCACTGGAAGGGGGAAGAATTGATCTAAGATATGCAACTTCAGCTACAAGAATAGCATAGCTGACATTGACGTACTTAGATGGATTTACTGCGGCATCTTCACAGCGGTGAGTAGACTGCTGCCGCTCTTCCCTTGACTGCCTATGCCTCACAATGGTGGAGTACAGGAGTTGACAGGAAAGTGCACAGGGTTTGATTTGTTGTGTCTAGTCTAGACACGATAGATTGATCTCAGTGTCGATCCCTGCCATAGTGTAGACCTGCCCTATGTAAATTAACAAATTTCTTAAACTTCCTGCAGATTATTAATTTCATCTGTTAATTTGCAGCAGACAAGCCAGATACTAAGTAGCACTGTGCAGTTGCCCAGGTGTGTTTTAACAAGTTAGAATTAAATAGTACAAGAAATCCTGATCCAATGGTAATTTTTGAGCAGAAAGGTTTCTATGATAACTCCTTCACTTGATTTCTGCAGTTTGGTGGAAAGTTTCTTCCCTCCTCTCACTTTTGAATAAAGCTTATCGTATTTGGGTAGCTTGTTTAGGGGTTTTTTTGTTTGTTTGTTTCTTCCTTCCCCCTCCCCTCCTTGTGATATCATTCCACGCTGGATTTGCTTTCCCTTCACTCTTCATTTGTTTGTTCCTTCTAACAAATACTTCCTTGTGGTTTGACCCTATTCTGCCAGATCTTGCATGCAAACCATGGGATACCCAGGTGCTCCAGGGGCAGTTGGCAGGTCAGTAGTCAGCATTGTTTATTCTGAATCTGCATGGGGTGGGGCGTACCAATGTAACTATACATAAATGGATTTAGTTAAACCACTGCAATTTGTGTTTGTGGAGATAAGTCCTAAAGGCCAAATCCTCATTACCCCCTTTCTTGAAGCTAATCAAACAATCAAAATTAGATTATTCAAATATACAAGGTGAGACAATATCCAGCATTTTTAAACCTTCTAAAATTTGTAGGTTATCAACTCTGGGTCTCATTCAGTGTCTTACACTGTTTACATCACTGTAACTCCATTGCTGTGAAAGTGGAGTAACACAGTGGTGATTCAGGCCAATGGAATTCTGGGTGCCCCCTCCTCCACTGACTCACCAGAGCTGCCATATTTAAGTTTTGGTACTTAATTCATTCAGCGTCAGCAAGGTTCCCCTATCTCCAGTTGCTTCCCTAATTGAAAACTTATAAAATTGGTTGCTTTCATAATTGAAAATGGAAATAGGAAGGCTATGGTGCAGCTGAACACATGGAACATTAATAGAGCAACAGACTCTTTGACATGGTGTCTCATATATAACACATTAAACAAAGGTCTTTGCAGCCACCTCTGGGACCATCTCACCCAGGGGATTTCAGTGGCAGAGCAGAAGCGTTCACTGTTTCTTCTCTAACCTTGCGCCTGACCTGCTAAGATGGCCAGATGTCATGGCTATACGGTGTCTAAAGGTACATTGTATAGAATAGAAGCAGAGTGCCTTCGACTGACCCGTAATCTCATTCTCTCCAACCACAGGAATGCCCAAATATTAAGGCAGTAGTGGAAATGCTGCACTGGGCACGCACATGTTCCCTCAAGAGCGGGAGCTTGTCACCAGACTTCTGTGTCCTCACCCACCAAATGCTGCAGTCTCAACCAAGATGGCAGTGCAGATTTCAAACCAGCCCCCAGAAAATGTGAGTGGTGACAGCCTCACTCCAACTGCTTGATCCACAAAGAGAGAAAGGTGGGTGAGATAATTGGACCAACTTCTGTTGGTGAAAGAGACCAGCTTTTGAGCTCCACAAAGCTCTTGAAGAAAAAATTCTCAACCACCTTGTCTCTCTAATAGCGTGGGACCAACATGGCTACAATTGCACTGAGCCACAGAGGGCATTTTAAAGCAATTATCTCCATGCTGATTTAGGAAGTGAGGGAAAAAAATCAGAGTTTTGTTCTAAAATCACCAAAACAGATATAATCAATATTTTTAATAATTTTATCTACAAAAGGGCAAACATCCAGATAGTCTACTTTTTTTTCTTCTCCGGTACATCCTCGGGGGAGTAAAAACACAATCCTCTCACTTCCTCATTCTCTTCCAATCACTTACACCTATCCCAGGTGCTTGTAAAGAAGTACCATAGCTATGCTACATCTGGACCCCAAGAGAGAGCTCTTGGAGACAAATCACTAATCTCTGTATGTATGGTGGGGTGTTTACCCCACAAATGCCATGAAACTGGTAGTATGGGCCTGAGAAGCCAATTAACCAATCTGAGTGCACCTGGAGGATGGGCCAGGCTGGCTTAGCAATAAAGTCCAGTTGGAGAGGGAGCTGGGGTTTTTTCCCTGTAAAGAGCTGGGTGAGACCCAGAGGTGGAATTGGCTGAAAGAAGGCTAAGAAGGACAGACAAACCCACAAGCTTTTCCAGGGATGATTTGGAAATCTAACTGAAGCCAGAGGTCCTAATGCCTCATAGATTTTAAGGCCAAAAGGGCTCATTGTGAGGATCTAATCTGACCACATTGCAAACCACAGAACCTCATCCACCCACTCACTCCTCTAATAGACCCATAACATCTGGCTGTTACTGAAATCCTCAAATAATGATTTAAAGACTTCAAGTTACAAAGACTCCACCATTTACATTAGTTTAAACCTCCATGCTGCAAAGGAAGGCCAAAAGCCACCCCAGGGTATTCTGACCCAAAGGAAAATTCCTTCCTGATCTGATATGGAGATCAGTTAAACCTTGAACATTTCAGCAAAACCCAGCAGCCAGACCTCTGGGAAGGAATTCTCTGTAGTAACTCCAAGCCCTCCTCAGCTAGGTTCCCACTATTTTTGCTGCCCCCCACCCTTTGAAAATATTTCAGGCTGTGATGGACTCACACACACACACACACACACAGAGAGAGAGAAAAAGTGATAGCAAATTACTGTACATACTTATAGGGGCATTAAATGAAGTACATAATCATTACCCATGCAGTCAAAGGCTCTGAAGCGTCTCAAAAAGTGTAAAGCAACTGCCTTCAGGAATAAATAGGTGGACATTTAAGAAACATGTTTTCTGGAAAAAAATTAGACAACAGGATACAATTTGGGGCGCTGGAAGCCTTTTTCAGTGATTGTGGAAATAATCAGAAGATTGACCAGTCTATGGTAATAATCATAATATAGTCCAAGGATTGTGGCTTTATACACAACTATATACAAATATAGTTTGGACACTTAATATATATGAACACTTAAATATATATACTGGAGAGAGAGAGAGAGAGACACTTAAAGGGAGGAGTGCTGATACTTTGATAGGTGTACCATATATCTGGGTTTTCCTGGACATGACTTCTTTTTTGGGTCTTCAATCTCTATCTGGGTAGATATTTGAAATATGAAAAGATTTCCTGAGATCAGAGGGCCAAAAAACAGGTCATGTCTGGGAATACCTGGACATATGGTGACCTTGCTTGCAACCCCCTCTATACTACTTTGTGACACCCTTTTAGGTTGGGCTCCTCAGTTTGAGAAAGGCTGCATTAGGGGATAATTCCCCAATGCAGGCTGGGCCACCACTTCCCGCAGCTCCCCTTGTCTGGGAATGGCAAACCGCAGCCACTAGGAGCTGCAAGCATCCATTCCTGTGGACACTCAGGTAAACAAAGCATCTCATGGTCCGCCAGGGGCTTACCCTGAACAAGCTGTGAACCAAGTTTGGGAACCCCTAGCCTAAAGGGTCGTAGATTCTCAAAGACCTTCTTCCCTGGGTTGGTATCCACTTGATGGCAGGCTTGGTGGGTTTGTTTTCAGAACACCTAGGTGAAGTCTTCAAGGGAAACTTCTCCTCCCTGTCAATAGCCCCCTGCTCAGCCAATCAGCATTGAGCCTCAGAGAGGTGGGAGGCTGAGGGGTCCCAAAGAATGGCCCAGGTCACCACCAAAGGGGATCACTCTCAGAGCACTATTCCAGCCCCACCCCTTTGTGAGGCCATCCTAAAATGAGAGAAACTCCCACTCCCAACACAAGCCTTCTTGGTGAAGGGAGGGAAGCAGGTAAAAGGGTGAAAAAAAGAAACAGAGAAGAAGAGAAAGAAGGGAGGGAAAGAGGAAAAGGGAAACCAAAAAACACAAACCCCAATGTCCCCAGAGATTCTACAGGAGAAAATCCTAGGTAGGAAATCAAATTCTGCCATCTTGACCAAGATCATTTTCTAGCAAAATCAGTAGTATGAAAGGAGAAAACTCCAAAAAGGTTTATACTCATGCTCACTTACATGAATCCTAATTCTCTCTCAGTCCTCAGGGAGAGACCTTGAGGAGGAAACTTACTGCAGCAAAGCACCGTCGGCCTCTGAGGTTGCCCCTGTCCTGCACATCTGTCCTGCCTGGCTGATGTCAGGGTCTCTCTGTTAGGTCACCACCATCACACACAGCTTTACCCAATAGGTTGAGCTCCTGAAACAGGCCTTTGTGATGTCACTGCCACGCCCACTTCTCCCCTGCAAAACTGATGTCCTGACCCTGGCCTGTCCATTTGGATACACTGACTGATCAGAATAAAGCGCTCTCAGATGAGGTACAGACCAATGGCTGTTCATAGCCATTATTGAGCTAGTATGTTAGAAGAACTAGAAAATTAGAAAAAATCATGAACTGCTCAGAGACAATTATTAGAGAGAAACAGCAAGATTAATCAAATACATCATTAGTTATGACCTATTTTTTTGGTCTTTAAAAAAGAACAAAGGACCTGAGTCCTCCGTGTCAATAGCCTCCTGCGTAGCCAATCAGCATAGAGGCTCTGAGAGGTGGGAGGCTGAGCGGTCTCTCCAGATGTCCCAAAGAATGGCCCAGGTCACCACCAGAGGGGATTCCAGCCCCACCTCATTGTGAGGGCCTCCCATAATGAGGGCAGCCCCTTCCCTCCACAATACAAACCTGCTTTGTCGAGGGAGGGAAGCAGGGAAAAGGGAAAGAAAGGAGGGAGGGAAAGAGAAAAAGGAAAACAAAAAGGACAAACCCCAATATCACCAGTGATTCTAAGGTAGTGGTTCTCAACTGGGGGGCACATGTACCCCTGGGGGGCATCAACTCATCTAGATATTTGCCTAGTTTTACAATGGGCTATATAAAAGGACTAGCGAAGTCAGTATAAATAAAAATTTTATATGGACAATTACTTGTTTATACAGCTCTACATACTATACACTGAAATGTAAGTACAACATTTATATACCAGCTGATTTATTTTATAATTATAGGGTAAAAAGGAGAACGTAAGCAATACTTCAGTAATAGTGTGGTCTGACACTTGTATTTTTGTCTGATTTTGTAAGCAAGTTGTTTTAAAGTGAGGTGGAACTTGGGGTACATAAGACAAATCAAACTCCTGAAAGGGGTACAGTGGTCTGGAAAGGTTGATAGCCAGTGGTCTACTAGCATTGCACTTTATTATATGGATTTAAACAGACTGGTTAGATTGTACAGCAAACTACAGAGAAGAGAGACATCTAGTGGTAATAAATGAATTTATGTGGAATTTACTTAGTAAAGAAAGCCAGGAATACTTGAGGTAACAAAGAGTCCTGTGGCACCTTAAAGACTAACTAAAGTATTGAAGCATAAGCTTTCGTGGTCTAATACCCACTTCGTCGGATGCAAGCACTAGTAAATAAACTAACTAGTTTATTTCAGCATAAGCTTTCGTGAGCTATATTCCTGGCTTTCTTTACGGATACAGACTAACACGACTGCTATTCTTGAACCTGTCAATTTACTTAGTGTGGGTCTGATCCTAGAAGTAGAGGGTGCTCAACATCTGAAAGGATTAGTCCTATAGACAATTTGATGGATAGTAATTTCATCTTCATATGTTGGAACAGCATTACCAAGGGCAAAAGATGCCCTGATAGCTGTCTCATTCTTTAAGTATTTCAAATTATTATTAACGTGATGGTAGCATTAGGGGGTCTCAACCAAGACTGGGAGCCCCATTATGATAAGTGTTGTAGATACACATATGAGAGCCAGTCCCTGCCCCCAGAAAGGCTTAAAATCTAGAAAGACAAGACAGGTAAAGAATGGGAGAAAGGAAGGATTTTTCCCCATCACACAGAAAGGCTGACAGTCAGGAAGTGTACTTGGGCCTTTTGAGACACAATCTAGGGCCATCCTTCCTCTCTTATCTTCCATCTTATCCTCCATCCTTTCCTTCAAATGATTCCTGCTCCAAGGGGAAGTGGGACAATATTCTCTCTTTATGTATCAGGTGCTTTACCCACACATTAGACCACAAGATCCTTGGCTCAGAGAAGTTTACAGTCTCAATCACAAAGAAAACAAATGATGATGGAGGATGATATGGAGGAGGCAACAAAGAACAAGAGGGAAAGGAGAACTGCTCTTGGGAACACTAGCCATCGGTTAGCAATATCGCAATTTCAACATGATCCCTTTCCTACAAGCATACTGCAAATATTTTGTTAAGTATTTTAAGATTTTATATAGCACCAATCACTCTGGCATCTAAGCAATCCGGTCAACAGGGCCAATTCTGACCCTTATTTGCGAGTACTACAGAGATTTTGAGCTGCAGTGAAGCCCAAAGACAGGCTAAGAAAAGCTGCCATAAATTCATTCTCAGAGCTGCGATAACTTACATCAGGGGCTGTCTGGCCCTTACGTCAGTCTGAAATCTCAACAGCACAAAGATGGCCTAACCACCTTTGAGCCCTGCCTTAAGCTGTGTTTTCCGTGTTGCATCTCTCAGGAGACATAGTGCAGAATTTGTCCCAATGTACATAAAACATTGGGTTGCTGCAAGAGGATTTCCTCAGAGTGCTTGTAGGAAGCAAAGTGAAAGGATGGATTTATTAAGATTTATTGTTGTGTGTTTTTCTCCTTACACAGCAACAATTATATGAATAAATTACTGTTAGGTCCCAGGTAACTGTTTATTAACTATATACATATATGCAAGACTGAGCTACATATTAGAGCTAGGCAAAAATCTGAATTATGTCCCCTGGAAATTCTGATTTGTGACATTTGTTTTTGTCCCGAATTGAAATGAAAAGTTGAAATATCGAAATCTCCCATGGAATGAAAAATTCTGGAAAATTTTGATCAAAATGACTCATTTAACTTCATCATTCCTGAATGTAAACATTTCAGTTTGTGGTACTGAATCAAAATGTTTCGAGTAGTTTCAAAGTGCACTTTAATGTCTCTATGGTGCCATGGTGCCTCCTGAGTGTTATAGGTTGGGAGCCCAATGTCCTCTTATGGACAAGGCTACCTGGCCGAGCTACATCTCATGGGACTCCCATGATGCACATAGTGTCTTGGTCAGAGGAAGACCACAGTGCATCATGAAAGATGTTGTATGGCCAAGGAGCCCAGCCCACGGAGGAGAATGGGAGCATGAGGTACACAAACTACAACTTCCATGAGGCACCATGTTGCTTTAGGCAGATGCAGCTTAATGTTAGACTGGCTCAAATCAAAATGTTTTCCAACCAGAATGAAATATTTCAGCAGAATTAAAATTTTCCAGCAGAAAATTTCAATTTTGCAGAAACTGCATTTTCTGTTACAAATCATTTCAACAGGAAGTTCTCAAGCAGGTCTATAACTCAAACGCTGCTGCTGATTATAAAACATAGAACAAAGTGAGCACCACTAGAGGGCTAACAAACTAATTAAAGGGATGTTTCCCTATTCCTACAGATGACAAGAATTTAAATAAATACAGTAAGTAAAAATACACACTACTGTCCAGTAGAAGATATTACCTCATCCATCTTGTCTTTCTAATATCCTGGGACCAACATAACTACAATATTCCAAACAACTGAGAATAAACAGAGCCAAATACATGCTTTCCTTCATGACCACATCCTCCAGGGACTGGCTGTAATATCTGGTTGCCTTACATACACTAATACAAGAATACTGTCCCATTTGATAATAAACTATCTTACTGCATGTAAGTTTTCAGCTTGTGCAGGAGAAATCTTATTTTGTACATCTTATTTTCAGGATGTTTTGGAGAAGACTAGTCACTTCCCACTTGTGCTAAACACCAGTCAGATAATTTAACTAATCATTTACATGCAGATTATCTTGAAAATTAAACCTTCTGTTCAGAACAAAAAGCCATAAAACTCTAAGGCTCACCCACAGATGAATACTGCACCTAAACAAAAGCAGAATGGTTTAAAAAAACCAACACCCTAGTCAGTTATCTCTATAAGTTTTTGGAACAACTACCAGGTTTATCTCTATTACATTTTATAAGCCTTTTGCATATGATATTATCTACAGTTTTAACTTCTGTCTTTATATTCACATTTTAAAGGGAGACAATTAGGATTCTTTTAAATAAATATTGTCTTTTAAATAAATATTGATTGATTTAGGAAGTTTAAATAGGTTTGCAATTAGAATTTTTAATTATTTAATTGTAATTAGAACATCCAGGACACTTGAACTGACAAATTAAGTGGAGAGAAATTATTTGTTCTTGGACAATAAGTGGGATTCTCCAATTGTCTAGTCTAGGATGTCTCATGTGGCTGCCAATTCTGTGGTATCTGAGCACCTCGCGGTTCTTAATTTAGTTATCCTCCCAACTCCTCTGTGAAGGAGGAAAGTGCTATTTTCTGCATCGAACAGAACTGAGGCACAGGCAGCGAGTCCAAACAGAGCCCAGGGTCACTCAGGAAGGCTAGACAGAGAACTGAATACAGATCTACCAAAGCCCAGCCTAGCACCCTAGCTATTGGATCATCCTGCCTCTCACCCTAAAGCCTTGTCTACACTGGTGGTGGGATATAGGGTACATGCCACAGTTAGCAGCACGCTGCATCCCCATGTGTAGATGTACGTCAGTGTAAGGCTTTGGCAGAGTGGGAGGCTGCAGACGGCACTGCTTGGGCATGTACAGAGTCTTGTAGGGTATATACCCTGAGGTTCTGGTGTGTCTTTACTCTGCTCACCTAAGCAGTCTTTACACTACTATTTACACCATGGGTGTCCAATCTTTTGGCTTTCCTGGGCCACACTGGAAGAAGACGAGTTGTCTTGGGCCGCACGAGTTGTCTTGGGCCACGTGTTATGCCTACTATACACGAATTCTTTGTCACAATTCATTTTACGTGACATTAGAGTCCTCTCGCTCTTTATTTTATTAGTCAATTTTATCAGTTTTTCGGTTTTTTGGTCGAACTGTTTGCAATTATAATGCGAATTACGAATAATACTCCGTTATTTGTGGACCTAATCTCATAACGTTGTAAGTTTATGATTTTGTGTTGGGCCAGATTCATAGCCGTCCTGGGCCGCATGCGGCCCATGGGCCGCGGGTTGGACAAGCCTGATTTACACCCATGCTAGGGGGGCCTGCAGCGCATGTACTCTACATACCACCCTAAGCGTAGGCATAACCTAGGAGTCCATCTCAGATTAAGATATTACAATGCTTTTGGCCAGACTTTTGGGAGTCTGAGGATGGGGATTCTAGTTCCAACTTTGATATCGATTTGTTCTGAGCTTTCTGTTCCCCACCTATAAAATGGAGATTACCATATTTCCTGCCTTAAAAGGAGGATTTTGGGCTAATAAATGTCTCAATCACTTTGAAGTCTTAAACCCAAAAATATTATAGAGGTACAAAGTAGTACCATTAACCTCAGTCCCTTAACATATTTGAATGTAAAGATGTTTTCACAATTTACCACAAGATGGAGCCAACTGAAAATGCATCTGAAAATAATTACAAAATTTCCTTTGCTTTTTGGGACAAGCAAACCTCAGCCGCACACAAAAGGAGGTTGGGATAGTCTGCCCGCATGAGCTTAGTAGGAAATATTAACCCTTTTGCAGCTTTTCATTCTTATTGGTGCCCTTTTCTTGAGGAAGATTTTTCAAAGTCCTAATAAATGCACATTGTGTGGCTTTATAATAAACTCTAAAATCAGGCAAGAAAAGGAGGTCAGATATTTGAAACCACGCACCAGCTTCTATACAACCCAGGCAGGGCCGGCGACAGGGGGGTACTACGGGTACAGTTGTACCGGGCCCCCCGACTTTAGGGGGGCCCCGGTACACAGCTGTACCCGTTGTCATCCCCCCTTGTCGCCGGACCTGGAGAGCGAGGAAGGGGCGGGGAGGTGGCGCGGCTCTCCTCCGGACGAACGCGCCTGGCCCCGGCAGGAGCTGTGAACCCGGCCGGCGGCAGCGGCGCAGTCCGGGGGAGGGGGGGAGCAGCAAGGGTGGCTCACGCCGCTCCCGGACTCTCGCTCCCGGACTCTCGCTCCCGCTGCCGCCAGCTGTCAGCTGGGGGGGAGCGCCGGCTGGGCTTGGGGGGGGAGCGCCGGCTGGGCTTCCTCCCCCAGCCGCTGTCAGCTGGGGGGGGAGCACTGGCTGGGCTGGGGGGGGCCAGCTGGGCTGGGGGCCCCCCAGCTGCTGTCAGCTGGGCTGGGGGGGGCCGGCTGGGCTGGGGGGGGCCCAGACGCTGTCGGCTGGGCTGGGGGGGGGGGCCGGCTGGGCTGGGGGGGCCCGGCTGGGCTGGGGGCCCCCCCAAACTATCAGAGTAGGGAGCCCCCAAATTTCTGTCGCCGGCCCTGAACCCAGGGAATGACAAAAATAGTCTATCCTACATATCAATCAAATGGCAAATGCACCTCCATATTCACCTGCAAACTACTAGCTCAAAGAATAATACACTGATACATATTGTTTGGTTGTGCTGTATACTGAATCCAAAATGTGTGCATGCAGTCAAAACCAGAGCTATAGTCTCTAAAATGATGTGCTATTCCAGACACAGGCGCCAACTTTTCTTGGCGCTGATGGGTGCTTGCACCCCACACACCCTGCCCCACTACACCCCTGCCCTAATGTTCCCACCCAAACTCCGCCCCATTGGACCCCTCCCCAAATCCCCAACCCAGCCCCGCCTCCTCCCCCAAATGCACCGTATTCCCCCTCTTTCCCCTCCCTCCCAGGCTTGCCGCATGAAACAGCTGTTTCACTGCGCAAGCACTGGGAGGGAGGGGGAGAAGCAGGAGGTGGTGGTGAACTCAGGGGAGGAGGTGGAGCAGAGGTGATCTGGGGCAGAGGGATGGGGTGAGGAGCTGCTGGTGGGGATGCAGAGCATCCACCAATTTTTCCCCCTGGGTGCTTTAGTCCCGGAGCATCTATGGAGTCAACGCCTATGACTCCAGACCAAAATTCTCTGTTTCCCAAACCAAGTACAATTGTCAAGTGACTACAGTGTATCTATTTGACATAATTTACAAAGCCCAACAATGTGAAAGCAAAGAAACCAACAATAGCTAAGGACATCATATCCATACACTGCTTGAATCACTCAGTCTGAGCCTGCACAGACAAGGCAGACAAAGGCTAATCTATACTTCACACTTCTTTTGGCGTTGGGTAGCGTACGGGTCGTCCCCCAGCATGGGATTAAGTAGAAGTGCGGACGGTGAGGCACGGCTTGGCTAGTAGAGTACAGACATGCCTGAAGGGTGTGGCTAACTACCTGAGTACATATCCTGCGTGGCTGTGTACTTGCCTGCCTGTCGACACTGCTGGTTTAGTGTCACTGGGTGTGTAGTGTCACGCTGCCTCCCAGCTGTTGGAGCCCTTCCCCGCTGCAGGAAAAGACTCCAGCAGAAGGGAAGGGCTCTGCCAGCTCCTCACTGCTAAAGGCTTTCACCATCACAGGTAAGACTTTCCCTCTCAGAGGGGGAGACTCTTGCAGCAATAGAGCCGGATTTACACCTTCCACACCCCCTAGGCACAGCCCCTCCCCCACAGCCAGTGGTACCCGGGTGTCTTCCATCCCTCCTGCAGCCCAGCGCAGCAGCCGCACTCTGGCTCTGCCCATGCACTTGAATGGGGCAATGGCCACGCCCCTCCTTCTCCCGCCCTGGCATGGGGCAGGGGCAGCAGGGCTGCCGAGATTGGGAAGGGGCTGAAAAGCTCCTCACACCTTCAGCAGCTGCCCCTCCTGCCCCTGGCTCACAGCACCCCCAGGTGGGATGACTCGGACGTTCACCCTGCTCCAGCCCCACACTCTGGTTGGCCACCAACCCGCTGTATGTGTTACCTTTTAACTTTTAGGTGCCCCTAGGTATCTGCCTACTGTGCCTAATTGGAAATCTGGCCCTGGGCAGCAGGGAATGACTCTGGCAGGGGGCAGCGGTAGGAAAGTCTGGGCTTTTCCTCAGCAATGAGGACCCATGGAAGCCTTTCTCTGCTGCCTCCCCCCCTGCCAGAGACTTTCATTGATACGCGTAGCTACATGCCGCACTGCAGATGCTGCCTGCTTTTCAGTGTGGCGTGTAGTTACCCATGCCTACAGGCTGCCGAAACTGGTGTGCAGTGTAGACACAACCAAAGGGTGGGAAGGGAAAATGAGGCACAGAGTGTTGAGTAACTTGCCCAAGGTCATATGGCAGGTCACTAGCAGAGCCAGAACAGAATCTAGCTCTCCCAAGCCCCAGGCCAGTGCCCTAGCCTGTAGTCACTAAATCATACCATTTCTTGGTCTGCACCTTCTGAGCACTTAGACTCATATTTGGTTCCTTCAGTGACAAAAATAAGCTTTTGTGACCCCACGTACAGTACCTGAAATTTTAGCAAGAACCAACGCAGTTGAGGGACAAAATACCAAGTCAAGCTTTTGGGAAGTCATAATTAAAAACATCTCCCCTCTGTAAGACACAAAGCCGCCAAACACTGTCATTCAATGGCAAGGCCACATAACAGGCCACCTTTGAAAGCCCTAATGAATAACTCTAAAGAGCCCTTCATACGAAGAATAATCTTAAATAGCCACAAGATACTAGCCAAGAGCTTAATAAAATACACAAGCAAAAAAACAGACAAAACAAACAGAAACCGAGAGCAACTCCAACCATAATAAGATGGGCCTCGTAAAGAGGAATTAACAGCAAAGCTCTCAATAAAATGCCTATGGGTGGCCAAAGGTCTGCTCCCTCCCCAGCTTACAGAGCACATAGAAACCAAATTAAGCTGTGGTTATGTGATACATCCGGAGAGATCCCTTTAGTGCCACGTCAGAGCACACTGACTGGGAGTCAGGAAGTCTGGGCTCTGCACCAAGCCCTGCCACAGACTTGCTGTGTAGCACTGGGCTAATCCCTCAGTCTCTCTTTGCTTCAGTTTCCCCTTTGTAAAAATGCGGAGAACATGGCATTTACTTATCTCACCGTGGTGCTGCAAACTCTTAAATGCCATGCCTGCTTGTTAGACACCTACTTGGTAGAACAGGGTGGAAGGCACTAGAGAAGTGCAAACCACTGGTTTTATCTAGATTTTTCCATAACATTATTTTCTTGCTTGATGTGGCTCTTGAAAATGAATGACTTTCTAGAAAAGCTCCAATCAGGGGTTAGTGAATTACATGACTGCAAATGACAAATAATTCAGTGTTCAAATTGTGTGGGAAGCAGCAGGTGAACAAAGGCCTGATGTTTGCGTTTTCCACTTAATACTCTGTGGCCACGAGTTGTTACGCAGCAGCGGGCCATACCAGGAAAGGCCAGCCCGAGGTGCCACCAGAATCAGAACCACATCACATGGCACCCAGGGACTAGAGCAACTATGTCCTTTGTAATTCATTACTATTAGAAAGGTAACTTAACAACAGTAGTTGGTTGACACCCTACTTATTCAATAAAGCCAACACCAAACAAAGCACGTTTATGCCCTTGTGATCAGTGCAGTTTGCAAATGGTGTCTAATGGCCTAGAGTAAACCCAATTTCACAGAAAACAAATCTTGGGAGAAATTCTCAGAAATATAATGTTGATCAATGCAAAGCAAAGCACAATGGAAAACATTCTCCCAACTATACATATAAAATGATGGGATATAAATTGGCTGTTACCACTCAAGAAAGAGATCTTGGAGTTATTGTGGATAGTTCTCTGAAAACATCCAATGAATGTGCAGCGCCAGTCAAAAAACTAGCAGAATGTTGGGAATCATTAAGAAAGGGATAGAAAAGACAGAAAGTATCATATTGCCTCTATATAAACCAATTTGTGGAGGTTAAGTCCATTAATGTCTGTTGGCCAGGATGGGTAAGAAATGCTGTCCCTAGCCTCTGTTTGTCAGACGGTGGTGATGGATGTCAGGAGAGAGCACTTGATCATTACCTGTTAGGTTCACTCACTCCGGGGCACCTGGCATTGGCCACTATCAGTAGACAGGATACTGGGCTGGATGGACCTTTGGTCTGACCCAGTACAGCCTTTCTTGTGTTCTTATGTGTGTTCTTATGTTCGTGGTATGCCCACATCTTGAATACTGTGTGTAGATGTGGTTGCCCCATCTCAAAAAGATGTATTGGAATTGGAAAAGGTTCAGAAAAGGGCAAGAAAAATGATTAGGGGTATGTAATGGCTGCCATATGAGGAGAGATAAATAAGACTGGGACTTTCCAGCCTGGAAAAGAGATGACTATATAGGGGACATGATAGAGGTTTATAAAATCATGACTGGTATAGACAGCGCTAGGTTGACAGGAGAATTATGTCAGGGGAACCCAGCTGTCGCCTCTCAGGGAGAAGGCCTCCCATCAGCTTCACTAAAGCACTACAGCTGAACCACTGCTTCCTTTGAAGTGCAGACAAGCCCCCACTTGCATGACTCTTCCCCTTGTCCCCAACACTTCACCAATGCAGATTCCTTCCCAGTTCCCACATATTGACCATGCTGACCACTCCTCGGTCTGTCATCCCAATGTGCATCCAGTTCACGCAGCTTTGCTGCTTCTGTTTCCCTTATGGATGCACAAACTAGGCCTAGGATTCACCTCTATAAAAATAACATTAAAAGAAATTAAATCAATTATTAATCCAAAAAAGACAGACCCACTCCCTGGAAGATTTTAGTGAATCCAAAAAAACCTGCACCATTAAAGGCTGAAGATCAGTTATGGAAACAGAGTGTGGTCTTATATAGACAGGCAGTGTAATCCAATGGCTTGAGAATGGGGCTGTGACTCGGGAGAATTTGGTTCTATTCTTGCCTCTGCCATGTGAGTCACCTGCACCTCAGTCACCTCCACCACCCTTGGTCTGTCTTGCCTGTTTTGGATGTAAGCTCTTCAAGGAAGGGACCCTTCCCTTGAGTAAATATTATGCCTAGCATAAAGGGGCTCATCTCATTTGAGGCTTCTAAATGCTACTGTAATACAGATAAAAAGCCCACTTACACTTATATTTTGACCTTTAAACATGAAATAGAGATGGAAATAAAAGAACAAGCAAGAATGAGTAAATCAAGAGTGGGAGGCTGGGAAAATAGAAGTGAGGGGTATATATTTACTTAGAAGGACATATTGGCTCAATATCAGTTAGGAAGGCATCTCAAACACCATAAAATATTCGTTATCATCATCTGTTCTGTATCTTCTTTCATATGGGATACTTGCTTGTACTTCCAGCATCACTGCAATAGAAGGAATAAATAATATAGTTAATTATAAATAAACTAATAATAAAAATCAAACCTGATAAACATTTTCACTCAAATATACGGAAAAACTCTGGTAATGGAGGAAAGGGGAATGTGTGGCACACTTTAGATGAGTCAAGGGTTACTGAAACTATCGGGCTATTTTCTTATCCAGAGTTTTAGGAATTTGGAAGATACAAAGCAATCCTGGAACACTTTGTTCAATCAGTCCATCAGGCCTCAGAGAGAGCACTGATCATAATTCATCATTCGTGTTGTTCTAGCCAGTCCTTTAGCCACCGGCTGGATAGGCGGTCAGTGGCACCAGACACCCAATCACCATAGTGCACTACAGTCCAGAACCCCAGAGTGATTCACCAGCCTCAGCCTCCCAAGTAGCTGAGATTACAGGTGTGCACCACCATGCACAACCAAGCCTAGATACTTTAACAAAAATACTTTGATTTCACAAAGACCTTCTCATCAGCTAACCAATGTAAATTCAAGTTTGGGCCAGTTGAAAGCAGGCCAGGGTTCTGCACACAAAGATACTGTCCAGAGCATACAAACGAAGAGTTACTACTCTTCTAGAAGCCTGCCCTGATCTGCTATCTGAAATAACATAATGGTCAGGGCTCATCACTCTCCTGGACCATCAGGAGAGTCTGACATCAGGGGATGCATAGTGACTTTGGGCCTTTAATCAGAGAGTTGTTGGAATGCAGAGCTCTTCTTCTTATTTGATGATTTTTACCTCATGACATGAGTCTAGGCTCTGTGTGACATCTGTCCTACAACTAACTAACATCTGGACACATGGAAAAGAAGCCCTTGAGGAATTCCACCATGATTTCAACAATTTCTATCCAACCATCAACCTCAGCCTAGACGAATCCACACAAGTGGTCCATTTCCTAGACACAACTGTGCTACTAAATGATGGTCACATACACATCACCGGAAACCTACTGACCACTATACTTACCTACATGCCTCCAGCTTCCATCCAGGACACACCACTTGATCCATTGTCTACAGTCAAGCTCAAAGATACAACCGCATTTGCTCCAATCTCTCAGACAGAGACAAACACCTACAAGATCTCTACCAAGGATTTTTAAAACTACAATAACCACCTGCGGAAGTGAAAAAACAGATTGACAGAGCCAGAAAGAGTATCCAGAAGCCACCTACTACAGGACAGGCCCAACAAAGAAAATAACAGAACTCCACTAGCCGTTACCTTCAGCCCCCAACTAAAACCTCTGCAGCGCATCATCAAAGACGTACAGCCTATCCTGAAAGATGATCCCTCACTCTCACAGATTTTGGGAGACAGACCAGTCCTCACTTACAGACAGCCCCCCAACCTGAAACAAATATTCACCGGCAACCACACAACAAAAACACTAACCCACTAATCCTTGTAACAAAGCCCAATGCCAACTCTGTCCACATATCCATTCAACTGACACCATCATAGGACCTAATCACATTAGCCACACCATCAGAGGCTCATTCACCTGCACATCTACCAATGTGATATATGCCATCATGTGCCAGCAATGCCCCTCTGCTACGTACATTGGCCAAACCGGACAGTCTCTATGCAAAAGAATAAATGGACACAAATTTGACATCAGGAATTTTAACATTCAAAAATCAGTAGGAGAACACTTCAATCTTCCTGGCCATTCTATTAAGACTTAAAGGTGTCAATTTTAAAACAGAAAAACTTCCAAAACAGACTCCAACGAGAAGCTGAGGAACTGGAATTAATTTGCAAATTGGACACTATCAACCAAGGGTTAAACAGGGACTATGAGTGACTTTCTCATTACACTAATTGAATGCATTTCCCTGTTAAGTTCCCTTCAAAGATTCTTATCACCTGTGAGACAGAGATCCACTACAAAAGGTTTTTTCCTCCTGCTGATAATGGCCCATCCAAATTAAACAGCTTCTTAGAATTGGTATGGTAATATAAAACTTTCTTTTGCTTTCTGTGTATATAAATACACCTTACTTCTGTTCCATTCTATGAATCTGATGAAGTGGGCTATAGCCCACGAAAGCTTATGCTGAAATAAACTGGTTAGTCTCTAAGGTGCCACAAGTGTTCGTGTCTTATTCACTTATTTTAGTGTATATAGGTCTGTATCATTGACCAAGTGACTCAAGACCATGGATGTGCCAGTAAAACCAAGAATAACAAATGAATAAATGTTTCTTACAAAGACATTACAAATAGCTAACCATGCAAGTACAGAGCTCTCCATACCACAATGGAGCTTTTCATGTGGGATTCTGGTTCCAGCTCCTGATTGTCTTGCTCATGCCTCCCAGAGAGTGTATTTTCCTTCAACATGGCTTGAGACTTGTTTATATATGAGATTTGTGCTATGGCCAATAACTAAAATTAAGACACAATTATATATCATAGGGCAGTGAGAAAACGTTGGGGAAGGGGGTTAACAGTAAATTTCACAAGCAGTGATTCTCCTAGTTCTAATAAAAGACTTTTACTGGGTTTTTTCGTTTTGCCTGCTACTGTAACTAGTTATGGCTCTGAGCTGCTTCTCCAAAGTTCAGGACTGTTGTGGATCCATAGTTTTGGCTCAGGTCCATTTCTCCTACTAACACGAAAAAGGTGGAGTAGTGCAACCCAGAGATCTTTATCCACAAATAACTATGTTGCATGGTGTCCCATTAATTTCTTTTACTCCTTTTGAGAGTCGTTTGAATTCTCAGATTATGCTTTCAGTCTATCCACCTATTAACATATTTTGGTCTTTGTATAACAGATATTTTTTTAAACCTGCTGTAATATACTGACCGGGTGTATGCGCATGCACATACAAACACTGAGTATCCCGGAAGCAGAACTCCTCAACTATGTGTCATCTGCCCTTTACTGACAGTAGATTCTCCTTCAGATCCAGTGGATTCTTTGGAGCTAGATAATCTGAGTTCTAGCCACTGCCATTGTGAAGTTGTAAGTAAGCATGCTGTGCTGCATAGTTACAACTATGAAGTGCTCAAGTGTCCATTCATTTGTTACAATATGATTAGTGCAAGCAGACACATAGAACTGGAAACGATTCAAATGAATGAATGAACCTGTTCAGATAATGCAAAAGCCACTCATCTCTGTCCATAACAAGCAGAGTCCAAATGGAACATATTTATGTGTTAAACAATAAAGGTTTTTTATATGACATTTAATTTTCACATTGTTTGACACTTCCTGAGTTGGGCTTAGTAGTGCTTTTCTTTGAGTATTTCTTTCCCTTTTAAAGCAACAAAGAGTCCTGTGGCACCTTATAGACTAACAGAAGTACTAGAGCATAAGCTTTCGTGAGTGAATATTCACTTTGTCAGTATTCCCTTTTGGAAGCGATAACTCTTTTACCAACATACACACGGAGCAATTAAGTGATTCACCCAAGGGTCATGCAGTGAATCAGTGGCATAGCCAGAAACAGCATTTATAAGTCCTTGTTCTAAGTCCTTTCCTCTACACACCAGGCTCTCCTCCTTGTACGGTCACTGCCTGGCAAAGCACACTCTCTCACACATGCCCACACAGAAGAGGGAGAGAGCATGAAAAAGGAAGGAGAAAAATATCTGGAAAAAAGATTACAGAAAGGAAGACACTGTGTATCACTTATATAAAGTTATTTGTTAAAGACAGACTACAGCAATTGTCCCAAGCCAATGACATGGAGACAAATTCATCTCCAATGGAGTCAATAAATTGAGTTCCTTGAGGGATGGTCTTGGCCCACTAAATCCAATCCATTTTTGTCTGGTTTTAACAGAATCTTGCTTAGTATGGTCTATTTCTGTCCTATTTTGAGCATTACAACATTTCTGAAGGGACACTAGGGGAGAGGGAAGAGAGCTAGTAAGTGTTGACATGAAACGGAGAAGTCATAGTGGTTTATTTTTTTTATACAGACTAATCCCCCCTGAGTTATGTAAACTTCCTTGACTAACACAAACACTCTGAAAGGCAAAGGTTTTCTATCCTCACTGAACTACTAATGTTAACACTTCTCTTTGCCCATACTGCCTGCTAACACTGTTACATGCTGCTGTCTTACCATTAGTACAGGATCTCGTTCTCCATGATGGAGAAATGAATTTAAGGAAAGGTGACTAGGGAAGAGACACACAGAAGGGCCGCACTTTTACAAGGTGAGTAATTGGGCTAAATTGTACCTTGCCCTGAAAAATGTAGGATGGTCGCCTAGGACTGTGACAGAATACATTCCTGTATTCGCATCCAACATACTATTATAATACTCTATGTACAAGGTATGCCTTATAAGGAAGATATCATTTGAAAACTCATAATTAGCTGGTCAATATTGTCCTGATAAAATATATATAGCAACATTGTATGTGAAGTTATAAGATTTCCCTGCATTATGTTATTAATTCGCCCCAAACCTCACAGCCTTGCCCGAGCAGAAGTTGGCAAACAGATCTGTCCTAAACAAAGAAAGGATAATTGTGGCCTTATTGGTGGAGGAACTGAGTGGGGGTTCACCCACCCGCATGTACAGTCCTATTGATTTGCACCGATATGGTGTATTGTTCAAAAATGAAAGCTAAGCTTTCAACCATATTGTTTGTGAAATGTGCATTTTCTTCTATTTAGTATACCTTAAAGCATGCTAGCTTTAGTGATTTGAGAAAATCTCTCTCTTGAGCTGTAGATGCAGATGGAAAGCAAATGATATACGGTTGTTTTCATGTTCTCTGCCATGTACATTATCAGTGGACACGTATGTAATTAGTTTTTTCATGTTATGGAGAGGTGTTCCAATGCATTTAATGGGCTTATCTGAACCCTCAATATTAATGCATTGAAATGTCATATGTGTCCAAGTTAAGGCCTCTATAGAATAATCACAGAATGCTTGGAGTTTCTGCTGTTGAAATATGAATTATTTGAAATATGAACATATACTGATTTTACCAGAGAACTGATTCTTACACAGTTTTGCTGCATCTATTCACACACAAGAGATCACAAAATGGGCTTTCACTGCTAGTAGCAATGGTCCCTGGAATGCATCATCCTTAACTCTGGCATCTAATGGCAACTTCTGGGGAAGAGACCGGCCAACTGGTCAGAAAATGAGAACATTTTTTAAAAAATATTTTTATGAAAAATGTTTTCCTTTTTCCCTGTCACAATATTTCATTTTTTTTATCATCTTGCCTCAGAAGTGCCCCCCCCCACACACACCTCTACTCTCTTTTCCCAGGAAATGAATTAATGAGAGAGTAGGACCCCACATGCCTCCCTCCATATGTATTTAGGAAAAAATCATTTTGGGATAATCAAAATATTCCATTTCAATAAAATCCAAATGTTTCATTCAGATTTTGCCCTTTTTATTTTGTAATGTATAATAGAATAATTATATAAGATTCCAGGATTGTCACTGTCTGTCACTCTGAAGCCCAAAAAGTCTCTTGAGTCAGTGTAAAGCAGTGGTGGGCAATCTGTGGCCTGTCAGGGTAATCTGCTGGTGGGCCGTGAAGCAGTTTGTTTACACTGACAGTCCTCAGGTACAGCTGCCCCTACCTCCCATTGGCCGCTGTTCTCCAGTCCCGGCCAATGGAAGCTGCAGGGAGCAACGTGGGACCCAGGGACATGCTGGCCACCACTTCCTGCAGCTCCCATTGGCCAGGAATGGTGAACTGCAGCCACAGGGAGCAGTGGGCGGCCCTGCAAATGTACAGAAACTGTCTGGTGGCCTGCCGGCGGATTTCCCACCACTGGTATAATGCAATTGAAACAGCTACAAGCATGGTTGAGCGTTCTTTATGTTTAGAATAACACCAGATTCAATCACCTCTGCGTTTTAAGGTCTGTTACTGTCCAGTTTTTAAGGTAATTCATTTTGACTTTATGAATTATACCCGGTTGGTATGCAGCTACAGTCAAACATGTATCTATACTAAGGGAAGTCTCTTTTTTGTCAAGGTCCAAATTTCTTGGTGAAAGTCAGTCAATCAGCATTGCTGTCAGAGCTGGACGGCCAGAGAGTGGTGGCTGCTGGCTAGGTGCCTAGTGGTTGTGGTGGGGGTTTGTAAACTACTATTGACATATATGGGGGGGGGGGGAGACCAAATAAATTTAAGTTACCAAAAAATAATTTATAAAATGATTTGCACCATGCCAAGAGTCCTAGATCATTGTGATATCAGAGGTGACTCAAACAATGTCTACCACTATTCTACAGCTAATTTGCATGCAATAAGTTTATTGGTTATATGAGGTAGACTGCCCAGATGGTGGATTACTTGGCACAGTGCTAGTATAAAATACAAATCAGAATGTTTGACCATGTCAAAATGTTTGTTTCAATTTTTCTAATGAATTGACATGTTTCCAAGGAATGTTTTGATTTTGATTAAATGCTATTTTCCAAGGGGCAAGTGTTCTGCTGGAAAAATTTAGACCCCCCCCCCCCCTCCGCCCCCGCTGGTGTTTTATACTTATACACAGCAGCACTGGAAGGAACTCCAAAACTTCACAAATTGTATACACATGGCACAGCTGAAGTAGTTGTCTCTGGGACAAGGCTGGGTATTAGGTAAGGCATGCTGTAGCAGGTTGGCAAGAAATTTTTTTGGCCAAAGGCACTGGGGCAAATGCCTACCCTTATGAAAAAATGTCAACTGTCAACTAACAATGTAATTTCCAAACAGCAGCAACCTTTGGTCAACACCTGCTAGAGTTGTACGCAATCCAGTGATTTAGGGCTGGTTTATGCTCAGGATTTCAGTTATCAATGACCAGCCACCAGTGCCACCACTATCTCTGCAAAAGTGCAACTCTCGAGTGTAGACAGGCAAAGCCACTATAGACTACAATTTGCCTGGGTGGGTCATCTCTGCTTGCAATCAGTGTCAACTGCACTAATGAAAATCACAGTTAATGGAAGCGTTGCCCATCTACAATAGGGGTTTGCATTGGTGGCTGGGCAACAAAGGTTGAAACTAGATAAAATCCACAGCACAGAAAAGAGCTTAGATGTGAAATTTGCTAGTTCACCCAAACCCCTTGTTATTAATTTTACAAATGACAAATAAGCCAAATGTGATTACATTTGGCTTATTTCACCCATCCATTGAGCAGTTATCAATTCTAGAGGCACTTCAACAAATACTGAAGGCTTCCAAATTAGCGTTCTCTAATTTTTATTTCTATAACCTTATCTATCTTGCCTACATAGTAACCTACAATCTCTCTCGTTCATCACACTCATTCACACACGCACACACACACACACACTGCTACCAGTCTTCTGCTGTTTGTGATTTCAGACAGTTTTATGTATTGGAACAGGTTCATTATGTTTTGGATAAACTATTCCAGCATATATAGATTAGGGCTAGCCAAGCCTAGCAAACTGAGCTAGGTGAAAATTTCTGGATGTAACTTTTTTTGTTTGACCAACTGTGATTTTGTTTGTTTGCTGTTGTTTTTGTTTCAGTCACCATAAAGGAAGTTGGAGATTTGATGCTTAGCTGTTTGAGTGTTTTCTCCTACAGTGATAATATACAAATGGTTAAAGATATTCTACTCTAACTTTCTGAATTTCATCTAAATCTTGGGCTGAGACTAAGTATAGAAAATTTCAGCTCCAAGGGAGAATTTACCCAGAAAGTTGAGAGTCAGAACAAGAGTTATATAAAAGGTTGGCAGTTGTATGTTTATAAAATCCAATGCATACAAAATTCAAGGAGATTAAGTTTAGCAATCTGTTTGTTAGCTGAGGGAACCAAAAGACACGTTAATCAAATTTCAAATCAGTGTAATATTTAAAATGACCTGTAAATAAAACCAGTTTCACTAATTTTCTTCAAACTGTGCAGAAAATTTTTTCTTGACTTTCAGAATAAAATTAAGCAAGCTTCAAGTCAATCCTGAAATTACAGGTTTTACACTGACCATTGTTCCACAATCTACAATGTCAAGCATCCCTTATCAGTTGCTAAAATGCTCTATTTTATCAGAATGGGAAGATAATATTTATGAAAAGCCCTTTAGCTGATAGACTGAGAAATGCTGCTGTTCAATTTGGAACTAATCATTTCATGTTTATTCACTGCTATTTTTCAGAACCACTCACAAGTCCATAATTATTATTCCATTTCCTTCTGCACATTTTTCTTTTTCTTTTGTACTTTCAATAAATACAAGGCTTTACCACAAGACAATTAGACAAGAACAAAAAACCAAACAAAACATACATCGTGGTACAAGATTAAACCATAGTAACATATAATTTCTTTTCCAGACTGCAGAAATTATGTACAGAAACACAAAAGACAAATAATGTATGTATATTGTGTAGATGACAGAAATATAACCTATTTATAAAGATCAATGGTTGTTTTCAATGGTATATTACCATTGCTGGAAAATCAATCTACAATATTTTTAGTACAGGTTAGGAACTGTGAGCAATGATTGAATTATTTGCCAAGAACATGGTTAGACAGAGAGACTTGGAAAACTGGAAACTGTGATTTCTTTCCAAAGGAAAAGTATATTATAGTCATAGCTGGCATCACTACATAGACGACGTTGGGCTTTTAATACATTTTATGAGAAACAACACATGTTTTAATATAGAGCAGCCTATTATTATCAGGTTAACAGGAGTTATTCTTTAATAGAGATTATCCAGGTCTCTCTGAAAGTTTAAGACACTGAGTTGCTTCTGAAATCCTGAGATTAATCTAAAAATATTTATACTACAACCTGTAAAACAGAATGCATACAAATGTCGAGGATACCTGCCTAATAATATTAATAAACGCCTCTGAACTGAGTGAAACTTTTTAGGGAATAGCCCAAATGGTCAGCTCAAAACTATTCTTAAATCTGACTCAAAGTCACTGAAAAGTTTCCATCAAAACCGTTGTGGTTTTTTTTGTTTGTTTGTTTTTTTAAATTTAGGGTGGGGGATGACACTTAGGTGTCATTCCTAAACCAGCCACTGGAGGAAGCAGTGGAGCCCCCTTAATTATGTACAGCACAGAGCTGAATTTCAGTTTCTCACTGTTCAAATCCCTGGTGTACATCAGGTAGAGGGGGAGGCCAGGGAATTGAACTCAGATGTCTCACAGAGTACCCTAACCACTGGGCTATGGGATATCCTACCTGAAGTCTCAATCTCTTCTGTTGAAACTGTTCTACTTTATATAAAATACTTGAATAGTCATTAGGCCTTGAAAGAGAAAGCAAAAAAATAACAACTCTCTAGACTGGTGGTTAAAGCATTTCACTGGCACAGAGGTGACTCTAGTTCACATACGTGCTTCAATGACTATTTAATTATTTATCTGCAGCGTAACCTGAATGTTACATTGATGGGCTTACTAGATATGGACAAATTACATAACAAGGACAAACCCAAGTCTTGCCATTTTGGGGGCCCAATGTAAGACCAATTTTCTTGTTCCCTCAATTCTGTGGTTTCTGTATGGCCTGGTAATGTTTCTCTGAAAAACAAATAACAAGCAGAAGGTCAAGTTTTAAGGGTGCAGTAAAACAAAGAGTGGAGGGAAAGAAAAGATTGTAGTCCTTTCAAAAAGAAATATTGCTTTTCATATTGGTGCCTGTATATGCATAGATAATACCAAGGGAGGTATAACTCAAATGCCTAATTCACAGCTAGAAGAAAAGAGTTTTCTCTTAAAGATCCCCTGTTGTAACCCCTTCCACTAAGTGCTATAAAAGCTATTACTCAAGTTCTTTTGATCTTCCAAGAACATCTCTAGGAAAATTGAGGAAAACAAGACTTGATATTTTAAAAGATGAAAAGCAAGCAGAAAAATAGATGTTTTGAGATAAAAGCGGTTAGTTAGGTTTGAGCCAGGGGTTGTAATTGAGAGTAATTGGATGAAAATAAGCAAAGGAAAATTTTGGGTGCACACCAAGAAAATTAATTCCTGACAATGAAATCTTTTAAGGTGTGGAATGAGATTGCCAATGGGAGTGGTGAAAAGCCCATCACTTGTTTCCTTTAAAATTAAGCAAGAAAATACTGTAGGGAATGTTAGCTGAAGAAGGGACAAGATGACCTAATTCGTATTTTCCATCAATATTTTCTGGTACTATGGAATAGACTGAAACTGTATGATGCCAAACCCACTTCTCTTTCCTATGTTTTGTTGTGGTCTTCCAGAATAATAGCTTATATTCTAAATGTACAAGCATACTTATGCAAAAAAACATAAGTATGGTCTAAAACTGCTATAAGTATGAAACATATCATATCTTTTCTTTGCATCATTTGTTTTCTCAACCATTGTTGAGTGAACAAAATACTTTCCTTCAAGCAGACTCAGAGTATCTTTCATCTTTCACTGAAAAGGTCTATTGCTATAGCAGTGGTGGTAGCCAAAGGTGGCACTGTTACTGATGGTAGCAACAGTGGCATCTCTATGGTTAAATTTTCAAACAGATGATGTTAGGTGCCTAAATCCATATTTAGCAAGGCACTTAACTACATCCTTAAATGTAAACACATGCTTGAGTCCCATTTAAGTCAGTAGCACTTAAATACCGTCCTAAAGTTAAACATATGCTTAAATTAGGGCTGTTGATAAATCGCAGGTAACTCAGGCGATTAACTAAAAAAAAATTAAATCACAATTTAAAAAATTAATCATGATTAACAGTACAATTTAAAGTGCAATTAAACAATAGAATACCAGTTGCAATTGTATTAAATATTTTGGATGTTTTTCTACATTCAAAATATTTAATAAATTGCAATTGGTATTCTGTTGTTTAACAGTGTCAAATATATTGATTTCAATTATAACGCTGAATACAAAATTTACATTGCTCATTTTATAGTATTTTTATTACAATTATTTGCACTGTAAAAATGATAAAAAATATTTTTCAGTTCACCTCATACAAGTACTGTAGTGTAATCTCTTTATCATAAAAATGCAACTTACAAATGTAAATTTTTGTTACCTGACTGCACTCAAAAAGAAAACAATGTAAAACTTTAGAGCCTATAAGTCCACTCAGTTCTACTTCTTGTTCAGCCAATCTGTAAGAGAAACAAGTTTATTTACAGGGGTAGGTCTTCACTACCCACCGCATCGGCGGGTAGCGATCGCTCTTTTAGCAAACGATTTCTTGTGTCTCATTAAGACGTGAGAAATTGATCACCCGCAGCGCCCCTGTCAACTCCTATAACTCCAGCTTGTCACAAGGCGCAAGCTGGAGTCGACAGGGGAGCGCGCCAGCCACTGCCGCCGCCGTAAGGACGGCAGGTAAGTCGGCTGAAGATACGCTGACTTTAGCTACGTTATTAACGTAGCTGAAGTTGCGTATCTTTAGTCAATCCCCCCCCCAGTGAAGACTAGCCCCAGGAGATAATGCTGCCTGCTTCTTATTTACAATGTCACCTGAAAGGGAGAACATTCACATGGGACTTTTGTAGCTGGCATTGCAAGGCATTTACATGCCAGGTCCCTTAAACATTCATGCTTTTTGAATGCCTATTCCAATGGACATGCTTCCATGCTGATGATGCTTGTTTAAAAAAAAAGGAGTGTTAATTATATTTGTGACTGAAATCCTTGGGGGAGAATTGTATGTCTCCTGCTCGGTGTTTTACCCGCATTCTGCCATATATTTCATAGTATAGCAGTCTCAGATGATGACCTAGCAGGCTGTTTGTTTTAAGAACACTTTCACTGCAGATCTGACAAATCACAAAGAAGGTACCACTGTGAGATTTCTAAAGATTACAGCAGCACTGGATCCAAGCTTTAAGAATCTGAAGTGCCTTCCGAAATCTGATCGGGACAGGGTGTGGAGCATGCTTTCAGAAGTCTTAAAAGAGCAACACTCTGATGTGGAAACTAGAGAACCCAAACCACCAAAAAGTAAAATCAGCCTTCTGCTGGTGGCATCTGATTCATGATCAACTTTCATGATAAAGAGATTGCACTACAGTACTTGTATTAATTGAAAAATACTATTTCTTTTATTTTTACAGTACAAATATTTATTATAAATAAAGTGAGCACTGTACACTTTCTGTTCTGTGTTGTAAGAGAAATCAATATATTTGAAAATGTGGGAAACATCCAAAAATATGTATATAAATAGCATTTGTGATGGGTGGGGTCACAGAAACCCCCTTTGGGACTGCCACCTGATGTGCCTAGACTACCTCGGAGCCTGTTTTCCCTGCCGGCTTGGGATTTCATTCAGTCCCTTGCCTGGTTTGAGCCAGAAACGCTTGCCTGCTGCAAACACAGATCCAAGTCTGAACCACATCCCACACAAGCTGCAGGCTTAACTGAAAACAGTTTAAGAAGTGCTCTGGTTTCCAGCACTCAGATACCTAGTCCCAAGGGGGTCCAAACCCCAAATAAATCTGTTTTGCCTTCTATAAAGCTTATACAGGGTAAATTCATAAATTGTTCACCCTCTCTAACACTGATAGAGAGAGATGCACAGCTGTTTTCCCTTCTCCCCCAGATATTAATACTCTCGGTAATTTATAAGTAAAACATGATTTTATTAAATACAAAAAGCAGGATTTAAGTGGTTCCAAGTAATAACAGACAGATCACAGTGATTACCAAGAAAAATAAAATAAAATATGCAAGTCTAATTCTAATACAATAAGAAAACTGAATACAGTTAAAATCTCACGGTCAGAGATGTTTCAATAAGCTTCTATCACAGACTCGGCACTTTCCTAGTCTGGGCACAAGTCTTTCTCCTGGTACAGCCCTTGTTCCAGTTCAGATGGTAGCTAGAGGATTGCTCATGATTTAAGCCCCCTTTGTTTTGTTCTATTCCCTTATATATCTTTTGCACAAGGCAGGAATCCTTTGTCCCTCTCTGGGTTCCCACCCTTCCTTCTAAATGGAAAAGCAGCAGGTTAAAGAGCCATCTACAGTCAATTGTCCTGGTTAATGGAAGCCATAAAGATTCCAAACCACCATTAATGGTCCACACTTTGCATAATTACAATAGGACCTCAGAGTTATATTTCATATATCTAGTTTCAGATAAAAAATGATACATTTATACAAATATGTTATACAAACATAACTGGAATATGTTTTATGCTATATATGCCATGTAACATATCTGTGCAGAAGAACATAACCTGTGCACAAATATGTAACAAGGCATATATAGCATAAAACATATTCCAGTTATGGGATATTTACATTCATGAGCATATTTCTATAAAGCATTATGAGGTGCATCACAGTATTCTATTATTTTTAACAGCGTGATTAATCTCGTGATTAATTGGGATTAATTTTTTTAATTGCTTGGCAGCCCTTGCTTAAATGCTTTGCTGAGGAGGGAGTGGACTGCTGAACTGGGGCCTAGATTTTCAGAGTTGCTAAGCAACAAACAAATCTCATTCAAGTGAGTGAGAGCTGCATGTGTTCAGCACCCAAGTTTTAAAGTTATGACCTAAGTGTAGACAATAGTGCTGGGTTTTTCACCATTGTGTTGTCTAGAGCTCCTCGGAGCACAGTTAGGTGATACAATGGTAAGAAAAGTAGACACAGCCTTAGGAAAGAATTTACCCTGAAATATTTGGGGATGGAGTACCTGCAAGAGGGATGTTAATTTTTAATATTATTTTGTCTGCTTTATTTGCTGTTTGGTTTTTAGTAGAATGGGAAATATAGACTACTATATGACACTTTTCTTTATAACTAGAATAATGGAAAGGTGGCCGGAGCATAAAACGGGCCCATTCATAAATCCAAATACATAAAATAAATACAGAAATTAAAAGCCTCAATTCTTTTCTGGGAATAAATTTGCAATTTTTTCTCTTTTTTTTTATGAGATTTGAATCTATTTGCAAATGTTTTCAGTGTGAAATTCACCTCAGGGTCTGGCAAGACCTATCTGAATCCCTCCTGCACATCACCTAGGGAACAAACAAGGCTTCACCATCCCTGGACTGCTCTTTGCAAGACCTAGGCGACTTTGAATTGACATTCAAGCTGATTATGAGAGCGTAAGTGGTACCTAGCTCTCGTACTTACCTCTGCAGAGCAAATAAACATGTGCATTACCGTAGCACCTCAAGATCAAAGGTGCTGTCCAATCACATAATACAGCCACTGAGTAGCTCACAAAATATTCAATCAGAATTGCACATAATGACAGAGTCCTAAGGTGCTTTCAAAAGTTAAAGGGCAGGGGGAGCAGCCCAGCCACCTCCGTGAAAAGAAAACTGCACCGAGTGAGGTGGAAAGGTGCAGAAATGGTGAAAGATGGCTAGACAACCTCCAGACCACAAGATGACAAAATGGGAAAGGAAACCTATAGCAAGGAGGAGAAAATCAGATCGGGTGATCTCCAAACCTTCACAAAAACTGCCAAACATGTGGCTCTTTTTCTGGGCTGATTGAACCTCTCCTTAATTAATAGTATATGGGTAGATTTAAAACTGGATTAAAATTCCAGTTCTGCTGCTCTTGTGCACTCTAATATATCTCCCACTGACGTCAGTCAATTTAGGTTGGGTTTTCTCTATGCATTGAGGCTATACACAGGACTTGGGGTAACAGCTACAGGAATGTTTAATAATTATTTTGACCACAGGAGGGCTCCCATGTTTCATGAATGCACCTGGAAATAGTGAGAATAATTTATGGCAAAGGAAGGACTAGGGTGATAGAGTTGAAACAAAGTGCATCCTTTAGTTCAGGCTGAAGTCTCAATGCCACCAAGAAGTTACATAAATTGGAAATGTTATATATAAACAGTTTTTCTTCTTGGACAAAACACCAAGAAGGAAAAGAACAAATGTTTCCCTGCAACTTTTGTTTTTATAGTAGTATCTCCATAAAAGGGACACCCACTGAAATGTGTGATGTTAACTTATATGTTCTCCAGGGGGACCACCACAACTTCTTGACACATGCCCTCAACAGAGGACATAAGAGCTGCATAGGCTTTTTATTAGTTCATTCCCCAGGCATGAATTTTAAAGGTCCAACTCAGTTCCCATTGAAGTCAATGGAAAGACTTCCTTCAGCCTCAATGAAAGTTTCAGTAGGCCCAAGTTTCAGTATTTGAGTGGAAGGCCAGCTTCCCCTATGAATTCCAGTACTGTATAGACAGAAGAGTTCATGCTCTTTTTCTTACTTGGCTTCAAGTCACATAGGAGGCAATACTCAACTTATTCTATTGAGGAGTTATGTTAAATCTGTATTTACCCAAGAGTTTGTATTAACCTGGTCTAACAGGTCAAGGCCTGCACTGAGAATTTCCAGTTCATACTATAGATCATTGACCTAATAGACCTGATGACTTTAAGTGGTTTCAGGCAGACACCACCTACACGGAGTAGATTTAAATGTTACAAAGTCTTATGAAAATTTTCATTTACAAAAACTGGTCCTGTGTTCATAGGGTGGAAATCAAACTTGGTGTCTTTTTTTTGTAATGTCTTTTAATAAATTATAATTTACAAAAAGTAGTTTGTTGGAAGGCACCAAAACCAGATTAGAGTTCATGAGTATTACCACTATTACATGGGAGTAACCCCTGGTAACCCAGTGGAGTTATTCTGGATGCATCACTTCAAAGAGCATCAGGATCAGGCCCCTGGACGGTGAACCCTGTTAACCCTTTAGCTCTTGATGGTTATCTGTATTTTTATTTTTAATCCATGTCTAGCTAAATGTCCAACCATATTCTTAAAAATATAAACAGAGAGAGATCCCTGGGGTGAAAAATGGTCATTAGGATGTTTCCTAAAAAGTCATGGGCCTCTCTGACTAGCTGCCCAAGTGCCTCTCTCATATTTCTGCTGCTGCCACAAATCCCATCTCCTGAGTCCCACTAGCTGCCATCGCACGATGAACTAGAGTCCAATCAACTTCATCCCCTTGCATACAGCTATTAACCCCCCCACACACACTGCGGTATATATGGGCGTGGGGCTAGCAACTCCACCCTGTAAGGGAACCAATTGCTACTGAAACACCACCAGTTGGTGGCCCATACCCCGGCTGGGGGGTGACGGGCAAAGAGAGAGAGAGAGACTGCGGTATATAGATATATATGGTTCTATCCCTTCCTCACTCCAGAAACAGGCCTGATTTGCCTCTTACCTCATTACTGCCACACAAAATAGCCAAGAGGCCAGGCTACCACATTGAAACATGCAGTAGCATGAAAGCAGCATGCATTGCATTGTCATTTGTTGTTGCCACAGTGAAAAGCTCCAGTACCTGGTGCAGTCTTTACAACACAGCAATAAAGCCCATTATATGGACAAAAGAAGGGACAGAGGTACGGCTGCTTGCAGAACCTTATCTCAGTCTCTCGCATTTTACACTTTTCTTTACAGCTACACATTTCTCATCACTTTTACATATTTAAAACTTTAGGTCTTCTCAGGAAAAATTATTTAGTGGCCTCAAAGTGTGGCCACCAATTCTTGATGGTGGCAGCTCACACACTGTTTCCTAAAACACTTAATGAGCTTTAGGAAAAACAAATAAACATTTACATAGACACGTCCAAATCATCGTAATTGATTGTTAGCTAGCAAGTCCGTTGTGAAGAGTGGTGATATCAAACATACCAGTATCACTTTTCACAACAGACTTACCCAGCTCTGGCAAGCCTGGGGACATATGAAGCCCTGGATGGGAGGTCAGGGGAGGCAGTGGGCACCAGGGGCAATGGGGGTGGGTGGTTGGGGGAGGTAGCAAGGAGCTAGAACCTGAAGCCCTGTGGCCAGGGCCTGGGGATGGAGCTTGAAGCTGCTTGAGTGGACTCTGAGGCTGGAGCCCGAAGCCCCATAGCCAGAGCCTGCAGTCATGCCAGGGCTGAAGCCGAAAGCCTGAGCCCCACTATCCCTGGGAAGATGGAGAACTCACTGGCTCCCTGGTCCTCCTGCATTCCCAGATGTCCCAGCAGGGGGCAGGGCAACCAGGCATAGCAGGAAGCAGGGGCACTGCTTTGCTCCCCCCCACCCCCCTCTTCACAGCCCGGGAAGCTGTGGCCACAAAAAGAGCCCCTGGTGGCTGCATGCGGCCATAGTGTCTGCATTTGAGAAACGCTGCGAGTAGGCCCATTGTTAACCGTAATTTCACTTTTCAAATGTGGGTAGTTTCTAGACAAACTGTGTTTTCCACTGGAAAAAAAGTAAAGTTTATTTTAAATCTGATTTTCTCTTTCTCCCCTCAGCGGGCATGATCCTGGCTGCATAGCCCTGTCCTAGGGACCAGATCCATCTGGTAGAAAGTGGGGCCTAGCTGTCTGTAAGGGGAGGGCTCAGAAGGCGGAAGGGGCTGGACCTGGGGCTAGTCTTCCCAAACAGAGGGGTTCACACACTGCCCATGTCTCTCCTCTCCCTTTCATTCCAATTTTCTCCCCTCCCCCATCCCGTCAATCAATCAGTCAGAGCTAGATTCTCGCTCTTCTTGTGCAGCAAACAAAACCGTTCATTACATTTTACAGCTGGCCCAAAAACATAAGAACGGCCATACTGGATCAGACCAAAGGTTCATCTAGCCCCATATCCTGTCCTGTTATCTTATAGTGGGCAATGCCAGGTACCCCAGAAAGAACGAACAGGTAATCATCAAGTAGAATAGTAGATCCATCCCTTACTGTCCATTCCCAGCTTCTGACACACTGTTCCAAGGTAAATTCTCATGAAGAACATTCCCCATTTTGGTCAAGGCTTCTTTGTGACAAAGTTTCCAACATTCTCTAGCTAGTTCCATTTAATTAATTACAGCTTGCAAATCGACTATTAATATTGGTCTGATTTCTTTGCCTGCTAAATTCCCTATGGTGAAACGTGAATGACAAATCCCAATGACCTTCATCTGCCTTTTGACCAGCAGATTCAGAAAACAACAATAATGATGTTATACTTCAAAATAACTAGGGCTGTCAATTAATCACAGTTAATGCCTGGGATTAACTGAGAAGAAAATTAAAGCATTAAAATGACCACATTAATCACATACCTCTGGGCAGGGAGGGAGGCATCGGTATATGGGGGTGGGGCTGAAACCCTGAAAGGGGAGAGCGGCTGAAGTCTGCAGCCTGGTGCCCTGAGCCCCAACTGGGACTGAAGCCTGGAGCCCCCAACCCCAAGCCTATATCTGAAAATATAGGAAACCGCCACCATTTTAAAATAAATGGTATTCTACTATTGTTTAATACTGCAGTTAAAACTGCAATTAATTTTGTTAATCTCAATTAATCATGATTAATTTTTTTAATTGCGTGACTGTCCTAAAAATAACTCATGCATGCATTAGTAGTGAACACTACATTATGCAAGAGGAACATTTAAAGTGACTGTTCTTTGTGCACTGAGATCCAGTAAAATATTTAAACAGTTTACATCTCATTGGTTAAAACTTTTGACTTGTAAATGCAAAGAAACAAGTGGTTTTGTTTACTGCCGTTTACTGCACCAATGCTGCTTTTAATGTCAACATACATTTTTTGTAAATGTTAGCTTGTACTCTGTGGTGATGGGCTGTTTGCAGTAACCTTGGGAATACTGTTCTTATCTTGTATTTACACAACAAGTGCAAAGAAGAAACTAGATTAGGTTTTTTCCACAGTGTTTAAAATACCTCTTCTCCTGTCTTGAATGAGGGCTGAACTTTAAACACACCAAGCACATATGGCCCCACTTTGAAGCTGCCCAGTTAATAGATTATCATCCATTTGCTGGAAGCTTTATTCTCACAATGTAGACTTTTCTTATCAGCACATATTCCATACATCAGAATGGGTGCATGAGCTGTATGGCATTCCATCCCGGGACAGACCAAAGTAAAATCCATGGATCTTGGCTGGGATGGAGGCTAGTGATCCACAAAGTTTGCATCTAACGATACCCAGCCGACCTCACCACTACAAAATACTGGCATCCAAGCTGGAGCCTGGAGAAAGCATTGGCAGGGAGCAAGGACTGCCACTAACACTTTGATTTGTTGTTTGGTTGGATTGGATACATGCCCCACTGAGGCTTAATCCAGCACTAATTTACTGTACTCAATGTACTAGACTTTTGCCTCTGGAATCCTGCATTTAAATTTGATTTAAGTCACATGAGGAATATATTTTCCACTCTCAACTTTCCTCTTTATAGAATTACTACTACCGGTACATGCTTTTCTCACCCTTGGCAACTCTGCCCTGGAGAGGTTGAGGATTGCGATGATCTGGGCATGAAAACAGGAGAGTGGTATTCTAGCCTCCTGCATAGAACTAGTCATAACTCACTGCTGATATGTTGAATGCACTGTCTTGAACAAATGACAATCTTTGTGCCTCTGTTTCCCCATCCATAAAACAGAGATAATTGCTACCTTGCAGGAATGGGGTGAAAGTTAATTAATTCATGACCGTAAAGGCAGCACAAGATCCCTAGATGAAATACGTTGCTCTAAGTGAAAACATTAGCAGACTTGTAGATCAGAGGTACTTCAGCAGATCTGCAGTACCTGCCAAAACTTCTTCTAGGAGCATTAATATTCTCTAGTCGTCACCCAAAATTTAGAAAAAATGTGCAGCAGCTCAACTATCTAGGAATGGGTACAATGGACAGGGCCTATGCAAAGTTCTTCAAGAAAAAAGGGGGGGAGGGGGTCCCATTCATTCTTGGAGTTGTGAGCAATATATCCAGGACAAAAGAAGTGACAAAGAGTCCTGTGGCACCTTAAAGAATAACTAAAGTATTGAAGCATAAGCTTTCGTGGGCTAATTTCCACTGCTTGCATCAGACGAAGTGGGTGTGTCCAGGGGCAGGTATAAATAAGTAGGCAAGAACCAGGTTGGAGATAACAAGGTTAGTCCAATTAGGCTGAACCAGCTTATCTTTAATCAGGGAGGGTGAGGCATGCCTGTAGCAACTGAACTGGAGGTGTGAACTCCAAGAGAGGAGAAGCTGCCCCTGTAATTAGAGAACACTTCAATCTCCCTGAACACACAATTAAAGATTTAAACGGTCAGTATGTTTCAGCAAAAAAACTTCAAGACCAGACTGAAAAGAGAAATTGCAGAACTGCAATTCATTTGCAAATTTGATGCCATCAATCTGGGATTGAACAAAGATTTTGAATGGCTCGCTAATTACAGGGGCAGCTTCTCCTCTCTCATAGTTCACACCTCCAGTTCAGTTGCTAGAGGAATGCCTCACCCTCCCTGATTAAAGATAACAAGCTGGTTCAGCCTGATTGGACTAACTTTATCTCCAACCTGGTTCTTGCCTACTTATTTATACCTGCCCCTGGACACTTCCACTGCTTGCATCCGACAAAGTGGGTATTAGCCCACGAAAGCTTATGCTTCAATACTTTAGTTAGTCTTTAAGGTGCCACAGGACTCTGTCACTTCTGCTATTCAGACTAACATGGTTACCTCTGATTCAGACAAAAGAAGTATCCTCCAACAGAGAATGGTCCATCTGAGCACTGAGAAGATGGCAGTGCTTTCTTAAAAAGGTGAACTCAAAGGTAATTTAAAATTTTACAGTTCAAAGTGACGTAATTCAGGTGCATGTGAACGCTACAAATCTAGCTGTTCTGAAACAAGATCACTCACATGTCAGGTTTTCCTCTCTTTTCCTTACAATACAGCTCCTGCCAACTTCTGAATTCAAGATTCTGTGCTTATCCTGAAACAGTTGATGGCTGCAAGATATATGTGCTTTTTGAAGGATTTTACATGTCAAGAGCTGCATTCCCATCTAAAGATGGGCTGACCCATTCTTTTGTAAATAAATCATTGAGAGACTGGGGACTATAGAGGGCTTGTTCTGTAATTGCCCGCAGCCATACAAGATTTATCTTGAATACATTTATGCATGTAACTTCACTCTTGGGAGTAGAAGTAGACCCATTATATGGTGTGGAGCTAATGATAACATTTCAATAGTCCCTTTCTCCAATAGGGAGGCCAAAGCTCTTTAGAATCTTTATTTAATATAGGAAACTGTTCTCTCATTACCGAAACATAGCCAGCCCCGGGGTGAAATGTAGGACCAGTCTAGCAGTTTCCCAAGAACATGTTGACTGAAAATTCACAGGCAAAGGGGGAAATCAGAACACGTCATTTAGATAAGGTAAAATGTTTTGCACTAACTTTAACATTTATATTGATTTATATTATGAGTCCAACTGAAATAAGTCAAAATTTTAAAGTCAAAGTGAAACATTTTAACTTATCAAAGCAACACGTTTTGATCATCCCAAACGGAAATCTCAGAACTTTCATTTTGCAGGAAATTTTGGCTTTGGCATGAGAAGTTCCTGCAGAATGGAAATTCCCATTTATGATCTTCTCTATAATCTAAGGAAGATTTTTCTCATAGCTGAAAAACAGTTGAATATGCAAGGTATCTGCTGTTTTCACTGTCTTAAAATTCCTCAAGGTCTGGACTGCCCCCAATTATATTCACAGGAAAATCCAGTAATACTTGTGACTCAGCTCAATGTTCTGCATTGTGTAATTAATTCCAATGCTAAGTATCACCACACAAGGCATTTTATTCACCTGAATGGCAAATTCAATATTCATTTTCCTGATAGCAAACACTCTGTACACAACATAAGCCATGGTAGCATCAGAACATTGAAAGTAACTTCACGTTTGTGGTGGAAAGTGAAGCACAAGACACACAAGATGTTTTACGTATGTTTTCAAAATTACCCAAACAGAGTAGAAAACAGGAGGGCATTCCTCTGGGTTGCAATAAATTGGCGGCTTTTCTTAAGAGAAGCAATAGGGAAATTAAAAGTTAGCTTTAAAATGTTTATTCTTCCTCCAGCAGGATTGTGTTACCGTAGAGATTTGAAGGAGTTTTCCAAAGCTTCAGTTCTGTCTTATATTAGTTGGAATTTAGAAGCAACTGTATTATGAATGTTGTGTACAGTAAAACCTCCATTTAACGTACTAATTTGGGCGAGGGGTTGTCCGTTAAATCAAAAAGTCCATTATTTAATAATAAAAAAAAAAAGAGCTGTCTGAGCAGCAGCCCGCCCACCACAGGGTCAGGCCGGCAGCTCCGCAGCCCACCCGCTGCCGGGACCCGTGTGGCAGCCGGCAGCCAGCCCGCCCACTGCCGGGACCCGGGCGGCAGCCAGGAGCCGGCAGCCAGCCCGCCCGCTGCTGGGACCCGGGCGGCATACTGTAGTATGATTTTAAAAACAGCCTTAGAACATAGCCTAACCCTTATGTATGCACTCCTGACCCCTGTCCTGCATGCATCTTAAACTCATGTTTACCCTCCCACAGCTGGGCAAGGCGTCATAGTGTCTGAGTACCTGTAAGGATCCTGGCCTCCTGTTTACCAGACATGTAAATGGCATAGATTAATACTGAACAATGGATGTGATAGCCATTAAGTGTTATCCCCTGTGTAAGTGTATTGAAAGCCCCCCTCCCTTATTCACACCTGAGTATAAGAAAGACCTCAGCCTGGCATGGAGTTGAGCCAGTTGTTTGGGTAATAACCCCTCTGACTCCTATTGCTTGCAATAAATCTTATTTTCCAGAAACCTACTGAGTAATGCCTGTTCTTTGTGAGTATATTGGGATTGAGCTCCAAAGGTAAAGCAGTTTTTGCAACATATTCACATAGCACATTTCATCACAAAAGTAGTATTTTAAACTCAGAAGTCACCACACCCATTACTCAAATGCAGCCACCTCTGGTGATGGACTCCAGCAAACATTTAACAATTATACAACAGTTTGGGGCAAGGTGTAAATATCCTTTCCTGCTATCAACACAGTGGAAAATAAAGCACTGAATACTTTGACAATATGAAATGAGAAGTTAAACTGCCCATTTCTCTACACACTGATCTTTAAATCACCATTGTTCAATGAAATTAAAACACAACACAGTCCTTTCTTCAACTTGTGCCTAAAGCAGAGTGTTTTTAGAGCTCAATACTCCATGGCTATATCTCAGGCCTTGGTTACACTGGCACTTTATAGCACTATAAAGCCTCCAGGAGCGCTATAACTCCCGTCCACACTGGCAAGGCATGTATTGCGCTATAAGTCCGAGTTTATAGCGCTCGTGGTAATCCACCTCCACACAGGGAATAAGGGCTGTTGTGCTACCACTGTAGCGCTACAGCACGAATGTGGACACCCATTGCGCGTTAATTAGCCTCCAGCCTGGCCCATAATTCCCGTTCGAGCCACTCTGGTCATCACTTTCAAACTCTTCTGTCGCGTCCTCAGGTGACCACGTCAGACCCGCCCCTTAAATTCCCAGAGAAATTTGAAAATCCCCTTCCTGTTTGCTCCAACCAGGCGTGGAGTGCTCCTCAGGCAATCGTTGCAGGTGACCATTTTGCTTGGCCATGACTCCACGTGCCATGCCTCCTCGCAATAAGCGAGCTTCACCGTGGAACAATGGCGAGGTGCTGGACCTCATCAGTTGTTGGGGGAGCGGGGGGGGGGGAGGGGAAGAGGCTTTCCAGTCTCAGCTGCGGTCTAGCCGCAGGAATTACGATACATGTGTCCTGATATCACAGGCCATGGCGGAAAGAGCCCCTGAGCGGGACACTCTGCAGTGCTAGGCAAAAGTAAAGGAGCTTAGGAGTGCCTATCGCAAAGCCCGCAACGTAAACAGCCACTATGGGGCAGCCCCTGTGACTTGCAAATTCTACAAGGAGCTGGACGCGATACTTGTTGGTGATCCAATGTGCACTCCATCGACCACCCAGGACACTTCTTCCCAGCCCACCACCGAAGGGGGGGGGAGAGGAGGCCGAAGAAGAGGAGGATGGAGAGGAGCAGGAGGAGGAGGAGGCAGCGGCAGCGACCCAGGGCACGGAGAAGTCACAGGACACATGCAGCCAGGAACTCTTCTCAAGCCCGGAGGGCAGCCAGAGCCAGCCACAGCATCCGGCGGTTGCGGGGGGCAGGGCAGCAGCAGCGGATTGCACAGGTACAGCTACTTTTCTACTGGGAAGGCAGGCAGCTTGGCCGGGGTGGAAAGGGATGCTGGCCGCATGCTTGTCTACATGTGGAATAGTGCACTGATGTAGTCTATCACATCACAGTAATTGTCATCAGTGATTTCTTCAAAGGTCTCAATAAGAGCTCTTGAAATGTGCCTGTGCAGGTTTCTCGGGAGAGCCAGCGTGGTCCCTATCCCAGCCACGGTCACTAGTCCCCGCCACTGTTCTACGAGGGGGGGGGGGAGCATCGCTGCACAGAGGCAAGCTGCATATGGCCCTGGCCGAAATCCACATCTCATTAGAATGCCCTCCCTTTCTTCCTCCGTCACCCGCTGCAGCGAGATATCTTCCAGCACGAATACCTACACAGAGAATGTTGGGACAGTACTCAGAGTATGGTTCCCGCAAATGCCCTCCGCTCCCCCCAAGCCATAGGACAGCAAGGCAGGGAAACAATCATTGCCCCTGCATCCTGAGACAACTCACCATGGCAGGGGCTCCGTTGCGGTCAGTGTGCTATAGCTGAATGGGACAGGCAAACAGGAAAGAGAAACATGGAGTGCGGGGGAATCATAACACTGTCTGTTTTGAACAAGGAAATCCTCTGTTTTAACTTTGCACTGACTTTCCCTACTAGTTTCGACCTTGAACACCCCATCAACGTCAGTCTTATCACCAGCTGAGGAGGATTCGAAAGAGACACTGTGACGGTGCTGTTCCTGGTGGGATCCAACTGTGAGTGTCAGATCAGGACAGATTGCTTCCAAAGGGGCAACTACAGCCCAAAGCTGGGGTTTTTCCACCCTAAGGCAAACCAAACCAGCCAAACAGAAAAGACTTTGGTTTCGCCCCACTGGCTAACCACAAGTCACACAAGCAATCCCCTTAAGACACTCCAGATTCACAGTATCACCACCACCAGCCACCTGTCCTGGGGATCAATGGTTATGAAAACCAATACTCCAAATAAAGAAAACGGTTCTCCCCAATTCCAAAGAATCAGGCCCCAGACCCAGGTCAATATACAAATCAGATCTTACCACAAATCACGCTGTAGCCAATCCTTTAGAATCTAAAATCTAAAGGTTTATTATAAAAGGAAAAAGGTATAGGTGAGGGTTAAGAATGGTTAAAAGAAATCAATTACATGCAGTAATGGCACATCTCTTAGTTCAGGCTTGCAGCAAAGGTAGAATAACTGCAGGTTCAAATCAAAGTCTTTGGAGAGCATCTCTGCAAAGATGGGTCAGTACCATTGTCCAGAGTTCCCTGAGTAGCAAAGTTCCATCCAAAGCTGGAAACAAGGCAGGCTGAAGACTGGAGGTAAAAGACAAAATGGAGAATGCTTCTCCCAGCTTTTATAGACTCTGTCTTCTGGGCCAAGACCCTCCTCCTTCTTTTGCAGAGTCCGGTTGCAAAATGGAGGTTTACAGTCACAAGGTCCAATCACCAGACTTCTCCAGGATTCAGTTTCTGACCAGGCAGTGACATTCCTAGAGCAGCTCGGGTGTGGACAGGCATATACAAAGTCCATTGTGTGGTTGATGTCCCTTAATGGGCCATCAGGCAGCCCAAGCCAAGCTGACGCCCAGTATTCAGGAATCTTCTTCCCCAGCAGAGCACAATATTTGGAAAGACAGACAGTCCAGAGCCAATATTATAGTTCTAACTACAAAATTGATACACACATATCACTGGCATATTCATAATCAGCCATTCATAACCTGGTTGTAGGCACCCATTATGACCCCCTGTACATAAGATTTGGTGCCACTATAGGACCCTGGTTGCAGCAATGATTTATAGGGTCCCAAATTACTTCAATCACATGACAGACCACGAAAGAGCAAGGAAGATCTTTTACAAGAAGTTATGCAACAGGCTGCAATGGAGAATCGTGTTGCACAGCAGTGGTGGGAGAATAAGAGCAAGCAGAGGGATGAACAGATCCAGTTGAGGGAGATGGCTCACAAGCAGCGCGCTGACAAGCCATTCACAATATTACAGCTGCAAGTAGAGACACTGCAGCAGATCGCTGCCGTTCAGGAGAAACAGCACCGTGCTCGTCGCCCCCATTGTCAGTTGCCCCCTAACTCTTCCCCTTCTGGCCCTCTGTCCCCTTCGGGGCACTATCAACAGCTGCCTGGTTATTACCACCCACGGCTGCCTCCAACCCCCGTCTTCACCGACCAACCCACAGACCCAGCACCCTTATCCACTGCACTCAACCACTAATAACAAGTATAATCCCCTAATTGGGGGAACACAGCAACTCAAAGAGCATTGGAGGTTATGAGGCCAGGACATACGCCAATCTCTGACTGACCCCTTCCCACCCCAATTGTACCCCCCCCCTCACATATTTTACTTTATTTCAACTTTTATTTCAAAATCTGAAAAAGCTTTTCAATAAATGAATTCTTTTTAATAAATGGGTTTCTTTATTCAGTGCACATATATATCTAATGGCTACAGAAAAGCAAATGCCTTATCCTATTAACAGAATGCACCCTCCCTCCTTCCCTCTGGAATTCCCATTAGAACTCGCTTTCAGCCTCAAAATGCTCCCTCAAGGCATCCCTGATCCTTGTAGCCTGGCACTGGGCCCCTCTAAGAGCCCTGCTCTCTGGCTGTGCATACATGACCTCCATCTGTTGAACCTCCGAGGATCATGCCACAGTGAAGCCTTCTCCCTTCCGCTCACAAAGATTAAAGTAGGGCACAGCACGCGGAAATAACTGCGGGGATACTTCCCTCTGCCAAGTAGGGTGACCAGATGTCCCTATTTTATCAGGACAGTCCCAATTTTAGGGGTGTTGTCCCGCGTCCCGACCTTACCTCGGTCGGGACGCCCTTTGTCCCGATATTTGGGACAGGGTGAAGTTCGGGGAACTCAGGGCGCCACTCACCACTTCTCTGCCTGGAGCAGCTCCAGCAGGAGCTTGCTAGTTGGCCCCAGGCAGACACAGAGGCGGCGAGGTCTTCATGTTGCAGGGGTGGGGCTTGCAAACAGTCCCTGGCTCTCCCCTCCCCCCCAGGGAGGCAGGTTGGAGTTGGGTGAAGGGCTCTGCGCGGCTGTGCCGCAATCTGCGGTGCTGGGGGCTTCGCCCGGAACTGAAGCCAGGCGGGGGCCCTGAGCTGCCAACCCATGGCAGGGGGTGCTGCGCCCGGCCCCGGAGATGGGGAAGGGGGGCATGCGCTGGCAGCACCACTGATCTGCAGCAGGAAAGCTGTGTCTGGAGCGGGGGGGGAGGGGCTGTGCCACCAATCAGCGGCAGGGGGGCTGCCCCTGGCCACGGGGGGGGGGGGAGGGCTACGCCGCTGACCTGTGGCGAGGGGGCTGCAGACAGCCCCGGAACTGAGGGGGTCTCTGAGCCACCAACTGAGGGAGGGGGAGTGGCCATGCTGGTGACACATGGGGGGGGCTGCCTGGCCCCCTCCTCAACCCCCCCCCCCCCCCATATGTCCCAATATTTTGTTGTGGTGATCTGGTCACCCTACTGCCAAGTCTAGCTTCCCATAAAGACATCATCAGCGGGCCTTGAGATGCCCAAAAGCACACTCCACAGTCATTCGACAGCGGCTCAGCCTGTAGTTGAACCTTTCCTGGCTGCTTTCCAGGCTCCCTGTGTAGGGTTTCATGAGCTAGGGCATTAGAGGGTAAGCAGGGTCACCAAGAATCACAATGGGCATTCAACTTCCCCCATGGGGATCCTCTGGTCTGGAAAAAAAAGTGCCTTCTTGCAGCTTCCTGAACAGGCTGGTGTTGCGGAAGATGCGTGCATCATGCACCTTTCCCAACCAGCCTGCATTAATGTCAATAAAATGCCCACGGTGATCTACAAGCGCCTGAAGAACCATGGAGAAGTACCCCTTTTAGTTAATGTACTCTTCTGCTAGGTGGACAGGCACCAGAATAGGTATATGGGTCCCAACGATCGCCCCTCCACAGTTGAACCATGTGTTCAAAGCCAGCCACGATATCACGCACGTCAACAAGAGTCACGATTTTTCGTAGCAGGAGGCTATTAATGGCCCTGCACACTTGCATCAACATGACTCCAACGGTAGACTTTCCCACCCCAAAGTGGTTGGCCACCGATCGGTAGTTGTCTGGAGTGGCCAGCTCCCAGATTGCTATAGCCACCCATTTCTCCACCGGGATGGCAGCTCTCAATCTGTCCTTGTGCTGCAGGGTGGGGGCGAGTTCAGCACACAGTCCCATGAAAGTGGCTTTTCTCATGTGAAAGTTTTGCAGCCACTGCTCATCGTCCCACACTTGCATGACAATGCGATCCCACCAGTCAGTGCTCGTTTCCTGTGCCCAGAAGCGGCGTTCCACGGTCATGAGCATGTCCGTTAAAGCGACGATCAGTTTAATGTCCAATGCGTTCCTCGGCTCGAGCTTGTCTTCTTCAGACCCATCACTACTGTCACCTTCCCTGTCAAGAATGAACTCCGCTGTACAGAGAGTTGTGCTGGTGACACTCGCCAGCATGCTCCTCAGCAGTTCGCGATCCATTACGACACATGAAAAAATGAACGACGGAGCGCACCTTGCTGAAACCGTTGAAAGATGGCGCCTGAGGTGGACGGAAACACAGGGATTGCTGGGATATGACAAAGCATCACAGGGAGTTGGAACAGGATGCAGAATGGGCACAAGTGATGCCCCCCTTCCCACAAGGCATTGCGCCAGATTGGGAAGAGGTGCTCTGTGGGATACCTGCCCTATTGCGCTGCTCCGAATGCTGCCTGAAGCGCCGCAAACGTGGCCAGGCTCTAGCACTGGCGGGTCTAAGTGTGCACACGCTCTACCACAATACCTATTGCTGTATATGGGATGTGCTATAACCAAAAGCGCTATAATCCTGTAAGTGTAACCATGGCCCTAGTGTATTTTTCATTTGGAGGAAATGTAAAGGGATTACATCATTCAAAATTGATCTGAAGATCAACACACAGTATTGGTGGTCTTAGATTCAGTTTATACAAGTTCACATATGATAATTATAAGTTTCAGGGACATCTTAACTGGAAACTGTTTTTAATATAAAGGAAATACCCTTTCTAGGGCATGTAAGAAATTAAAGTTTGTGGTGGCAGAAAGCCCTGCCAACAGCCTACAGAAAAATAAAATACTTCCAATGTTACTAGACAACCATAAAAGACAATTTTTGTTTCTCAAACAAAGCTATGTGCAGTTATTTCATTACAATCATTTGTACTACATCTGAAAGGCTTTCCTATTAAAATGCTAATGTTGTGTTCATTGACAAATTAAGATGATTTGAGTATCTGTATTAGAATACCAAGACCTGACTGTTGGATTATTCAAAAGTACTGAAAGTATTATCTTCATAAAAATCAATGGAAGTATTAACTGTACGTTGTTTGAAAAACAATGGTTTTGGTTTATCCCCACACTTGCATCTCAAGGTGCAAATTGCTATGATGAGGTCATAAAAACCTGACCATCACCATCCTCAAACGCTCAAAGCTGGCTCCAGTCAGCAGATTTTGACTAATCTGTACATGCATATCCCTCACCCAAAGCCATCTGTCAATTTTCAGTCCAAAACATGCTCCCCCTTTCCCCAACGTGTGTGAGAGTGAGAGAAAAATATATGGCAAACCTCCATAGGGCCTGAAGTCCCACTCTATCCTGAAGAACAGCTTTCTAAGAACAGCACCAAAGGGTTCAGTCTGCATTGTTTACCATTAATCTCCAGTTTAATTTTGCTCAAGCCACCCTCCCCAGCCCGTATTTGACTTGAACACTGATTGCCATGCACACAAGCTAAGCCCGGGTTTGCAGCCCAAGCTGGATACTTCACATTTCATGTTCCAGACCAGTAACAGCGGCTCTGAAAATCAACTTAAGCCCTTGCTTATATTTGTGTGTATTATAGAGTCAACTCCATTGTTTTAGAATTCTGCTCCCAATGACACCTGTATGTGGGTTTACACAGGTGTTATGAAGGCACATTTTGCAGACTGTGCAGTTGCACTGGTGTTGCTAACAGGTTTCACAGGTTAAATTAGGCAGTCACTGGTGATGAATTATGAGAAGGAAAGAATTCAGCTTGACTAAGCCCTGGGAGAGTTTGGGGTACTGGTCAATTAGAACAAAGCTACTTGCAAACTAAACAAATTGGATCTGGAAGTCAGAGGCACATGATAAATAAAGGACCCAAGCTGCCATTTTTACCAAGTCCATTTTTAAAAGCAGAACCATAGTATAAGTGCACAGTTTGAGGTACCATACAGATGTGGTAATTCACAAAACAAAGTTGTGGTAATTCCCTTCTTTATATAGTGAGAGCAGGCAGAGTGACCCCAAAACACCCCACCCCCCAATATATGGAGAAATTCTGCAGATCTTGGGTCATCTACATGAAGAGCTAAGGGTCGCCCTCCATGATAATTGCTGGTTTTCTTCAGAACCGGGCCTTCCACTGGATCCTGCCTGTGGCATCTCTTCTCAGCACCTCAGAGGGGAGCAATGGACAAAGCAGGTTTCCATAGGAATAAATGATGAGTCACCTTTAAAATGTACTGGTTTGCAGGGGAAAAAAAAGTGATGTTACCAAGAGTGGCTCCTTTTTTCAATCCTCCCTCTGCCTTTGTTAAGAGGGGCATGGCCAGAGAGCACCAAAATTGCAGCATGTATATGGTGATCTTCTGTGTTTGAGGAAAGAGGGCTGATTATACCGCTTGGGTTCTTCTCCCCACTCTCCACTGAAATGCTTACTGGCCAGTACCGACTGCCTGGTCTACTACATATGATGTCCTACACACTTAGAAAGGGGCCCTAGTTTCATGGTAACTTCAGACAGCAGACCCACACTTGCAAGCATGACAAATTGGCTCAAGCTTTACAAGTAAGAAAGCCTGAAGCATTCAACTTCCAGTGACTCAAATATCCTCTGAAAGGAAAGCAAAGTAAGACATGAAAAAACTGAATGTGTGGTTTATTATATTTAAGATTCTTTTTGTCTAAAGGGTTTAAATACTTCTGTCACATAGTTAACAGTAAATTAATGTAATTTTACATGTTCAGTATTTTGATATACAGTACAGGACTACAAACGTGGCAAAGGAGCACCGGAAAATTAATATTTCCTCAATGCAAGTATCAATTCTGCAGCACCACTTCAAAAAACTGACTAAGGATGCAAGCTGCAGTATTATAAGCACACTAAAAAAATCCATTCCTACATTAAACATTGGAGAAACAAAATAACTGACACAAGGGCTTAATATTTAAGATTTGATACAGGATTAAAATACTAATATTTTTAATGTCCTGGTTTCAAATTAATAAATATAAAAACAATATAAAAATATACACCAGTTGATAGAAGGATGCACTGTGTAAAATTAGAAAGTTAAATTTCACTTTCAAATGTATGCAGGTATGTCTTTAAGGAGAGAATTTCTGTGTAGCTTCGGCTGGTCTTTCGGAAGAAGTCCAAGCTTGTAATTTGTTCAATGTCACGCACTCGTGCGGTGTGCATCTTCAGAAGATCTTCAACCCACTTGGATTCTTCCTCTGAGCTCTGAAATGAAAACAATCGGATTTAGTTTTAGTGCAGAACGTGTCCGATCTTTGACAGGGTATTGTAACTTTCCTAATTAGTTAGCGGATCTAAAAAAGCAAGAGTCTTTTGGCCTCAAGAAAATGGAGGAACCGAATAGGTAGAGCATCTCTTTGCTTCTGCAATCCCAGGCAGAACACCATTTGAGGGTTTTGTGTTTAAATTGTAACTATGTTGTATGAGGCACCTGGAGTGCCATGGCAGGCAGACACTATAGAGATGTAAAGTTTTAACTCTAGCTGCATCTCACACTGGACCCCCCCGCAAGAAAACATCCAGTGCCATTATGGAACACATTCTGGCCTGTATATTAAACTTCTCCTGCTGCGCAGCTCCAAGGTGACTGCATTAGGAGTTCTGCCATGTCTATGACCCTAAATGTTATTTAGTCTTCTGCCAAATCATTGCATCTCCATATGCCATGTAACCATTTTCACATTTAACATAAACCATATTTTAGGGGTTATTTTTTCTTAAAGATAGTGAACAGTAATAGTTCCACACCTTCTTTTGCTATGTCATGGGGAAGGGGGGGGGGAATGAATATAACCCAATGATTAGAATAGGGGCCTTGGACTAGAGACAGGAGTCCTGAGTTCTGTTCCAGCTCTGCCGCCAACTCCTTGTTTGACTACAGGCAAGATATTTTGGTTTAAGTTCTCATAAGTGTTCAATAATCATTTTTTTAAAGTCACTAAATGGCATTTTACCCAATGCTCCGTCTGTACATACTAGTAATGGAAACCAATGTAGCAGGGCCTATTTGAACTTACATTGCAGCTCTCCTCATTGTCAGGCCGGTGGGGGAGTATGTATGAAAGAACGGATAGTGGGCCATCGCATTTATCAGCCGGCTGAGTGAAATCTAAACAGCTAGTTATGATACTGTAGTAATGAGTTGGAACTGGAACTGAACTGCCTTCCACATACCTAGGACAAAAAAGAAACATTTAGCAAAATCAGTTAGATGAACTCCTAGATAAGAGAGTCCTTGTGAAGTGCTTCAACTAGGAGACTCCAAGTTCTGCATAATTAAATACAGTTGAAACATTCTAAAATTAATTCCTACTTGTTGCCCAGTAACCCTATTTACAGGACTTCATTACAGAACAGAAACCAAGCAAAGAGAACAATTCCTCAACATTGGGGCCCAGAGTCTGGATTCTTGCTTCAGCCAGGAGAATTCCTTCAGCATATAAGAAATCTTCAAGTCAGCATTGCAGCTGAAGCCCATTTCCCCTCCTCTCCTCAGGCCCTGAAATGATGGGTATGGCTAGAATGCCTCTGTACTCTGGTTATTCCTGGAATGGCCCCACTGGAGTTGAATAAAATATTCATAGATTTTATTGCCAGAAGGGGTTCATACAGACCACTCTGTTGTGATAGTGGTGACAGGACCCCCAGGGGGGGTTTCACCTCTGCCATTCAAATTTCAGAGCTATTGTTTCTGGCTATCTGCAGGATCAGGCAAGCATACAGGCTACACACTTAAAAGATTTTCTTTGCAACCTTGGGGGCTCTACAAACTTTTTTTCAATGAACGCTGAGATTCTAATGTAATAACATGACTCCAGGAGTTGAGGCTTTAGACATGGGCCTATAACAGCTATGCCTTACTCTACCTCTGCTTCTACATGACAGACCATAAAATTTCACATATGAATTCAATAGTATCTGACTGAATTAGATTATCCCTCTTAGGATAGGTCTACACTATCTGCCGGATCAGCGGGCAGCAATTGATCCAACGGGGGTCAATTTATCACGGCGAGTCTAGATGTGATAAATTGACTCCCGAGCGCTCTCCCGTCGACTTCTGTACTCAACCGCTACGAGAGGTGCAGGCGGAGTCAATGGGGGAGCGACAGCAGTCGACTCACCGCAGTGAAGACACCGTGGTGAGGAGGTCTAAGTACATCGACTTCAGCTACGTGAATCAATTAGATCAATTCCCCCCCATCCACCAGTGTAGACCAGCGGTTAGAAAAATATCCAAGTCTTTAGATTGCTCTAATTTACAGTGAACTGGAGTGGTCCACTGAAGATCCCAAAACCTAGGGCCTACAAAGATGGCAAAACAGCCCACTTCAACTTTCTCTCCTCCTTCAACTATGGTAAGTGCAACTCAGACTGTGGCTCTAGAAGTCGACAGGCTTTCTTGATGTAGTCATCATCATAAAATGAATCAAGTAATTACTGTATACTTTGAGCATCACAGATATTATAAGCAGATGTAAAGATTCTAAAATATACCTTCTGATCAGGGATTTCAAGATTATTGGTAGGAAAGCATTGTCCAATGTGAATTAACAAAAGATTTGAGTATTTAACTCATTAGCCCCATTGTCCTTAGCATTGCATTGCAAGCTACGTAAGCAGATTGTGCTCTACACTTCCAAAATAAAAGTACTGTAAAATACTGCAGTTCGTGAGGATCACATCAAAGTCGCCATCATAGGAAGGATGAACGAACACTCCAGGTCAGAATATAAACACTACAAGGTTGCGGTAGGGAATTCTCTGGCAATCAGTAGTTCCATTGCTGTTCTCTAAAATGGCACAAATTGCTTTTTTATCCCCACCCATCAGGGAATTGAGTCCTGAGAATCCTTCCTTTAAGAAGAGTCAAGAAAAACTTATCCTTACCAGATCATAAACTAACCAGCAGTTTTACTGACTTCAAAGAACTTGATTCTTGGCTTTACAAGTTAGCACCTTGTACCCTGAGCCAAAACAACAACTAATTGGGAAATACTGTATTTTTATATAGCCATTAAGAACAGTTAATGCATTTAAATATAAACTCTTACTGTTTTATCTTTTCTGGTGTGTCATGTAAACCATCATAGTCATAATCAAATATTGGTCCACTTATGACATTTACTCCATTTCGTTCAGTTGCATACCTCTTCACCAAAACCCTTTGAAAATAATTCCATACCTCTGTGCAAAGACAAGATTATCTTTAGTGAGCAAAACAATGCTTAGATAGGAGTTTCTAGATATGCTTTATGTGCAAAGATAAAAATCCAAACAGTTCTCATTCATATTATGCATGCAGCTATCAGAGACAGTATTGTAGACCCATAAAATCATAAGACTAGCAGAGACCTCAGAGGTCATACAGTTCAGTCCCATGCATACATAGCAGAATTAAGTGTTATTTGGACTAGGAGTAGTCAATAGGTGGACCAGAGCCAAATTCAAACCACTGGATGCTTTTGAATGGACCCCAAAATCTTTTTACTTACTTCTTATCATTATTGTTAGTTTCTTATTATTTTCTCTGAAGTCTGGACCTTGACCAAGAAATGAGGACTTTGACCTCCCTTATAGCAATTTAAGCCATTGCTTCTTGTTCTATCCTCAGAGGTTGAGAACATTTTTCCACCCCCTCCTTGTGACAACATTTTATGTACTTGAAAATTGCTATGTCCCCTCTCAATCTTCTCTTCTCCAGATTGAAAAAATGGGTTTGTTTAATCTTCCTTCATAGGTCATGTTTTCTGGACCTTTAATAATTTTTTTTCTCTTCTCTGGACCTTCAATTTGTCCACATCTTTCTTGAAATGCCCAGAACTGGACACAATACTTCAGTTGAAGACTAATCAGCACACAGTAGAGTGGAAGAATTAATTCTCAAGTCTTTCTTACAACATTCCTCAATGGTTTGCTTTTTTTTGCAACAGTGTTACACTGTTCACAAAAAAATTAAGCTTGTGATCCACTATGATCCCCACATCACTTTCTGCAGTACTCCTTCCTGGGCAGTCAAATCCCAGCTGATTGTTCCTTCCTAAGTGGAGTACTTTGCATTTGCCCCTATTGAATTTCATCCTATTTACTTCAGATCATTTCTCCAGTTTGTGCAAATCATTTTAATCCTATCCTCCCAAGCACTGCAAACCCTCCCAGCTGGGTATTGTCACAGACTTTATACATGTATTCTCTGTGCCGTTATCTAAATGATTGATGAAGATATTGAACAGAACCGGACCCAGAACTGATCCCTGCGCAACCCCACTTCAAGCTTGACTGTGAACCACCAGTAACTACTCTCTGGAAACAGTTTTCCAACCAGTTTTGCACCCACCTTATAGTAGCTCCATCTAGGTTGCATTCCCCTGGTTTGTTTATGAGAAAGTCATGTGAGACAATATCTAAAGTCTTACTAAAGATTTATTGTAGCTTCACTGAGGCCCTGTCTACACTACACAGCTTTTAGCAACATGGCTATGTCATCACAGCCATGCCACTAAAAGTCACGCCGTGCAGCTGCTGTTTGTCAGCTCTCCTGCTGACAAAAAACTTCCACCCCCAATGGAGTGGCATTTGCGTTGTCCGCAGGAGAGCGATCCTGCCGACAACGAGCTATTCACATTGGTGCTTGTCACTGCAAAACTTTTGTCTTTGGGACGGGGGGGGGGGGGGGGAGAAATTAACACCTCTGAAAGACCAGTTTCATCATTCAATTGCCAGCGTAGACAGTCTCAGTTTCTCTAGATCGGTGATATTCAGACTGAGGCTTGTAAGCTGCAAGTGGCTCGTTAATGTGTCTCCTGCAGCTCTCTGTAGCACATGATATTACAACACTATGTGATTTAACTATTAGCCAGTATAAGTTATTAACCAATCAGGATGCTTTCACTATGTTGTTAACCAATTGTAGTTGATAAAATAACACTGTGGCTCTTTTGGGTAACGTTGATTGCTAATTCGGCTTCTGAACCACTGAGTGAGTATCGCTGCTCTAGATGAAGCCTGATAAATGAATAAAGCACAAAAATATTTTTCTAATGAGTGATAAAGGAAATGCACAGTACCATTCTAAGGCTGGCATTACACTAGACCTTATACAGAGAGCTTGCTGTTCCTTCCCTAGCAGTAGAACCAAGTATTCACATATACACTTTCAATGTCCTTGGTTCTTCGTAAGCACAAAGTCTTAGTGTTGCTATGATTAAAGATTAGAGGTTCTGCTATTCAATTAAAGAAGGTCAAATCTAAAAGAGCATGAAAGGCACATTCCTTTCAGTGAGGTCCCCTCAGATATTGTCTAATTTCTGGAACTAGGTGGACTCTGCAATGACTTAATTATATTGTAACATATTACAGAAGAGCAGTGTCTTCTGAAGGATGTAGATAGATTGTCATACTGGACAAGGATATCAATAAACTTCTACCCTTAGCCTATAAGCATCTTCATTTATAAAAGATGGAACACACACGCAGCTTCTCAGACATCCTCATTTCCCCCCGTTATAGGTTTTAAAATCCTCTGCACAGGGACCTTCTCCCTCTGTACAGCACATGCATACAAGTACAACAGAAATCATGACTACCATCAACCCCTCCACTGGTGAACCCTGTGAGTTGCTGGAGACTCCAACATTAAGTTATAATTAAAGAAAAGAATGACACCACGATATGAGCAAAGTATGGTTGTTTGATCCTATGATTATGTTCCTGGAAATAGCATTTTTATAAATCATGACTTCAGAGTGGGTAATCAATAATGATTTTCCACTGTTTGGACAGGTAACTGTCATTCTGCCACCTTTGCTCAAGCTCCTTACGCAGATCATCACTTGTTTCTACCCACAGGCTTGCTAACACTCTCCTTTGGTTTGAAAAGCATCTCAGAGTTTTGAGGTTTAGCCAGACCTCTCTGGTCTAGAATTTGGGTTGGAAATGTCACAAGGGCTGCTTCTTGGGCTTCTTCCAAGACCTTCTGCTTCCAGCCAAGCCAGACATGCCACTAGAATAGTCTGATAGTTTGCTACCTCCCACCAAAACTAGGAAGCAAAGCTGTGCACAAGCAAAAGAAAAGTTAATGGGTTTCAGTTTGATGTAGGTCGGTTCACTTTTTGTTTAGATCCATTTAGCCCCACTTGTGATAAATCCATTTGGTCCACCTGTATTCCTGTTCATGTATTCAGAGAGGCCCGGTGAAAGTTATCCAATAAACTTCTAACTCAGTTCATTTCATAGTTCAGCAGTCCCACCATTTTTGACAGATATCTACACCATTTAGCCAAGTGGTGCATGGAATCAGCTGTAACCCACAAGCGTGTCACTTACTTTTGAAGGCTGGATACATTGGAATAATATTTGTTATGAGAAAGGCATCATATTTAGCTTCTGCAGAGGAACTGAGTTCTGAAAGTCATAGAACAAGACGTGTTAACAGGAAAGTTCCTAGTGAAAAATCTCAGAGACTCAGGAAAAATAAATTAAACAATTACAGGCCGTAATCAAAGGAAAGATTATCTTCTAAAATGAGACTCTGGATTAAATTAAACACACAATTTCTTGTTACTTTACATGACAGATGGACTGAGAACAGAGGGGTTTTGTCCTTGTTTCAATCTTCCACCAGCTAAATTTGTTTCTATTTTTGCACATTCTCAGGAGGTGTGCTAATTGTGCTGTATTGTTTTGCAACTTTTTGTTTTTTTAAGGCGGCTCACACTTCCAAGGCAGAATAGAGGCTGTTCAGAAAAATCAAGAAATGATCCATCTCCCTACTGCCTTTAGCTCTGTAACATATATACTCCTTTTAAAAACCATTTCAACCCTTCCTTTAACAAGTCAGAGGGGAGGAAGTCATCCCTGAGGCTGCATCCAGCTGCTCAGACATTAATTCTGACTGGCATATCCATCCATTCCCCAGAGACTGAAGAGGTGGTAAGCAATTCAACCAGTAATGCTTAAGATAATCATTTGTACAACATGCATGAAAAATTGTTGCTCTCACTTTACAGACAGAAATCCATTCCCATTAAGTTTTCAGACTAAACAATTTTGGTTGTGACATGTACTAGTAGTTTATTAAAGCTTATGACAAAGAAATTCAGACAGTAGCTGTGTTTCTCTAGGATTCTGAACTGAAGACTGCTGCCCAGATGGTGTATTATTGGCATGGGTACATTGACTTAGAGAGGAGTAATGCCAAATTTTGCCAGCCAAGACTCTCCCTTCATCATTACTGCATACACAATGAATACCAGATTTCAAACTATTCAACCAGTATTTGATGGCACGAAATGTCTCTTTTGTGATCATCTTATTTCATATCCATGGATTTTAAGTACAGAACGGATCACCAATATATGGCCTGGTTTAGGCAGAAGGTCAGCTTATAGAATTCCAGCCTATAACTTTCATCACATTTTGTTGCTTTTTTTTTAAAGCTACAGCATTTCTTAGAAAGACATCCAGACTTAACTTGAAGATTGAGAGAGATGGAAAAATCTACAATATTGGTACGCTGTTCTAATGGTTAACTACTCTCATTGTCAAATATTTTATATCTTATTTCCAGTTTTGAATTTGTCAAGTTTAAAATTTAACTTTCAACGACTGAAGTCTTGTTTTGTCTTTGTCTGCTAGACAAGAGAGTCCTTCTCTGTTTCCAGACATCATCTTCCCATGTAAGTACTTCTGGACTGATCAAATCACCTCTTATCCTTCTTTTAAAAAATAATAATAAAGAAATTGATTGACTAGCTGAATGGATATTTGAGTTACTAAACTTTTCAGAAGCAGAGAGACACAACTGAAATTCATACAGTAGTCAAAAACACGTACAATTAAAACTGAGTTACATTTAGCTGATAACAGTTCCATTGGGTAACTATGGTCTCTCCACAAGGAAAAAACGGAGGCTTTCAAATATCCCTTCCATGACACTTAAAACCCCGCAACCTCTACAGACCTTGTGCCTTCTTTTTCCTAGGAAAAAATTTCCATAACAGATCAGAGAAAGCTCAAAAATCTCTAGGGAACCAAAAGTAACTGCATACAGAATGTCTCCTTTATATTCTACAGATGTCCCATTTAAACTTACGAGGAGGAAAAAGGAATCCATAAGTCATTTGTTTATCTGCTCTGTAGGCTGAACAGCTCTGACTGTTTCCTGGAGAAATGCGCAGATCAGGCCTCACACAGTTAGACAGATGCTCAGGGACACCAGATATCTCTGCCTGCATTGAAAGGCATACATGGAATCAACTGTACATATCATTCCAGGAAAAGAAGGGGAGAACAAGAGTGTGTGACTTGTTTAGGACTAACATCAATAAAGAATTTTATGTGAAGCATAATGTTATCAAATAGTCAACAGGTAAGATGAAGAATCCTCTATAATAAAATACATCCATCAACCTTTATAGTATAAGCCTGTTCCATGAGACTATCTACTTCAGCAATCTAGTAGTAGGAATTCCCCTTGGAAACAACTTGATAAACTAGTGGATTAAACTAGACATTCTGTTGCAGAAAAACAAATCCTGGGTTAAGTCCTTTTTTTAAAAAAACAATAAGCAAGGCAGCATATGGTCCTTAAAATTCCACTTTTCATGGAGAGTGGAAGTGCTCTTTATAATGGAAATCTACTCCAAGCAGGAAATTCCCTGAAGTAAAGGGAATTTTAAGACCCCAGGAATACAGGTAGCAGTGATCTTGTATGTCATTTTTCAAAAGCAAAGAAAAATCTGACCTGTTTTGAAATAGTGTACGACGTCCAGAGAGGCATCAGGAATGTTTCACTGTAACCACTTTCAAAGTCTTGGTGATGCAAGATATTATACTTGGTACGATAAAGTACTGCAGGACGTCCGTACAGGAGGTGTTTCTCTAGAAATTGGAGGAAGTTACATTAACTTATATGTAATACCTAAGAGGAAAAAACCCAGCCAGAATCAATGTGTCCAACACCTGCTCCTTTAAAAGGCAAGTCCCCTATGTAGCACCAGGTCTAAATAACTGAGCTGACTGCTACAGAAATACAATAGTTTAGACTTAAAAGGATGAAAAGGAGAGAAATTCTTCCCTTCCCATCCATCCCCCAGACACAGATCAGATTCAGAACAGCCTTGGGGGGGGGGGGGGGAGAAACAGAAATGGGGGGACTACCAGGAACTATTAGACCTGCAGCTCCATTCTAGTTTGCTCATATGAAAGTAGCCCACAAGAAGCTGGGCATGCATACAAAATCTGTGTCAGTGTTTCTGACGTGAGTTTTCAGGAAGAGGGAGGCGGATTTGTGAAAAATTACAAAAATCTTGGTTTTGTTCGGATTTAGAGTGAAACCAAATTAAGAAACATCAACAGGTCTTGCAAACCAGAAACCCCTAGTTTTGACCAGCTCTAGCTTAGAATAAAGTGTGATTCAAGTGTTCCATGTTGGATTAACAAATAACCAAACTTAAATATGATGGTGGACATTGACACAGGTGCTACAATAGCTAATTTCTGAAGACATGTACAAGAACAAATGTATTCATAGTATACCAAGAAGCACTGATAAAATGTTGGAAAAAGTTATAACGAAAGCAAGATCAAAGTTTCAGGATGCCTGCAAGTACTGTAATACTTGTTTGCAGTCACCATTAATTGGTACAGAATGAAGTAGCAGAAACTGGTTTAAGACAAAGTTGTAGTAGCATGTCTCCCATGCTCTACTGTTAGATTCCATAGTGAAAAGAAAAAAATAATTTTGTTTTTGATGTGGACATTAGTTTAGTGTCAGGCATAACAGCTGAATTATAGGTAGTTAAAAATGCCAGACCTAAATTTCATCTGGTGCTTTATGATGATAACCTATAGAAAAGCAATTCAACTTGCAGAGGCAAGGAATAATTTTACTTGTAAAGAATGACCTGCACCGATTGTTTGTATTATTAGAATTAAGGGAAAGATTTATGGAAGACTGACACTCACCCACTCGAAGTGGCTCAGGATCCAATTCCAACCCCCCCAAGATTTGCTAATGTACCAGGGGAAAGTTTACAAAGCTTGGTCCAGCTCAAGCTGACACACGCATGTCTAATAGACTTAAGCAAGACTCTGAAAGGAAACTGGACATTTATACTGATAAGAATATTTAGAGCTATTATAGTTAATGCTAAAACAAGTTTTGGCAAGGAATACAAAACAACGGGCTTCAAATTTTGAGTCACTTTCTATTAAGGATAGAGGGAGGATAGCTTGGTGGTTTGAGCATTGGCCTGCTAAACCCAGGGTTGAGAGTTCAATCCTTGAGGTGGCCATGTAGGGATCTGGAGCAAAAATCTGTTGGAGGATTTAATTGGGGATTGGTCCTTCTTTGAGCAGGGGTTGGACTAGATGATCTCCTGAGGTCCCTTCCAACCCAGATATTCTATTAATATTCTGATTATACTGTCCAACTTCAGTGTCTGGCAACCTGTTTTTAAATACCACCCACATCAGAGCCACCTGTTATGGCTGTTCAGCCCACAGGATTATAGCCGTATGGGCCACCAGCTGCTGAGCCCATTTTATGGGGGCTCAGTGGTTTGAGCATTGGCCTGCTAAACCCAGGGTTGTGAGTTCAATCCATGAGGGTGCCATTTAGGGATCTGGGGCAAAATATCTGTCGGGGACAGTACTTGGTCCTGCTAGTGTAGGCAAGGGGCTGGACTCTATGACCTTTCAACATCCTTCCAGTTCTATGAGAGAGTTATGTCTCCATGTATTTTAAGGAGATAATCTGTCTAACATGAAGTTTCTTGCATCTTCTTCTGACCACTATCAGAAACAGAACACCGGGCTAATGGGCTTTAGGTCTGATTTAGTAACTGCCAGACAACGCTTCTAAATGTACACAGATGCTATAAAAAAAGTGTGTGAGTTTACTGTATTTAATAAATTCCCATTAGCTACAGAGGGCCAGATTCTGTCAGCCCTCTTTCACACTGACTAGTATCTTACTCAAGAAATACCATTTAAAAAACAATTGTAAGGGTGGCAAAATAAAGCCCTGTGACCCTGCACCATCAAGAGTGAATCTAATCCAGAGGCTTATATCTTTGCTGTTTGGTAGAGTTGTAAGAAAAGTTAGTTTATTGTCCAAGGTAGTGTAATTAAACCAATATTATTTTTCCATTAACACACCAATATAAAGAAAAACATTCATATGTTTAGTTTGAATGTTGGTTGATTTTAAATGTAATACACCATCACTGAAAATGAAGAAAATGAAGAAAAATAAAGGTTATCAACCATGTCCTTACCTTCTGTTCCTTTGATATGAAAGCGCTTATTGAGTTCATCCAACTTGTTCTTTATTAAAAAAAAATAAAAAAATGTAAAAAAAGAAGATCAGCATCTGAACCGTAAGAGCATTCTCTGACAGCTCATGCTCACTATTTATTTAGCAAAGTAATATAGTAGGCTCCCGATTATCCAGGATTGGGTTAACCAGGATGTGGATTAACCAGGATGTCAAAAAATAAATAAATGCGTAACTCGCAGGGCGGGCTCTGGCTTGGTTGCCACTCCAAGCACACAAAAAAACAAACCCCCACCAGGGTCAGGGCAGCCAGTGAACCAACACCCCCCTACCCCCGGCACAGGGTGGCTGGTGAACCAACCCTCTCCCCCCCCCCCCCCCATATTTCCTATGGATGGTGATTATCCAGGATTTTAATTAAACCAAGATTTTTCCCCCTATCATCCTGGATAATCGAGAGTCTACTGTACTAGCACTCTACACTGGAAATACTCCAAAGGGTATGAAAGACCCATAACGGCACAAAGGATCAAAGGGATACTTACACGTTAGAGCCTTCTCTTAAAGTGAGAACATGTGTTATATCCCTAACCTGCAGTACAAGACAATTATCCTTAATGACACCAGTATGAGTAAATCCATGAGCCTACCTTGTCATCACATGTACAGCCCAAATCAAATTCAGATGCAGAAAATGCAGCTACAGGATAGAGCGGCCTTGCAACTTCATCTGGCATGGTTGGTTTATATGTAATGCTCCTCAGCAAGTGATTTAAACTTCCATGGGTTCCGTTATTTGGAGCGGGCTTCAATCCAAGCAGATCTGACAAGATATCAAACATAGAAGCGGGCTTCTAAAACTGTAAACAGAACACAGTGCCCATTTCCTAGCTGTCTAGAAATAAAACACCAACTTACTTGAAACCCATGAAGTAGAGAGGGTTATTTTTAATTTAACCAAAGAACACCACTATAAATGGGAATAATTATATATTAACCACACAGGTATGTTTCATGTTTATAAATTAATATGTGCAGCTTCTTCTGAAATCCTCAGGTGGAAAGTTTTATTGTAAAGACAGGATCACAAAAATTACATTCATGCATTGCCAAATCTAGCTTCTCTTCTTCATTGCTGCAATAAGAGTTCTGAAAACAAACAAATTATCATCAACAAGAGTCACAGTAGTGGCAAAATAATGTCTGAACTGCCACGCAGGAGATGCAGGAGCAGAAGCTCTCTCTGGACACAAGTCTAGCTCCCAGGGTTAATGGAGGACAGACAGACTAGACTGTAGCCCTCTATATTTGATATCAGAAGATCTACCAGCAGAAACACAATGTGAATGAACTTTACTCGCCAATTGTTGGAGAAGGACAAACCTAGGCCTCTGTTCAGTCTGTCCTTCCATCCAAAGGGCACGTGACAGTGCAGTGCTAGGGGAGAAGGCCCAGAACACAAGCATAAGCGGCACCTACACCAACCTCTGAAAACACTGTCAGCAAAAGTAGTTTAGAAATGGAGTTGCTTACCACACATAATGTTGTAAAGTTCAATATTTTCAAATGGAGGTACTTTGGTCTTGTGCTTGAATGTGGGACCATAGCCTACAAAGACAGTCTTCAAAGAAGAGAGAAACAAGGTAAAAAAAAAGTTTGCTTTAGCACTCAAACATTTTTTCCCCAAGACTTCAAGTTTCTCGCTCCAACACCCCCCCCCCCAATTACCCTCCCAAAAAGGTTAGTTTGCTGCTTATACCTGCATACTATTGATCTTGTTATCATATCCGTGATCGCCATGGAAGAAGCATTTTCCTGATATTTTCCTATAAACATCCATGGATTTCCTATATTGAAATGTAAAATCATAAGACTTATTGCTGACCTGACAAAGTAGTTTCAGAAGATTAAAATTAAAGTTGTGATTTTCAAAAGGGAGTTGAAGGGAGATGTAGCCTAACTCCCTTTGAATGTCACAAGGATCTGGGCACCTAACTTTTACAGGTTCCTTTAAAAATTCCTTAAAAACACAAAAACAGTGAAGTCCTCTCTCAATTATACAGAAACTTTGCCCTAAACTATCCCAGAGCAGTGCACAAACTACAATCATTCCCCACACTGGAGTGGCTACACCACTCTTTAATGCACTAGCAATACACAGTACTTGGGACAAGTGAATACCATGCCCAAATGAAACTCTAGGGGGACGTTAGATAGGCAGTTCTCCAAAGAGGACAAAAGGGCTTATCATTTTAAAATGTATTACAATGTTAAATTTCTCTCTTTCCCAGTGACGCTCCCTCAGCATTATAGATATTCCACCAAGAAAGCAATAGATTTGAAGAAGCACATGGGTGTTCCCATTACTCTCAAAGTTTTAAAAAACTGAGAAAAAAATCCGTTTCAATAGGCCGTACTGTGACATCATATCTTAACAGAAATCCCTATCGACAACTATGAGTGTTTCTGCTTAAACAGATGGTGTAATATAGCTTAATACTATGCCATTATTTAAAAGAATGAAAAACTTGAGACATCACCTGCCTAGGATGTACTTGAAAAGAAACCAATGCATATGGAATAACTAGCACCACCTATTGTTAATTTTGAATAACTTGCCATTCCCAGGTAGAAGCCCTTCCCCATGGGGGACTCTTATACAGATTGAAGCTGTTTAGGATCACACTGCTCTAAAGCAGTAGCATTCTAACAGATGCTTCTCAAAAAGTCACAAGATATCTTTGTAATAAACTACAATGCTATTAAGTCCTTTTCACTTCCTTGCCTACCACAAGGTGAAAGAGTAAAGGAGAAACAGACCTGGAGAGAAAAATGGGAGAAACTTAGAAGGAAGAGAAACATATGAAGAAAATTAAGTGGTAATCACAGAAATAATGACTAGCTTTGTTACACACTAAGATTTGTGAGCAGCATCACAGGGGCTGCCTAGCTTAGCGGGCTGCCAACCTAAAAGTCAGTTTGTACGCCCATTCGATTATGTTCTTGCAGAGGTTTGGCTTTTGTCCTCAAAACTGGAAGTGAAATAATCAGACCTATAACTATGACAGAAATAGTCTTTTTCTGGCTATGAATACAACATGAATTACAGTTACATTAACAGAAGAGAGGGATGCACTCATTAAAAGATAGCTCTTAGAATCATAGAATATTAGGGTTGGAAGGGACCTCTAGAGGTCATCTAGTCCAACCCCTTGCTCAACACAGGACCAATTCCCAACTAAATCATTCCAGCCAGGGTTTTATCAAGCCTGACCTTAAAAACCTCTAAGGAAGGTGATTCTACCACCTTCCTAGGTAACCCATTCCAATACTTCACCACCCTCCTAGTGAAAAAGTTTTTCCTAATATCCAATCCAAACCTTCCCAACTGCAACTTGAGACCATTACTCCTTGTTCGGTCATCTGCTACTACTGAGAACAGTCTAGATCCATCCTCTTTAGAACCCCCTTTCAGGTAGTTGAAAGCAGCTATCAAATCTCCCCTCAGTCTTCTCTTCTGTAGACTAAACAATCCCAGTTCTCTCAGCCACTCCTCATAAGTCATGCACTCCAGGCCCCTAAACATTTTTGTTGCCCTTCTCTGGACTCTTTCCAATTTTTCCCCATCCTTTTTGTAGTGTGGGCCCCAAAATTGGACGCAGTACTCCAGATGAGGCCTCACCAATGTCGAATAGAGGGGAACAATCACGTCCCTCGATCTGCTGGCAATGCCCCTACTTATACAGGCCAAAATGCCATTAGCCTTCTTGGCAACAAGGGCACACTGTTGACTCATATCCAGCTTCGCATCCACTGTAATCCCTAGGTCCTTTTCTGCAGAACTGCTGCCTAGCCATTCGGTCCCTAGTCTGTAGCAGTGCATGGGATTCTTCCGTCCTAAGTGCAAGACTCTGCATTTCTCCTTGTTGAACCTCATCAAATTTCTTTTGGCCCAGTCCTCTAATTTGTCTAGGTCCCTCTGAATCCTATCCCTACCCTCCAGTATATCTACAACTCCTCCCAGTTTAGTGTCATCTGCAAACTTGCTGTGGGTGCAGTCCACACCATCCTCCAGATCATTGATATCGGATGTGACAAAGTGGGTATTAGCCCATGAAAGCTTATGCTGCAATACTTTAGTTAGTCTTTAAGGTGCCACAGGACTCTTTGTAACTTCTGCAATTCCAGACTAACACGGCTACCTCTCTGATTCTTAAAAGCAGTAGCAAATAATGCTGCCAAAAGGAAGTTTGAAACAAGATGGAAGGAGAAAAAAATCTTGAGTAAAACATTCCTATTGCCTCTCCTCCTCATCCTGTATCTAGAGCTGAAGATTCCTCCTTTTCTATTGTCTTTAAAAGCAAAGTATTGATATAAACTTCCTACCTCTCTAAATAGGTTTAATTTTTTGCCTGACTAATTGCTAAATATCTTAAGAATATCCAAAACTGCCAGTAACTAAGCTAGAGAAGGCAGAAGAGACCAAAAAAATAAGAAAAACCACCCACAGAAAGTCACCACAGTTTACCTTGCCACGTGCCATCTTCTGTCCACCAATAAGTGAATATCCTCAATTCTTCTGTTGTAAGCATAGTGCAAACGCTTGGGAAGGTGCTGTTTCAAATAAGGTTTAAAGTGCTGGTCTGGCTTTCTACACTGAAACACAATTGTAAGAAGCTGTGTTGTTTCAAGTCATCATCACTAGTGTGGCTTCAACCATGCAATCTGCTTGATTTCAGGAGTTCAAGGTTACGTATAAGTAGACATACATCTCAGATCTTGCACAACAATCTACAGGACCATATTTGTATCAGTGAACTATTTATACAATGCTTCCCTAAGGACAAGTGAGTTTTGAATGATGTTCTATGCATATCTGACACCTTTGTTCTCGCTACAGAGTGTTCACCAAAGCAGTTTGCGAAACTCCATCACATTTTCCTAGTAATATGCAAAAGGGTTCATATCAGACCAAAGCTTAATTTCAGAAGACTCCTGAATATTGAATAGATAGCCTTTCCAAAAATATATTTAAAGCAGTTTGGCTTCTACATTTGATAAACCAGTATATATTTAATGGGAGTTTCACAAAAACAAGGTTACGGTTGAGGGATATCAAATGGGTTTTTTCTGCATCTTCCAAGTACTACTAAAATGTTTACTCATAAAAAGGTTACTTTCCATTTCTGAAGGAAGGAATAAATCGGCTCAATTCAGGGACTCAAGACCATCAGGGAGATTCTGGCTGCATACTACCCAAAAGGGTTATAAAAGCTACTACAGCAGCAAACAGTGGAACTCATGACAAACATTAATCCCTACTCATGAAGGGCCCTATTTACCACTCTATCTTCAGTCCAATGCTGATTTTCAGACTGAAGAGTGAGCAGAAATGCTGAATAAAGCCCCAAACTAACATGTGGGAAAAAAAAGAATTTACTGTAGACAGAATATATGACAGTGTTAAATACTTACTGTGAGGTTGGCAACAATTACTTTAGGGTCATCTGTTAAAAGAGACACAAAGATATAAAACAGCCATCTGTTTACTGGAGTTACAAGGTAAGCACTCTCTTTTCAGGAGACCAGGCTCCTTTTAAAAGCTATCCTATTTTAGCAAAATGTATTAGATGATGTGCAATAATGCACCTTTAATGTGCTTTTTCTTAATTACCCAATATTTTTATAGCAACATTGATCAGTGTTTTGCGCTTTGGACCTGAAACTAAATACTGTAGTCATAGAAATAAACAGTTTCAAATGTCTTGAAAATCATCCATCTTATCTAACAAGTAAGCAGTCATATCAGAGAATTTGCAAAAGCTTTCTGTAAGAGTGTTTAAGTGCACGAGTAAGCATCTTTATAAGCAATAATTAATAAAGCTGTGGTTCTTTTGGCCACTTTAGCATTACACACAGCTGAATAACTGACTAAATGAAATAACGGAAAAAAACATTCTGGGCAAGCCTTAGGACTTTACTCTATGCAAGCTGTACTACCACTTGGATAACCCACTTTAAATTCTAACTCTCATTTCTTCCAGGGCCAGCAAACAGCATTTCTCAGGCCCCGGAGGAGAAAACAGAGTTGGAAGAAAATGAAGTACCTTGTCTCTCAACCATATTATTTTGGCTGTGTAAGGCATGATATGGATTGGCTTTGAAATGAGTCACATTCAATATCAGGTACAATTCACAGGCACATTTATTTCAAAGATGTGAGAATGAAGACGTAGTGTTAAGGCATGAACTAGGGGAGGAGGGAGAAAGTAATTAGATAATTTGCCATTTAATGTTCTGTTCCAGGTCCAGGGAATGTGCCTATTTACTTTGTGTTTGAATTGTTCATTTATAAGCAAGTACAAACATTTAGGGAGAAGAGGATGAAGAGAGACCCACAGAGGAGATGAATAAATGCAAGTGGGGAGTGAAAAACAAAACCAAACCCAGAGGCACTGTGCCAGGGATTAGCGAGGACAACTGATCTCTCTTGGGGCATGGTGAGAACTTCCAATTTAAAAAAAATAAAACAAATAAAATAAATTCTCAACATCAGGGGAATTGAAAGAATGCTTTTCCCCATGCTATTTCACTCCTCTCTGCATAACAGTAAAATATGTTGCATCCAATTATCTGTAGAACTTTAATATGGTAGTGCCTGATCCTACTCCTACTGAAAACTGCAGCAAAATTCACTGGAGTCAATGAAGGGACGGTGGAGGCTTTAAAAAAAATTCTCAGTGGAAGATACACAAAAATATTCACTCGTATAGGAGATAATAGGCATGGGAAGATCTTTAAAAATTATAACTGGAAGTTTAGTAATAATTTAGGTAGAATCTGCAAAGAAAATTTAGTCTTTATGGTCACCCATCAAAGTCACAACATTGTTTAATTTTGAGTTTACTGTGAAATACTTTCAGTCTCTGATGTGAATAAATTCATTTGAATGCTCTGAAAAACTTAAGATACACGTCAGTGAAACACTAGTATTTGAAAACAAATCTTTACCCATGTCCCTTAGACAAACATAAGAATACATTTGTTCATGGTTACACCTTTAATCTAGGTATTGATTTTAACATGTATCCATTGGCTCTGATGTACTTTTGGATTTTGTAATCTTGAAATATCTCAGTCTACTCTTTGTACAACCAGATACTTCTTCAAGCAAATTATCCCCAGTGTGTTTGAAATGGTTTCAAAGGGCTAATTTAGAACTCCAAGGAACTTCTTAAAAGTATGTTACAAAAACAAAACAAAAACAAACAAACAAAACAAACAAAACACACACACACATTTTTCCATGTACTATCATTGAGCCCCATTTGCTCAAAATTCACACTTCACAGTTTTCTCTTATCCACACTCTACCTTAACTGTGCATGACTGCCAAATATCTAACCCTATTTTTTGGCCACAAGAATGGGAAAACTAATGGATCGATAATTAATACTACCGCTTGACCAGTCAATAGGCCCTAGTCAATAGACTAGATTGAATAATAATTTTTTAAAAAGCCATTCTCACTTAGCATTCAATTCTGCAAGGTGATGAACTCCTTCAGGTCTCACTATCCTATATAATAATCGGCTAGAAAAATTTGTGCAAAGCCGTCATGCGCAGTAGAGACGGCCCAGACGAACGGCATGCTGGGGGTTGTAGTTCGGAGGCACAAAATGGCTGCCGCGCGTGCCCGTCTGAGCGATCCTCACTCACACGGAGCTAGAGCACCAAGGAGCAGTTATACATATAAAGTTAGCTGGCCTGTCGGGCACATGACGAGGAGTTGAGGGGGGAGGGAGCTGAGCGGGGGGGGGCACCTCCGTGGGGGGAGGAGGCTGGGTGAGGGGGGGCCGCGAGCCCTTACGGCTGGCCCATGTACACGGGCTTTTACACTAGTTATTGATAATTGGACAACTCAGAGTTGCAGAATCTTGGCCTCAGTATAGTAAGATACTTGTATATTCAACTTACATTTCAGATTATTATTAGATCGAGGGCGAATGCGTCCTAAAGACCCAGGCACCAATACAATATCTTCTACGTTAGTCAGGTAATTACTCAAAAATTCAGTTCTTTCACAAGTGGTGTCCTCCATTCCTGTGGAAGGAAAATAAGCCTCCTTTAATAGAGAATTATATCTTGAAACAAACTTATTTCCTAAAATACAGACAGAATCTCTGGCTTCAGAGCAATGATTCAAAAACAAATATTTCTTCTTTATATATCCATCCTATTCCACTCTTCCTAGCAGGTAACCTAACCTCAAGCTTATGGAAAGACTACACTCATGAATTAGTCATCAAGAGTGGTCACCGGAACTATCCCACCTGCCAAGAAACTATCAGACACATGGACACCTTTGTTTGTTTTCAGCTTTCACCAACATCAAGTTCTCTTAGCTAATGTCTCTTTGATGGCAGCACTGATAATCACCAACACTAGCTACTGTTAAAGAACCAAATAGTGACTGGCATTGCTGCTTTGACACTGGCATTTCGGTTGTGCACCTAGGTTCAAGCACCAGCCACAACATCCAGGGAGCATACACTTGTTATACAGCCAGTTTTAACTCACAGAAGAACTAAGATCAGCTCCTAGTTTCAAAGTTATTTTTTAAATACATTTTAAAGAGGGGAGACAAACACACAAAGATATTGTATCTTGGTGATGTATTCTAAACCAACTGTAGGTGGAGTGAACAAAGAGTGTTACAATCTGAGAGTTGTTTTGTATGAGAAGTGTATTGGTGGGCTCAATCTAATTCTTAAGTGAGTAAAGCTCAAAAACTTCTAGACAAGGAGTGACTACGTATGGAAAATAAACTCCCCCCAGAACCTCAGAGGTCATCCCCTCCGCATAGGAGAGGAGATGTAACTGGTAGAGAAACCTGTAGTACTGTGCTATACCTGTTTTGTGGACAGAGAATGAACTTTACCATCCAGGCGTGTTAATCTGGCACTTCATTCACACACAAAAATCTTGTATGAATAGCACAGTATCCCATAGCAAATCATGACTCATTTAGTGTACTATAACTAATTAGAGACCTTTAGTTACTTCACTGAAATGTTATGCCAAGAACAGTTCTACCTCAAAACAGACTCAAATTTGATCTCTATTTTCCTTCTCTCCTATAATATTTTCACTGGACTTTTTCTGTCTTTACTATGAACTCTTAGTGTGAAGTTTCCCCTAATTGCCAAGTGACAGAGACCTTTCAAATAATAATTTTCTATTTTTTGTCATTCTGTCCCTTTTTGCCACTTCTTCTCTCCGCAGTCAAATAACTCTTGTGTGCATTTCTCCTTCCTTCATAACCCTTCAAAGCTGGGCCCAGTCCCTCATAACTATCCCAATTTTGTTCCTCTGTATCTGACCAGCTGTCCTCCTAATTGACATAGAAACTTATTGTTCCAAAATTCTACTTCTATGGTCATTAAAAAGGGGACGAGGCTTCTACACCATTTCCCTACCAGTTAACCTACTTAAAAAAAAAAAAAGAAAGGAAAAGAAAGAGATGGAAACAGAGTACAGCTCTTCACACTTGCAAGGGAGTATGAAGGAGAGATTGTACATTATTTGTGTGTATCAAACCACAAAAAAAAAAAACAGGCTTAATTCTGAATGAATGTGCAAACAGTTAAAATAAGAAGGAATTCCTCCAAAAGGTAATTATCAGGTGAATTAAATGTTGGGCTTACATGATCAGTGTCCTGTGAATAAATATTTTTCCTATTTTAAAAATTCTTTTTAGAAGTATGTTCATTTAGGCTCTGATCCAGTAACGTACTTGTTGTGTGTATAACTTTAAGCACAGCTAAGCTCTGGAAATTGCTCAACCATCAGTTTCTATCCATATTTACATACTAAGAAAGGACAAGTAAGAGTTTTTACCATGGTCTCCAACAAAGATAACATTGACACATCGATGTAGTTTCAGCTGCTTCAGTCCATCCATTAATTGTCCTAAAGTCTTGTCAATATCCCTTAGGGGATTTGTCATCTATACAAAGTTTGCAGAAAGAAAGGAAATTAATCACCATTGCAATGTTCACTCTTTCACTACAGGTGAAGCTTCCTCAGCAAAATTCTGGTAGGTTAACTTTCCCCGATCAAAAGGCAGATCCTTGGCTGAGTAGTGAGCACCCTGACCAAATGGTCATCTCCTTTCCTATGAGCTTGGCTTGATTTCCTCCAGGGAAAGATACAGAAGTCTTCTATCTATTAGGATGTTGTTGGATGACTGCAAGAAATCACTGATCTTATTCCTACCCCTCCAACAGAATCCCTAAACATATGGTAAATGCAAAGGCGGATTTACTAAATTAGAAAAATGCATATGATTGCGGGAGGTTGGGGAGCAGGGGAGAGAGGAGAACTCATTTAAATGCTGTTCAAATGGAATGTAGCTTGTCAGTTTTTCTGCACACCAACTATGTAGTCATGGCACATAGCTTCAAATCTCAGTATTTGTATGAAAATCTCAAATCATTGTGAAGGGTGCTCCAAGAGGTATCTGGTGCTAGAATGGCTGCCCTCAGTCTTCCATTATAAGTAGTCGGAAGGAAAAAAGGCAGCTTCAACTGGATATCCAAGGTCTCTAAAGGATCAAGTGACAATTCTGTCAAGATTTTGAAAAAGGATGCCCAGACCTAAAATGGTATAAATACATTAATTTTTTATTATATAAAAAGGCAAAATTATGACAGCATGCCAACAAGTTACAATTCTGAGCAGGATCCGAAGCGGGTGCAACTTTTTTTTATTAGATGATAAATACTTTGAGTCTCCGTACATTTTAGATAAAGGACAGTTTAAAAAAAAAAAAAGAGAGAGCAAGACAAAGCAACATTTCTGTTTGTCACAATATGCTGAATTTCTCATGTCTGCACACTTAACTGGATCAGTTAAAAAACCTGCCAGAACGACAACAAAAAATTCTCCTGTAGGAAAACAGAATTTTGTCAAAATCTTGCCTCAGAAGGTAGATTTCACCAATTCCCCAAGGGAAAAATCTAAGCAACACTTCCGGCTTACAAATGTCAATCTGACACAAATCTTTATGTTTTGCAAGCTCCCCTTCTGCCCGAACTGCCACCCACCCCGTGGAGTTGTAGATTCTGAAAATAATCAAGGGAAGACAGGAAATCACAACTCATACGAAGCACGATGGCGACTCTGCCACTGGGAGAAGCCACTGTGCATCACCGGAGATGGAATCCAGTTGGGGAGCAGGAAGAACACAGAACTACAATGCCAATGAGACACTGTAGCAGCTCAGGCAGGAGGGAAAAGATTCTGAAACTAAATGCTCCTATTCAGGAAAATATGAACATTTAGTTTCAGTCAAAAATGATGAAACATTCTGAATCAACATTTTTCTGAACTTTTCGTTCCATGAAAAATTTCACTATTTTGACTTTTTGTCCCAAACTGGGGCAAAAGCCCACTGTTAAAATATTAGATTATCCCTATGGATTGGAAAGTACATTTTTCAGTCAGCTCTAATTGTTCTCATGAATCATGTAAGGAAATTAAGTATTTTCTTTCAGCCTCTAAATCGTAACTCTGCAGTTAGGAAAACTGAGAACTGCAAATCCTCCTGGATTTCACATGAATGTTTTCTTGTGGAACAGGTTTATGCTGTTCTTATAACAGAGTAATAGTATTTCCATACGTGATAAGGAACCACAAATCACAGTACTTTTCTAAGGTCCTATATCCACCAAATTTCAGTTGGGGATTTGCAAAAATGTTTTTTGATACCATGAAAGCAAACTAATCAGGGAAATCCTATTTTTAAACAAAAACAAGCCAAAGTAAAAAACAGCTCCCCCATCAAGAAAGCAAACCCCCCCCCCCCACACACACACAATTTCACATGATCACAGCCAGTGAACCTCCATTTAGTTCCTTCACCTCCATTATTCTCACCGGGTTCTCATTTTAAATGTTCTTCCTATTTATTTCTGTAACAGACTAAGGTCGATAGTGAATGTCATTAATAGGTTTATGTGAGGATACGCTACGGGAATATGGGACTGCCCTGAGACCATGTTCTTGTCCAGATGTAACCTCCAAGGAGTTATCAGTGAAAGAGTAAAAGTCTTATGTGTACCTTTGCTCAGATCAACTGCTGATCTCCACTACCTCAGATCTTGTGAAGTTATGTGGAAGGCTCTATTTTTCAAGGTAGGTGTGGATATCTGAGATGCCATCGAAAGAAACAGTTAACATTATTATAAGAGGAGGAGGTATGAAACGGAGAAATGCAGACCAGTGTTACTAGGTAGGTTTTAGCATGAGTTTTCCTTCTGAAGAAGAACTATTGTAGCCTGGTGCCAATGTGTGGAGAGAGGAAAGGATTTAATTCGTAGGCACTAGTCTTGTGGTGCATCTCATTGCTCTCAATGAGCATAAACAAATGCTAAAGGGTTAATTTGCACTGTATGTGGATGATAATTTGTGTTAGAATAAGCTGAGGTTTTTTGAAGGCTTAGTGAGAAATCCACAACTGGGTTTCCATGGAGATTTGCATGGATGGGAAAGCTTTGGATAAAATATTCATCCAGAGAAGAGAAGCCCCGGAGAGGGGGAGAGGGTGTAACACATACTCTCGCTATTAGGCCACCTAGGATGTATTTTATGCCAAAAAGAGTAGGACCTTGATTTGGCAAACTACTCTGAAAGGGGAACTCCAGTATCATTTGTTAAAGGGGACATCATTCATGTAAGCAATCAGCTCTGGCTGGGATGATTTAGTTGGGGATTGGTCCTGCTTTGAGCAGGGGGCCGGACTAGATGACCTCCTAAGGTCCCTTCCAACCCTGATATTCTATGATTCAGACTTCCTCTTGAGTTGACTATCAATGCTCAAGGTATTGTGGGAAATGGTAGTTCCTTACACTTGATGACAAGACCTCTCCCCTTTCAGTTCCAGGAGGAGCCTCAGAATTCCTGATTAATATCAGAAGTATATTTAAAAAAAAAAATCAAAAATTGAAAGCTACTGAGGAAAGTTTCTATTGCTCCTTTTCGAAAATGCACTGTCAGGACTTTTGCTTGGATTCCACAGGAGATATTTTTAGGCTGCATGAACTGGATTACAATTAGATTTAAATCCCTGAATGGAAGGGATGCTGAAGTGATCCACAGCCCCTCCTGAGTTGTCAATTAGTGGCAAGAGGAGAGATTTTGTTTATTAGAGATCATCCTCTCTCTTCTCCCTGAATCTTTTCCTGGGGAAGCCACCTTCAACTTTGACCTTCTTGAAGACAGAGACTTAAGTACCATCATAAGGCATTACTGCCAGATCCAAAATTATGGGTTGAAAAAATAATGATTTGCATGCCCTTCCTCCCATCCCTCCTCCCCCCAAAAGTCTCAAGATTTTTCAGCCAATGAGATTGTTTTGTGCACGCCATCTGGTTTTTGAGCCTTCAGGTTACACTCAGATCACTTTTACAACTTTTCTCCAGAGCAATGAAGTCTAGAAACTCGGTTTCATTTTAAATAAATAAATAAATAAATAAATAAATAAATAAATAAATAAATAAAAGAAGAGTTTCTCATGTGATACTAGGAAATGGAGCTTAAAAAAGGACACTAAATATTGTGAGACTCATGATGAAATCTTATGGGCTGGTGACGCTGATAAAAATCTTCCCAGAGATTTGTTTCATGCTCCCTTTGTTTGATGGATTTTTAAAAAGGCCCTAAAAAGGCTTTCCCTATAGTGAACAGAGTCTAAATATAGGAAGAACATAGTTCCCAAAAGACTCAATGTATCCTAGCTCCTTTGCCAGGAGTGATCTTTCAGTACAGTTATAGAAGGTCAGTTTCAGAACTCCCAAATTGAAGTATGGAAGGTAGTCCAAGTTGCAAAAATTAAGCTACATAAGAGCCTCAAACTGACAATTCCGTCACAAAGTTTTGGAACACAGGTAAACTTACTTTGTTCCGACGGGATTCCGCAGAATACTGATCCACTCTATGTACTTTTCTTCTTTTCTTTGGAGTTGCAACTCGTCTTTCCTGTCTCCTCTTAGGAGTAATCTTTCTCTTAGGTCTCTTAGGCGGAGTAAGAGGTGAGCCATAACTACTCTCCTGTACTGGCGGAGAGAGATGTCTGGACTCAGAGAAATCCTGACTCAGCTAGCATCAGATACTACAGAGACCTGCCTCATCAAATTGAGGAGCATGAAGATCAATGCTTCTTCAATAATATAGGAGTTGGTAAAGGGACAATTTAAGGAGGTCTCTCTCTACAGAGGAACTCACTAAATTGTACTTGAAAGTGAGATAGCAGTTACTCAAGCAACTAACATAAGAGTAAATGAAATTGGTATTTCAGGAGGTGGTTAATCAGGCCAATTTTTATGAATGCATACTGTAATATTATGAGTATTTCTCTTCAAGTGTCAAACACAAGATTTGCAAATAAATACACAAAATATGTAACAGTATCAGCTTCATGTTTTGGTGGTGTAAATTTTTTTTTTCAAATGCTTGTGTGTGCAGGATCTTAATGATACATGGAACATTTGACTTGCTGGTTACCAGTTCAGATGGAAGCACCTGTATACTACAAAGCCACCACACAGTGGCAATCTTGGAAAAGAGTGCCAGGTTGAACCAACATGGAGACCGCACCTTCTGAATAATCTAATAATTTGTTCAGGACAGTGTAAGAGAAAACAGCATTGCTGCTGACTGCCCTGTACTAGTTGTATGGATAAATTGAGGACATCAGTCTCCGGAGCGGTCAATATGGCACCTTTTGTAAGCAATACATTATCTATTAAAATAAGTCATTTGAAATGTGTTTATTCATTTTTGTGTGCGAATGCTACAAAAGAAGAGACTGGAATGGCTCAGTGTTTCATTCTCCAATAAGCCCCACTTTAAAGATGTGCAGGGTTGCCAAGCACAGCTCTCAATTTTGGCCTGTTCTGCACCTGTGAGATGCTAACCACCAACACCTTCCATCAATTTTCATGGGAGCTGTGGGTTCTCAGCACTGCTTAAGACCATCTCTGAACGGTGTGAGAGGACACCTACAGGGAGGGGAGACAGCTAAGTCAGCAGGTAGGGGGAAATGGAACCTGCTGAATGGGCTTGAGGAAAATCAGTGATTTATAATCATATTTACTTCTATCTACTTAGCCAGTTTCTCTGTTGTACAGTCACAGAGCTGTATGAATGGAGGGGAAAGAACGAACAAACAAACAAAAAAAGTGTTACCATCTGCCATGCTGTTTCATTGCTTCCAAGGCAAGCAGCTGGAAAGGAGATTCTAGTCCAGTCTCATTCGTCTCTCTCCAGAAAGGCATTTTAATAAAGCAGCACCAGAGTTTTCTTTTTAAAATGTTTCAAGCTTTGTGCAGTCCTGATGAGAGGAGCAGCAGGGAAAGGAAGGATTCTCATTTTACACTGTCCCTAAATAAATTCAGCCAGAGCTTGAGTGCCGGACACCCAATGCAAGAAATCTAGATATTTTGAACACTTAGAAGAGCCGTCTCAAGACAGCATGTTAGAGGAGCAGCAGTAACAGAGTTTAGGCATGAGAGGTTTTGATCTATTTAGAGCACTTACTGTAGTATGTATATTTATATACTTTTTTAAATACTTTTTTTTTCTTTCAAAGTTAGCTAGGAAGAAAAGCCACGTTCTTGTTAACCAGCCAAACCTCACTTGAAAAGAATCAGAATAAGGTTATTTCTCTTTTGGGGGATAGGGAGCCCCTCGGGAAGGAGATGAACAAATCCACCCCCCACTTTCTACACATAACAAAAAGTGGGAACTAGCCAGCCAAAGCTCTGCCTCTCGACCCAGAAGGACAACCCATCACAGTGTCACTGCAGAAGCACAGAAGGGAAAAGAAAAAACAGAATTGCAGAAATAACCAAGGGCAGGCACACATTTTAAATTTCTCGATACATTCTGATAATGAAGTGAAGCTTTATAACAATCTTCCTAGTTCAAAAGAGCGGCTTGTGAAGGTCTCATTAAAAACAATGTTACATTTCTAGTGTAATGAATGTCACTTACACTGAAAAACCCAATACATAAGACAACATACTGCAAGTTATTGTAAACATATTGGGCGAAATACTGGTTCTGTTGACTTCAGTCAATGGAACCAGAATTTCACCTATAAATTTTGGGTACTTATCTGCCTTTTTACTCCTAAATTTTAATGTACTGTGCACTCAATTATAAACCGTTGAACACTTCCTGTAAAGTTTGAGTGCCAACTGAAGTACCTGGGAGTTGAAAATGAACAGCACCAGGCAGGATCAAGTCTTTAAAAAAAATCATAATTTTATAGCTAGTGAGTTAGTAAATTACATTAAACATCCACTCGACATTTCAAGAGGTGTGTTGAATTCCCCCCTCCTCCATCCAGAGAAGTGAGCAGCAGAGCTGCTCCTTAATGTAGTGAGTATGAGGCAGGAAGAGTTCAATATAAGGAGATTTTTCACTTTACAAAAAGCAAAACCAAAAAACCCCTTATATATAAAACACACTACACAATTTTCAAGAGCTTGTTTCCACGCTCCAGTGGGTTGCTCAACTGTCACAGAGGAAAAATTGGTCAGAACCATTCCAAGTGTTTAAGTGCTGCCAGTTCTGTACAAAGAAGAATGATTTCATGCAGAGGTCAAGCTCCCATTACTAAGGAAGCAGCTTAGAGGGGTCCCACGGAGGGCTTCCTTCCCAGAAATAAACATAATACTTTCTAGCTCCTCCCTCCTGAAATCACGCCCCTGGCAAATCTTAGGGCACGTCTACACTACCGCCGGATCAGCAATCAATCCAGCGAGGATCGATTTATCATGTCTAGTCTAGAAGTGATAAATCGATCCCCAAGCTGGTTTAAATAGTTAGATATAGAACTAATATTGCCACTCCACATCCCCAAGATAACACTCCTGTACAGGTTTTTGGATGTTCTTGAAAAATGCAGTAATTTGGTAAGTTACCAGTGCAATGCATATGAGTTCTAAAAACTTTGTTACCACTCCTGAGTCCACAGCCATGGACAATACAGAGTAGGGCGCTTTAAGCACTGCTGGGAAATGATGGATTTTAAAGCTCCCTATTCCATGCTGTTAGGATTCCTATGTCCATTCCTGAGGGAACAGTACTGGCAGGGCTAACCAAACCACTTGTTCATAGACCGAACATTGCAAACAGTGGTTATCCAGCTCTAGAATGGAGTATTATCCAGGCTCCTTCAGACTGTCAACTTTGAAAAAAAATATTCACCCTCCCCTGCCCCCCCAAGGAAACATACCAGAGAAACAAAGATCCTTTTCTGCCTCTCTAATATGGGGTATATTTTTTAAGAATAAAAAATGGATTAAGGAGCGCTAAACTGTGCTGTTATTCCAGTTAATTTCACATCTGAAACCTTTGACAGGCAAATACCTACACATCCATAATGTGAACGTTACACATTTCACTATGTATACTACACAGAGAGGGGCTTCTAGAACAGAGGGACAGTTCTTAATGTCAAATGACCCTTGGTCATAAGTTCTTATTTATTTTAGCCAATTGTCTTCCCTTTTTGACAGATAGGAAGAGCACAGAGGTAAGAAAGACACCTCATTTTAGAAGTGTAAGCAAATATTCTGTAGATGGCGTGCTTGATCCTTGAGATGTGTAACTTTTATACGTGGGGGGGGGGGGAAACGATACTAACCTCAGAGCCAAAAGGCCCATATCTATGACCAGCAGCATCTGGTTGTTCAGAGTAGAAAGCATAAACATAAGGCCTGAAAGAAAGATTTTGTTCAGAAGAGTCTGCTTTCAACCACAAAAGAAGAAATTGCCAGGTCATGCTAAAGTCAGCCTTTCAACTATTGTTTGCCATTTGTAAGAAACTGTTGCTCAGTCAGAGGTTTTCCAAAGTATGATTAAGCAATTAGTTGCTCCAGAACTTCATTAGATATCAGAACACATGCAGAGAAGCACATGGGCACAGTCTGAGGAAGCTCACTCTCCCTTAGGTCCGTAAGAAGGAGAGATCACGATACCAGCTCACATGGGCTATGCAGCCCGCAGCATGTGACAACTTGTATAACAAAAAACACAATTAATATCTTGACATTTTCCCAAGCCTCAGCATGCAGCTTCTGCATTTACCACTGCCTAGAAGTTTATTAAGCCACATTAGACTAAGTAGCACAAAACAGCCAACATTAATCCATGTAATTAAATGTTCCCCAATAATCAAAGGACATTCGCATCAGAGGAGTTTTAAGGAGCACTGAAGCACTGCTGGTTAAAAGCAAAGAGCTACAAAGAATAGTAATACTGAATGCTGGCAAGAATAATTTTTAACACTAACATTCCACCTGTTTCTGCAGCTTCTGCTACTTTTGAAGAGAAGATAAGTTGGAAATTTACAAAAAAGAACTATGTGAATTACCTTTCATTGTCTGGTAGGGTCAGCCACTGCAGTATTGTTAATATTCTGCGTTCATGGGGGATAACACTAGACCACAAAAGAAAAATAGGTTTAATTATTGTTGTGTACAGAGAAGATAATCATTAGCTATACCATGAGCTGCGTCCAACACCATGATCTGGACCTATCATGGACAAGGCAATCTTTTTTTGCTCACTAATGTTCAAAATTTCATCCCCATTTTGCAACTCAAGTTATTGTACATCTCCATGTATTATACTGAAAAGATAGTCTGATTAATCTCTATTTCTCATTTGATCCATCACTCTCAAGGAAACAGTTCATTTTTCTACTATCCTATGTAGCAGTGGATAAGGACCCATTCCTTTTATTTATGTAAGTAGTCCTCACTCATAAAAGAGTGGTTCTACTGAAGTCAATGGTACTACGAGACTAAGTAAGGAACAACTCGCATAGCATTTGCATGATCAGCACTGGAATGGGTTACCTAGGGAGGTGGTAGAATCTCCTTCCTTGGAGGTTTTTTAAGGTCGGGCTTGATAAAACCCCTGCTGGGATGATTTAGTTGGGGTTGGTCCTGCTTTGAGCAGGGGGTTGGACTAGATGTCCTCCTGAGGTCCCTTACAACCCCGATATTCTATGATCTGCTCCCACTACAACCGGGACTTTTCAGCTTGGAAAAGACGACTATAGAGGATGTGATGGAGGTGTGGAGAAAATAAATAAGGAAGTGTTATTTACTCCTTCTCAGAGCACACGTGTGACATCGCACCCCATAATGCTTTACAGAAATATGCTTATGAACATAAATATGACATAACTGGAATATGTTTTACGCTAGATATGCCATGTAACAATGTGCAATGATTATGTTCTTCTGTATGCATTCATCATATTTGTATGAATGTATCATTCTTGTATCTGAAACTAGAAATATGAAATATAACTCTGAGGTTCCACTGTAATTATGCAAAGCGTGGGCCATTAATGGTGGTTTGGAATCTTGATAGCTCCCATTAACCGGGACAATTGACTGTAAATGGCTCTGTTTACTTGTAGGCCTTCCTGTGAATCAGACTGGGAAGAATGAAGGCTTTGGGGGGGTCTCACAGGACATGTGACCATGTCACCTGGTACTGGAATCCATCTTTAACCTGGTGCTTTTCCATTTAGAAGAGGGAGGAGGGGGGAGAACCCAGAGAGGGACAAAGGATTACCACCTTGTACAAAAGATATATAAGGGTACAGAACGGAAAAAAGGGGGCTGCAGTCATGAGAAATTCCCTAGCAACCACCTTAGCTGGAATAAGGACTGTACCAGGGAAAGAATTGGACCCCGACTAGGAGTCCAGTATATGAAAGAAGCTTATTGAAACATTTCTGAGGGTGAGATTTTATCTGTATTCAACTTCTTACTGTATTAGGCTTAGACTTGCGTGTTTTATTTTATTTTGCTTGGTAATTTACTTTGTTCTCTCTGTTATTACTTGGAACTACTTAAATCCTATTTTTTGTATTTAATAAAACCACATTTTACTTATTAATTACCCAAAGTATTAATACCTGGGGGAGGAGGGCAAACACTTGTGCATCTCGATCAGTGTTACAGAGGGTGAACAATTTATGAGTTTACCCCGTATAAGCTTTATAGAGTGTAAAATGGATTTACTGGGGTTTGGACCCCACTGGGAGCTGGTATCTGAGTGCTGGAGACTGGAGCATTTCTTAAGCGGTTTTCAGTTAAGCCTGCAGCTTGTAGGGGACATGTTCAGACTTGGATCTGTGTTTGCAGCAGGCAAGCGTGTCTGGCTCAAACAAGACAGGGTACTGAAGTCCCATGCTGGCAGGGAAAATGGGGTCAAAGGAAGCCTAGGCACATCAGGTGGAAGTCCCAAAAGGGTTTCTGTGATCCAACCCATCACAACAAGAACTAGGGGGTCACCAAATGAAAATAATAGACAGCAGGTTTAAACCAAAGGAAGAATTTCTTCACAAAACTCGCAGTCAACCTGTGGAACTCCTTGCCAGAAGATGTTGTGAAGGCAAGACTATAACAGCTCAAAAAAAGAACTAGATAAGTTCATGGAGGATAGGTCCATCAACGGCTGTTAGCCAGGATGGGGAGGGATGAAGTCCCTAACCTGTTTGCGTGAAGCTGGGAATGGGCCACAGAAGATGGATCACTTGGGGACTGCCTGTTCTGTTCATTTTCTCCGAAGCACCTGACATTGGCCACTGTTGGAAGACAGGATATTGGGCTAGATGGACCTTTGGTCTGACCCAGCATGGCCATCCTTATGAAGTTATTAGAAAGGATCACATTGATTTTGGTGGGAACTGAATCAGGTTTTAAATTGGTATAAACCAGTTTATTCCTGAGATATGTAACCCCCTTGGGGGTTCAGACAGCATGTCCTGTCTGGTCCCCTGGTCAGGGAGGCTGCCCCCAGACCTCACCCACTTTTGACCCTCCCCCAGAGCCATGCCACTGCACAGGCAGCGCTGTGGGGGGCAGGGGCTGTGTGCTCCTGCAATGCAGCATACTTGGCTCCGCACGGAGCCAGACACGCTGCTCTGAGCAGCATGATAATGGGGTCAGGGGGTTGGATAAGGAGCAGGAGCTCCTGGGGGGTAGTCAGGGGACAGGGATCAGGGTGGGCTGGATAGGGGGTGAGGTTCTGGAGTGGTGGTTGGGGCGGGGGGGGGTGTCTCTGGAGGTGGCGATCAGTGAGCAGGGGAGGCTGGATGTGGCATGGGAGTCCAGGGGTTCTATCAGGGGATGGATAGGGGTCAGGGCACAAAGAGCAGGAGGGGTTGGATGGGTCAGGTGTTCTGAGGAGGGCAGTCAGGGGGCAGAAAGTGGGAGGGGGGGGCAAATAGGGAGAGGGGCCAGGCTGTTTGAGGTGACACAGCCTTTCCTACCTGGCCCTACATATAATTTTGCAACCCTGATGTAGCCCTCGGTCCAGAAAGTTTGCCCACCCCTGTTCTAAGGTATAGAAATGCAGAGGTCAGACACCCAAAAACAGCCTTAACTGTGCATGGTATCACTGCAGTGATCACACAATTATGACTAGTGCATAATAGTTTAACCTAATATGGAACCACAACCACTGTTAAAGCAGAATTTCTCTCTTTTTGGCTCATGCTTTCACTATATGGCTGTCCCCCAATGCTGTCAAAGTTCACAATAGGTGATGGTAGCCATTTTGAAAGTGGGGAGTTAAATCATGGAATTCTCTGTAGTACAACATTAACCAGCTTCTCCTGTACAGGTAAATTCCAGTTAGAAAGAATGGAGAAAAAATTACCATTAATCCCAACAAAATTATTCATAACAGTGATTTGAATTATATGGTAAATTTGAAGAGTCCGCATCACTTCATTATGTAAGTCATTTGGGAATAATAAAGCGTTTGCTAAATTTCTTAAGGGACAACATATAAATTCTCAAACAACTACATTAATTTTGGGCCCAAAGTGCATGTGCTATAATTCTGGGGAGGATACACACACTTCAGACATATACTGGGGGAATCCCTACTTCCAGAATTATTTCAAGTTTGCATTTAATCATGAAACCACATAATCTAAATAATGTGAATTACTTAAAATTATTAATTAGTCACCATGCCCAGAGTGACTATTTAGTAGCAGCATATTTTTGTAACAGACAAGGAAAGTAAGTGAGATCCCTTACTCCTAAGCCAGAAAGTTATAACTCATGAGGATTGGGGTGGGGGCATGGCAGGGGAAGCTTCTGTCTATCACAGACATTTTCAGAGCTGTCACATATCCACTGGATCTGTGGTACACCCTAGCTTTTACACAGTCTCTTGGACTGAGGGGTCTCATTCTTTCTTAAGAGTAGGCCCTGCAGACTCACCACCTCAGAGTGCTGAATCTCTAAGCTTCAGCACTCCTGCTTCATACCACTTCATCTGGAGTACTGTGTCCAGTTTTGGGGCCCACACTACAAGAAGGATGTGGAAAAATTGGAAAGAGTCCAGAGAAACATTAGGGGCCTGGAGCTCATGACTTTTGAGGAGAGACTGAAATAACTGGGGTTGTTTAGTTTACAGAAGAAAAGAGAGGGGAGATTTGATAGCTGCTTTCAACTACCTGAAAGGGGGTTCCAAAGAGGATGGATCTAGACTGTTCTCAGTGCAAAGTGGAATTCCTGCAGCAACAGGGTGTGAGCAGGGGGAACACCGCTACACAACAGGCATTTACAGAGATAGAACTACTGCACCATAGCTGTGCCACTGAAATCTAGATACGGCCTGAGACTAAGCTGCCAGATAACATTCAGCTAAAGTTGAGCAATATGATTAACAACATAACCACACTATTTTCCATTCAGAAGCCCTCCACAAAGAGGTCTTCAGGCTCTGGACCAAGGTACATGTCACATTGTAATATATTATTTAACAAAATTATAAAGAAATCACAGTGGGGGGTGGGAAATGGAGTGGGGTGAGGGGAAAGAAGGAAAGAAGGAAAGAAAGAAGGAAGGAAAGAAGGAAAGAAAGCGAGCTTTGGACTGGGAAGCTATTGACTGTTTTGAGCCAGTGAAACTAATGAACATTTACTTACACCAAATTAAGTTTGAATTATTTGGCTACAAATCTCCAGAAAAAAAAAAAAAGGTCACTTACACAGACCAGAAGAATGTCCCAGCTTTCACCCCTTGCTTGGTAGCAGTAATCCATATCTAATGAGGAAAATATAAAAAGATTATAATAGTACTCAAGTCTTGATTTAAAAAGGAAAATTAAAGCAAACTTTTCCAAAACATGTTTTCCTACCATAAACAAGAAAGTAAAGTGTCACCTTTTGAATTCCATCTCAAATTTGAACACTTGTAAGGAGACATGCTGTTCTATGCACATTTGGCGTGAAGTGAATTATTGTGTAGCCAGTCATGCTGAGCCATGCCGTGTTGTAGCCAAGTGGTCCCAGGTAATGAGAGAGAGAGTTAGTAAGACAACAACATTTATTGGACCAACTTCTGTTGGGGGTTGGGGGGAGGAGAAGAGAGAGAAAAAAAGAAAGAAAAGCTTTTGAACAGACACAGAGTTCCTCTTCAGGTCTGGGAAGTATGAAGAAGACCTGCATGCAAGCTCAAAAGTTTGTTTCTCTCTCACCAACAGAAGTTGGTCCAATAAAAAAATATCACCTCACCCACTTTGTGCTGCAGCCACTTGGCGGGTCATTTTACACTTTTCTTCCATTTCACCTTCATCTTCATTATTACTCTTTAACAGAAAGTGATGTAGCTGCATGGCCTACATGAGGCATTTCTACCCATTGTAGCCATCAAAGGACAGCAATATCCCATCCTGACCTCTTTCTGATCAAAACTGGACAAACACCAATTTAGCAAACAACTGTCAAAAATTTGTTACTCAAACTAGAGGACATACTTGGAAGATTTTCTTTAGAAAAACACCACCACACAGTTTGGTTGAACAAGAAATAGTTCCCAATGGCCACGTATTAGAAAATACATTTCTTAATTTACATCTGGATGACTATGCAGTTTCCCCTTCAGATGGTCTGACATATTGCTTACAACTTTTTAGTGATGTTGTGGATCTGGGCATGAAATTGCATGACAGCAAACTTGTTCCTTTTAGTTCTACAAAAATAAACCAAGTAGTTTTTCAGATGATCCTATAGTATTTTATTATGAGTGTAGCATAGAGCTACATTTATGTTAAAGGTCATGACGGTAATCTGCCAAGGATAAGAAACTGATTCAGTTTCCATAAGGCATCTGTTCAAATATTGACCATATGGGTAGTTAGTCTTTAATGACTTCTGAGTGCTCATTGTTTGAGGAGTTGTTGCACTAATTTCAGGTCTGAGTCCATGTTCCAATACCAATATAATTTCAGTCTCACCAATGTTAGGTAGGCATGGAGGCAGAGCTAGTTCCTCAGTGATAGGACAGGTTGCTTGAGTACAGTGTGGGGAAGCTTGTATTGCCCCTGCTACCCTTGTATTAGTTCACAGAGCAATTATAATGTAGAAGGTTTAACTCTACTGGGCTGTCTCTTGTCACATTTTAAACTCAGTCCTGTAAGGCTGTTACAGTAAAACCTCCATTTAACGGACTAATTCGGGCGAGGGGGTGTCCGTTAAATCAAAAAGTCCGTTATTTAATAATAATTAAAAAATGAGCTGTCTAAGCAGCAGCCCGACAGCCACAGGGTCGGGGCGACAGCTCTGCATTCTGCCCGCTGGCAGGACCCGGGTGGGAGCCGGCAGCCAGCCCGCACAGGTCCCAGCTCCTGGGACCCGCCAGCCAACCCTCCCGCTGCCTGGACCCGGGCGGCAGCCGGCAGCCAGCCCGCCAGAAATGGATCAGGAATGCATCAGACTTGCTCAGAAATTTTGTCCGTTGCATCCGAAGTCCGTTAAATCGAGGTCCGTTAAATCGAGGGTTTACTGTATATGTAGAAGTCCCACGGACTTCAGTGAGCATCTTGCACATGGAGGGCTTTCAGACTCAGGCTTCATGTGAGCAGATCATTGAAAAGTAGACTAGTCTTATGCATGGAGTCTCCTATTCCAAGCAAAACTGTGGTGTTCACAGAACATGCAGTGATCTGTGTATGCCATTCAGCAGGACTTTGGTAAAGAGGCTTGGCAGAGGATCAGAATTAAAACCAACTATTGACCTTGTAGTGGGGCAGCTGCCCCACTCCAGGTAAAAAGGGGTTAAAACAGCCCTTTGCAGGGCTGTAGCAAGGGAAAAGCAGCCCAGCAGAGGGCTGCAAGTGAAAGCAGCTGTTGCTGGGTCAATTAGGGCCCAGCTGGCCCTGATAAAAAGGCCCAGAATTTGCTGCATAGAGACTCTTCTGGCTGCAGAGGCAGACTGGCCTGGCTGCTGGGGAAGCTAGACAGGGTAGCCAGAGTGAAGCAGGGCTGGGGCAAGGCAAGAGGAGTAGGGGAGCTCCTACCTGGAAATGCCCAGGCTGCAGGACCTAGGGGATGGCCCAACAAGGGGTACTAGGGTTGCAGGGGGCAGCCCATGGCTGCAGAGGCAGCAAGCCAAACCCCCCTTGCCTGTGATGAATGGCAGTGATACTGCAGTCTGCCCCAGAGAATGGGGGCAAGTGGTGAGGGTCCCCCAGGGAGGGGAGACCCTGTAACTGGGGGGGTACTGCAGAGGTGCAGCACCCCAGGGAAGAGGGCACCAGAGGGCGGTAGGGGCCAGCAGCAAGTGGGATATCAGCCTGCAGAGGGCGCTCTGGAGGCTGGTGAGCTGATTCCCCAGATGGCCAGCAGGGGTGAGTCCGCGCTCTGCTACAGACCTCTCAGATGATTATGCAGGATGCTTTGGCAAAGTGTGCCAATATTAATCATTAGTCCAAGCTACTTCCATTTTACTAGCTTGGTCAGAAGGTAAATGTCTCTTGGTGCATGTGTTAGTTAGAATCACTACCCAGAAATAGGCACGGTCATAGTTCATTTCAGCAGTAATCATAGTTAGGATTCCTACATAACTTTAGCTACTGTTGGAGGAGTTGATTGATCTTTATTTTCTTGCCAACAACAGTCAGGTGTAACTACTTGCTTTGGACTGTAAAGACACAAACAAAAAAACCCCATAGAAATGAGGTTTGAAGGCGTTTAACAGCTCCATAGTTGGTCTCTACACCCTCAAGGGGAGAAAAGTGGATTGAAAGGAGGAGTGAAGCTGCTTATTAATATCTTTATATAATGAGAAGAATATACCCAGATGAAATGTTTATTAACAGTATTCTCCAATATAAAAATCTCCATTTTCATAGCACTTCAATACTTCATTAAATTAGTTCAGTTAAGACTAAAGTAAGATGTGTGCAGAAAACTCAGGATTTGGCTGTGGACTAATTCATGCACAGGCACCCATCTATAATATGATGAACATATATTGACACAGAGGTTCAGAGTTAACATACAGATGCACAATTTAATATATTCAACCAAACCAAGTTTAGGATTGCAGCAGACATATTAGACTGAATTAATTGCCCCGAAAGAACAAGATATAATTGCCCCTCCTACTCCTCCCAATGAATAACAAAATATAATTAAATGGACACTACAAATTATTTTAGCCTAAATGCCAACTGTAGATGACAAAAATAAGGCTGACATCCTATCTCTCCCTCCAGAATAGCAAGAGTTGAGAACAAAGCAAGACTACTATCTTTGAACGTTCCCCCCCTTGCTGGTTCGTGTCACAACTTTAAAGATATGTAAAACCTCAAAGTTCCTGTACTGTACCTATACATTTAAATGTATTTTACAATCCTCTTTGGCTAGCATGTTTGTTCAGGTCAGTTATCCCAAAGTTTGCTATGTTTGGTTTTGCAAGGTCAGCACCATTTGTGAGTTTAAGTCATTTATTTGCTATATGTAAATACAGTAAAACCTCAATTTAATGGACCTCGATTTAATGGACTTCGGATACAACGGACAAAATTTCTGTTCCATATCAGACCGCGACCCCTCCCGGCTGCGGCCCCGGTCCCCTTCACAGGCGGCTGGCTGCTGGCTCCCGGCTGCCGCCCCGGTCCCAGCTGCTGGAGGGCTGGCTGCCGGCTCCCGGCTGCCGCCCAGATCCTGGCAGCGGGCGGTCTGGCTGCCGGCTCCCGCCCCAATCCCGGCAGCAGGTGGACTGGCTCCCAGCTCCTGGCTGCCACCCCGGTCCCAGCCGCTGGCGGGCTGACTGCCAGCTCCCGGCTGCCGCCCGGGTCCTGGCAGCTGGCGGGCTGCAGAGCTGCCGCCCCGACCCTGTGGCATGCGGGCTGCTGCTCCAACAGCTCGGGGGGGGGGGGGGGTTTATTAAATAACGGACTTTTTGATTTAACGGACACCGCCTCGCCCGAATTAGTCCGTTAAATGGAGGTTTTACTGTACATCAATTTTAGCTGCTAGTGGAAACTTTATTATGTAACGTGCATGTAACTTCTATCACACCACACCCTGTATTGCAAGCTATAATAGGTCTACATTATTAAAGTACCCTCTAGCAGAAAGGGGAGGGGAACAACATTTCAAACATTATCCAGTATTCCTTATTATTGTATATCCAAGAATTAGAATAGGATTAATTTCTCCAGCGCAGAAAAGCCTGTTGTATTAAAGACTCAAAGATTCAGCTCTAGTGCAACAACCAGTACCTAAATCCAGCTGAGAATGATATATATTATATCATGATATGATTATATATAAACACACTGTAAACATGCAAAATAGTTTAATGCCTTTAAATATCTCTGAATTATAGTATTACTCTATTCCTTTTACTAGTAAGTAGACACAAAGATTAAGTGACTTCTTCAACGTTACACAGGACATCAGTGGCAGCCCCCAGGAACAGAACCTAGGAGCCCTCATAACTCTCAGTCTCCTGGTCAAACTGCTAGATAATACTGCCTTTGTGTATGAACATTACTACAAGGAAAATCAGTTGGCATGGCTCCTGGACTAGATTGTGAAAGCCAGCAAAGTGCAACATCTATCTACTTTTAATCTTTTGTGGAAAAATAAGTTCCAAATCACATCATAAAGTTTGCCCAGTATTTGTTGCATTATGAAAGAATGAGCAAAAGCACATCCTAGGCCAAGGCCAATATAAAGTAAATGCACTGCATTTTGGCTCTTGTGGGATCACTGTACAAACACTTCTTCTGCAAGCTGGCCAAGGAGGGAAATTCTGGTCAGAAGCAGAGGTACTGTATACACCATCTGTGGTTGAGGAGAGGCAATGCCTGGATGGGAAATCCCTTTCTCGTTAAGAAATGGGCCAAGGGGGACAGGAGGGAGAGAGATAGCACAGTAATTTACAGGGTTTCTGAGGTAAATAAATGCATTCAAATTTGATACAACTATGTAGAATTAAAACCAGAGTTTCATGTTTCATATGTATCTACTACCAAAAGGTAAAATATACATTAACCCCTTCCCTAGCATGCACCCTTTATCTGACTGGGATAATTATGTGACTAAGCCCTGGTCTGCTGGGGGGAGAGGGGAGGGAAATCGATCTAAGATACGCTACTTCAGCTACAAGAATAATGTAGTAGTTTAGTACAACTGCCGTCCGGCACAGAGGTTTTTGGTGTCAGAAAGCTATTACTTAGTAACAGGGGATCAGACAAACAGTGGATTTGCCAATTTAAAGCCAAAAAAAGTTGCTTATGTAGTGAAATTCTTATCGATATCCATTTTCCCCCCTATTGACCATGACATAACAGGAAAATATCATTTTAAACAACAGACAGTCCTTTTACAATAGAAAGGCTGGACAGAGCTTCCTGCAGAGCCCCGTCTCTCTCCTTTTATCAATACTATTCCTAGGTTGGTTGCAAGAGACTATATGAGTAAACTATGAAGCTCCTTATTCCCTCAAGGAATATTCCAGCTGCCTCCATGCTCCCAGTCCCTGCTAGCCTGAGCTTGATCCTTTGATAGCCTATACAACATATTCCTATTAAACCGAGGCAAATCTGATTGGTTTCAAACATAGAGATTGCTTAGAGGTAGGACTTGCTATATACCCCTGAAATTGACATATTTCTAATTTGTGTAGTACTTGGGTCCCCCATCTAGAGACTATAAACACAGCATTAAGACAAGACATGTATTTCAGTGACTCATTAATATACAGCAGCTAAGAGTAAGGAGGTGGTTTAGGAACATGATGTTCCTTTCGAAGCCTCATCTGGCCAGCAGCACAGTTCAGTGCTTCTCACTAAGCTCTTTAACTTTTTTTTTTTTTTAAACTTGAAGTAAAACAAGGATTGTTAAATGCTTCCAGTCTCAATTTAAAGAGAAAGTAAAACGTCTGAAAAAGACAGCCAGCCATAACACTGGGGACAAATCCAGGGTAATGACCAGAAACACTACAAAAGAGCCTACGCAGTGTGCTGCAGATTTTAATACAGCCATAATTTTAAAAAGTTAGCAGACAAAAAGCTGGAAAACTACAATGCCATTTTTGGAAGAAAGCATGGGCCTACTGATGCAGGGCAAGGGGCATTCACTCATTTGAGTTTCCGCCTAAAAAACAGGAAGTTTAATAATTCTACAAATCAGATTTGGCATTCAATGAAAATTTTGAGCTTAAATTTAAAACAGGATCAGTTCTGTACACTGAAAATAAAGCTTTTAAAATTCATCTAGAAGGGTTTATCCTCTCCCAAGAGAGGCTCCAAAACTGTGGAAAATTTCTCTGGGATACCACAGAACCCTGCCATAGGTCCTGGAGATCCAACACACTTTTCATTTTTATTACCCATTTCTATTTGAGTTTTTTAGACCACTTATTCCTGTAGCAGAAGCATTGGTTGAGAAGGGAAGGAAGGGACTGGTATAATGAGAAGTTAAGTGTGATTTCCATGGTTCATAGAGCATATAAACTATTCTACTCAAGGAAAATACATCATTCGATCAGTATTTCAACAATGAATATGGCTTTGACTACTGGTTAAGAGACCTTCTAGTCCAACCATAAGAACAAATCTAGATGTCATAAAACACAGACGTGAACTGCAAGCATCAAGAAACAGTTTTTTACTTCCTCCTTTGAGGTCACTGGCCCAGATACCCATTATCTTTATGTGGATACCAGCTAGCAGCAAGATATTTTATTTGCACATAGATCAGGGGTCTCAAACATGCGGCCCGGGGGCCACATGCGGCCCGCAAAGCCCTTCCCTGCGGCCCGCCAAGCTTCCTGGCGCCCCCCTCTCCCCCCCCCAGTCCCCCCATAGCAGTTTTCAGGACGGAGGGGCCAGAAGTGGAGGCTTCTCTGCTGCCTGGCTGGGCCACGTGTGTTTCTAGCTCTGGACTTCCTAGATTGCTCTTGCTTTGTTTGCCAAACAGCTGTCGGTGGTGCCTAGCGCTTTCCAGGAGGGAATGGGGAGCTGCGTGCTCAGAGGAGGAGGTGGGGCAGGGGTGGGACCTCGTGGAAGGCGTGGAGTGGGGGCGGAGCCGGGGCAGCAAGGGCGGGGTCAGTGGTGCGGCCCTCAGGCCAGTGCACTAGTCCTCATGGAAGGGGTGGAGTGGGGGCACAGCCGGGGCAGAGTGTGTGTGTGTGTGTGTGTGTGTGTGTGTGTGTGTGTGTGTGTGTGTGTGTGTGTGTGTGTGTGTGTGTGTGTGTGTGTGTGTGTGTGTGTGTGTGTGTGTGTGTGTGTGTGTGTGTGTGTGTGTGTGTGTGTGTCAGTGGTGCGGCCCTCGAGCCAGTGCACTAGTCCTCATGAGGCCCTCGTGGTCATTTGAGTTTGAGACCCCTGACATAGATGATACCATGTGCCACCTTTTTATTATTATTATTATTAAAAATCTTGTTTTCAGTACCCTGAGAACTAGGTTTCTGAATTCACATGATCAGGTTTTTAAAATGCTATTTACAAAAACTAGCATAGTTTAAAAAAAAAAAATGCCCTCAAGTTACCGTCTGAAACACTTTCTTGGAAATAAAATACAAGTTATCTGCCAAATCCCATTGATTTCACATGGTGATTTGTGTGTGTTCCCATGAAATGCTGATCACTGAAGTGAACTTTTTAATAATAATTATTACACAATCATCCAAAGCCTACATTGAACTAATTCTCTACCCTATCTTTCTACCCAGGATAGGATATTTCTGAACCATATACAGTTCAAGTCACCCTGCCCCATAATGCTATAATCAGTTTTCAGCATTTAAGTGGCCTTTCGTATTAAAGCACTGTATGAAGTGAGGCCCTGTCTTTTACATTCTTCCCATTTTGGAATAATAAAAAAAAAAAAAAAGTGGTGGCAGATATTTCGATTGCACCTAATTCTCACTGAATTTCAATGCAAAATAACTGCCTTGAGGACCCTTTGAAAACTACAGCTTTACAGCTAAAGAACTACTGGCCCAGGTTAAAGATCCAAGGCTAGTTTAAAATTCAAAATCAGATGTTTTTCTTGGAAGAGATGATCTTGTTCAACTGGAGCACGAATTAATTCTGGGAAGTGTTATGGCTTGTGTTATGCAGGAGGTCAGAGTATGTGATCATAATCATCCCTTTGGTCTTTAAAAAACAAACAACCACCACCAATGAAAGTTGTGTCATGTTACAAATCTTGTCTGTTAATATGTTCCATCAGTCTCACTCACACACACACAGAGTACCAGAAGTTGGGAGGGGGAGAAATTTCCTGGTCATGCTCACAGGCCATAGGGCTCTGTAGAAAAGCATGAAAGCAGAGCTAGTCTGAAATAAAAGTTCATTTAAAGCTAAGCAAGATGAGTTTTGTCTCACTGCCTTAGGGAGCAGCCTGTTCACTCTCTTTCTGATTCTGGGGTCTTGTGTATTATCGTTCTGAATTCTAAGAAATAAGAGCGGTACTGTATTCCAACCTTTCAGCAAGAGTATATGTTTTTATCTAATTCTCTGTGTGTATGTTTATAACAGAACTAAAACCTGACAAACTTGTAATGTGAGAAAAAGGGAAATGCTATAGATTCAGAACTGTATGGCTAGAAGGTACATCAAGACATCTCCTAGTCCAGGATTCCTCAGGAGCAAAATTAGCAATTAACATTCACAAAAGGGCCACAATAGTGTGAATTCATTGTTTCATTTACTATTTTACATATACACACACAATATTATTCTCACAGAGAAATGACTGACCAAGTATTATTTTGGAACATAGTACCGACTGGTTAATAATTAAATCAGAGTGCTGTAATATCATGTGTTGCAAACGGCCACAGGAGACACATTAAAAAGCCACATGTGGCTCGTAAGTCTCAGTCAGAGTATCACTGGTTCTAGTCCATTCCCCTCCACTGAGGCAGAATTACATATATTTTTGGACATATGCCATACTCTGAAAATATACTGATTTGCATTAAACTGTGCTAGCTAAAACAAGATATTTCTAACTACATCTAGTTCATAGTTACCAACAAGAGCCATGTTGCATAATCAATGGTTTTACTATTCTGAAAAGAGCCAACTCAAAAGTTACATTAAAATGACAGAAGCTGGGCCAGATGTTAGGAGATTAAGTTCAAATTGTTCACAGATGTATTTTTATTGCTACTATTATTGGCTATATTCCAAAGCACAGGAGAAAAGAAGTCTGAAACTTACTGGTTGACCTCCCCACCATCTGTGATTGAATTTCTCTCGCCCTCGAAGACTGAAGCTGGCATCAAATACAGGGTCATACATTGAATTGCCAACAATTCCATGTGATTCAGGATAGAGTCCCTTTGTACAGAAATATATTAATTAGTGAACCTTTAGTACATGTTAAAATGCAGTTCTGCAGTTATCCACAAATACAACTAAATTATTTAAGAATGGAAAACTGGGTATGGCTGTAAACCGCACCCAAATAAGACATTTTACTTTTAAAATTAAAAAAAAAAAAAAAGTTTAGTACTTTAGATATTCATTAAAGCAGGATGAGATCATTTGAATACCTTGATCTTGTCTTAAAGCATAGGTACTTCAGCAGTTAGCTACTTTAAAGTGCTTTCATACTAGGTGAAATAATTTTTTGCCATTTAAGCAAGAAAATAAGTGATAGAAAGTTATTTTAAAGTAGTACTTTCAGTTCATCTTTGTAAAATATTCTGGTGACAGTAAATGATCCTTTGGTGGCAATAATAATAATAAGCATTTAAATTTCATCATGTTTTACCTTCATATTGCTTAGCAAGCATAACTTAATCCTGAGCACTCCTGAGAGTAAGTATTATTCCTAGCATAAAAAAGAAGGAACTCAGGCAAGTCAGTTAAGTGACTTGCATTCAAAGCCACAGGGGGAAATTAATGCCAAAGTTGTCATTAGTACCGGTAAGCAGGAGTTCCTGGTTCATAGCACTGCACTCACACCAGGGCTAATATCAAATATGTAGGCCAGATAATAAACTGGTGTAAATTTGCATACTTCCACTGACTTAATTTCAATGGGAAAAAACACACAGATCAACTGAGGGTCTGTTCTTGTGACTTCAAATTTATTTCCATAAGAACTGTAAGCAGAATAGGAGTATGAATCACTTCATTACAGGACCGAGCAGGGGGGAAAAGCAGCAGGCTATATTAAATGCTTTGTATTTATACTGCACACTTTATCTAAGAATCCCAAAGGACTTTGATGCTTCCCCCATTTGAGAAAAACATAAAAACAAATACAAAATTGAAAGACCACGTTAACCAGTTTTTATTTAAAAAATTCCTCCCTCACAATTCAAGTTTGTAAGTGTTGTGCAAGTCCCTTTAATTACATTCAAAAAATCCCTTTCAAAGACTTACAGTAGCCAGGGTGTACAAGTTAGGGAAGGTTTTTGTAGGATATACTGGTCTCATATAGGGAGAATGTGTTCCACAAGATCCTGAAAGTACAACAGGAAATACAAGTGTTAAAAAATGGGACTATCATACACTGAAGGCAGAAAGATAGGAAGACCTTTGCTTAATTATCAAATACCAAGAAACATGTTTGAACTGATTTAAACATAAACACGACTCTACTGCTTAAGCAAAACAATGCTAAAGCACACGTATTAAGTAGGCACACATGTCCTAAAATAGGACAATTCTTTCCCTCACACAAAAAGATAAAGATAAATAATTTGGCTATAGCTGTATAAAATTAGGTAGATTGAAAAGAAAAAATGTGCTTCCCTTTTAATTAGTCCTTCAGATCATTTTCACTACAAGTTTGCCCATATTAGCAGTAAAGTAACTTCAGAAAATTCATGCTAATTTCAGGTGACAAACACTGTATTAATCAGTCAAACTGTAATTCCAGAGTTATCACAGGGAAATTTTCACCAAACTTCCCATTCGTGTACAGTAGTGCACACACTTGCTGCTACACATGTTTAGCTAACAAACCAAAAAAAACCCAAAACCCACACACACCTGCACCTGTTCTGGGAGGTTCTCCCAAAAAACACTGCACTTCTGCCATTCTTATGTTATTCTTCTCTGCTGCTCCAGTGTCTCAGACCTAATCAAATTTAAGTCAATGGGACTTTTGCCATTTGACTTTATTGGGAACAAGATTGGCCCAAAGGTTTAACAATCCAAGGGCCTGAAAGCCAGCTGTGTTTGATGCAGCTCTTCTACTGCACAGCACCTTGTTGGTTTATGGTACTATATAAACAATGAAAACAATATGAGAACAAGAGATTGCCCTGTTTGTTTGTTCTAATAAAACAGATTTACTTACTTAGTTTTTCAATGTTGGGCATGACCTTACTCCCTTTCTTCATGTATGATGCACGAAAGCCATCGACAGAGAAGATGATCAAAGGAGGGCGAACAAAACTGAAACAAAGACTATGTTAACGTATCAAGAGTTGAAAGGAGTTCGAAATTTCGAAAACTATTTTGTATGCTCATTCAGTCAGACTAATGAGAGTTTAAAATATGACAACAGTTTGGAGTCTATACATTTTAGAGCTAGTAGATCAGAATAGTTTAGTAATATTTATATTTCAGGAACACCCAGAAGCCCAAATCAAGATCACGATTCTATTGTGTTGGTACTATAAAGACCCATACAAAGTCACGGTCCCTGTCCAGAAGAGCTTTCAATCTAAGAAAGTAAGTGATGTACAAAGGGTTGGATAAGAGGAATACGGTCAAATACATATGTTTTTACACACAATTGCAATTAAAAACACACACATACCACAAGCACAAATCTTTACTGTTTGTGTGAAGAGCAAGGGTCACAGGACATTTAATGTCCACATACAGCATGTAAGAGACACTAGCTGCTCTAACACAGTAAAGAAGATGAGTACTCATTTTGTTATTCTTTCATAGAACAAAGAGCCTTATTGCACCTCTTGAGATGCCAACACAGCCAGGATGTAGAAGTAGCCCAAATCTCATTCAGAGGCAGGGACAGCAACTTCTTCAAACGCAGATGCCCGATATTAGGTATCCACAGTGAACTCATTCTTTTATGAGGCACCTAAAGTCTTAAGCACCCATGGCTCCCACTTAAGTCAATAGGAGCTGTGGATGATCAGTATTTCTGAGAACGAGTCCCCTTATTTAGATATCTAAATTTAGATTTAAGCCTTGATTCTGCAAATTACCTAAGCACATGTTTATTAAACATGTGAAAAGGCCAGGGGTGCCAGAACAGGGAGGCCAGGAGTCTAGGACCCTCCCAATTTTACTAGCCATATGGGCAAGTGACAAAAGGAGAGGATAGGGCCTCCAGGAGAAGGGGTGGCAAGGGGTTGGGGCCCCAGGTCAGGGACCGGCGGCCCCACACACTTTTAGGGACTTTCTGCTGCTCCTGAAACAGTCCTATTGGGTTCAGTGAGACACATACTTAAAGTTATTCACATGCTTAAATATCTTGCTGAATCATGGTCTAAATAAATTAAGTTTAAGAATCTAATCATAAGCGTGGGGACTAGAGGTACACAGGGTGCTGCAGGTTTTATGCAGAGCTCCACACCCAAGATCCCAGTTGCCAGCCCCAGGCTTGGCCCCCCAATCCCTCTTCAAGCCCCCCTCCCGGAACCATGGCCCTGCTCCTGTCCACAACTCGAGGAGAAGTGAAGACGGGAGGGGGCGGAGGGGAAAAACGTGAGTTTAAAAAAAATTGGGGACCTCAGCTTTACAGTTTCATAAATAAAATGGAGGAATACCTGTGGCACCTTAGAGATTAACCAGTTTATTTCAGCATAAGCTTTCGTGGGCTATAGCCCACTTCATCAGATGCATAGAATGGAACACACAGAAGTAAGATGCATTTATATACACAGAAAGCATAAAAAGTTTAATTTGGATGGGCCATCCAAATTAAACAGCCTCTTAGAATTGGTATGGTAATTTACAAGGTTTTTTTGCTTTCTGTGTATATAAATGCATCTTACCTCTGTGTGTTCCATTCTATGCATCTGATGAAGTGGGCTATAGCCCACGAAAGGTTATGCTGAAATAAACTGGTTAGTCTCCAGGGTGCCACAAGTATTCCTCGAAATTTTTATTTACGGATACAGACGAACACAGCTGCTAATCTTTACAGTTTCATTGTCTTTCAGCACCCCCACTATAAAAAAAAATGTTCCAGCACCACTGAATCTTATTTGTTTTTAAATACTGTATAAAGGCAGGTACCTTCAGATGTAATGTTTAAAGAAAATTGGCCTGGAGGCTGCTCACGTTCGGTCTGATCCAATACTTATTGAAGTCAAAGGAAAGACTTCCACTAAATTAACTAGGTATTGGTTCAGGTGCATGCGTAAGTAAATGAAGTGGGCAAGTTTATCAACCTAGGTCCAGAACCTACGATTTAGTCAGCTCTTTTAACAAATGTCTTCCACACAACTTCAGAATAAAATGCACTTACCCAGCCGGGCATTCAGGAGATTTTATCTCTTCACATTCATCATCCACCCAGTGAGTCTCCCCTACATGGAAAGGAAGGTCATTTTTAGAACAACCATCAAGTCAGTTACAAATTGAACCAGATTACCAAAAAAACATCCACACCACGGATCATGCGGTCATACTTCATGAGCAAGGTATTTTTACATCCATTGCAGTCTCTTAGGCAGCAGCATGAATGAGCTGATTACGTGCCAGTCTTCAACAAGAACATGCGACGTACAAATTAGCACCTGTTTAAAGCATGACTTTAAACCGAGTAAAGGGATTTCCTCTTGAGCCTATGTGCAAGTTTTCACATGATTTGAACACTTGAAAGTTATCAAGTACAAAAGCAGCAACCAGTATCAAAAGTATAATGCTAACACATTTTTAGTTTCATAGCCTGGATTAGTGGTCTCAAACTCAAATGACCACGAGGGCCACATGAGGACTAGTGCATTGACCCGAGGGCCACGCCACTGATACCCCGCCTCGCTGCCCCTGGCCCCACCCCCACTCCACCACTTCCATGAGGCCCCTCCCCCGCCTCGTAGGAGCCCTCTGCCTCCTTCCCCCTCCCCTCCTGCCAGAAGGGACGTGCTGACAGCCACTTCAGAAAGCAGCGCGTCACTCGCAGCCCTCGAGATAGGCAGAGGAGGCCGTGGGGAGCTTAGCAGGGGGCGGGCACCGGGAGCTTCATGGGCCGCAGGGAAGGGCTTGGCGGGCCGCATGTTTGAGACCCCTGGCCTAGATGGAACCAGCCCATTTCAGGCACTGTGTGACCATAGTATTAGTTGTGTAGTCAATTATTTTCCACTACGTTCCCACTGCATGCTCATCGAGACCTGGGACACTTTGTACTTTCACAGGACAGAAGAAAGTCAGATCATTAGACACTGCTGCTTGCTTTATGGTTGTTAATAACATCGCTGTTATTAAAAGGAATTGTACTTCCTCAATTAAAAAAAAAAAAAAGCAGATGCATAGAATACAATTTTGAACAGCAGCAATCCCAATTGACCCTGATAAGGGAGAGCAAGAGACAGAGGAACTCAAGAAAAAGGAGATCTTAGCACAGGCAAGAGACATGAAGTATCTGTTTGAGTGGAACAAAAATTAGTGTCAGATTTAATATGAAAAGAAAAGTAAATTTGTAACCAGTAATATGGAGATGCTGTTCTTATGTAAAGGTCCCTCCTATAATGGGGCCCAGGTTACAGAGATCTTTTGTTATTGGCTGGCTAAATGAGGACTGAGTTCTATGTACATTAAACAAGGGATGGCTTCATCTACAGTACTTGTTCTGTCCTATCTTTCTAAGGAAAGGCACCTCAAAAGACAGGAACTGGGAACTACACCTAGCATTTAACCACAATTAATCTCTCAGGGTTTCTTCAGAGTTGGAAAGAATACAATCTGCTAAAACTTGCTGGAGGAGGCAGATTTAGTTTTCCTTCCCCACTGCACAACTGGAGATGAGGAAGTAGCGTCTGCACTCAGTTATGCTGGTGTGTATCTGGACTAGTCTCTTCGCCTTCTATATGTATGCAATTGCTTGGCAGAAAGGGGAAGAAAATGAAGAGTCCAAAGAAAAACCTTTTCTGAAAGTGAGTAGTTGGGGAGGCTAGCAATCAAGTGAGACTGCTCTCTGGGTAAATCCTACTGAATCATGCAGAAATGTACTGAAGCAAGGCTAGATGGCCAGCACACCCATTCAGAGGAGGTACATCTACACATGGCAGGACATGTTCCAACAGGATCAAGATTACTATGGAAATGAAGCCTTCACGGCCCACTCACCACCCTACTGTGGTAATGACTACTGAAGCTATTTCCATTTAAAAAGGACTTTGCTGTAATTAAAGGTAACACACATAGATCATCTATCCTACACGCACCTATTCTATGCAACCATGTGTTCGTATCATCCTTCCCTTGTCCTTCCACCATATATCTGTTGCATCATATTTTGCATCTTGTCTTGCATCAAAATATAAGTGCTTCAGGACAGAGACTCTGATGGTTTGGGCTAGTTTTAAACGGAATACCCAGCAAAGCTAAGCCCTGGTACTTATTGAGACCACTAAACAGTACTATATTCACTGCAATACAATCGAGCACATCTAAACTATATTTTTTTTGGTTTTACAACACACTATAAAGGTGTTTTAGAATTCATCTCAGCATGCAGAATCCTTTCCTTCTCCACTCAGCCTGTCAGTATCACTTCCAACTTACACGAAGCATTCCCCCCGGTCTCCAAATCCAAAACACACTGCTTCTACAGATCTGACAGCACCTATGACCCATGGGCACAAGAAACTAAACCTGTCCCCCACACCCCCAAAAGAACAGAAAATGAAATAAGTATGGTGTGGGGGAGGGGCAAGATGGAGGCTCTTTCACACACAAAAAACGTGTCATTACCCACAGGGCTGGCCTCTATCAGTTCAGGATAGATACGTGACAGAAATCTGTACCTTTGCATACAGCTTGATAATTAGTACAACAGTCTCCTCTGGTCAAGCAGTCTTCAGAGCAATGACAGGCATTCTCTTCATTCCTTGCCTCTCCACAGCGATCTTTGGTACATTCCCAGCCTCGAGCTAAAATATTCACACGGTAAGTAAAAACATTAAAGAAGATATTTTTTTAAAAGGGTCCACAGCACTCAATTGAACATCCCAGTGAAGCTAGCCCAATCATTACAGTCGGCTTCGGAAGTTTGCGATCTGCACAGTGTTTGAAATCAATATGTTGGCTCTAAACAAAAGATGACAGAAGGGTGTGAAGTTTTGAGTGCTTCCCCATTCACAAGCAGGGCGTTTTATTACTCCCTGATCCTGTCATGCAAGCCACTTTCCAAACTTAATACCAGCAAAAGTATCACTAAAATATTGTTAAGGAATTGGTCTCTCCTTCCCCACGAACCCCCGAATGAGGGATATGGTGATGGGTCTGGAGCATAAGTTACGAATATTAGCAGGTAGAGGGTGACACTTAACATACACCCCGCCCCCCACCGTTCCCTCACCACCACCACACACGTAGCTTTAGGAATCCACTATATTCAATGACCATTACGTAGATGGAGGGATGTAAAAGGAGCAACAAGGAATGTAATTGGGGATTTTACTCATGCCAAGCTCCTCTACACATGAGATATGAAGATGGAAGGAGCCCCTTTATCAAAGCTTAATGGGGGAAGAGTCTGTGCTGCACCCCAAAGAGGCAGAGCACAAAACCTGCAGATTATAAGCAACCCTTCCAATCCTGGAGAGGCTCCACATGACTGGTAGTCCTGAAGGTGTGTCCAAGTTGGGCAGCACAGGCACAAACTCTGTGGGTGCTCTGGGGATGGAGCACCCCGGGGGAAAAGCTAGTAGGTGCTCAGCACCCACTGGCAACCCCCTTATCAGCACTCCCCACCCTCCCAGCACCTCCCGCCCACCGTCAAGCCCAGCGGATCAGTGCCTCCCCCTTGCTCTCCGCGCCTCCTGTGAACAGACCAAGGCCAACACCCAGTGACTGGTCCCCAGAGTTATGCTCAATTTTCCAGACCATATCAACTCACTCTTTCCTGGATACCAAGCAGGTGAAGTTATACGGTGACCTATGGACATCTGGATAGGTCAGAATGTTCAGGCCTGGCTCAGAGCTGAATGGAAAGTGTCATTTTCATCTAAGTGAAATAAACTGATGGGGGGGGAGGGAGCGTGATAATTTGTGTTGAAATTTGGGGATATCCCGGATTCCATTTGAAACACTGGTTGTCTCTTTTGGCTGCTCAAATAAATGTGATTCTTCACCAAAGACTAAAGTAACAAGAAGGATTTCAAAGGCTATGGCGACCTCACCACTGTACCAATCCAGCTACATGTTTTTGGTACAGTGAGTAAAAAAGGTGTTGCTAGAGAGACGGCCTCTCTAAAAATTTCCACACCCATGTATCAAGTTAACCAACCCCTCCTCCTCCAAAGCCAACATGAACAAAGCCAACAATATTTTCTATCGCCTAACATCCAATCAAATGAACTTGAAAGGTTCCATCACTGGATTGTGTGTGCCCGGACATCTGGAAATAGGTGTCTGAAGTAATAGCAACCAGCATACCCCTTCACCTACAATTCACTCCCTTGAGAGGACCTGCACAACATCTACGCACCAGTTAAGTCCTAACAGCTTCAGTGGGACTTAACCAGCACATTAACCTGGGTGGACTCCTCTGCATGAAACCCACAGTACAAGAATGAACATTAATTCCATAAGTATTCACCATTATTTGGGAGATTGGTAACTGAGATGTTGTCTCCGATATTTCCTGTTCTAACTAGATGAGAAAACTTTAATATCTTCATGAGCTTAACAGTTCATGCTTTTACCTGGGGCACTGCAACAATAAGATTTATTTTTTAGGTGGGATCTAACAAATAGAGGTTCAGGATGCTTCCTGTAAACCAAGGCAGAGTCAAAGGAAACCCAGTAATGGGGGAAGAGGCATTAATTTGCTTACTGATCCTTGTAAGGATGCAAGGACTGCACTTTGAGAAAGGCTGAATGTGTTTGAAGAGGGGAAGCATACAGCATGCCCTAGCAGTTTGTCATTAGTCCATAGCCAGCTATAAGCAGGGTGTATAGATACAGGGGAGTACAGCTCTCATACCTGTCTTTAAACATAGTTCATCAAAGTCGGAGCAGCAACTGTTGTAGCTCTTGCACAAGTTGTCACAACGGCAGCCTGGGGGCTCAGCCTCTTGAAGTTCAAAGCATCTGCTTTTGCAGGACCCAGAAGTACTGATCCAGGGGGAATCTGACAGGACTGCATGGAATAAGAAATAGGGCAACATTTGTCAGGCCATCAACAGCTGGTGAGTGATTGCTCAAACTAGCACTACTCTGAGTAATGAAACTTCAGCTGCCCTGTTACAGAAGAGGGAAGTGAAGGGAAAAGAAAAGGAGAAGCACCCTGGGTATTGGCAGAAGCAAAAGTCTAATTAACTCAAAAAGGTTCCTCTTCGGGGGTGAGGGGGGAGTAAGCAGCATGCCATGATAATGTCCTGCAAAGAACTGCACCTGGTTTTAAGTCCAAAATAATCGAGCAGTCATTAGCAGAAATAAAGTCTCAGAGGCCCAGTTATGGGAGCTTCAAATATTTCCCCCAAACAGGCCTTTGCAGTTAGAAACTGCATGACATTTTCATGCTCAACTGGGCGGTTAGCATGGAAAGGAACCGCAATTAGTCTACACGACAGTCAGCAGGATTCTGTTTACTGTACTATAAGGTGCCAGAACACCACCACAGTGAAAGGAAACTGTATGATACTCAACAAATTGAGTTAGTGGCCAATAAAGTGAGGAAATGCTTTTTTGGTGGGCTTCTGTAGAGCATTAAACTATAAAAACAAAACTTTCAGCAATAACACTGATTCAGAAACTGTAGACCATTCATAAAGCAAGAAACTGAGTCCATTAATAACGCATGTATTAGACAGCAATGATCCATTGGGGGGCGGGGGGGACTCTCAAGTGGGACAAAAAGCTATACTCGACACACTAGGAGTATCCCCTTGATACCAAATTATATTATGGGGAGACTGTTTGTGACTCCATGGTTAAGGATGTTTTAGGACATGGGCTAAATACTGTATATACTTGATCATAAGCCAGTTCATTTACAAGTCAAACCCCCTCCCCCCAGTTGGATAGGCCAACCCTATAATTTAGGGGTCGGCAAACTTTAACTTCCAGGCCATCAGGATAAGCCACTGGCAGGCAGAGACGGTTTGTTCACCTCGAGCGTCCGCAAGCAGACAGGCCAAAATGGAGAAAATTGCGGGGGGGGGGGGGGGGAGGGATGAGGCTGGGGGTCAGGGGAGTAACCCCCATGACTACCCCCCACATGACCCCACCTCTAGCCCAGGATCCCCTTAGCTGGGACGGGCCAGGGGAGCGTGCTCCAGCAGGCGGGGCCAACGGGTGGCGCTCCAGCTGCTTCGGAGGCTGGGGGGAGAGCAATGTGGCCAGAAGCAGAGACTCTGCCCCACCCCCTTCCCTTCTGGCTCTGCTGCCTCTTCTTGCCCCCTCTGTTATGGAGGAGGGGGAAGAGCTGTCCCCCATCTCCTCTCACCCTCTCTATACCCAGTCATAAGACAATCCCTTTCTCCGATGCATTAAGCTTATGAACGAGTATATACGGTAGGTGTTTTCAGTGTGAAATTTCACAGTACCTTTTGAATTTGATTTCTTTTGTTGGATTTTTAAATAGGAGGTATCTGAAATCAGTTAGGGGCCGAAGTTTGTCAGCAGCTATCAGACTATTCCTTGTTGAGATAGCTACATAGAATTAGTAGGGCATAAATCTTAAGTAGATCCAATTTAACAAAAACTTTTGCAAAATATTTTGGATTATGGGCCATTTTCTGCTGCTGTTCCTTACATAGGTGAAAGTTTATCCATCAGCGGAATGGGGCAGGGGGGAGGGGGAGAAGAGAGAGAATAATCTTCCCCAAATAAAAATCATCATCCCAACACTTTGTTGTGGGAGCATACATTAGGCATAGGTGCTGGGGGTACTGCAGCACCCCTGGCTTGAAGTGATTTCTATTATATACAAATGCAATGAATCTCAGCATCCTCTTCCCCCCACCCCTCACTATACAAATTGTTCCAATGCCCCTGAAAGTAGGAAGGATGGAAGGTACTCGAATGGGTTTTGTAGGAGTCGCTTGGTAAAGGCAACGTGAAGCCAGGGGACACAGAGTTAAGGTTGTCGGGTATGGTAGGGTAAGGTATGTGCACATATGTGGGGCAGAAAGTAAAATTAGATGCCTTAATATTTTTCTTTGCTATTGTAGTTTTTGGGTCAGGTAGGTAGTGTGAGTGACTCCTCTGTGTAAGAGCATGGGAGTATCCCTTCAGTAAGAAACTTCCTCCGCATTCCCCTGATGAAGCCATTTTAAAATTTTCAATATTTTGGCCATTTAAAATGCCATAGGGCTAAAACTTTGTATACATGTTGCCAGCACAGATACAGGAATTTTTCTTTCAGTGACTGAAATCAGTTCTCTCATTTGTTTCGGCAGTGGCCAGAGCCAAGCAAAATTCTATGCTTTACATTTGTTTCTTCTTCCCATAATCCCTAGTACAAAACCATATGAATTTTGAAAGCTGTAGTTTTACCAGCCGTTTACTAACTGAGTGACTAATTGCTTCTGGTGTCAAGAAAATTTAATGTTTTGAATCAGCCCTTATTTTTCAGCTTTATACAACATGGAAGCTTCTGTATTGTTCCAATCAAAGCCATGAATGATGTATTAAAGCCTTATAACTCCACAATAGGCATTGATCTGCAGAGCATATGTGATTCACAGTTAATCCTGTGCCCGATCTGCAGAAGTGCCAAGCACCAGCTTCTCTTGCTGACGTCAGGAGAGGTTGTGGCTGCCCTGGGCTTATGAAAAACAATCAGATCCATCTGTTTTAAACCAGAGTATATATGTCAGCTCAAGTTTCCTACACAGACAGGACACTGGAACCTCTTTGAAGCTGTAAGAAGTGTTTTTTATTTTTTTTTTAAGTGTCATTACTGCACTCATCCTTTATTTCAATATGATAACTACACTTGAGAAGGGGCATCTACTTCCAATTCCAAACTCAAATTTATGTCCACTCGGCACAGAATTGCCTCTCTCCCTCTCTTTTATATTAAAACACTCCAAATTTATGGGAGGACATTTGAGATTGCTGTAAAATTTAACACACAAAGATTTGTTTCAATGAATACTAAGGGCCTGATTTTCTGAAAAGTCCAGCACTCATTTAGGTACTTAGAATGAACAGATTTTCAGAAATGGTCTGCTGCTGCGATCAGTCCCATTATTCTCAACACTAGCTGCTGAGCACTTCTGAAAAGGAGTGCTGGACACTATTAACCTCTCATTTATTTATCTTACGTGCCGTATCTCTGGTTTTAAGACCCAAGCCCCAAATATGGCAAGTTTGAGTGTGAGACTCAAAGGTGTTATTTCAGAATGCTTCATAATATTACCATTGCCCTATTCATTTCAGTGGAACTAAGTTAGTTTCAATGGGATCTTTGCAGAGTGGAAAGACTACTCCATAACACTGTTGAAAACCACATGCCAATGTGTATTTACAAGGGAAAATTTGGTGAGTCTTACTGCTTGTTATATAAGCAACTGTCAGCAGGGTTTGAAGTAGTATCTCAATGACTTAGTGTTAGCTGTGGGAAGAATAGTTTCCATTATCTTCTGGGTAGGAAATCATTCAGCTATAGATCTTTTGTTATTTTCCATGCATCTGACAACTATGATATATACCTTTACTACTCATGTGACAAACTGTTGATCACAACTTCACTCAGACTCTATATCAAGCTACTGTTAACACGTTGGTTATACCTCTGGGTTGAGTAAGACACTTAACATCACATCACCAAGAAGGCTCATTTTAACGCTAGTAGCCAGCGGATATCAAGACTGTTCAATGGATTGATTCGGTTGACCTTGCTTTTGAGGCTGAACCACAAACTTGCAGGTCATACAACCAGCTGTGGCCAGGGTACTGATGTGTGCAGAATTGTTTGAACAAGTACTGTCAGCTTTATAGGAGCTGCACTGCTGCTAACTAAGTAGCAGGTTTGAGTTGTCTGATGCTCCTGCATTGAATATGAAGTTATGAACTTCTCTGAAAATTCCTAGATTGGCAGGAGCTTCTAAGCCATCAAGTCTGGATCCTGCTGGAGAAAGAAAGGACTGTGGCTACCTCTGAACTTCAGGAATTCCTCCCCCCCCCCCCCCTTTAACACGAGAGCTGTTTACACCTTTGGGGGGGGGGGGGACTTCAGTCTTTGCCAGTTAAGCTCAAACTATTGCTGCTCTTTAAGGAGAGCTTTGGGTGAAGTGGTATGCCACTGATTAAGGGAATAAATCCTATGTAGGCATGTTGCCTTTTGTTCATTATGTAAATGATTATAACAGAGCCTGGAAATGCTATATCCACTTAGAAGAGTGCCATATTAAATTGGTTGCTTTGACTACATTGGAGTAGGTGGTCAAAATGCAGTCTATTTGCAACAGACAGACTGCTTCCAGTAGGACTTCCATCCTATGGCAACTACTCAGGCATGTTTGTATAATCCTTAGACACCACATGGTAAGAATTAGGCAATGGCTACATATACATAGCAAAAAAACCAAACAGTCATTTGAAGAGTTCTGGAGCACTAGGGTCACTGCATATTATTTATACCAGACAGTAACTCCTCACTTAAAGTTGTTTTGGTTAACGTTGTTTCATTATGTTGCTAATCAATTAGGGACCATGATCATTTAAAGTTGTGCAATGCTCCCTCAACGTCGCAGCTGCCTGTTTTCTCCAGTGCTTGCAGAAAGAGCAGCCCGTTGCAGTTAAAGTGGAGCAGCTGCCTCCCTATCAGCTCCCCTAAGTTCCCTGTGCAGCAGCTGCCCAGCAGACTATCAGTTGCCAGCAGTTCCGCTGTCCCTCCCCCACCACCATGTGCTCAGAGGTGAAGGTAAAAATAAAGGACTTACCAGTAGGGGGCTGGGTTGGTGTCGGCTCTGGCCCCTGGAAGGGACAAGACCTCAGGCGGAAGGGGCAGGGCCAGAGCCAACCCAGCCCTGTACCAGTAAGTGCCCTCCCCCACCCCGGCAGGGGTAGTAGCAGCAGCCGGGGAGGAGGTGGGGGGCTCCAGCTGCTGCCCTTTAAATTGCCACCTGGGGAAGCCAGGCCGCCCTAGTACGACACACCGGCTGTTGCCAGTATGCCATACCGGGGCGTACTGGCTTTCTTTCACCTCTGCATGTGCTGCTCCTGCTCTCTGCCTTGAAGCTGCTCCTGGGAGCCTCCTGCTTGCTGTGTGGGTACATGGAGAGGGAGAGAGAGAGAGAGCGCTTGGGGCAGCAGCTGCCATCACACATTCCTGATCGACTTAAAAAGACAATGCACTTAAGAGTGAGGTCAGCATACTTAAAGGGGCAATGCACATCTCTCTCACACACACAGTGTGTGTGTCTCTGTCCATCATACTGTCTCCCTTCCCTCCATTCAGGCTGCCTTGTAGAGTGTGAGGCTACATTAATGTGTTAACCTTTGAGGGTTCAGTCAAAAGCTAGTTCATCATTTACCAGTAAGGCATCCCCTCTTCCACCTTCTGACTTCACCACCTCAACCACGCTTCACAATCATCATTGCTGTGTACAGTTAGATTATATATACACATAGATAGATAGATATAATGTATCTATCACAAACACACACACTTACTTACTTATCTGGTCAAACATTTCCCTGGAACCTAACCCCGCATTTACATTAATTCTTTATGGGGAAACTGGATTCACTTAAAGTTGCATTTTTCAGGAACATAACTACAACATTAAGCAACGATTTACTGTATTTTGCAAAGTGCCATTGAAATGGGCAAGATTTCAATGTGAAATCATTTAAAGTTAATAATTGTTCTGGTGTAAGAACAATACCCTGATTAGCTCTATGCTTAAATATACACATGTGATTAGCATCCAGTCTCCCACATTCATAGAGCTAGGAAACAGATTTTGCTCCCATCCTGACAATAAGACCATCCTGTTGTGCTTAAGTAATATGGCTCAAGAGGATACTATACTTAGACTACACATTCTGAAGCTACTCAACAGGTCTAGAACAGTGGCCTTCAAAGTGGGGAGCATATACCCCAAGGGGTGCAAAAGACCCCCCCCAAGAGGGGGCGGCGGTATCCCGGCACTGCCGCCGAAACCGGAAGGATTCTATTTATGTCCTGCCAAAATGCCACCAAAAGCAGAAGCTTTGTATTCGGCGGCATTTCAGCGGACACCCTCCCCGGAGCCGTAAGAGGACTCGGAAAAGCGGAAGGGGGCCGCGGATGGCAAAGTTTGAGAGACGCTGGTCTAGAAGCCCTGTACTCTACCTAAACTTAATAGGTCAAGTTAAGAAATGGCAGAATCAGTCATTCATTTCCCCTGTTCTAAGGACTGAAGTCCCCCAAATGTTTTAATTCAGCTATGTTGTGTACAAATACTGACAGCTTATTAAATATAAAAAAGTTTAGTTTAACATCATTTAGATGAATTCTTTAGTACTTACTACTACTTTGTCGTTAGTATGTAATTAAAGTCATGATAGTCTGGATTCATAAAGCAGTACTAGAATGACAAGGTTTGGAGTTTGAAAGTGCCATACTACACACCTGTTAAGACAAGACGCCACTCGTGTATAACAGTGAATGAAAAAAAATGTTTTCACCATCTTAGTTTTTTCAACAGCAATGTCAATCCTACAAGATTATGATGCAGATATCAAGATACATGTAAATACATATGCCAAAACTCAATGGAGTTGAAAGAGAACCTGCGGTAATCTTTAGTTTGGCATTTCATTGCACTGGGTTTCTAAGCAGACTATTTCCATATGCAGTTTCCATTACTATTAATGGGAGTCATATGTGAGTGATAATTTCAAAGACATAAGTAGATTCCTTTGATCAGAGCATTTAAAATTTGGTAACAGTTAAAACAAGTTTACTCTTGTGCAGGGTCCTCATTGAGGGCAACTGAGAAGTTCCATTCATTACACTTGCACATAGATTCTATTATCTCAGATTTTACATCCTCTTTTCATTAACTTTGATATATTGGAAGTAACTTGGTTGACATAAAAAGTAAGAGAGGAGACCCTCACTTGGTGTCTCTTATTGCTGCTGTATTCCAGACAACTGGCTGTTTTTGTGCTGATCAAGCCAAAACAAAATTACAGCCTTTATGTGGAAACCATTAAGCACAGGTCTTACTATTCTATTACTGCTACAAACATCTCAGGCATACTACCTTAACATCCGTGAAGAGACATGCTATAGCCCACAAAAGCTTATCCTGAAATAAACTGGTTAGTCTCTAAGGTGCTACAAAGTCTTCTTCATCTTATGCTAAAAGGAAAGTAATAGAAGTAATTTATGTTTTTGCAGTAAAGTAGGAGGTGCCCTTCTTTATGCAGGAAAAATCCAGAAGTTACATCCTTTTTAGTTACCTAAGTGTTCTTAGTCCTCCACACTGATAAATGTATTGAGTAAGCACTAATTCAGAGGAAGGTGAGGGGGAACCTAACAAACTCCTCACTGGGAACACAACGTACTCAAGTCACTGTAAACAAGCAATTTCTTTATGAAAGTTTTCAAGTTATCATTATAGTTGGGTATTGTAAATGAAACCCTTTCATTTCAGTTATATTAACCAAGTCAAAGTCCATTACCACAAGCTTCCATTTTCATGCCAAAGGAAGGAACAGAGACATAAGTCTTTTTTTGAAGAAGGGGGAAAAAGAAAACAGACTTATTTTCCATTTTATACATTTTTCTACTTGGAGAAAAAAATCCTAGGTTTCCTAGCAAAATATAAACAAGGGTCTCTGTTGTGGCATGGACCTTTTCTCTTCTCCCACCCAGAAGAGAAGGATGTGAAACTGAAGAAAAAAAATACATGACTGACAGCACATCTGCTTCATGCAGTTCCCAACATTAACACCTGCTGATCTCACCCCTTCCCTCCTCCAGTTAGTTGTTCACGGTCTACGGTGCACAAATCAGGACTAGCAGATAGAGAAATCTAAGAAGCTTTTTTCAGTGACTCTAGACTTGAAATGACCCTGACCAAACAAGTACTATGCACATTTCTTCTCTAGCTAGTTGAATGAATATTGTGCACTTGGGAATTATCTGATCAAGTTACATTTTAGTTTACTAACTGAACCTATTCAGCACATTAAATGAACAAAAAGTCAGGCACAGTGTACAACAGCCAATTGAAATATCAGACTAAGTTAACTCTAAAATAAGCCTAATTCTCTATAGTCACATGCACAGAGAGCAAAAGTTTAAGTAAACAGGTAATCTATAGGTGAGTCCCAAAGGTCAACACACTCGGACTTGTTAACATATTCTTCACTATATCCCAGAACTAAAAGAAACAGAGTGGGAGTGGTTTCTAACCCTGGTACATAACATAAGGTTAGTGAGATGTACACTTTATGTCATTTACTGTACCTGAAATCGTGCCCTCTTCCCAGTCTTCAGATCTTCTGAGTCTATGTGCTGTAAATCCTACACAGATGTTAACCCCAAAGGCAAAAGCAAATAAGGATATTATCTGCAAAAGTAAGAGAGCAAGATGATCAAACGAAGTAAAACAAGAATCCAAATTTAAGAGAATTGTGATTAAAAAAAAAAAAGAGGGACCAGATATATTATTTGAGTTGCTGGTCACTACAGTTCCTATTACTGGAACAGTAAATGACAGTCACAATTATCAAAACCAGAAGGAGACTTATGAATAAAACATCTGATTTAAAAACTCAAATGTTTCTTTTTTGTAGGAACTTTTTCAGGGGACACTAGCTATGCCTCCTTTCAAAACAAACATGTTCTTTTCCTTTCCTTCCCTACCTGATGTAACTGGAAACAGCTTTTCTTAGCCATACTAGAGAATTCTTGAAAAGCCTTCACAGTATGCTCTCTTTTTCTTTATATTGAGTGCAGTGCTGTTTGCTCCGTGAGTTCGGTCTATTAGCTACAACTAATCCCACCTGGTGAGGTTGACAGGCTCATTTGATTTGTCCAGGGGTGATTTCATCATGTTTCACTCACAAATCGCAGCTCTGAGTGCAAGAAGCTGCAGGCATCATCCTTCTCTCTCCCCCTCCCCCACAAAATGCACACACAAGCTTTTATGTGGTTTCCTCTGCCCAGGCAGGGTTTTCTCATGTTGCTGTGGCCAATACCAGTCCATGTTCCTTTCAGTCTCCTCACAAATGTAACACCGGGAAAAGAGGAACCAATGTGTTTTCCTCTTGCTAGAAGAACTGAAAAACCTCTTGGGCTAGGGAATGAAAAGTTCCGTTGCCTTCTTCAACCTTAGGAAACGTGCGAGGATTTCAGTATAGGGAACTTTTAGAGGGTAAAAAATCCGCGCACACGCTAACTGCTGATTTTGTAAAAGAGCCGCAAGGTTTTGTTTTTTATCGGTTTGATAAAGTCAGTCACTGGTCTCCCACATGGGAACTGCGTCTAAAGTTTCCAAACGGTTCTCACGGCAGAATTCCCCAGCTGTGTAGCGAATTCTAAGGTTACTTTTCCAGCCTTGGGATCCCCTGCACTGCTCCACAGAGGATTTATGTAACTGCTCGCAACTGCATCCCCGCACGCTGAGGATCCAGCATGGCTCAAAGAACGTGAAACTTCAGCCTCCCCCTTCCTAATCTGCCTTTTAAAAAAAACCACACAACACAACATTCAGAGTTCAGCGGCTTTGATAAGCAGATCGCTCGCTCGCTCTCTGAAGCAGACGATAACGGTGCATGAATTATGTATGGTTCACGCTAGTGGTTTAAATGTTATTTGCAAAGGCAAATTATTTACCAAGTTAGTTCACCACTTTTTTTATCTGCTGAAAGCGTCTTTCACCGAGCTGTTACTAACAACTCCACTTAAAGGGGCAGAGTCAAAATGTTGTCATCCTAAACCCGGATTTTCCTAGCTTCCTAGCGAGTCATCACATATCAGAGGGTTTGCAGGAAGGAGTCCAGTAAGACTTTTATTTTAAGAAAAGAAAAGAAAAGAAAAAGTTTAAGCCCACCCCATATCCATTAAAAGCCGCGCTCAGCCAACTCTCACTTCGTAGCCTCACCTTCCTAGGCAGGGCTAAAACCCACCCTTGTTTACTAGCCACACCTCAGCGCGCCGCCTGTACCGGGAGCCGCCCCCGATTCTCTTTCCAGGCGGGTGTGAACGGAAAGCGGTCTCCCGGCGCAGCTGTGTCTCCGCCGCGCAGACCACAGGGGGCGTAATCACGGGGAGCAGAAGCCAAGGCATCATGTTCTCAGTGAAATTCTGCTGACGATTGATGGGGCGGGAGGGGAGAGAGATGCCCGATTTACACCGCAGCCAGTGCGAAACAAACCGGAGTATGCATGCTACCCTAGGGGATCTGGTTCGCCATAGGGCCGCAGAGTAGGTAGGTCAAGGTTGAGCCCGCATTTTACCCTGCCCCAGTTTGGCTGGTTTGAAAATGGCACTGCACCCTGTGCTGAAGGCCACCTCTCTGCCAGGCTTCCATGGATCCCTGCAGTCAGGTGCTTGTCAACATTTTAGCAAAGATGCACTTTGTGGGATGCATCTGATGAAGTGGGTATTAGCGCACAAAAGCTTATGCTTCGATACTTTAGTCTTTAAGGTGCCACAGGACTCTGTCACTCCTATAAAATCAGGACATCTGGTCACCCTATGTGCCTGCATTCATTCACGGGGGGGGGGGGGAAGGACTGAAGAACCAATTCATTTTTCTTCCTCCCCATTGAAACAAAAAGGCTTTCTCATCGCCAGACAGGGAGCCATCGCCTCTTGGCAAAGCAACTTGTATGAGAAATGTTTCTATTTTGTTCCTGAAAATATAAACTAAGTGATGGATAGAACAAGGCACGGTGTTCAGTTTGTGTAACTGGAAATGAGGGGAGAGGGAGGGTGAAGACCTAGAAACTTGCAAGGTGTCCTTTAAAGAAACCATTCTGCCATTTGATGCAATCTGTTATAAATATGTGTTCTTTGGAGGTATTTTCTGAGCACCTTGGATAAAAGGCATCTCTGGCTGGTGTGCTTTAGTAATTAATTGAGAGGGAGTGAGCTAAATTGGGACACTAGAAATCACCCTAATTTAGTAGCACAATTTTAACAGGGAGCTCTCTTAAACGAAGAGCATCTGAATAACACCCTAGATTATCTATTGTATTCCTTCATTTTCTTTGTTGAGAGCCACATGTAGTTCCTGACCTAGCTGCATAAACAACTGCAATACTGAAGCCAGTACTCATGTATGAGTGTTTACAGATTTTTCAAGCTAACTTGCTGCACTTAAATTCAGAATTTAAACCCATAACTGAAGGAAGAAAAACAGCTAGTCCTTTAATCTGTTCACCACATAGCATGCATTTTCAGAGATGCTATCCTCATGGACCAATTGAATTTAACATGTTTAGCTCCTGTTGCAGTTTGACCTTGACACAAATTTGACAAAGTGGACCATACAAAAACACTTGGCATTTCTAAACCCTGTTGTACAATGTCATCCATGAACATATTTTGCTGTGTAACAACAGCAATGTAGCATACAAATTATAATAGAAAGCCAAAGTCTTCACAGCCCAAATTTGTAACAAACACTATATGTCAAAGTTAATGAAGTCCTTTGTCTAGTGGCCAGGACATGGGACTGGGATTCAGAATTCCTGAGTTTCTATTACAACCTCTGCCACTGACTCACTGGGTAAGTCACTTACAATCAAATTTTCAGATCTAGTTTCTGATTGTGAATGCCCCAGTTGAGACACCTTTGGCCTGATTTTCTGACGTGCTGAACACTTGCAGCTACCCTTGATTTCTGCTGAAGTTGTAGATGGCTCAGTACTTCTGAAAATCAGCTCCAATATATCTAAAAACTGGAGACCTAGAAAACTGAACTATCAAAAATCAATGACCACGTTTGTAAATATTGTTTTTTAGGGGTGGGGAATTTGTAACTTTGTGTTTTATAGATAGATCCTGAACTGGTGTAAATTGGCATAGCTCCACTGAAGTCAATGGAGTTGCACTGATTTACACTAGATGAATATCTGGGTTTGTTTTTCCCATTTTGTAATGTGGGAATAATGATATTTACCACCCTTTGTCATGTCCTTTAAGATCTATGGGTGATAAGCACTCTATACTCCCGGGGGAATTATATGCCACTGTGCAATGCAGAATTTTGCAGAAATTAATGTTCGTGCAGAATTTCCTTTCCCCCACAGAAATGGGCTGCAGTGCTTCTGGCTGCCACTAGCGGCCGCTGGACTTGGCAGAGCCAGCTTGCACATAGAAGACACTGCTGGGGAAATGGGGAGGGAGCTACAGGGTTCCTGGCACCTGCAGTTCCCAGCATGGCCTGAGGGAAGGAGGTGGCAGTGCCCAGGAAACTCCAAGCAAGCCTGTGACCAAAGCTTAGTTTGTGTTTTTGTTCATTTACTAGAAAGATAATCTGTTTTGATCTGTTTGCTATCACATGTAATAATTTAAAATCTATATTTTTGTAGTTAATAAACTTGTTTGTATTTTAAACTAAACAAGTGTGCCTTTAAGTGAAGTGTCTGGGGGGAAATGTAAGTTTGGTTACAAGTGTGTATATTCCTTTCCACGTGGAGGAAGGGACAGCTATATTAATGAGCTTACACTATACAGATCCCCGTGCAGTGCAAGATGATATAATTTGGGGTTTATACTCCAGAGGGGATTGTGTGCCTGGGGAGCGGGGAAACTTGCTGGGGTCTGCTGTTTACACTCTACCCAGTTGGGTGAGTGGTGACACCTGCTGTCATGTTGGGTGAGGTTGACTGTGTCCGCAACTCAGTTGTGTATAGCACCTAGACTGCACCCCAGGGGTGACAACCCGTCACAAGCCCGTAGGCACTTTAAGTGAAACATTAACATTGTAATAATCCAGCAGAATTACTATAAGAGATGCAATATATAAGAATTTATATAAGACACATTACTGTATTAATAAATACCATATCATAACGACTGGAGAAAATTCTGTGAAACTAAGAATGTTTGCTCTAAGTCACAGAGTATACGTTATGGCTAAAATAGTGAGTCACAGACAAGTGTGAGTATGTAGAAAGCCTTTTTAAATTTACTTTTTAAATATTGGCGTTACATTGGCTATCTTCCAGTCATTGGGTACAGAAGCTGATTTAAAGGACAGGCTACAAACCATAGTTAATAGTTCCCTAATTTCACATTTGAGTTTTTTCAGAACTCTTGGGTGAATCCCATCTGGTCCTGGTGACTGTTACAGTTCAGTTTATCAATTAATTCCAAAACCTCCTCTAGGGACACTTCAATCTGTCACAATTCCTCAGATTTGTCACCTACAAAAGATGGCTGAGGTATGGGAATCTCCCTAACGTCCTCAGCTGTGCAGGGTGTTTTAGCTAAGTCTACAAAGGCAGGAAAACTACTGCATTACACCAGGCCCATTCACCTTCCAAGAAAATAAGAGATTCAGGCTTTGGTTTGCATTATCTTCTACGTGTAGGGTTCTCCAGTGATAAAAGGCTCCTAAGCAGGATCCTGACTCTACCTACACAACACTACACAGGCACACAACATGCCCAGCAGCTGAATGGCAGCAAATGCTAGTGTTGCCCAGATACCATATATCATGATTTCTTGTAGCTTCTTTACAACTAGAGCCTCACACCCCTCTGAATAAATGTCCATTGGTGGGTCACACTGCCAGTACAATTGGTGCTGGTCGTTTTGCAGCAGCTCAGGGGCACTGTAATCTTTAGGGTTTTTTAAACCACTTAGTATTCTCCCAGTGTGTGAAGGAGAGATAAGGACTGAGGGCAGAGTGCAGGATGCATGAAGGGGGTTTGGCTTTAGCCTGCGGTGAGCAGTCCATTAGTGGTGCCGCTCGTTTTCATACCTGCATAAGCTTCAAGGAATTTACAAAGGGAGGCTATGTCCTAACAGGTTGCACAGGAAAAGTACATCAGAGCTGTTGCAGGTTGTGGATAGAGAGGAGTTTACATCTTTTCAGCTCAGAAGGATAATGCTGTAGAATAGAAATACAACTCATTATATAATGAATATGGCCTATATACTTGATAGACTGGTGTAAAATGTTATGACATGTGACGAACTTCAGACAGCTAGTAAGCAGAACCATGAATAAATTAAAGAAAAATACAAACTTAATGAGGGCAAGAGCGAGACCTAAAGTTCTTATTGATTTGTTGATATGTTAATCCGATGGGCTGGGCAGAGACAAAGAGAAGCCATTAGTGGAGATTGGAAATGTACTGTTTCATCCCAGGATCATTAGAAATGGTATGACAATTGGAGAAACATCAGTTATATTTTTCTTTTACAAGCAACATTTTGTAAAAATTATATGTATTCTATTCTACATAGATTCCTATACTGAGTTCACCACCATAGCACCTGAGCAACTTTCAGAAATGTGTTAAGCAACATGATTAACACCTATCACATGTAATTTTGTTCTCTCACCCTCTTTCCCCATCCTGAACAGAGCAGAGGCAGGAGTTGAACACTGTACCTTTGATAGCCTAGACAAGGATCAAAATTCTATGCCAGGAAGGAATTTCAACTAAATATTAATGATATACATTTATCAGCCAGAAATACAAGTTCACACACACATACATACAGTATATATATAATTTTACCATAAATTACTAATGTTACTCTTTCAATTATTTACATTATTCTGGAGAAATAACATTTATAATTATTTTACCAAACCCTTGGTCAGTTCATAAATATATTGATATTTCCCACTTAAAAGTATCCTTTGAAATAAAATATTCAGCTATGAAAATTAAGATAGCAATAATAATAATACTTAAAATCTTCATAAAATCCTGGTTCAACCAAAGTCAATGGCAAAATTATCATGAATTTGACACGTGTTTGTTATGTCGCCAATATAAAGTTTTTATTGCCTATTCATTCTCTTGCTTTTAAGTGTTTGGGGTTTGTCATTAATACCATTAGTCATCATCTTGCATGGTGCTTAGCAACCTTAAATACCCTTCAAAACGATTGTTTGCTTTTCAGAAATAGAAAAAGAAATTAATTTTATGAGCATACACTCTTAATAATATACGTGCCATTATGCATAGTACTAGTAGCTGTCCCATGGGTGTAATTCATAAAGTCATGTGTGTGAAAAAAGTAGGGCTGTAAGGTGATTAAAAAAACTAATCATGATTAGTCGCTCTGTTAAACAATAATAGAATACCATTTATTTAAATATTTTTGTATGTTTTCTACATTTTCAAATATATTGATTTAAATTACAACACAATACAAAGTGTACAGTGCTCATTTTATATTATTATTTGATTACAAATATTTGCACTGTAAAAAACCTCAAAGAAATAGTATTTTTCAATTCACAGGAGTGCTATCTCCTTATCATGAAAGTTGAACTTACAGATATAGAATTATGTACAAAAAATAACTACATTCAAAAATAAAATATCACACTTTAGAGCTTACAAGTCCACTCAATCCTACTTCTTGTTCAGCCAATCGCTCAGACAACCAAATTTGTTTACATTTGCAGGAGATAATGCTGCCCACTTCTTGTTCACAATGTCACCTGAAAGTGAGAATAAGTGTTCACATGGCATAACATACTTATTCATGGTATGTTGCCAGATGCACTAAAGCAGCGGGTCTCAAACTTCTGAGAACCGCGACTCCTTTTTCATGCGTCGGCTTTTAAGTGGTGCCAGGAGCTCGCAATCCCCCCGGGAGTGTTTGGCGACCCCCCATGGGGGTCGTGACCCCCGGTTTGAGAAACCCTGCACTAAAGATTCATATGTCCCTTCATGCCTCAACCACCATTCCAGAGGACAAGTGTCCATGTTGATAACAGGTTCTGCTCGATAACCATCCAAAGCAGTGCAGACTGAAGCAAGTTCGTTTTCATCATGTGAGTCCCATCCCACCAGCAGAAGGTCAATTTTCTTTTTTGGTAGTTTGGGTTCTGTAGTTTCTGCATTGGAGTATTGCTCTTTTAAGACTTCCGAAAGCATGTTCCACACCTTATCCCTCTTACATTTTGGAAGGCTCTTCAGATTCTTAAACCTTGGGTCGAATAATGTAGCTATCTTTAGAAACCTCACTTTGGTACCTTCCTTGCGTTTTGTCAACTCTGCAGTGAAACTGTTCTTAAAATGAACAACATGGGCTGTGTCATTTTCCAAGACTGCTGTAACATGAAACATATGGTAGAATGCAGGTAAAACAGAGTAGGAAACATACAGTTCTCCCCTAAGGAGTTCAGTCACAATTTAATTAATGCATTTTTTTAACTAGCATTATCAGCATGGAAGCATGTCCTCTGGAATGATGGCCAAAGCATGAAGGAGCATACTTACATTTACATTATCTATTATGTTATACCTGGCATGTAAATACCTTACAATGCTGGATACAAAAGTGCCAGGTGAACGCCTATTCTCACTTTCTTGTGGCATTGTTAATATGAAGTGGGCAGCATTATGGCCTGTAAATGTAAACAAACTTGTTTGTCTTGGCAATTAGCTGAACCATAAGTAGGACTAAGTGGACTTGTAAGATGTAAAGTTTTACATTGTTTTGTTTTTGAGTGCAGTTATGTAACAAAAAAAATCTACATTTCTAAGGGCTTGGCTACACTTACATTTTATAGCAGTTTAACTTGCAGGTTCGGGGGAGGAGGGGAGAGGAAGTGAAAAATCACCCCCCCTTAGCGCAGCAAGTCTGAGCACTTTAAAGCGCTAGTGTGGACAGGCTCCAAGCAGTTGGAGCCGTGCTCCCAGCGCTCAGAGCTAATCCCTTCGTGGAAGTGGATTACCAGGTGATCAGGAACGTTGCCGCGACAGCACTTTGAAATGAGCGTGTAGCCATGCCCTAAATTGCACTTACAAGATAAAGAGATTGCACGATAGTACTTGTATGAGGTGAACTAAAAAATACTATTTATTTTCTTTGCCATTTTTACAGAGCAAATATTTGTAATAAAAATGATACTATAAAGTGATCACTGTCAACTTTGTATTTTGTGTTGTAATTGAATCAATATATTTGAAAATGCAGAAAAACATCCAAACATAGTTAATACATTTCAATTGCTATTCTATTGTTTAACAGTGTGATTAAAACCACAATTAATCATGATTCATTTTTTTGAGTTAATCGCGAGTTAACTGCGATTAATCAACAGTCCTAGAAAAAAGCTGAAAATGGGGAGTCTTGTTTCTATGCACCATGTTGCAATGAGTAATGTTGCTGGTTGTACATGTTTCCCCACAGTTTATGCACTGAGCTGCCTCCAGGCTGGCAGCACAGCCACCTCTTGGTTACCCCAAGTAGCTGTTTTTCCCACCATCCCGCCAACTCCAACATTCCATCTGGTTCTCACAGGGTCCTGGGATGACTGAACCTGGTGATATTCTAACAGAAAGAGCTCTCAGCTGTTACAATCATTTCACACTGACTCAACAGACATTCTATGCTTCAGAGTGATACACAGAGTGACAACACTGCTGAGTAAAGAACAGTGACTTTGGCCATGTGTATCGGAAACTAAATTGTTGTTTGTTTAATAATATAATAGCAGTTAGAAAGTTTGAAGGCATCTTCATGGACTGAGAAAGGGTTCAGGAGTTTTATGCATCCCAGATGGAACTGTGGGAACTGACAGAGAAGAGCCTACTGACCGCTCTACATTCCTTATCAAGAGGTCTGTATGCATCTGATTACAAGCATTATTTAGCATTGCATAGCCATTTAAGAGATCTTCATAGTTGACTGCAAGCTGGGGAATGCAAAGAAATAAGGATCTCAGAGGAAGTTAAAAGAAGGACATGGTTCCGCACTGAAGAAGAAAATTGGAATCAGCTAAACTCACAAAGGACTTTAGAACAAAAGGTGGGGAACCTTCTTCTGATATATTTTCATCCTAGCAATGAGCAGGCCCACAGGAACCCTGCCGGCATGATGAGGCTAGTTCAGGAATATTACAGTGATCTCTTCTGGGGACAAACCCTTCTTTCCAGTAGCAGCAGCTTTAGGATAGTATCACAGGGTTTTCAACATTGGCAGATAAGGAAGGGAACTAGCATGAGGCCAATGGAGGAAATGGAGATATCAGGAGCACCTTGTCACTGAAGAAGGGAACTTCCCTCGGGGCAGACGGTTTGACAGCTGAATTTTATTAGAGGATGATGGATCCCCTCTCTATGGTGCTCTCATGCTCTCAGGGATGCCTTCAATAGAGGCTCGTTGGGAGCTTCCTTTTATGAAGTCTTTTTGATTGGAGGGGGAATTGGAGGCCTATTGTCTTTTTTAACACAGATCACAAAATTACGGCTTCCATTCTAGCCAAGAGTTGGGAAAAATAGAAGCTAGATTATTGCATCCCAGTCACCCTAATGCAATTAAAGATCGCCCAGTGGAAGATGTGTTGTGTAGTTTGCAGGAAGTATTTGAAATGGGATGATGGGAAGACTGATTGGGTTATGTTTTAGTGTTGGCTCAGGCCAAAGTTTTTGATAGAATGAATCTGCCTTATTTATGATTTGTTCTGTCTCAGTTACAGTATTCCCACACAGCTTATTAACTGATGGCAGCTCTTCTATGTTCACACATTATGCATCCCTTTAGTAAATGGGTGGAGGGAAGATACATTCTGAGTCAAGGCAAGTCTTTTCCTTGATTCCATTGCTATTTTTCTTTGGACCCTTTACTGGGGCAGCATATGGTAAATGGATTTCAGGGCTTAAAGTGGGAGAGGAATTTCACTCTTCTCAATTAAAATTGTTGACCATGCTGATGATATCACAATGTTGGTGGGCAGCACGACAGATAGGGCCTTTTTTTTGTTATTGTTGTCACTTTACATAATTATTCAGCTTCAGATTAACAGGAAGAAAAGCAGGGCTTTGTGGGTGGGGATTTTACTCTTCCAGGGGATTTGCAGATTGCGACAAGCTTCCCTGGATTATAGGTATTTTGGGACCCACCTTTGGCAATGATTCAGTCATCAAGATGAACTGGGTGAAGTAGTTCACTTCCTACCAGGTTAAGGCTATGAAGTGGCCTCTGACATTGGCAGAAAAGGGGATGTTACTTAAAACATTCCTGCTTTGCTTTTGCATTTATGTGGTATCTTTGTATCTTCTCCCAGAAAGTTGTTGGTCAAACTGCCAGGGTTATTTATTTTTTTTTCAAATGAAACCTAATGAAGAGAAGGATAGTCTACTTGTCAGTTTCATAAGCCGCTTGTGGGATGGCCTACCTTGAAGCTTTCTTGATGGTCTTGTTTTTGTTTTTAATTTTCAGAGTGTTTGTACAACTGGGAATGGCACAAGGGAAGAAATGGAGTAACTGGTGAGGAAAAGGGGATGCAACCCCTAAAAAGGTATTTTCCCCCCGTGTAACAGCTCAGTAGGCGCCCGCTTACATGAAACTTCAAGATGCCTTTGCCAATGACAAATTCAGGCAATGGGGTTACAGCACAGTGGCTCACAGTTTGAAAGAGAGCTGTTTCAGATGGTGCTTAAGGAATATTTAAGGCTTGCCCAGAACATGATCTGAGTGGGGCACTGTTGTTCCTTCAAAATAATAAAGTTCTCGTCCAGTTCAGGGATATGTGGTGACAGGTATCCCATGGTAAATTCTTATGTGAGAGAAAACCAGGAGGGACACACCTAGAATTCTGCCTGGGTGGTCTTGAAACTCAGGTGGGTGTTTGTGCAGCTACATAGATGGTGCTAGTGTAATTGGGTGGGTGGGTGCTTAGAGGGTACTGGGTCAGCTGAGTGTAGGTGGGGGGAGGTTACTGCAGTTGGCTGTGTAGGGGCATTACTTGGGGATTGCTGGAGCTGCCTAGGAATGTACTCTTCCCAACTTTTGTCCTGCCTCCGCATCCCTTTTCCCATCGGGCTGCTGCCTTGTGGTGGATGTAAATCACAGTAAGAGGAGGCAAGACAATAATCTAGCTGCTTGTTCATCAGGTTCTACGTAGCCGCTGGTTAGCTGGAAGGAGCAACTGTAAGTCAATCCTTGCTGGCTTCTTATTATCCAGGTTGAGCAATGAGAATCCAGCTGTACTGTAGGCAGGTGTGATTTGGGGGCAGCAACTGTGAATGTAATTTGGCACTATCGAGTATCACACTCTAACCGAAGGGACCACAACCACATATTATGTACAACATGCTTAACATTAGACATTGTTTTTTGTCAGTAAAGAAGATCTCAAGATTTATTTTATTTTTTAACAGAGAACCAAAGTATCGGGGGGGGGGAAAGAGTTGGATATTAAAAAGAAAAAATTATACATTTCTCATGATTGATGGTGTAGTTCCAAGCTTTAACTGTACCAATATACTACTAACTTTTCCAAAATACTATTAGAGCTCATTGAGAGCATACTAACCATGAGCTTTTTTGATGACTTTTCTTCTGTTGGCAATCTGGATAGCAAATCTAAAAGACCCAGTGGCAGTTTAGAACTTGTGGAGAAGTATTGATATGTTTTTCTATTTGTGACCAGTAGGTTTACATTTTAAAACCCTGCAGTGACAGCATAAGGAGATGGGGGAGGAAGAAACAAACAACAACTTGGTCTTTGAAAATTTGAATCTAATCTGGGACCACACATACTAAAATGCCTTAACTGTAATATAGTCATATAGTTATTGAATGGTGTTATTACCAGGCAGAGTAAAGATTGTTTGGGTACCCTATTAGTTAATTCCAATATAACTTTTAATAGATTTTATGGCTAGCAAGTACTATTAAGATCATCACATCTGACCTGCTGCCTAACACAGGCCATAGAATTTCACCCAATAATTCTTGTGTCAAACCCATGACTTTTAGAAAGACATCCAATCTTGATGTGACTTCAAATGATAGAATTCAAATGATAGGTCAGCTGTTTAAATAGTTATTTCATTGTCAAAACAAAAAACAAACAAACAAAAATCCTTGTGTTTTCTAGTGTGAATTACGTTTAGCTTCCAGTCATTGGATCTTGTTATGCCTTGGTCTCACTGAAGGGCCCCCTATTTTCAGAAGTCTTTCCCCCATATAAGGACTCATGGACCATGATCAAGTCAGTTTTTAAGCTTCTCTTTGTTAAGGTAAATAGGTTGAGCTTCTTTAATCTCTCACTGGTAAGGTGGGTTTTCCTGACCCTGATCATTCTTGTAGTTCTTGACTGAACCTTTTCACATTTGTCAATGTCCTTAATGTTTGGATATTTTTTTAAAAAATTAACCCTAGCTCTGACTTTCCTCTTGTGGGGACAGCTACAACAGTCCTGTAATGTATTAATTAGTGAGATGTACTCTCAACCTCACTTCCATTTTATCATAATTTGTCTCTGGGAACCTATTCAGGCCTGATTTCAACTGACGATATTTCTAAGACTAGTCTCCTCCTTACTACTAAAATATGGATCAAAGTAGGATTGCTTTATTTACTTTTCATTTTTTACCCATGCCAGACAAATGCAATTATATTCTGTAACTTTTAAAAAAAACAACTATTTGACATTTGGATGAAGAAATAATGAAGAAAAGTCATTTTAATTAATGTGTTTATACTATTACAGGAATGTGTGGTACCTTCCTCTCTAGCCCAATCACTTTTAATTTGACTTAATGAATATAATTTTAGCAAAATATTTGTCTTCCATTTGCCATGATAGAGCATGTATATACATATACTTTATGGTGCTTTGGACTCAATTACAATTAAAACAGGATTTTCTTGTATCCTTTTCCTCTTTTTACATCCCTTCTGCACATATTTCTTTGTTCTAATTCATTTTGCGTGCAGAGGGTTTTCCATAAATCTTAATTTCAAGGGAAGAGGAACATCACAGCACATAAGAAATTGTATCCAACTAAAGCACAGAATCATGCTCTGATTACCCTATTATTAGAACTCTTTATTTTTCTCTTTTTTTCCGCCAAAGGGTTAACTTCTAGGGTGAGAAGAAAAGTGAGGGTTGGACTCCAGATCTGTTCCCTTAACATAATTCAGATCTGGGGGATTTATTTTCCTTTACCTTAACAATTTTATATCAAAAGCTTGTAGTTATCTCTGTAATTCTTGCCTGTAATTTCCAGTACTCTCTTTATGAAATATTCCATTTGACCCAGTCAAAGGCCTTGCCTCAGACTCTGCCCCTCTGAAGATTGACCCCCAGGCCTTTCACTGGGTCAAATGGAATTTTAAAAAAAAATAGTGAGTGGAAAAGGTGCCTAAAAGCCAACTTTCCAACTCTGATACTGGGGCTGACCAGGAGCTAAGTGCTGCTATGCTTAGGGCCAGGGACCATCACCATTGTGCTTTGTGGTCTGTCTCTAATCTCCAGCTCTCATAATATCCCTCCTGCTACTTATGCATTTGTTATACCTCCCCAGGGCAGTTGTAGAACTGCCTACACTAACATTAAATTGAGGATTCCGCCATACTGAGGGAGTCTTCAAATGCCCATAAGGACAGGCTTAAGGTCCTTTTGCTGTACAGCACAAAAGGATTTTCCAGGATTGAGGATCTGGCTCCTCTCTATTTACATATAACAATCTTTCAAAGTCTTCACTGTGGGGTAAATTAATGTATTGCAGTGGAACAGAGTCACGGCGTTATGCAGTGTCATAATGTGGTGATGTTGCCCTTCCTGTGAAAGCTGTTCTAGATTCCCTAAAGCCTGATCACACATTACAGGGGCAAAACCCTGAATCAGGGCACTGGGAATTTTGATTGCATGGAGACTGCAGACTCATGCCATTAATGTCCTATAAACAGCCTGAAAAAGAAGGAAGTTTCCCACGAGATGTGCATGATTCTGCAGAAATCAGAACAGATGACAAATATAAGATCTCCTCTGCATTAGGAATTAACCCCACTTTCAGCCACTGGTGTAGTTGCAAGCCCCTAATGTATACCAGAAAGGCTGTGATTTGCACTCAAAATAGCCAGTAAGGGAAAGTGACGTCAGAAGGAACTGAACTCTTAACCCAACCATACAGATTACATGGAGTACATTATCATATCTATCATCAGAGTTGAACACCAGCAATGAAATCTTTTTGGGCTCGGATGAAGAAAAGATTCATAGGTTGCAGTCTGATTATTTTTTTTAACCAGTCACGTTTAGTCAGGAAATGCAACTGTAAGATTCAGAAAAGCTTGAGCTCTCCCCTCAGTTTTGATGGGCTAAAATAGATGCCTTCCCTCTAACAGAAAATCTGGGTCTTTTCTTTCCCCTCAGGATAGCATCCAAGGCAATAGTGGAAGCCAGATAGCCACATATTTGTTAAAATTTCTGAAAGCATCAGCCAGATAGCATCTAGCTTTGGAGCTCTGCCTTTAACCCCTTTCTCCTCCACCACTCCACCCACCCACCTCCTTGATATTTGTAGTTGCTTCTCTTGTTTTTACTCTTTGCATTCTATGCTTTCCATATCTCATCCTTTAATAACCGATAGGGTCAAAACCCTCGCACCCAGGTCTGTTTTGCACAGATTAGGCAACATAAAGCTGTTAAAATGGGCCAACTGGGGTTTCCCTTTGTTTACAGCAGCTTGCATGAAGGAGGCATGGTGAGTGCTACCCCACCTTCTCCTGACCCATCTGGCTTAGGGGGTATGTTGGGAGAAAGAGGGTGTGATGTGGTATTTTGTGTTTGAATTACCTTAAATATTGGCTTATTTTAAGTATACTGGTCTGTTATAGCTTGCAATATTAGCCAAAGGTTTGTTTAGTTTACCCAAATCAGTAATTTTCTTTATATTTTGCTTTTATCTTTAATGGGGAACCATTTAACTATACTTTACTGATGAATTTATACTACATACCCTAGAAACTTACCAGCCTTGATTTTCCTAAAAAAAATATTTTAGGAATAACAGGATTTGATTTTTTTTGTTTCCACTAACAAAAAAACCCAAACACTTTACTCAAATTACTACTTTCACTTCCAATTGTAACAGAATAGATTTTTCTTAAACTTTTTATGCAGCTATGACTTTAAGTGTCTCACATACTTGGTCTCTTATCTTTCTCTCACCAGCTGCTATGCTAATTGGCTTCTCCCTAATTATTGTTTTGGCTTCCTCCCAAAGGAGGGCCCTGTAGATATCCCCTTTATCATGTATTTCAAAATATAATGGGATTTTCCATAAGACCAGAATTGATCAATAATCCAGCCAGTTCCAGTATCGTCTCACTGGGAGAGGTCAATGCCAGATGTAACAGCCAAAAGGATAGAACTTTTCCAATTAAAGAATGTATTTGCTCTTTAGTGGTATTGGGCTAAATTTCTTCCTGAACACAGCTGGTCACTGCCAGAGGAAAAGACTTGATGTGAAGCAACCAAATATAAAATGAGCAGAAACAGTGAGAATTTACTACAAACTACTACAATGGTATTTAATACTTCGTTATAGATTGCTTTCTTCTCTTGGTACTAATCCTTTGCCCACTGAAGTCAATGACAAGGCTCCCATTGATTTTAAAGGTGCAGGATCAGGGCTTGAATGTAACCTAGTATCTTTTCTGATTTTTACTTTCAATTTCATTTGAAATGAGCTGCCAGCAATAAAACATAGAGGCCAAGATCAGTTCAGGCAGGGGGGCCAATGGCAGAAAGTCTGCCTCCAGGGGAAATGCTCTAAGGGCTAGTCTTCACTTGAGCTGGCAGGGATCGATCTTTTGGTGATCGATTTATCGCGTCTCATTAAGACGTGATAAATCAATGACCAGCGGCTCCCCCGTCAACTCCGGAAGTCCAGCTCGAAGAGAGGCGCAAGCTGGAGTTGACGGGGGACCACCCCGCCGACCGCCGCCACCGTGAGGATGGGAGGTAAGTCAGCTGTAGAGACGTCGATTTCAGCTACGTTATTAACGTAGCTGAAATTGCGTATCTACAGTCGATTTCCCCCCCTAGTGGAGACCAGCCCAAAATCAGTGTGGAGAGGGAGTGCAGACATGGGCAATGACAGTGAGTAGGGGATGAGAAAACTGTTGTGTGAAGAGAGACTGGGATTATTTATCTCGTAAAGACAACATATAAGAAGGGATATGATGTTTTATAAAAAATGAATGGCATAGACGAGATTAGAAATTCTTCTACATCCTGCTTCAGGATAAGAACAAGGAGCCATGGAATATAATTGTGTGGTGGCAAATTCAAATATGATAAAAGGATATACTCTTCCACAAATTACTGAAGCCAAGAGTTTAGTAGGATTCAAAAAGGATTAGATAGTTATAGAGATAATAAAAATACCTAGTTAAAAGAAATATTAATACAAATACTAGTTAGAACAAATATTAAAAATCAACAACAGTTTTGGGAGGGATATATAAACCCTGATGCTTCAGGCCCTAAGTCAACATATAGCTATTGTTGGGTGGAAAGAAACTTTCTTTTTGGGGGGCAGGTCTTCCCAGAATTCCCTACTGAAGGTTTTCTTGCACCTTCCCCTAAAATCATCCAATACTAGCAACGGTCCATTATGGGTTACTGGACCCTTGCTCTGATCCAGAATTGCAATTCAAATATTCATCAGCCTAAGTCATGCTGAGCTAGGAGCTCTCCTACATGTTGCAGGACAGAACGTCTACCCTAATGCTGGCAAGCTCTACAGCAATGGAGCTCTGTAAGTGTAAAGGGGCATAACAGACCTTCAGTTTGCCAGGTGTTTGGGTTAACCAAAGACTGAAAAGGTTCATAAAAGGAAATTTCATAAAAAGGTTTGTTCTCATTAGATTTCTGTCCCAATTTTAGACCAAAGAGGCATGAGTATATCTTCCTGTACCTCAGATGCAACCTGTTACTTTTTATTTGGAAGTATATGATCTGTCAGAAGGTATTAACACATTCTTAGCAATACAAATCATAGGGGATAACTGGACAATGAGCAAGGGGGGAAAGAGACCACTGTGTAAGTCGAATACACAATAATTTCATTCTCCCTGGAAAATCAGATGATATGGGCTTTTAAAGCCAGCTGGGGAGATTTCTGTCTTAGAGGCAGGCAGAGCTATCTCTGCAGCAAGCCAGTACTGTGGAATCCACTCCCAGAAGACTAGAATCACTGCAGATCTCACCACCTTCTGGCTGGAATTTGAAACCCATTTCTTTTACCCACAGTAGCAAGCCAAACATCAGTATACCTCACAAAAATGAACAAAAACCAGCCTGCCTAGGACGACCAGGGGATAGAGTGGAAGACAGAGATTCTTTATTATTGTGAAGAATCAGAAAGGTAGCCGTGTTAGTTTGGAATAGCAGAGGTAACAATGGCATCCGACGAAGTGGGTATTAGCCCACGAAAGCTTATGCTTCAATACTTTAGTTAGTCCTTAAGCTGCCACAGGATTCTTTGTTACCTTTATTATTGTGGTTATTTCTTGGACATACCGATTTCACAGTGAGGAGCATGTTATAAAGGTGCACCTGGGGAAAATAACTTGGCATTTCAGTAATGCTTCTGAAGTTAGTTATTTCTTTGGATGTGGAATTTTCTATGCCATTTTCGCTAAAGAGGTTCTTTATTAAAGTGCTGCAGGGCCTGTGGAACTGCAAAAGAATTATTTAATCTATGTGTTTGGAGCAACAAACTTAGGGTGAAATTCACCCCTGTGCAGAGAACCACTGCAAGACTTGCACACCACTTAAGTTCTCAAAATAGAGCTGACTGAGACTTAAGTGCAACTCAGGCTTTGTGTTGACCCTCTGTACTGGGGTGAATGTCACCTTTAAAGGACATTTTAACCTCAACGGAACTTCCTCTTACAAATGCCTTTTTAAAAGAAAACAAGTCATTTAGTGCAGTCAGAAACCTGCAAATGGAACAGGTAAGACACATTTCACATGTTACATTATTTCCTAAATACATTTCACAGAACATAAGAACATAAGAGAGGCTGTACTGGGTCAGACCAACAGTCCATCTAGCCTAGTATCCTGTCTACCAACAGTGGCCAATGTCAGGTGCCCCGGAGTGAATGAACCTAACAGGTAATGATCGAGTGATCTCTCTCCTGCCATCCATCACCCCCCTCTGACAAACAGAGGCTAGGGACACCATTTCTTACCCATCCTGGCTAATAGCCATTAATGGACTTAACCTCCATGAATTTATCCAGTTGTCTTTTAAACCCTGTCCTAGCCTTCACAGCCTCCTCAGGCAAGGAGTTCCACAGGTTGAGTATGCACTGTGTGAAGAAGAACTTCCTTTTATTTGTTTTAAACTTGCTGCCCACTAATTTCATTGGGTGGCCCCTAGTTCTTATATTATGGGAACAAGTAAATAACTTTTCCTTATTCACTTTCTCCTCACCACTCATAATTTTATATACCTCTATAGTCTCCTCTTTTCCAAGTTAAAAAGTCCTAGCCTCTTTAATCTCTCCTCATATGGGACCCATTCCAAACCTCTAATCATTTTAGTTGCCCTTCTCTGAACCTTTTCTAATGCCAATATATCCTTTTTGAGATGAGGAGACCACATTTGTACACAGTATTCAAGATGTGGGCGCACCATGGATTTGTATAAGGGCAATAAGATATTCTCCGTCTTATTCTCTATTCTTTTTTTAATGATTCCTAGCATCCTGTTTGCTTTTTTGACTGCCACTGCACACTGCATGGATGTCTTTAGAGAACTATCCATGATGACTCCAAGATCTTTTTCCTGATTAGTTGTAGCTAAATTAGCCCCCATCATATTGTATATATAGTTGGGGTTAGTTTTTCCAATGTGCATTACTTTACATTTATCCACATTAAATTTCATTTGCCATTTTGTTGCCCAGTCACTTAGTTTTGTGAGATCTTTTTGAAGTTCTTCACAGTCTGCTTGGGGCTTAACTATTTTGAGCAGTTTAGTATCATCTACAAACTTTAACACCTCACTGTTTACCCCTTCCTCCAAATCATTTATGAATAAGTCGAATAGGATTGGTCCTAGGACTGACCCCTGGTGAACACCACTAGTTACCCCTCTCCATTCAGAAAATTTACCATTTAGTCCTACTCTTTGTTCCCTGTCTTTAAACCAGTTCTCAATCCATGAAAGGATCTTCCCTCTTATCCCATGGCAACTTAATTTACGTAAGAGCCTTTGGTGAGGGTCCTTGTCAAAGGCTTTCTGGAAATCTAAGTACACTACGTCCACTGGATCCCCCTTGTTCACATGTTTGTTGACCCCTTCAAAGAACTCCAATAGATTAGTAAGACATGATTTCCCTTTACAGAAACCATGTTGATGTTTGCCCAACAATTTATTTTTCTATGTGCCTGACAATTTTATTCTTTACTATTGTTTCAACTAATTTGCCCAGTACTGACATTAGACTTACTGGTCTGTAATTGCCGGGATCATCTCTAGAGCCCTTTTTAAATATTGGCGATACATTGGCTATCTTCCAGTCATTGGGTACAGAAGCCGATTTAAAGGACAGGTTACAAACCCTAGTTAAGAATCAGGGTGGTAGCTGTGTTAGTCTGGAATAGCAGAGTTAACAAAGTCCTGTGGCACCTTAAAGACTAACTATAAAGTTTTGAAGCATGAGCTTTCGTGGGCTAATACACACTTCGTCCACTGCCTGCATCCGACGAAGTGGGTATTAGCCCACGAAAGCTCATGCTTCAAAACTTTATAGTTAGTCTTTAAGGTGCCACAGGACTTTGTAAACCCTAGTTAATAGTTCCGCAATTTCACATTTGAGTTTTTTCAGAACTCTTGGGTGAATGCTGTCTGGTCCTGGTGGCTTGTTGCAGTTCAGTTTATCAATTAGCTCCAAAACCTCCTCTAGGGACACTTCAATCTGTCACAATTCCTCAGATTTGTCATCTACAAAAGACGGCTCCAGTCTGGGAATCTCCCTAACGTCCTCAGCAGTGAAGACTGAAGCAAAGAATTCATTTAGTTTCTCCGCAATGACTTTATCGTCTTTAAGTGCTCCTTTTGTATCTCTATCATCCAGGGGCCCCACTGGTTGTTTAGCAGGCTTCCTGCTTCTAACGTATTTAAAAACATTTTATTATTACCCTTTGAGTTTTTGGCTAGCTGTTCTTCAAACTCCATTTTGGCTTCTTATTACATTACAGTAATTACATATTACAGTATTACCGGTAATTGCAAATGGTATTTCTGCAGCTACAACTGTTGTCACATTCAGCAAGATGGCTGCCATCTATTCAATGTCCCTGCAGTGTTCTTGGTCTCCCTGCTTAGGCTACCAACAGGTGATGCTAATTGTGGATGTTATGATATCGGCAGCATATTAGAAGTCACTAAAGAGCAAACAACCATCACCCACCTGGGCTGGAGGCAGACCAGTGTCCTGGGGGTGAAAAGCTCCTTGTCCAATTAAAAACTGCCAAAGCTTTGCCCCTTTAAATTAATAATTCTTGTCTATAAAGCAATTATCCAGTAATACCAAGTATGAATACAAAGCCAAACACAGCAAAAATAAATAGCAATGATTGCTTCAAATTGTGATTCAGGTTTTAAATCAAAGGCCCATTTATAAATATAAGGCTTCACACAATAACTACAAATTGCATGTGTTTTGGTACCCGTGGTGGGTCTGTACCATCCTGCCAACATTTCATCATTCAATTGTTCTTAGTAATCATTCTTCATTACCACAATATAAATGCCTAGATAGAAAAGTAATATCTCAGTGATGTTCCATGATATGAACAGAGGAAAAAAGATAAGCTAGAGGGGAGGGGAAGAGAAGATCTATCTTTGTGAAATATAAAATGTTAACACAGCACATGCTCAGTGGTCTGTATTTCCAAGTGTGAATCTGCATCAGCATTCTTGAATAGTGAACCACAAAATCTAAAAACAATCCCATGTTACTTTTTTATCATTTAAGAGAGATGAGCTATTCATCAAACAGTGTGTACATTGAACTGTGTCACTGCTAATTCTGTCCAATGCCAGTTTTTTTCTGATTACACCAAAGCTCAGAGAAGGGAAATGTAAGAACAAAAGGAGGGGGGAAAACCCACAACATCCTGTTGGAACAATACTCACTGTTTTCTCAGGGAAAAACAAGTACATGCAATGTTTGGACAACAAAATGTGCTCTGTTGGTTGTTTGTCTTTTTAAATCCTGTATCATAGTATACAACTGAATTGTATTTCAAGTTCTGAAGAAGTGCAACAGGAAATAAAAATGTAACATCTACAGAGATAGCTATGTGACAGTAAAAAAGAAACACCAGAGAGCAAAAATACATGTTTTATTATTGACACTCTGGACTTTATTTACAAGTAAAGAACACTAAAATGTCTGTTTTAAATTAATCTATGCCTGGCAATGTAAACCAGTGAATGGAATGAAGATTGTAGTACAGGGGTAGGCAACCTATGGCACGGGTGCCAAAGGCGGCACGCAAGCTGATTTTTAGTGGCACTCACACTGCCTGGGTCCTGGCCACTGGTCTGGAGGGTTCTGCATTTTAATTTAATTTTAAATGAAGCTTCTTAAACATTTAAAAATCATATTTACTTTACATACAACAATAGTTTAGTTATATATTATAGACTTATAGATAGACTTAATAGAAAGTTGTATACTATAGACTTATAGAAAATGTTAACATGTATTGCTGGCATGTGAAACCTTAAATTAGAGTGAATAAATGAAGAATCGGCAACTTCTGAAAGGTTGCCAACCCCTGTTGTAGTATTTCCAGGATGTAAAGGTATGTTAGGGAACTCTGATCACTTCTAAATTCTCAGATCTATTTACTATTTAAAGTTAATAAACTTACTGATTTTAGTGGTGTTTTGTGTTTCTTCACATTCATTTTTTGTTATCACCCCTATAAGATTTTCAAAAATAATCTGCTGTTCTATTTTCGTTATTGCTAGCTGCGATGCAAGGAAAATATTTGTATATTGCTCAGACTTTGCAGAAACCAATTATTCAATTTTTTTTTAAAAACACAAACCAGGAGGAGTCCTTGTGGCACCTTAGAGACTAACAAATGTATTTGGGCATAAGTTTTCATGGGCTAAAACCCACTTCATCAGGTGCACTTCATGTTGCATCTGAAGTGGATTTTAGCCCATGAAAGCTTATGCCCAAATACATTTGTTAGTCTCTAAGGTGCCACAAGGACTCCTCATTGTTTTTGTTGATACAGACTAACACAGCTACCACTGAAAATTATTCAGTTGTTTCCCAGAAAATCCCTTTGAAAAAGTCAATAGCAACCCCTTACTCAGTTAAAAATATTTGCTTAGCCACTATGTGCTTCTCAGTCATCATCACATCTTTTTCCAGCCAGCACTCTATCCCCAGAGTTCTCTCTTATCTCTCTCTCAGGGTCATGCTACAAGTGTCTTTCTGGATGTCCTTGGCTTTCGGCTCCAACTCTGGTGTTTATGTCTGCTTCTCCCTCAAACACATTCACAACTCCATTACAAGTAATAGCCAGCCTCCAGCATTTTCATTCAACCTCAATGAAACTCCTACCCCCACAGAACTCAGCTCCTGAACAGCCTTACATGGGACCTGTGTTTTAGATAAAGGCTCCTATTGGTTCAGTTATTTTCCTCTGAAAGGAGCATAACTGCTTCTTACATTTGTCCTGAATGAAGAACAGGTAGCATGCTCACTGCTTCAAGGAGGTTTCACCTTACCACCAGTATTATAAACCCCAACCCGTGACTCCGCTGTGCCCATTTATTGTCTCAGTGGAATCCAGAATGGTGATGCCATGAGCAGATAGGTCTGGAACGGACCTCCTGTTTCATCGAGTCCAGACCCCTGCTACCACAGGCAACCTGGATGAATAATCTCATTCATAAATGTATCAAGCTCCATCTTAAAACTAGTTCAGATGTTTGCCCCCACTACACCTACCAGAAGGTTGTTGCAGAACCCCACTCCTTTGATAATTGGAAATCTCCAAATTTCCAGCCTAAATTTATTCATGGCCAGTTTATATCCATTTGTTCTGGTTCCAGCATTGTCCTTTAGATTAAATAGCTCTTCTCTCTCCATCATGTTTACCCCTCCTCCCCAGTGTGTTTATAGAGAACAATCATATCCCCTCTGAACCTTCATTTTGCTAGACTAAACAAGCCAAGACCTTTTAGTCTCTTCTCATAAAATTAGATCTCCATTCCCTTGATCATCCCCTGCACCTGTTCCAATTTAAATCCACCCTCTTGGACATGGGTGACTGGAATTGTACACACTATTCTAGATGAGTTCTTACTATGCCTTGTGCAATGGCATTAATATTTCACTGTTTCTACTGGAAATACCTCACTTTATAAGTCCTGGGTTCACATTTGTCTTTTTCACAGCCTGTAGCGAGGCGAAGACTCACCGGTGCAGCGCCTTCTGCTGGTCACAACTATCTACATCCAATATCAAAAGAGGTTTTTAAACGTGGCTGAGACAGGACAGTCACAAGAGTCCTCTACAACTCAGAAAATGCTAAATCATGCTCTGCTGACCTCTTTCACCCAATCTATACAATATTGCAAAACCCACAAATAAACTTTCTATAACAGAAGCGACATCCTACACAAGCCTGCACATCTGTGAGTGTCTGGGGAGTTGGCCAGTTCTTCACAACCTCTCTTTTCTTTTTGTCAGGGGAAATTCCCCCTCACTTCTGTGTCCGCAAGATAGATTACCTGTTTTGGAAACAACTCCCATTTCTTTAACACCCGTTTCAGGTTGGCAGCATTAAGCTTATCACATCTTATTTGTAAATATGTCCATTCCTGTTCAAAAGTTTTAGCATGTGCCAAAATATCCTCTAGTTATAACAAACAGGCTGAAAGCAGCATGCCATGTAATATTATCCTCATTAGCTTCTCCACTGTAGCTGATGCATTATGCAAGCTGAAAGTCATCACTTTAAATTGCCACAGGCCGTGTCCTGCTGGGAAAGCTGTCTTTTCCCTATCCTTTGGATCCACTTCCACTTGCCAATACCTACTTTTAAGACCCATGTGAGAAACCAGGTTGAACCAACTACAACATCCAGTATATTATCTATTCATGGTAATGGATATGAATCTTTTAATGTGACTTACTTTGCTTTTCTATAGTCCTCAGAGAATCTGGTGCTGCCATCTTTTTTCTTAACCAGAACTGTGCGTAAGACTGGTGTGCTGGCTGAAGGCTCTATTATGCCTTCTTTATGCATTTCCTCAGTGGCCTGTAAAGCTTCTTCCCCCTTTTGCTACTGACAAATAGTGAAGTGGCTGTTTAATGGGTCAATTTCCCCGAGCATTAATCTTGTGCTGGACCAGGGCAGTACAACCTAGATCTTTGTTGGATTGGCAGAACAACTCTGATTCCTAATCCGAAAGTCTCTTAGCCCAGTCTGTGGCTCCTCATTTGAGTGTCAGCTCTGAAATGGAACAAGTCCAGTTGAGACTTCTGGGAGCTCACCTGCCATCTTTTCCTCCTTTTAGTTTTCTTCTATACCAGCATTTACTAGATCCTCTGGTTCACATTTTTCTAATATGGTCCCTTTCTTTACTATTTGATGCTTATCAGAAATAGTCAGCAAATGAACATGGATTACTCCAAAAAGAAGAATTTCATCACACAGTGCCTAGTTCACCTGTGGAACTCTTTGGTAGGGGATGTTGTGAAGGCCAAGATTATAACAGGGTTCAAAAAAGAAGTAAAGTTCATGGAGGATAGATCCATCAATGCTTATTAGCCAGGATGGGCAGGGATGGTGTTCCTAGCCTCTATTTGGCAGAAGCTGGGAATGGGCAACAGGGGATGGATCACTTGATGATTATCTGTTCTGCTCATTCTCTCTGAAGATGGACCATTGGTCTGACTCAGTATGGCAGTTTTATGTTCTTATTGCAAATTGCTACAAACTAACAATGTTTCTCCTTGGAAACTGGATCCCATTCCTGAAATCAGTGTTGTCCTTTAGACCCACGCAACTAGCCAATTTTGGGGGTCCTGCAGGTTGTTTCCATTAGGAAGAGGAGATATTGATGATGGAGTCAGCTATTTCTTTGATGCAAGCCTGCTTATTTACAAAAACTGTACAAAGTTCTGCTTATCTGAACACAGTAGAAATCAAATAACAGAAGGCAGTTTTTGTTGTACATTCCAAGTCTCTTTTTTCAGCATTCTACCCCAAAGTTCTCTCTTTTAGCTTTTTCCTTACTATTATGTTACAAATGTTTCTTTAGCTGTCCTTGGCTTTTTGCTGCACTCTTTCTCTGGTTCTGTGGTGTTTCTGGCTGCTTCTCTCACAGTCACAGATCCATAAAAATGTGTGTTCTGCGTGTTCGCATTCAGCCTCTGGTGACATAGCTCAGCCTCTGACCAGCCTTGCATGTGTCCTGTGTTTTGGGTGGTGGCTACTATTGTTTTTAGCTATATTACTTCACAAGGAGCTTAATTGCGTCTTGCATTTATCATGAATGAAGTATGGCTGTTACACCCATTAGCTTCAATGAAGTTTCACCCACCCCCACATAACACTATATTTCTCTTATAGCAAACCCTGTGGAGTGACCAAAGTGAGCTAGAACTGGTTGAAAACAAATGGCAAATATATTTGGCAAAAAATGTAAAAATATATTTCCCCCCAGTTTTATTTTGGCCATTTGGCCATGTGTCATTCGAAGACTGAGGTAGAAAGTAATCAGGTCTCTGAATAGTGTGAAACAGGAAAGTATAATAGTGGGGATTGCAGCATGAGTAAGGATTTCAGCAGAAAAAGAGTCAAGAACAACTCTGGCAGTGTTCCAGAAATGATATGCAGACTTACTCAGACAATGATATGGGAGGAAAAAATAAGGTTAAGTTCAAGGATGACTTCAAGATTCCTGCTCTCTGGAACAAAGTGAAGGTTTACATGAGGAGAGTGATAGCAAAGTCTGTAATGAAACTAAGAGAACTTTCTAACCAGAAGGTGTTTGATGCATTCAGTATTAGGAAGATCTGGGATAGCCAAGATCTGGCAGAATCAAAAGATAAAACTATATTGGAGACAGAAGTATCAAAGTGTGAGTCCAGGCAGATGTAAAAAGTGTCATTCCATTAGAGATGATGGTCAACAGTTGAGGCTACCCATGAGACATCTCAGAGAAACACTATAACATCGAATGATAGAATCAGGACTGGAATGGACATTGAGAGGCCATCTAGAAACTAGTCCTCTGCACTCATGGCAGGACTAAGTACTGTATACAGAGAAGGGACAAATGTTAGCAATAGAACCTTGAGGCATTCCACAAGGGGAGTATGGAGGAAGGATGGGAATCCTCCATCAGAAATTTAAAAGGAGTAGCTACCCTGTTTCCCCGAAAGTAAGACATCCCCCGAAAATAAGACGTACTTCCAGTTTTGCCTCTCGCTGTAATATAATGTAATGTAATTTTGGGAGCAAAAATTAATATAAGACACTGTCTTATTTTCGGGGAAACACGGTAGGTAGTATTAAATGCATGACAGGCAAGCGCTAATGACACCAGGTTTCTGCCTCAGTTGTGCATGAAAGGAAGAGCTATCTTCAATAGCATAGAAAGTTTTAGTGAGATCAGACCAAGAATAGGAGAGATTAACTGCTCTGGCTAAATTTTCGTATTCTGTTTTCATCAAGATTACATTTATAGTTAAGATTGTCTTGTATAGCACCAGCAACCAGAGTTTTTGCAAATAAGCATAGTCAAGAAAAATGCACAAGCTTCCAACTTTGAGAAGATATTGATATCAGTATTTGTATTGAAGCAGCCGTCATTTGTCCTGAACGATTCTGAATGACAGAACTTTGAATTTATAAGCAACACCAAAATGTAATCCATTAGCAAATCAGTAGTTCTGTATGCATATGGCCCGTATGAATTCATTTGGCATGCATACTGATATCTTCACTGTTCTCTAGCATTCTGGATCTGTGAAGAACATAATTCATAGATCCATATATTGTAGGGCTGGAAGGGAGCATTAGATCATCTAGATCCACTATAACACAGGCCATAGAATTTTACCCAATTACCCCTGTATTGAGCCCAGTGAAAGCGTGCATGTGTGAAGGACAGTACTTTCCCAGCACTTGCATAAACCATGTTATTAGCAGCAATGGGTTGGCACTGGACCACTTTCATCATATATAACTCCATTTACTTCAGTGAATCATTCATTTGGTACATTATATCTAATGATTAAAGCAGAGACTGGGTGTCAGGTCTGAGTTCTTTTCCAAACCTGCCACTCACTGATTAGGTGATCTAGGGCAAATCACAGTATCATTGTATCTGAGAGGTAGCCATGTTAGTCTGGATATGCAAAAGTGACAAAGAGTCTTGTAGCACCTTATAGACTAACAGATCTTAGGGATCAGATGATGAAGTGGGTCTTAGCCCATGAAAGCTCATGATCCCTAAGATCTGTTAGTCTATAAGGTGCTACAAGACTCTTTGTTGCTCTCACAATATCATTGTGTCTCATTCTATCCCTCTGTGAAAAGTAGTACCTCCACCTCCACAGTCTTAATTAAATTAGTGCTAGGGAATCAAATCTGACATCCTTGGACAAAATATGTTATACAAGGGCTCTTACTACCAGATCCAGCATTCCAGAATGACACTACTATAGTTTCATATATTGCAGTCATTCAAACTGAGCTGGCATCCATTATAAATGTTTGGAAACCTGGTCACTGCATGACTTTATACTCTCATATTGTAACCACTGTGTTACAAAAGCTGGGTCCTCTGAAATGGAGAGAGTGTTACTAGCCTAAATATTAGTACATCAGAGGAGTACTTTTTTTGTCAATATGTTTTCTTAGCATCCAATATAACTCTGGCTATGCTCAGTTAGATGAAATTGCTGTCTGATGTAAAATGCTTCTAATTTCAATATAGGAACTTCTACATGTAGTTCAGTGCCACTAACAATTGCTCTGACCTTTCTTCCCTATCTGCTGCTCTTTCCTTCCATACACCCAGTTGTCTCCCCTCTACATGCTATTCTCTCTCCCCAAACTCTGTTCCTCCTCACTCCACTCACACACACTATCCAGTCAATGTGTAAGGAAAATATTGCAATCCTAAATTTGCACAAGGTTATTATACCATAAACAGCGAGGGAAGAGAGACATTTGTAAAAGTTACAAAATAACCTTGACAGCATTCTGTTACCACAATCCTTTGAACAAAGAAAGCAAGTACTGTCTTTGCAATAGAAAGATATCTATGTATTTAACGGTCACTCTTTTTTTAAGCAGAGACATTGCTGAAATGCTTCATCCCACAGAGCTCAACTCGGTTTTTGTCTATCACTGATTTAATGCCAATGGCCATCCAGTTTAAATACACCTTGATTAAGTAACTGAAAGGGTGTTTGTATAGATGATGAGTTATCAGAAGGAAAAGATTTGTTTTGCAATCCAGAGGCACCTAATGTTTTATTTTTTTTTAATTACCATCATCAGAAATGCCACACCCAAAACAGTACTATAATTTACAAGGGAGGAGCTGTTTTGATCTTGCCTTATTATCTAGGTCCTCAATGTTCCCCATTTGTAGAACAGTGATGGGCAAAAAAAAAAATTAACAGCTGCTTGAGGTTTTATCACTCTGGGGAAGGAAATTCACACATTTCCCCAGGAAAAGCTTAGGTAGAGAGGTAGCTTTCATTTAGACAGATTGGTTTAAAGAGGTCCATTATTTATACAAATTCAATACTCCACAGCTGTCTAATGTTGGTTAACTCAAAAGCCAAAAACTATGTTTGTTTATTTGGTTTATTTCCATAATATTGAGATTATAGGGAAAAGGTACATTTAAAACACAAGCCACTTTAATAGTGCTTGGACTGGATGCCAACTTTAAAAATACTATAAACTACTAAGATATGAAAGGGCATTTCTATTAAAAAGGATAGGACTACCTCTGTTATGTGTAATAGGATTAGTATAAGATCATTACTCTTTCTGCATTAAATAATATTTCCTACCTAAGTTTCTAAGGCATTTCATCACAGTGTGCAAGTGGGGTATCTAAAACACCTGAAACTTGTCAGGTCAAAATCCCTGCTGTGTTAAGTTAAAAATAACCTGTGTAATACTACTATGTAACCTCACTTTACCTGTAAATTTACTTTAATAATACAATACTATTTTTAAGGCGCTGTTATAATACTTGGAAAGAAAGAAAAAAGTATCCTACCGTACCGGTTTGTATTTCTTATCCATGAGTGAATAGGAATTTGGATCACACAGTCACTGCAATAGCTCTTCTCTTGGAGGCAGAGTGAGAGTGAAGAGTGAATTGTGAGAGGTACAGTGTTCCCGGCTTGTTTTGTTTGTCCACTGTATGGTTTGCTTTTGAGATTGATCCAATGCAGATGAAGTCAGGGTGCCAGCTGTCCTTGGAGTACAATGGCTCAATTGGAAGATGCCTTTGGAACAAAGGAGCTGTTTCCAGGATTGATTTTACATGCACACATGTGACCTTTGCCTCAAATGATTCTATGGAAAGTGTCATCAAGCTAAAGACCTGCTTTTAAATTAATCACTCTGATGCCTGGGAGTAAGGCCTTTTAACAACATACACATTCAAGAGAGGTCACTCTGTGTAGAGATAGCATAGCAATGTGATGCAACGTTCTTTTGAATCATTTCACAGAATTAATGAATGGGTCTAATTATTTTAAGATCACTTTCAAGATCCTTGGCTAAATTCTTCAAACTTGGGTGCTTAAAGTTAGGTACTTAAATAAAGGTGCCCTGATTTTCAGAAACCCTGAACACTCCCAGCTCCCATTGTCAGTGGGAACAGCAAATCATTTGCATGCATCTGATGAAGTGGGCATTAGCCCACGAAAGCTTGTGCTTCAATACTTTAGTCTTTAAGGTGCCACAGGACTTTGTTACAACAGGACTCTTTGTCACTTATGCCATTGATAGTGAGCCAAAGCCTATTGAAGTCAATGGAAAGCCTTATACATTTCCTCCCACGCTGCTACTAGAAGAAAGTAGGATTGAAACAGACACCTATGGGTTTCCCTCCCATGTAAATTAGCATCAAAATACTTTCCATTAAAATATGTAACAATAAGTATACATGCTGTGAATAGGAAGATAAAAGACAACCCCAATATTTCTTACTGCATTCCAGATTTTAAGGGAGGATGGCAAAGATTTGTAAATAGCATAGCTTCATAAAGGCCAGAAGAGACCATTGTGAGCATTCAGCTGACCTGTATGTGTAACAAACGTTAGGACTTCCCTGAATTAATTGCTGCTTCAGGTTCAGTAGCTGTGGTTGAACTAGGGCATATTGTTTTGAAAAACATTCAATCTTGATTTTAAAAGATTGAATGAAGAAGAATGAGAAGTGAGCGACTGAAAAAAACCTATTGAATCAGCCTGACCGTCTCCCCATCACATGGAGGATTGTACTCTGAACTATATGTTCTAATATTTTTTCCAATTTAGTTTTAAAAGTCTTAGGAAGTAGCCTCTGCCACTTCCCTTGGAGACTATTGCACAGCTCACTGTCTGAGCAGTTTTTGCTTGATCCTGCTATTCAGCCTAAATTTTCAATCTCTTAATTTTATTCACATGCCTCAAAACTATGGCCTTGATCAGCACAGCATTAAATTGCATGTTAATGGGACTTGATCATGTGCTTAAACTTAAGCATATGCCCAAATGCTTTACTAAATACAGAACTATATCCTCATGTATCAGCCTAAATTGTTTCTCTATATCCTGGGTATTTATATATTTCCAGCATTTGTAGACAGTCGTCATATCCCTCCCCAACAAAGTTACCTTTCACACTGGAGATAATTAGCTTTTTAAATGTTTCCTTATGTCAATATTTGTGCTAGATGTGTAAATAGGTTGGTGGATTTTTGTACGTATTTTAAAGACATAGCATCTTGATCTCATAATTGTTTATTTCTACTCCTTTGAGCAATATTCAGTTAATATAAATATTAGTTTCAACCCATTCTCATTTTATATAAGTCAATGCAAAATACTTTATAAAGCAAAAGCCTCATTGTGCTCCTATTGAGGCAATCTCAAAGTACTGTACTTCAGTGGGAGCAGGACTAGATTCCAGGTAAGACAGTGTTAAGCGGACTTGCAGTAAACCCAGCTGAAAGAGATTTTCTGAGAATGCTCTAACTTCCTGAAGAAAGCCAGGAATACTTGTAGCACCTTAGAGACTAACTAGTTTATTTCAGCATAAGCTTTCGTGAGCTATAGCATCCGATGAAGTGAGCTATAGCTCACGAAAGCTTATGCTGAAATAAACTAGTTAGTCTCTAAGGTGCTACAAGTATTCCTGGCTTTCTTTACAGATACAGACTAACACAGCTGCTATTCTTGAATCTAACTTCCTGAGACACTTTTGAATTGGACAATGTGTGGTTTAAAATGAATATGTCCCCCTATCAAATTATGGCTTTAACATTTGAAATGGAAAAAAATAACTGTTTCTCCATGAAGGTACCTTAGTGCAGTGATTCTCAACCAGGGTTTGGGGCCCTGTAAGGGGGCCACGAGTAGGGGGTCCTGTCAAGCAGGGCCAGAATTAGACTCGCTGGGGCCCAGGGCAGAAAGCCGAAGCCCCACTGCCTGGGGCTGACGCCTGGAGCCCTGAGCCCCGAAACGTGGGTCTGAAGCTGGAGCCTGATTAATGTACTTTGTGGCTCCAGGCAGCTGCCCTGCTTGCTATTGCCAGCCCTGGCTTTTATATGCAGAAAAGCAGTTTTTGTGGAGTGGGGGCACTCAGGGTATGTCTTCACTACAGCAGTAGGTCGATTTCCCTTAAGTCGATTTTTTTAAAGCAGACTGTATAGAGTCGATTTTGTGCGTCCCCACTAAGCACAGCAAGTCGGCAGTGTCTGTCCCCACAACTGTGGCAAGTGTCGACATAGGGAGTGTTGCACTGTGGGTAGATATCCCACCGTTCCGGGGCAGCCGGACATGGGGGGGGGGGCGCGGAGCTGCTTGGGCGGGCACAGGGGGTCCATGGAGCTGCTCAGGCAGGCACGGGGGATCTGCGGAGCTGCTCGGGCGGGCACGGGGGATCCGCGGAGCTGCTCGGGCGGGCACGGGGGGTCCGCAGAGCTGCTCGGGCGGGCACATGGGGGGCACGGAGCTGCTCGGAGTGGTGGCTGGTCCCCTGGGGAGCAAACGGGCATTGTGGAAGGTCGGCAGCTAGCTGTCACATGCATCCTCACTAGTTCACAATCGACCCAGAGAGGTCGATTTCAGCGCCACTCCTCTCGTTAGGGAGGAGTACAGAAGTCGATTTTGAGGTCCCTTTAAATCAACTCAAATGGCATGCATGTGAGGACGGGTGCATGTTTATATCGACTTAACGTCGCTAAAGTCGACGTTAAGCCATAGTGAGGACCAGCCCTCAGAAAGGAAAAGGTTGAGAACCCCTGCCTTAGAGCACAAGCTCTAAGGCATTTGATTCATTTATTTATTTGATTCATTTATTTGATTCATCTAAGGCATTTGATTCATCATTTGATTCATCTAAGGCATTTGATTCATTTATTTATTTGATTCATTTATTTATTCCCTGACTATAAAGGATGCTTTCTTTTTATGCAGTCAGCTGCAGAGTTAGTTTTTTTTGGGTGTTGGGAGAAAAGTCTTGTTATATAACAGATTACTGAAACTTTTTCATGTATTAACGGCATTGGGCAGGTGCGGTATTAACAGAGGTATTAGGGAGCTGATCAAAAACAAAGTAGAGGTTCCAGAAAGTAATGTTAGATCCAAAAATTAAAAATTATAGTCTTTATCCGGCAAAAAGATCCACCTCCGTGGGAGTCCCATTTAAGTAGATTGTGGATCCTTCAGGACAGGGACCATGACTTCATATGTAGCATGGCAGGATGTTATTTCAATCCTAATCACAAATAATAATAACTCAATCCCATTGCAGGATTCAGCATCTAAAAGGTGTGATCCTGTGAGGTACTGAATGTTGCAGGCACCTGGCAGGATAGAGCCTGAAGCCCAGATCCTCAAAGGTATGTATTGAAATCAACGAGCACTAGGTACCTACATACTTTTGAGGATCTGGACCTGAGGGCTTAATTTTCAGAGGTGCTGAGCAACGTACTACAGTTCCGACTGAAGTCAATGACAGCTGCTGGTCCCCAAAGCCTCTGAAAACCAGGCCCTTAACCTCTTGATCTTGCATAGTCAGAGGGAGGTTCTGAGTACTTAAATCAGGTCACTTGTTAGATGCCTAAATATGGATTTCAGAGCCTAACATGAAGCTTCTATTTTTGAAATCTTGTTTACTTACGTCCCAATATGCTAGAAATTCAGAAATTGTGAACATTGTTTATCTGGCAGTTTTTAATCCTTTTATTTCTGTGTTTGTTTTATATCTGTATTGTGATAAACAAAATGCATCAAACACACCATTCCAGCTGTCAAGTATGTTATGGAAAACAGGGGGGAAATATAGTACTTTGCAGAATCTGCACTGCAGATATTCATGAATAAAAGATTGTGACTTATAAAGCAAACACACAATCCCTCCATAATATTAATCTGTTCCATATTTCATTTTTGGAAGTGAATTATGGTTGAAAAAATCCCTAGGGTTTATTTAATGTATTGCTTAACCCAGCCACTCACCCCCTAAGCAGTGGAACGTGGTGTGGTTCTGCTTCATTAGGAGCCTTTCATAGCTTCTATGCTTGGGGTCAGTTTCACCTACCATGAACAGGTTCATGCATGAAGAAATGGATTCTTAGATTTTTGTGGCCGGGACTGTACAGCAATAGGTAATACAACAGAGGCAACACTTCTCTAGTTACAAACTATAGAAATGATCCCTGAAAGTATAGTCTTACAAGCACCAATCCCAAGGTCTGAGTTAATAGAAAAAAAATATTCTGATCTGGTGCCTTTATAGGCATGGCTTGAGTCACATCCATCCTGTAATCTGAATGGCTAATATACAGTATCTATTTGCACAAGTGTTTTATGTCTTTAATTTACTATGTTGTAGCTAGGGATCTGTTAGGTCCGTAATTTTCAATAGTTTACCGTTTATCAATAAATATTTTCTTTAGTCTGAAACTTTGTTTTTATTTACTTTTTCCTCAGGAAGAGAGATTGAGTTATTCTTTATCTCCTGTTCAGAAATGGCTTGTAAAAAATATAGATTATTTTCTCTGAAAAATTATCAGTTTCTGATCTCCTGTGGCAAGGAATTCCACAGCTTAAAATCCTCTACCAAAAATTCACTGTTCTTCCCAACTTCAGAAATTTCACCTTGGGCTCTGTTTGCCCACTCTGTCACAGTGTCCCCAGTGCTCCAGATCTTCAGTTGGTATAAAGTGGTGCAGATCCAGTGAGCTATACCAATGTAGGGTCTGGTCCATTCAATGCAGCTAACACAGTGGGTCTTGAATGGAGAGATGGTCTGTATGATAATAGGACCTGGGGAGGGAGCTGGGGAGGTCTAAGGACCTTACAGATTTGTAGCTGAACAATCCTGCACTGGCTGGGGGAGGGGGAGGAAGGAAAGTTGCTGATCTTAAAGGTCTCTGTCATTTGTAAAGTCTACGAATTTGCTGAGGGAAGCTTGAAGACTGGTTTGCCTCTTATCACTCTACTAGCATAAGTGCCCGGCGCTGCTCGGGTCAGTCGGAGGTGGGGAGGTGGCAGACAGCTGACACCCCCTGACTAACCCCAACACCCACCCCTCACCCCTCACCCACCCCGATACCTTCCCACCCCCCCAAGCAAACCCAACACCCCCACCTCACCCCCGACCAAACCCGACACCCCCACCTCACTTACCGTCCCACCAAACCCAACTCAGATCCATCGCAGGCGGGGAGGGGGCCCAGAGCCGAGGGATTCCGGGGACCTTCGCAGGTGGGGGGCGGCACAGAGCTGATGGATTCTGGGGTTCCGTTTGGAGGGGGGAGGGGCAGAGAACTGAGGGATCTCTGGGGTTCCGTTGGAGGAGGGAGGGGCAGTGAGCTGAGTGATCTCCGGGGTTCCATTGGAAGAGGGAGGGGCAGTGAGCTGAGTGATCTCCGGGGTTCCGTTGGAGGAGGGAGGGGCAGTGAGCTGAGTGATCTCCGGGGTTCCGTTTGGAGGGGGGAGGGGCAGAGAACTGAGGGATCTCCGGGGTTCCGTTGGAGGAGGGAGGGGCAGTGAGCTGAGTGATCTCCGGGGTTCCATTGGAGGAGGGAGGGGCAGTGAGCTGAGTGATCTCCGGGGTTCCATTGGAGGAGGGAGGGGCAGTGAGCTGAGTGATCTCCGGGGTTCCGTTTGGAGGGGGGAGGGGCAGAGAACTGAGTGATCTCCGGGGTTCCGTTGGAGGAGGGAGGGGCAGTGAGCTGAGTGATCTCCGGGGTTCCGTTGGAGGAGGGAGGGGCAGTGAGCTGAGTGATCTCTGGGGTTCCGTTGGAGGAGGGAGGGGCAGTGAGCTGAGTGATCTCCGGGGTTCCATTGGAGGAGGGAGGGGCAGTGAGCTGAGTGATCTCCGGGGTTCCGTTGGGAGGGGGGAGGGGCAGTGAGCTGAGTGATCTCTGGGGTTCCGTTGGAGGAGGGAGGGGCAGTGAGCTGAGTGATCTCCGGGGTTCCGTTGGGAGGGGGGAGGGGCAGTGAGCTGAGTGATCTCCGGGGTTCCGTTGGAGGAGGGAGGGGCAGTGATCTGAGTGATCTCCAGGGTTCCGTTGAGGAGGGAGGGGCAGTGATCTGAGTGATCTCCGGGGTTCCGTTGGAGGAGGGAGGGGCAGTGAGCTGAGTGATCTCCGGGGTTCCGTTAGGAGGGGGGAGGGGCAGTGAGCTGAGTGATCTCCGGGGTTCCGTTGGGAGGAGGGAGGGGCAGTGAGCTGAGTGATCTCTGGGGTTCCGTTGGGAGGGGGGAGGGGCGGAGAACTGAGGGATCTCCGGGGTTCCGTTGGAGGAGGGAGGGGTGAGCTGAGCGAGTGAGGTGTCTGTTGGAGGGGGGTATTATGACATCATCAGCACCTAACCGCCCAGCCGATGTGATTGGCCCTGAAAGACTTTCACCCCTGGGGGGCGTCAGAGGTGAGATCCGAAAATGTTTCGACCCTTACCAGCATCTAGACCCCAAGACCCCTCACTGTACCAAATTTCAAGTCTCTGGCTCAAACGGTGTGGGAGGACTTCGCAGTCATACATACATACATACATACATACGTACATACATACATACACCACTTGACTTTTATATATATAGATAGATAGATAGATAAGTATTATACTGGATGTTCCAGGTCAGAGGTAAGGTCAGAAAGGGAGCTGTAGGTCAGGGCAGCATGGAGAGTGGAATAGTACTAGCATCTGATAGGATCCTAGTCTCCTGTTGATTCTACAGCTAACATCCTTACGCCTTTTATCTAATCTCCTCTCCTCCCCCTCACGCCAACTAATCTCATTATTCTCTGGAGGAGGCCTCACAGGCAAAAGGTTGCCTCCTTTTATTGTTTTTTGTTTCTTTCCAAGGCAAATATTTCTGCATTACTGATCCTACCCTCCCTTCCTCCCTATCCCATAGTCCTACCCCAAACAACCTTTCTATAATCTAGAACAGACCCAGGCTGAATCAACACCACACACAGCTTTAAAATTCCAGATCTTGTGCAATATGTACAATTTTTAAAAATCAGACAGTATCCTATATAAACTCAGGATTGTAACCAGTCGACCTAGTAAACATAACATTCAAGAGGTTTTTATACAGAACTGGGCCAGAAAGGGAAAGTCACAAACTTCAAGGCTGCCCTTATCAAGAGCAGAATCCAGTGGTTAAGGAAAGTTTTAACAGTTTTCCAGCAAAATATTTATCATCAATGTTGGAATCTGCACATGTCACTTAAGGAATTGGTGAACTGGTTTGGTGAGTATAAAAACCACATTAACTATAATTTTTTCACCAACTCAAACATGGCAATCTGTACAGGGTTGAATAAATTTAGTTATGGAGCCTATCTCCCTGGCCTCTCCTCTTTCTACAATATTCCCTTCTCATCTTTAACAAGCAGCTCCTCCCAGTTTTCCTAGCAGATCCCTGGTCTCCCCAGTCCCCCTCTCTCTTTGTAATCTAATCTCCTTGACCCCACAACCCTTCAAAATCTCCCCTGTAGATTTCTACGGTGTTCAGTGACTAGGGGTCACTACTACACAACCAGAGAAATTGGGTTACTTGACAGAAATTTCACTTCAGCATGCAGAGATTAAATAATTTCTCTCTAAAAGACCCTGGAGAGCTACTTTCAGTGCTGTGGACTGGACACCTCAATCCCAGGAAAATATCAACAAAGTAAAGGTAATTCAGAGAACATCAATAATAATGAAAGGGCGGAAGGGATTGATTTAGGAGGGAAGATATAGATTAGGGAAGATATATATATGCATGTATGACTTACCTTAATTGACAATGAAGGGTAGTTGGAATGATAACCGCTGACAGGTATCTGAGGGATGTAAGATCCTAGAAATCATTTTTGGTGGTATAAGGCGGGAAACTGAGCAAAAGGAAACCAAACCAAGGGACTATGGAACAGTCTCCCAAAGGAAATGGTGGAAGAGACAGACTGTAAATCATTTAAAAATAGACTGGAGCAAGCACTTGAGAATGTACTACAGGGAACCATCCTACCCAAGAATGCACAAAATAACTTAATACTGGGGGGGGGGGGGAGGGGGAGAACGGGACCTCCTGATTATCACAGAGCTCTGGATTTCCTAAACAGAAGGGAATATTTCCAAGATAACTTTCAGAAATATGAATTTAAATCATGTCCACAACAGGGCTTGATCCAAATCCTGTTGAAATCAATGAAAGGCTCACTTTGGGCTTCAAAGCCCATAGTGAGTTTGTTGTTGCTGAGAAGTGATCCTCTGTTGAGAACAAACAGGTACACTGCCCACTACCACTTAGTCAATGAGCCTCAACTAAGAGGCCCAGGGGCAAGAGGGAGACTCCATGCTTCTTCAGTCCTTGTTTCTTGTTCAGAGGGGAACAATTACAGAGGCAGGGCTCTTGGGTTGTACACACATGGACTGAGATCACCAACTTGAATTTCATATTTAATTATTTGAGGCTTTTATAATCTGACTCCATTTGATTTGCAAAATTTGGTTTATGTTCCTGTTCACAATTTACGGTCTGCTTCTGATTAGCTGTAACATCTGTGCCCTTTTATCAGACCCCCTTGTGTTTTCCTCGCTGAAGCTTTTAGAGGGTGGTTTTCATTTTAATGTTTTTATTGTATTTTAAATGGTTTTTTATTGTGATGTACATCACCCCGAGTGCTTTGGCAGCCCATGGTGGGGAGGGGGAGAAGAGGAGGTGCTTTAATAAGAATAAATTATTATGTGCAATAAAGAGAAATAGGGCTTTTGAACATTTGGTTTCAACTTGAAGGGGTTCTCTTCCACATGAGAATCACTGTGAGGATTTTCTTTTTTCTATTATTAAGTTCTAACAAAGCAATGTTTTATTGTAGTTTTTCCCCCCCCCCCCACTTATGGTCATGTTTGTTGTATTGCCTTCCTGCTGTTTCTCATTACATCACAGAGCGCTTGATACATATGAAAGTTATGTGATTGATAATTTTTTACATTTTCAATTACATCATTTGGGTGTTTTTCTGGGTAAGAAATATTTATTTCTTTTATATATAATAGTTTCTGGAGGAAAAATAATTATATAAAATAAATCAGTACTTCCTCTCTAAAAACACATTTTAAATATGCAGATTATTACAAATTGACTGGCTGCATTCACAACTGATGTCAGATCATTCAGAAAAATTAATTGTTAGTCAAAGAATGTATTCATTCTCCTTGAAAAGTCTTCCTCTCCAGGGCCCTGATCCTGCAAACATGAGAAACTTTACTCACATGAGTAGTCCCACTGAGTAAACCCTTTTGCCGCCTTGACTTCATCTGTTTAGTCCTTGCCTTCTGCTTGCTCCCTTAAACCCCAGTTCAGCAAAGAATCAAGTGCTCTGATGAATTGGAGTATACATAGGCATGTACTTAAATGCTTTGCTGAATGTGTGCTTGAGTCACATTTCCTCATTAATGCCTATTTTTATGCTGCTCCCTACATGCTTGAAACAGTCTTCCACCTCCTGTCTGCCAAGCACCCTCGCTCCTTCAAACCCTTTCTTAAAACCAACTTCTTCCAGCCATTCTACTCACAGGCACACCTTCCCTTACTTGAGCCCTTGCTCCTTTTTCTGGAGAGGGATTTGTCTGGTTAAACTCAATAATCTTTGGGGAACTATTATTATGTACTTTGTAAAGCACTAGGTACATTGATTGCAGCAGCAGACAATTAATTACCCCCACCACAAACCATCAAACTACCGGTCTAGGCTGGATTCTGACCGATGCTCTGAAGACAGAGGACCAGATTGTCACCTGTGTACATCACTGAAACTCCATTCACCTCCAGGAGGTAGGGCTGCACTATTTTATACCAGTTAATTTCTACAGTGTGTTCCCATTACCAATCCTCTGAGCCATGAAGTCTTCTTTTTATAGATACTATTTGAATAAAAATACTAGGGAAAAGATGTCAAGAATCAGAGAGGTAGCTGTGTTAGTCTGGAATTGCAGAAGTTACAAAGAGTCCTGTGGCACCTTAAAGACTAACTAAAGTATTGAAGCATAAGCTTTCGTGGGTTAATACCCACTTCGTTGGATGCAAGGGAAAATATGCCACCTATAAATTCCCTAAAGCTACAGCTCAGCCTTTGTGTATGAATAAGCTCTCGAGTACTATGCAAATATATTTGATCTTATTTTTAGGTTTCCTGCAGAAGTTAGCTTAAATTACAGTAAAGGCAAACATATTTTGGTTGCATAACATTCAAGATGGACAATGCAGGGCCCTGGAGATAGCAAACTTTACAATGTTTTATTTGCACTCAGTGAAAACACGCAAGAGTAAGGGCTTTTTATTGATGTTTGCACTTCCAGATGACAAGAGTCAAGGTAAAAGTGACTTGTTTGTCTTCTTATCACCTTTTCACTGTGATACAAAAACAGGAATCAGTTAATTACTCCAGACACCTAAGGGGTCAGATTGCAACATGAAGGGTTTCGAACCTTTTCCTTGTAAATGATGTCATAAAAAACCTTGTGTGTTTCCTTCCTCTCTGTACAGTGTCTTTTATGAGCAGACTGTTAGATTTACTGCTGTTTTTTTAAAAAAAAATCACACGTCAATGTGCAATTCAAAATTCTCAGCAACAACCGTGAAGATTTATCCGTGTTGTAGTTTCCCTTTCACTAGGCCACAACATTTGGGGATGAAAGAGAAGATACCCGATGAGTGTTATGGAATGAGAAGTGAAATGCCATAGGAGTGGCAGCCTTAATGGGCGAAGCAAGTCAGTGGCCCTGCCTCCCCGCAGGAGATAATAACCTGGATCTTCTCCCACAGTTGCTGCCTTGCCCACCTGCAATGTTGCTGTTGGATCCCTGAAGACTCTGAATGCTGCTCCTGGTGTGATTGATGGGAGCAAAGCATTCTGGTGGACAAGCAGCAGAAGGAAAAATCAACTGAGGTTGGAGATCCACATCCATTAGTAGTACTCTGCTGCTAGCAGAGAGCAGAAGATATGTATATAAGAACACAGAGAAATGGGCATTTATTTGTGCTTACTTAAGTTTTTCACCAGAGGCAAACAAGTCTGGGAACAACTGCCCTGCTGCCAAAGCCACCTATGGCCTCCCGGGCATTCTTAGGGTATGTTATTGCAGTGGAGGACATGATATGACACATCTGAGCTTTAATCTAGCTAGCTCAGGTGCCAACAGCAGTGAAGCAACAGTAGCATGGACATCAGCATGTTCCAGCCACCCAAGTAAATACCCCAGGTCTCAGGTAGGCTTTTTCAGCCCATGTGGCTGGCTGTGGCTTCACTGTTATCCTAGCTAAAGTTAGCTTGGGGTTGCCTATAGGTGCTGTAATCACTCCTCTCAATTGCAGTGGTGGCCTACCCTCTCAAAAGTACTGAGTGCCCAGAGTATCCCACTGCAGACAATGGACTTAACTAGGTCTTTTCTGCCCGTCTAGCCTCTGACTCAATCCAACCTCACTTATCCCCTGTCCTGTACAGATTCTCCACTGCCCCCAATATCATCAGTTTCTTGTTTCCCATGCATCCATTGAGGCACAAGAGCTGAATTTCAGTGGCACTCTGCTGCCGGTCTGGGGTTCCATCCATGAGCCCCTTGCCAGCCGGGGTCCCGGTCACCAGCCCCACTCAGCATGCTGCCGGTCTGGGAACATCGGAAAACTCAGCAAGGAAAAGCGAGGGCAAGGATCACACTAAACTGATAAGATCTGAATTTTAATTTAATTTTAAATGAAGCTTCTTAAACATTTTAAAATCCTTATTTATTTTACATACAACAATTGTTTATTTAAATAATATAGACTTATAGAGAGAGCCCTTCTAAAAACATTAAAATGTATTACAGTAGACTCTTGATTATCCGGGATGATAGGAAAAAAATTAATCCTGGTTAATAAAATCCCAGATAATCATCACCCATAGGAAATATGGGGAGGACGGTGTTGGTTCACCAGCCACCTTGCACTGGGGGGAGGGAGTGTTGGTTCACTGGCTGCCCTGGGCCCTGGTGGGTTTTTTTGTGTGCTTGGGGTGGCAACAAAGCCTGCGAGTTACGCAAATATTTTTTTTGACATCCTGGTTAATCCGCATCCTGGTTAACCCAATCCTGGATAATCGAGAGTCTACTTTGCTGTCATGCAAAACCTTAAATTACAGTGAATAAATGAAGACTTGGCACACCACTTCTGAAAGGTTTCTGACCCCTGATATAAATTATCCACCTCTCCAGACAAGCCAATCAACATTTGCCCTAATGTGCATTGTTCCCCACTTCAGCCCATCTATTCCTCCATCCATCCATCAACTGCATACAAGCACTCCTTATCCATCTTGTTCTCCACCTTCCCCGGCTCCCAAGGCAAATGTTTCTCTAGCCCCATCCCTTTCCTCCAAGACTCCCAAATGTCTGATTGCATCCTTCACTTTCCCCATTGCCTTCCCAGCTAATTCTCTGGCTTCCACTCCATCTCCTGCCCCAGCTGGCACCACATCTCCACGCATTATTAAATAACCGTGTGGATTGTGAATTCCCAGCACTAACTGAATTGGCAGGTGTGTTGACTCTTAAATGATGTCCTTTCTCCCAAAGATTTCTCAGCTGCTTAAGCTAAATAGATGTTAACAAAAAGAAATAAACAATTTAAAGTAAAAAAATCATTTCCTCTTTCAGTTCATCAGGTTTCATTTCCTTGCTACCAGTTCTCCAGCAGACACGCCAAATTCACGGAAAAAACACAGAAATTGGGCTTCTTTTTGGCTTAATTGGTTTGTGAGTTGCTTGTTGGGTAGTTTTGGGCTTGCTGCTTGTTGCTTCTTTTTTTTTGATTGGCCCCTGGCAAGCAGGGGCAAGTGAGGGAGAGAGTCAGGGGTGAAGAGCAGTGCCTACCACAGTCCCAGACTGCACGCCTCAGGGAATCTAGTCACATAGAGTGTTAGGGATTGCCTTGGTTTTGGCCTGTTTTGAAATGGGATTAGCTTGGTATCTGTCTTATTGTGAAAAGTCAGGGTGCTTATTTACTGAGTGAAAGTTGGCAGCTATGTTCTCCAGGTGTCCATAAAGATTCCCAGGGGAGCAAAGAATTTAAATTTTAACATAAAAACAAACAGGAAATATATTTTAAAAACAAACAACTTTTCAGGCTGGCTTCATACACCTGAAAGAAGTAAAATAGGGCCCAATCCTTTTCTTTTTCCTTTTTAAATTATTCATAAGGCACTTACAGTTCTTGAAACAGAAGAGCTGACTGGCAACCTATTCAATTTGAATACCTTCCTGAGAGTCTAGTCCCTGGATTTGTCTAAGTAATCTTGGCCTTAGTTTGAAACTTAAACACGGAAACATACACACCTGAAAAGCTAATCATTTGATGATCTCTTACAAGGATTCAGCCCACTCTTCACTGATGAGAAAACTAAATAACCGGAGCACCCTGGAACCATACAAATAAAACAGTAACACTATAACTTGAAAAGAGCCCAAAGGGAGGTATTGTCTTCCTATAGCAAAGTGTCAGTGTCTTGCCTTTGTGGCTCTCTCTAATGTTTCCCCCATTCATCTAACACTGGAAGTGAGAATTCCAATAGCTAAATCAGAACTCGGGAGGAAGCCAAACTTCCAAAGCTGTTCCATGAAAAGCCCCCTTCTGGCCATTAAAGAGTTTTATGGAGACTGCAGACATCAAACCTTTAGTCAGCCTTTTGTATCTGTCTTTCATCAACAGAATTCCAAGATGTCCCTCCCACTAGTATGTGTTAAAGACCCCCTGAGGGGTCACAGATCCCTGGTTGGGAAGCCCTGGGACGCAGGACTTCAGCTGTGCCGAGCATCCTACCCACCTGAAGCTCCAGCTTGTAATGCCTTTCTGCTGGAATAGCAGTTTGAAGATTTGTGTACACTAGTAGGCCACTGCAAAACCAACTTTCCTCCCTGCTCCAGTCCTTCACCTTCCTGGAAAACAATGAGAGGACTTAGATTTGTGAAACAATAATATTAAGACAATGATAAGGAAAGAATATAAAACTCTCTCCAGTTTGATGAATTGGTTACATTCCCCTCCCTCCCCCCCCCCCCCATTTTGGACCTAAGCTGTTTATTTCCCACTACTGGGTGGAGGGTTTTACACTGAGTCTTAGGCATTGGGGTTTTTCCTTTCTTTCTCGCCCCCGCCTTTTTTTTTTTTTTTTGGCTGCTTAGTCTGTGAGAAGCTGGGTTTTTAAACATCAATAGACTATTACTAATATTAACCAGCAAGTAAGAGAAGAGGGCATAATAGGGAGATTTAAAGTGCTTAGAGGCTAAAAACCCCTTCACAAGGATGGTTTATAAAAGATACTGCAAGCAATCAAGATGCTCAAAAAAGAGCAAAGGCAGCAACTGAGCAAGTTTTTAATAGGAACCAGACTGAACCGTTTCAAACAATTAGATAGATGGGTGAAGCAGTGATTTGGCAGAAGTTCTGATATTCCTTGCCAGGGGATTTCCCAGAGAGTCATGGGGAAAGCAAATAACCATGCCTCATTAGAAACAAGGATAACAACAGGCACATCAGTAACCCTGCTGTGCCATTCATTGAGGAAAGGGATTCTTTCATGTACCTGACAATAAGTCCCGCTGTATTTGCTGCACTGTTAACGTATGCAGGATTTGCCTCCCTCTTACCAAACCACGTTTTGAACTGTGGATGTAGCAATTTGACTTAACAGCTGAGCTCATATGTCATAACAATAAGCATATGTAGGGTGACCAGATGTCTTGATTTTATAGGGACAGTCCTGACTCTGGGGTCTTTTTCTTATATAGGTTCCTATTGCCCCCCACCCTCTGTCCTGATTTTTCACACTTGCTGTCACCCTAAGCATATGGCTTTTCAAAACTTGCCTTATATGTGATAGACTCAAATTGTTCAATCTATTTAGCTTCGCCAAAAGAAGATCAAGGGGCAATTTGATTACAGTCTATAACAGGGGTGGGTAAACTTTTTGGCCCAAGGGCCACATCTGGGAATAGAAATTGTGTGGCGGGACATGAATGGTCACAAAATTGGGGTTGAGGTGTGGGGTGCTGAGGGTGTGAGGGCTCTGGTTGCGGGTGCAGGTTCCTGGGAGGGCCAAAAATGAGGAGTTCAGGGTACAGGAGGGGTCTCTGGGGTGAGGCTGGGGATGAGGAATTTGGGGTGTAGGAGGATGCTCCAGGCTGGGACCAAGTGGTTTGGAGGGGGAACAGGACTTGACAGGGGGTTGGGGTGCTGGTTTATAGACTCATAGACTTTAAGGTCAGAAGGGACCATTATGATTATCTAGTCTGACCTCCTGCACAACGCAGGCCACAGAATCTCACCCACCCACTCTTGTAATGAACCCCTGAACCTACGTCTGAGCTACTGAAGTCCTCAAATCATGGATTAAAAACTTCAAGGTGCAGAGAATCCTCCAGTAAGTGAACCCTGCCCCATGCTGCAGAGGAAGGCGAAAAATCCCCAGGGCCTCTGCCAATTTGTCCTGGGGAAAAATTCCTTCCCGACCCCAAATATGGTGATCAGCTGAACCCTCCTTCTTAAACATGTGCTTGGGGTGGGGGGCCGCATACAGAGGAGAGACCCCCGACTGCCTTTATGTGTAGAGCACCAGAACAGGGTGTGTGGCACGTCCCCTTGACCCTGCTCCCCAGGAGCACCAGAGAGGTGCAAGCCCCAGACCCTGCTTCCCAGCGGGAGTTCAAGGGCCAGACTGAAATGGCTGGTGGGCCGGATCCAGCTCATGGGTGAGTCGTAGTTTGCCCACCCCGGTCTATAAGTATCTACATGGCTAACATATTTAATGGGCTATTCAATCTAGCAGAGAAAGTGATAACATAATCTAATGGCTAGAAGGTGAATCTGGACCAAATCAGACTGGCAATAAGGTGTACATTTTAAAAAGTGAGGGTAATTAAACATTGGAACAATTTACCAAGGGTCATGGAAGGATTCTTCAGTGCTGACAATTTTTAACTCAGGACTGGATGTTTTTCTAAAAGATCTGCTCTAGGAATTATTTTGGGGGAAGTTCTGTGGCCTGTGTTGTACAGGAGGTCAGACTAGATCACAATGGTGCTTTCTGGCCTTGGAATCTATGAATAAAATGATCAGTAGTCCTTAACCACAGTGAATACTGGAGCCAAAATAAGAGAACTAAGAATTCCTAGCTCCCAGTCTTGTGATCAATGCACTGAACACAAAAACTCTTGTGCTCCAGCCCTGACTCTACTAGTCACTGCATGGGCTTGTACAAGTCAATCTATTTTTCTCTCCTATAAAACAGAGATATGAGGATTAATGTGTGTATAGCACTTTGAAACTACAAACCAATACCTAAATACTAAACATATTACTAACGGCACAAGATATTTCCCCCCCTTTCACTTGTATACAGAGAAATCCTCTTTCTCTGTCATCCACAGCAAATGTGTACCCTACAGGATATATTGCAAGGAGAGCCAGGTTCCCCCCTCCCCACCTCCCTCAGTGACGACAAAATATTACCAAACCACATTTCCAGAGTTGGAAATGTACATCCAATGTCTTAGATCATGGGCTCTTAACATGAGGCCTGAAGCCCACCCTCCCTTTCTTTACATCTAGATGCAGGAGAGGAAGGGTGTCACAAAACCTTTTTTCTTTTGTGACAGGGGGGCGAGGTTTAGGAGCCGTCTTAGAATGATGTAGCTAACAATTAACAGCAGCTGTATAGCTAAGGTTTGGGTTTGGGGATTTCGTTCCAATAAACCACCATGACCCAAGAGGGAGGTTACAGAATAAAAAATGAATATTCAGTTCCAAGCCTGACATCTCCAACTTGTACAGAAGTTTCCAGAAAACAAGACAATCACTCAGAATGACACTGGGTACTACATTATATCAGCATCTCCAACATGCATTAACACAAACATATTTTAAAATTAACATTGGCGTCTGATGTGACTCCAAGAAAACTCTCTGCTCAATCTCAGAGATTGTGCTAAATTTGGTTTAATGTCTAAAGGGAAAACCAGTCATTTTCCCGAGAAGTCCATTGAACAATTTGCAATGGTTTTAAAGCAGCAGGACACAACAAAGGTCGGCAAATAGCCACTGCTGTGAATTACATTTCATTTTCATTCTAAAGCTGCTTGTCAATGAGTGATCGAATACTGAGAAGACACATATGCCGCACAAGGGTCAAACACAGTTCACGGTGTCATAAAAGAAGGCACCTGGCTGCCCTCTAAAGGATGAGGAGACAGCTAGTGATCAATTGCATGACTGCTGCTTCAGGTAAATTCAAATACAAAAGCAAGTTCTATTAATCTATCAGAGAAGACAGGAATTCAAGCAAATGTGACTGGTGTACTTTTAATTTTTAAATGTAGGCAAATATTTACGCAAACTAGGTTTAGGCCTTGGGCTCCTAATAAGATCCCAGCATGGCCATGTGAGGCCTAAAGGCTGACTCCCCCTTTCCGGTACAACAGTGAAGTAGCCAGACATGCTGATGGTCTATGAAAGGGAATCCACTTTCCCAACAGCCATCCCAGAAGACTCCTCAGAAAGAGCACTTCGACAATGAAGAATGCTCAACCAATGGGTGAAATTATAAAAGAGGAAAAGTGACATCACGACTTGGCCTCTGTCTCCACTCCTCTTCCCTCCAACTTTGAAGAAACATCTGTAGGACAAAGACTTTGAATTGGGGAAGGTGGTCCCAGGCTGGAAAGGAGCCCCATTCTGTGTACTGAGGAACTATACCATCTGCCAGGGTGAGCTACTGCTTGATTCAAATCCTGTTTAGTTTATAGAACTCAGACTGCAAATGTATTTTTGTTTCTTAGGTAACCAACTTTGATCTACATGCTTGCTACTTATACTCATTTAAAATCTCTCTTTCTGTACTTAAACAAAATCTGTTTTATATTTTACCTAAACCAGTGTGTTTTGGTTGAACTGCTTGGGAAATCTCAGCTCAGGTTACAATGACTAAGTATGTCCTCTCCACATCGAGGGAGGGTCAGACTGGATAATGAACTTCTATTGGTCAGGCTTCTGGGGTGCAAGGCTGTGGAGCAGGGGCGGGGAGGGGAAAATTGGCTGGAGCCTCTCTATTGTTAGTTCATGAGTAGCTGGGAGAAGTATTGATGTAACTCAGTTGGGTGTGTCCTTGCCTCTGAATATCTGCATAAGTGCACTACCAGACAACAGCATCACAGTGAGAGAGGGATACCCTGGGCTGGTGGCACACATGCCTTAGAGGTCCCACAGTCCAGGCTGTACCCAGGGACCCTGTCACAGTGCGTGAATGGCTAGAAAGCTAGAATGGCTTTTCATTGGAGGGTGGAAGGCACTGATCACTGCCAGGTAGACCCACATGAGCCAATGGAAAGTCCTGCCATCTTGTGGGATGAGTCTAAAGTAGCAGGAATACCTGATGATTCTGGTGATACTGTTTCCATTGTGTCCAGGATGAGAAATGCCTCCATTTAGCTAGATGGCACTTTCTGGTGGAGATCTTTCTGCTGTGATTGGAGCATCACTGAACATGAGCATTCCAGATCTGATGCCCAACCAAATACCAGGACATAAGATGCAGAGAGTCCAGTTTGGGATGTTTGATGTTGCCATTCGCCCAAGTTAACTGAGGCAGAAAGGGCTGGATTCTGATGGAAGAATGGTTTATGTTTGTAGGAGGTCTGGAAACCAAAATTGTCTGTGCTGATTGAGTGTGGTGAGGATAACCCTGGCCTTGTTGTGATGACTTTTACACAGAATCTGAGAGAAAAGGGGAATGGGAGGAAAGATGGCCCTCAGATTGTCCAGGATAACAGAAGGACATCACTCCTAGAATCTCAGCCTAATGCTATTCTGGAATTGTAGACATTTAACTTCTTGTTAAACTTGTTAAGACCAAGATGATGTTTATCACTAAGTGAAAATTTTGTTCAAGATGGAAGGTCTGTGAAGAAGCATCTGCTGAGACTGTCCGCTAGAGAATTCAGTGCACCTGGTATGTTGCTGAGTGTGGTGATTCCTGATGCACCAATTCAATACATTTACTGCCTCTATACACAGAGAGATGTAGCTTATTTGGTGAAGGCATGCTGTGCCCATGGGAGAGTGGTCCCCCGTCAGCATAATTACTCCACTTTTGCCAGAGGCGAAAGCTATGTTGGTAGCAGAGCGTCTCCCACCGACATAGTGCTAGTGTGAACAGAGCTTAGGTCACTGCAACTTGTGTTGCTCAGGGGAGTGTCTTTTTCACAGAGCAGGCTGGTGTTTTCTGCACTTAGCTTTAAGTGGAACAATATCCCAACATATTTTAGTTAATTGACACTCTCCCAATGAAAAAGTGTTTCTCCATTCACCTCTCTTCCCCACTAGCAACTCCAGCCTCAAGTCCCTTGGTTTCCTTTCCTCATGGCAGATGGACACTTCCTACTTATCAAGCCCTCACCCTCTTCTCAAATTGCTATTACTCACCTACTCACTGCCTTCCCAGCCCCAGTTCTTGCTACTTGCCTACAAGTGAGTTCATTGACCCCTTAAAGAAACATCAAGATGTGCACAGACTGCAACTGTAACCACACAATCTTTTTACTGTAACCCTCATTCTTAATCATTACAGTGCTTCTTAGTGAATGTGCAACGTGCCTCAGGTAGCATGTGACCAGGATTCCTCACTGAATTTGCTTCCCTGGTTGGATCATTAGCTTCCCTGGCTTTGGACATGGAAATGTAAAGTACCATATAAGTGCCAAGTTTAAATCCATTATGTTTATTGGGAAATAAGCTTGTCTTAGCCATCTGATCACTAGGGTGTCTAACATGGTTTGCAGAGTTCCGATTAGTGAACTGAATGTAAAGTCAATGTTTAGAGTGCTGGGTGGAAGCTATGAGCAAAGAAACTGCAACTTGTTTGATTCCTGAAGTGTTCAAGAAACCAGGACTGCCTAACAGTCCTTGTAAATAAATAAGATTGCATCAAAGAAATACCTGACTCCATCACTGATTTCTCCTTTTAAGAGAAACAATCCGCAAGACAGCGATTATAGGCTAACCACTCAGGTTGAGAGAGGCAGCAGTACTTTCAAATGCATTTGAAAAATGCATTTGAAAGTTAGTAAAAAAAAAAGTTAGAAAGTTAGTAAGCCCACTGCTTGCATCCGACGAAGTGGGTATTAGCCCACGAAAGCTTATGCTTCAATACTTTAATTAGTCTTTAAGGTGCCACAGGACTCTTTGTCACCTCAGTATATATTTAGACAACAATGGAATTATAGGCAAAGCGATGGTTGTCCTTATACAGAGGCTAACCTATTTAATGATTGGATGAGGTAATTATTTGGGTTTTGCATGCATGGTATATCACTAGATTCCTGAAGTATGAGTTTCTTTCAGAAAAATTGCAATATCAAATGTAATTAACATTATTATAGTCAGGGCTAGTCTCACTGTCCTTTGTTACACTTCCAATTATAAGATCTCCCCATTCACTTCCAATAATGAGACTGTTTTCAGTTGCTTGTAACTTTGCCAAAGTTTCATTATTTGGTCTGAAATTTTCCTTACCAGGTATCTGCTTTGGGCTGCATTTTGGGGGGGAAATCTCAGCACAAGCACTTCAGGCATTTTTTAAACTGAGGCTAGAGAAATATGTTCTTCTTCTTCTTCTTCTTGAGCTGGTCCCTATGTGTATTCCACATGTGGGTACACATGCACTTCATGCGCCGGAGACTGGATATTTGTAGCAAGTAGCCACTAGTTCATGTTTGTGCAGTTGCCCTCCTTGTTATGATCCGAGGACATAAACAAGAGAGTACCTCTCCAGCTCTTCCAGTGCTTATCACTAGGCTATTGATTGGGAGTCTGGTGACCCCTACTGGAGCAGGGATTTGGGTGAGCCCTGAGCAAATACACCCTTTCTGGGAAAGTATGATCTCTCCATGCACATTACAGCAAAACCTTGCTTATGTTTTAGCTAGATTTGTGCTGAGATAGTGTTGCAAAAGCACCTATTTCATAAGCAATTGTGGATTAGTGAACTGGGTGGAAAGTTCATTAGATTGTTTCAATATAATCCTAAATCATGTACATGTGCCAGTTTGCCCACTTTCTAACATCTCTTCATTAGTAATTAGGAGGGAAAAAGAAATCACCCAGCTGTAACTGTTTAACAAGCTGTTTAAACTTTTGGAGGATCGATCCCTAAACTCAATCAGAGCATTGCTCTGCAAGTGCCAGAGCTCTTCTTAACACGTACTCAGAGCTATTGAACCTCTAACACCCCTGGCTAGCTCAGAGTTCTTCCATCCGCTGAAAAAAACGTCAGTTTGGAAAAAAAAGAAAAGAAAAGATATTAAGTATTTGTAACAGTGCAGCACAGGCTATAACGACCTTGTTCTTGTTCATGGAGGCATTTGTCTTGTAATTAAATTGTTACTTTTGTGGAAAAGGCGCTTCAGCTGCTCACCCTGTACTGTTCTAAGTTTTTGTTTGTCCCCATAGCTTTAGAATTTGAGCATCAACACCTGAAATTTATCCTATCAATTTCCCCTCTTGCTACAAAGGTCATTCCCTCAACCTTGTATTTGCTAACAAGCTTGCAGAAACAAGCAATTCCAGCTATTGTAATGGTAAGCCTTTTTCTCCCTTCCCCCTGACCTCCTTTGTCTTAATTTAAGATTGTAAACTGTATGGCTGACCCCTATCTTTCTATATTCTGTAAGCATCTGGGGCACACTTCAGGTGCTATATAAATCAACAAGGTTTCTACTTTGAAAAATCTTGGCCTTAAAACTGAGGTTAATGGGAGTTGTTGGGTGCTCAGCACTCTTGAAGTTAGGCGAGTGCCCAAGGATGCACTTAGCAGCCCAAATTCAGGCTTCTGATTTTGCGTATTTAAAGCAACTGTGCACCCCATGTGACAGAGAGCTCAAGAAATAGACCAGGGGTCTCAAACTCAAATGACCACGAGGGCCACAGAACTAGTTTATTGGCCCAAGGGCTGCATCACTGACACGCCCCCCTTGCTGCCCCCGCCCCAACCCCACCCCTTCCATGAGGTCCCACCCCTGCCCTGCCTCCTCCCCCAAGAGCACCGCTACCCGCTCCTCCCCCTGACAAATAAGGCATTGAATTTCATCTTTTACCTCTGTGAAAAAATATAAATTCTCCCATTTGTCTTGGAAAACTCTCTTTTCTTCCATGAATGTTCTTTTTTTTTTTTTGATGAAGTCATTTCTAAGCAGTTTTAATAAAATATATGCACTTAATAATGCACCTCACTCAAAGGACCAAACAGGAACTTAGATTTACTTCTATTAAAGCACCTTCCTGGACTGGGCTGCACTCACACTCCACTCTTGCTCCGCCTCTTCCAACCCCTTCCCTGTCCCCTTTAAACCCCTTCATCAAAGTTCCCATCCCAACTCTGCCCCCTCTCCTCCTCTAGTTCAAACCCTTCATCAAACTTCTCACCCCAACTCCGCCCCATCCCGCCCCTAGTCCAACCCCTTCCCCAAATCTCTGCCCCTTTCTCCCCCTCCTTCCCTGTTCACAAGGCTCCCTGCTCCTGGGCCCACCCTCCCAGAAACCACTGAGCTGTCAGAGAACTGCCTGGCGGATAAGAGGAGCAGTGGGGAGCGGCGCATGGGTTAAAAGCACATGAAGGAGCAGGGGGGCTGCGGGGAGCTTGGCAGGGGGGCCGTGGCAGAGCATTGGGGGCTGCAGGGAAGGGCTTGGCGAGCCAAATGTTTGAGACCCCTAAAATAGACCTACTTCAAAGTCACCCTGACTGCCTATTGTTGGCCTAAGGACTCCACTATGTCAAAGAAGGCCTGGAATTGTATAAAAGACTCTTGGGTATTGATCCTGTCATCTCAGATCTGCTTGCGGTTTCTGGGGAAATCTAAGCCACAAGGACTGAGATTCCAGTTCTGACTGGACCGCCCTGAATAGAAACATTGGATTATGACCTTTGAACTATTTCTGAAAGAACTCTGCATCTACAAAGTTCACCATCTCGGCTATGAATCTGAATCTCAAGATTGACTTACGTCTGTATGTATACTGTTCTTTTAACCAATTTTCTCTTTCTTTTTAAATACATTTTAGTTTAGTTAATAAGAACTGGCTTTGAGTGTGTATTTGGGAGAGGTCTGGAATATTCATTAACCTGGGAAGTAAAGTGTCCAATCCTTTGGGATTGGTAGAACCTTTTATATGATGAATAAGATTTTCATTAATCCTCGTCATATCTGACTTGGATGTCTAAGTTGAGGTCTGAGGCTTGGTTACTTTAAGGGAACTGTGTTGTTTGTTTAGACGGTATAGAAGCTATTGTGTTTGCAAAATTTAAGTACTGGGATATCCACCAGCTTTGGGGATTGTCTGCCCCAGTCATTGCAATTCACCCTGAGTGACTGGGGAGCCAGCTGAGGTCACAGTAATATATTAATTCGAATCTTTTTTTAAAATTGATTTCTGGCTCACTTGTGTAGGCTTTTGATATGTTATAAGTTTATGCCAAAGAAACAATGTAAGAACAATTTACTTATATAATATCTTGACACTTATTGAGGACATCAGAGGACCTTATAAGAATACAAAATTTATATTAAGTGTCCATGGCTTATTATGAATGAAAAATCATTATTGTGGTTTTAAATTCTGAATGAGACAACAGTATATAAATATAACTTAGCTTAAAATTGTATCCAAATCACTAATTCACCTTCAGTATTTTAAGGGTCATATGCAATATCTAATATTGTGTAAACGATGTTCACGTTCTTACTTTGAGTGGATAAACTGTGTTAAAGAAATTATGGAAATACCGATAGGATTTAAGTGCCTTCATGTAAAGTTCACATAAAAATAACCTATGAATATGAAATAAATGTAAGTAGTCATTAAAATACTGTAGTCGTATGCCCTAAGGATCTAGACAATATAAGGTGGCTTACTGTTCTCAATATTAATCTTAGAAGTTTATCTTGGAGCATTTTATGGGCTTGGATATGAACTTGCTATAGAGAGACAAGAATCAAGTCTTGTGCAAGAGTTCAGAGAAGAGTTTCCATGATAGAATCCTTTCCCCACAATCACAGGACAGGCAGAAAAGGCAACTAACTGAGCATCAGCCATTGAAATGAATTGTGTAATCTTTTCTCTCCCCGTGTTTTTGTGTGCATGCACACACACACATACGGTCTCTCGTGTTCATGTATATATTACACAAGAGACAGACAAACATGTAAACATTTATATTTGCATACATATACATGCACACACACACATTTTCACAGTGCTTAAGCAAATGCAAACTTACCAAGTCAAGCATTTTCCCTTATGCCCCAGCTAGCAGAGCCCTATGGATTAGGACTGTTTACAACTTTGAATATATCAGAACCAGACTGCACAAAATGAACTGTATGCATTGCAGGTAACCTGTAAGATTTGAATTTACAGGAGATAAATAATCCACCAAGCAGGCATTAAACTGAATCCCTACACATTCAGTTTTAATGTTGAAGAAGAAAACTTCAGAACAGTCGAACACTGAATAGTTATAAATTACAAAACTGCAAACTCTTTGGGAGCAAGGACTGTGACTTTATATGTCTTCATTCAGTGGCTAACACATTTGGGAAGCAACCACAATTAAATTTTAAAGAGGGGGAAACAAACACATAGATGCTAAACAATTTAATCAGATTCATACCGATAAATATGTCACAACTGGGATTAGAATCGAGATCTATTGACTCTCAACTCTGTGCTCATATCACTGGAGTGCTGCTTCCCCTAAATGTAATCACAATCCCACAGACACCTTTCCACTGTATGTGTCAACTCTTAACCTGTGGGAAAACTATCCGAAAAATTCCATCAAGCCACTTCAAAATCTCTTCTCCTTAATTCATGATGCCAGAATATCAATTGACAGTGACTAGGTGTGATGTTAAACTATACAAATCATACTTGCGTTACTGTTACCTTGTCCTTCCTTCCCCACCTCACCTGTTTTTTTTCTTCCCTCAAATGCCTGCTGTTATATCATTAACCAATATTATAAGATTTTTGGGGCTCTGGTCTTTACTTAGGGTTCCTCAATGCTAGTGGTAATATAAACAAACATACCCCTTTTCATGTATTGGTATTCACAACACCAGCTCTCGAAAGCCTGTAACAGCAATATAATTTTAAAGTCTCATAGGTAAGGCCTAAAAGCAACAGAATAATCGAAGTAAACCCTCATTAAATAATGTCTGCTTTTTCCCTCTTACCCCCTGCTTGTGGATGCATTGTTTTCCTATAGAATGCAGATAATTTTTTTCTTTTTAAAGGTAAACACCAAAAATATGACAAGATCCAACAGCAGGTATTTCATATAAAAGTGTTTATTGGGCAGGAGAGGTAGGGGGAAATAGGCTAGGTTTTAAAAAAATCCTTCTTGGGTGCTTTTGAACACTTTTTTTCGTGGATATAGCATCACTCATTCTCTCAGGAGTCCTTTAACAAAAACATTTCAAAATAAAATATTTAACCTAAATACAACCATTTTATAACAGAAACCTGAATAAGATGTATAATTCACCCAACAGTAGTAAATTGGTACATGAAAATAAAAAACAAAAACAAACCCCAACTACCTCTACGTACAAATAAGGAGAACATGTAAAAAGAAGCAGTTTTTACTAGTATTGCCCACAATTTTAAAAACGGATGTTTTAAAACAAAATATTGACTGGGTGAATTAGCATAACCAAACTGCATAAATCACAGCTAAAGACATCTGAATTCACTCACCTTTTAAAGTCTCAGACATAGGTTAATGTAGTAATATTTTTTTTCCCCTGTAGATTAATGAACTGACATTGTCGAACACTTCCAAGTAAATTCACTTTAACAAGAGTATATTTTTAAATGTATAATTTCCAAAATGTTTTTAATTTCAGCAAAAGTCATTTTTTCCAATTTCATCATATTTAATGGAAAACTTCTTTGCCAAAATAATTTGCAAATTTTATTGCATTTTAAAAGCCTGATTAAGGACAAAACATGCATTAAGTTTTTCTGCTAAAATTACAGAAACATAATTGCAGAATGCGATTATATTCAAAGGGTTGTGTCCATAATAAAAATCTACAGCTTAAAAGAAGTTTGGAACTTTAAGAATTTAGTATCTGAAAAAGGCAAATATTCTATGTGCTAGTTTTAAAATTCTGACATTACACTGCAATGGTTAAAGCAAGAAATGGCTCAACTGAAGAAGATTATAGGAAAGCCTTTGTCTTCTCAGGAGGTCTATGCTTGGTTATACAATACTGTCTTGGAAACAGTGCTTCATCAGAGGCCTGGCAGCTGGCTTCTGTTTAAAACATACTTTACCTCGTAACATTCATCAAAGGCGTAAAACATAATTGAGTCTGGCAGTACACATGGACAGCATGATGTTCAGGGGTTGCCAGTAGACATGGGGTCCTTATATAAAGAGCTGTTTTCTTTGTTGAAAAGGGAAAATGAGTGGGAGGTGGGGAGAAAGAACAGGGAAAAAGAAACTGACTCAGAACCATAAAATATTTTTTGAATCAGATTCAGTTCAGCTACTGAATATACACATAGAATGTTTCAAATTTGAATTGTGACACAGCTTCTGAATTGGTAAGACAATTCATGCTTTCCTATTTTCATAGAAAAAGATAGAGGCTTTAGTTATATACATCCTTCTAAATGCTCTGTGAATGCTCTGGGTTGAGTTCTAAAAGTGCTCACTTCAGTCCGAAAGTGACGGAGAGCGAATTGACCGCCCACTGGCTGGGCTGTTGGAGAAAGTGAAGGGCTCCTTCTCTTTTTCTTTGCTGTCATGTTTATGTTTATGCTTATGCTTATGTTTATGCTTTTTCTTCTTTTTCTTGTGCTCATGATGGTGGTGGTGGTGGTGATCACTGTGTTTTGAGGAATTGGATTCTTTACTGAACACAGAGAGTGGAGCTGCTGGCACTGGAAGCATGTTCAGCTCTAGTGAAGACTGTTCTTTACCTAAGACAAAGATACAATTGGAATTTCAATTTTTATATTGAGATAAATTATTAACGCACATAATTTAATATCAAACAAAGCTGTTGCTGAAATATAAGCTAATATCTACACTATCATGGCTCCCATCATATTTAGTTTTCTAATAGACTATTAGTACACTGGTGCCATTACCTTCTGGTATTCCCAGACAAGCCTGTAAGCACACTGATAGTTTCCATAGTGTAGACTTAATTATTAGCAGCGTAGGTGGGATGTGCTACTCCCTGCTCCAAATGGTATAAATGGTACTCCTAGATGAGTAGGGACTATACAGCTAAGGAACCACAAACCATACCAATTTTCAAGACACCAATTTTCCAACATGAAAGTTCAAAAACCTAATAAAAATGTATGCACTGAACAACTAGGCTACTCGTGAAAAATTCTGGATATAACAATAGATAATGAACAACAATAATCAAACCAATGAATGGTACTATTAAGAAATTAAATTTCCTGTACTGGCCGCTGATGTCAAACAGGCTCTCTATACAAACATGAATTTTTTTATGCTGAACAGTGGAAATAAGTTGATTTTTCAAAACAAGTTATTTAACATAAAAGCATTTCCTCTCTCTTCTGAATAATACAGACATTCAAAGTCTGTCATCTTAAATAAACAGAAATCCCAATTATGCTAATAGGATATCAATACTCTTTACACGTCAGGATTTTATGTAGTAAAGCAATATAGGAATAAGACCTCCAAGTAGACACAAGCCTGTTCCATCAAAACAGCAGGTCTGGTTTATATTCAGAATTTTTCTTTTCTGTTATTTGTAGCACTTTACAGAAATATTGCAGATTGGTCTTCCCAGGGCTCCAAAATTTGCTCTCTACCCACTTCAAAGGCAAAACTCAGTGTAACTGCCTCTGTCTTGGTAATCCAATTTTCTTAGAAGTCAAAACATTTCAGGAACCAATTTTGTATTTTCTCTCAATATGACGGACAATCATAGCGGAAGACTTAAAAAAGCTCAATCTATTTAGCATATCCAAGAAAAGATTAAGAGGTGATTTGATCACCACCTATAAGTACCTACATGAGAGAAGATTACAGAGAATACCCTGTTCTTTAATCTAGCAGAACCCATAAAATCTAATGTCTGGAAGCTGAAGTTTAAATTCAGGCTAGGAATAAGGTGCTCAGTCCCTAAATATAGTCTTGATGCAGGAATTACTGGGTGAGATTAAATTGCTTATGTTATGCAGGAGGTGAGATCAGATGATCACAGTGGTCCCTCTGGGCTTAAATCTATAAACATTTTACAAACTTTAATCCTGAACTCAGCAGAATAATATATGCCTTAATTGTTATTAAATAAAACCATTTATCATTACAATTCAAAGTGGCTTTAATTTCTGATGTACTATTAACTCTAATATGGTATATACATGACATGCACATGCTAACTAAGACATTAATTGTTGACTTTCATGCATATTAGCCACATAACTTTTTACTCTACCCTGGACAGGTGTAATCCAAATCTGAAAAAGACCTCCCCTCTGAATCTATTTCCACTTCCTGAACCCCTTCCTTTAAATTCTACCTACTTTTTAGGCATCTAGAACAGCATGATTTCTGCTCTCATGCTGCAAACATAATGAAATACCGAGTGTAGTGAACCTATGAACCGTAGCACAATAAAAAAATGAACACGTCTGCTCAAGATATTAGAATACAGTAGAACACCAATGTTATGAACAACCAGTTAAACAAACCATATTTCCCAACTAGCAGGGGGTGGCAGAATCATATACAGTAACTCCTCAAGTCGTCCCAGTTAAGGTTGTTTCCCTTGCTAATCAATTAGGGAACATGCTCGTTTTAAGTTGTGAAGTGCTCCCTTGTAATGTCCTCAGCTGCCCAGAAGGCATATTTGCCTGTAGCTCAATTGTCCAGCAAACTGTCAACTGCCAGCAGTTCATGTCCCTTCCCCCACTGCAATGTGCTGCTCCTGCCCTCTGCCTTGGAGCTGCTCCCTGAGACTCCTGCTTTCTGGGTGGGTGAGGCTAATGCCAGGGTGTCTCCCTTCCCCCTGCTCCTCCACCCCACTTACCTCATCTTCCATAAAGCAGAGGGAACACAGGGAGGAAGGCTTGCAGATCTAATTAACTGTGTACTTTTGACCCCACTAGAGCAGAGGGAACACAGGTAGGGAGGCTTGCAGATCTAATTAACAATGTACTTTTGACCTCACTCTTGATACTTAAAGGAGAAGAGTGTGAGTGTTAACCTTTGAGGACTCAGCAAATTGCTAGTTCATATAGCACAGTGGTTCACAAACTTTTGTACTGGTGACCCCTTTCAAACAGCAAGCTTCTGTGTGAGACTCCCCTTATAAATTAAAAGCACTTAATATATTTAAAAGCATTATAAATTCTGGATGCAAAGCGGGCTTTGGGGTGGAGGCTGACAGCTCGCAACCCCCCCATGTAATAACCTCATGACCCCTTTAGAGGTCCTGACTCGAGTTTGAGAACCCCTGATTTAGCAGTAAGGCATTCCCTGGGAAATATCCCACCCTCTGACTCCTCCTCCTCAACCAAGCTTCACAATCATCATCACTGTGTACCAGTATTAAGTTGTTTGTTTAAAACTTATACTGTGTGTGTGTGTATATATATATATAGCCTTTTGTTTGATGAAAAAAATTTCCCTGGAACCTAACCCCACCCTATTTACAAGAATCAGAGAGGTAGCCGTGTTAGTCTGGAATAGCAGAGGTAACAAAGAGTCCTGTGGCACCGTAAATTAGTCTTTAAGGTGCCACAGGACTCGTTGTTAACCCTATTTACATTAATTCTTATGGGGAAATTGGATTTGTTTAACATCGTTTCACTTAAAGTCGCATTTTTCAGGAACACAACTACAACGTTAATTGAGGAGTTCCTGCAGTAACAGTGGCATCCTTTCGTGTGCTGATGCCTTCAGGGTATTAGAAATCACTTTGCAGTGGTTTGAAGGACACAAAGAAAATGGTGCATCGTACTGCAACTCATGCAACATATCTACTGTAATTTTGAGACATTCAATTTTAGAAAGCTTTTGATTTTATGAATTCCTCAGTCCCAATTAGTTCATGAAACAGGGGTAAAGAAGATTACACTTTTGTTTACATTGCCTGCAGTGCACAATTATTTTACATGCACACAATATTGTATACAAATATTTTATTTGCATGTTACACTGGCACAGTATATCATGTATGTTAAAGGTTATTTAGATGAAGAATTTTATTATTACACTACATAGTAAAATAAAGAGGGTATCAGATGAGCCCAATCTATAGACTTCAGCTCTGACTAACTTGTAGGGGAGAGAGATTTTCAGATCCAGGGTTTTGTTTCTGGCTCACCTCTAACACTGCATGTTGCATTTCAGAGGGCTAGAAGGCACAGCATAAAAAGCATCTCTGATACCAAAGCATACTTCTGAATCTTCCAATTGTGGAAGGGGAAGGGTACAGATCAAGTACCGGAAGTAGTCTGTTAATATTGATAATCAAATGGCAAATGTCCCTGAATAATAGATAAGTACTCCCCTATGAAAGAAGCATGTAAGACTAGCTGAAAGGTGCAGCATGCTCAGGTCTCTGTCTTGTTCTTCCAAGTTTGTTTTTATTTTAAAATAGTCAGTCTCACGCTCTTATGATTGCAAAGAAAGCCTTCAAAACATGAAGCCAGTAAATCGATGCAAAAATAAATATCTGAATTTGCAGAGAGTCTATCCTATAATGATAGCGCTGAAGTGTGAACTGAGATTTATTTCAGTGAGTGCTAACTCAGATGTCAATGATACTTGAAATATCAACATTGTTAACTATATCACTGCTCTTCAGAGCATGTAAGAAAACATCCTACACCAGCATTTTCCGAAGTATGGGTTGTGCCCCTTTGGGGCAGAGGAAGAATTAAGGACTATCCAAGCAGGAACAGAAAATGTATATATTAAGACGTGTATGCCTTTAAAACCATATGGTAGGGAACAATTAGCTTCATTTTCCAGAGAGAGGGGCTCATCTTTCAAAAGTTTAGAAAACACGAAGACAAAATGACCTTCATTTAAACTGATCACTGAACTGATTTAAGTGTTAGACTTCAAAATCAATGGCATCACTAATTTCTTCCTTCTTCAGCTGACCCCAAACCCTATATACTGTATTCATGGTTTTATCTGCCAACAACTTAAGGGAACCCCAATGATGATCACAATATAATCAGCAAACAACTGGGGAATAATATTACTATAGAAATAAGCGTAGACGGCACAGACTGCACCAACACTGTGTATCTTGTGATACAAAAAAGGAAATCCAGGCTGATTAGACTGAAGAAGAAATCCTTTCATACACTGTTCTTTAAATTCATTCAAAACTGAGCCAGTTTGTGGCGCAGTCCTTGAATCTGACAACATTCACTTCAATAACACAGATGCTTCACTGCCAAGAGATGTTTGTTTTTCAAAAATTCCAACAGCGCCATCCCCAAAAGACATGATATTTGATACTGTCAAAGAGTGATTTGAAGTCAACATTTGCATCATACATGTGTCAGAAGACATCTGCCCAGGTGATTGAAGGAAGACATCTCTAAAATCGACCTTTGAGAGGGATTAGAAGGACTATACCTATGTTAGGCACTGACCTTTCCTAAACTGAAATCAATGCTGCACAAAGAGATCATCTTTTCTCCCCCAGGATTCCCTATGATTAACGCTTACAGAAGGCCTGTGTTAGTGACCTGCCAATCCAGGTGAGGAAGGCTAAACAACAATTCTTTCTAAGGGCCATCAATTTCATTTCTATATTGGTCAAAGAGGGATCGCTGCGAGGAGACAATGCAATTTCTTCTCTCGTGGAATAAGAATCTGAACCTGTGATTCCCACATAATAGCAAAAAACAGTAACGATTGGGAGAATTCATGAATTCACTTAAGTGGTTACTAGCATTCCTTGAAACAGAATATACAAATTCAGAATCCACTTGGCATCTTCCTTTGTTCTGGATGTGCAGATTCCAACATGATTATTAGCTTTGTTCTGTTCCAAATAGTTGGGTAGGTGTTCAGAATTAGATGAAACTGCCGAATGAGATGACACTCCCAGAACACCTAGTTAGTCAAGTACAAAGTTACAAAGACTGCAGAGATATGATGCAAGAGAAGTAGCACACATGGGAATACAGACTTCATTTTAAACTTGAATATTTATTTTACATGGGTTTTATTTTGATAAGCTTTAATCTTTTTTCCATCAAAATGAACGCTTCCAGAAGCAAGCTGTTTGACTTATGTCTTAGCTCCTAAATATAAAGGATTACTAAATTGTCTTGTTTGCAAAATAATTACATCATCTAGTCATAAGATGTCCAATTTATTTTTAATTTTGCTAAAGGATGAATGTTGAGAGGCTGTTAGGGTTATTTAAATCAGTTTTTATTTTACTTTGTGCTGAAATTTTGTAAACTGGTGACATATATCTCAAGAGACCTCTACACTCAGAAAAGGCCATGCTAGCTTCCTCAAAAGTAGCCTCCTGTTCTGTATTTTTATATTTTGGGGAGAACTGCAGACTTACAGCCTCTGTGCTACATAAAAATCCAATCTTTTAAAACTTGCTGTCTTAAGTGAGACTTCTCCCGTTTGATGTTTGCTGAACATGATCTAATTCGCACCTGATTTTTCTGAATGCTTTGGAAGGCAGCACGGCAAGGCAGAGTGAGCAAAGCTCAAAAACATAAAAATTAAGGGTGAGGCAAAGAAGCCTTCTGGGTCAATGAGCCACCTGAGAGAAGACTGACCTTCCAGAATCTTGAAACTGATCACTCCTCAGAGAGGAAGTCAAGTCATCAACAGAAAAACTATGCCAGTCTTTGGACAGTCTGTCCCTCCACCTGAAGAAAATGCACTAAAAAGAAGTGACGTGTCAGCAATATCACTATCTGGCTCAACCACAGTTCCAGCTCTTAAGAAATAGGAGCCCAGAAGACCACAAAAGCTGAAGAGTTCATAATTCCCATTTTCATATTTTTCATTTTCATTCTTGTCTTTTGTTTGCATTAGCTGGGGTATGTTCCAACCCCTTTATTCCATAAACATAGGGTGGAGTTATATGTAGCATAACCCATAAAGTCCACACAAGAAAGGCACCAGAAAGAGACTCCCTCAAGTTTCTCCAAGCCCTAAAACAAAGTGTCATAAAATATTCAATAAATAAAGCATGTTCTGTCTTCGTGAGGTCCTAAGAATTTAAAGCTGGCAGCTGTGAACTGCCAAACAAGAGTTGTCAAACTTCTTCTTATCAAAGGGCTCTTTTAAGGCCTGTATTGTAATTTCTCTGTGCAGGAGAGGGATGAAAAGGGTTACTCATTACACAAGAACTGAAATCTAAGGAGGAAACTTTGTAATTGACTTTGAAATTGTGGTTCAGACATTAGATCATTTGGTTTCAGTATTTGACTGACCTGGTAAAATTCTTTAGCTGGGAATTATAACCAGACAACCACATCCTTAGAGCCCTTCTTAGAATATTATAAGCATTATTTTTTGTATTAATCTGGTGATTTAAGTAATTTGATGATTTATTTCCAAACCAATATTGACACTAATCTGGTAATTTTATATTGCTTTTAATAGCTGTATTACTTTAATTTTAGTTTAGTATTATTAACAATAGTTTGGGTTTGGTGATGTTTTCTTGATTATTTTTTTTTTACATTTTGTTTAACAGCTTTATTAAAAATTATAAAAAGATACCAAGCCATATTTATTTCAATAAGCCAGGTGGGCCCAGAGTCCTTGAGAACCTGTGTGGACATTAGTTTGTTAGTCTAAAAGCCTGACCAATCCCCTCTAATTACCCTAGAACAATAATTCTCTCAGTGAAATTAGCAGTTACAACAGAATATGAGATCTATATACGTTTTCCTGACACAATGTATTTGTGACTCCCTGTAAGACCACAGATGAATGTCTCAGTTATAGTGTGACTTATCTTGAATGTTTATGTTATTATTATAGCAACTTTCACACACCTCCTTCTGAAGTACCTGGAAATGCCATTCTTCATGAAGGAAAGAATGGATATTAGCTCAATATACATTATGCTATTTCAGTGCTATACTAGCTCCAACAAGACTCTCAAAACCTAAAAGCCACCAGATTGGAAACAAGCATATTTTAGATAATAAAGTTATCCCATGCATACTGTGGAGTTAGATAATACATGTATTAAAGCTAATCTACCACAACAATTACAGCAAATGATTTCATCTTAAAAAGGCTAAGCAAAAACAAGCCTGTCAATGCTGCTATAATGTTTTAAGAAACAAGAATTACTGCACACAAGTGCAGTGATGGTCAGAAGAGTAACTATCAGTACATAAAAAGTATATATTTTACTCAACAGATATGCTTCTTATATGCTTTCAGACTCTCATCCACTTATTTGCTTTTTATTTTTGCAGAGTTAATACACCTAAGGGAAACTGAACTGCATGCTACTGTACAGTATGAAAAGGATTATTAAATAAAATTCAAATTACTAGGAGTGCTGATGTGCTGAGCCAGAAAAGCTGAACCCAGGCTGAATGTGCAGGCGTCACATTTAGGGGGAAAAAATGTTTTATTTATAAAACTTAGTTACTTCAGTTGATAAAGGGAAAAAAATTGGTCTGGAATCATTGACACAAATGTGCAATTCTGTGATATAATTTTTACAGTGACTGATTTTAGAGTCTGACTACACTTTAATAGCAGTGGAATAAGAAAGAAAATAGATTCTATTTTAAGCTTGTCTGATGTAAAAGCTAATCCGATTGAAAGGACTACCTAATACAAAGGACACTTTTCCAGATGGAATAAACCCATTTCACCAAATTCATCTGTGCAATATAGTATAATAGTCACCTTGCAGTCTTAAATGTGACATGAAGGCTGGTGTTTACATTAGAAAGAAAGTGCAAAGTCTTGACATTTTGGTGATCTTTTAAGACTGAAGGTGGAACGTTGCCACTGTTCTTGCTGATTTAATAGCAAATAAAAATTCTGTTTTTCATATTAGAAATCTGATCTTGAATGACTTCAGATGCTTAAAAAAAGGCTTCTGTTGATTTTCTCAAAGCTGCTGTATTTAGGGAAGAACTATAATTAGCATAACAGCAAGTTTAAAAGATACTTCACATATTTGAATTTTCTGAGTTTAACTTTTTTGTAAGATGCATAGAGGCATTCATGGTTTGAACAGCATAAAAAAGTTTCATTCTTGTATTTAGGGCATTTTTAACATATGTTTGAAAACATTTTCCAAGTGAAGCTGAACTAAGAAAAGTGCTGTAATTACAGTATTAAAAACTGAAATCCTACTTTTTCACAGAATAACCAGTTGTAGTACAAAATTCTCTTTTCTATCCTGGTTGTGGGTCTCAACCCTGACCTCATAGGGTTACCTTCATGGGTAAAAGGACACAATAGAAAGCTTGTAAAACAGTAATATAATAAAGAAAATCAAATTTACATGGCTTTCTGTAAGACAGTAACATGGAGAAATTTGTGTTGGAGTCCAGTATATTATCCTGTGGGGAAATCAATCAAAAAGCATGCTGAAAATCACTCTCAAATAGATATGGCAGCATTCAAAGCCAGCATAAACTCCCTCTTTCCAGCTGCTATTTGCAAAGCTAGAACTGTGTTTGGCTAATTCCCTAATATTTTGTAAGAGCTGAAGTGAGTCTGAACTACAGCTCTGAGAGGAGAGGCTGCATATAGACTAAGACCTCAGTATTTTTTCAGTAAAGAAAACAAGGAATACTTGTGGCACCTTAGAGACTAACCTATTTCAGCATAAGCTTTCATGGGCTATAGCCCACTTCATCGGATGCAGAAAAAGTTGGAAATTACCATAGCAATTCTAAGAGGCTGTTTAATTTGGATGAGCCATTATCAACTGGAGAAAAAATACCTTTTGTAGCGAAAATCAAGTGGATTTTCATGAGCATGGAACTACAAAAGGTTTTTTTTTCTTCTGCTGATAATAGCTCATCCAAATTAAACAGCCTCTTAGAATTGGTATGGTAATTTCCAACTTTTTATGATTTCTGTGTATATCAATGCATCTTAGTTCTGTGTGTTCCATTCTATGTATCCATGAAGTGGGCTATAGCGCACGAAAGCTTATGCTGAAATAAACTGGTTAGTCTGTAAGGTGCCACAAGTATTCCTCGTTTTCTTTATGGATACATACTAACACGGCTGCTAATCTTAAACCTGGCACTATTTTTTCAGGGTACTTTGGTTTGGAGATGACATGAGAGCCGTGATATCTACTAATAAGATGTTCTATTTTATTACCTCTGCCAGTCCTGTAATAATTCAAATCATTCTGATAATTCAAATCATTCTGAAAGTCCCCTGAAAATCTTGACTGTAAAGAATCATTGCTATCTCTGGAAAACTGAGAAAACTGCATTTGGAAGCAATTCTATTTAGATATGGTATATTTTTTCTCATTTGTTTATTATTTGAGCTCAACTACCCTCATTGCTCACCTGAAATTCATATTTACTTGTATCAAAAAGGAGGAAAAGGTGAAGTTTTAAAAGCAAATAATATTTTTTAATAAAAACTGTTCCTAGCAGTATTAAAGCAAGGAAGAGAAAGCAGGAAAATATATGCTAAGATCAAAACTGTCTCAAAATACAGTAATGTATGCAGTATAGTTGTAGCTGTGTTGGTCACACGATATTAGAGAAACAAGGTGAGTTAGATAATCCTCACCCTCGTCTCTCAAAATACAATGATTTTCAAAGGCTTTTAAGTGAGTTCCATGCACTTTCAGAGGCAAAGGCAATGTCTGATTTCTTAGTAACCTATGAAATGAAGTGTATTTCATCTGTGCTAAAAGTATAAATAGCAGGGGTAAATGGGTCATTCAGCACATAATCTCAGATTAGCTTTTCTGTCTGTTAAGATCTATATAAGTAATAGCCAATTGGCCCCCATTCCACTCTGATTCAGAATACACCCATTCTGAACCTCAGCATACTTAATATGGAACAACATTAGAGTATGGAGCTGGCTGACAGTGTCCCGCAAGTCCCACTGGTAAACAATTTGGCACAGTTTTGCAAAGTTTCTTGTTTATGACTTCATACCCCATATTATGTAAAATAATAATAAATGAAACATTGCAAAACATCACAAACAAGTTTTAAATACTGTCCCTCAACAGATCATACACTAATGAGTATCTTTGGTAGAGGACATGCCCCAGCATGCACCATGCTCTGCCATAACAGCTGAACTGCTCAAGCCCTACAGCTTCTTTTATCTGCACCTGCTGAACTCTGATTGGATGCTTCCCTGCAGCCTTTGTAGGAGGTCTGGAGGACCCACCTTTACTGCTCCTTTCCTGGGGCAGGGTGTGGTAAGTCTCCGAGGCCTCCAGTAGGGGGCCTCAAAGGGCTTGGTACACCCCATCACAGTCATATTAGCAGGAGTGTCTTACGCAAAACAGGAGAAGTAATTCTTCCACTCTACTCCACAATGATAAGGACTCAGACGGAGTACTGTGTCCAGTTCTGGACGCCACATTTCAGGAAAGATGTGGATAAATTGTAGAAAGTCCAGGGAGAGCAATAAAAATGGTTAAAGGTCCAGAAAACATGACCTCTGAAGAAAGATTAAAAAAATTTGGTTTGTTTAGTCTGGAGAAGAGAAGACTGAGGGAAGACAAGATAACAGTTTTCAAGTACACAAAAGGATGTTAAAAAGGAGGAGGCTGAAAACTGTTCTTGTTAACCTCTGAGGACAGGACAAGAAGCTATTGGCTTAAATTGCAGCGAAGACGGTTTAGGCTGGACATTAGGAAAAGCTTACTAATTGTCAGGATAGTTAAGCACTGGAACAAATTGCCTAAGGAGGCTGTGGAATCTCCGTCAGTGGAGGTTTTTAAGAACAGGTTAGATAAACACCTTTCAGGAATGGTCTAGTTATTACATAACCTTGCCTTGACTGCAGGATACTGGATTAGATGACCTACTGAGGTCCCTTCCAGTCCTACACATTTTATGATTAGCCATGACACTGCTCTTGCATTTATATGCTCACTGCCCTTCTATATATTATATTTTAAAAAGTAAAACATTGCAAACCACCTGTCAGAGTGAAGCAAAGTTATGGACATTTTTTGGAAATTATTTAAAAGACGTGCTAGAAGAATGAGAAATCAAAGATTAACTAGTGTTGGTTGGTAACTGAATTTCTCTCTATTAATAGGGAAGTTTAATAGGGAACTTTGCTTAAGGTTTTAAAGAAATATCTAAGAATAATAGTTAGAGATAAAAATCCAGAGGAGTAACAGAACTCTACAAGATATTGTAATTGTCTAAAGGACAGGAAACAAAAAGGTAATCACAGATGGTAACATTTCAAATTTAAAACAATATGCATCTCAGAGGCCAATTTGAGTGTCTTTATTACTAGAATTAATCCAGTTATAAATTATTCAGATTGGCCACACCATACATTTGTTACTAGAATACATTTGCTTCTGCTTTATTGTTCTTCTATTTTCTATTCTATTTAAAAATATTTTTTGTAACCAAAAACAGTCAGAAACCAACTTTCCCAAATCACTGACTGGGTCTATTTTTCTTCGCCTTAACTGGGTTTTTTTGTCTTCGGCTTATTTTATTATTTTAATTTGGATTTTTTCCCTAAGCATAGCATATTGCCTTACTAAGAAATATATCAAAAATATACAACCAGAGCAAAGTAATATGTATTTAAATGAACTATTCTTGAATACCTAATGACATATTAAACTCACAGAAACGATTCTACACTTGCTTTTTTCATCAACACTCAAACATTTACTAAAGTGCATTCAGGGGGGAAAAAGCTGGAGAACAAAAACACTTGAACTGGTTGAGACTCATATACTATCTGTGATCTGCAAATTAACCTATTCATACCTGGTGTTGATGGTCTCTCCAACATATTCAAATGATGGTAGATAAAAGCTTGACTATCATGAACAGTGTCCATATCAATTTCCTCCTCTTCTTGAGAGTTTGAGAACTAAAACATCAACAAGAAATATGTAAAAATAAGGGAATATTAATAATTAACTCTAACGTGTCTTATTTTTCTAGAGACAGGAAGCAAATTTTTATCACTGATAATGAACAAAAAAATGAGGAATGTAGAATATAAACATCTTGTTTATTATCCTTCTTTCCAAATTACAGTGAGAAAAGCATGAACATTTAGAACATTAACTGGCAGCTTCACTCCCTGCCAGCCAATAAAGAATCTGATGGGATATGATTTTGCCAAAGTAATCACAACAACTACCTTACACACATGCACAGAATGCCTTTTGTTAGGCTACCGCTGTTAGAAAAATAAGGAAAAAGATTTACTGTTATACTAAGTATCCTACATACTGTTAAAGTTAAATTGCCATTTTCTTACTCTAATTTTTAGTTTGACTTTACTGTCTTCATTCTTCTCTGGTATCTGCCCTGGCTCCAATGGAGACCCAAGTGGCATATCAGCCTTCCTCTTCACCCCTTGCTGATGAACAGAAATGCTGGATGCTGTTTCCTTAACAAGATGATCATCCTCCTGAAGCAGAATTTAAAGATTAAAATTAGAAGACAGCAAAAGCATATTTAAATCTAAAAGTGACATAATGGTTGAAGAATCAGAGAGGTAGCCGCGTTAGTCTGGAACTACAGAAGTGACAGAGTCCTGTGGCACCTTAAAGACTCTTTGTCACTTCTATAATGGTTGAAAACACACTTGAGTTAAACAGAATCTTTCCTGTAGTTGAAGCAAAGAAATATTCCCTAAAACCTTTCATGGACTTGTGCCAACCTCTCCTACAAACACACTTTCTCTTTACTTCAATCCTTGCTCCCTCTGCATATTTAGAACTGGCCTCTCTTCTGTCCCTTCTCACAATCATGGTACTGTTGGTGTGTAACAAATCTCCGTAGCTCCCAAAAAGCCTTTCTATATATAATCAGACTCACTAACTCTCCTCATTTCAAATCTCAGTTGACAATTATCATAGTTTCTGATCTAAACAACGGATTTAGATTAATCTTCTTCAGAGGTTAAATTTAAAAGCTAACACTAATTTTGCTGAATGAAAGTGTAACATAATGGTTATGCCCCTGATTTTCTTTTAGATGTCATAATATCGTTCCTCCAAAAAGGAGGTGCGTAAGACCCCTTTGAAAATTACTTAGTTTAACCAAATAAAGGTAAGAGGAACATGAAAATAAATGCATAAGTCTAATGAGTTACAAACTACACTCCCACACAGTTATAGGCATTAAAATAGAGAAAGGCTTTCCAAAGTACAATAAAACACAAAATAAAATACTGGAAGAGACAACTGTACTACAGAAATAGACACTAGCCCTTTCTAAAAACTAAACAAAAGTAAGGCCTACCATAGCCTTTTCTCCAAACCATTAAAAGCATCTACTACTATAGTAAGGTACTGTGCTGCTTCTGAATCAAGGGAGTCCAACACCAATCATGTGGCTATGAATGCATGCTTTCTAGAATTAAAACTTCAGCCTTGGTAACTTACCTCCTTCCAAAGCAGATTCCAGAACAACAATTTAACAATTCTCATTTTCAAACAACTCATGCTCACAGAACATGCAACCTCAAAAGACCATCTAGTCAACCTAGATATGCTCTAGCATGTCAGAAATTCTTTTTATTTCATAAAAAAATATTTTTATCCTTGGTCAGGCCTCTTCATTTCATGTTCTATTGTTACTCCTAACACTATTTAAATCTGTGAAACATTCTGAAAGAAAGTTTACCTGACGTGTTATCCAACTTCTGTACTGTATTATTCTATTTGAATTTCACCAAGAAAACTAAATTAGCATGAGTTTAGAGTGATATTTCTTTGAAAATGAACACAGCCAAGTTCTGGGAACTGAGAGGAGGCTACCTTGACCCTCAAAGCAGGAAAATGCATAAACACCCAGAAATCAAGGTATGTGTGTGCTGTAAGCACATCTAATAACAAAGACACATACTTAAGCAAGTTTCACAAACAACAGATATAGCGAAACAATGTCTGCTCACACATTCTTCAGAGTATGCTGCTTCCAAGTATATTACAGGCTAAAGGCCACATCTGCCTTTAAATACACATAGCTATCTGCCTATGAGTTGTTGTGAGGTGCTCAGATACATGCAAAAAATGTTAGAGAAATATTTATACATAAGGACATTCATGATGCACATCTGAAGACAGAAACTAGTTATATGTGAATAAGTTAAGTGTTGCACAAATGTTGATAACTTTCAGAGGCAATTCAAAGACTCTCTGATGACCCACACATTAACACTAAATTTCTGCACTCGTGATATTTTTATCTTCTAAAAGCTTTAAGCACAACTCTTACTCTAAAGATAAGGACTAAAGAAAAGATGGATTTTTACTGAGAAAAATTCTGTATTTATTTCCCATTACTTAGAGGAGTAAAAATAACATACACATTCAAAGTGTGCTATATGCCTCGCAGGGGTTAAAAGAATAGGTTCCTATCCCAAACTGTTTATAATCTAATTTTATTTATGACAAGTGAGTTACGCTCTGCCCACTAAGTTCTCTCACCAGCCCTTAATCTTATAGCAGTTGAATTTTTTTTAAACAAAACTATCACAAAAATAGTTTCCTCTTTCTCTACTAAATGTTGACTTTTCCCTCCACAATTACATCTGCCCAAGGCCAACTTTAGGCAAGATTTAGTTCTGAACTAGTGGAAGTTTTTTTTATTAAAAATACATTACTTTAAAATCCAACATCCTGCATCCTCAAAGGCCTAGAAATGGGATCTCCATACCATTGGAAAGAGGACTTTTCTAGTTTCCCAGTGGGATCATGCACTTGAAAGGCAAACACTACCAGATTTTAAATTGACATTTTTAGGTGCTTCTATGAGTTTCTTGGAGCCATGTGTTCAGCTGTAGTTGGAGTCATGGGAACTAGGGCACTTGGTTTCTAGATGGAGAGATTAAAAAATCTCAATACATCCCATTTTCATGCTGATAAAAATATTTACACCACAGCATCATGGGTTGTGTGTGAATCAAGCTTACTTCTTGTAAATGATACAGAACCATCTATGTTTTAGAAAGGATACAAATGAGGAGTGAGCTTGGGCTCCAAGGTCATTCCACACATTAGGGAAAAGGCACAAAGGTGGACTGAGAGAAAGAGAGAGGGTATTAAGTCTGGCACTATATTGGAAGACTTGAGAGTAACACAAACAAAAAGGTCAGAGGGTTAATTACATGATACAATTACACAATACAATGGGGAGCCAGCTGAAGTATTCAAAGCAGGGTGGAGGAGGCATGTGTAGATGGTCAGTCCTTACTGTGCTTTGGAATCCCATCAGTTGTCCATGATTGTTAGGATTGTTCACAGGTTCCTGATTGTTTGCCACTGACTCAGGAATGATAGTAGGATTAAGTACAGCTTTCTTTTCTTTCAGATTAAGGACCAGTCCAAGCTCTGGTAATGGCAAACAAGAAGGTCTACTGAGCCCAAAAAGTGTGAAGTACAGGTCCACAGCACCACATCGGAGCCTCCAGTCGTGTGAAGTACCTGAAAATCAAGGAGGACCAAGTGTTAAAATGTAGAGAAAATCTTTAAAAACAAAAAAGTTGAAATGATTTGGCACCATCAAGTTGTGCACATTTTTAGCCTATGTTGTTCTCATCCTTCCCTCCTATTATTTGTTACACTCAATTTGTTATGTTTGCTTTTAATAAAGACTGTAAGCTCTTTGAGGCAGGGAGCATGTCGTCTTCTTATGTTCTGTACAATATTTACCACAACAGGACCCCAATCACAACAGGGATTTTTGGGTGCTATATCAGAACAACACTAAATAATATTAATAAAAAATACACGTCACTAGTTTCCATATTTAACGTCTCATTTTAGATTTTACTATCAAAGACAATTAGAAGGCAAGTGGAACAACACATTGAAAAACTAGCCTTTCACCTCAGTAGGTCTGGATGTGAAAATGAGTTACATGAAAAATAAACTGAATTTTATTGCTTCAACCTATTCTCTATCTGTCTACATCACAAAACTATAAAATCCAGCACAATTAGCAGTCTGGGGAAGCTGTAAAATTGGAAAACTAAACAAGAAGTTTAAATAGCAGCAATCATTCCCATTCCAGAAAATAGCTTCAACCTATCACATACTCTGTAGTTCAAATCAATAAAATCCTGGCAATTCAGTTTCACTCAGAGTCATGATGTTTCTACCCTGTCTTGTCTCCTGTACTGTGGATGAGATTGTGGCCTGTGTTGTGCAGGTCAGACTAGATGTCCATAATGGTCCCTTCTGACTTTATAAGTCTATGAGTCTATTATTATCTTGCCTTTGTTATTAGTTTACACCTATGCAGAGTAGCTGTAGCTCTCTCAATCCCAGGATATTAGAGAGATAAGGTGGGTGAGGTAATATCTTTTACTGGATCAACTTCTCTTTGTGAGAGAGACAAGCTTTCGAGCCCCTAAGAGCTGAAGAAGAACTTGTCTCTCTCAAGTTGGTTCAATAAAAAACATTACCTCACTCGCTTTGTCTCTCAAGCCTACATATACTCTTTTAAAAAATAATGTATGTTATTGAATACCATGTAGGAAGTCAGTTCTAGGCAAGGGACTGAGATGCAGTCTGCAATCATAAGTAAAATGAATTGCTACATTTTGTCTGTTAGTTTTATATCCACACAACAGCAACAGGGACTCTAGTTATTAGCGAAGCATTATGGTCCAGGACAACCGTAGTTCTAAGTCTGTGAGAAAGAGACAGGACTGAAAAGGAACCATGTTTACTTCTGTGTTTTATAACATTTAGCAGAAGAGGAACCCCATTCATGACTGGGGCATATCTGCTGCACACACTCTGGAAATGTCACTGACATAATTCAAAAGGAGCAACTAATATGACTCTCATCTAGTATGTTTCAACTTGAATCCAATGTTTTGATTTATAATTAAATTTAAGAAAATGCTTTTATGAAAACTCAAATGATTAAAAATTCCACGTTGCATTGACGTTATCACACTAATGGTAAAAGCACATTTGGCACCACCCATAGCAAATAATATCTAACATCTGGCACAATGCTATAAATACAATGGTTTTGGTACAAACTCAGGCCAGCACTTGATTGATTACGAGTTCATCAAACATATTGTTCCCTAGCAGGAATAGAACTTAATTGGTAAACAAGGCAAGGATGAGCCAACCTCCATGTTGATTTGGCTGAGCAAGACCTTGCAGAGGGGAAAATTACAAGATGTATTCTTGTGGATTACAAGTACCATGGGAGTGAACAGTGTTTGAAATAGACTTATTTGTATATATTTATGCAGTTTCAGGCACCTCTTTTCTGATGAGAGTTGCATGAACAATTGGCTGGTGACAGGAGGAGCAATGAAATCTGGACAGACCTAACATTCAAACTGAACAAGAAAACTATGCTGATGAGATAAGAACTATACTTATTTTTTCCTTATAAACAAGCTGTCCATTTACTATTCAATAAAAGATAACCAATATTCAGCATCAGTCCCATTTTCACAGAGCAGGTTGGCAGAATTGGTAAGCTTAAATACAACTTCAGGGAGAATATGTGAACCCCTGTAAATATAGCTCATCCCTACACAATTTGGAATTGAGTAGCATTATCAACTTAATGTTTGTCAATCAAAGATTACAGAAAAAAACAAAGATTTGTTTCCTCACAATGTAATTATTTTAGGTTTTAGTAAATTTAAATGCACCATTGCTTTAAGACCATGCTGGTGGATTATTAATTCCTCTTGCCTTTAACAAACATTTTTATTGGCACTCACACTTTGCAATTATCTTTGTATTTTTATTTACAGAAAATAAAATTGAACTAGAATGTCATCTTCATGCATAGGGATTTAAGTGCTTAAAGTCCCAAATATAACGAAAATGTACCGTATATACTCGAGTATAGGCCGACCCGAATATAAGCCGATGCACCTAATTTTAGCACAAAAACTGGTAAAAGTTATTGACTCGAGTATAAGCCGAGTCCCCCCTGCCGAGGTTCCCCCTGCCGAGTTCCCCCTGCCGAGGTTCCCCCTTCCCCGCCGCGGGCGGGCTGCCGAGGTTCCCCCCTGCCGAGGTTCCCCCTTCCCCGCCGCGGGCGGGCTGCCGAGGTTCCCCCCTGCCGAGGTTCCCCCTTCCCCGCCGCGGGCGGGCTGCCGAGGTTCCCCCCTGCCGAGGTTCCCCCTTCCCCGCCGCGGGCGGGCTGCCGAGGTTCCCTCCTCCCCGCCGGACCAAAAAAAAAAATGTGCGCCCCGGTTCCTCCCCTCCCCGCCGGACAAAAAAAAAAAAAAAAAAAAAAAAAAGCCTCGCTCTCCCGTCCCCGCCGCGCGGGCGGGCTGCCGGGAGCGTCCCGGTTCCCCCCTCCCCGCCGCGGGCGGGCTCCCGGCAGGGACAGGACGGGTCGCGCCCGCAATGGCCGGGGCTCCCCCCGTGACAGGCCGCAGCACGGAGCCGCCAGGCCCAACCGCCCCGGGATCCTCCCGAGCCAGCCCTGCTACCGCGCAGCGGGGGCCGTTCCCCCCCCCCCCCAGCCCGCCGCCCGGGCCGGGCCCTGCACTCACCCCTCCCCGGGGGGGGAACGGCCCCCGCTGCGCGGTAGCAGGGCTGGCTCGGGAGGATCCCGGGGCGGTTGGGCCCGGCGGCTCCGTGCCGCGGCCTGTCACGGGGGGAGCCCCGGCCATTGCGGGCGCGACCCGTCCTGTCCCTGCCGGGAGCCCGCCCGCGGCGGGGAGGGGGGAACCGGGACGCTCCCGGCAGCCCGCCCGCACGGCGGGGACGGGAGAGCGAGGCTTTTTTTTTTTTTTACCGGGTTGTCTCGAGTATAAGCCGAGGAGGCTTTTTTCAGCCCAAAAAGTGGGCTGAAAATCTCGGCTTATACTCGAGTATATACGGTATATCTTATTTGTTATTTGCAAAAAGAGGTAACGGATATAAGTGAACACTGCACACACACACTTCTCTTGAGAAACAGGGAACACAAATTCTCTGGAGATAACATAAAAATGTTTATTTCCTGAGTCTGACACTTGGCAAATCTTACAAAACTGAACTACTAGTAGTCTTCCTACTTTAACCTCTGGAGTGTAGCTGTTAACTTTCAAGCACTAAAAATAAAGATGCAAAGAGAACAGTCAGCTCTGAATGACCTAAAAGACTACGTAAATGTTTATATGTAATCCGTACTGTGCCAAACGTTAAAGAGCAGTTTGTGAGTACTGGATAAAGCTGCCTCAGAATGGAAAACAAGTCAATAGCAAAAAATACAAACCCTTCTTGCATTAGGGATCTTTACTAGTCAAAGCCAAGTAAAGTCAAAGCCAAGTAAGTGTTATTTTGAAAGTAAAAACTTCTTAAGGTCTAATTTATCCACAAAAATTCTAAAAAACTATTTTACTCATTTAGGTTGGGGACTGGGTGCTTAATCTAGGGTTACCATATTTGAACATTCAAAAAAGAGGTTACTCCGGGGGCTGGGGGGGGGGGGAGAGTGGGAGGCATTTGAATGGAGGAAAGGGTAGGGAAGGCTGTGCCTCCCCAAACAGCCTGGCCCCGCCCCCTTCCACTCCCTCCCTCCCCCCGACTGCCCCCTCAGAACTTCTAACCCATCCACCCCCCCTGCTCCTTGTCCCCTGATGCTAACCGCCCCTCCCAGGACCCCACCTCCTATCTAAGCCTCCCTGCTCCTTGTCACCCTGTTCCCGTCTGAGGACCCCCCCCATCTTAACTGCCCCCCCAGGACGTCACCCCCTATCCAACTCCTGGTCCCTGTCCCGACTGCCCCGACCACTCTCCACACCCCCACCTCCTGACAGGCCCGCCCCCAGAACCTCCACCCCATCCAGCCAATTAAGGTCTAATTTATCCACAGAAATTCTAAAATCTGTTTTACTCATTTAGGGTGGGGACTGGGTGCTTAATCTAGGGTTACCATATTTGAACATTCAAAAAAGAGGACACTCCGGTGGGTGGGGTGGGGGAGCGGGAGGTCCCCTGAGTCCCCTGCTCTCTGTCCCCTGAGTGCCCCCTGGGACTCCCTGCCCCTTCTCCAACACTCCACAGCCCCCTTACTATGCCGCTCAGAGCAGTGACATGCTGCCATGCTGCCCCGCGGAGTGCGCAGCCCTGATCCCCCAGAGCGCTGCCTGCGCAATGCACTGAGGCTGCGGGGGAGGGAGGGGAGCAAGGGAGGGGCTCTGGCTGCTGGAGGCCCCAATGCAAGAGGCTCAATCCGCCCCGGTCGTCATGTCAGCCGCGCTGCGCTGACTGTGTGGGGGGAGAGGGAAAATAAGAATGGCAAAATCCCAGACGTTTGTAGCTATTTAATAAGTCCTCCTGGATGGCAATTTAAAAACCAAAAGCCGGACACATCCAGGAAAATACAGACGTATGGTAACCCTAGCTTAATCTAATGAGAACTTGGAAGTGTTGGATCAATTTGCATATTGAAAATAATTAACAATTAAATTCAGGGTTTATTCAAAAATTATATATATGAAAATTACATTCCAACATTTTGTAACAGGAAAGACACAATGTGTGAAGTAGCAACATAAGGTGAAAACTGTTGGCTCTACTACAAGGTATTCCTTTTGCAGGCCTGGATCAAAGAATCACACGAGGTGTGAGTCTATGCTAAATTTATTTTGTAACAAGTACAGTAATTGCAGAAGAGAGAGAAAAACAGGGTGCCAAAGGACAATCCTATATGTTGGATAGCCCTACAAGATGATGAAAGTGTGAATGGAAAGCCTCAATTTTTGAGCTTCTAACAAACAAACCTAAAGAGAGATCACTTTTATACAGCAGAGAGTGTGCAGAATGTTAAACATTCTTAAACATGTTTCTTAAAATACAGAAGAGATTCAACCTGAATTCATAAGTTTCCAAAGCTGGTCCACCAAAGCTTCATTGCACAAGGGAGATTCCATGTTCTTAGTAAAGGGTGGATTCCTCGTCAGCATGTACAAAATCTTATGTCTGAAAGAGAAATAAAAGTTGCTTTCTTAATCCAAATGAACTCAGAATCCAAAAATACTGTGTTTTTTATGTCTGCAATTCTGTTTCTGACACTGGAGTTTTTATTGGGCGTACAAACATTAAGATTTGTGAGCCCCTTCTATAGACATATATTTTAGTTCCTTTTAGCTCTTTCTTCTGTCAGTACATACACACACATATGCACATCTCATCCCCAAATTAATTAGTTTTCAGATAATAAATAGGACATGACCAGGGTGGACATCAGATGATGGTATCAATCAGCATGGTAAAGGGAAAGTGTGATTTGTTTTCATGACAACTTGAAAGGCCGTGTTATGCTCTAAGGTAAATTAATCAGAGCTGTACTGAGTCAATATACTCTTCACATTCTGATATTTATTTTCAGTTGGATTTTTTTAAAAACTTGTCTAAACATTAAACATGCTACAAAATGACAGGAGTCAGTAAAAACATTTTTTTTTAAGAAAAGAAAAGAAAAGATTAAGACTCACTCTTCACTTTTTAAAGGGATGCCAACAAATTAGAAATTATATTACTGTCTGAATATTTTGCATGCAACAGCTATGACCCAATACCTGACAGCAGTAAGCAAAAAACAAAAAAACCACTATTTTTTCAGATTGTTTATGATGCTTTTGACAACACATTGTGAATAGTAATTTTCACCATTTCCCTTAAATAGTCAGTTTTCTCCCTTGTTGAGAAGACCCTTATAAATATGGGAACAGAAAAACCTTTAACATCTGAAGGATTTTTTTTTTGTATTCAGGATATAATTTTTGAAATGTGCTCTATCTGAAACTGGAATTTAAAAATTAATAAAAATGCAATTGACAGCATCTTTTTGACAGACTTGATTAATAATATTATGCTTCTTCAGCTGATGTTGCCTGTTACATATATCTAATCTAATAGGTCAAATTATACCTAACTTCCTAAAAAAACCCAGCAGCAATAAATTCCTAGGACTAGGGAAATTAGTAACTATACTTGCACAGGAAGTTTAAAAGATAAATAAGAAAAATATATAAGTCTATTCATCTTAAAGAATAGTACTACTGCATTGGCAATCAGGAACAGACAGAATTGAGGAGCAGGGAAACAAAGATCAGAGATTACCATTGCCCATGGTAAAATATATACAGTATTGCACTGGCTAAATCTACATTAAATCAGATAAAATCAAGTAATCACAGCATTTTCACTTGTTATCCTTTCACCCCATTTACAATCAAACAGCTGTTTTAACTCTTCGGTAGCCAAAGATAATGATGTTCATTCAGTCCTAATACACTTATGCACAATTGAGATTTTTTTTAAAAAAAGTGTTATATGCAACAGATCAATGTTAGATTTACATGTGCCAATTGTCAGTAGGAAATCCTCTTAAATCAAAGGACAAAACAGAAAATACATGTAGTCTGAGCCTAAAAACTGATCAAATTTTGTTTTTTTAGTTATGGATTATTAAATAATGATAAACACTTTGCTAAGTATAAATTGCCATAAACATCAAAGATGAATTTTGGTAGTATTTTACAAATTAATGGAAACAAATTTTCACGAAATATTTATAGATTTTTAAGCCCAGAAATTACCATTATGGTCATCTAGCCTAACCTCTGGCATAACACAGGTGAAAGAACTCTATACATTAATTCTAATATTAGTGAAAAGTGCTGATTTGGAGTATTTGTAGACATACTAACCTTACATAAGGCACAGGATCATTTTGAACCATGTTAAGCAACCATTGTAATTCCTCATAACTCCGATCAACTATAACAAAAATTAAATGACTTGTTAATAGTATGCAGAGACAACTAAAGAGGGAAGCAAAGACCAATTAGAAAATTATTCTATACATGTTGCATAGAATCACCAGGAATTATTTGTAGCTGTAGTATGACTGGAATGTATCACAAATGATGAAACAGACATTTCCATGTCAATATAGATTAATACTAGTGATATATCTAAAAGAAAATTATTTACTTTTTAAAGGAGAAAAAGTATTTAGTAATCAACATTATACACTAAAAATTGAATAGTATGTAGAGAATATAATCCCATAGTATATTTCATTCAGAAGAGTACAGAAGATATTATCCTGACACTAACTATTAAGTTTTGTGATAGATGTTTAGCTGTAAATAATGCTAGGAAAATACTCAATGGACTACAGGCCTTACCTATACACAAAACTGCGAACATATTCTCCATATGCTTATAACTTTTTTTCTATCAAACTGTTTTTGAATATTTCAAAAGTCAGTGACCCAATCATGAATGTGTTAGTGAGTGCTTCTAGAGTAAATACACTACATGGATTTGTTTAAGATTAGGAACAAAATCAGTAGGTTAGGCAGAGCTCTAAAAATCATTTGACTGTATCCTTTGTTTACCCTATAATACTACAAAAGAAAAAAAACAATCGTATGGGATAAAGTAAATATATAAAAATACACAAAATCAAGAGGCTAATCTTCACTCAACTGTTTCCCTCATTTCATTTTCCTGGGGTGTAAACAACATTCTTTCATTCACAACCACCCACAATAGGTAGTTACTTGCTCAGGAGTGGCTTTACTTATCTATCCAAATAGCATCCTCCACATTTCAACTGCATTTACTAATTGTTCCTGTGCAGATGCCTTCAACAAATGTTGCTCTCTTTCTACTGTATAGAAACAGTCTCCATTTTCTGTACAGTGAAACCTCGATATAACGGACTAATTCGGGCGGGGGGGTGTCCGTTAAAACCGAAAGTCCGTTATTTAATAATTTTTTAAAATTATTAAATAACAGACTTTCGGGTGACAACGGACACCCCTCCGCCCGAATTAGTCCGTTATATGGAGCCAGCCCACCCCACCCCCTCCCCCCCGCCCGGCTCCCCGCTGCGGGGAGAGGGGCGGGGGGTTGACAGCTCCCGCCTGGCTTCCCGCTGCGGGGAGCCGAGCGGGGGCTCTCAACCCCCCCCGTCCGTCTCCCCGCTGCGAGGAGCCGGGCGGGGGGGGTTGACAGCTCCCGCTCGGCTCCTCCCAGCGGGAAGCCCGGCGGGAGCTGTCAAACCCCCCGCCCGGCTTCCCGCTGGGGGGAGCCGAGCGGGAGCTCTCAAACCCCCCGCCCGGCTTCCCGCTGGGGGGAGCCGAGCGGGAGCTCTCAAACCCCCCGCCCGGCTTCCCGCTGCGGGGAGCCGAGCGGAGGCTCTCAACCCCCCCCGTCCGTCTCCCCGCAGCGGGAAGCCCGGCGGGAGCTCTCAAACCCCCCCGCCCGGCTTCCCGCTGCGGGGAGCCGAGCGGGGGCTCTCAAGCCGAGCGGAGGCTCTCAAACGCCCCCCCTCCCGGCTCCCCGTTGCGGGGAGCCGGGCGGGGGGGGTTTGACAGCTCCCGCAGGGGTCCCCGCTGCGGGGAGCCGGGGGGGAGCTGTCAACCCAGCCGGCTCCCTGCGGCGGGAGCCGGCAGCCCCCAATAACGGATTTCGGATGCATCGGAAATTTTGTCCGTTGCATCCGAAGTCCGTTAAATCAGGGTCCGTTAAATCGAGGGTTTACTGTATTTCATTTCACTGATCTAATATTCAACTGTTTTATTAAATTCAGTTCAACTTTTCCTTCTGATTTGTTTCAGTTTTAGCCTCTACTTCAGCAGTTTTGGGACTATAATTTTTTTAGCTTTTCTAGTCTAATCTACATCAACAAATAGTTGTTAGTGCTCTTTGAAATGATCTATACACTTCTGAATATAAGGCAACTTGGTTTAAATGGAACAGGTAATTATACTGAAAATTATCTACAGAAAATCAGCATCTTCTCAAAAATATTTTAATAGCTCTACTAGAAGACAGAATGATTATAAAATCCTACAGGAATTGAGGTTCTTCAAGGCATTTAGTCAATGTGCATCCTACATGCACCTCACGTGTGAGAGACTGATTATATATTTACTACCAGGGTTCGTCAGGTTGTGCATGTGCCTGTGCTTTCATGTGTTCCTGTGTGAGAGCATAAAGGGTGGAGCGGCCACAGCCCTCCCTCAGTTCCCTCTCAATTCAAAGCCTGCAGTGATCAGGACTCCCAAAAGTGGGGACAGAGGGTGGGGCTATGGAATCCACAATATCTTAACTAACTTCAGCTGCTGTATGGTAGGTAATTGCTCTTTTTTTGAGCATATGTCAGTGTGAGTCCCTCTAGAGGTGACTGACAAGCAGTATCCTCCCCCGAGAGTGGGAATCAGGAGTTTCAGCTGCATCAGTCAGATAGAAGTACTGCACTCCCAAACTTAGCATCTGATCTGGCTGCCACATCAAAACACATGTTCATCAAAAGCTAGTGAGTTGCTCCACATAACTGTCATGCAGATCACAGAAACTAATTTTTCTGAAGCAGGGTGAACAATGCCACCTGAGCCCCAGGGAGTAGTCCCTGATGTTTGGATGGAGTCACAATTGATAACAGGTGGAAATATGCTACATGATCCAAGTTTCTCTATGATGAGAGAGTTTGGCCTTTTGATACTGGATATCGTCACAAAGAGGCGGAGAAAGCCAGGAAAGTTTGGTCCTTTAATAATACAGGTAGGTAATATAGCAAGGCTCTGGAGATGTCCAAGCAAGTAGCTTCTTCTCTCTTGGCACTTAGTTCAGCTTTACCCAAAGACTGATAAGATGATGGGGTTTGTTCAGGCGAATTTCGAGACTACCTTAGTTGATGAACTTAGAGTTGGTTTCATCACCATCTCATCCCTAAGGAAAGAGGCATAACACAGACTGGTCAAAAGACTGTGGTGTTCACTAGCTCTGTGCTGAGGTAACTGTCTTGAGAAAAACCACGTTGATAGCAACGTGGTGTATTGAGCACTCTGAGAATGCTTCCAGGGGACACTCGCTAAGCTTTAAAAGGAAAATGTGAGGTCCCATGTGGGAGTCAGGTCCTGACTGGAGGACAAGTATGAAGAAGGCCCATAAGGAATTTCAGTATTATAAAGTGTGACAAGACAGAGTATGATTGTACTACAACATGACACGCCAATTTCACAGCAAGACGAAATTTAAGGAATTAAATGCTAGCCTGTGTGTTTCAAGAGGGAAACGTAGTCCAAGATTTTTCAGTATTGGGGCTTGCACTTGTAGGGAGCAGCTTCTGTCAGCAGTGCTCAGCCAGCCAAAATGACTACAGATCCGAGTGCTTTATCTGACTGAGATTCCAGAATACTACGTCATTTGTGGCAAACAAGTATATGGTGAGACACCCACAGATGACTGGTGCCTCTCCATACTGGGAAGTGGGACACAATCTAAAGGGGAGGACGTGTCTCCCTTGCCCAGTGACAACCATCCTGTCCTGCACCCAGCCCAGGGCCACCACAGTCTCCAAGCCATATGTTACCAGGGTTGTGTTCTGCTCTTCTCTCCTTTTGTGTCCCCCTCCCACTCTCCCGGCACGTTTGGCCACTGGCCCTGGCAGCCGAGCAGGATATGGGATGGAGCTGTGTCTGCCTGAGAGTCTAGCTGGGAGGCAGCGATAGCCCGCTCCCTGCCTGGGGTAAGCTGCCAGGAGCATCGGGAGGGAGGGAGGCTCCGGTTCTCTCGGCCACTGTCCTCGGAACAGGGCCCTGAAGAGGGACAGTGAAGGTGGGTGGGATAGCGTCAGGGAGATAAAATGGATCGAGTATCCTCCTGATATGATTTCCAAAACCCACTTGTGCACAGTGATATGCTCCCAAGCTTGTTAGAAGTGAGAAAGGCCCCTGAAGCAAGGAAGGTATGCGAACTGTTGTAGCTGGTAAGAACAAAGGGGGAGTAACTCAGAACCTCAGACAATGAAAATTGGTGTTTTGATGAAGAGGTTGATACCTGTGTAGCACACAGTCTCTTTTTCTGGAACCGCTGCCTCTTTCACTTGGGTTCTTAAGGTCTCTGGGAATCAGAGAATGAACAGGAAAAGATCTCTCTACTCTCTGGCACTTACTAAATTTATTTTTATGTGCATGTGTGTAAATTCCAAGGGAATGTAGAGTGGCCCTTGAATCAATATATGCAGAGACTAGTAAGTATTCTCTGCCATCAGTTTTAAGTCATTGCAGGAAAGGTCCTCAAATGTATTCTGGACTTCAAGCTGAAATCCTGAGAGATGAAGCCTGCAGGCCGCTCTCATGACTAGAAATAAAGCAAGCACTTGTATTAGCAGCATCCGGAGAGGTTTGCAGAGATGTTCCCTAACCCTCTGTAATGACTGCCTGGTACTGGATCTCTGTTCTGGTGGTAAATGCTCAATAAATGAATTAATCTTTTAGTAATTTGAGAAATATAATCATACCATCAACACCTGACAGTAGGTGATCCTAAACTGCAGAACCACAGACGAACATGATTTGTGACCAAATAAATCAAGATGCTTCTGATCTCTATTGTACAGCATTGATTTAGTGTGGTGCTAACTTCCACATTAACTGGGAAAGATGGAACACAATATGTTTTTTCAGCCCTTTTACAAGTGGGTGATATTGTCACTGGGATATTACTTTTGCAGGATCCAGCAGAGCAGAACCTTATCAATAGGTAGTGACTGCAATTCAGGCAGATAACACTGTAGGCAGACTATCTAAAAGTTTATGTTGTGGCTCCTTTACTTCCTTATCATATGGTCCACATCCTAGAACTGTTTGAAGTCATCAGCCAGGAATTATGGGGGAAACGTGACTGCTTCACCTGGGGATGAAGACGTGTTGGTTGACATAGTGACTTCTTTGTCCACTCTTGCTTCCTGCTCCTTGAAAGTCTCTTCTTGTACTTTTGGCCATTGAGAGAAGGGATGGGGGGGGGGAGGGGATAGTCTACCCCATTGTGCTGATGAGTGATACTGGGGGGGTCCTAGACAATTGTTGGTAGTATGCCACTCATGGCTCCCCATATGGCCAATGAGGAGACCCCTATGGTATAGATGGGGGCATCCAAGAGTCCTCAAAGCACTGGGATTGATCTTGAAGATATCTTTCTGGAATATGTTCCTTCTCCCTGGAAGTCTCCATATTAATACTCCTTTGACAGTGAGGAGGGGAGCCCTGAACTGAAATTTCAGAAATTCATGAGAAATCCCCATCCTCCTCCTCTTTAACATCATTTTATAGAGGTGGAGCATCGGTAGAAAAAGGTGATGACTCCATACGTATCAAGTGAATGTCTGGAGACCTAGAGGTCCTCAGTAACAGACCAGTAGAGAATGAAGGGAAGCCAGGCATCTCTATCACTATGAAGTCTCATGAAAATCTAAACTCCTGCAACACCACTATGCTAAGTTCCCACTAAGCTGCAGAGCCGCCTATTAAGCAGTGCACAAGTGCTCAGGACTGTGTGGAGAAAAATTCCTCTCCCCCAGACCCAACCCAGCCTGGCCCAGACCTGCCATGGCCATGTGAGACGTGCCGCTCCTCCCCAGCCCAAGTGCTGCTGTGGGAAGAGAAAGCTGGGGAGAGAGAGCTGGGTGGAGTCTTTTTATGTCCCCTTTTGCCCCCCTCCCCTCTCTCTGTTGCAAAAGGGGCAGATATGTTAAAGTGCTGCCGCAGCAAAGGACCCTGCTTAACGAGCTACTGTGGCAGCGCTTTAATGTCAGCTGTTACTGGCCAGTTCCGATGGCCACTTTTTACCCATATGCCATACAAGCCTGTACCGGCTTACTTTCACCTCTGAGTGGAATCTACACTGACACATACTCAAAGAAGAACAGTGCCTTTTACACATAGGAGTTATTAATTTCAGTTGCTCCTTTAAGACTTTTGAATACTTTAAGCACTGTTAATTTGGTCTTGTATCTTCATGTCAAGTAGACTTCAGCCTATCACTAAATAGTAACATCCAGGGTGGATAAAATTAAATGATTAAAAAAAAATTGGATTATTTTTATTTAAGTAAAATGTTTTTTGAGAAAAAAAACTTATCCAAAAATCCGATTTAAAGATTGTTTTAATTAAGTTTGCTAGTGCGGTGTTTTAATTTCAAATGATGGTTAAGAAGAAAGTTACACAATATTTTTCAAGCAGTAAAGTATCCTTACCTCAGACCTACTATAGGCACATTAAACAAGGAATAAAATAAATAAAAGCAAATAATCTTTTAAAAATGGAAACATGCTATAAAGAAGCCACATAAGGCAGTGGAAAACCAAAATCAACCAAATAACCAGCCAAGCTAAGCCTCTGCTTTCCAATTCATAACCCAATATGCCTGCAAGTGGCAAATTAAAGCTATTAGCAAAAACAAAAACTAAGATTGCATCAAAAAACACGCCACTCATCCAAATTCTTTAAGTTTTGAAAGTAAGTAAAGGGAATTCTTCAGCTTTCTATATCACCTACCATACCATCAAAAACACATTCCATAAGGCATTTGTTTCTATCTTAAGGAGATACTGAAAAGCAATATTCATCCCAACTTCATTAATCTCAGGCTCATAAAGACAAAATCTTTAATAGTAATCCCATGCTTTCTTTTATCCACACATTGGTTCATCTACTGTCATGGCATCACTTCACCTGAAAAGCTATTCTACTTAACATTACTGAGGTCACTGTTCAGGTTTTGCATTAGCATGTGCATTTTATGCAATGATCACATTTTTTAAAAAAATTACCTTTTGTGTAATCAACAACTGCCTCCAAAGCGGCTATTCGGATGTCCACAAAGTGTCCATATTCCGCATATGTTTTAAAGAGAGCAGGATCACTGGGGACATGTCCATTCTTCTGAAGTACACGAATGGCTTTCAGACAGCTAGTTGAGGGCAGGGGTGAAGAGGGAGGACAATCTGCAGTAAGTTTCTGGAATATCAATCACTGTGAATAAAGCTATTTTCTTCGATATTATGATATTTAATTTGTAAAATTCACTGCAAATTTTCTGGGATAAAACTATTCAAATTTCTATATCACAAAGGTTTTTATAGTTGTCAGAACTATGGCACATAAAACTAATAAAAGACAAGTGGAGATGGATGGCAGGAGAGAGATTAATAAAAGAGGGGGTGATGGATGGCAGGAGAGGTCACTTGATCATTGCCTGTTTGGTTCACTCACTCCCTGGCATTGGCCACTGTTGGTAGACAGGATACTGGGCTGGATGGACCTTTGGTCTGACTCAGTTCAGCCATTCTTATGTTCTTACGAGTTTACAGAGTAGATAGAAACACTGGACCAAATTCCCTACCAGGGCAAATTCACTCCTCTTGGCTTCAATGGAGCACCTCCAATATACACCAGCAGAAAATCTGCCCCACTATGTTTTGTATTCTATATATTGTTCCAATTGTTTCTTTTGCATAATATTCATAAATTTACTGTGAATAATAAATATGGGATACATAATATGACCATTTAGCATTGCCATTAAAAATGCAGATTTTTAGATTTTGATTATTTGAGTGCTTAATTTTTCAACAAGTCTCATCAACACTAGTTTTTGCATTTATTTGTTCTGTGAGGTTTTAATTTTCTTCCTGATATTTTAAAGTTTTCTTAATTCTACTGTTTTAAAAATACCTTACATACCTTGTAATATTGTTTAAATTAATTTTTTTTTCAATGCCTTTTAGTGTCCTCATGCCAAAAAATATATTCCTGCATTCTGTTAATGTCCTTTTTTGTGTATTTAAAATAAAGAGAACACATCATTTAAGGCTAGGGAAAATAAGCTCAATGCGATTACATCAGTGTTAACAGCAGGATGTAGGAAATTAAAAAAAAATTAAACATGACTACGTCTATTCTCTTTATATTTGCATAAGTTTTAGAAATTATTAAATCATACCTGACTGTAATGGTATGTCTGTAACTGGGCAGAAGCTTTTCCATATTTAAGAACCTGGTAATCTCCTCAAGAATGAGTCGAACATCAGGATTTAAATTATCCAGAGTTCGAACTTCATTGTTCACACTGACTGCAGGAGTTACAGAGTTGGCTAGTGCGTCAATCAGTTCAGCACGATAATAGTTGTCTGAAAACTGAATCAAAGGACCATCAATTGCATAAAAGGGAAGCAGAGCACATTGCATGATTTATTTTTTTATGCTAAAACAAACAATGCTAAAGCACTTATTTCAAATGTTTAGTACAGGAGTAAATAATAGCTGTCTATGGAGTCATCTACTGTATCAAAAAATAAAGCATTCACTATTAAACTGAATGATATAGTTGCTAGTGCACATACTTTTGAATGATGGCGTAATGCATTGTAAATATGTGTATTGAAGATCATGCCATGGTCTATCTGGATAGTGACGTGTCAGGAAGACAACTGAAGCCTGAGCCCTACACCGCTACCACCAACATGTGTTTTGTAATCACTCTTGGTTACCATTGCTAGGCCAAAAGGGAGCACTGTGAACTGGTAGTGGACTGTCCCAACTACAAAACACAGGAACTGTCTGTGTCTGTGAAATATCAATATGTGAAAGTAAGTGTCTTTCAGGTTGAGGGCGGTGTACCAGTCTTCCGGAACGGAATGATGGAGGCCAAGTTATCTATTACCAGTTTTGCTGAATCTATGCATATATTTACACATTTCATATATATAAAAGAATAGCGAAAATACTTGGCGTTGCTCGGGTCAGTCGGAGGTGGGAAGGGGGCAGACAGCTGAGCGAGTGCGGGGTCCGTTGGAGGGGGGCAGAGAGCAAACCTGATACACCCCACCTCACCCCCCCGACCAAACCCGACACCCCCACCTCACTTACCCCTCGACCAACCCCGACTCACATTTTCACCCCCCCACCCAAACCCAACACCCTTACGTCTCCCCCCTACCAACCCCAACACCCGCTGACCAACACCCACACCTCATCCCCCGTAGACCAAACCTGACACACCCACCTCACTTCCCCCCCCCAACCAAACCCGACCCCCCTACCTACCACCACAACCAAACCCGACACCCACACCTCACTTACCCCTCGACCAACCCCGACCCCCCTCCTCGCCCCCCCAACCAACCCCAACACCCCCACCTTACCCCCCCCAAACCCAACACCCCCTGACCAACCCCAACACCTCACCCCCCCAGACACCTTCCCCCCCCCGACCAAACCCGACACCCCCGGCTCACTTACCCCCCGACCAAACCCGACACCCCCGGCTCACTTACCCCCCGACCAAACCCGACACCCCCGGCTCACTTACCCCCCGACCAAACCCGACACCCCCGGCTCACCCACCCCCCGACCAAACCCGACACCCCCGGCTCACCCCCCCGACCAAACCCGACACCCCCGGCTCACCCCACCGACCAAACCCGACACCCCCACCTCACCCCCTCGACCAACCCCGACCCCCCTCCTCGCCCCCCCAACCAAACCCAACACCCCCACCTTACCCCCCCCAAACCCAACACCCCCTGACCAACCCCAACACCTCACCCCCCCAGACACCTTCCCCCCCCCCGACCAAACCCGACACCCCCGGCTCACTTACCCCCCGACCAAACCCGACACCCCCGGCTCACTTACCCCCCGACCAAACCCGACACCCCCGGCTCACCCCCCCGACCAAACCCGACACCCCCGGCTCACCCCCCCGACCAAACCCGACACCCCCGGCTCACCCCCCCGACCAAACCCGACACCCCCACCTCACCCCCCCGACCAAACCCGACACCCCCACCTCACCCCCCCGACCAAACCCGACACCCCCACCTCACCCCCCCGACCATACCCGACACTCCCACCTCACCCCCCGACCAAACCCGACACCCCTACCTCACTTACCCTCCGACCAAACCCAACTCGGGTCCGTCGCAGGTGGGGAGGGGGCAGAGAGCTGAGGGATTCCGGGGTCCGTCGGAGGTGGGGAGGGGGCAGAGAGCTGAGGGATTCCGGGGTCCGTCGGAGGGGGGAGGGGGGCAGAGAGCTGAGCGAGTGCGGTGTCTGTTGGAGGGGGTATTATGACATCATAACTATGTCACAGAGAACAGCAGCTGCCGAGCTGATGTGATTGGCCTTTAAATAATTTCACCCCTGGGGGGTGTCAGAGGTGAGATTTGAAAAATTTTCGACTCTTACGGTCATTAGGACCCTAAGACCTCTAACTGTACCAAATTTCAAGTCTCTAGCTCAAACGGTGTGGAAGGAGTAAGCATACATACATACATACACGCATACACCATTTGACTTTTATATATATAGATAGTAGCACAGGGCATTGTACAAACTATTGCTCTATACACTGTATAAAACAAGAGAGTCCTTAAATATTTGTAGGCAGGTTCCGTACCTTATTTTTCCTGTTGTCATTGTACTTGATTAGGTCTAATATAAACATTAAAACCTCTTTAGGGCAGAGGTTATGAACATCCCTCAGCAAGGCCATGGCAACAGGCATAGTCTGTATGAAAATTAAATTAAAATTCTTCTTATATTAACAGGAAAAACAAAAACATTAAATATTAAATCAAACAATGAGCAATGAACAGTTTTACTCTTTGAAAAGTCAATTTGTAGATGGCTTTTGAAAGTCAGACTTCATGACTTATATACAAAGGGTTGCACAATTTTTAGTTGAAAATACTGTGAAAATATTTCCTAAAAACAGTTAGCTCTGACGGAGACAGACTTGAAAAGGCTCTGAGTATGCAGGAGAGGAAGTTGATGCCAGGCAAATAAGGCTGAACATGGCATATGAAACATCACGAGAAGCAGAATCTAAAATGTAGAAAGCTGAGGGTTAATATGTTGTGGGAAGAGAAACAACACTGAAGGTAGCAGGAGAAAATAAAAAAAACCAAAAGCATTTGAGACTATAAGAATATGAAAGAAGGCTGGGATCAGAGTGAGAGAGGGTGAAAAAGGGTGAGCATTTTTTGAAGGGAGAAGGATGTGGAAGAAGTGGGACTAAAACTAAAGGTAGGAGGTAAAAGGCCTATGGGACAGAACTCAATAACCCACAATTTTTAAAAAACGGAACTTGACAGAAAATCATTGTCAATCATTTCAATTGTTATTATTGTCATCACAATAGCACGGAGGGACCTCAAAAGATTGGGGCACCTTTATACTAGGCACTGTACACATACAGTACAAAAGACAGTCCTTGACTTGAGAAGTTTAGAATCCAAACAAGTTGGTTTGGCAAACCATAGGATGGAGAGGGAGAACAAAGGGCAACAGTGATAAGATTATTCTGTTCTACAGGCTAACTAGTGCACAACTTCAGATTCAATAATAATGACTTTTGAATAATATTTATGTCATAAGATTCTTGGACATTAATGAATTCAAAGAACTGCTGACAAATAAAATGAATTTTAGGTAATGAACTTTAGGTAAGAGGAACAGTAATTGTTTAACTATGGTTACTAAAATAATAACTTCTGTGTAAGATTACGTTTGCACATACTCGCAAATGCCCGTATACTTGATTCTGAATAGTGAAATATATTTTACATTTAAAAGATTCCTGCTCTCTATTAGCTATTCAGAAAGAAAAACTGTTATAACTTTCAATTTACTGTCTGCTGACAAGAATGGAACGAATAAGACACATCATAACAAAGTCAGATACAATCATCAGACTGAGACTGTGAAGAGAACCAGGGATTTTGGCTTGTGGCTCAGACAGCGTTCTTACTATTTATATTGTGGAATTTGTCATTTGTAGAAAAGAACTTCTTCCTTTGACATATCTTTAAAAAGTATGAGAAACATATTTTACCTTTTGCAGAAAGTAGCTTTGAAAGTTCATGAAGTTGTTGGTCTTCACAATGTTTGGACAACTTTTACAACAAAACATTCGGGTAAAGAGTGACTTCATGGCTGGTGGTCCTGTCCATGTACTTACCATGGAATTTGCAATCTATATAATTAGGGGGAAGGGAAGGCACATTACCATCACCTCTGCAAATTTATCATAGGCTGAACAAAAGCACACATATTTGCTTCCAATAATTAAAAAAAATACAATAGGACGGAATGAACTACTCTTTTCAACAGAAACATTTTTTATCAATATAACACCACCGCCAACATACCTTCTATGCAGTGGAATTAAAGTGTGTGGAACGTATTTTACTTATAGGGAGTCTGCAACTAATTACTACTGCATGATCAATTTCTGTTTTTAATTATTTCCTCCTTTTATATTTTAGACAAATATTTTCTGTTCGTTAAGCCAAGTTTTCTGTCTCTACAGAAGCCAATTACGGAAGAGGCATTTGCAATAACAACTTCCCAAATTTACCCTGCCAATAACCTCAACCTAGATTTCAACCACGTGTCAACCACTACAAGAGTAAAAGACCACCCTACGAGTAAAAGGCAATTCAGGCTCCTGTCTAGCTGTAGTCATGAACCATGAGCAGATTGCAGTCAGGCAAATCTTGTTAAGATCTGTTTCATCCTGTTCTAAAATCTTTAGTGTATAGAATAGTAAATGTCTGCAGAAATTAATATGTACATTTATTGATAGAATTTTTAGTGTTACCAGCAGAACTCCATGCATTCTGTGATTTGGTAGCAATGGAGAAACAGTTTGCCTTTGGTAAAGGACCCTCCACAGAAGAGTAAGGAAAAATTCCTTATATTCTGCAAGGCAGAATAGGATGTGTGGTGATGTGTTCTAACCAAGTCCTGACACAGCCACATTAATGTTTTTCCTCTAATTTGTCTAGAAGGGTGACATAGTCACTTCCGGGAAACAATTTTCACTCAAAACAGAGCAGGAAGCATTGAAGAAAACAGAGAACTGCCCGATTTCTTGGGGAAAAGCAAAGAGAGGAGCAAAAGACAGAAAATGCCTCCCTAGAGGCTGGCAGCCCTCTTCCCAATGACAGAAGTTCCAGTGCTTCTAACACAAGAAGCTAAAATTGATTCAACCACTCCTTTGTAATGTCCAAACCCACTCCCATCTTCATGGCCATGGCTGCCAAATCCTTCTGTTTCCCTGAGAAAAAGGTTGCTATGAAAATGGGAGCTATCTCCTCAATTCTGAAATTTCTGTAGCAGCGTAAGACAAACACATTTGGAAGCTGTATTACCAAAGATTAAAACATCAACACAGTGTAAACTGTTATTTAAATAAAGGCTGTATACCATAATTATTTTTTTAAGTTTGTATTAAGTTTTCATTTATTTTAAGCAATTTGCTGCAAATTATATAGCAGGGCTGGCCAAACTGAAGCTCACGAGCCACATGTGGCTCTTTTACAGTTAAAGTCTGGCTCGCAGAAACCCCCCCCCCCACTTCTTCCCCTACCAGACTAGGGGGGAAGGGAGAAACTTAGGGCTTCTGCCCTGCAGTAGGGTGTGGGGATATGGGTTTCTGCTAGAGATGACAGGTGCCTGCTGAGAGTTGGGGGACACAATTTAAAGGTTCACTCCTCCCCCAATAGCTTGAGTCCCTACCCCGACACGCCCACCCTTTTACCCTCCCTGCAGGTCTCAGGTGTTAGATCTGTGTGGAGAAGCAGCGGCAAAGAGCTGGGAGCTTCAGGGAGGGGACGCTTCTTTAGCTCCCCAAGTAGAGGCAGCAGCAAAAGCAGCAGCTCTCCCTGCAGTTTCCCACTGTTTGCTGCTATCTCTCCCCATGTTCGAAGCTCCCAGCTCCAGCAGCTGCCATGAAGGGAGGGGGCCTGGCAAGACCATGTGACTGAGCAGGGCCAGCAAACTCTAGCAAAAATCTGGAGGGGCACGTATGCTCCCCCACACGTTTCCTCTGGCTTCTGCCCAGTGGGGAGGGGTTCTTGGGGCTTCAGCCTCATGGGATGCACCTGCCCGGGTTTATGACTTCAGCAGGACTGGGGCTGAAATCCCAATCCCAGCAAGTGCCTCCGGCTCTCGAACTTCTGAATATTGCTGTATGCGGCTCGGAGTCTCAGTAAATTTGGCCACCCCTGATATATATGGCCAAGATCATTTATATTAAATTAAGCCAAGAACAATATCTTTAGTATCTTTTTATATTTTTTAACTTAGTCACGTTAATTTCTTACCTTCTCAGTCACCGACTTAGCCACCTTTTCCATTTCTCTATTCTATTTGCATGCTATAGTTTGTATGTGGCCTTTTGTGGAGATCTTTCATGCATGCAGGAATTAAACGAAAGACCAACTTTTCCAAACCACAAGGTAAGAAGCTTGTCTCATGTTATTTCTACTTTTAGGATATATATAAAATTCTAGGACAGCTTCAATATTCCCATCTATCTTGCACTGTTCACTTCATATTCATCCAACAATATATTGTAAAGAGTTCTAACGTTCCCTAATACAGCATATATCATAATAAAAAAGTTGGCTGTTCATTCCTCCTGAAATATGATTACATAGCAATGGAGGATCTTTAATGCTAAATTGCGATGCTACATCACAACAGCATCACTGTCCACTTAGCAGAAGTGGATGAACCCAAAGCTTAAGTGTCCCACTCAAAAAAGAATGTACTTTACTCAAGAACTCTGTTTTCTCTTTTCTCTTTATGGTCATTTCCCTGGGAATCACCTACTCAGGAAGCCATACAGTTGTTATTGCATACTGGTTCGCTGAAAAATCATTACCTGGCTGATGAAAGTATCAGCCTATAGGCCAGCTGTGGTACATCTGAACTTAAACTAAAATTGTATTTAAATAACAAGCATGGCTAGAAAGTCCAAAAGATTAATTCATACCACTGTTAAAATCTCAGACCATTACAGCTCAACGTGTCATCTGGCTGCTACTGCTACTAATAGTTTTGAATGCAGTATCTTAAGCAGATGTTTAATTCAGCGTAGTTACTAACTAATGTTTTATCCTAGAATATCACATACTACTACTGTGCATCAAAATGAAAATCCATAGTTCTGCAACCCAACGTTTCACAACAATAATCACATCTCTAGTCAGGAGCCAACCATATTTCAAATAACCGGGGGGAATTTTATTTTGCTCAATAAAGTTAATAAAAACTGAACACCTTTAGACTTTGATAAAATTAAAGTGAGTTGACGGTGAGAAGTGTTGTTGTAACTGTGCTGGCCCCAGGATATTAGTGAGACAAAGTAGGTGAAGTAATATCTTTGATTGGACTGACTTTGGTTGGTGAAAGAGACAATGGAATACCCTGCAACGTAATTATTTTGAATACTAATACAGTAATTAGTGATTATCTTCACCATCTCCAATCGCTCAATGAAAAATGTTCAAGCCAAAATCTCTCTCAACCATTGCTTCAGCCATGTCTTCCCTCTCCTGATATTCCATTTGACTGACTTCTCATTATGCTGCACAGGACGTTCAAATTTCTTTCCCTAATTTTAGGTCCCCCCACAGCTCTGATCTGGTCTCCTTTTGCCTTTTCCAGTACCAAGGATGCCAACCTCAAAGTGCCTTTCATCTCACACATCTGCACCTTTTTCCATTTTGTATCTTTATACTTGGAATATCCTTTCAAAATCTACATGTCAATTCGTCACCCCAGCCTACCTCAAATAATTCATGAAAAAAACAGTTCTGCCACATCCCCTAAAAATATGAGGATATGCACATTTATATGTATATAGGTGTAAGTGTATATACACAAACAAATCAAGATGTGTGCAGTAACTGTATAACCAAATATCCATAATCATATTCTTCCATGCTCCAGTCTGGTTCATGTTATAGTCTCACTTGTCTGTCAAATCATTTAGACTATAATCACTCTGGGGGCTGGAATCTGTATTTGCATGGACATCACCTTCTTCATATTGATAAACTCAGCAGAATTTACTCTGTTTACCAGGAGCAAACAGTACTGTGATAAAAGTGTTCAGTATAATAAGCAGTTTTTAGAGTGAAAAATGAAATAAGTGGAGATGCTATCAAAGCTGTTCTTTTTTAATATTCATTTTAAGCAAGACACTTACTGATTTTTTCATAATGAATTCATACAGAAGCACTCCAATAAATATGTATGTCTCTGTTGAGTCCGAAACTGACGGTATCAATGCCAGCACATAATGGAGAAAGTGTACTTTTATCTTTTGTGTTAATATTTTGTGATGCTAAAATATGTTGCCACAAAAGTCTTTTGATTTTGAAAATAACATTACTCTAAATATATTTTCAAACAGATATATATCGTATACATCCTCGTAATGACAGAAAGGAAGTTCAGCGAGATTAATCTATTGCACACCAGAAAACATTCAGCTATTCCTTGATTATGCTTAAGATTTTTTTTTTTTAATTTAACTTTTTTTACATTTCCACCTGTAGGTTTCTGGTGATATCCAATTTGCTTTTCATTCGAACTCTTAAGTACTAACTTATTTTGTAACCAAACTGTTTCCCTCCACTTTTTAAGTCATCAATTTGATTCTTAATTTTCAAATGCAGACTAACATTACATTTATTTTTGCACCACTTAACCTAAAGATATATACTGCAACAATCTGAATGCATATAGTAATCTCTCTCATGCTACAAAGGTGAAATTTACCACTTCACCAGATTTCTCAGAAGAAGGGCCAAGGACTTTCCCACCAAAACAAAATACATTTTGGCTCTCTGAAATTTTTTTAAACAAAAGTTCTTTTATTTCTGAAACTTAATGAAATCTGGAAAAATCCCTTGTGGTTTAAATGTCTGACATCTCAATTTTGACAATTATTATGAAAGTTTTCTGCAGTCTCCATTTACAGACTAAAATAATAAAGCTTTCCTTTCAAATCAGTCATGTTAAAAGTACTTGGCAAACCACTTTAAACAGGCCAGATATCAAGCCAATTTAAGAACTGTGATGATTTTTTACTCTTTTTCTAATGTTTACGTCTAGCAGATTTCTCTCATTATTTCTGTGCTACATGATCTCACCTTTGCAAGACAGAAGCAGGCCAGCATTCTCACTCGGTAGAAACATTGCTCTTGTTCTAGAATATCAGTCAGGGCAAGTCGCGATGCTGGAGTGGGGAACTTTTCCAATGCCAAAATGGATTCTTCCTGTGCAACGACATCTCTCTCATACCGAAGCTGATATTGCCACATGAAGTCAGCTTGTTCAAATTCTACCTTCCTCAATACAGACATATCTGGATCTATTCTAATCCAGAGTAAAGGAGAATCAGCACTAAAAAAAGACACACAAAACATGCATAGCTTAAAACATTTTAGCCTACAATAGTAAATAAAATTGATGTCTCAGCTAATTGTAAATTAACACACACAAAAAAGCTAAACGACGGTTGAAAATGCTACATTGGTAGCCATATGACAGGCAACCTCTTACTTATTTTGCTATGTTTAATTCTCTTTCCTCAGGGACTGTATCTGGCCTGGTTAAACAAGGTGGCCAATTAGAGACAATTGCGCTGATGGTTTTTAACATGTGGTGAGCTATCATGGTGGAAACTGATAGGGATCACCAGCTCATTTCACATATAGCTAATAGCTATCAGAAGATCCAAGTTACAAGTACTACTATACAGCATTTAAAGTAGTGACCTAGAAGCAAAAGGTTCCATTTACCATCATTTCACTCCCCCAAATTAAGTTCTCCAAAAGGGTGTTTTCCCTCCAATACAATGTTATATAGCACTGTAACCACATACAATGCTTTACAGGCAAAAAATGCCTCTGTTCCAAGAAGCTTATCATCACATAAAAGTCAATAACACAGCAAGATGTTGACACTCGATGATAAACAATGGATAGGGAGAGGGCAGTGGAGGAGAGTTATCAATAATGAACATAAGCATATCTCATGCTCTTAATTTGTGTGTCTTTAAATATATTTTATATATATATATACAAGCTAATAAATATATATATATATAAAAATTTGGAGAACATCTAGAATTAAAGCCAAAATGGTTGTTGGCAACGAAATAATGGTTTTAAGAGGGATCTAGAGAAAGAAAGAGCTTGTATGATATACAGAGACAAGAAAGATGGGGGAGATATTGAGAAAAATGCAGTTACTTGTGAAAAAAATGAGACCACAAGTACAAAAGAGAGAAGAACTGGCAAAACTTCTGAGGGAGGGAAAGGAGTGGCACTGAGAGGTGAAGTAGCTTGCCCAACCATACACAGTGGTAGATCCAGGAATAGAACTCAGGGCTCCCAAGTCCTTGTGCTGTGTTCTAGCCAGATGCCCATAAATGACCAGAACCACTTACATTTAATTTTGGTCATTTCTTCTTTTGTACATGATACTGCTGTGTATTTAATATGTAGAAATTATTCATTAAAAAAATCACCAATGAAGTTGTCCTCCATAAATTTACATTACTAGATCACATGTTCATAAATTAGGCTTAATTTATCAGATTATTTTACCCCTAATTCTCTTGAAGCAAAATAGGAAATCTGCCCTCCTTCATGGAGGTGATGACAATGCCTACAAATAATGGACCACTGGCACCGGAGTACATTGAAAGCTGCAACACCATCAGGAGTTCAGAGAAAAACACCAGCTCAAACTAACAGCGAGAACAGTGGACATTTGTTCACAGCAAGAACTGACCCTGCTTCCATGGAGCAAGGTAGTTCCAAGTGAATTAATACAAGAGTTTATAAATATACTTTTAGCATATAGGTCTCAGTACAAAACATTTGTATATAATTAATTTGCAATCAAGATGGATTAAGTATAAATGAATCCCAGATTTCAAGAACTCATCTCAGATGGATCCATCCATCCAGGTACTTACATGGCCTTCACTGAGGTCCATCAAATATTTCCCTACGTTTAATGCAAGAGCAACAAATTCTACTGCAAAACTAAAACTGCAATGAACATTTCTTTATTATATACTTGTTTAAATTTTAAATTTAAACTAACCTTAGAGAAATGCACAGGAATGAACGTCTTCATTTATTCCAACACATTATCATGCCCCGTTTGAGCCTTCTCTGAAAATGGCTCATATTATCCTACACATTTATAGTACAATAATCAGAATTTCCTAAGCTATTCCCAACTAGAAAAATAAAACCTCAGATATTGAAAAACAATGGCAAATATAAAAATGATGTATTACAGGAATAAACAGCAATTATGAATTGAAAGATAAATAATCACCCAAAAGCTTAAAACATGCTTAGGGCATATATTTATATTAATAAGAGAATTATATATCAGCATGGAGGAGACAATGCCTCTTTGTTCCCAACAAACCAGCTTACTCCATTGCAGAAAGATCCATGTCCACCTCTTCTCCATTCATTAATGGAATCTTTTTCTTCTTATTTCTGTGTTTTAAAAAAGTAATACAATTTCAGCTATAGCTTAAAAATGAAGAAAACAACCTTCAGATAACTATACTGACTCTTCCTCTCTCGCTCTATAACAACATATAACATGTTTAAATCAGGATTAAGTGTAAAATATGTGATCACTATGAATACTGAGATAAAGAACACATACCTATTAAAAACACCATTATGTTATAGTAGCAGTTCTCAAACTTCATTGCACCACAACTCCCTTCCGACAACACAATTAATACATGACCCCAGGGGATGGGGAGTGGCAGAGTTCAAGCCCTGCTGTCCAGGTTGGGGAGAGAAGGGGGTACAGCCCAAGCACCACCACATCAGGTGGGGGAAGATGAGACCAGAGCCCCAACCCCACTGCCCTGGGTGGAGGTTGAGCTCGGGCTTCAGCCCTGGATTCTAGTAAGTCTAATGTTGGCCCAAGCAAACCCATTAAAATGAGGTTGTGAACCACTTTGAGGTCCTGACTCACAGTTTGAGAACCACTGTGTTATGGGTTTATATTTCAGTCTTGCTGAAGTCCTCTCTACCTGTGGTTCTGACAACACCCCATCAGTGATGCGACTTCCATAAAGAAGTATTTAACTTTCTTTATTAAAATTTCTCATTATTTATTTTGATCATTTATGTTTTGCTGAAGGTGGGGTAACATCATGGCATTCATATTTATGTTAGAAGTTTTTGTAAAACTCCAAAATAAATGCTGTTTGGGAAGGGTCTGTTTTTAGGTGCTTAATCCTCCTTCTCTCCCATTCTGACTCATTGAAGATCCTGCAAACCCTTAATCACATAACTTAAAGCATATGAGACCCACTGTCTTAAATAAGACTACAGTACTTACATGCTTAAAATTAAGTACGTACATACATCTTTGCAAAGTTGACGCTGAAGTGAATTTTAAAAAAATCTTTTTAGGAGACTGAGACAATCTCAATAGGGAGGTACTTGGTTTATTTTATTCATAAGTTTAATCAATACAGTCTTGGTATTTTTAGGGAAGGGGAAATATGATATTTTTTAATCCAGTTGCCTGATTTGAGTTATTTCTTGTTGTTTCTGGTCTTCTTTCTTGGCAAGATTTCCCATTCAAAGGCATTTCTCCTTGAACAATTCATAAAGGAATTAAAATTTACTAAAAACTATTCCATATTACACAAACAAGTTTCTGTTTAGATTTTTTCACCACCTAGGAACTTTATGAACGACTGGAAATTTGTTGTCAAGTCTTAGTATCTGATTACTTGTGAATGTCGTGCTACTAACTGATTCTCCTTTTTCCTCTGAATTTTCTCTTAAGCATTGTAGATATGTCTGCTAATTATATTATAACATATTATGATTGCCTTCATTTTCAATAAGCATGATAATATGGAACATGTGCATGAAGCCAATATGGCTGATAGAAACGAGTGTCTAGAAATGAAAATTATCATAGCTGAGGTGGAAGAAGAATTCAAAGAACTTAATGCACTCAAGTCGGGGGGACTGAGTAATTTCCGTAACAGAATACTTAAAGAACTGGCACATGAGATTGCTAGTCCAGTAGCAAGGATTTTAATACATCTATCTATTTGGGAGAATAGACATCTCCCTATGCCTGGAGAAAGATAATGTTGTGCCTGTAATTAAAAAAAGGGGGAAAAGGTGATCCAGGCAATTACAGACCTATTGTTCTGACCTCAGTACTATGCAATTATTCTTTCCTTCACAATTAGAACAAATTGCAATGCAACATGGGCTTACCATGCCAGACTAACCTACTTTCAGAAAATAACTGATTTTTTAGATAAGGGAAGTCCAGTAAATTTAATGTACTTGGTCTCAGTAAAGTATTTGACATGGTATCACATGGGAAATTACAGTAGACTCTTGATTATCCAGGATGATAGGAAAAAAATTAATTGTGGGTAATAAAATCCCGGGTAATCACCATCCATAGGAAATATGGGGAGCGGGAGGTTGATTCACCAGCCACCCTGCACCGGGAGGGGGAGGAGGTGTTGGTTCATTGGCTGCCCTGCGCCCTGGTGGGTTTTTTTTGTGTGTGCTTGGGGCAGCAACAGAGTCAGAGACGGCCCTGTGAGTTACGCGTATTTTTTTTGACATCCTGGTTAATCCACATTCTGGTTAATCCAATCCTGGATAATCGAGTCTACTGTATTAGTAAAATTCGAGATGACGAGGATCAGATGCTAGAACTGTCAGGTGAATAAGGAACTGACTAAAGGGAAAAAGGCAAATGGTTGTGCTGAAAGGTAAATTATTGCATTCAAGGGAGTGGAGTTACTCGGACTTAGTTCTTGGGACCAATCTGATTCAATATTTTTATTAATGGCCTTGACACAAAAAGTAGGAGTGTGATAATGAAATTTTGCTCATGATACGAAGTTGGAAGGCAATCTCAATAAAAAAAGAGCATCAGAATATTACACAGGAAGAGCCGTATGACCTTGAATACTGGAGTGACAGAAATGAGATGAAATTCAGTAGCACAAAGTTCAAGGTCATGCATTAAAGGTCTAATAAAAAGAATTTCTGCTACAAGCCGGGGGCTCATAGGTTGGAAGTGACAGAGGAGAAAAGAGATCTGGATATGTGGGTTCATCAGAGGATGACTATGAGGTACCAAAGTGACGTGGCTGTGAAAAAGACAAATGTGATTCTAAACTACATCCGGCAAGGCATTTCCTGTAGAGATAGAAAAGTATTAATGCCACTGAACAGAGTGCTGAGACCTCTTGGCATACTGTGTACAACTCTGGTCACACATGTTCAAGAGTAATGAATTCAAACTGCAACAGGTGCAAAGAAGAGCTACTAGCTAATCAGGGGAATGAGATGACTATCTTATGAAAGGAGACTGGAAGAGCTTGGCTTGTTTAGTCTAACAAAAAGAAGGCTGAGAAAAGATGATTGTTCTCAATATAGGGAGAGTAAATAGCAGGCAGGGTATTTACAAAAGAGCTATTTAAGCTAAAGGACTAGATTGGCACAAGAACAAATGGGTATAAACTGGCCATAAACAAATTCAGACTTGAAATTAGGTTTCTAACCATCAGAGGCTCCTAACAGGAATTGTAGGAGCAAACAACTTAATTACTTTTAAAAGGGAGCTGGACAAATTTATGAATGTGGTTGTATGATGGGTTTGCTTGTGATGGTACGGGGCAGGGCTTGGCAACTATAGAGCTCACTTCTGGTTTTCGTCTTATGTTCCTAAAATGTCATGCTTCATGGTTTCAGCTGGCCACCTATAGGGATGAGAAAGGGATGTCCCCCAAACCGGAATATATTCTGGGTTGCTCTTTTTTTTAAAAGCATCAATGATAGCCATGGCTGGAGGTGGGACATTGGACTGAGCAGGCCAGGGCTTGGAGGTGGCACCGAGCAGTCTCTCTCTCAGGTGCTACACTGGCTGGTTCTTGCTCACACACTCAGGGTTTAACTGATGGCCACTTATGGGGTTGGGAAGGAACTTTCCCTCAGGATAGGCTGGCAGTGACCTTTGGGATTTTTCACTTTCTGTGTGTAGGTGTAGGTCACTTGCCAGGATTATCTTGGTACATCTCACTTAATCATTCCCCTGCCACTACAGAGGCCTCAGACATTAGTGTACCTCGGTCCTTCCTGTTCTCTGCCTGTGGTACATAACAGCATAGTCTCCTGTGGGCTGTAATATTTTGGTCTAATTTTGGTTGTTGAGTTTACTGGTGCTGGTTGCTGTAGGTGGCCTGTAATATACAGATGGTCAGACTAGATGATCTGGTGGTCCCTTCTGGCTTATGACACGATTATCACAAAATTAGTAAATTATACAGTAAGATTATCAACATCTACAAAAAGAAGTATTAGAAGATGTAGATTTCCTATTTCCCATTAATTGCACTGGAAATTATTATACATACATTCTATAAACAGCTGCATTCTGTAGCTCTAATTCTTACCTTCTGCTTTTGGAATGGCAAGGTATATCATGTTTAAGACTGTTTTCTTCTATCTGCAATGTATGGTTGAAAGATCCATCAAGTTCTTGCACTGTCACTTTAAGAGGACCCTGAAGAAAATTAAGATAATTTCATTATTAGTGTAATAAAAATGAATTTGTCTAAATAAATATAAATCTAATGTTTATAAATGTGTGTACAGAGATACATGCATATTAACAGTGTTGTAAGCAAACTATGGAAAATGGACCTTACCACATATTTCTGGGTCCCAGGAGAAGTGTAGTCTTGCTTTATTTCCAACTCCAATACATTTCGTTTTCTATTAAACGCGAAACTGCCATAAAATTTTACCACACCACTCTGATCCCTAATAAACTGTATAGGAATCTTGAGAGACAAGAGATAGTGTTTATAAATAACTTTTATATGGTTTATATTCTCATTTTTGCACTAGATTTGTATTTGCTTGTCACAGCACAGAAAAGTTCAACGAAAAGTGGAGAGGAAAAAATATTATGGGCTCTCTTCAGTCCCATCAATGGGAGATAAAAGTCGTGTGCAAAGGGAGTACCTCAGGAATACTTTTTTAAATAGTCTTATTGAAGATTTTTATGTGCTGATAGAGACAACAAGATTACAGAAAGCTCAACAAAAATAACTGTAGACAGAATACCCACTACTGTGAAGTGTGGTAAATGTTCTCAATTGAAAATAAAAACAAGTCATAATGAAAAGCTGTATTATTTCACACCATGTTCCACAGGTGTCCTTGCGTACTTCCTCTAGCACAGAGATCCCCAAATTGCGGGGCACATCCCCAGAGGGGGTCGTGGAGGAATGTATATTCTAAATTTGAGCATCACCAGTAAGTATGTTTGGTTTTTTTGTATGTTTCGGCAAAGTAAAACTCAGAGAAATGTGACCAGAGATTACAGTTTACTGTTTTCTAACCAGATTTCATATAAAACATCTATTTCTAGAAGCTTTTCAATCTGGGTCATTATAGTAGTGTTCTTGGGTTTGTCACCTTCAGTAAAATTGAATATGAATAGTGATCTCCACCAGTTTTGTATTTCAGGCAGTTACGGTTTAACCATTTCTATGAATAGTTGGTTTGTGACACTATTGCCTTATTTTAATCACAACTGAAATGGAACAAACTTCTCACTGAAGTGCAGTATTTTAATCTAACAATAATGTGACTAAAGCACAGGGGACAGGAATTACCAAATCAAATAATCCTGAAGAGTCACGGATCAATTAAGTTCTCTTTTAGTCATGTTCTCTCAGGAATGTCTCTTTCAAAGTTACTTTGTTATTAGCTTACCAGCTTTACAAAAAAGATCACGTTCACAGAATTCTCCACTGATTACTAGTATTTTTGCATAGTTGGGTATAGAAAGAAGAATTAATAAATTAGATGATTTCCTGCCATATCCCATGAAAAAAAATTGTGACATGTTTATCCACTGGAAAATATTTCACTCCAGAAATGTGGTACATTCTAAAATTTCTTTGGTGCATATTAATTTTTATGGATTGTTGTGGTATTGTGGAATAGTAATCTTGCTTTCAGACCTTTTTACATACTAAGAGTTATATAAAATATTACTTACGGGAAAAGTCAGAACAAATGAATAATTCCCTTCATACATGAATAAAATTGAGTTTTGTTTTCTCTACAGAGACAGTACAGGCATATGGCATATGTGATCCCCTTACATTTAACAATCTGTCCCAACTTGTATTTAGGATTAGACACTCTGGTTACCATCCCCAAACCTGAAGAAGAGCTCTGTGAAGCTTAAAACTTTGTCTCTTCCACCAACAGAAGTTGGTCCAATAAAGATATTGCCTTAACTACCTTGTTACCTCTGATTTTGCTGTAGCCATAAAATGTTCATTTAAAAAACCAATGAAAATAGATACAACAATTTATTTTCAAATTTCTGATAGTATGAGGGCTCACACTGATAGTAACAGTACATTTTTTAGATCAATCTGCTACCCCAAGTTATTTATGCCACATGATTTACTGGAAATCACATCTGAAAATGCACCAGACTATAGCATTTTCCATGTCACACTTTAGCATATTTCTAATGGCAGTGTCCCCTGGATCTCTGTGGTATAGTCTGACCTTTAATTCCATGGGAACGCTTGAGCTTCTTTATAGTAATTTCACTACTAGTAAAACTGACAAATACTGTAACTCTTTCCAGTCTTGAAAAGCAAAGAGCACCCAGAAAAAGCCAGCATACTGTAAGTCATTATGAAAGGAATCTCAACAGGTAGTTTGTGCCTATTTTGAATATGAATCTCTTTGTTTCTAATGCTGTTAAAAATTTAGGCGTTTCATATCTTCCTGCACATTCCTTTAATAGTGCCAACGAAAAGCTACATTTCTTCTCCACTTTAACAATCCAGAACTAGAATGAAAAGGATACACCCACTGCTTTATTAAAGGCTGGATGTCTTTGCCAGAGACATTAGAGATGGATTTCAAAAATCCAGATGTGGAAACCAGCATCTGACTCCACATGTGAGACTGGAACTTCTGAGACGAGGCAGTGCTGGCCAGACTCAACAGTTTGTTGAAAACCTAAAATGATAGAAAAATTCATTTTACATATTTTAAATACTGAATTATATATTTTTTTATCTTGATGGTCTTCAGGCAAGATTAATGCCAATCAGCTCGTTCTGTAACACTTACCTTAAAAAATTTATTAGCTTGTCGTTATCTGAAGTTGGGATTTGCAGATAAGAGTGCAGATACAATGGGCTAAAAACAATGCTGCTAGGAAGAGGTCAGGCCTAATTCAAAGGCAGCTACAGTAATAGCATTATCTTATTGACAAATAAAATGTTTAGCCCCAAAAGTAAGCTACACACTATCTCATCCTTTCCTATCTTTGCTCATCACTCATTATCAGGCATATGTTAACAGGCAATTTTCTAATAAATTTACATGGAGTTGAATGCAGAAATGTATTTCAGTATCTATGATCAGGCTATAAGTATTTCTAAAGCACAAGACTATAAATACTTTGAGAGCTTACAGTTGAGGTTAAATATCATCAACAGCAATCATTTTCTTTTACACAAATATGATAATACATATGATTTCTTTACCTCACTTTTACATCTAAGGATGCACTCTCCAATAACTAACTTACCTGGTTATGTGTGCATCTTTATAAAGAAAAATCCTTCTGATTATATCTTATGTATAGGGCCCTATCAAATTAACAGTCCATTTTGGTCAATTTCATGGTTACAGGAATTTTAAAATAATTAATTTCATGATTTCATCTATTTAAATCTGAAATTTCACTGTGTTGCATTTGTAGGGGTCCTGACCCAAAAAAGAGTTGTAGGGTGGTTACGAAGTTTTTGTAGGGGGTGTTACAGTACTGCTGTTACTTTTGCGCTGCTGCTGGAGGCACTGTCTTCCAAGCTGAGCAGCTGGAGAGCGGCAGCTGCTGGCCAGGAGCCCAGCTCTGAAGACAGAGCCACCACCAGCAGCAGCGCAGAAGTAAAGATGGCGTGGTATGATATTACCACCCTTACTTCTGTGCTGCTGACTGCAGAACTGGGCCCTCAGAAGCAGCCACCACTCTTTGGCTGCTCAGCTCTAAAGGCAGCAGCACAGAAGTAAGGGTGGCATGGTATGGTATTACCACCTTTACTTTTCTGCACTGCTGCTGGCGGGGCGCTTCTTTCAGAGCTGGGTGCCAGGCCAAGAGCTGTCGCTTTCTGCCCACCCAGCTCTGAAGGCAGCGCAGAAATAAAAGTGGCAATACTGTGACCACTTTAAAATAACCTTGTAACCCCCCTGCAACTCCCTGTTGGGTCAGGACCCACAATTTGAAAAATGCTGATCTCCCCTGTGAAATCTGTCCAGCATAAAGTAAAAGCACACAAATGACCAGATTTCATGGTGTGGAGACCAGATTTCACAGTCCGTGCCACATTTTTCATAGCCATGAATTTGGTAGGGACCTACTCATGTACTACATTACATTACTGTGTTACGACTCAAAGTCTATTAAAAACTCAATTATACCTCGCTATAAAGGACGATTAACTTCTAAGGCTATCTATTGTAAAACAAATCACTGAATTTATTTCTCAGGACAGTAAACTGTGTGGCAGGGTGGGCTTGACCCAGCCTGCCGCCCCTTTAAGAGGGAGAAAAGCCCTCTGCAAACCTCCCTGCAGAGAAGCCTAATTAGCCACCTGGGCTGCAGAGCAATCAGTCTGGATGGGTTGCACCTGGCAGCCTCCTCAGGGGGATAAAACCCTGCCAGGCAGGAAGCCCAGGGGGGTGGTGGTATGGTAGTGTGGAGGAGTGAGAGAGAAAGATAGAGAAAGGTACAGAGCTGAAATAGAGCTGACGCTAGAGGCCTGACAGAGCTGAACTATATAGAGTTGTGTAGAGCTGTAAGCTGAAGAGCTGAACTATATAGAGTTGTATATTGGTGGTGGGGGCTTGCACTGTGAAATAAAGAGCACTGTTTGGAGCCAAAGACGAGTTTCCTGCCTGTGTTTGGAGGGGGGCAACAAGGCGATCTGTCACAACTGCTATATTTAAAGTGCATATCAGGATTGACTTTTCTTTTATACTGACTACAAAGGACAAGTTACCATCTAGATACTGTATGAAGGAATACAGTATAGGTTGCTGTGGTTCCAGTTTAAACAAAAGCCATTAGTGTTGCATGTTTTGTCCTATATTTTATCATTATACCAATTAAGAGAATTACATTTCTAGTGACAAGGGCGGGATACTGCTTTCAGAGTTCTGGGTCTCCCTTTATTAACAGTGTCACATTTTTTTCTTGTGAAATGATAAAATAGAAAGAGAAATTGAAAACTCACAAGTATGTAACTTATCAAAGAAGCTGCATCCTAATTATTATTATTATTTAGTTGTGATAATGCTAGGAACCCAACCTATGCCAGAACCCTGCCGGTTCTTTTTTCTGCAAAAAATTTTTGTTTACTAAGCTTCAAGCAGTAACTCTACTGGGGGCAATGAAATTGTGAAGATGTCACTGAGGAGATAACCTTTATTACTAGCCATGTCTGAGAAGGAAATAACCAATCTGCACATTACAATCCAGTTTACCTGCACTATGAGCACATTTTATCTTGAAGTTATTGATACACAAGCAAATACAAAACCCCAAGATTATTTTTAAAAAGTCCCTTTCGGAACATAATTGTTAAAGATAAAAAGTTGAATACCTCATATAAGAATTTAAACACCTACTTGTAGCATGAACTCCATACTGATCCTGTTTTCTATCAATCTCATAACAAGATGGGCTTTACACTGGAACATAGTGTAATATTCCCAAGACAGCGTGTGAGGGTGTTTTATAGAAAAATGTAGATATGATGCAGGGCTGAAAAATTAAATCAAAATAATTTAATGTATTTTCTGTTCTGAATATTATGGCAAAAAGCCCACAATAGTTACTGGTAAACAAGATGATCACAGTATACATTCATATTGTTACTACTTATTTAAGACAACAATGCATCGTGAAAATGTCTACAATTTCTATAATGTAGAGATAGCTGTATGTATATTACATAGAGGAGTACAGAGAATGAATAAGAAACTACAGTTTGAACAGTAATAATCCAAACATGAAGTTGTCTGGTAAGAATTTAAATAATAAAAACCAGTGAGGAAAAGTTATGTGTCATCATCAGACTACTGAGAATTGCTCATAGCTTGGGGAGGGGGGACGGACGGTTCCCTCTTAATTGAAAAGCAATTTGATTGCAATTACTATATATTTAAACAAATACCTATTGGGAAAGCATACAACTGATTGTCCTACAAATGAGAACAACTTAGTTGACTTTCTATGGATATTACTTATTTTATTTCAGTTTCATCTGAAAGCCAATCTCTGAGGCAAGGCTGTTAATAGACGGTAAAATGTCTGGGAAAAGGATTTTTGTTTAAAGCATAACATCTAAAGAATATTTCACTGGTCTTGAATTACAAAATGGAGAAAACCCACCCTTATTCTATACACTGTTTCAGGTAGATTTTACAGTCAAGAATAGCTAAAATGAACATGAACAAGCTACATACTATATTAACAATGTAACTTAATTGGCAGACAGAAGTTACTGTAAGAGGTCTCTTCTATTTCTAAGTCAACTGTTCTGCATTTATTTTTAGGTTGAAAAGTTGAGGTTTGTTCAAATACACAAGATCCAATTTATAAAATGCTTTCATGGAGGAACTTTCAACATGCTTTAAGCAAATATAATTTTATTATCTATATATATAAAAGTCAAATGGTGTATGCGTGCGTGTATGTATGTATGTATGTATGCTTACTCCTTCCACACCGTTTGAGCTAGAGACTTGAAATTTGGTACAGTTATAGGTCTTAGGGTCCTAAACAGGGTAAGAGTCGAAAATTTTTCTAATCTCACCTCTGACGCCCCCCAGGGGTGAAATTCTTTAAAGCCCATTCACATCAGCTGGGCAGCTGCTGTTCTCTGTCACATAGTTATGATGTCATAATACCCCCTCCAACGGACCGTGCATTCGCTCAGCTCTCTGCCCCCTCCCCCCCGCAACGGACCCCGCACTCGCTCAGCTCTCTGCCCCCTCCCCGCCTCCGACAGACCCAAGTTGGGTTTGGTCGGAGGGTAAGTGAGGTAGGGGTGTCGGGTTTGGTTGGAGGGGTGGGAAGGTGTCTGGGTGGGTGAGGTGTGGGTGTTGGGGTTGGTCAGGGGGTGTTGGGTTTGGTGGGGGGGGTAAGGTGGGGGGATTGGGGTTGGTTGGGGGGGTGAGGAGGGGGTTCAGGGTTGGTCGAGGGGTAAGTGAGGTGTGGGTGTCGGGTTGGTTTGTGGTGGTAGGTGGGGGTGTCGGGTTTGGTTGGGGAGGAAAGTGAGGTGGGTGTGTCAGGTTTGGTCTACGGGGGGTGAGGTGTGGGTGTTGGTAGGGGGTGTTGGGGTTGGTAGGGGGGTGACGTGGGGGTGTTGGGCTCGGGTGGGGTGTGTGAAAATGAGTCGGGGTTGGTCGAGGGGTAAGTGAGGTGGGGATGTCGGGTTTGGTCGGGGGGGGTGAGGTGGGGGTTTCAGGTTTGCTCTCTGCCCCTCCCCCCTCCAACGGACCCCGCACTCGCTCAGCTCTCTGCCCCCTCCCCACCTCCGACGGACCCGAGCAACACCGGGTATTTTTGCTAGTACTTCAATAAAATGAAAAAAAGATTAATTATAAGATTTTTTGTGCAGCACCAAACACAAGAGCTCCTCAGTGCGGGGATAGTACAAATAAATTAAAAAATAACAATGTAATCCTTTTAAACTACTTAAAAATAAATAAAAGTTTACTAATGAAAGCATAGCAAAACCTAAAAACGCGTTTAGTATTTAGGCACACTGGTATCTCCTATACAAGGTACATCAGATGTCCCAAAGTAGTGGAGGTCAGTAATCATCATATTTTCAAACTCACTTGCATTTAAGTTGCTCTGAGACAGACCTAAAATTTTCAGTGTACTTTTTGGTTAGAACATTTTATTAATTAGTCACCCTCACTAACACTGCCCTGGAAGATGAAAAGGAATTTAAACAAAAATCTGGATTAAATTATATTTGTAAAATAAAATATCACATTGCCTCACTATATGATCAGATAATGAAAGGCCCTATGATTATATCTACAAGCAAGAAACAGAGTTAAAAGTTCTCATAACTAATTCTGAATTTCACAGTGTCTCTTGGGTTTAAAATCATAATGCACATGATCTGCAAATTCCCCCTCTAAGGAGAATAGCTTGTATGGCATACATACATATTTTAAATGGACTTCTTCTTGGTAAGATTTAAAATAACTTTTAAAAATAAGTTGCCTAATCTATAGTCCAGTTCAAAAAGAAAAGTTACTGTAATTGTCTTATTTGTGAGAAAAATAAGAACATTTGCCTGTTTCCCATTAGCAGAGAAGAAACTGGAGATGAAAAATTTTATAAGTCTGAATTTATTTTTGTTTGGCTGATGAACTCATGTTCAGTGACTGGTTTTGTTGTGCTACAGTTTTGCCCTTTAGTTATTTTTATAGGTGTTTTATATTGAATTTTCCATAAACTGGTGACATGTCTTAAGACATTCGACCCATATGAGAGCATGCCAACTTCCTCAAAAGTGGTCTTACGTATCTGTGTTTTTATATTATTATTTTTTGGTCACAGACCAACAATCTCTGTGATATGAAAAATAAAGAATACTTTAAAATTTCAGCTTTAAACTTTTACAAGTAAATGCTCGCCAGCAATGACCCAATTCAAAGCTGCAAGACTTCAAGGCCCTTGCACCTGTTTTTTTCAGACTTGGGAGGCAGAGAAGAAGAATCTGCAAGGCAGAGTGAGCAAAATTTGTAAACCTTAAGAATCAAGGGCTAGGCTTAGAAGCCTTGCCTTCTGGTTCAACATCCATCCAAGGAAACATTCACCCTTCCAGAATCTCCGAGGCTGTTCCCCTTGGGGAGAGAAAGTCAGGCTCTCTGAGGAGTCTCTCCCTGAACCTGAAGGAGGCCTACTAACAACAAGTGCTGTGCCAGCAGAACATCATCTGGGTCCTTGTCTACTGTTTCAGCTACTTTACAAGAGCCCAGAATACTGTGAGAACTGAAGAATTCCCAAACTTAAGGAACTTATTTTCCTTTCCTTATTTTTTGCCTTGAATTTAACTGGAAGACACCTCAGCCTTTTTATTTTTAAGATGGGAAAGTGCTGTGTGCATGCATGTGTGTGAGAGCATTCTGTGACAGGGTATATAAATCACACGTCAGTGACAAAGGGGTTAAAGAGCTGCTGTGGGCCTGGCTGAACCTGCCCTATCAGTCATGTTATGGGTGGAATAAAGGTTTAAAAAGCAGGAATTCCTAGGCAGTTGAGGGCAGCTCTGAGAGAGAGCAGATAACAGCTCTACAGCCCTCAAGCAGATCTCCTGGAAAGATCCAGGGAAACTGCCCTCAAGAAGGTCATTCACCAATTTCCTGTGCCTAAAAGGAGGTAACAGGCTTCCTTGTATCAGCCGCGCAGGATGAGATTTGGTAAGCCCCAAAGTTAGCTGTGAAATGTTCTGTGCTCCAACCCTCTGCCTTTCTCACAAGTAGTGAATCAGGAACTATACTGAAAGAATGTGGAGAGCCAGAAATCCCCATCCCCTTCAACTGCACACAGACTGTTTGCCTTAAACTAGTATTATGCAGGCAGGGACACCCTATAAATCAGAGGTCGGCAACCTTTCAGAAGTGGTGTGCCAAGTTTTCATTTATTCACTCTAATTTGAGGTTTCGTGTGCCAGTAATACATTTTAATGTTTTAAGAAGGTCTCTTTCTATAAGTATAATATATATCTGAACAATTGTTGCATGTAGAGTAAATAAGGTTTTTTAAAATATTTAAGAAGCTTCATTTCAAATTAAATTAAAATGCAGATCTTATCAGTTGAGTGTGATCCTTGCTCATGCTTTTCCTGGCTGAGTTTTCCAATGTCTGGCATATATTTGGATACTTTAAACTGCATACAGGCTTCTGAGCGATCAGTTGTTAACTGGTTTTGAAAGGGACAGAAGACAGATTTCGTGTGTGCAAATACCTGTCCACACAGGTATGTGGATCCAAATGCTGAAAGCATTGCAAACACAATTTTCTTCAAACAGTTAAATTTCACTGGCAGGGACGTCCAGCAGGTCAGAATAGAGGCCCCATGATCTCTCTCGGTAGCTTCAAGTGCACTGCGCAAATTTCTAAACTTTGATGCCCATAATTCTGAGCTTTTTAACTGAATGAGCTGCATTTTGAAATCTTCAGCACCCATCAACAAATGCAGACAAATCCAAGTCCCTTTCATTGAACGTTTCAGGTTTACCGTATATACTCGAGTATAGGTCGACCCGAATATAAGCCGAGGCACCTAATTTTACTACAAAAACCGGTAAAAGTTATTGACTCGAGTATAAGCCGAGTTCCCCCTGCCGAGTTCCCCCTGCCCCGCCGCGGGCGGGCTGCCGAGGTTCCCCCTTCCCCGCCGCGGGCGGGCTGCCGAGGTTCCCCCTTCCCCGCCGCGGGCGGGCTGCCGAGGTTCCCCCTTCCCCGCCGCGGGCGGGCTGCCGAGTTCCCCCTTCCCCGCCGCGGGCGGGCTGCCGAGTTCCCCCTTCCCCGCCGCGGGCGGGCTGCCGAGGTTCCCCCCTCCCCGCCGGACCAAAAAAAAAATGTGCGCCCCGGTTCCTCCCCTCCCCGCCGGACCAAAAGAAAAAAAAAAAACAAACAAAAAAAAAACGCCTCGCTCTCCCGTCCCCGCCGCGCGGGCGGGCTGCCGGGAGCGTCCCGGTTCCCCCCTCCCCGCCGCGGGCTCACCGCACCGCACCAGGTCCGTGCGGGGTCTGGCTCGGCCGGACCGGGGCTGGTCCTGGGGGCGGGAGGGGCTCTGCCAGGCTCGGTGGTCGGGGCCCGCCCGGGGGTGGGAGGGGCTCGGTCGGGGGTCGGGGCCTGCCCGGGAGCGTGGGGTGCTGCTGCCAAGCCTTGCTCCGGAGCAGGGCTTTCCTGGGAGTGTCGCCCCGGGCAGCTGGATCGGCCCTGCGGAGGCTGCTCTTCCTGGTTTTTTTTTTTTTTTTTTTTTGTCCGGCGGGGAGGGGAGTTACCGGGGTGACTCGAGTATAAGCCGAGGCGGCTTTTTTCAGCCCAAAAAGTGGGCTGAAAAACTCGGCTTATACTCGAGTATATACGGTAATTAGAAAAGAAAGCATTGGGCCAAATCACTGGAAATCTTTAAATCTGTCAGAAAATTCTGGTTCCAGTTCTTGCATGTACATTCTAATGTCAACATCAAATTCAGTACATTGTTCCACGTGGTGAGATAATGACTGAAGCAGCAAACCAGGACTTTAAAATATCCCAGTACAGTGGCGCTGGAACAATTTTTAAGATGTGGTGCTGAGCTCTTTCATTTTATTAATTAACAGGACAAAAGCTCAACATCGAAAGAGTGAATATAACAAGAAGTGATATCAGAAACAAGAAAGAAAAGAAAAACAAATACAACCACCAAATTCACCATTAATGCTGTTTAAAAATCTAAAAATGATTAAAAATCATTGTAAAAATAGCAGGAATTAAGTTTTAACTCCCTTTTCCTCTCCCTGTCCCTGTAATGAAAACTGGTTATCACAGCAGAATTAAAAACATTCAATAAAAATAACTGCCATTAAGTTTTAAAATTAGAGATTCATAAAACAATAGTGATAAACTACACCCATGATGCACTTTATGAGACCATTAATATATGCCTTAGGCAGCTGAAATCCTTCAGCTTTTGGCTTGCGTCTCACAACACACCCAAAGTGTATATATTAGAGGCCTCATAAAAAACACACCCTACAATGACTTATAGTTTAAACAAACATACTTGTCTTTCTCTTTTCCTCCTCCAAATATTGGATGCAGTAAAACTCCGCCAGTCTTCAGTTCATATACCACTATTTGGTCTAGCTCCTAAGAAGTACAATATATAAAAAGGTACATATTGTTAAGCAGAAGAGGTTAATTAGTGGGCTTTCCAGTATTCTATAAAGTGATCATTTCTTAACTTCAGAGGTCAGACCTGAACAATAAAAAGTGAAATGTATTTGAAGTAATTTTACTAATTATATTTAAGAAAAAAAAATACAATATTTTAGCATCAGAGAGCTAGCAATATTTACAGGATTAAAATGAAGAACAGATGTCCACCATCCAGGCAAACAGAAATAAAACAGTGGAACTGAATAACAGAGCTAAATTTTAATATTCAGTTGATAACAGAGAGGAACTTTGGTATTCATTTTGTTACAGCATAAACTTCCTCTGATCCCCTGATGAGTAAAAGCAAGGGACGTCAGCAGTATCTGGGAGTTAGAGGTGATTTTGTTTCCAAGGCAAATTAGTTTTGCATTTCCACTAAGAATAATCTATCACCTGTGATTACTACTAGCACAAGGAACATAGGAATTGCCATACTGCACTAGTCCATCTAGTCTTGTATACTGTCTCTGAAAGTGCATGGTACCAGCTACTTCATAAAGAGATACAAGAAAACTAGAATTAACATCTTCAGGGAAATTTTCTTTCTAGCTCCCATTAATTAGAGGTTGGCTTATTCCCTAAAGCTCAAAGATTCATTACTATTTCAAAAACCCTTGGTTGAACTTGAGTGTTATTGTTATGCACATATGTTTTGCTTTACAACTTCAGAACTCTTTGCAAACATGATTATTCAACATGAAACAGTATTGAGAAGGAGCTGTGAAAGAGAGTTAAACTTGGGTAAATGAGTTACGTGTACGTGAGAAGCGATTCCTTCTCTCCAAAAATTTAACTATTAAGGCCAGTCTCACCATGAGCTCTGTCTAGGCAGAACCCTGTGCAGAACTTACTGCATAACCAAAGCGTAGTATTTCTACCTGTAAAGATGATAAGGCAGTTTTGAGGCAACATGGTCAGAATATTCAGTCCATAACAAATCCTAATGTCCATCTTAGCACCCCAGATTCATACCGGCCAGTTTCTACACTTTTGTGATGCCCCAAGATGCGTCACTCAGTGAAGTCAAAGCTAGCAATTGGATTCCTCTGGGATTATGGAGGCAGCTCACAGGATAGCAAGTCAATGGCATTTTTATTATAAAGCACACTATTAGAAGTTGGTGGTATATTATTTTAGATGCTTTGGTCTAAAACAAGTATTTTGCAAAAGGCTACAACACAAAACCAAAGACATTATATTAACTTAATTTTACAGCCTAAGAACTACATTCACAAAAGGATTTAGACACCAAATTGCTACTTTAGATGCCTGAATCCCAGAACCAGGCCCCACTGGGAGTCACCAAACCACTGCTCAGCTGCCAATGAACTCTGTCAGTTCCCAAACGCATTCAGCACCTAAGTTTTTGTAATAAAAGCTCCTTAGGTGCTTTTGTTTCTGTGCTCTGCAGCTGCACTCTCAGTGTCCAAAAGCCCCAGTGTAATACATGAACCATGGGAAGATAGGCAAGTGAAGCAAAGAAATGCCTGCAGAGTTTGATCCAGCAAGCAGACTCAAAGCTCTCCTACCGGATCAGGGATCTTAATGAAAGAGTCATTGGACGCGAAAGAGAGAGAGAGGAAAATGATTCTATAGCCTGGTTAGAGCACTCATTTAAGAGGTGAGAAACCCACCTTGTCTATCCTGTAGTTTCCAGCCATCAGTGGCCTGCCACTGGCTTAGTGGCACAGGGCAAACTCCTAGTGTAAATTAGGTAAAGCTTCTCTGAACTATTTGCCCAGATCCCCTGTTCAAAGCCTTTCTCCCAACCAGGCAGAGGGGAAACTTGAACCTAGGGTCTCCCACATCCCAGGTTAGTACACTAGCCACTGGGCTACAAGTTAAAAGGAAGGTTCTCCTCCTTCCGCTCTTCTTGCAAAAATGGTGTAGACACCTAATGCCAAGAGGGTTTGCACAGAGGGAGGCGCTTCCCTCCAGTCTGGATTTAGGTGTCAAACTCCCTAAAGGGAGTGGGGGGTGAGTCTTAGGATACACTCCTCTCCTTGGCATCTTCCACTGGCTAGCTTAGGCGGGGAGCGGCATAGTGTGTGACTTTTGTGAATCCCATTCTTAGGTGCCTATTCCCCTCCATTCATTGTACAGGAATCCCAGTGATTTTCTAGGCACCTCAAAGCAGAGGAAATTGACTATAAAGAGGAAGCAATGACAATGACTGGGCACAAAGTAAACAGATTAAGAAAAAATATTTTGTTTCCAGATTTCTTCCATTAGGTATTTCACTTGTAACAACAGGAGATAAATGTGTTCTGTCAGAACTATAATTTAAGTTGACAGTGTCCCTTTAAATTGTAATGCAAAACTGTATTATTTGGTTTCTACCCTACCTTATCTTGATATTAAAATGTATGCATGTTTTACAAGAACAAACCTCTTTTGTATCATTACCTTCTTAATCCAGTGGCGATATTCATTGACACCAAAGGTTTTTTTCATCCACAGGCCATAAATATAGCCCGAGATTCCTTTCAGCACCCACTCATCTGACCTGCAATAAGAAAAAACTATTAACTCTGTCTCCTTGACTTAAAAGGGTATTTTGAATTAGCCATGTGCAGCTCATGTTTCATTTCACTGATGCACACATTTCAGCAGGTGATATAATTTATCAAGTCTAAGTCAATAAGCACCTGATGAGCTGTGAACCGATTTAAGTGATTTTTGCACCTGGAAGGGGTTCATGAAACTAAAGAGCCAGTTAAAACTGAATTTCTTTTACAACAGAACCCAAATTAAAATATAAAAAATTATTTTAGCTGAAACAGTAACAGTAAAAAAGATTAGAATACTTCCTAAAGTAAGGATTAAAACCCATGTTGTTCTACATAGTCTTAATTGTTTGAAAGCTATTTTAATGTGATAGACAAGAGTAAGATAGCGTAGTGCATAGAAAAGACTGACACGAAATAATCACAATTGTAAGTATGTACAAAAGTGTGCTTAAGACTATATGCAAATATGAAAGAAGCAGTTCCTATTAAGTAGAGTCTCTCATCAGTATTGAAGTCAAAATATATTCATTGATTCACAGATTCCAAAGCCAGAAGGGACCATCGTGATCGTCTAGTCTGTTCTCTTATATAATACAGACAACACAATACTTCCTTAAAATAATTCCTACAAAATATCTTTAGTTTTGTCACCCCAACCATCTCATGCTTAAATGCCTTAGAGAAGTGCGTTCTGAGGAGGGATATGAATCCGCAGAAGTAAGCTAATTGGTGAAAAATAGCATCAAGTTACAAGAACAAGAGCGGCATAGAAGGCTGCAAAGATGAGAGTGGGAGAAAGAACAAAAAGGAGCCCTTGTGAGGTGCACTAAGACCTTGTCTATACCAGGAATTTGCCCCAATTACAGCTATTAGTGACCAGTCGAGTCTTCTGCACATCTAAGATACATCAGGGCAAATAGTTCAGAGAAGCTTTGCCCAGTCTACATTAGGAGTTTGCACTGGTGCCACTAAACCAGTGGCAGGCCACTGATGGCTGAAATCTACAGTATAAACAAGATTTTACATGAATGCGAACAGGCTGATGGACAGGTGGGTAAGAATAGAAAGAAACTGTAAGATTTTTGATGGGTAGAGTTGTACAGTTATGAAGGTGAGGTGATCCCCATCCTGGTAAACTTGCCCAGCCAATCCCATTCTCTTTGCTCTCAGACTTCTCCCTCCCCCTGCCAGCTCACAGGCCCCGTATCCACCCTCACCAGGCTCCCTGTCGTAACTAGTTCTACTAGTCTACTAGTTCTCCTACCCCACAAATACCCTTTTATTCCTTCTGAAATCCAGTCAGGCTGCTTCCTCCCTCCATACTGCCTGGGTGGCAACAGATGGCAATACTGAGAGCACAGAAGAGTTTCTGTGCTGGCCTTTCTAATGCCACGTAACACCGCAGCCTTCAGTAACTGGGAGTAACAATAGCAGAAAAAGTCATAATCAGACCCTGTCGTTCTAATATAGGTGGAATCTTCAGAAAATTTACCTGTCAAACTCTAAGAATATGTGTGTCGTGTAATTTTTCAAAGGCTTATAACTTGGCCAAATTTGGGCAAATTTTCACAGGAACAGCAAAAGGCACATCCTTCAAACAAAGACAATTCCTCTGCCAAATTTCAGGTCTTTGTTCCAAAGCAGAGGCACGAGAGCTTCTCAACAAAACAGTTGTAAGATTTTTTTTTAAACATGGGGAAAAAAGTATTTTTTCTTATCTTGTTTTCAGAAATAACGAAGCTATTTTTCTTAAAACTTTCAAATTCAACCTGAGGCAGACAGCCGACGGAAAATTTCAGCCCAAATAGTTAAGGTTAGGCAAAATGATAAGCAATTGTATAAAAAAAAAAATCTTAATGGAAAGTGTTGGGTAACTGTAACTAAAGCCAGCACTAATAGCTCTGCCTATAATGTGAGATTAATTTTTGTGAATATCTAAATGCCCAAAACCACTGTCTACCATATCACTGCAAAATATACTTTTTCTCCTGAACAGATTAACCTATTCCAGAACCAGAACTCACAGCCCTGATCAGCTTGGATGGGTCCAACAGCTGCAGGTCTTAAAAGGCTAGTCATCATTTTTTCACAGAACCATTAAAAATTTTGTATTGACTATTACAATCAACTCTGTCAGATTCTGATCTCCTAAGATTTAATTCTTTAACTCACTTTGCCCTACTTTATTTGATAATGACTGAATACATTAGGTTATATAATTTCAGTAATTAGTAGCTGGCAGGAACAATGTTTTTTTCTTTAATTTCTTTTTCAGCAAGAAACCAAACAATTTCTCTTGAATTCTTATTCACTGATGATCCTAATGATCTGTATTATTTCTTCTAAGGATACTGTTTCACCTACCGGTAGGATAAAATGCAACATGCAAACTATACTTCCAAAATATCCTATTACCATTTTGTATATAGTACTGTTTTATGGTACTCACCAAGACATTCTGGATATAAAACAGCCAAAAAATTGCTGAGCCAGAGCCTGAGCTAAGTATCTCCTTGTCAGTGGAGTCTCATCTATAATCATTGCACTGTGTAAAAGATTTGTGCTAGACCAAAACAAAAAAAGAACATCAGCACAATCTACAAGAGATGGAAGCACAATCAAAACAAAATACGGGATGTGATACTATAATTTGGGAATCTTCCACTGTTTTGCCATGCAAACTTGATTTCTATTTTTCTTCTAAATAACCTAAAGATCTCCAGCTGTTTTGACAAGTATACAATACTTCTGTCACAAATGCAGAACTAATGCTAGTTTGCTTTTTATGTTTTATCCGGTGAGACTCTATGGATACATGGCACCTTTTTCCAGCTGAAGAAATATAACAAATTGTCATAAACTTCTGTAAGACAGCTGCACTTTATTTAACACGACCTTAAATGTTTATGTGACAGCAATTCTGATTACAGAAAGCAAAATGCAGCCTTGCAAGTGCTGGGTTTTGTTTTGCTATTTTAAATATAAATGTCTTTGTAAAAAGTAGGAAACTAGAAACTTATGTTCAAATACAGCAATATGGACAAAAACCAATATTTTTAAACGTGTGTGCCTTAAATCAGGCTATGAAGTCAATATGAGTTGTAGACATTCCACACCTTTGAAAATCAAGCCCTTATTTAAGTGCCTAACTTTAGGCACCCAACTTAGAAATTTTTGACTCTTATCTTCTCATCACCAGAAAAGGGATGTAGTCTAGGGGTTCTCTCTCAGCACAAATTTTTAGACATATGAGTGCTATAAATACTAACCTAAAAATACTCATGGAAGCATAAGCAGCTACTTCAACATACGCTTCATCTACAAAAACAGTCTTGAAACAGGAATAGGGGTAGCGACAGGTAAGAATCTCCTCATAGAATTCAAAGACCTCATGAAGATATGACGTGGTGTGTTTGAGCAATGGGAGAAGCTGTGGTAAACAAAAATGAGTCACCTAAAAAAATAATAATAAAAAAATTAATGTAATGGAAAACTTAACAACATTTAAATAAATAAATACCAAATTTTAACTTTACATAACATTTAAAACAAAGAAAAAATCCAAAGAAAAACAGTGTTGTCCCTATATAAGTGACCACTGGAATGTAACAGAAACCAGCACTTTTACAGCTGTGGTATCGTGGAAGAAAATGACACCACGATGCCAATCTTAATTGTCAGAGCTGCAACAGAAAAATAATTTATTTGAAAGGTATTGTATGATGAGTCAAGGTACATACATAAGCAGTACTAAACTTTTAAAGTTAGCCCATTCACCAGTGTGCACTACAGGTCAACACACACAGACTATTTTGGACCAGAAGATTGGGAAGCATTCCAAAGGATGTCTCCCTACTGATGTCTACCATTCAAAGGCACAACTCTTTAAAAAAAAATCCATCGGGTACCTTGTTGAATTCTATCTTCCTTTATGAAATAATGTATTATTTTATATTGGACAGCAGTATGTGAATCAAATGTTGCTATTGTTATTTAGTTTCAACCACATCATGTCCTCATCCTAGTAAGAACCTTTTTGTTATTGTGCAATTGGTAACAATGGACCAGAATTATGACAGGTGTAACACCACTGACTTCTGTGGAGTTACATCAGCCATGAGAGTCTTTGGATCAATGTCATTAGTAGCCTCCAAACCATTAAAACACTGCAGAAATGCCATTTCTGCTTCTTTATCACTGGATTTTTCAGATCACTTCCACTAATTTTTATAATAGATTTTATATTTCCCACCAGATGTTTTTAAAAATTAGTTTATTCCTGTGAAAGATACCAGACTGTCAGTACTGGAGACTAAAGTCTTCAGTTTTTCCACAGATCAAAAACAGCATAGACATCAGTAGTGTAGGTTTGCCAACAATACCCCCATCATGCTTGAATTCCAACCAAGAGGGATATAGATGGGCCACTTCCTGGGGTGACAAGGTAGTTTAATTTGCCTGTCTAGTTCATCTTCAGTCTCTCTGAGAATACAGACAAGTGTATAAATCATAATGGCCCATTTTGTGGACATGGACAACACAACAGGCCACCATGAAAGAGACTCTTGCTACCAATTTATTCACATAAATCACTGAACTATGTGGTAACAACTTGTAGTCACTATGAGCACTGGCTTGTATTTAAACCTAATTGAAAAGGTATCTTTTTACCAATTCCAACCAATCTAGTTCCTTGACTTCTACCTAGAATTTTATTTCAGAGATACAAAACACTCCCAGGATTTATAAACGTAACACTAGATCAGTATCATTCCATAATTGTATTAGCAGAGACTGGTATGTTAATCATATATCTTTCTTGAACTGACACTTGCTGGATCTAGCTGTAAGTACTAAAATAAAAAAAAATTACCAGTTCTCTAAAAAGGACAGTCCTCTGAAGATTATTACCTCATGCATGTATGGATCAACAAGGATTTCAAAGGGTCCTATGGCCAGAGAGATGTTAGAAGCCGCAGTTGGAATAGTCAGCAGGTAATGAAAGGTCTTCTTTCTCATATCATGGGTATATATTGTTTCCACCAAATCTCCATTTGAAACAGCCACCATTGCAGCATCTACTGTATATTCTAGCTTCCATGTGCACAGTTCAGAGTATGAATCGACACAAGGAAACCAAAATCTAGGGAAAAGATTAGGATGTTTAAAAAAAAGAAAAGAATAAGAAAACACTACATACTTTTCTTTTTTATGACAAGTTTTTCCTCTCCAATTCCAGGCTATATATATTCCTAAATACTTTGGTACTTGGCATGCAGGCAACCCCACACTCTATAGCTCTCACATGCACCAACATCACATAAGTCTGCCAGCAGTGGAAGCTTCTTTGCTACTGTTTCCCATTAAATTATGCCATGCAGACTTTAGAAATTTCCAGTGGTTCATTTTGTGCCAGACTCTGTTGAATTCACACCAAACAGAAGTTTGAAATTAAACAACTGACATTTTCCACAAGAAACTAAATTAGAAAACTGTGGAATTATTACTACAAGTATTTTCAATATGCTGAGATTCTGTAAAATACTCAAGATCCGTTATGCAATAAAACATTTGAGGATTAAGATTCTTACCTTGTAGAATTTTGATATCCACAAGAAAAGACATGGGCCCCTCTCTCTGCCATGCTACCTTCTACATTGGGCACCACAAAATGAAGGCCTCCCTTTGGCTGGTCCAGAGAAAAATTTATGTGCACCTTTAGGACTTTTAACTCTACAGCAGTAAGAAAGCAACCATGTGTTTAGTGTGTGTATGAAAGCAATTCATAAAACATTTATTTTACACGAAACATTCACTTAGGGCTCAGTCTTGCAAGGTACTGTGTATGCTCAACTCTCATTAACTTCAGGGGGAGTGGTGAATATTCAACAACTCACACAATTGGGCCATTTAAAGATTAAATACTGCAATGTACCCCATCAAGCTGTCAAACTATTTTTTACATTACAATTTTTATACTAATGAAAACCTTCACTTGTGTTTCCATTTCGCCTCCCAACGCCCCAATACTAAAACATCTTTACACTTGCACTGTAACTTCTGATCTGTTTTCCCAGCTTGCTGAAAATGTTTTCCATAAAAATTACATGTAATAGCCACATTATCCCTTTTCTCATTTGCACTATATTTCTTAAAATATTCTATTACAGTTAGAACTTTGTAGGAGACTGCTAAGTGTCTTTGCTTTTGTTTTGTTTCCCAGAATCTTGTGTGTGAAGTTACTGCTATCCTTCTTTACATTAAAACTGACTGCTCAGAAATGAAGTTCAACTGATTTGTCCACTAGATTCCACCAGTCTTAACATATTTGCGGCAATTAAGCTTCAAAGTGACACCATGAACTTAAAAATACTATCTGTTTAAATGTCTTTTCCAAAATTCTAATAAGTAACACCGAAAACAGTGCAACTGAAATGGAGAAATTAAACTATTTCTCTTTCTAATTACGGTAAGTTTTGTGCATTTGATAGCACTGCATGCACAGGCAGTTTCACTGATGCACTACTGTCAGTTTTCCATGCTAGTATGGATCTTTCACACCAATAGGAAAATGTGGTTGTAAAATCACAAAAATTGATAGGACAACTCATTGGAAGTGCAGAACCTTAATATCTTACACATTTAACAAAACCGACTTCAAATTAACAATTGTCTCTTGAAATACTTGACATCTACATGGCATCTTTTATGCAAAGATTGAAAAATGCTTTATAAATAGTATACCTAACAAACCAGCTGTTGGGCAGTCAAACAAAGGCAAAGAGAAAGTAAATGACCTGTCCACAGCCACATCAAACTAGTAGCAGACATGGAGCATTTGAAAATGTCGTACCTGAGAGCACTAACCACCCAGTCCCTGATTAAAACACCCACACAGACTGTCTACAAGCAAAAACCTATACATTTGATTGGTTGCCTGAATTTGGCACATTACTACCGTATTCACCTTTCCTTTGGAATATGCTTAGATAACTAGGATTAAATGTGATCCAAATTTTATCAGTGATGATTTTATGTTTTCTTCCAGGTCACTGATAAAATATTAAATAGTGCAGGGCCAAGAAATGATCCCTGACAAACCCTACTGGAAACACACCCACTCAATCATTACCCATTTACAGTATATTTTGAGACCTATTAGATAGCCAGTTTTTAATCCATTTAATGTGAGTCATATTAATTTAATATCACTCTAGCTTTTAAATCAAAATGTCATGAGGTAACAAGCTCTACAGAAGTCTAAGTATATATCAACACTATTACCTTTATTAACTTGTAATCTCAAAAAAAAAATCAAGTTAGGTTGAGAGGATCTATTTTACAGAAACCCATGTAGATTTGCATTAATTACATCACCCTCCTTTAATTCTTTATTAATCAAGTCCTACGTCACCTGCTCCATTATCTTGCCTAGGATGGATGTCAGGCTCACAGATCAATGATTACCTAGATCATCCCCTTTACCCTTTTTTAAAATGGTACAAAATTAGATTTCTTCCAGTCTGGTACTTCCCCAGTGCTCCAAATCCTATTGAAAATCAACATTAACAGTACAGTGAGCTCCTCAGCTAATTCTTTTAAAACACTAGACCTGCTGTTTTAAAAATGTCTAACTTTAGTAGCTTCTGTTTAACATTCTCCAGAGATGCTGGTGGAATAGAATCACTATGATGAGGCTATGTTATATTTTTTCCCCATATTCAAAAGAGACATTATTATTGAACACTTCTGCCTTTTCCACATTATTATTGATAATCCTACCATTCCCATCTAGGAGTCTACCAATATCATTGGCAGGACTCCTTTTTTTCCGAATATAGTTTAAAAACTCATTTTTGTTGTTAAGAATCAGAGAGGTAGCCGTGTTAGTCTGGAATAGCAGAGGTAACAAAGAGTCTTGTGGCACCTTAAAGACTAACTAAAGTATTGAAGCATAAGCTTTCGTGGGCTAATACCCACTTCATCGGATGCAAGCCGACAAAGTGGGTATTAGCCCACGAAAGCTTACGCTTCATTACTTTAGTTAGTCTTTAAGGTGCCACAGGATTCTGTTATTTTTGTTGTTCTTATCTCTGATGGCCATGGATTTCAACTTATGTCCTTTTGTTTCCCTTATCAATTTTGTTACAATTGCTAACTTCTTATTTAGATTCACGACTATGAACTTCCCCTTTCCTCCCACTGTTATACTTTAAAAAGAAAAAGAAAAAAAAAGCCTAAGCCATCTGACATCAGTAGAGGGGTTCCTGATTGTGAATTGCAAGCAGACAGGCATCCTCCCTGTAGCCCATATTAAGTTGCCTAACTCCATGAGTGGACAGCATCTCCTAGTAGCTATCTCTTCCCACTCATTGTAGAGCCTAACTCAGGCTCTCCATATCGCAATGTTGCTCCAGTTATTAGTTAGGTGCTGAGGCACTGAGCGTTGCAACATACAAGTCCCTTTATAGATCTGGGCTTTTTATTCTTGGGGGAGGGAGGGAGGAAGAGTCACTCTAATTAAATCTATTATTTATGTTTACTTAAATCTAATGTCTTTCGATACAAAATGCCCTGGCTCTCAAATCTGCAGTACCTTAATTTAAGTATCAATATGGTCTCTACACTTTACCATCAACATGTTTCCACAGCTCCGAAGGAACCTTAATGCAGAGTTCTCCATTTCCAGCATCTGGATCCACAGCACTGACTGCAGCAGCATAAGCATTGGAAAAATAGTTGAGATTTCTCCTACAAGAAAGTAAAACACATTTCAACTCTTAAAATGCACATTCAAATACGGTATCAGCGCAACTCTCTGATTGTTTTGGCTCTTGTTATAGAAGTGGTTTATATCATTGATAAGATTAGCATTAAACAGAGATATTTAGACATAAAACAAATTGAGAAGTACTGAACCACAATACTGCTTGGAAAAATCAGGCTTACAAATGTTTACCAACAACACAGAAACAAAAAATGTCTATTCTTTAAAGAATCAGAACACACGTTATGCAAAAAAATAACCTGACAACCCACTTATGGGCATAAGTGAATATCTAAGGTCAATATGTTGAACCATGTTGAAAATATGTTTTTAAGGCCAGGATTTTCAAAAAGCACCAACCTACAGTTAGGCTCCAAACTAATATTTACGCATCTAAATAAGTCACATTTTTCAAACTGTTTTAGCCTTAACTGTTCCCAGTGACTTTAGTGAGTTACAGAGTGTTCAGCATTTTGAAAATAAATTAATCTAATATTAAATATTACTAAATACTGTTGTAGAAATCTAATTTCAGGTGACACTTTGGAAAATCTTGGCCTAAATGTATACAGTGCTCTCAGAAACCTGATTTAAAAATCTAATTCTCATCAACAGGGAGGAACTGGTTGTGAAACTAAAGGTGGAAGGAAATTTGGGCGAAAGTGATCATGATAGATTTCATGAATCTAAGGAAAGGAAAGAATGAGAGCAGCAAAATAAGGACAACGGACTTAAAAAAAGCAGACAAGATCCAAACTGCTATGTAAGCTCCCATGGGAAGAAAATCTAAGGAAAAAAATGTTAAAGAGAGCTGAATTTCTCAAGGGAACAACATTAAAGGCACAACTGAAATTATCCCAATGAGAAGAAAAAATAGGTAGAGGCCAATATGGCTCCATCTAGAGCTCTTTAATTATCTGAAAATTAAAAAGAAAACCTGCAAAAAGTGTAAACATACAAACTGCTAGAGAGGAGTAAAAGAATAGCATAAGCATATAGAGACAATCTCAAAAAGGCTAAATCACAACATGAGTTACATGTAGCAAAAGACATAAGGTAACAGGCAGAGGTTCTTTACATACATTAGGAGCAAGAGAAAGAAATGATAATGTAGGTCAGTGGATCTCTATCTTTCCAGACTACTGTATACCTTTCAGGAGTCTGATATGTCTTGCATACCCAAGTTTCACCTCACATAAAAACCTAATTACTTACAAAATCAGTCATAAAAATACAAAAGTGTCACAGCACACTATGAAATTGCATACTTGCTCATTTTGTCTGTATGAAATTTTATTTTGTACTGAATTTGCTCGTGCTTTTTATGTAGTTTGTTGTAAAGATAGGCAAATATCTAGATGAGTTGATGAATCCCCTGGAAGATCTCTGCCTACCTCCAAGAGGATACACGTACCCCATGTTGGAAACCACTGTTGTAGGTCTCCTACTTAGCAGGAAAGGAGAGCTAACAACTGATGACATCAAGAAAGCTGAGGCATCTAACACCTATTTTGCTTCAGACTTCACTAAAAATAGCACAATTATTATTAACAAGGAGAAGGAAATCAAGCCAAAATAGGGAAAGAACGGGATAAAGAACATTAATTAGATGTATTCAAGTCTGCGCAGCCTGATGAAATTCATTCTTGGGTACTTAAGGAACTAGCTGAAGCAACATCGGTATCTTTGAGAATTCATGGTGGGCGAGTGAGTTCCCGGAGGACTGGAGAAGGACAAATATAGTACCTATCTTTTAAAAAGGGAACAAAAAGGACCCAGGGAATTTTAGCTCAGTCAACCTAACTTTGATACTTGGAAAGATACTTGAACAAATTATTAAACAATCAATTTTTAAGCATTTAACAGATTAAAAATAGAGTTATCAGGAATAGTCAGCATGGATTTGTCAAGAACAAATCATGCCAAACCACCCTCATTTCCTTCTTTGTTAGGGTTACTGGTTTAGTACTGGGGGGAAGCAGTAGACATGGCATATCTTGATTTTAGTAAGGCTTTTGACATAATCCAACATGGCATTCTCATAGCTAACTAGAGAGATGTGGTTTAGATGAAATTACTATAAGATGGATGTTAAATGCTGAAGGCTGGAATGTCATTGCTGTAATAACACTGTCCAAGTGCTGCTTTGAGCTGTTACATCTGCTCAGTGTTTCTCTCTCTGGAACACCAATGTTATTAACATAAACTTAGAAAGCAGCTTGTTAATTCATCAGACTTCAATGTTATTCACAAAGAACAACCACCGGCATGGTACGGTGATGAAGGCAATCGGTTCTTAAGGCACACTACTAGTGTCCCAGTTCCATGGTTACAGGTACATTAACACGAGTGCCCAGTACCAAGGAACAGTTCAGTCAGCAGCAGGAATTTCTGCTGTCCCCTTGGCTGCACAAAGGGTTAAGGCAAAGAACCCCAAAATATATAGATTAAGAAAAACAACTAGGGGTTATAGTGGATTAACAAGGAATATTGTTGAATATTAGTCAACGATTGTGATGCAGTTGCAAAAAATTTCCCATTCTCATTAGCTCTAGTGAGGCCTCAATTGGAATACTGTAGCCAATCCTGGGTGCCACACTTTAAGGAAAGACGTGGACAAATTAGCGAAAGTCCAGAAAAGAGCAACAAAAAGTGATAAAAGGTTTAGAAAATATGACCTATCAGGAAAGGTTAAAAAAAATGGCATGGTTAGCCTTGAGAAAAGGAGTGGGAGTGGTGGGGACCCTAATAACAGTTTTCAAGTATGTTAAGGACTGTTGTGACCAGGACAACGATCAACTATTTTCCATGTTTGCTGACTGTAGAACAAGAAATATGTGTTTAAACTGCAACAATGGAGATTTAGATTAGCTATAAAGAAAATCTTTAACTTTAAAGGTAGTCAATCTCTGGAATAGACTTCCAAGGGAGGTTGTGAAATCTTCATTATTGAAGGCTTTTAAGAACAGGTTGGACAAAACAACGATAAGGGATGGTCTAGGTATATTTGGTTCTGCCTCGGCACAGTGGGCTGGACTTGATGACTTCTCAAGGTTCCTTCCAGCCATACATTTCTGAAAATGAAACAGGTTTTTAATCTGGCAGCCCTTTTCTCTGCTTTTATTACTGGATACAAATTGTTATACATCATATGCCTTTCACACCACATACTGTATTAAATGTTGGAGCTCTGGCTTTAATTCACAAAAGCATAGAAAATCACAGTTAAGAATCAGTTCTCCAGTAGTACCAAGCTATACCTATCCAGTCATTAACACTATCCCATCTGCATCCTGTTTCACATAAATACTGGAATTTTTATGGTCAACTTTGAGAGTTTTCTTGATTTTGTGGTTTTATATCATACCTTTAAAAAAATATTTTAAAAGAATGTTAAATTCTGAAGATCAAGAACACTTTTCCAATGTAAATCTTCTTCTCCGGTTTTTTTTTTTTTAAATCTTCATTGCTGAAAATTAGGTGTGCAACATCACACCATAAAGCATATTTTAAATTACTCATCACCTTTCATCTCAAAAGTATTCTAAAGCATATAAAAGCCCACTGCCAATTAAATCCAATTATTGTGAAGATGAACGGCTGCAGCCAGGCAGAAAGCCAGTTTATAATGTGTTGCACGACAGTGGGCAGATGAACAGTTTTGACTATAGATATCAAAGCAAACTTCCACTCTTAGTAAGAGGGCCATAAAATCTGAAGTCCACACAAAGTAGACATGACTTCATTTAAAATCATTACTTTATTTTCATCTGAACCTAATCCCTATCCACCATCCAGAGTAAACTACAAACTTCGTTAAATTCAATTTACTTTATCTTACTTGGAAGGAAGAGGGCTAAGAATCATCCAAGTGTCAAACCTGATGCTTAGATACTCAGCCTTCCCCACCTGTGTGCTGGCTAAAAAAATAAACTAAGGTATACTGAGAACAATATCAGCAGTAGAACTGAGAACATTAGGAATAGTAACTTAGATTAATTTGCTTGAAATCTTCTAATCATAGAACATTCGCAGAAAATGCGAGCAACTGATTACAGAAACTCCAAAATCCCATGTGTTAACATATTCAATTTTTCCTGTATTGTAGTTGAAGTTCTTTTTAAAGGTAGTATTCCAACAAAGAATCGGTCACATGAATGGTACCAGTGAGTTCAATTGGACTATTCACATGTATAAAAAGTTACTCAAATGCTTAAGTCTTTGCAGGACTTGGGGTGAGAATGAAAAAAGCAAACACTGTATGAAAATAATTCCTTAATTCACTCCCGACTTAATTTAGTAATTATGGCAAATCATTACCAAAAGAAAATAAAAATTAACTCATCAACTTTAATATGTTTTAAATTTTTTTTTTATTATTTTATTTTAACTCATTTTAATGTAAATCTGATCCTGGGAATGTTAACATTTTCTGTCTCTAATTATTGGCAGGGGATTCCTTTCCAGTACGTCAAAGAATTTGTTCAATTCTGAGGAATAGTGGTGACATTGTGGTTACATTTTAAATTCCAGTGGATTTGCAGACAGGAAAAGGTTATTATTATGTTAGGAGAAAGGTAGACTATTAAGATCAATAGAGCCTAACACTTTAATAAAAATCAGTCTTTATTTTGTTCCTTTTATTGTGGAGATGTATAGTGGGCCAAATCAAATGGGTGATTCATTATAAAAGGAATCTATTAGAGGATTAGTACCATACAGCAGTCCTTTCATGGCTTGAATTGGCCTCTACAAACCGGACATGGCTGTTGAAAAATAAACCCCCTCTGTTACAGACAAAAATTACAGGTCAAGAAATAATGAAAAATGGTTCTAATTTACCAAGTGTGGACTGATTGAGAGAGAATAATATACATCCACTTTCCAGCTCCCCCTAATGACACAGTTAGGAACCATACCTCCCATTTTAACTTTTTGTAACAAAATACTCAGTTTAACATTGTTTTAAACATGCTTTAAACAAACATTCATAGGATATGAATAAAAACTATACATGAACGCTGAAAATATGGCTTCATTCTTCCATGACCTTAAACTTACAAGTCCTTAAACAGCAACATCAAGAATACAAACTATTAAGGAGACAGTATTTCTTTGTACCGTGATGTCTTATGGCTTCATATATTGAGAAAGGTAATAATTTCTAATTAACCTATCTAAATTGGCAAACTACATTCAATCTTTTTGCCAGTAATTGCTTTGTCCTTCCTTAATTGAAGCAACTTAAGACACTGCAGGCTTAAGACAAGTCATTTACTTTTTGGAAGATTAAAGGAAATTACACAACACTTTGGAAAATCAACAAATTGCACAATCCGTAATCACCTTCCTCTCCCAGCTTGAAACTCACACATCATTGCTCTCTTCACTAATGTTTATGTATACACCCATGGTAATAAGTCTGAAAGAGGTTTCAAGACACCCATGTCAGCACTCATTTCACAAGTAAAATCAAACAATCCGCAGAGTAGTGGAAGTTCATAAAATATCCAAGAGACATCCTTTGGTTGAGGCAGTAAGGGCAAGGTAGCTCACTGGAGGGCTTCCTCACTGGTTCATAAATACAGAGAGGTCAGTGCAGAACAGCATATGATCTCTCCCCAGAAACTGGGGCTTCAGCCTTCCTATGCTTATTGGGTAGGTCATACAAAGGCTTCATCATGATTTTAGGAAAAAGTAGGGAGAGGCCATCCATGGGGAAATCAAAGCTAAGATAGTAAGTATAGTAATATCACCACTTCTTAAATATATTAGTATTAAGAGTTTATCCTCCAGAACATTTTCTAAGAACAGTTACGATTGTGTCTCAAAATTAGATTTTTTGGACACTGGATGCCTCAGGACAGGGCTTACAAAATTAAACAACTTATTAGCCAGAATCTTGAAAATATGTACTTGTTTACCCACCCACCCTCAATAGAATTAATTCCCTCTCAGCTGGAGAAACAATGCCATCAACTACTGTAGAAGTTAAGCTTTAACTGTAAAGAAAACTAAATTTCTAACTCTTATGGCTGTAAAGATAAACTTCAAAAGATGAACCAAATGTCAACAATGGAGTGCATTGTGACTATGCAGAAAGACAGCTAATCATACCACTGCTGCTGCTTATATTTTTCCCCAAGCCAGAGCTGACTGAAAATGGAACAGAATACTGTCACCTTTCACAGGTGCTATTCAAAACCTTGTTGGATAGCCATCAAATTATAAAGAACTATCCCAGTTTCTTTGTCGCTGCTTGGGAAAGCTAAGAGCAGCAGCATCAGGAGCAAACACTGGACCTGTTCACTGGACAAGAGAACCCAAAAAATTGAGTTTTGGAAGGGTGTGTAAAATAAATAGAGTAATGGATACACCCCACTTCCATAGAAGCCAAGAACCTGGTGTCACGTTACTGAAATAATTTGGGGTCATATAGATCATTGGTGCAACCTAGGTCCTGTAAGGGCCCCAAATCTTGTGTAAAAGGGGTCACATAAGGTATCTATGACCAGGTTATGGTTTGCGGATTATGATTATGCTATCGGTATGTGTGTATCATTTTTATAGTTAAAGTTATGAATGCTGGTTATGTGCTTGGCCAGTTCTAAGTAGACTTTGGAAAGCAGCTGGCCAGCTGTCTGAGTAAAAACTGTTCTCAGTAAATGCCCAATCAAGAACCAATCAAGCTAACAATGAACTTTGTAGACATCTGTCCACACCTGAGGTTCCCCAGGAATGTGGCCTGGCTGGTCAGGAACTGAATGTTGGAGAGATGTGACTGGTCCATGTGGCTCTGAAACTCCATTTTACAACTGGACTCTGCATAGGAAGGAGGAGGGGGTCTCCACTCCCAAGAAAAGTCTATCTAAACCCGGAAGAGACCCCTCCATTTTGTCTTCAGTGTGTCATTCTTACTCTGGAGGAATTTTTGCTACACACAGAAGCTTTCAACAAAGGACTGTTTGACCCATCCCTGCAGTGGATGTATTCCAGAGACTTTGATTTGAACCTGCAGTTTATTCTACCACTGATGCAAGCCTGAACCAAGAACTTTGCCATTACTGCATGTAATTGATTTATTTTAACCATTTCTAACTCTTACCTACATGTTTTTCCCTTTTATAAATAAACCTTTAGATTTTAGATTCTAAACTAAAGGATTGGCAACAGCGTGATTTGTGGATAAGATCCGATTTGTATATTGAACTGGGCCTGGGGCCTGATTCTTTGGAATTGGGGAGAACCATTTTCTTTTATTGGGGTATTGGTTTTCATAACCATTTGTCCCCAGGATGAGTAGTGGTGATACTGGGAAACTGGAGTGTCTAAGGAAATTGCTTGTGTGACTTGTGGCTAGCCAGTGGGGGGAAACCAAAGTCTTTTCCGTTTGGCTGGTTGGTTTGCCTTAGAGGTGGAGAAACCCCAGCATTGGGCTGTAGTCGCCCTGTTTGGAGCAATTTATCCTGACTTGGCACTCTCAGTTGGGTCCCACCAGGAACAGCACCGTTAAACCTAGCTAAAGGAAAAAGGAGCAGAGATCCTCTTCCTTCATAACACCAAAGCAGTTGGATGGATCACTCCCACTACCTATACTAGCAAACTTCATTCACTAATACACCACTAGTACAAGTGCTACCAGTAGCAGCAATGGCACATTCTATAGGGTGGATGAAACTTAAGCACTTTCGCCATGTGTAGTCTGATCCTAGTTTAAAAGGATGAATTGTGACAGAATATTTTTCTTGTGTAGACAAGATGCCGGTGCCTATTTTTTTGGGTCGTCCAGACATAAAAATAATTCCACAGACTACATCTGCTAAAGTACAGAGCTTTGCCAAGCATCAGCACTATGAAATTAACATGATTCTTGTCAGTTTCACAGTGCTCACAAGATACTGAATAGTAGTGAGTCAATGTTAGAACTAGGACAAGATTCAGGTCTCTTGGCTTCCACTCTGGTGCCCTATCCACTGGACCACATCTGGCAGATGGATTTATCAAGTTTTTGCACAAATGGTTAGCAATGAGATATAGAGCCTATAGCTTCAAGAATCCAAGTTCAAACACAGCTCAGACCTGGTGAAATGCTTCTGGAGGTCTTAGTCCAGATGATAGCATATACAATATAATAACCACAATTGGTGTCATTCCTAATAATTTCAGCAGAGAGGCCAAGAGCAGAATGGGCATGAAAACAGAACCAGCCTAGCACTCTCCAAAGATGGTGCCTCTAGGCTGCTACCTATGCTGTGGATAAATAGAAGACAGCACCCAGGGATGTAGTCATACACTTAAAAAAACCAACACACTAAATTCAGATTAATCACAGACGACAAACATTTATACATGTTTTATCCCATAAGTAAGCTGACCCCACTCTTAAGTACATTGTCTTTTTAAGTGAACCAGGAAGGTGAGACAGCAGCTTCTGCCCTAAACTCCCTGTCTCCCCACCCTGCTCTAAATGGAGAAGGGGTAAGTGGGGAGCAGGAGTTAGGGGGACACCCTGACGTTAGGACCCCCCGAACAGCAAGCAGGAGGCTCCCGGAAGCAGCTCCAGGCATAGGGCAGAAGCAGCACATGGCAGTTGGGGAGGGACAGCAACTGGTAATCTGCTGGGCAGCCGCTGCACAGGGAACTTAGGGGACTGGGGAGCTGATACAGGGGCTGCCGGTCCACCCTGATTCCAAGCCTCCACTAGCTAGCTCCAACAGGCTCCTCTTCCTGCAAGAAGTGGACAAAGCAGGCGGCTGCCAAGGATGTTAGAAGGGAGCATTACACAACTTTAAACAAGCATGTTCCCTAATTGATCAGCAACGTAACAACGAAACAATGTTAACCGGGACGACTTTAAGTGAGAAGTTACTGTATTTCGGTTAGTCTTTCTATCTACTGAATGGGGCTCCTTTCTGTCTCCCAGGGCCTCCCGTGTGCCCCTTTGACACATTCTGGCAACCCAATTTTGGGTGGCGATCCACAAGTTGAGAAACCCTGGTGTAGATAAGCCCCAAGTCTTAAAATTGTTCCCCAGATGATATGACATGTCTTTTAGCCTTCTAGTAACATATTCATTTGAAAACAATGAGTGAGAAAGACTAAAACACCTGAGGCATTGAAGGTGAACCTCTGAGTTCATCACATTTGCCTAACAAAGTACATTTAAAAAACATTTGATATGACAAAATAAAACAAAGGCATGTTAATATAAAAATCACTAATTAAATTTCTCTAGCACAATACTATAGAAGGAAACAGACCAAATACTGTGGATTATATTTTACTTTATACTCAAAATATTAGATTAGCGGCCCAAGATAGACAAATTCTCTTGAATTTTTCAGGAAATAATTCAGTATACAAAAGGAACTGACAAAGGAAACCATGATTTAGTTACTGGCTAACTCTTTCATACTAAGACTGATGTTACTATAAGAAAATAATCAGTTGAAATCTGCCAGTGAAAAAAAACGACTTATCATCATAGTAACATAACGCAGCTCATTTGCAGAATTTCAGCAAGTTACTTACTGCTTTGACTCATGGTGACAAACTTCCAGTGTCGGATCATTATAAATAAAAGCTGCTTCCAGATCATTGACTCTTACTCTGTATATCCTGCATTGTTTACTGTTCAGTTTGATTCTATTCAGGTTTGTAACCGTGGGGACTATAGTCAGTTCCACATAACCCTATAAATATGTAAACCAATAGAAACATTTAATTATACAGTCATATTCAAAAACACAATATAAAAATATTCCTTTCTATTCATTCATTCTATTCATATTTTTAAAGGGGACTCCATTGTCAAACAATAGATCTAAATGCCAATTTTTTGTTTAAATAAAAGAAAGAACATTTCATAAAAGTTAAAAATGGGTTCTCTCTTATAACTTTTGAAAGATGAATATTCTCAGATGTAAAACTAAAAAAGTTGGAAGTATGATTCAGGAGTAGGTGTATTACTGGAGATCATTTAACTTTTTTTTAATTGACTAGAATTCAAGTTGATGGTGTTCCTTTTTATTCAAACTGAAATGATTGTATCTAACTCATAATAAAACTGGTTTCCATAACCTAAATACTTGATAATCCAGCAAGGTGATCCACACACAGGCAGATTGTGAACTCATTCAGAGCTCTGTTAACTTCAACAGTGTTCTGCACAGCTGCCAGGGTACAGCCATTAGTCTATGGATTCGGGATCAGGGTCTAAATTTCTACTACTCTAACCCTTAAATAAACAGTGGCATTAGCTGAAATCGTGATTTTTTATTTGTAGAGGTATAAAAGCCAATTTTAACCAGGGTGGATAGAAACAGATGATTTTTTGGGGGGAAAAAAAAAGCAGAAAAAAACCATTTTTTATATAAATTGGATTTTTTAATTTTGTTATTTAAATTATAATTTTAAATAAGCCTGTGTAAAATTAAATCTGAATTTACCACAAAATATGTTAAGGCATAACCTTATTATAATCTCTTAAAACATTTTAAGGTAATATTTTTATTTGGTATTTACAGTCCAAATGAAATTTTAAAAACTTGAATCTAATTCCAAAAAAATCCAGGCACAAATTACTGTCCATCTTGTATCTGTACATCTGAAATTCAAATTAAACCAGAGTTCTGTTTGGCCTTGTTCTCTTGGGCGAAAAAGCCCTGTAACAGGCTCATGGTCAGAACATAAGCAGCACAAAGAAATTGCAGCTTTTGTGCAGTTAAATTTCCTCAAAAATACAGAAGAAAATCTTGGTTTTGGACATGACCTTTAATATTTTTGTAAATAATATACTTACTACAACAGACTTTCTCTGAAAATTTATGTTGGTGATACAGACTACCTGCTGGGTTGTGCTGGAAAAGAAACAAAAGCATTTAAAATAAGGATACAGAAAAATAGCATGTCAATGTCGTTTCTCATATTTCTTTAACCTAGTTAAAATAAAATCTTAGTTGAACAGTCTTTATATCATATGTGTTTGTATATACATAGATGTTGTATACATATTACACTCAGTGTGTAAATATGTATACAAATATCACACTGGAATTATTTGCTGAATCTTTTTGTCCGTTACCCCAAATAGGATATTGCAGGGCTCAGAGGAAGTCATGAAAGCTCTAACAATTACCTAAATAGCTTTCAATTATTAGAGTACGATATCACCAACTATATAAAAACTGACTGAGTTCTATCCCTGACAGGCTGCAAGAGAATAGGACCTCAAAGAGGTGTAATTGCTGGGGAAGGAGGAGGAGTGGGTGGATAGAGGGCATAAAGAGTAAACATTTATCTGGCAAGCTGACTCTCTCATCATATATACACATCCTATACATGAAAGAGGAAGACACCAACTGTCCTTTGGGAAACAGACCTTGCTTCAAACATTGAAAGGTCCTGATAAATAAATACTTAAAGCAATGGCATACCACCACAAACTTGATGCAGGCAGATCTTTGCACATCAGCAAAGATCATATAGAATTGAGGCCTGAAATAATTTTTACCACTTTTTCCTTTGGTTCGTAATACAGAATACATGCTAAGTCTGAAGAGTAAATAGCTAGAAAAAATATTTTACATGAAAATTGTGAATTGATATGGAGTCACTAGAACATGGAAACCCACAATGCATCTTTAAAAAGTAAGATTTTGGAGTATAACTGAATGTTCAGCAATAATTTTACAGCATCCCTAAATTACCTCTGTACAGCTTCATTTGACTTTACTTAAAAACCATCCTCAACGGTCAACTTTGGTCAACCTACATGATAAAGCTTTCAGATTACACAATAAAGAGAATGAACACTAATCTCAAGCACACACAAGAAATAAAAAATACTTATAATTTATAAGGTCTTGGGCTCTCAAATCCCTTGTCTCCTTTCTTCCTATTCATCCTGCACAGCAGCAGTGAACTGTTGAGAGTCAAACACGCATCAACATTGTCCTCATTGGTGGTCTTTGGATGGGTGGTTTGATTTTTCCCTTTGTCAAGTTCCCTTTCATTACTGTTCTCTCACCAGGGGACCTAAGACTCCCAAGATTCAGTCATGGCCAGTTCAGAGAAGCAGCACAGTTATAAAGTCAACAATATAGTCTTCTTATCAATACGTGCCTGTGTGTGACACACAATTCCCTTCCACAGAAGGTACAAGGAGGCGACAGATCTCCTGCCTCCCGCACCCTGGAAGCTACACAATCTGAGCTGCTAAATGAGAAGGGGAAATAAGTGTTGTGGGCCAAGCTGCTCAACAGGTGATAGACTTCGCTGGGGCAGATCTGGGAACTACTGCTGGTGATGACTGGGGTGAGGGATTTATGCTCCTGCCCGTGCGGGCTCCTGCTGGGTCAGCAGGGGCTGCTGCTAATAGGTAGGTGGGAGGGGGCTGTTGAGGCGTTTGCTATTTTTAGGCGGGAGCGAGGCTGCCGCTCCCGGGTTCTTGGCGGTGGGGGTGTCGGCGTCGCCGGCTACTGCCAGGAGGGGATGGGGGCAGGTCGAGGGCTGCTCGGCGGCTCCTGTCGGGTGGGGGCTCGGCTCGGCTGGCGAGCAGGAGTTCCTGACGTGGTAGCGCCGGGGTTATGGCTCCTACGCGCGCGGAAGCTGTTCCGGTGCCTCGCTGGGGGCTGCTGCCGCCGCTCCCGGAGAACTGGCTGGGCTGGCGGCCGCTGCCCTCCGGCAGCGTGTCTCGGGCCGGCTGGGCGCTAGCCCGGGCACACAGCAACTCCGTCCCAGCGCTCAGCAGGGCGGGCGAGGCGCTGCCTGGGCCCGTCCGGCGTCCAGCGGCTGCACACCGCCAGTAAACGCTGTAGCAGCTACGGCCGCCATTTTGTTGGTAACCTTTGACCCTCCGGCAGTTGAAAGGTCAAGTCAGGCTTGTTTTGGTTTTTTTTTTTTTTTTTAAACCCTCGTTTCACTGTCTCCTGAGCGGCGGCGCCTGCTGGAATCTGGGCGTAACCGAAAAAAGGACGCGGGGAATCAAAATTATAGAGAGGAGCTTTTGGGCCGGAATACGCATGCGCATCTCGCTCACTTCGCAAAACGGCCCGGCTGTGAGCGGATTCCGGGGGGCGCGTGCGCAGTGTTTGCTCCCGGCGGTGGCTTGGGGAAGGGTGGAGGCCGGGAATCAGGGATGTGCGGTGTAGGGGCGGACGGTGGGACCTGACTCCTCCCTACTCATTCCCCGAGCCCCCCCTCTCCCTCCTGCCCCTTTCCTCCCGCACCCTTCCCTGCCCGGTTCCTTATCCGCCGAGAGTGGGAGTCTGGGTTAGGGGCGGTGCCTCTTTTCCACTGGCCAAGTAAGGTTGGTGACTCTATTCAGCAAGATCGTTTTGAGTGGGGAAGAACTATTTTGTGACTCGTTTTACTAAGTGGGGTTTGGTTTGTTTGTTTTCCCGTAGTGGGTTGTGGTTGTGGTTTTTGTTTTGGTTTTTGCAAAAAGTGTTGGCTTTGCGTTGCGGGGAAGACTTAAAAATGAACACCCGGATTACTGCTGCACTGCCTCGTGGGAGTTGTAGTTCTGCCCTCTCATCTCCTGTTCTCTTTGGGCTGGCTGGGCTGCCTCTTCCCTGGTGTGCAGGCCTCCTTCTCCAAGAGAGGAGACTGCTGTTGTATCATGAAAGATGTCGTCTGACCAGGTGCCTGGTCTGTAGCAAATGGGAGAATGAGGCACCAAACTGAAATGTTTAAAATTTTAGCTGAAATATATTTGTTCTTGTATTTCTGCTAAATGATCAATATTCCATTGAAGATTTAGATATAAACACTTTTGTTTGTTGCAGTTTTCCACTCAGGAAGGGGGTAGGCTCCATTTGTTATAAAATTGCAATAGTGGCCAACTCTTTTATCCTTCCCCACAGGGAGCCTGATGGGAACTAATTATCTAGTGAAACTTGGTTCCTAATACATTTTTGGACAAACACGAACTTTAATTCCTAGAGTTGGCTTCAGTTGTATAGTTTGTGTAAAATCCCATGATCCATAGTTAGTAAAAGGTATCATTAATGCCTTGTGATATCTGCAGCTATTTTCTCTTCATCGTGGATATTTAAGTTAAGGCTAGAAAGGGGGTGGTTGTAAAATAATTTCATTCCCTTTTGATCCTGCCCAATGACAGTGGTTGCTTCTCCCATCCTCTTAATGTCTGACCTTCCAAATGCTGTGTTTATATGCATAACTTAGTGACAGACCCTCCTCCTCCTCCTCTTCTCACTCCCATCTCCACTCAGAAAGGCACTCAGAGCTTGACATTCAACTAGTATGAGAAAACTATTATTTCTAGGACAACTAACTTGTGTATTTATTCACTTTCAGTCTGTAAATTTGAAACTATCATTCTCATAAAGGTCTAACCTAAATAATATTCCATAGGGAATTTTGCCTGCACAAAGAATGGAGCATTTGGTTCATGCATTTTTCTGAGCTGATGGCATTATATAGTACTATCCCACTACAATGGATGGGACAAGTTTTACTTAAGAGAATGAAATTCATGAAACTGCCTGTCATGATAGCATGTACATCAAATAGAATTGTCAAACTAGTGCCTAAATCCATATCTGAGCATCTAAATCTGAAAATTTTGGCCCAGAGTTTGAGGATATCAGTTTTATTTGGCTTTTCTAAATGTTTGCATGCTTCACAGAGCCAGCATGAATATTTGCTAAGCTATTGTTAGTGTCATGTAGTATGAATGTATAGTCGGACCCCGGAATACCGCACCCCGCGATAGCACGAATCCATTTATAGCGCAGCTGCCTCCAATGGTGGTGACGGGCGCCGCTTTGATGCAGTGGAACCCCGCAATATTGCGACCCCGTGTTCATTGCAATCCTTTTTTTTTTTTTTTTTTTTTTAATCCCGATCATCGCAGTATTGCGGGGTCCGACTGTACGACTTCCAAACATTATTTGTAAGAAATTCCTACCACTGTATTTAATGCCATTTTAATCTCTGGTTATAGGTATACCCAAGTACAGTCATGTCCCAAAGATTGCTTGTTAGCATCTGCCTGTGTTACATGGATAAATTTATACTAGGGATCAGCAACCTTGGCACGCAGCACCACAGGATAAGAACCCTTAGTGGGCCCTGCCGGTTTGTTTACTTGCTGGTTCACCGATTGCAGCTCCCACTGGCCACGGTTTGCCGTCCCGGTCCAATGGGGGCTGTGGGAAGCATATACTGAAGTATCTTATCAACAGTTCATTGAAGTATTACATTGTGCAATTTTCAGTTACAACTCCTTTATTTACAAGTGCTAATCTTTTAAAATGTTCATGATTCCTTACAGTTCATAAAATTTACGAATCTCACTTGGATAATTCTTTCTTTATACTTGTTCAACTTTAAAACGCATGGAAGCAATTCATTTTAGAAATGACTTTTTTTATGGAATTTTATAGAATTCTACTGTATCACATTTGAGTAATTTTTAAACTAAACCTATAATATAGTAAAAAAGTGGATCAAGTGATCACAGCAGAATGAGATACAGGAACTCCTCACTTAAAGTCCCCGTTAAGATTATTTTAGTGTTAAGTTGTTGATCAATGAGGGAACATGCTCGTTTAAAGTTGTGCAGGCTCCCTTAAAGTCGTTTGGCAGCAGCCTGCTTTGTCCACTGCTTGCAGGAAGAGCAGCCCATTGGAGTTAGCTGGTAGGGGTGTGGAATGCAGGTGGACTGGCAGCCCTACTATCCACTCCCTGCTCCCCTAAGTTCCCTGTGTGGCAGCTGCCCAGCAGGTTAGCACTTGCCACAGTTCAGATGTTCCTACCCCCACTGCCATGTGCTGCTCCTTCCCCCTGCCTCAGAGATGCTCCTGGGATCCTCCTGTTTGCTGGGGGGAAGGGAGGGGAAAGGGTGACACTAATGTTAGGTTGCCTCCCTCCCCCCCACTCCTGCACCCCATTTATACCTTCTCCATATAGAGCAGGGTGGGGACATGGACTGAGAGAGCTTGGAGCAGCAACTGCTGTCTCAACTTCCTGATCCACTTAAAAAGACAATGTACTTAAGAGTGGGGTCAGCGTACTTAAAGGGACAATGTACATCTCTCTCTCACACAGGGTGTATGTCTGCCATGCTGCCTTTTAGAATGTGGGGCTACATTAACAATGTGTTAACCCTTCAGGGCTCAGCCAAAAACTAGTTCATTATTTAGCAGTAAGGGATTCCTTGGCAAATATCCCACCCTCTAACTTCACCACCTCAACTAAACTTCACAATCATCATTGCTCTGTACAGTATTCAATTGTTTGTTTAACATATATACTGTGTGTGTAATATATATATATATATATATATATATATATATATATATATATATATATATATATATATATATATATATATATATATATATATTTTGGTGAAAAAATGTCTCTGGAACCTAACCCCCTCTATTTACATGAATTCTTATGGAGAAATTTGATTTGTTTACAGTTGCATTTTTCAGGAACATTACTGTTAAGTGAGGAGTTCCTGTCCCCATGCAACAGCCATTCCCTTCCTTGTCTATTGCATTTGAGTTTTTGCTATACTATGCTGCCCTCATAACTGCATGTGTGTAGGGAATTTAGTCTAAAAAGTACTTTCACTTGAGAGGAAAATTGAAGGAGGGAGGCTATGTAATACTGATCACTGGAAGTGTTCAAGAAAGTAAACTGATGAGTAGTCAATGGAAATTAATTTTTCTGCAGTCATTAAGTAGTAAAGACTAGCTAATCCTATAGCAATAGTTAATTTTTGAGAATGGTGGATTAATCACCAAAATCTAGTTTACATATCTGATTCAAATAAAATCCCACAAGTGAATAACTGTATATGAGGGCTGAGACAGACTAAATTGTTGTAGGAAGCTGAATGAATATCTACAGGTATAATATACAGCTCACTCTTATCTCTAAATTTGGGAAAAAGAAATGTATGTATTGTGGATTTCATTCAACCCCCTGCTGCAGGGCCCCAGTCCTCATCTACTCATGAAATAGTACGTATAGTCCTTTAGGTGCAGTAGGGGGCAGTGTAGTGTGTGGTCTGTTTGTGAATACATGAAATTGTCTCCATGATATGAAGTATTATGCTACTGGACAAAGCTGCTGTGCTTAACTACAAAAGGAGTTCATTAAAAGTATAAGATTAACAGCCATGGTAGTCTGTATCCGTAAATAAGATGAGGAAGACTTTGTAGCACCTTGGAGACTAACCAGTTTATTTCAGCATAAGCTTTAATGGGCTATAGCTCACTTCATCGGCTGCATAGAATGGAACAGAAGTAAGATGCATTTATACACACAAAGCAAAAAATAAAATAAAATTGTACATTAGGATACCAATTCTAAGAGGCTGTTTAATTTAGATAGGCCATTATCAGCAGGAGGGGGAAAAAAAAAAACCTTTTGAAATGGATTTCTGTGTCTGGCAGGAGATAATACCTATTGAAGGTAAATTAACTAGGGAAATTAAGAAGTATGCCACCTCTATATTTTACTACGGCTGGTCTACACCTGGGGGAGGGCTTGACCGAAGCTATGCAACTTCAGCGGTTGGCAGCAGGCTCCCATGTTGACGCTAGCTTGCCCCTCTCAGCGAGCTGGAATTCCGGAGTCGATGGTAGGACCTTTGGCGATCGATTTTTATCATGTCTTGATGAGATGTGATAAATCAATCTCCAATAGATTGATCACTACCTGCTGATCTGTTGGGTAGTGAAGACATACCCTTAGAAGTGACACTAAAAGTTTGTTCACACTTCAGATTAGTTATGTTCCCAGTACGTTCTTTGTCATGTTTCCATTATTTAGGATGAAAGCTGTTGCATCTAAGGTGTTACTGACATTTTTATTCTACCGTCTCTTCAACTTCCTCTTTCCAAATCCAGGATTGTTTTGACTCCAAGAGACAGCTTGTTACCTGTTTGGCAGTCTGCGAAAACTGATCAGCAAGTACATTATATTCTTATGAAAAAGTCAGCTGATAATGAATGTTATACATTCATTAAAGAATGTTTAGACAAATCTGATTGATCAGTTCTCTTATCATCATCATGGCTTCCTACTGCTTCCAGAAGATCTCATTACCAAGTAAACAGCACTGTAAAGTTACATGGTCCGTTACACAGTAAGACCTTATTTAGAATCCACAGGATGAGTAAGCTTGTATTAAGCAACTAAAAATGTTGGCCAGCATGTTAAGGTCAATCTTGTTTTATATTTTTGTGTTGAGGGTCTTGTGTGGGAGAATGGAGCTGCTGAGGAAAGAGCAAAAATTGGGAGTTCTGAGCCACATGCTGCTCAGCCCTTAATTGGGAAGGAAACCCCCCCCCAAAAAGCCCCACACATCTGCTTTCACTAGCCTAACAGTTAGGTATGTAGTTCCTGGAACAGACCCCCCTAGTTCTATTCTGAAGACCCAGTTTGTGGAGAGTGAAAGATTTGTTGTTCACTAAGGCTTTTTGGCATCCATATTATATCGGGGATATTCTAGCAAAATGGAAAGACTGTCCTTTAATATTAACACACACAAGCATCTGACAGCAGAGAGGGGGTACTGCTGGAGTTTATTCAGCTCTTATAGTATACTTATCCTTAGAATTATAATGTATTTTAAGGGTTAAACCAGGATATTTTAGAGCACATTTGTTCCTGTCTCTTCCCCTCCTTCCCTACTTATTAACCTTCATGTGGTCTTCCACATGTATCTATGCCTATGTGCATTCAAATGGTAAATAAGCTACCTAAATAGAAATACTATGGTAATACTTTAACACAGATTTGCAAAGCTGTTGTGAGGGACAAAAATTACCCTGGGGCAATTAAACTGTTAAATGTTTCACCGAGAACTTTGGACAGCCCTGAAGCTCAAAACAAGACTGAGCAGTTTGTTTTGAAGACCTTGAGAAGGAATAACAACATTCTCTTTCAGTCATCTGGTGCCAGACTGTTCTAAAATTTTCTTTTGTTAACTGTGCTTCCATTTCTTTTCTCTGTGATACTTTTGACCTAGTTGATAAGATATTAGTCATGTATTAGGTATTGTTTAAAGTTATAATAAGTGTTGGTTAAGCATAACCAAGAGGGAAAAGGGCAGAGATGGCTTTTTCCCTCCTCCCATCTTGGCTCAGACTAACCTGTGACGCAACGGAACTGTTTATATACAAACCTATCCAGTGTAAGAGAGCTGGCTGGTTCAGGGAAAAGGGCACTCTTTTGATGTGTGCACCTGTCAATAAAGAGTTTGTTTGGACTTTGCTGGTTGTTGCCTGTCTCTCTGCGGACAGACAACGAACCTTTGCCAGTCGGGGTTCGAGTCCCTGACACGGTCAAATGGCAAACTGGAGAGTACAGGGTTACTAATAAATGACCAATCGAAATCCAGTTACAAAAAGACTTTACAAAATTTAATTTGGAAATATTACAAGTACGTGCTTTACAACTCTACATTTCAAAAATATTTACATCTGGGTGAAAGTGTTGTAGAGACTTTTTTCCTAGGGTTTACATATATTCTAATGTGCAGTACAATACTAGGAACAGTTTAATTTACTCCTTTTAAAAAAAGCAAGCCTTTCGGTATATTAATTTTATGTTGACAATATTCCAGTGGTGAAGGACAGTTTACAGAAAAGTTGCTGAGTCTATAACATGTCGGAATAATTTGAGGCATCCTTTTAGCTTGGATTTTAGACATGTTAGTATTATGTAACTTAAGGCAATTTTGACAATAGTATTAATTTGTCAAGAACCCAGAACATGAAATGCCTCAATTCTGTTTGTTATCCACATTCAAAGACATGAACCAGAAGCACCACCTTCCACAGGCCTGACTTGCTATCCACAGTGGAAATGAGTAATTCACCAATAAGGTCAAACTTCTCATTTTACACACACAGCTCAAAATATTCATATTGCTTGTTGGTAACTCATATGCTCTGACAGTTCAGTTTTTATAGCAAACAAGCCAAAAGAATTCCACTTTGCTTTTGAAATACATATTTTAGTACTGTCACTAGAAGTAGACTGCTTTTACAGGATAAATGGGGGGAAAATCACTGCTGTTTAGAATCAGTAGTTTTCTCTGTAATAATTTTCTATTAGCAGACTTATTCATGTAAAAACAGTGTGCAAATATTTTGCGCAAAGGTAATGAGTTTAGTTTGTTTCTAGAATTTTAAGAAACTACAAATTTCAGTTCAATACAAACAAATTTGTAAGTCTTCCTGGTTAAGTGATGGAAAGTAGATTCCAGCAATGTGTGTGTTTAGATTTTTGGTAATGTAATTACAGTGGAACCCCACTATAACATGACAAATGAAGTCCAAGAAATTCAATTATGATAAATGCAGGGTCGTGTTATAGCAGGGTCACGAGCAGGCACAGAGAGAAGCTGCTGCAGGCAGACAGGGAGAGTCGCTGCAGCTACCAGGGCCAGCACAGGGAGTAGCAAGCAGGGGAAGAAGCAGCTACAGGCAGACAGGGAGAGTGGTTGTTGCAGCTGCTGGGGACAGCACAGGGAAAAGCTGCTGTGGGCAGAGGGAGAGTCGCTGCTGCAGCCACCGGGGATGGCACGGGGAGAAATATCCCTGGGACTAGTGTCCCCAGACCCTTTCTAGCTGAAAAAAAAGGGGAGACAACTTATGATCACATTGTATCCGAATCCACATTATCGCAGGGTTCCACTGTATTTCCACAAAGATCTAAAATAATACCATTGTCTTTGGTATACAGTACTACGCTTTTTTAAAGCTGACAGGTCTTTCACAACAGTGACATTTCAAATTAGTTGATATTGCTACATAATTAAATAATTCTGGAATGAATACCAGTAGTTGTTCCTTGATGTATTCTTGATTTTTAAATAGGTTGTTTCTTGTTATGAGATGGGTCGTCTTGAGTTATAAACTTTGACACCATTCTGCATGGAAGAACGAGCATATTTGGTCAGAAGTGCAGCTACTGTTTGCTTCTCTGCACATAAGTCACTGGAGAGAAAAAAAATAGTGGAGAACACACCCTTGAGTAACTTTAAGAAAGGGTTAGCACTATTTTAGGATTGAGGACAAACTTTCAGTAACTGGTTTTCCTAATGTAGCAATCAGCCTGACTAGAGTATGTTAATAAGCTATTGATGTGCTTCTCCCAAAATGCTTTCAGTCACCTAAAATTCATACCTTGGCATAGCTTACTGCATTTATGCGATTACCAAAAGATTACTACATGCTCTACAAAACTGATTCCTACCTTGAATAGCTTAAAAAGGCAAAAGCCTTATTCTGTTCTCCATTACACCAGTATAGCTGTTTTCACTACAGAGCCTATGCCGTCATAGCTATATCAGGATAGCCGCCTAGTACAGACTCAGACTACATCAGGGTTTTCTATCAGTGTAAATATGCCACTTTCCTGAATGATGTTAGCTATGTCAACAAAACACTTTTCCATTGGCAGAGCTGCATCTATACTAGGAATTTTATTGCCATAGCTATGTTGGTCAGGGTGTAGGTATTTTCACACCCGATGGACATAGTTATACTGATAAGTTATGTCAGATTTTACTCTGAACAGCAGAATTTGGCTCACAGCTCTAAGGCAAGGACCATGTCAAACCAAGTGTGTCTGCTTGTACATTGCTTAGCCCAGCGGGTCTCAAACTTACCTTTATGGCGACCCCTTTTTTCCTGAGCAGCATGGAGGCGCGACCCCTTGTATGTCTTCCGAAAAGCTGCCGAATGAATTACTTCCACATTCGGCAGCTATTTTCGGCGGACATGCTGAGCGCTCCCGAAATAGCTCGGCATGTCTGCCGAAAAGCCGCCAAAAGCGGAAGCGATCACGATGGCGGCTTTTCAGCGGAAAAATCAGCTCGCAACCCCTCGGGAAGCGGTCGGCGACCCCCCGAGGGGTCGCGACCCACAGTTTGAGAACCCCTGGCTTAGCCCAACAAGGCCCAGAGCTTGATTGGATCATGTGAATGTTACATCAATTTTGAAAAATGCAAAGGATTAACGGAAAGGACAAAACATGAGAAGTAATACTGAAGTATGGTTCTGGAATCATTTGATCTTACTTTAAAAACAAACTAATTTTGGAAATATGATGTATAAAGGAAAATAAGTTGGTTTTTTTTTAGCCTTTTCTCTAAAGTCAAATATTTACTGCTAATCTTCTTTCAATTTTCCCTCCTTTTAAATATTTCCTGACTAAACTCTTCTGATTCCTTCATCTTCCACTAGCCTGGCTGTCCTTTCTCCAGACTGTAGTTCAACACCCACTGTGAAGTCACTCTCTTAATAATCTGTAAGAGAAAAGTTGAGTTACATAACTTCCAGTTAAGATTTTGATTTCAAGACCACTCATGTGAATGGGTCACAAAGTGTTACTACAGGGAGAAAAGGTCTACTGGGAGACAGTTTAACTTTTTGCATTTTATCCTTTGGACAATTCTACCCTCACTGAACTCAAAGGCACTACAAAGCTTCCATTTAGTTCAGTGAGGCTCAGGATTTAATCCTCAATGCTCACATTCAAAAAGTACAGATAAGACTTCTGAATGACTGTACTGCAAGTATATTTTAGAATTGGCAAGAAAAGTCTAGCACTTTTAAGGTTTTAATCCGCTATAGTTGCCCATAATGCAACTAAGTATACTAGAAGTACTATGCAAGTCTTTATGTATTTACTGTACTTTAAAACAGTATTATGCTTAGTAGTGAACTACTTACTGAATATATGGGGCAATATCTGCTTCTGTCCACTTTTCTCGAATGGTAAATAGCCTGTTGAACCTTTCCTGGTTATCCTCAGGCAAGTCTTCTACTTTTAGCAAGAAGATAGTCTCTGGTCTTGAGCTTCTATCCAACAGAGCCAAACCCTATTGGGACAACAACAGGATGACAAATTTTAACACAGAAAACATGATCAAACCTCCCATCTCTTAGCATATCAATTTGTGTTACTAGTGCTATTTATCTCAGTATTTTTAACCCCTAAACTGTACAAGGAGTAGCAATACTAACAGCCTTCACAATACTTGCTATCATGAAAGAGGTAGTTCTTGCATCCCTTAAAGGGATGGTGGTGAGAGACATGTAAAAATACACAACTCGATATCCCACTACCACCTTCAACAAAACTTTATTGGTTGCGGCATGATAGAATCATTAAAGGCTGTTCTACAGTATGTTGGACTTCTAGAGTCTATCAATATAGACAGAACTAGAATGGACATTTTTCCTCTATAGCTACATGCATCAGGTTCAGGGAGACAGCGAGGAGAGCACTGTTATGCTCCTACACTGCTGAGGTCCTAGGCAGCTTAACTTTACAGGAAACACTTAAGTGCTTTAATGCAGGACCATGATGCTTCCCTCAGCTCCTGGCAAATACTTTTGAAATAAGAAGCAGATTCATGATTCGTTTTAAAATCCTACACAGTGCAGCACTAAGAACATCCTGCTAATACATGAAACCAAATCCACTAGTTTAATTTTTACCTTGAGCTGATCCAGCCTTGTCGTCAGCCCTTCAGGGACACTTTGTTGCCATACTTCTTGAAATTCTGATAGATTGAATTTAACTGCATTTTGCAAGAGCATTTGTGCTGTAGCTATGCATATTTTATCTGCATTCATTTCAAAATAAACTTCATCTGGAAAGGGAAAAAAAAAATTACACTCAGGTTCTTACCTGCATTGGTATTAGGACATTTCTGTGCCTCAAGTTTCCTCTCTGCTCTGCAGTCTCCCCCTCCAGGCAGGGTAATTTGTGCCCAAGTTTCCCCTCTGGCTGGTTGAATAATTTAGATGTTGTTTTACCCTCTAGCTAAACTAAAGTTCCCTCCCTTCCCAGGTAAACAAGAATCAGAACACAAACAAGAACATCCTTAGTCCTCTCCTGGCCACAGCCTTTAGCCTTGTTGATCTAACATCAATAGACTTGCACTCTCCTCAGGTGAAACAGTCTTTTTACCCTCCCTCCCTCCCCCCATCTCTTTCACTCTCATTTATAAAAGTCTGATATCAACAGCTGTTTGCACTTTCTGAGCTACACAGTTTAGTAGTCCTTTCATTTCCCCAAGGTCTGTATATTGGCCTTCTCCCTTGATACAGGGTAGAGATGAGGGTGAGGTGCACTTTCTCCCCCTCTCTGAAAGACCTAGTCCAAACCCATTAAAAAAAAAAAAAAAGGAGTATGCACAAACCCTGGGTCTCAAGCTTACCTGCTTCACCTTCTCCCCTCCCAATCTCCTCCTGCATCCGACAGACTTCCATGCCACTTCCTTGGGCTCAAACAAACTAACCCCTCGCATGCTCCTTGTCTAGAGATATCCCAACAGTCACTGCTGCTACAGCGCCATTCCCAACACCTTAAGTGGAGAGCTCAATACCAGGTCTTGCCACTTCCCTGGTCTCAGCTTACGCAAGTAGAGTGCTTCTATAGCTCTGCCTTTCCCACCACTCATTCCAACTCCACATTATGGTCTGAAATCAGAAACACTCACATTGGGCATGTAGCCCTCTAAGAGCCACTATGCCCACTACACAAGTTAATTCAAATACAGTACCTGATTACAAAATCCATCCGAAAAAAGTTCTTTAATGGTGTGCAAAACATTTAAACTCAAATCACAGAAGTTATGAATTGGAAAGATCCACTAGCTTATCTCAGGCATCTCTCTGCTAATTCATGATTTTTCTCTAATGACACTAGTTTCCTTATCCCATAGTTTAGTAGACCTCACTGTTAAGGAAAGTTTTCATGATAATCATCCTAAACCAGGGGTGGGGAACCTTTTTTCTGCCGAGGGCCATTTGCACATTTATGATGTCATTCGCGGGCCGGTCCCCGCCCGCCGCCCCCCCCCCCCCCCCCCCGCCGAGGAAGCCCAGGCTAGCAACAGGAGCTGAGACCCCCAGCTGGCAAGGGGCCAGTGGGAGAAACCCCAAAGCAGTGGCAGGCGGAGTGCTTAGCCCTGCACTGCTTTGGGGTTTCCCCCAAAGGCCCCTTGCCAGCCGGGGTCCTGCCACCTGCCCCAGTCAGCTCCCACTGTCAGCCTGGGTGTAGGCCAGGGGGTCATCTTCCTTTACCCCTGCCCAGCCTCCCCCCCATCTAACCGCCTTCCCTCTCCCACCCCTGCCTGGCCCATCCCACCAAACCTAACCTCCTCCCACTCCCACTCCCAACTCAGCCTCCTGCCCCCATGTCTGACCCGCCTAGCCCAGCCTCCCCCTCCACCCAAACCTCCTTCCCTCCTGCACCCATGCCTCGCCCACCCCATCCAGCCTAGTCTCCTGCCCCCCCCCCGCCCCCAGCCCAGCCTCCCCCCCCACACCGGCCCTTTGCCTGCCCCCCCAGCCCAGCCTCCCCCCCTCCTGACCGTCGGCTCCCCCGGGCACTTCCTGGCCCCTACCTTCAGCGCGGAGCCACCCCCACCTGGCGGCGCGTCTTCTGCCCCCGCCCCCGGGCGCTTCAGCGCGGAGCCGCTCCCGCCTGGCGGCCCGCACGCGTCTTCTCACCACGCCCAGTGCCTGACTCAGCTGTGACCCGCCGCGGGCCGGATGGAATGACTTGGCGGGCCGTATAAGGCCCGCGGGCCAGAGGTTCCCCACCCCTGTCCTAAACATTTCTTAGCTCAGGATTGGCTTCCCTACTCTCTTACACTTTGTTATTTTAGTTAGATAATTTGTTAATTCTTAACCCTCCTTTCTTAATAAATGCATCCTTGTCATAACTTACCTCCATCAGTATATTTCATTCCATAACTTAAAAGAATATGTTGTATCATTTCTCTGAAAGAAAAAGTTACACTTTAAAATCTACTTGTATGGATTTCAGATTTATGACAAAGGAATGCAGGTTGAAAAAATGTATTATATAAAGTTAGTTAGCATTAAAAAACCCCACTACAAATACCTTCCTCCCTCCCACTAACATACTGAAACAGTCAGGCAAGGCAAAAGCAGGAAAGACAACAGGGGATAGGATGTGTCATAGCAGCTGAAGGGTTAGGGAGCAAAGGAACAGAATAAGGTGGCAGAGCTGATAGAGGGACATAGAAGTAACAGGAGCTGAAAGAGAAAAGAGAAAATACGGACTAAAAGGGACAAAATGAGGGAGATAGATCCAAGGTCTCTGAAGATCCCCTGCCATGGTTCAGTCTACTACCCCAGTAGCTTCACTTCCCCCTGCCTCCCTAGTGTCCACTCCCATGTGCTTTGAAGAGGAAGATAGACTCTTGCCTTCTCTCATTTTTCACCAGCAAAAAGCATCACAAATAGAGTTTCACAAAGCATTGCAGCTATATATAACATATTAATGAAAGGACTTAATGGATTGGTGGCATCAAATTATAGCCTATCTTGTACTACTTTGCAGATTTTGGATAAAAGCAAAATATCAGTATGGCGTTTTCCCCCTAAATGAAGTTCAACAAAAAAGCCTCAGTCAGTAAGCACAATTCAATAGCCTTGTAATTTGTATTCTATTATTATGATTACTGGTATTTATTCAAATATAGCATTACACTACCAGAAGTGCCAGTGTTTAATACAAAAGCATTATGCAAGATTATGCCCACCACACATTTTTGGTTTGCCATGATTCCTGAATGGTATTCCACCATGGGTACAAGCAGCACATACAACAGAATGAACAGCACTTTAGCTGTCGTGTCAGGGTACATCATAACAGTAGTCACTGGAATCATTGGTACTTATGCCTACCCTTGGAGCTCCTTGTCACTTGCCCCCCCGGCCACATCCCATCATCTGCAGGCATTGGGCCTGCGTGTGCTCACTGGGTGTGGGGTCATCTCACTGCCCACCCTTCCTCTTCCTTGGGACTCATTTCTATTCTGTTTTGTGGATTATTTTTCCAGATACATTTTTATTAAAAATATGGGGAAATGGTTTAAAAAAGAAAAAGAAAAAAAGACTGGAGTAGGATCTTTTGTAATCCCAACCCATGTTATGGGACAGTGACCAGGGAACAGATTAGTTTAACCAGACCTGATGTGTTACACCTTTCCTGCATAAAATTACTCAGGGCCACGCTATGCTCCCCTTTGAGCACATAAAAAATGATGGGAGGGAAAAAAGGGTAGAAAAAGCCTGCATTGTGCCCTATGCACAGCAAGGGACACAACTGCAGCCCACATATTTCCTCTATAAAAGGACTGGCTCCACTATGGAACAAAAGATTCCTGTAACATATGAAGAGACAAGCCATAGGCCTGTCCTGCCTACATACTAGACAACAACGGTGGCCAAAGCATTTAGAGTGGGCACAGGGTAAGTGCATCCCTCCCTCCCACCCCTACAAGTACATTGTAGCAATGAATGTGTTCCAAATGATGAGCCTGAGCCTTGGTGGAGCAGTACAGCTCCACACTGACCTCAGAGCAGGATCGTACCATAAAGGTGAAATGGATTTATGGAGTCAAAGAACTTCTAATCTTGAGCACAGTTAGATGACTATAGTTATATTATAGGACTCCTCCATGGTAAGTGCAAATACGAATGATGATTAATATGGGTAACAGTGATTTATTTTCTAATGCTTTAAGCACAATGAACCAAAATGATACTTACTTGGGTTCCAGGGGTCCAAGTTCTTGAAGACAGATACTTAAAGGAACCTTGCTAAAGGACCAAGATTCAGAGTCTATTAGCTGAGTCACATGATTCAGAAGTTTCATCTCATAATCAAATTCTAGAACCCTCCAATATCCTGCCAAACAGAAAAAATATGTAATAATACTTTGTCTTTCTGCATCTCTGAAAATATCTTTCAGAATTCTCAATGAGTCTCAGCTCCCGTCCAAGGCACAAGGAGAACACCAAGCTTTTAAAAAGGTTATTTAAGAGAACATTTAACGAGAGGAGAAAAAGGAACAGAATAGTAGAATGGAGCAGAGACCAGTGTGGTTACATTTTTCAAGGAGATCAAAATACCTAGGATTTCTATGTAAATCAACTACGGCACAGTTGTTACAGGGATATTATACTATTGAACAAGCATGTAGTCAATAAGAATTTTTAATATTTTGTGATCCACGATATGCAAGCATTTGAGAACTAACAATAGTGGCAGGTAGTCTCAATCCACTATTCATGCCTATGCCTGCCTGCCTTTCATGTTGTGACTGTTTGGAGTCAAATGAAGAAATTAACTCCTTTGTCTCCCACATAAAAATTGGAAGATACTATAGACATTTTGGGAAAAAGCTATACAAAGCCTTGCAGCGACCATCACTATCGTGCATTCCTCACTAAGTTGACTCCATGTATTATGCTACAAAATAATATATATCCTACCTATAGGGACAAATACCTTCAATTTTACAGGCATTTATAACCTGTAACTGATGCAGTATTTCCTCCTCACTCGCTTGAATCCGATCTAGCAAGTCTTCCATTGTATACTGCAGCATGCAAGAAGAAAAAAAATGGGTTACCTTCAACCCTTGCTAAAGCTAAACTGAAGTAAATATTACCTTATATAAGTATGATGAAGCTAAACATTCTTTAGAACAGGGATGGAAGAACATAGTGGAGGCCTGAGTTTTGAAGTCTCTTAAATTTACCAGACTTGTTCAAATTTGCAAACAATCTTTACCTGCAATTTAAACTAGTTTCTCCAAAGATCATTAATTTTTTTTTTTAAATAACATTCTTTCTAATTAAAGGAAGTCTTTGCACCATGTACCAGTGATATAACTACCTCCAGAAGTCAGACTAGCTTAAGTGGGCATCCTTTGTAAGGTACACATTTGCTTTTCATTCCCCCTCTGTGGAGGACAGTCGCTTGAAATTTACAATATTCAAGCAGATTTAAATTAGGCAAAACAAATTCTAAAATGTGGATGAGTTATCTCTATTATTGTTGTCAGCAAAATAAGTTGCTTCAGATCAGTCCAAATAATTGACAAACATGTTCTACTTGATTCCCCAAAATGCAGGTCACCAGATTTGCCTTTGTTATGCCTTTAAAATTGTTTTAAAAGGCACATCTAATATCTATCTATCTTCTATCTATCTATCTATCTATCTATATAAAAGTCAAGTGGTGTATGTATGTATGTATGTATGTATGACAGCGAACTCCTCCCACACCGTTTGAGCCAGAGACTTGAAATTTGGTACAGTGAGGGGTCTTGGGGTCTAGATGCTGGTAAGGGTCGAAAAATTTTCGGATCTCACCTCTGACGCCCCCCCAGGGGTGAAAGTCTTTCAGGGCCAATCACATCAGCTGGGCGGTTAGGTGGTGATGATGTCATAATACCCCCTCCAACAGACACCTCACTCACTCAGCTCACTGCCCCTCCCTCCTCCAACGGAACCCCGGAGATCCCTCAGTTCTCTGCCCCTCCCCCCTCCCAACGGAACCCCAGAGATCCCTCAGTTCTCTGCCCCTCCCCCCTCCCAACGGAACCCCGGAGATCCCTCAGCCCTGTGCCCCCCCCCCCCCCACCTGCGAAGGTCCCCGGAATCCCTCGGCTCTGCCCCCCCACTCCCCTGCGACGGATCCGAGTTGGGTTTGGTGGGACGGTGAGTGAGGTGGGGGTGTCGGGTTCGGTCGGGGGGTGAGGTGGGGTTGTCGGGTTTGCTTGGGGGGGGTCAGGTGGGGGTGTCGGGTTCGGTCGGGGGGTAAGTGAGTCGGGGGGTGTCGGGGTTGGTCTGGGGGGGTGGGAAGGTGTCGGGGTGGGTGAGGGGTGAGGTGTGGGTGTTCGGTTTGGTCTGGGGGGGGACGGTGTTGGGGTGGGTGCCCAGACCAAACCCGACCCCCCCCCCGGCTCACTTACCCCACCACCAAACCAGACACCGCCACCTCGCCCCCCCACCAACCGCAACACCCCCTGACCAACCCCAACACCCACACCTCACCCCTCACATACCCCGACACCTTCCCACCCCCTCAGACCAAACCCGACACCCCCTGGCTCACTTACCCCACCCGACCGAATCCGACACCCCCACCTCACCCCCCCAAGCAAACCCGACACCCCCTGACCAACCCCAACACCTCACCCCTCACCCACCCCGACAACTTCCCACCCCCCCAGACCAAACCCGACACCCCCCGGCTCAATTACCCCCCGACCGAACCCAACACCCCCACCTCACCCCCCCCAAGCAAACCCCACACCCCCACCTCACCCCCCCACCAACCCCAACACCCCCTGACCAACCCCAACACCCACACCTCACCCCTCACCCACCCCAACACCTTCCCACCCCCCCCCCAGACCAAACCCGACACCCCCCGGCTCACTTACCCCCCGACCGAACCCGACACCCCCACCTCACCCCCCCACCAACTGCAACCCCCCCTGACCAACCCCAACACCTCACACCTCACCCACCCCGACAACTTCCCACCCCCCCAGACCAAACCCGACACCCCCCCAGACCAAACCCGACACCCCCCCAGCTCACGGTGCACTGTGTAGCACACAGATTATTAAATACACTGTTCGGTCGGGGGGTGAGGTGGGGGTGTCGGATTTGCTCAGGGGGTCAGGTGGGGGTGTCGGGTTCGGTCGGGGGGTGAGGTGGGGGTGTCGGGTTTGCTTGGGGGGCTCAGGTGGGGTTGTCGGGTTTGGTCGGGGGGTAAGTGAGCCGGGGGGTGTCGGGGTTGGTCTGGGGGGGTGGGAAGGTGTCGGGGTGGGTGAGGGGTGAGGTGTGGGTGTTGGGTTTGGTCTGGGGGAGGGGGGGAAGGTGTCGGGGTGGGTGCCCAGACCAAACCCGACACCCCCCCCACCCCCCCGGCTCACTTACCCCCCCGACCAAACCCGACACCGCCACCTCACCCCCCCACCAACCGCAACACCCCCTGACAAACCCCAACACCCACACCTCACCCACCCCGACAACTTCCCACCCCCCCAGACCAAACCCGACACCCCCCCCCGGCTCACGGTGCACTGTGTAGCACACAGATTATTAAATACACTGTTCGGTCTGCGGGTGAGGTGAGGGTGTCGGGTTTGGTCGGGGGGTGAGGTGGGGGTGTCGGGTTTGGTTGGGGGGGGGTCAGGTGGGGGTGTCGGGTTTGGTTGGGGGGTAAGTGAGCCTGGGGGTGTCGGGTTTGGTCTGGGGGGGGTGGGAAGGTGTCGGAGTGGGTGAGGGGTGAGGGGTGGGTGTTGGGGTTGGTCAGGGGGTGTCAGCTGTCTTCCCCCTCTCCACCTCCGACTGACCCGAGCAACGCCGGGCACTTATGCTAGTTTAAGATAATACTTAAGCTTTTGTTTAAAAAAAGTTCTGGCAGGAATTTGAATTCATTCATCTTAAGTATAGCAATCTGGTAGACAGAAGGCAATATTGCAAACCACCACTAACTTTGGTGGACACCATATTAATTTTGGAATAAAAAAAATTGTTTTCTTCTTTCCTCTATATTTATCTTCTTTACTGGTAATTTGTGCATGCTGTAGTACCATGGGATCTCACAAACTCAGCAGTGTTGGCACTATATCAATACTTCAACAGGTGACCTCCAAGTTATGTCCAGGCACTTCAGGAAACGTTATTGGCAATTTAGCACATGAAACAATACTCTCAGAGTTGGCATAGAATAAATGTTCTGTAAAATGGTGTTTGAGAGCACCTCACTGCTTGATATCTTTCAGATGAGATGCAACACCAAAATACAGACCACTAGTGCTCATTAAGAAGTCTGGGATTTCTATGTACAAGTAAATATAGTAACTCAGGTGTTCTAAGCAAGTTAAATCTTAGCAGGATGAATAAAAATCAATGTTTTTTAAAAAAATTTTAAAAAATGTTTTTTTAAATTTGAATCAGACTTTTTTGATAAAGTGCTTTTTGAGGAAAAACCTTATCTAAAGATAGTTTTAATTAAGATGACTTCTAGCTCAAAGATATCTCATCATTGAATAGGGATTATAAATTCTAATTCTACAGTATGAGACAATATATTCATGTAATGTTGAAGAAATGCGTATTGTAAATGAGTTCCAATAGTTCAAGGATTATGTACCCAATCTTGTGTGGTTCCAGGGGCTTCTGTATAGATTATTTAGGTTAATTTTTCTATCTACCCAATGGGACTCAACGTTCAGTCTAGAAGATACTATCAGAGATGCTTAGTTTTGCAGTTTTCAAACTATGGATTTGTGTCTCCAGAGGCAACATGCTTGTTAACAGCAAAAATGTTTTCAAATAAATAAATATAGACCTCAACTGTATTGTCCCTCTGCACATTTGTGTGCAAAGAGTCAATTCCTTTCTTCTCTCCAAAAGTGCAAAGTTTCAAAAAGTTCAATGAATAGAAGATTGTTGGGGGCAGAATAGAGCTAGACAAGGAGAAGCAGTCTGGAAATAAATATGAAAAGTGAGGGACATATGCTTGTTTTGTTAAAATATGATGTTTGCTATTGAAGACGGAAAAAAAAATCCAGAATTCTTAAATGTTGTTGTTTTAGTTAAATAAAACAATTTAAATGTCTGTGTGGTGATGTTCTCCCCCTAATACAGCATGGCAAGAAAATCCTCCAAATATTAAACTGTTGAATTTGAGATAGTTTACTTGCCAGTGACTTCATAAACATCTGCTTCAATTACCTTTGGTAAATTAAATAACCAAATAATCATTCATTTTCTGATATAGCTGTAAAACTAAAGGATTTTCAAAATAAATCAGTTTAAACATGTAGTGTATACCTTCTAAAACTGAAAGCTACAACTCAGAGTAGTTGTTATAACCTTAATACATATTTAGGTTATAACAACCAACAAGAATGAACTTTTATGTAGAAAACCATGACTAAATTGAGTCTTCCTGACTAATGATTTAAAATCAACTTGATTTAAATCAAATCCACCCTCACTAGTTTAGTGCTGCTGTACTTGTATCCTGAACATCCACGGTTTTATTTCAGCAGTGAATACAGTTGGACCCTGCAATACCGCGATGATCGGGATCCAAAAAAACCTGATCGTGATAAACGTGGGGTCGCGGTATTGCGGGGTTCCGCTGCATCAAAGCAGCACCTGCCGCCGACATCAGGAGTCAGCCCCGCCCCGCACTATAAACGGATTTGCGCTATCGCAGGGCGTTGTATTCCGGGGTCAGATTGTACATTTAAACGTTGAGTGAATATATGTAACAAACACGGTAGCAGTATGCTGTGTTATGAAACCATGAGTTTCCTATAATCTACTGAATTGCTCATTTTCATGCAGAGGAAAAAACAATCACTTGTTAGTTGCCCATGCCAAGAGAAATGCAATGAGTAAACAAGGAGCATAGCAAAAATTCATATAATCACTTGTATCGTAGTGGCATCTAGCGGCTCAAATCAGAATCAATGCCCATAGCAACGTGTAGCCTCTCCTCCCAGGGAACTTACAATCTAATTTAAAGTTCCACAATGTTATCTGTAACAGTTAAGAATCTTATGTTTAAAAAAAAAAGATCATTTTTATCCTTTAATATTCTATCTTCTGACCAAAATTCAGAAGATAAATAGACAAAACTAACGTGTTAAAAATATTTTCTTTTAAATGCAGAGAAGCCTCAAATGTTGCCTTTGAGCATTATTATTTGAAAGGATATTTGCATTATCATAAAATGTAAATTAGCTTTAAAAATAGTCAGCTAATAGATCAAATGTAAATGTTCGAAAACTGTATTTTATTCCATCATGAAAAAAATCTTTATTTAATATTTCCTCAAGACCTGGCTTATATTTTAGGTCAGATGATTCATACCTCTCATTCTTGATGCCTGAACTGGCTTTTCTGGAGGCAGAACTTGCATATTAATAACAAAATAAAGCATGGTCTCTAGCAGGACAGCTCTGTAATTACATCTGCCTTGGGAGTAATCTCAAGCCTTTCTCCCTCCATTTCTACCATAGCACCCTTGCTATTCTACTTCTCTTCCTTCCCACATCATTCTACTTCCCTTTCCTTAGTGTTAAGTGCCTTTTACAGAGATAGGGCTGGTCTTCACTGGGGGGGGGAGGGGGGGGAGGAATCGACTGCAGATACGCGTAGCTGAAGTTTGCGTATCTGCAGCCAACTTACCTGCCGTCCTCACGGCGGCAGCAGTCGGCGGCACACTCCCCCTTCGACTCCAGCTTGCACCTCTCAGCGAGCTGGAGTTCCAGAGTCGACAGGGGCGCCGCGAGCGATCGATTTCTCGTGTCTTCACCAGACACGAGAAATCAATCGCTAACAGATCGATCACTACCTGTGAAGACCAGGCCTAAGTGATGAAGCCACAAGAAGCACAAGTAACGGTGGGGAAAGCCACTACATCTCCCAAATGTCACATAACATTTGGGAGATTTAGATAGCCAGTTCTTTAAAACTTCAAAATGGACATTGCCAGTTTCCCCCCCCCAACTTCTGGCTTCATTTTGCTGGTATGGTGTTGAAGTCTTCCCCCTGCAGGAGAGGGACAGTAATTCTTCTCACCACCCTCTGTCCAATGATTTTCAAACTTTTTTTCTGGTGACCCAGTTGCCAGAGCAGGACTGTGTACAAGGGCACAGTTCTGCATAATTAAGTACAACTGGGAGCAAGGTAATTTTTCTAGTTAAAAATGTAGCTTTACTAGGCTTTTATAGCATTATCAATTACAAAGCAAAAGTAAAAACAAGGAAGTGATTTACTTAACAGGTTTACCTTTGAGACAGTCAGAGCTTTCTCTCTTTCACAGTCTGGCCCTTCATAAGGATTTTCCATTAAAAGTTTCTTTAGTTTCTTTAATTTAGGTCGACATTTCCTTAATTCCCAGTAATTATTGGAGAAACCAGCAATCTACAAAAAGAAATGAAAGATTCTGTGACTCATTTAATTTAACACAGTTAGCCAAAGTAACTTGCAAAGAATAATTAGCAATGGATTTTACAGAGGTCACATAAAAACAAAATCAAGATTTTTATTAAGAGATTGTTTCTCTTTTCTAAAGAAGAGTGGGCAGAAATAGTCTCAGCACTGAAGTCCGTTATTGGTAATAAGAGTTAGAAGTCTGTAGTTCAGTAATAAAAGCATACCTGCTGTCTACATGACAAACCAGCTGGTCTCTACACTTGGACAATACTTGCTAATGGCCAGATAATTTAAAGTCCTGTCAATTTCACCCCTTCCAACATCTGTTCTTTTATTCCCCAATACCTCAGTCTTGCTGCTCTCCACAAGCCATCTTTTTATTCTCCTTCTCTCATCTTCCCAATTATTTCCCATATCATTGAACTCTTAGTTAGTGGGCATTTTGCTACACAATGAATGAGGAAGGGAGCTATGAATCATCTTTAAACATACCTCTTGGGAAAGAAGAAAGATGTTTGCTACACAGCTGTGTAAGCCAGGTACATGCACTAAGTATGCCCACAGGTCATTGTTAAAAATACTGAACACTTCTTTTCTCCAGGCCCTGAAAAAGAGGTTTACCAGTGACACCATGGCAGGGTTTGGAGACCAGGTGGGTGTCTTCCTTTCCCCAAGATATCTATACAGAGACAGGACATGACAGAAGCAGAGTGGGATAACTGGCAGAAGAACTGCCTACATTCCCTAATTTACCACATAGGGAGAATGGGAAGTAGAGGTGTAATTGATACAAGGCCTCCAATCTTCTAAACTCACTAGGACCTTCAGAGGAATCCCAGGGTGCATTGGTATATCTCTGAAGCATACCTTGGGCATCCCCCGAAAGTCCTACAGAGGCGTTCAGATGATAGGAGGCCGTAGTCAATACTCTCCTGTTGAAAAGGCCAGCAATCAGACAGGTGTGAGCACAGAATGGGGAAGGCACAGCAGGCGCCAAGCTCATTTAGTGGTATTGCTCTCAGATCCAGCCCCTACCCCTGTATGAAAAAACCTGCTAACAGCTAGAGTAACAGAAAAGCTCAAGGGGTTGTTTTTTTTTAATGTATTTTGAAAAGTCAGGATTTTAAAGATATTCTATCAAACTTGACTTTTAAGTAATTTTTTTAATTGTCCTTTAACTATTGAAGCTAGATTGTCAATTAAAAAAACCAAGCACTATTACTCAAGAAAGCAGCCTAGATCTGAAATGCTGTATCCAAAATCTGTTTGGAAAGCTTAGAATTTTTTTTGTTTATAGTTTTTGCTTATATTAAAATAAATGTTAATTTTATGAGCTCAGTTCTCCAGCTCTTTTCACATGCAATGGCAATTACACAAGTAGAATAACCACAAGATTTGGGTCCTTCTCTGTGTTTATTTTTAATTTCTTTTCAAATCTCTCAGAGAAGAAGATATTTCTGGTCATTTAGTGGTAGAAAAATATGCTAACACATGAGAGTTCATAGTCAGAGCTAGCTGCTCATCCTCAACAAACATAGCAAAATGCTCAGCCCCTTTGGAAGGAAGTGCTTGCTCCTGAATAATCATCTCTTTGGACTGATGCGTGAGCCTATCAATACTGCTTCCAGAAGAAAGGTAATTTTATCTTATTAACTGCATTATGGTAGCACTTACAGGCCCCAATCCCACTGTGTTTAGCACTATGCACACATAACAAAAAGAAAGTACCTCCCATAGAGTTTGCAATCTAAGCAATATAACTATACATTACAATATGTTTGGGAGGGTCTTAGTAAAGATTCCAACCAAAAAACCCAAAGGTGAGTTGACAGGAAGTTATCTTGGTGCGTGTGACTTTAAAAAATCATTACAGAACATAGCAAGAGTGAAGGAGGAGGAATATTACTTTCTTGTTAATCTACTTTGTTTTGAATGGACTTTTTCCTACTAGCAGAACTGCGAACTTTGTGGAATAAATGATGTTCTATTGTTCTAGGATTGGAAAAGGAGGGAAACTCCTCCTTAGTGATGTCATTATACCAGCTGCACAAAATTAAGAGAAAATGTTAATATTTTCCTAATCATTTTTAGGAAAATGTGATTGATTACATTTGCTTCAAAGGACCAGAAACAATGAATTCTTTAAACTCATACAGTAAAACCTCCATTTAACGGACTAATTTGGGCGAGGGGGTGTCCGTTAAATCAAAAAGTCCGTTATTTAATAATAATAAAAAAATGAGCTGTCGGAGCAGCAGCCCGACCGCCACAGGGTCGGGGCGACAGCTCCGCAGCCCGCCCGCTGCCGGGACCCGGGCGGGAGCCAGCAGCCAGCCCGCCCACTGGCGGGACCCGGGCGGGAGCCAGCAGCCAGCCCGCCTACTGGTGGGACTCGGGCAGGAGCCGGGAGCCGGCAGCCAGCCAGCCCGCTGGCGGGACTCGGGCGGGACCCAGGAGCCGGCAGCCAGCCCGCCAGCGGCTGGGACCCGGGCGGCAGCCAGGAGCCAGCCCGCCTGCTGCCGGGACTGGGGCAGCAGCCAGGAGCCAGCCAGCCTGCTGCCGGGGCGGGAGCCAGGAGCCAGCCCGCCTGCTGCCGGGACCGGGGCGGGAGCCAGGAGCCAGCCCGCCTGTTGCCGGGACCAGGGCGGCAGCCAGGAGCCAGCCAGCCTGCTGCCGGGACCGGGGCGGGAGCCAGGAGCCAGCCAGCCTGTTGCCGGGACCGGGGCAGCAGCCAGGAGCCAGCCCGCCTGCTGCCAGGACCGGGGCGGCAGCCAGGAGCCAGCCCGCCTGCTGCCGGGACCAGGGCGGCAGCCAGGAGCCAGCAGATGGCCGCCAGGGAAGGGGACCAGGGCCGCAGCAGGGAGGGGTCGCGTTCTGATATTTATCAGAAATTTTGTCCGTTGCATCCGAAGTCCGTTAAATCGAGGTCCGTTAAATCGAGGTTTTACTGTAATTCTAAAATCCTCCACCCCACAGAATCTTTCCAGCTGCAACAGTTAGGATAGAAGAGTCATCTTTGAAGATTTTTTTTTTTTTTTTTAAGACTATGGAACTAAGAAAGTGCAGCACAATCTGCCGGTCAGAATAGGATATTTAAACAGATATTCTACTAATGTAAGAGTGTGAATTTGCTCTTCGGGTCTTATATTTAAGACAGCTCACTTGAGTAAAAGATAAAATATCTATTCTTTCAAGTTAGAGGACTATGAGTACTTACTGCCCCTCCCAATATAGACTTTATGCTTGGATCTGTTAAACAGATGATAACTGAAGCAATGATAGACAATTTTATGTTAATATGGCCATATTGATCATTTGCAATTGTAAGATACTCTAATAATATGCACCTTAGCTGTAACATTAATGTGAAGAATAGACTGTAAGGAAACAAAATAATATACCTGGGTCTGAATGATATTACATGATGCTTGATCTGCAAGCAGCTGTTCTGGAGTTTTACAGCCAGGGATAAATAGCAACATGTTTGAAGTATCTGCTATTTTCATGTCGTAAGTTTTATCTCTACTGCATAGCACAGCTTGTTCATCTTTGTCACCACGGATCACCAGGCTGAAAAAACAAGTTCTTGTTTTTAAAAGCAAAAATAGCAAAGGAATACTCATCTTTATTTACAGATGACATAACATTTCAAATACATTAAAAATATTGCTAACCAGGTGGCAAATTGCAGTTACTCTGAACACTGCTACCAATTTAATATTACTATGTCTACAAATTGTGACATAGTAATATTAAATTAACTGTGTTACCCCTTCCTCCTTCCCACACCTCTTGCTCATTTGTTCATTTCACCCACTTTCTTCTCTTTCAAATCTTGATCATGCGAGCTCATATACATGACCAATGCTGCACTGAAGCCTCAATAACTCCCAGCTTAACTGAGGCCACCGGGTAAATGGCACAACTACTCCTCCTTTAATGAAAACCCAGATCTATTTATTCTTCAGAAGAAAGCTTCTGCTTACATATGATTTTTAACATTTCCCTACACTTTTGCCTTAGACCAGCAGTTCTCAACCAGGGGTAGGGGTGGGGGGAGGGGGATTGATCAGGTTTCAGGGAGGCTCCAAGCAGGATTGGCATTAGATTCACTGAGGCCCAGAGTAGAAATTCAAAGACCCTTCCCCCCCACCACCCAGGACTGAAGCCAAAGCCTCAGCAACTTAGCTTCATGGGGCCTCCTGTGGTGTGGGGCCCTGGGCAAGTGCCCTGTTTGCTCTCCCTAATGCCAGCCCAGGCTTTTATATGCAGAAAAACAGGTGTGCTGGTACAGCAGGGACATGGAGATTTTATAGCAGGTCGGGGGGTTCTCTGAAAGAAAAAGAGACTCCCCTGCCTTAGAGGACAACTGTAGTCAACGGAAGCGGGTTTCAAATCTTTTCCCAACCACAACCCCCAAGTCACTCAGACTGTCTCCCAGGACTCCATGTTTCAGTCTTTTGTCCCTAACACCTGACTACATCCCATTGCTTCAGCCAAAGGAAACTACCCAGAACAGGGCCAGCGACAGGAATTTTGGGGCCCGTACGCAGATCGTGCGGGGGCCCCGTCTCCCGCTCCCCCCCCCCCCCATCTCCCGCCGGTCTCCCAACCCCTGCGTGAGCTCTGGCTGCGTGGCCCGGCCAGGAGAAGCAAAGGGGGCCGGGAGGAGGCTGCTGGGTGCCGGGGGAGGGGGTTGATGAGCGCGGCAGCGGCTGCCTGGAGCCCCGCCTTGCTCACAGGCCCGGCCACAAGGGGGTAGAGCTGCGTACCGGGCCCCGGATTTAAGGGGGCCCCCCCGTTGTACCCCCCTGTCGCCGGCCCTGACCCAGAACCACAACGGACAAACGCGGTTCACGTCTCTGCACCACGGAGCGCACGTTTCAATGCACTGTGCTCCACGTGGCACGGGAGACGGGTGTGCTCTCGAGGGATACAAAAGTGGATCCTATCCCATTGTAACCAATAGATCAACTCCGCCCACCCAAGCTGCGCGGGGGGAGGGGCAGGTTCAGCAAATTGCACAGATCCATTTTCACTGCCCCCCCCCCTCCCCATCGCACGTCAAGATCCCGGCGGTCCCGCGCCATCCCCGCCCGCCAGGGGGCGCCGCAGTCCCGGGCCATTTCCCTACCTGCGCCCCGCCTCCAGCTCGGCGCACAGGCCCGGCTCCAGCTGCAGCAGGCAGCACTCCCCGGCGCTGGCGCGGGGCCCGAAGCTGAGGCAGTGCACGGGCGGCAGCAGCTCCGCCGGCTTCAGCTTCGCGATGTGCAGCGTGGCCTCCACCTCCTCGCGGCTCCGCATCCTGCCCGGCTCCCCGCTCACAGGGACGGGCCAGCGGCGCGCGCGGCAAACGGTTCCCAAAGCGCGCGAAACCAGAGCGCCCCTCCCCCTCCATGCGCCGCGCTTGGGCGGGGCCATGGAGGAACCCTACGTCAGCCGGAGAAGACTCACGTGACCCCCTAGGGCGGGAGAGGCGGGGTGGAGGCGCGCGGCCCTGTGAGATGAGGGGGGCGCGAGAAGCGCGAGCTCTCCCCCCAGCCTGTCGTTCGGGGGAGGGACAAGCGCGCGCACGACTCGGAGTCTCGTTCACGCACTAATACCCCCAAATAGGCGGAGGGGGAGGGGGGACTGCGTGTGGGATCATGTCCACTGCCTCTGCGCCCCCCTCCCCCCAATGCTGAGCAGCTCTGCTTAGCCTGGGAAAGGCGAGGGGAAGGGGAGACAGGGTGACATTTGCCAGACAGCAAATGTGAAACATGGGGGCGGGGGGTAATAGGAGCCTATATAAGAAAAAGACCCCAAAATGGGCACTGTCCCAATATCATCTGGTCACCTAAGTGGAGGGGGTGGGGGAGGGGAAGAAGCCGAGGAGAAGGGTGGGGGAAGGGGAATAGGGTGTGAACTGTGGAGAGGGGAAGGGAGGTTGGTGGGAGAACAGGGGAGTGAGGGGGAAGAGGGTGGAGGGAGTTTAAATTAGGGAGGGTTTGAATTTACAGGGGGGTCAAGGCCAATGAGAGGTGACACGATGAGGATGAAGGTGCACTGTATGGCACCCTAGTAAAAACTGAAAAATGTGTGATGGCCATTGTATTAGATTTAACTCATGTTTTAAAATCATCAAACAAATTAAAGTTGGCTACTCAAGCCTTCCATGGAGCTCTACATCTACATCCTTCTTGGTTTCTTGTTATAATTTTGCACAACTCTGTTAATGAACTTCTTGAATGCAATGGGTTCATCTTTGGTGGCTTCTTGTGAGTCCCGGTACTTCCCGTTCCTTCAGATGATATGCTCATTAGTTCATTCACAGGACAGGCAGAAGGCAGCTTCTTTCAAAACACAAAATTCTATTCAATGATGAAAAAGAGTGCTCAGCTGTAGCTGTTGTGACTGGGAGTAGCAAGAGATGAAGTCCTACTTCTTTCATCCCAGAAAAGATCACCACCAGACCACTGGATAGCCTGTGATTGTGAACTGTGTTGTAATAGATTAGTGATTGTCAACCTTTTTTCATTTGAAGACCCCTACGAAATTTGAAATGGAGATGCAGATCCCTTTGACATAGCCTACAGACCAGAGGCTGAAAACCACTGTAATAGATCATCACACAAATTAAGGGTGATACTAAAAAAAATAACAGAGAAGGATTGATCAGTCCTTTTAAAAGAAAAATCATAACATACTGCAGTACCAATCTTGTTTTGTAGGCTTGTTCTATTAAATTTCTATCATTCTGTAGCTCCCCAGTAAACTTCTAAGTGGACTATGAGACCAGGAAGTGCTGGCCAAACACTCCTAGGTGCAAACTTCTCAGAACAGAAAAGATACAGTGAAATAGGAAACTTTATTCAGATAAGATACTCCAGTCTTCTGTAGCCTCTCTTACCCCTTGTGACCCAAGCAGTTAGCCAGTTCAGTGTCTTGTAGCTCGTTTCCAGGAGTTTAGGAAAAAATGGTGATTAGGGCCCTACCAAATTCACGACCACAGGCCGTGAAAAACATGTCATGGACAATGAAATCTGGTCTTTTGGGTGCTTTAATCCTAAACTATACAGATTTCATGGGAGACTGTTTCTCAAATTGAGGGCTCTGACCCAAAAGGGAATTGCAGGGGGGTTGCAAGTTTATTTTAGGGGGGCTGTGATATTGCCACCCTTACTTCTGCGCTGCCTGGAGAGTGGTGGCTGGAGACTTGTGGCTATTGGCAGGACACACAGCTCTGAAAGTGGCACCTGTCATCAGCAGCACAGAAGTAAGGGTAGCAATATCATACCATACCATGCTTACTGTAGCAGCACAGAAGTAAGTGTAGCAATACTGCAACCCCCCCCTACAATAACCTTGTCGTCCTCCCCCCCCCCCCAACTCCAACTCCTTTTTGAGTCAGGTCCCCTACAATTACTACACCGTGAAATTTCAGGTTTAAATAGCTGAAATATTGGAATTTATGATTTTTAAAATCTTATGACTGAAATTGACCCAAATGGACTGAATTTGGTAGGGTCCTTTTGAAGATGGAGTCAGGTATTTCTTTGATGGAATCCTATTTATTTACAAAGAATGTAAAACGTCATGTTTCTCTGAATGCAGTAGGATTCAATCAACAGAAGGCAGTTTCTTTGCTCAATATTCCACGCCTCTTTTGCCAGTAGGGTGACCAGGCAGCAAGTGTGAAAAATCAAGACAGAGGGTGGGGGGTAATAGGAACCTATAGAAGAAAAAGACCCAAAAATCAGGACTGTCCCTATACAATCGACACATCTGATCACCCTGTTTGCCAGTCAGCCTGCACTCCAGCCCAAAAGTAATCTCCTCTAGCATCATACTACAAGTGCGATTCTGGCTATCTTTGGCTTCTGTCTGTGTCTGTTGTGTTCTTGTCTCACTGCCTGTGCGCACGCGCACACACACACACTTCCACCAAAAACAATATGCAGCCCTCTGTGTTTCTATTCAGCCCTGCAGTAAAACCCCTCTGTCCACATAGCTCAGCTCTTGACTAGCTTTGCAAATGCCGTGTGTTTTGCGTGGTGGCTTCTGTGTTTCAGCTATCTAATTCCAAAAAGAGCTTATTTGCTTCTTACATTTATCCTGAATGAAGAGTGGCTGTTAAGCCCATTAGCTTCAATGAGTTTTCACTGAACTCCCAGCATAATACTTCCATGTTTCTTAAAGATTCCTCTCATAAAAGAACCAGTAGCTTCACTTATCACCATCCTCCCACCTTGAACATCAACAAATAACAAATCTCTAATTTACATTTCCCTTCCTAGCAAGCTTCCAAAAATAACCACATAGTGGCAGACTGATTTAACACATATATAGTAACAATTTATTTGCCTTTTTTTTTAAAGCAATCCAATGAATTGGGGCAAAAGCTCACAAATAATATAAGTGCTCACTTGTTTAATGTAAATAATCACAATGTTCTACAACTTGCAGGTGGCTTAAAGCCTGTTAGCTGTCCCTGGCTGTTTGAGTTTCCCTCTGGGGAAGATCTATTCTTCTGCTGGCAGACAGGTGCCAGTCTAAAAGGTGGTTCCTAATTTTGCCTCTTTTTTTTATTACCCACCATTCAACAAGATGGCTTTGCACAATGGGGGTACTAATACAAGTAACCCCTCTCTTCTTAAGTAGGTTCCATACACTTACATACACATTTTGAGATTAAATTGTATGCATGCTGCTGCTGCATTTTATATATTTATCACTCTAAATGATGCATAGTGATGTATCTCAGGGATCACTTGAAAAAAGATACCTCATAAACTAGGGATATTTTATAGCACAAAGACTACAACATCAATTACCAACCTTAAACAGATAATAGTGACAACAGGAAAGGATGAAATTGTAATTTGTGGTATAGGATTGGCTATGGCCAGTTATTCTGACCCAAACTACCTTTTGACCAAAAAAACAGCTAGATATTTATAATTGTTTTGCCCACTCAGACCTGGATACAAACTTGCACCAGAGGCCAAAAAGAATAGACACTGGTGGATATTGTTTTAATAGCATTGACTGACCCCATTCGTTCTGAGGGTATGTCTACACATGGAGCTGGGGGTGTGACTACCAGTGTCCATGGACCTACTTGCACTAGCTCAAAAAACAGTGCTAAAATAGTAATGTAGTCAGGGTAGCATGGGCAGCACTGAGCAACCAGCGATGACATGGGCTAGCTATGCCAAGTATAAACTCCTCCCGAACCCTGTAAGTATGTACAGTAGACTCTCGATTATCCAGGATGATAGGGAAAAAAATAATTCTGGTTAATAAAATCCTGGATAATCACCATCCATAGGAAATATGGGGAGTGGGGGTTGATTCACCAGCCATCCTGTGCTGGGGGGAAAGGGTGTTGGTTCACTGACTGCCCTGTGCCCTGGTAGGGGTTTTTTGTGTGTGTGCTTGGGGCCGCAGCAAAGCCAGAGCCGGCTGTGCGAGTTGCGTGTATTTTTTTTGACATCCTGGTTAATCCACATCCTGGTTAATCCAAGTCTGGATAATCGAGAGTCTACTGTACTTCACACAGCCATGCTACCATGGCTACACAGGAGTATGTGTAAGTGAGTTTGGAATTATGCCTTCATTTGGAACTAGGATTAACCAAAGAGTTACTAACCTCTCCCCATAAACTTGGCCCAAAGTGGTGACAAAATTTACATCCTGCAAGACTATACTATACCACCAGATGCCACTAGCAACTAGAGTGATATTTTTATGTCTCGCATACTAGTCAGCCTCTAGATCCGGGGTTCTCAAAGTGGGGGTTGCGACCCCTCGAGGGGTCGCGGGCCACTTTTGTGGGGGTCGCAAACCCCTACCCCAGCAACTCACTGCTGCGGGATCCCCGGGGGCTGGCGGTGGCTCGAGCCGCGATCCCCGGGCGCCGGCTCGAGCCACAAGCCCCAGCGGCTGCCCGGAGCTCCGAGCCCCGGCCGGCGGCTGCTGGAGCTGCTATCCCAGGCTGCCGGGGACCCAGCTCTTGCAGGGGGCTGCCTGGGGATCACAGGCTGGAGCTGCCAGCCCCCTTCCCAATCCCAGCTTGCAAAGGGGACAACTATTAAAATACATTCTATTTAAAGAGAACTTTTCCACTTATTTTTAAGGAAATAAAAAATTTTAGTCTTAAATTTAAAAAGCAGTGAGAAAAGGTAAATTCATTTTAAGCAATGGGGTTTATATTTAGTACTAGCATAAGTGCCCGGCGTTGCTCGGGTCAGTCGGAGGTGGGGAGGGGGCAGACAGCTGACACCCCCTGACCAACCCCAACACCTACCCCTCACCCCTCACCCACCCCGACACCTTCCCACCCCCCCAGACCAACCCCGACACCCCCCGGCTCACTTACCCCCCGACCGAACCCGACACCCCCACCTGACCCCCCCCAACCAAACCCGACTCCCCCACCTCACCCCCCGACCGAACCCAACACCCCCAAATCACTTACCGTCCCACCAAACCCAACTGGGATCCATCGCAGGGGGGGCCCAGAGCCGAGGGATTCTGGGGACCTTCGCAGGTGGGGGGGGGCACAGAGCTGATGGATCCCGGGGTTCTGTTGGGAGGTGGGAGGGGCAGAGAACTGAGGGATCTCCGGGGTTCCGTTGGCAGGGGGGAGGGGCAGAGAGCTGAGGGATCTCCGGGGTTCCGTTGGGAGGGGGAGGGGCAGAGAACTGAGGGATCTCCGGGGTTCAGTTGGGAGGGGGGAGGGGCAGAGAGCTGAGGGATCTCCGGGGTTCCGTTGGGAGGGGGGAGGGGCAGAGAGCTGAGGGATCTCCGGGGTTCCGTTGGGAGGGGGGAGGGGCAGAGAACTGAGGGATCTCCGGGGTTCCGTTGGGAGGGGGAGGGGCAGAGAACTGAGGGATCTCCGGGGTTCCGTTGGGAGGGGGGAGGGGCAGAGAGCTGAGGGATCTCCGGGGTTCTGTTGGGAGGGGGGGAGGGGCAGAGAACTGAGGGATCTCCGGGGTTCCGTTGGGAGGGGGGAGGGGCAGAGAGCTGAGGGATCTCCGGGGTTCCGTTGGGAGGGGGGAGGGGCAGAGAGCTGAGGGATCTCCGGGGTTCCGTTGGGAGGGGGGAGGGGCAGAGAACTGAGGGATCTCCGGGGTTCCGTTGGGAGGGGGAGGAGCAGAGAACTGAGGGATCTCCGGGGTTCCGTTGGGAGGGGGAGGGGCAGAGAACTGAGGGATCTCCAGGGTTCCGTTGGAGGAGGGAGGGGTGAGCTGAGCGAGTGAGGTGTCCTTTGGAGGGGGGTATTATGACATCATCACCACCTAACTGCCCAGCCGATGTGATTGGTCCTGAAAGACTTTCACCCCTGGGGGGGCGTCAGAGGTGAGATCCGAAAATTTTTCGACCCTTACCAGCATCTAGACCCTAATACCCCTCAGTGTACCAAAATTCAAGTCTCTGGCTCAAACGGTGAGGGAGGAGTTCGCTGTCATACATACATACATACATACATACATACACCACTTGACTTTTATATATAGAGATTAACAGTATTAAATATCAAAAACGTGTATTTAATTTCTAGAGGGGGTCGCGGTCAGAAGCTCAGTGTTCAAAAGGGGTCGCCAATACAAAAAGTTTGAGAACCACTGGCTTAGAGACTGATTTTCATACTAATCTGGGCTGGGTCTTCACTGTTCTCCTGGTCATTAGACCTTCGGGGACGTGGTTTCCAGCTTCTCCCCCTCCCCCCCTCCCCAAGACCGGGGTGAGCTGGGCCCTTCCTTTTATTTGTAAAGTGAAGCTGCTCACCTGACTCCAGGAGCTGGGGCTTTAAGAAAATACCAGATGTAAGAATTGGCAACAAGCGCTCCCACTCCCCCCCCCCAGCCACACCCCATCACACACACAAAGACACCCCCCCGAGATGACCCCCAGTCCCAGGTTTGCACTCTGCGTGCTTCTCTGGAGACCCAGACACTGCCCCCTCTTTCCCCTCTCCCTCCCCCATTGCTCCTTGCTCCTGTTTTCAATCTCCCCTTTTTTAAAACTTCCCACACGTCTCCCCATCCTGCTTTGGTGAAACCCAGGCTCAGAGCAGCAATGGGGGCTGCGGGTGAGGATTGCGGGGAACCAGCAGAGCTGGGGGAGCGGGGAGACCAGGGCTGGGCTAACTGGGGGCTGCAGGTTGCAACTGAGAGGCATCATCGGAGCTGGGGGCGGGCAGTACCCCAGGGCTGGATTATCTGGGGGGGCTGCAGGTCAGGACTGAGGAGCACCGGCAGAGCTGGGGGTGAGGAGCTGGGGCTGGGCTTCCTGGGGGACTGGGGGTGGGGAGCCCAGGGCTGGGATTCCTGGGGGACTGGGGGTGAGGAGCCCAGGACTGGGCTAGCTGGGGGGCTGCAGGTCGGGATTGAGGGGTACTGGCAGAGCTGGGGGTGAAGTCTGCACAGACCCTCTCTGCTCTGGCATGATGTGGCTGGTGCTGTTCCCCTCCTCTGCCAGCCCAGGGCCTGGACCCGTTCCCTGCCGTCCCAGGTGGAAATCCACATCCCTCCTCCCCCAGGCCGGGGGACGGACTCTCTGGCCTGGTGCTGGCCAAGTCGAGCGGCCACATCAACAAGCTCCTGCCCAATCCCCCCTGATCTCGCACAACAATGGGGCTGGGGGCCCCTGCTGAGCTCAATCACCAGCCCAACAAAGGGAGCCCCTGCTGGCCTGGTGGCAGGGAGATGGACGCAGACACCTCTGGGGGGGAGCAGCCCTGGCGGGGAGGTGACAAATGCACGGATGCCAGCTCTGGGTCAAAGGGGCAAGGGGGGAGCAGCCAGAAATGGGGAGCACAGGTCTGCACCCTGCATGCCATGGGGGGATGGGAGCCAGCGGGCTTGGCTGGGGAGAGTCGCGGGGGGCGGGGATTTAATGACAGTGGATTTAGGCTGGAGGCGAGAGCTCCCGGGCAGTGGGACCAGGGCTGGATTAACTGTTTGTGGGTCCGGCGCCAAACGTGTTTGTGGGCCCCCATGGGGGCAATGGGGCAGGGAGCTCAGTCCCCGAAGCGAGGGGCCAGCCAGGGGCAATGGGTCTCTGTAGGCCCCAGCTCAGGCTCAAGCTGCCATTCGAATGCTGCCTGCCTATGTGGACTTGGTGCCATTGATGGATGTCACTACTCACTACCCCCTGAAACACACGCACACACTCTCCACTGTGTTACACCAGGCCAGGTAGGGGTGTTTCCATGTTGCTTCTCCCTGCTCTTTATGCACAGAGTGTTTGCTGGGACCCAGTAACGCTCCCCAGCAGCTCCAGACACAGAGTGAGGAATCCCATGTCCTGGCTGCAAACATAGGGAGAGCTAGAGTGGGATCACCTGAGTTGGATTGTGGCCTCACTGCTCCTTATTTATTAACACTGGCAGCAATTCACACGTTCAAAGTGTACCCACAGGAATTCCATAGTGAACCACCACCGCCAGCCGCACACTGGCACACTAGGAGCCGTGCAGATTCACTGGGGAGAGCGCCTCCTACTGAGCCACCTGGGTCGCTCCCCACAGCACAACACCCCGAAGCACTGGGGTCAGTACCGACTGCAAGGCGAGGGAGCCTCACCCTTGAAAATCATCCACCCCTCCTCTGCAGTCCAGCTCCGGCTCACTGCACTGTGCTAGGACCACGGACTCAGGAGAGCCGCCGTTAATTCCTTCAGCCCGGTTTTACTGGTGATCACCTACCCAGGTGCTGAGCCAGCCTGATTCTGCTCTCACAGCTCCCATCACCCATCATGCTTTGCAGGAGGATTCTCGGAAGGAAGGGCATGGGGCATTCTGCTGACATCACAAAGGGGAGAGTCCACAGCCTGCTGAGCTGGCGGCCCCTGGAAACATCCCGTAGCGCTGGATCTCCGGGCCAGCAGGCCTCCGCCTTTCAACAAGCCCCAGCCCCCAGACATGGACCAGGCTGGGCCAGCGTGGGGTGCATCCCCTCACGCCTGCAGGAAAGGGGAGCACCAGGGACGAATAGACAGGTCTGGGCTCCTTCCTTCCTGTGAAGATGAAGCCGATGATTGGGAGACCGACCCGGACACCACTGAGAGAGGCTTTTGGCCGGGGGAAGGCCATGGAGCCCACTCGGAGATCTCAATTGCCTCCATCATCTCTGGTAAGGCCCGGGGAGAACGCTGGGAAAAGACCCTTGACAATAGCCACAGGGGTTCTGCCCGAGGGGTCCTGTGGATGGGCTGAGAGCACTGACCACATGGGCCCACCTCTCCCGGGCACCCTCCTGCCCTTTCAACCTCAGCCTCGCTGCTGCTCCTGGGAAACAGCCTCGGGCAGGCTGTGGCGCCGAGGGGGAGTAACAACCGGGCATGTGTGAGGAAGGCAAACTGAGCACCAGCCAAACAGACCGGGAGCTGCCGTGTGCCCCCAGGAGACCCATGACCCCCGCTACGCGCTTTCAGCTCCAGGAGCAATCTGGGAATGGTCCCTATTGCCCCATGTGACTCTGTGACCCAACCCCATGGGAACCTTTGGTCCCATTTCTACTACAAATTCAACCATGTCAGTCAAAGTGTGATGTCTGGGGGGTGGGGAGAGTATGTGGCATGTTACACACACACACACAGTGTAATATCTTGTGTAGAGGGGAGAAGGATCATGGTGTATATGCACACACACAGAGTAATGTTGTGTGGGGAAGGAGGAGAATGATCATGGTGTATATGTACATACACACAGTGTAATGTCTTGTGTAGACGGGTGAAGGATTATGGTGTACACACACACACACACACACACACAGCTCCAGTGGCGAATGTGAGCCCTGCTGGACAGACCCCTGTGGGAACAGCCCGTCCGTTGCATGCCCTCCCACTCCACGGGCCAGTGGTAGGAGCTGGAGGTTGGGAATTAGGAGCCCCGCCCAGCTCAAATGCTGACCTGCTGTGTGACCCTAAACTGAGTATGTCACAGCCCTGGGCAGGCGCTAGAGGAGGGCGGAGGGGGCGATCACCTTGCCTTGCTTGTTATGGATCTGACTCTCCTTTCTGGGATGGTTTCAGATCTGTCAAACTCCATCCGCGGCTGTGAGCTGAACCAGCCCGCCCTGGGGAAGCCAGGTGTCCTCCCTGCCCTATCCTATGAGAACAGGGGCCTCCAGCGCCCGCCCACTGCGGAGGACAGCCACATCCGGAGCTCCCAAGAGACAATCCAACAGCGCACCGGGCCAGGCACCGGGGCTCCCCCGCTGCGGCCGTACCCCAGTGTCTACCTGCACTCCTCCGTGGGCACGGGCATCGAGAGGGCCTCTGTCTTTGAGTGCAACGCTGCCGAGAAACTCGACTCCTTCTTCTACGAGAAGCTCAGAGCTTGCGAAGAGGCCCCCGGGCCACCCTGCCCTGCCAGGGGTAACTCCAGTACCTACGAGAACAAGGAGCTGGTGGGTGAGGAGCCAGGGCCGGAGGCTGCCAGCAAGGCCCACAGCGGCACAGGAAGAGAGCGGCAGATGGGGCACCAGAGAGAAGGAGCCCAGCAGGGCAGTTTGGCCCCCCAGGACCAGGGTGGGAGGCACAGACGGAGTCACACCAGACAGAGGGATAGGAGGAGGGACAGCGGAGGCCTCCAGAGGCTGCCCAGTTCTGGAGACGCCCCAGACCCCACCGCCTGTGAGCGGAGCCTTGGGCCCTTCCAGCCAGGGGACGGGACAGCGGCAGGGCCGGGGTGGGAAGAGCCTCCCCACGGGAGGGGGTGCAGCAGACCTTGCCTGGAGCCAGGTGGTCCACCCCAGATCCTGCTGCACTGTGTGATTGCTCATCTCCAGAGCTGTGCAGCCTGCCAGCAGTTTAACCAGAGCCTGCAGGCCTGGCCTGGGGAGGAGGCCGTCTACGAGAACAGCTGGGCCCCACGGGAAGAGCAGAGCGCCCCCAGCAGGAGGGCGAGGTCAGCGGCACCCTCGCAGAGGCAGCTCCGGCAGAGGCTCTCCAAGGTCCAGAAATGGCTGGAGCAATCCATGGCCGAGGAGCCTTCGCTTTGTCTGGGGCCAGAGACCCACATGGCCCCAAGCCCGGTTGCCCCAGGCCGGCTTTATGCCTGTGAGAGCTGCAGGAACTTGGATCAGAAAGAGGGTGCAACCCGGAGGAGGCTGGAGCGGGACGGGGACCCAGGGAGCCTCAAACAGCCGGCAGAGCCCAGCATGCCCCAGGGCAGCAGGAGAGGGAAATTGGAAGCAGGAAGCCCCCCGCACGGCCAGGTGAGGAGGGGCTGGGAGGCTGAACAGTGAGGGAAGGGGGAGGCCCCTGCGCAGTGCAATAGTTCTGATCTGCAGTAGCCAGCCTGGAGGCATTGTTAGCCCAGGTCACGGGGTCAGGGCTTCCCGTCAGGCTGGGCCACAGAGTGCTAGCCCCTGGCTGAGCCACAGGGAGGGGATCCACCAGCATGGCAGAACGGAGGGGCTCCCGTGGGGAGCAGCCTCGAGCCCCATCGCCCCTGGGCCATTGAAAACCAGCCCAGGGATGGGAACTGGCACCAAACTCCGATGCCCCTCTGTGTGCACGAGGGTGCACGGTCCATCGGGGAAATGTCACAAGGGCAAGCAGAGAAGGCAGGCTCTGGCACCCCTTTTATTACACAGCAGAGGGCCCCTGCTCCCCCATCACTGGGAACTCACCCGGGGGGCAGAGGAGATGGACCATTGGACCATGGACTGTCGTGGTCTGGCGGAGGGATCCCAGGTGAGAAGGACCATGGTCTGTCCTGGTCCAGAGGGGACCCCAGATGAGATGGGCCATGGTCTGTCCAAGCCCGGAGGGGGCCGGGGGGCGACCCCAGATGCGAAGGACCATGGTCTGTCCCGGTCTGGAGAGGGGACGGGGCGTGACCCTGGTTGGTTCCTGACTGGCAACGAACCTGTTTCTGGCAACTGGTGGGATTCCCTTCCCCTGCCCCGATGCCCTGGGGGTCAGAGCCCATCAGCGTCTGCTCACTGCATTGCATGACCCCCTCTCTCTGCCTTAGCCTGTGGCAATGACCCTTGACCACGCGGAGCTGAATGCGGCGACCGTCCCACAGGCCACGTGCTCCTGCCTCTTCTGTGAACGCCAGAGCCGTGGTCCGGGCTCCCAACCAGGCCGGCGGAGGGGAGACCACGCCAGCGCATCTCGGCCCGGCACCACTGAGGCTGCGGCTGCCCAGCTGCGGGCCGAGAGCCGTGTCCAGAGGATAGTGGAGGCCTTCGAGAGACGATCCCGCCGCGAGGCCAAGGCAGCAGCTCAGGAGAAGCTGTGCCAGGCTGCCCGGCAGAGGGAGCTGGACAGACGAGCCAGGACAGTGGCGGCAAAGGAGCCCAGAGGGGCCAGGCTGGCTCGGCAGTCCCAGAGTGGTTCCAGGGCACCCCGATCCCATTCCAGGGAGCACTGGCGAGAGGACGGGACTGAGAGGAGGCCGCAGGGCTCCCGGCAGAAGGGAGACACCACGAAGAAGAAGAGGCCAAGCTTTGTGGACAAGCCCAGCGGCCATCACTAGCCCGTTGTGATCTACCTACAGCTCGGCCGGGGGGAGCCGGCAGCCCCAGGACCCGCTCAGGAGAGGGGACGGGCAGCACCGAGGTGCTGGGAGTCTGGTGTGCCACAGCCACGGATGGGCTGAGCTGGGCTGCAGGGCACCGGATAAAGAGCAGGGCCTGTGACAACCCAGGTACCCTCTTCCTGAGCAACCAGGGGGGAGCCATGGAATGAGAGGGGCACCAGCCTGGGGGGCCAGCGAGGAACTCAGAGCTACTGGGGCTGGGGTCAGCAGCCTGGGACGGGTCCCCCAGGGCGGACGGGGGCTGCGGAGAACACCAGTGTCCGAGTGAGGTGGGGAGGAGCTGGGCAGGGGGCATCGGGGCCACAGGCTGTCTGAGGAATGCTAGGCGGCGCCAGCCAGGGCAACGTGCTGGCCTGCTGGGGGGGTCGTGTCTTGTGATGCTTTCCGAGAGGAGGCAGGAGCTCCCCCGGGAGTGGCAGCACCCCTTGGCCCAGCCCAACTCTCCCCACTGGGGTGAAAGGGGTCATTGCATGGGGCGAGGAGAGACTGAGGCTGGCCTGAAGGTTCTGGCTCCCTCTGCACCAAGGCCAGAGGAGAAAGGGACCAATACATCACTGCACCACGAGAGGTCGCTGTCTGTCTCCTTAGAGAGGCTGGCGCATGGGACACCCTGAAAGGAGCAATGCCCTGGGCTCTGCCGTGCACCCCCATCCCCAACCTGCAGCCACGGAAACAACAGGCAGGGTCCCCCAACACCTGGCCACACCTGTGCACAGACGGAGCAGCACGCACAGCTCAGCCACCCTACAGCGAGGAGCTTGGCACACGCATGCATGCACACGCACACATCCACACCCACATGCACAACTGCTCACGCCTCCTGGTTAAAAATCACACCCCTCCACCCCCCATGACAAGCTTGGCTTAGAGTCTAGATGTCCCTGTGCTGTATAAAGACTGGGAATGGTCCCTGTTTGATAAACTAGGGAGACAAAGCTGAAACTCTAGCTTTGTGGAATACTGTTTGCTTATGGCTATAGCTTATAGTTTAATAAAAGAGCTGGACTGTGATTTCACATATCATGGCAGTAGCTGCTTGGCTGATGCATTTTGGATGGACAGAGGGGTAAAAATATGAGAATCCGGAAAACTAGTGATGACGTGGTCACAGTAGTCAAGATAAATCAATATGGCACGGACAAGTGTGTCACTCATCAACATGAGGAGGATATAATTTCGTACTAAAATGTCAGATACCAGCAGTCACTTCAGAAAATGTCCGCTAAACATGATTTTTACATGATTTATTATGGCTAAGCCACATTATTAATGAGAAAGAATCTACTATAAGGTTAGAATAGGTTTATATAATGCTGCTTCATAAATAAATCCTTTGCCTTGATCAGTGAACATGTACTGGATCATCCAAATTGGTTAATTTTTGCACACTTAAAGGTGTTGTTTTCTTCTTAATTGGAAAAGCCTTCCATCTCCTTTGCAAAGTAGTCAATAGCAGTGAAATCATATTTATAGCATATTCAGTTTTAAGAAGTTGTCCTTATCAGTTTATCCCCACTAAAAGCATTATTTTTTGAACCTATTAATAATAGATTAAACACATTTTCCTGTCAGTTAATCTAATTATTGTTGATTACAAAACAATATAAACACTCTGTGAAGCATGCAGTCATGTTAATATGAAAATAGCATGTAATCAGCTAACAATCTGCCTCTAAAAGTTTGAGCATCAGTATAAAACATACACAGATATATAGACTCTGTATCTCTATGTCCTGCAACTTTGGATCCACGTGTAGTATTTTGCCACTTTTCTGAAATTTATCACCACTTGCAGTCTCTGAGAAAATTAAGAATCATATAATACTAATGAAATGATAATATAAAAAAACTGCATGCCTTGCTAATATACATAATTGTCTGTTTTATGGATTGACACTCATCAGCTAAGGATCAGACTATCTTTCTTGTTAAAGCTCTATTTTAATCAGAGCTCAGATATTACCATGGTGATGGGTGAAGTGTAAGAATTTAAATAAATAGGATCCAAGTTCTAACTTTGCAAATCGTATAACAAATCAGCACAAGATTTAAACTATCATCTGCTATTGATTTACTTTGCAAGGACTTTGATCTTGTAAAGTATATTTTAGAGACAGGGAAGTTTAAAATGAGCCAGTTTCTCTGTTTGAAAGTTTCCTAAGTTTTCCTGTGGTTTGTCACATGTCTAAAACAGGTTGGCCTAAAAACCTGATGTGTTCCATTCTTTTAATCACATAAACACTGATATGTCTGACTAGTTTGGACTTGTTTAGTGGGAAAACTATATTGTCTTAATAATGTTTTGAAGGTTATAATAAATGAACACCAATAATGCATCTGTGTATGGGAAAAGGTATTGTATTTAGCATGAAATGAGGAAGGGATAGTTGACAATACCTGGCCAGACCCTTGGCACTTGAAAAATTAGCTGGCTATGAGAAATTGATAGGTGACTATATTCTTTGCAAATAAGCCTCTCTTTGTGTGTATGTATGTAATACATATATATAAAATAAAAAATATACTTAATTTATTTTCGTGCAAAAATAAAAATAAAGCTGAAAAGCCACAAATCTAGTTTATATTTTTCTGTCTCCCTTGATGAGGGAGGAATCAAGTACAGTAGACTCTCGATTATCCAGGATCGGGTTAACCAGGTTGTGGATTAACCAGATGTCAGAAAAAATATGCGTAACTCGCAGGACCGGCTCTGGCTTTGTTGCTGCCCCAAGCACAACCCTCTTCCCTCCCCCCCCCCCATCACCAGGGTGCAGGGCAGCCAGTGAACCAACACCCTCTCCCCCCGGCACAGGGTGGCTGGTGAACCAACCCCACTCTCCCCATATTTCCTATGGATGGTGATTACCTGGGATTTTATTAACCAGGATTAATTTTCTCCCTATCATCCTGGATAATTGAGAGTCTACTGTATTTTAAAATCTGAGGTCCACATAATGCTTGCTCATGTGGAAAAAGAGGAGAGAAAAAACTAAAAAGGTTTAAAATTCTTCAACCCTCTTTATCTGATGCCTTTTCTCTCTAGCTCCCCCATCCTTTCCATTAAATAACGTGAAAAAGAAACAATATTATGACTCACATGACTAATCACATAGCATGAATGACAAATACATGAATATTTGTAACCATCACTTTGTGAGAGAGTCACAGACTAACAAATGTTTGCAGAAAGGGATTCCTTGAACAGTATTTTTAAAAAAGCTGCTCCACTTATCACACCACTCCCATCCGTTGCACTTTCTGCCACAGTGCCACCTGTGGCTCTCCTGTTCTATGTGCCTGAAACATGTCTTCATCATTCTGAGCTTTCCCCAAGACTGATTGTATGCCCACTCACGCCAACCCTAGAGCTGATAATGAAAGTAAGAAAGTAGAGTGCAAAGCAGTATCCACTACTGCCTGTGTGAAAATAACCCCCTCCTTTGATAGGTGATACTCAAATTCTTATTCCCAAAGTTTGATTCTGAGCTTCTTGTCTGCAGGATGAAGCTAGTCTGTTAACCCCAGAGTCACATTGTACCTGCTTAAAGATTTGCCCTTTTAAAATGTTGAGGAAATGATACAAATGCATAATATTGGAATATATATTTAGGGGGATGCACTCTAACATGATATCCTCAGACCTTTCCCATCCATGCAGTACTGTTCTATAAATAGTGTAAGAAACTTCAACATGTATAACAAGTGATAAATTGGATGTCAGGTGTACATGAACAAAAATGCAACTACATAATCTTTAGATAATTCTGAACAGAAAATGACATTCTCCTAGATTTCTAAGTTAAAAAAAGTCAGACAATTACACATCTTACACAGAAATGCTCTGTAATTTAAAAGAATGTTACTTATTCTGAAATATGCTCTAGCTCAAGCACAATATATGGTTTGGATGCAGGAATTACTGGGTGAAATTCTTTGTTATGCAGGAGGTCAGACTAGATCAGTGGTTCTCAAACTTTTGTACTGGTGACCCTTTTCACGTAGCAAGCCTTTGACATGACCCTGCCTTATAAATTAAAAATAGTTTATAAATATATTGAACACCATTATAAATGCTAGAGGCAAAGCAGGGTTTGGGGTAGAAGCTGACAGCTCACAACCCCTGATGTAGTAACCTTGTGACCCCCTGAGGGGTCCCAATCCCCAATTTGAGAACCCCTGGACTAGATGATCAAATGGTTTATTATGGCCTTAAAGTCTATGAATTTATGAAAATGTAAGAAACCAAAATATACACTGCCTGCTTCATCCTCCTGAAGTGGGCTGGAATAAAAAGGAATATCATCATGTAACTAAAGAGCATTCAGATGAAATTTGTATAGCATATTTACATATGAAGCAGCGTCAGGCTTCAGTGGGTGAAATTCACAAAGTCATGTCTCCTTCTGGGGCAGGGACACTACTGGGGGAGTGTAAGGTTGCCAGCCTTCTGGCTTTCAACAGGAACACCTGGTCGAAAGGGACCCTGGCAGCTCCGGTCAGCAATTGTCAAAAGTCCAGTTGGCAACACAAGGGGGCTAAGGCAGGCTCCCCAGAAGTCCAGCATGTCCAGCCCCTAGGCATAGGAGTGTCCAGGGAAGCTCAGCTTATTGCCCCCAGCCCCAGCTCCACAGCTCCCATTGGCTGGGAACCACAGCCAATAGGAGCTGCATGGATGACGCCTGCAGCTGTGGGCAGCACACACAGTGCAAAGCCACCTGGCTGTGCCTCTGCCTAGGGGCTGGAGATGCCTACCTCTTTTGGGAGCAGCGCGGAGCCAGGGCAGGTAGGGAGCTTGCCTTAGCCCCACTGAACCATTGACTGGGAGCCTCCTGAGGTAAGCATCACCCAGCCAGAGCCTGCACCCCAAACCCCTTGGCCCCAACCTAGAGTCCCCTTCTTAACCCCAAATCCCTCAGCCCCACCCTAGACTCCACACCCCCAGCTGGAGCCATCATCCCCTCCCACACCCCAACCCTCAGCCCAGTGAAAGTGAGTGAATGGGGGAGAGCAAGCGATGGAGGGAAGGGGGCTGGAGTGTGTGGGGACGTGGTCTCAGAAGGGGTAGGGGTGGGGCCGCGGATGTTCCTTGTTATGCGATTAGAAAGCTAGCAAGCCTAGGTGAGTAGGGTGAAGGCAGATTCTGGAAGATGCACTATAGGTGCCCTTGACTTGTCTCCCATATAGGATGTTTCTGTGGGCTTCTCTTTACTTGTTGAAATTTAGTACCCCCTTTTGACTGGGGATACAAAGAACAGGGAGTGGGGAGCTGTTTCTGATGAATACCCCCACTTAGAGTTTGCCTAACAGGTGACGAGGAATACAAAGTGGTAGAGATAAGAGGCAGTTTAAATTATAGGCCAGAGTGCTCATAATTTGGACTCCAATTCCTCTTTGCAAATACCCAAGGACAGCTGCCAAGGTACTGTCTGTACAACCTGAGAGGCGCTGTACTTTGGCCAGGCACACTTGGCTGGGTTTCTTCTTTCCAGTGCGCCATCACTAAAGACCCTTATAGTGAGCAAGGGAAAGAAATGCTAGTTGCAGGAGCCCCAGAAGGAAAAGTCTAGGGTGATTTAGGAGGAGGATCACACTGGGAGCTCTGCACTCACTACTAGGGTGACCAAATGTCCCAATTTTATAGGGACAGTCCCGATTTGGGGGTCTTTCTTATATAGGCTCCTACTATCCCCCACCCCCGTCCTGGTTTTTCACACTTGCTGTCTGGTGACTGTATTCACTACAACTGGTCAAGGGAAAATTAGAGGAGTAGGGTGGGGAATTTGCTTCTAAAGGATCAGTCTATTTCTTCCCCCCTCCATTTATTTGTAATTGCTGTTGTGTAGAGAAAGAAAGGCAAGAAGGAAAAACTCTGTGTGGAGCCTGAGGACAGGAACAGCTGGAGTTTTCCTTGCAAGAGGGTGGGGAGCCGAGCAGGCTGTTAGCAGTATCCTGAGTCCTCCCAGCACCTCTCCCCTTACCCCTCTTGCACTCTGTCGTCTCAAAGGTCGCTTGTGATAAACATAGTGCCTCCTCCCCTCCAACCTTGGCTGTCACGGCTTTGGCTGTGACATTCAGTCTTTTCCATGCTGGAGGAAGTAGTAGCGAGCAGTGTGATAGACAGAGGGGGACGCTGCTGCCTTGGCTGGACCCTGCTGCTGCAACCATGTGTCTCTCTCCCGGGCTGTGACACAGTAACAAGGACATTGGGCGGGATCTTTCTTGATCTCCACGCGGGAAAGGTGACCTGCACCATCCAGGTAAGCGAAAGCGCGGCGTGGATCTTCCGTTCGGAGTGGCCATGGCCCTAGAAATGAGCAGCCGGGGGAGTCAGCCTCCTAGAAGGGCTTGTCGCAAAGGGAAGCGGAGCGGAAAGCGCCTTTCCTTTGAGCTGTCAAAACGAAAGGGCGTGCAGGAATCGAAGAGCGCAGCTCTCTAGCTCCAGGAGCCGGACGTGCTGCAAAATAAAAACCACCCGTGCGGCTTTGCAGCGCCGGGAAACGCGGACTACCCGATCGATGGGACGGAATTAAAACGGGGCATATCCTCCGGGAGAGCGGAGCTGGCCTGCAATGTTGCCTTTCCCATGTGTGCGGTGCCCATTAAGGGATCTGTGCAGTGACTGGATTTGCAGGGAAGGAAGGGGATTTTAATAAGGGGGGGGGGGAGGGATGTATTTCTGTTGTCATTTAACCTGGCACATTAAACCGGCCCAGTCGTCCCGTGCTGAGAGCTGCAGCCTCCCTTAGCCCTGTCGTGTTGTGTGTCCCTGGCAGGCTGGCCGCGATGGAGGAGGACATGGGCAGCATGCAGCAGAAGGCTGATGAGCTGGAGCACATGGCCGAGGTCTTGCTCACTGGGGAGCAGTTACGGTAGGAGATGGCTCCTTCCTCCCGCACAAACGTGACTACAGACTCTAAAAGGGGGAACTCCTTGGCTCTTGTGCTTAAGGAAATTGCTGTTAAATGGACCGCTAAAGGGCTACTGTTGTGTTTTTTTTTTTACTTCACAATGGTGTAAATCTGGATTAACTCAACTCAAATCAATGGCTCAAATGTTGCTCTCGGTTGCACAGGTGCAACCCTGTAGGGTCTGATTCTGGTCTCCCACCGGTGTAAAGCAGAAGTAACTCCACTAATGTCAATGGTGTAAACCTGATGTAAGTGATAGCAGTACATCAAGGCTAGGTGAGTGCAAACTTGTGGAACCCCAAATTATCCCAGCGCACACATACCTCTTTCAGACCTGCTAAACCACACACACCTGTGCGTGCTTAGATTCTTCAAAACTTCTGCTTCAGACTGTCACAGCTGCTCAGCTCTGCTGTTTCAGCAAGGAATTGGGCTATGTGTAAATATTATTGCAGGCCTGGCTGGGATAATGAGTTATATCATTCCTTGCAATATTTACTGAGACTGCTACAGTCCAGGGGCAGCTTTCTATTCTGTTTAGGGATTTCTAATTTGGTCATAGCGGTAGATCTGAGGACTCTGGGAAGATGACAGAAAGTCAGCAAAGAGGCTTTAAAAAGCAAAACCAGAAGAGGAATAATAGTTAAAAATCAGATTTTAATAGATTTCTGGTCCAGCACTTCAAAGATTGGCACTATAAAAATGATTACATTAGATGGATATAATAAACCTCTATTAAGATCCAGGTTTGTTTAGTCTGTTGGAATAATGCAGAAAGACACTGGGTCTAACAGTCCTTTTTTTATAAGGTTTTTTAAATTTTGAATCAGTTGACCAAATTCCTATGCATTATGCACAGCAATAAAGAAGAAAAATTAAAGCTTCCAAATTCTCATTGTTAACATAACTTGTGATTGAGGAAATATAGAAGATTGTATGATAGTGGTATAATCAGAAAGTGGTAATAGCAGTGTTTGCCAGAAATGTTCTTAAATTATTTGATGAAAATTTGAAAATGCTGCTTTACCATTTTTCATTCATAATTTTGAAAACATTGCTTGATTTGGGAGCTATTAAGATGAGAACCAAAGTTTCTTGATTTCACCTCAATAAAAGTCAAATACAGTATTCATACTAACAAAGTTACTATTAAGATCAGTTTGTATTTTAAATTTGTATGTGCCATTGGCACTTAAACTAAGAAAATAATTAATGCTAAATAAGAATGTTTAGGAATCCCCTTCATTTTTAAGATGCTAGTCCAGAAGATAAAAAAAAAAATAAAAAAAAAAAATGGAGAACTGGAAAGACCTTGAAGGTCATCGAGTCCAGTCCCCTGCCTACACTAGCAGGATCCGCCTGCCTACACTAGCAGGATTGAGTACTGTCCCCTGACAGATTTTTTTTTTTTTTTTTTGCCCCAGATCCCTAAATGGCCCCCTCAAGGATTGAACTCACAACCCTGGGTTTAGCAGGCCAATGCTCAAACCACTGAGCTATCCCCCCACCCCAACTACTATAGCTAACTATTAGCTAACTAGCTAACTACTAGCTATAAAAACTATAGTTTTTATAGCTAGTAGTTAGTTTTTTAGGTTACTTATGATGGCCAGATTCTCAGCTGGTTTAAATTAGTGTAGGTCCCGAGTCAATGAAGAGGTGCTGATTTGCATCAGATGAAGATCTGGCTCAGTGGTTTTGGTTCTTATTCTAAACTGGTATGTATACATTTTCTTAGCCATTAGTTTAGGAACATTAGTTTCAGCTGTTGTGGCCAAGTTTTTTTTACGGATACTTAAGTGCTTAAAGAGGCAGATAGGCAATAGGAGTTAGGCTCTCTCAAAAATACCGCTAGGCACCCCTCTGCACATTTGTGCACCTAAATATGTTTAAAAATCTGGCCCTTGAAGACTTGCCTCACCACTGCTGCAGAAGTTGTAGTGGGGTCAGCCACCACAGCCCTGCCCCCTGCTCAGTCCACTCCCCCCTTTCTGTTGCTCACTCCCCACCCCCACTCACTTGCTCATTTTCTCTGAGCTGGCTCAGGGGATTGGGAAGCAGGAGGGGGCTTCAGTTTCAAGTAATGGATTAGGATGCAAGAGGGGGTGAGGGCTCTGGCTTGGGGTGCAGGCTCTGGGGTAGGGCTGAGGGGCTCAGGGCTGAGGCAGTGGGTTAGGATGGAAGAGAGGGTGAGGTTCTTCATCTGGAGGTGTGGGCTCTGAGGTGGGGCCAGGGATGAGAGGCTTAGGGTGCAGGAGGGGGCTCTGGTCTGGGGGATGGAACCGAGGGGTTCGGCGTATGGAAGGGGGCTCTGGGCTGAGGCAAGGGGTTAGGGTGTGGGAGGATTAGACTTAGATTTCCAGAAAGCCTTTGACAAGGTCCCTCACCAAAGGCTCTTGCGTAAATTAAGTTGTCATGGGATAAGAGGGAAGATCCTTTTATGGATTGAGAACTGGTTAAAAGACAGAACAAGGGGTAGGAATAAAGGGTAAATTTTCAGAGTGGAGAAGGGTAACTAATGGTGTTTCCCAAGGGTCAGTTTTAGGACCAATCCTGTTCAACTTATTCATAAATGTTCTGGGGAAAGGGGTAAACAGTGAGGTGGCAAAGTTTTCAGATGATACTAAACTGCTTAAGATAGTTAAGGCCAAAGCAGACTGTGAAGAACTTCCAAAAGATTTCACAAAACTAAGTGTTTGGGCAACAACATAACAAATGAAATTTAATGTGGATAAATGTAAAGTAATGCACTTTGGAAAAAAGACTATACATACAACATGATGGGAGCTAATTTAGCTACAACTAATAAGGAAAAAGATCTTGGAGTCATCATGGATAGTTCTTTAAAGACATCCACGCAGTGTGCAACGGCAATCAAAAAAGCAGACAGGATGTTAGGAATAATTTAAAAAGGCATAGAGGATCAGATGGAGAATATTTTATTGCCCATATATAAATCCATGGTGCACCCACATCTTGAATATAGATGTGGTCTCCTCATCTCAAAAAAGATATACTGGCATTAGAAAAGGTTCAGAGAAGGGCAAGTAAAATGATCAGGGGTTTGGAACAGGTCCCATATGAGAAGAGATTAAAGAAGGTAGGACTTTTCAGCTTGGAAAAGAGGAGGCTAAGGGGGGATATGATAGAGGTATATAAAATCATGAGTGGTGTGGAGAAAGTGAATAAGGAAAAGTTATTTACTTGCTCCCCTAATATAAGAACTAGGGGTCACCCAATGAAATTAATGGGAAGCAGGCTTAAAACAAATAAAAGGAAATTTTTCTTCACACGGCACACAGTCAACCTGTGGAACTCCTTGCCTCAGGAGATTGTGAAGGCTAGAATTATAGTGTTTCTTTAATAAACATTGCACAGGCTTTTCTTCTCCATTTATCACCATTTCTCAGGAGTCCAAGTTTATTTACATAAATAATGCTCCAAAATAAAAGTCCCAAGACATAGTCTGCCAGTTTTACCTCCTTGTAATGTCACTCCCAGGCCTTTCCAGCCTTTCATATCTGTAGGGAAACCCCACAATACAGGTCTTTCTGCAAATTAGCTGTTTATAATTATACTCTTGTATTATTTGTAAACCAAATCAGTGTGCGTGACTTAATTCACATATTTGAAATAACTTCATTAAAAATTCTTTGTGGCTGTGTAAGGTAATGGTGGGTCATGCCACATATCTTTATTAACTATAATAATAAACATGTAGGACCCAATAGTTCCTTCTACTTGTAGAAGTAGTTGATATCTAAGCAAATCTCTGACTAAATGGCTGCTGCAAGAATGCATGACCAATGGGAGCATAGCTCCTGACGAAACCATGGCCTCAGTTGGAAGAAGACCCAGAGGAGCACTGCAGAGGGTCCAGCCTTCTCCAGGACTGGGATTTAGAAGCTGCAAACCTGCCTCCTGACTATGGTCCCAATACATCTCCGGGTAGGCAACTATGTGAAGTGTATGTCACCGGATTTCCTAGCAAGATGGGTTTCTCTGGGGGAGGGTATCATAACCTTTACTAGTTATAATTTAGACAGTAGTTAGGTTTAAAGAAATTTAATAATCAGTATATACCTCTATTAATATATAATACAATTGAAGTCAGTGGGAGATTTGCCTGAATAAGAACGTCAGGATCTGGCCCTAAATTATTTATGTCCCAATAGGCGGCAATGAATCGTGTTAATTTCAACATTGTTTTGAGAAAGGATTAAGGTGTCGCCATTGCTGTGAGTTTTTTTGTTTCCAACAGTATAGCTGTCCTCATGTAGAGTATTTTGTACCGTAACTTAGTTTACAACTTTCCTTTCCTCTGGCAACAAAAAGCTGCTTCAATAGGTGGGTCCTTTGTGTTAGTAAACGTGTTCTGGAGTCTTATACTGCTCTCTGGCTATATGCATGCTGTCTCTGACGTGTCATATGTGTCTGCAGTCTTGCCCTTCTGCGTAGGATGAGTTCAATAATGGTTTACCACTGCCAAATGCCTGACAGGTAGTCTTTTTCCATTCCACAGAACCCTTGTTTTCTCATGCTTTGTGTTCTTAATGTCCGTGGGCCAACTATGGCCCACGGAGCAATGGGAAACATTGGAATATCTGAACCCACACCTATCTGGTTGCTTACTAACATTTGCCCATGATCTAGATTAGTAAACTCTGGAGTAGGTGTGACTTCAAAAACATTTAACCACTTTCCTTCTATGATACTGTGGTGATCTAAATCTTCATATTCCTCTTATTCTGTAAGCTCTTGAACTGTCTTGAAGCCACTGTCTCCAAAGCCAGGACACTATTTCAGCTACTGAGCAAGCAGTATGCAACATAGTAAAGAAAAGGGCAACATTTAGTTTGTGGCATAAATATTCATCAAGAAGGAGATATACGTATTTCCACCCTTTTCAAGTTCTAAAATAGGGGGCCAGGAAAGCTTTCTCCAACAGCCTTGCAAAGCCCAGTAGCTGCATTAAAGGCTTTTTCGCCTTCCTTTAACGTATTGAGAACTGGCCATTATTAGAGGCAGAATATATTAGATTCATCTGTTGGTTCACTTGAGGTGCCTCTCCACTGCAGACTTCCTAAGACAGTTAGGAGATGGGGGGTGGGAGGGAATTTCCATCCTTTGAACTTTCTACAGTGTGTGGGACAAGGTGCTCCAGTGTTAGCTACCCAAATAAATCATATTATGGATTTTTTTTCTTTCAAAAAACCCAATGAAATTTCATCAGAATGTTGCTTTGGAAGCATTAAGGGTTCAAAGTGGAGCACTCCAAGATCAGGGAATCTATTCCATCACACAGTCTTAATTACATAATCAATATACTATTTCACAAGTATTTACTATACTCATTTTTTTATACAGCTTCTGAGGCATCTCACCCTGTTACATGCTTCATTGTTGTATACTTTTACTAATTTTAGTAATGTTAGGGTTTCATATATCTTTATGGATGTATGGCTTGGTCTTGAAAGGTCCTGGGGATCTGCAACTCTCATTGACTTAAATGGAATTTATGGATGTTTGGCACTTTTGTAGATCAAGCTATTAGACCTTTAATATGCTAAGACATGTGTTTTAATAATTACAGTCACCATTTAGAAAACAATTTCCTTTCAATCAACACAGCTACAGGAAGCTACATGTTAAAATGCATGTATATTTATTTATAATATAACCCTTCTGTCCATTAGAGTTGGCAGCAATAAGGGCCAGGTTTAGTATCCAGGGGTTCCATTCCAATAACACAATGCAAAACTGGCTCGAGCCCCCACCCAGTGACCTGGGACAAATACATACCCCCCGCCCCCTGGGCGCCTCTAAGAGGCAATACTTCCCCTCTGGCAAGCACAGAGTCTGAGTGTAGCAGAAGCCTTTTAATAACCGAGAGAAACACGTGGCATTATGTTGGGGAAGCACCACAAACAGGATTCATAACACAAACCATGAACCAGAAGACTTCCCCCCCCCCCCCCATCCCTCCAAGCAGATTGGGCTGTGTCCTTTCCCTTTGGTTCTTGAGTCCAGCAACCCCCGAGATTGTTTCATAGGTGCCAGGATGGGTGGGGAGCTCTGTGCATAATGCTATGACAGGAACGCCTTCTCCCTGTTTCCCTTTCACATCACTGGAGCTGGAGACCATGGTAGAGTTTTTTTGAATGGATGAGATGAGGAGAACACCATGAAACTAGGAAGGAGGTGGATTGGCCTCCACCCCTGGATTGGCTGAAAATTGTTAGGGACTAATCTGGGCATTTCCTCCTTTGGGACAAATATCCTGGTCTCTGTAGACCCCAGTCTGTTCTGGAGCACAAAGCCCAAGCACTTTGAATGTATAATTATGCATTTGAATAAATACTATTGTGGTGGAGACTGAGTTGTTGGAGGGCTGGTACAGGGAATGAGAGAGCCAAAGTTAAGAGGCAACAGCAAGGCAGGATTATTCATTCATGTGGTGGTTTCAAGAACTGTACCTAAGCTTCCAGGAATTGTACACTCTATAATAGCACCCTAGAAGATTGGATGCCAAAAAAGCCTACATAAATGTAACATTAGCTTGAAATGTTAATAATGTCAGGAAATGCAAACGTTAAGCTCTCTACAGAAATACTAACTTCCATATGTGCACTATCTTTTATTCAGATTTTTCTTTGTAAACAAGAATACACAATTTTAAAACTATCCATTAGGCTTTTAAATAGTGTATGCACTACAAATTAAACATGATCTAAATTGCATTCCTAGTTATATCTGTGTAACCACATTTACTTCAATATGTACTGGATAATGTAGCCAGGATTACTTTGCTCTGTGGGACCTTAATTTTTGTGTTATTTTAAAGCTCTCCAAAAACTGTAACTCTGTAATCCTACCATCGTTTTTTATTTTTGTATATATTACTCTTTAAGTATTTAGCTTCTTTCTCAAGGTCTCTGCAACTTTCTTTAAATTTAAATAGTTATCAAATTCATGAATACTTAAAATAAAGTCGTTTTGCTACTAACTTGGGGAGGAGGGGTTTGAACTGTGTATTGAAATCCCATATCTTTCCAAGCCCCTGAGGATAAATATCTGCAGCATGACTATGCGTATATTCCTGCACAGTAGCAATGGCTGCAGCCAAGTGAAACTGAATTTACATCTAAAGGAAAATAAAATATTTTAATCTAGACTGCCAGAAAAGTGCTATTGTGTGATATTATGGGTATAATAATATGCAATCATGCACCTTCATTTCTGGGAAACTCTGAAAGAAGGAGGAGGAATGAGATGCATGGAAACAAAGAGGAAGGGGAAAGATGACACACAAACACAAATCTTGTCAGCAGGGTGTAACATAGGAAATCCAAGGAGGTTTGAGAATAAAGAAAGATATGACTATTAAACTGTGGAGAGAGATTTATGTAAAATTAGAGAAATTTGGGGTAGGAAAAGAGATGGCAGCCCAGAGAGGAAAGAAGTCCTGCTGCTGTTTGGATTGGTAACTGACATAACATAGATACTTCTTACCCTCCAATAGCTGGGAATGCTGCAATGAAAGAGTGAGTGGAGGAGGGAAACCTAGGAAGGCTTCAAAAGAGAGAAATTAAATTAGCCCTGTTCACCAAAGAAAGAAATCTCATAAATTTAGAGCAGGGACCAGGTTACAATTAAAATCTGCCTCAGCAGAGACTCTACACAAATAACCAGTCGGAGAGTTGTGATCCAAAATTTTGTTTTCTGTAACATTAAGCAAAGTTGCAATAGCTGAATGAATATATGAAAATATCTGCACTAAAGATGTAAGAGTCTTATTTACACGACAAATCCTCTCTCCCTCACACCATACAGGACTGGCTGAGTTAGGGTGACAAGACAGCAAATGTGAAAAATCAGGACAGGAGGTAGGGTGGGGGTAATAGGAGCCTATATAAGAAAAAGACCCCCAAACTGGGACTGTCCCTATAAAATTGGGACATCTGGTCACCCTAGGCTGAGTTTGGTGAATCCACCACATGGGCCCCAGAAGGGTAGGCAGAATTAGAGTAATGACTGCAAAACAGCTCTGGGGCTTCAGTCACCATTGCTGCTCTTGCACCCTACTTCTCAAAGGGCAATATCCTGTGGCTGTTCTGTCATTTGGACCCACTAGCCTTGCCTCTCCGCCTTACCCAGGCTTCCCATTCCCACTACAACTGAGCAGGGATAAAGAAGGAGACCTCATAGAGCTGGGTATAGGGACGCACAAGCAGTCTGCACCACTTCATAGGCTCCCCAAATCTTATTCCTGCTGCCTCAGATGGGTCCCTCCTTTTTGGGGGATAGATAGGATTTGGTTCTGAGGATATGTCTACACTGCAAAAAATACCTGTGGCACCTGTTGTTCACTTGTTGTCCATTCATTGAGTTTGACAAGTTGTGGTATGACAAGATAAGTTGGCTCTTAGGTCACAATGAGCAAAGCTATTTACATACAACCAAGTCTGACATCTCTCTTAATCAAGGTTTCTACTGTATCTTTCCATTGCATGTTTATAGGATATAATACAAAAGGAGGGGCAAACATTGACTTTTCCATTTAATAGGTCCTGAAAACTATATTGTACAAACTACGTAACTGATTCATTATAGGCCTCCATCCATATAAAAACACATCTCCAAAATGTAAAATTCTTTTCAGAACTCCCAACAATATAATTTTACAATGACGTCTGGCTTATTTTTAACAATGTCTTACCCATCTCAGTGACATCAAATGTACTTTCAAATAACTGAAAAAGTATCTGCAAATTAAGTAAGCACAAATAGGACAGCTGAGTTTTAAATATCAGAGGCCTGGTTCTTTTTTGAGTCTTCAGTGCTGTGTACCAAATCAAAGTGATAACATTTCACACTCACTTTGCACATATGTAAATAGCTGCACAAAGTGCAAGGCAGTGGGGAATCAGGTTTTTAATATGTGATCCTTTCCTGGAATTTAAACTTCAAAAATTGTGGAACTGATCACAGACTCAGGCTTTCATGAGGTTTATGTTATATCAGTATACTTGAAAGCTTATGCTTCAAAACTTTATAGTTAGTCTTTAAGGTGCCACAGGATTTTGTTACCTCTGCTATTCCAGACTAACACGGCTACCTCTCTGATTCTTCACTTATATAGTGTCTTTCCCCTGAATACCTCATTAGTGTTTTAGAAGTTTTAGTTAATCAATCTAATAACTCTGGTAGGCATGTACTATTGTCCTTATTTTACAGATGGGAAGACTGAGGCACAGATGTTAAAGCCAAAATTAAACTGTAAATTTTACAAATGCACAAATGTAAGCAATATTAACCATCCTCAGCACAACATGAGGTGCTAGAATTACTCACAGTGTGGTATCCAGTGTCTGTTACTGATTGCACTGGTGGTGAAACTTTAGCCATTAAAACTGTTTCTCGCATCTAACACAGCAGTACTGGGAATGAAGAGGTAGAAAATCAGGGAGAAGAAATGGCATGAGGGAAGGGAAACATGGATTATTCAGCAAAATGTGTTTCTGCAAATTAGCCACTCTTAAAATGGCTTCTATCTATACTTGAAATTGTTTTTTTTAAATTATTATTAATTTGTGTTGTGGTAGTGTGTAGCCAGGACACTGCTAGGCACTGCACAAACACACAAGAAAAGGATTGTATCTTGTCTTCTGTACTTGAAGTCTCTCGTGGGGTGGAGACAACTAGATGATACCGACAAAGAGGAGAGCACAAGGAAACTCTGAGACTGGGCTGGTCAGCATGTTAGAGAGTGGTCTCAGCACATCTGTTGCCTGTTATCAAGTTTTTTGTAGGTATCACGGCAATGGAGAGTTTTAAGAAGGGATATGAAGGAGGCAACGAGATATGTTTGCAAAGAGCTCCTCCTGTATGCGAGGGGCAGCATGAGAGAAAGTACAAAGATGCTTTTCTGAAAATTTAACAAGTGAGTCATAAAGCCTGGCACTATTGGGCTCAGAGGTGTGAGTCACTATCTCCAGTGGTCTATGAGAGAGATAACAAGTGAAGGTGGGGATAGGCTGTTAAGGGCCTTGAAAGTGGAGATAAATAAATTGTGTTTGATGAGAGGGAGAAGGGAGAGCCAGTGGAGGGATCAAACAGAGCTGTGACATGGTCAAAGTGACTAGCTTTGTCTTTGAATGGTTGTGAGCTGGGCAAGTTTGCATTTCTCAAGGGTAGAGAAGAGGAGAAGCCTTGAGATAATGAAATGATGAGAGCCTAGATCAGATTTTTAGCGGGGTGGATGATGAGGAAAGGGTGTCGCGCTCAGAGATGTTATGCAGGAGAATCCACATCGCTCCCAGATTTCTTCAGTTTATAAACAGTTTCAACATGATCATCTTTGACATATTTACCCTCTCTAGTTATTATGTGTTTTTTACATGGCTTATGTAAACCATTCTCTAGTGCCACATTTGTCTTGGGATCCAAGACAGTTATTTATTTATTACATTTCACAGTCTCCTCTTGTTAAGGCCACTAGAGCTGGTGAATACTGTCACAAGATTTCCATTAGCATTCACCTCAATTTTTAACCACATTTGCTTTGTATATGTTTGCATCCCCCTTGCCTTTTTTCCCCTGTGTATAGTCTACCAAGTGAATGTATTGACAGGAATTTTTTTAAAAAATAATGTTTGCATATTGTATTCCTTTCTTTCTTCCTTTTAAGTATCTTTTGTCTTTAAAGGCTGTAAGCACATTAGAACAGGGATTGTGTATTCCTGGGTTTGCACAAGCCTTTCACATTGTCAGTGCAGCTGTATCAGAAAACCCTAACACACAATTATAATACACATCATGGAAACAGTAACTTTTAAATTAATTAATTTAAATGACTGTTGCAGAATATTGAGAGGAAGCAAATTTTGAATTTGAAATGGTGTTTGCCTCAGAAACCCGATTCTAGAATTTATGCTCACCTAGTCAGGCCTGGTCTACATTATGCGGTAAAGTCAAATTTATCCACGTTAAATCGATCCTTCCACTTTGCTGTCCTCACTATGATGCCATTTAGGTCGACCTAAAAGGGTCTTTAAATCGATTTCCAAACTCCTGCCCGACAAGGGGAGTAGTGCTTAAATCAACGTTTCTAGGTCAAACTAGCATTAGTGAGGACGCAATTCGACATTACTGGCCTCTGGGAGCTGTCCCAGAGTGCTCTAGTATGACCGCTCTGGACAGTGCTTTGAACACGGATGCACTGGGTAGTTAGACAGGAAGAGCCCCGGGAACCTTTGAATCTCACTTCCTCTTTGGCCAGTGTGGCGAGATTTCCTGCACAGCTCACCATGCAGAGCCCACCAGCAGAGTAGTCCATGCAGTCCCAGAATCGAAAAAGGGCCCCAGCACGGACCGTAAGGGAGGTGCTGGATCTGATTGCCGTGTGGGGAGACAAATCCATGCTGGCAGAACTGCGATCCAAAAAAAAGAAATGCCAATACATATGCCAAAGTCTCCAAAGGCCTGATGGAGAGAGGCCACAGCAGGGACGCACAACAGTGCTGTGTTAAAATTAAGGAGTTGAGGCAAGCCTATCAGAAAACCAAAGAAGCCAACGGACACTCTGGGTCACAGACCAAGACATGCCACTTCTACACTGAGCTGTGTGCTATTCTAGAGGGGTGCGCCACAACTACCCTTCCCGTGTCTGTGGCCTCCACCGATGGGGTGATTGTCAGCATGGCAGAGGATTTTCTGGATGAGGAAGATGAGGTGGAGGAGGACTATGACGGTGAGGAGTCTACAGAACAGGCAAAAGGAGACACCTATCTTCCCAAAAGCCAGGAGCTATTCATCACCCAGGAGCCGGTAACCTCCCAACCCTCCCTCATTCCAGATGGGGAAGGTGTACAAGGCAGCCCTGGTGAGTGTCCCTTGGTCAATGGAGTACCCACTTGACAAGCTATTGTTTTTTTAATGATTACTGTGCCCTGAGGATTTGGGGTGCAAAAGCGTCTGCAAGAGTGTCTTTGTATCTTAAAAGAAATCCTATCAGCAGGTCCCCGAGCTTTTTTGGTGGGGGAGGGTTTTGAATCTGAATGGCCAGCAGCGTCAGGGCACCTTGCCACTCCACCCCAGAGAACCACCCAAACACCAGAAAGGTGGCACTCACAGTGCACCACTCTGAGAGTCAACGCTAGCTGTGGAGCTATGAACACGATCCGCCAAATTAGCCCGCTTACTGGGGACACACACAATCGAATGAATACCATCGGCTTTTTTAATGCGAACGTTAAAAAGTCAGTGTTGGCTTGTAGTGTAGACAAGGCCTCCGGGATGATAAACCAATAAAAGTTTTTCAGATTTGGAATATCAAATAATGTCAATTGCTTTTGAAGAGCTGTACGCCAATGATTATTCACAGCAGTGATTCTGCAAGTATGTAGAACAATTTCATTCAAGATCATAATAATTGTATTAATTATCCATCCAACTGATTATTACCCACATTTGTTTCTTAGTGCAGAATATAATTTTATGGACTAGGAAGCAGTTAGTTGCTTCTTAACTTCTAAGGATTCAATTGAATGAGCTCAGCAGAAGGCTGCAAGTAATTTACTTCAGTGGGAAGGGAGAACCTGAGCTGATATATTTGTGGCCTCGTCACTGCAAAAAGAGAAACCTAAGTATAAAGAAACGAAAAGTAGCATTAAATCGTACACACACCAACTGCATTGTGTGTGAACATTATGAGTAGAGAAGCCTAGAGAAAGAACTGACATGGAAATTAAATGACTTTAAAAGTTAGCACCATTTGGGTAATATAAAAGGAATATTATAAAAAGTCATTCAGGAAACACAGATGAGGCTAAATTATTTAGTGGAGTTTGTGACCAGAAAAATCTTTTATTTTCTCCATAATATGATGTAACTACCATTATCCATCATCACTGTTGCTTGTTCTAAGATGTCAAGGTGCTGAAAATATGAACTTAAAATTCACAATGAACAAGAGAATGGGCCCAATTCTGCCCATATATAAATATGAGCAGTGAATGGGAGCCCCAGTACGAGATATGACCTTATCCAAGGGTTGCCAGTCCTCCAGGATTGGCTTGGAGTCTTCCGGAATCAGCATCGATCTCCTGGTGACTATTGTAAGGTGATCCGCTCTTCCCCCATGTCACAACAGACAGGAGACTCTTTTGTGGCTTCCAACAGTGCTCTTTATTTATAGTGCAAACCCCACCACCAATATACAACTCTACACAGTTCAGCTGAGCCCCAGCCCTCAACCTGGCTGGTCTCTGGAAGCAGTCAGCTCTACAGGCTCCTAGCCTCAGCTCTACTTCCCTGCTGTCTGTCGCTGTCTCCTTCTCTCTCACTCCACCACACCACCACCCTGGGGTTCCTCCCCGGCAGGCTTTTATCCTCTGGAGAGGCTGCCAGGTGCAGCCCATAACCCTGAGCCCTCTGCAGCCCAGGTGGCTGATTAGCCTTCCCTGCAAGGGGAGGCTTTCAGAGGTTTTCTCCCTCTTAAAGGGCCAGCAGGGCTGGCTCAGGCACTCCTGGCCAGCACCCTGCCACACTATTGAAAGCAATCCAGGAGATTTCAATAGGATATTTAAAAAAAATGACATTGTCATGTTGGGGAAAAATATCTCCCAATAGCTTCAGTCAGAGTTGGCAACCCTACACCATCCCTGTAGAATGCAACTCTAATATTGGCAACTCGTCATTTAAAAATAATGATTCAGGCCCGAACATCATGATCTTAGATTAGAAATCATGAGATTTTTAAAACTAAATTTTGGCTTATTTTGGTTTGTCTTCTGATTTTCTCAGCCTTTAGGATTGAGAGGAAGGAAGGTACTGTGGTTAAGACACTATCCACGGACTCGTGAGACAGTTTTCTGCTCTGTCACAGACTTCTTGTGTGATCTAGAACAGGGTTGGGCAAACTTTTTGGCCCAAAGGCCATATCTAGGTATGGAAATTGTATGGCGTGCCATGAATTCTCACAAAATTGGAGGTTGGGGTGCGGAAGGGAATGAGGGAACCAGCTGGGGGTGTGGGCTCTGGGATGGGGCCAGAAATGAGGAGTTCAGGGTTCAGGCGGGAGATCTGGGCTGGGACCGAGGGTTTTGGAGGGTGGGAGAGGGATAAGGGCTGGGGTAGAGAGTTGGGGTGTGGGAGGGGATCAGGGATACAGGCGCGGACAGGTGACTCTGTGTGCTGCCCTGTCCATAAGTGTTGCCCCTGCACTCCCATTGGCCACAATTCCCAGTCAATGGGAGTGGTCAGGATAGTGCTTGGGTGGGGGCCGCATGCAGAGCCCCCCGGCTGCCCATATGTGTAGGAGCTGGAGTGGGGACATGCCGCTGCTTCCGGGAGCCGTGCAGAGTGGGGCAAGCTGGAGCGCCAGTGCAGGCCAAGCCTTGGACCCCGCTTCCCAGCGGGAGCTCGAGGGCTGGATGTGGCCCCGGGGCCATAGTTTGCCCATCCTGATCTAGGGCAAGTCATTTCATTTCAGTGCCTCAGTTCTTCTGTTGTAAAATGGGGATAATAGTATTTCGCTGTCTCACAGAGGTGTCATAATGATAATGATTGTGAGGGGTTCAGATATTATTGTGATAGGAACCATGTAAATATGGTAAGAAGATAGGGTGCACTTGTTTCACATTTTCAGTCTTTTCTCAGTGACCATGAGGGCTAGAAACCCATTTCATTATTTTAAATGAAAGCTGAGATGCTCATGCAATTGCTCGATTCCAGAAGCTGGAGCTTTAAGAAAAACACCAAGGGTGAAATCCTGGTCCCATGGAAGTCAGTGGCAAAATTCCCATTGACATCCATGGGCCCAGGATGTCACCCCCAGGTATTGGGAGATTCATGATAAAATCATGAGAATTGGCAACATTGCAGCTCACCCCAGTCCTTGGGGGACTTTAGAAAGGTCCACCATGTCACTGAAGGCCTGTAATGCCATTTTGTGAAGACAAGGGGGTCAAGGAGGAAGGAGGTATGTTCTAGGGACGTTCTATAGCCTGTGTTATACAGGAGGTCAGACTAGATGATCACAATGGTCCCTTCTGGCCTTGGACTCTATTAATCGAAGGCAAAGTGGCCATGTTAGGGAGGGGCTTTGTGCCAGTGAGGGCTGTTGAGGGTAGGGCTGATGTGGGCTGGAAGGCCTGTAGATCTTAATACAGACAGAAGTAGTGCTGACTATCTGTGTCACTTTTTATTATTACAAATAGAGCACTTACCTCAGTGCCACCCATCTGCTCCTCTGTCACCAGTGCTCCTGCTTGCACTACAAGACAAATGGATCCAAGGGCCCAAAATCACCACAGAGGGACACTGTGCTCAGAGGGGCTGCACTGTAGCAGGTCGGTATGGGAAATCCTTTTCTCCCAAAATTTTGCAGCGCTGACTTTTCGTGCAAGAGAGGTGACTTTCAACCACAATCTCAAGTATTCCATGCAGTTCTTAGTAAAATATACCATGAAAAGTAGCTGCTGTTCATGCTCCTATTACCGTTGGGGGAAGGAGACGGCGGAATTACCAGAAGTGTAATCCCACTTCAACACATCACATAATCTGTTTGAGAGGGAGGGGAACACATTTACCAGCCCTAGATTATTGAGAGAAATTTAAAAATGAGACTCACTGCCTATTATTATCTGATGAAATGGGTTCTAGCCCACAAAAGATTATGCCCAAATACATTTGTTGGTCTCTAAGGGCTGGTCTCCACTAGGGGGGGAAATCGACTGTAGATACACAATTTCAGCTACGTTAGGGGTGGGGGGATAGCTCAGTGGTTTGAGCGTTGGCCTGCTAAACCCAGGGTTGTGAGTTCAATCCTTGAGGGGGCCATTTAGGGATCTGGGGCAAAAATCCTGCTAGTGTAGGCAGGGGGATCCTGCTAGTGTAGGCAGGGGACTGGACTCGATGACCTTCAAGGTCTTTCCAGTTCTAGGAGATTGGTATATCTCCATTTATTATTTTTATTATTAATAACGTAGCTGAAATCGACGTCTCTACAGCCGACTTACCTCCCATCCTCACGGCGGTGGCGGTTGGCGGCGCGGTCCCCTGTCGACTCCAGCTTGTGCCTCTTGAGGAGCTGGACTTCTGGAGTAGATGGGGGGAGCCGCTGGTGATCGATTTATCGCGTCTTAATGAGACGCGATAAATCGATCACCAAAAGATCGATCCCTGCCGGCTCAAGTGAAGACGAGCCCTAAGGTGCCACAAGGACTCCTACTTGTTTTTGCTGATACAGACTAACACAGCTACCCCTCTGAAACCTGCCTGTTATGTTGTTTTTTGTTCATAGCTGGCAAAGTACAACTAGACTAGTCCAGTTTCCCTTTCTGGCTGTCATCCCTTAGAATAGTGCTGCAATGATTGGGGTGCAAACAATTAAGGTTGATTCAATTGAAACAAGACCCCTTTTTAAATCTATCTTAGAATTTCTAGGTGTAACAGGGTAGCTTGCCCCTTACATGAAATTGGACTCAGCTCTCCTGTTTGGTGCAGCTAGTTTGATGTAGTGCAGAGGGTGGGAGGCTGCCCCTGGGATTTATAAATTAAAGTTCAGAAGCCTGGAAGAGAGGGAGAGAGAGATTATTGTCCACGGTTAAGAAAGGAAAAGTCATGAGAGCTCAGAGAAAGAGCAGAGCTGGGATGGGAGCTTTAAGGAGGAAGGAGCAGTGAAAACTCAATTGAGCTGCGGAGCCAGATCAGGGTGATGAGAGAGGGAGGGGGTCATCTGCAGACTTTCCCAGGCCAGAGAGGCCTGGAGGCTGAGAGTAGAAGATGGAGATGCCTGCTGGCTCTCTGCACTGGAGGGCTGAAGCCAGAGAGGCCTGAAGTCTGAGGAATGGTGCAAGGATGAGCCCAGAGAGGCTCCACAAAAGTTGCAATCATATGTGGGGAGGAAACAGTGTAGAGAACCACCCCAGCTGGAGAGGAGCTGAGCTGAGGTGTGGTGAGAGACACTGGAGCAGTACCTGGGAACTGGGGTGAGGTGTAGTGAGAGACACTGGCAACTGGGGTAAGGTGTGGTGAGAGACACTGGCAACTAGGGTGAGGTGTGGTGAGAAACACTGGAGCTGTACCTGGGAACTGGGTTCAGGTCTGGTGAGAAACACTGGGAATGGGGGTCAGGTGTGGTGACAGATACTGGAGCCATACCTAGGAACTGGAGTGAGGTGTGGTGAGAGACACTGGAGCAGTACCTGGGAACAGGGGTGAGATGTGATTGGAGATACTGGAGCCGAACCTGGGAACTGGGGTGAGGTGTGATGAGACAAACTGAGAACTGGAGTGAGGCATGGTGAGACACTGGAGCCGAACCTGGGAACTGGAGTGAGGTGTGGTGAGAGACACTGAAGCTGTACATGGGAACTGGAGTGAAGTGTGGTGAGAGATACTGGAGCCGTACCTGGGAACTGGAGTGAGGTGTGGTGAGAGATGCTGGAGCCGTACCTGGGAACTGGAGTGAGGTGTGGGGAGAGATGCTGGAGCCGTACCTGGGAACTGGAGTGAGGTGTGGGGAGAGATGCTGGAGCCGTACCTGGGAACTGGAGTGAGGTGTGGTGAGAGATGCCAGAGTCAAACTTGGTGTGTTTGCTGTTGGTATGAATGTACTATTTGGACTGGGAAGGGGACAGCAGCTCTGGTTTATGCGACTTTCAGTAGTAAGTTCCCCCGCAAATAGGGCTATTTATATAGTCTGACAGCTGTACTGAGTTTATTTGAGGAATTAAGAGAGGAACTGAGGTGAGGCACCACCTGCAGGGCTGTTCTGAGGAGGTGTCCAGGCCAGGCGGAGGCTTTAAGTCACTTATTCCCCAAACACCAAGTATATGCAGCAGTTTGTCTTTCAAAGGCCCCTTTGGTAAATTTACAGTAGGCCGGAGTGTAGAGCCTGTCATACAAAGATTTTCTATAAAATCTAAAATAACAGAAAAATCCTATGATTTTATTCCCTGCTACAAACATGTGGGGGATGGAGTTGCACTAAATTAAAAAATAAATGGTTTTTTTTAGGATTTCTTTTCATTCATCTCTAACTCAAAAAACAACAAAAGCAGCTTAAATTGTGTAGAATTTAAATTGTGTAGAATAACATACATCCATGCTAATAACAGCTGCCTTGTTGATTCCGTTTCTGTTACATATAACTCAGATGTTCCAAATATAACAGGCCAGTAACTATTGTACTCCCGGGAATCGAAATACTAGGCAAAGAGGCAGGAAGAGGAGATTGCACAACACATTCAAGAGGAAGTAAAATAAGCATCAAGAGAGAAGTTCACTCAAGCACCTAGGAGCCCTTGAAACGAACATATCAATGCAGAGGAATTCTAACAGTTCTGCTGCATGAGGGGGAGTGGGCACAAAGGAGACTAAGCATTCTTGTATTCAGAGACTCTAGACCAGGGGTGGGCATATTTTTTGCCCGAGGGCCACACTGGCGTTGCAAAACTGTCTGGAGGGCCAGATAGGGAAGGCTGTGCCTCCCCAAACAGCCTGGCCCCCACTTCCTATACATCCCCTCCCTCTTCCTGCCCCCTGACTTCCCCCCTCAGAACTCCTGTCCTATCCAACCCCCCCACTGCTCCTTGTCCCTTGACTGCCCTGATCCCTATCCACACCCCCGCCCCCAACAGGCCCTGCTGGGACTCCCACACCTATTCAATGCCCCCTGTTCCCCGACTGCCCCCCCCCCAAACCTCCACCCCATCCAACTGTCCCCAGCTTCCTGTCCCCTTCCCCGGGACCTCCTGCCCTTTATACAATCCCTTCCCCGCCCCCTTACCATGCTGCCGGGCAGTAGCAGCAGGCCAGAGTACTGATGGCTGCAGCTGTGGAGAAAGGGGACAGCAGGGGAAGGGCCAGGGGTAGCTTCCCTGGCTGGGAGCTCAGGGGCCGGGTAGGACAGTCCCGCGGGCCAGATGTGACCTGGAGGCTGTAGTTTGCCCACCTCTGCTCTTGACCATCACGGCTTATGACATGATAGAAGTAGGAGTGGGGCGCAGGGCAGGAGCACCAACCACAAACGTCTGGCAGTGAATATGTAAGATTTTTTTGCCCCATCCTAGTGCAGGGACTGGAGGTGAAGCTGCAGAGGTGCCCCGTTACCTGCCTGCATGTTGGTGAGTAAATTCAGACCTCTCCATAGTTCCAGGCAGAAAATCCATTGTAACGATGTTCCCTTTAAGACCAGCATATTTGTTGTAATCTAAGCACCCCACCACTGTTGAATGGGATTCAGGTACTGGGACTCAGAGTAAGGAGCAGGATGCTTGAGTTCTGCTAATAAAACAGCATTAAATCTGTGTACCTGTTTATGCATTTACTTCCCAAAGATAAGACCCCTACTCACTTAGCTCTCCTGTGTGTGTGGAAGGTCAAATTCACATAGAATGATGAGTGCAAAGGACATAGGCAGATCTAGACTTAAAATGCTGCATCATCTCAGCTGCATCGATGCAGCTGTGTCACCATAGTGCTTAAGTGAAGATGTCTCTATGCTGATGGAAGAGCTTCTCTATGGCATAGTTAATCCACCTTCCCCAGAGGTGGTAGCTGTGTTGGGAGGAGAAGCTCTCCCATTGACACAGCGCTTTCTACACGGGGTGAGGGTTAGGTCAGTATAACTATGTTCCTCAGGGGTGTGGATTATTCACACCCCTGAGTGGTGTAGTTTTACCAATGTAGGTCTGTAGTTTAGATCTGACCTTAGACAAAGTCTCCATTGACACTGGTGGACAAGGAGGGCAAGTTGTTCAATAGAACAGGCAAAACTTTTCTACGTGCGCTTTTGTAAAGGAACATTTCCATTTAATTACAAGGAGTGGTGGGAAAATGCTTCTTCTCTTTAAAAAGCTAGCCCACTTGTGAACATTTAACAAGATCTAATAAAGCCAGACAAAATCCTTGATAGCTGATTGGCAGAAGGAAGCATTCATGAGTCATGGTGGTTACTCAACAGTTGTGTACACATTCATATCCCTCCACCTGATTAGTGAAAGTGCTGAGCTAGCACAAAACCCCCACCTGTTTAGGGTTTTTGTGTGTGTGATTTAAAGTGAAAACCTTTAAGTACAATCAGTCAACTGGAATTTTTATTAACACATTTTTTCTCAAAGATGAAGTTTTGTGTTAGTTAAGACCCTGATTCTGTGCACCCCAGGCATGTGAATAACGTGCACTTGAGTAGTCCCTTTCAAGTGCACGTGTTTGTTTATGTGCTTGCAGGATCCAGGCTTGATGAAGGAAACCAATGTAAAGCAGATAGGACTGGTTTTGTGGTTTTGAAGTATTTGTGGAAAGATAAAAAGTGACTCTACGAAAAAAAGAAAAGATATGATGCTGCAGAATCTCCTGAGTCAAGTCATTGTTGCCATTTAACATAAATGCATCTAGAAGCAATGTAGTGTAGTTTGGCACAATCAATAGCTCTCCAAAGTATTTCTCAGTTTATCTACAGAAAATTATTAACTTTCTTCCTTGTTATTTGGCACTTATAATGAAACATTAAGGGACATCTCTTCTCTTCAGTAGGTACGTAAGGATTTCACAGAAAACCATTCTGACTTGTAAATTATCAAAACAATTATTTCATGAACAAACATAATAGCTAAGTGAAACTTAAAAGGACCATAACATGACTACCTAGTTAGTTGTCCCATACTGAAGTAGAATCATATAGAATCATGGAATCCTAAGACTGAAAGGGACCTCAAGAGGTCATCTAGTCCAGTCCCCTGCACTCATGGCAGGACTAAGTATTATCTAGACCATCCCTGACAGCTGTGTGTCTAACCTGCTCTTAAAAATCTCCACTAGTGGAGATTCTACAACCTCCCTAGGGAATTTATTGCAGTGCTTAACCAACCTGACAGTTAGGAAGTTTTTCCTAATGTCCAGCCTAAACCTCCCTTGCTGCAATTTAAGCCCATTGCTTCTTGTCCTATCCTCAGGAGGCTAAAAAGAACAATTTTCTCCCTTGTCCTTGTAACAACCTGTTATGTACTTGAAAATTCTTATCATGTCCCCTCTCAGTGTTCTCTTCTCTAGACTAAACAAACCCAGTATTTTCACTCTTCCTCCATAGGTCATGTTTTCTAGACCTTTAATAATTTTTGCTGCTCTTCTCTAGACTTTCTCCAATTTGTCCACATCTTTCCTGAAATGTGGCAACCGGAACGGGACACAATACTCCAGCTAAGGCCTAATCAACGTGGAGTAGAGTGGAAGAATGACTTCTTGTGTCTTGTTTACAACACTCCTTCTAATACATCCCAGAAGGATGTTCTGTTTTTTTGCAACAGTGTTACACTGTTGATTCATTTAGCTTGTGGTCCACTATAACTCTCAGATCCCTTTCCGCAGTACTTCTTCCTAGGCAGTCATTTCCCGTTTTATATCTGTGCAGCTGATTGTTCCTTCCTAAGTAGCGTACTTCGCATTTGTCCTTATTGAATTTCACCCTATTTACTTCAGACTATTTCTCCAGTTTGTCCAGATCATTTTGAATTCTAATCCTATCCTCCAAAGCATTTGCAGTCCCTCCTAGCTCAGTATCGTCCACAAACTTTATGTGTACTCTCTATGCCATTATCTAAATCATTAATGAAGGTATTGAACAGAACCAGACTCAGAACAAATCCCTGTGGGATCCCACTCATTATGCCTTCTGGCATGACTGTGAACCACCAATAACTACTCTCTGGGAATGATTTTCCAATCAGTTTTGCACCCACCTTATAGTAGCTCCATCTAGGTTGCATTTTCCTAGCTTGTTTCTGAGAAAGTCTTGAAACATGAAATAGAATTCTGTGTGGATATAGAGGTAAATCTGACATAAAATAATCTAGTTTTAACTACTGTTATAGAATGAACATCTTTTGACTGTTGTTACAGTCCTTGAAACTGGGTGGGAGAAATACCATTTCACCAAATTAGATAACATGCTTTTGAAGATCTGGTTATTTCTACCATCATTCATTTTCTGCCCAAGAGCAAGTACTAGCAATGGTCTTCTTATTTTTTATCTCTTGCTCAGTCAGAAGTGTATTTAAAGAGGAAGGATGGTCTTGCAGTTAAGGCCTGACAGGGATTCTAATCCCAGTTCTACCCCAGTTTTCTTAGGGAATTTTGGGCAAATCCCTTAGAGCTAGATTGTGCCTGTTCAACACAGCTCTGCTTTAGGGGTAGTATGGCGCTGCACATCTCCACAGATAGGGAGTGGGAGGAGACACTGTCTCCTCCTCTCCCCCATTGCCTGAGGGACTCCATAGCTTGCTACACACTCTTCAAGAATGTATCATATTCACACTCACCCCCTTCCCAACTGAATGGTGTGGGAATAGACCCTGTGACACAGAGGCCCATTAGCTGCTGACACCGAGTAGTAAACTGCTACCAGGCCTGACAAACTCACGACACCTAACACATTGCTTTCATAGTATTTAAAGCTTATATTAAACTGGGTATTATAAGCTTTGCACATTGTATGCATGGGTGACAATTAAATCATTGTATGTATATACTAAAAATGTTTAAACCATGTAACCAGGCAGTTGATTAACAAGTTTGTTCAAGACAAAGGAATGTTGATTTGCCAGTCTGCCTAGGTCTCTGATGTACGCAGTGTAGTTGTAGTCCTGTCAGTCCCGGGATACTAGAGAGACAAGGTGGTGAGGTAATATCTTATATTGGACCAACTTCTATTGCTGAGGGAAACAAGTTTTTGAACTTACACACAGTGTCCCAGCTAAATGAGAGGTGGAACAGAATGGTTAGCATAAGTAGTTACATATTTCAAGAGACCATTCAAGGTCTGCTTGAAATATGTGTAAACTACTTATGCTAAACAATCTGTTCCACCTCTTGTATTTCTCTGTAGCTCTCTGAGTATGTTTCCAGTTCCCAAAGAAGAGCTCTGTGTAAGCTCAAAAGCTTGTCTCTTTCACCAACAGAAGTTGGTCCAATAAAAGATATTACCTCACCCACCTAGCTCTCTGATGTAAATCCAGTATTGTGAAAGCCAAAACACGAGAGCTGCATGTGTGTGAGGCAACAGAAAAGGCCATATTGACAGGGAGATGTGAAAATATGGGAAGGCACCGAAGACTAAAACTACTCTCTTAGGTGCAGGGAATTCAATTGTACCTTACCCTTTCCTGGGCTTCCCAAGTCTGGGGGAGAGGTCCAGCCCTTATATCCATCTGTGCCTCAGTTTCCCTATCTCACAGAAGTGGTTTTACACTAAATCCATCTCTGTGTGTGAGGTGCCTGGATACTGTGGTGAAAAGAACATTATAGAAAAATCTGTGAATAAGATTGCTCCCTATTTTTTTTAAATGTGCATTTTAAAATTACAAGATTTCTCCTTTTCTAACTTCTGTTGGTGAAAGAGACAAGCTTTTGAGCTACACTGAGAAAACAAGACTTTCCCAGCGTCTAAGAAAGTGCTTTTGATTTTTAGCTCAGATTCATGATGGTTAATATCTTCCAATTCTGAAAAACAAAGTAGATCCCAATGCACTTATTGCTATAGGAAGTGCAATGTCAACTTTGCATAGGAGATGTTACAGAAAGATAATTCTGCTTATGGAAAAATTGGTGGAGGTCATGGAATCCAAATCTCAAACAGAAGGCAATGTTAACAGGGTGGCAGGTATTACTGTGGCAGAAATGTTGCTGATGGTAGCACCTCTGACTCCTGCTGATGGAGGTGGCTGCTCTGCTATGGGTGTGATTGTGCCGTCAGTTGGAGGATCAAGGCCTAGTTATCTTCTAAACTTAAACATAAAGAATTTACTAATCCCCCCCTCCTCAAAAAAGAAACCCCTCCTCCCAAAAAACAGACCACACCAGTGACTAATTTAAGGTCACAGAAGCATTGGTATGTTGCAGCTTTTTTTGGTAGGAGACATGAATGTCTTCTATTTAAAAAACAACGACAAGGAGTCCTTGTGACACCTTAGAGACTAATACATTTATCTGGGCATAAACGTTCGTGGGCTAGAACCCATGCCTGTCTCTAATTTATGTAGGTAGCTACGTCTGCAATGTCTTCGTCCCACAGGGAAGACATGGCTACCTACATAAATTAGAGACAGACGTGATGAGAGGAACTGATTTCAGAAGATGCTTTAATGGCAATTTTAAAAATGTTTATTTCAGGGGACAGAATTTCCTCCCTGCCACACATACTAACAGAAATATCTTCATCCAGTTTCTAGTGTAACCCACTGGTTTCAAGACTGTTCTAGCTGCTATGAATATCGGGTATCAGACCTACATAGTCTCATAGCTGAGGCATAAATAGAAAGAGGAACGTGTAGCTGGAAAGTGTCAGTGGTTAGTTGCTGAGAATTGGCAGGCCTGTGTGGAAATGCTTATCCTAGGGCGATAAGCATTGCATTTCCAGAATACCTCCACCTAGGCCTTTACATACAGAGTTTATATTTTCACTGGCCAACATTTTTTTGGCTGGGAAGAGAGAGGGAGAGTAAGGGTTTAAATGTAGAATAAAACTGTATTATTTAGTATTTCTTGCATCTGCTTATTTTTCTTTACTATTTATTTTGGTATGATGAAGAGATCTAGAATAGGAGTTTCAACTTTCAACGGACTTTTATTCCTAAGTTACCTTGGCACTTTTGAAAATCCCACCCCTTAGTAAATATTGACCATGCTATGGAACAGATTCACTGAAGTAAATGATGTGCCCCCTGTTTCCAGCAGAGCCTTATGCACCCCAGGCAAGTCTCAACTCAAGGTGATGTTGAACTGGTGATGTTCCTGCCACTGCCTTCCTTTGGTTTGTCCTTCTGGAGAGGGGTGATTTTGTCTTTCATTGGGGCTCTCTAGGAGCAGTGGTGCAAGTGGAATCCAAAACCGGCATGAGGGGGGCAGAAGCTAATGGGGGGGCATGTGACTCCTCTCTGCCCTGCCCCCAACCCAGGGCCCCCACACTCTCCCCATCCCCTCCCCACGATCCAGCCCCTTTGCCATGGGAGGACGGAGGCTCTGTCCTCCTCCTGCTGCGCTGGAGACTTCAGAACTGCAGCGGTGAAAAGAGCAGAACGTGGGGCTGCTGGGTAGCAAGCTCCTTCTGTGCAAGATCTTCCTCGTCTGTACAGTAGCCCCACTGGAGGACAGGGCTGGGGTGGGAGGCAAGACTGGGTGCAGTACGTCACGCCAGAGGAGCTGCTGGCATGGGACCACCTGGTGGCCCCATGTTCTGCTCCTTTCCCCGTTGCCGTTCCCTGGAGAGCTCTGTGGTTCATGGCCCTCCCGGGAACTGCAGCAAGGAAAGGAGTAGAACGCCTGCAGCTGCTTCAGCGCGGCAGCACCACTCCCAGCCCTGTCCTCTGGCAGGGCTGCTGTAGAGACGGCGGAGACCCTGCATGGAAGGGCAGAGGGTGGTACAGCTGTGCTGGAGGAGCTGTGCCGGCCTGGGGCCACCCAGCAGCCCCATGTTCTGATCCTCCTGTGTCTTTCTGGTGCGCTGTACCCGCTATAAATACCTTGCTGGTAAGGCGTACCGTGCCGTACCGCCCCACTTGCACTGCTGTTTAGGAGTCATTGAGGCCGGGTGCTGAACCAGTGTGCTCTCTGGCTGCCCTTGCTACACCCTCTCCTCTCTTCTTGTCCAGCACTTCCCACTCTTTGGGCAGCTTAGGGTGACCAGACAGCAAGTGTGAAAAATCGGGATGGGGTGGGGGGGGTAATAGGAGCCTATATAAGAAAAAGACCCAAAAATTGGGACTGTCCCTATAAAATTGGGACATCTGGTCACCCTAGGGCAGCTTTGTTCCCCAAACACAGCCATCCTTAGCAGAAAGGAGGTTGTGACCCTGCTTTACTCCAATGCAGCCTCTTGGCTTGGCAGACGTTCTAGCGCTCTGAAATCTGCAGGGGGTTTTATGACACCAGGAGCTGGTGCAAGCCCAGAGCGAACCTGATCCACCCAGTATGTACCTGTTAATTTCTATGAGAGACATTGTGGTGTTATATGGTGTTAATTTTAAGTTTACAAGCGCACATAAAAAATTAAATGATGAAAAATGAAAAATCCCTTTCCCTCCTTGTGTCCTCACTTTTCTGGCAAGTCCATCTTTTGAATCTGATCCTGCAAACACTTGCTAGCATGAGTAGTCACATAGAAACCAATGGGACTTGTCACTGTAATAAGCATTGTACAAAGCAGTAAGTGTTTGCAGGGTCTGGGTCAGTAGATTTTAAGCTCTTTTGGGGCCGGGACCTGTTTTCTGTGAAGCTCCTAGCTAGAACATTGGTGAACACTAGGAAATAATTACTAATTATTAAATGACTGAGCAATAAACTGCTCATTCGCTGGGGTTTATGCTGTTTAAAAAATTTGCAGTTCTACAGCCACACATGACTTACACTATGTGCTGCATGTCTGCAAAATAGGCCTGATCTGGTGAAAATGAAGTGGGGTGAGAATGATACAAAATTTCCTCAGATGCCTTTGTCTGAAATAAGCATATCAGAACCAAATTGTAAATGCCAGCGCTTTGGTGGGAAAGTGTAGTGATTATGTAGGAAATGCTATACTGACAACATGAGAAGTGCTGGAGGACCAGTCATCCTCCTTACCAGTTGTTTCAAAGAAAGATGCAAGAAATCTCTGCGACAGATATGGCAATTTTCCTGCAATATCCTTGAAAGACCTTATTGTAGTGTTTATGTATTATTGTGGTCTGGGATTAAATGGTAACCTCTCTAGGGGGGACATGTGACAGCCATTGCATCCCTATTCTAAATCTTTGGGATCCATTGTTTTAAATGAATGGTTTATGTATGACTAGGGTGACCAGATGTCTTGATTTTATAGGGATAGTCCCAATTTTGGGTCTTTTTCTTATATAGACTCCTATTATCCCCCCAACCCCCTGTCCTGATTTTTCACATTTGCTGTCTGGTCACCTTATATATGACTGTGTTTGACTCCATGGGGGAAGGCTAACACAGCTCCTCCAGGAACTAAAAACTGTGGGTGGAGATTAAGGCAAATCAGCAAAATTGTGTGCCCCTCCTTCCTCCAGGAGATACTGCTTCCCAAGGATGCTCACATGTGCTAGTTCAAATTAGATTCTCCAGAGATTGACAAAGGAAGGACCTTCCACACTAAGCGCGGGGGGGAGGGGGGGAGGGAGAGGTAGATACACTGGAGGGTAGGGTTAGGGTCCAGAGTGACCTAGACAAATTGGAGGATTGGGCCAAAAGAATCTGATAAAGTTCAACAAGGAGAAGTGCAGAATCCTACACTTAGAATGGAAGAATCCCATGCACTGCTACAGACTAGGGACCGAATGGCTAGGCAGCAGTTCTGCAGAAAAGGACCTAGGGTGGCGGTTCTCAAACTTCTGGGGTCGGCGGCCCTTTTTCTTGTCCCCATGGGCCGCTGTGACTCCTGTGTGTCTGCCGAAATGCCACTGTGCCGAACACTTCTGGTCTTGGTGCCATTTCAGCAGACATGCCAAGCGCTTCACAATGTCTGCCGAAAAGCCGCCCAAACCGGAAACTTTCACTTTGGTGGCTTTTTGAAGGACTCTGAAGCACATGGCATCTCCACCTAACTGCTGCCAAAAGCGTTTGGCTCGGCAGCACTTCAGTGGCGCAGGAAGCTCGCTACCCCCCCGGGAATTGCCCCGCGACTCCCTGGGGGGTCGCGACCCCCAGTTTGAGAACCGCTGACCTAAGGGATACAGTGGATGAGAAGCTAGATATGAATCAACAGTGTGCCCTTGTTCCCAAGAAGGCTAACTGCATATTGGGCTGCATTAGTAGGAACATTGCAGGCAGATCGAGGAAAGTGATTATTCTCCTCCGTGCTGCACTGGTGAAGCCACATCTGGAGTGTTGCTTCCAGTTTTGGGCCTCTCACCTCAGAAAGGATGTGGACTAATTGGAAAGGGTCCAGTGAAGGCAATGATGATGAGGGGGCTGGAGCACATGACTTATGAGGAGAGGCTGAGGGAACTGGGCGTGTTTAGTCTGCAGAAGAGAAGCGTGAGGGGGGATTTGATAGCAGCCTTCAACTACCTGAAAGAAGATGGAGTTAGGCTGTTCTCAGTGGTGGCAGATGACAGAACAAGAAGTAATGGTCTAGGTTGGATATTAGGAAAAACTATCTCACTAGGACGGTGGTGAAGCACTGGAATGGATTAGCTAGGGAGGTGGTAGAATCTCTATCCTTAGAGGTTTTTAAGGCCCATCTTAATTTAGTTGGGGTTGGTTCTGCTTTGAGCGGAGGTCGGGGGGAGATACTAGATGACCTCCTGAGGTCTCTTCTAATCCTAATATTCTATGACTTTTGGATAAATAGCCTGAGTTTAAACAGTCTCAGAGCCTTCTTTCTGACACAGCATGCAGACAGGATTTTCTGTTTAAGCGGATGGGGGAGCGCTCCAATCCTTGTGAAAGGGTTGGAAGGACTTAGCCTACCAGAGGTCATTCATCAATCTTATCAGGCTCCAGTGGCTTGTATGTAGATTATTTTATTGTTTTTAATATTCTTTCTCTCTAATCCTTTCAGCTTAAGAATAAACTTGCTTCCTTAGAAAGAGCTCTGTGATGAATTGTAATTCATAGCCTCTGGAGAAAAAGCAAAGTGTGGATGTTGGCCTTTTAAGCAATCTGGCTTGCTGGGATATCACCATATAGGCAGGTAATTGTGCATCTGGAAAAACCCTGGTCAGGAAGGAGAGAGATGCAGTTTTCTGCCCAAGAGAGCTAACAGATGAAGAGTCGCGAGTCTAGAGTAGGTGCCCTTGGGAGATCATAGAAGGGGGGATACAGGTGCAGTTGCCTTGAACTGCGACAGCCTCAGAAAGGACAGTTTTCCTAATAGAAAAATTAATAGACAAATGCTACTAGCAGTGGTTTCTTCCCAGGGAGTTAGTGACTAGTTTTTGGTTTCTTAACCAAAAAGTTCAGTTTTTTCTTTAAGTAATACTAATTATGGTTGTTCTGCCGGTCCATTTTTTGCCTGGTAAGGAAATGACAGGTTGTTCTGGATTAGCATAAAACAGCTTGAATGTGATAAATGCATGCAGACGTGAATTTCAGTGAGCTGAATATAGTATATGCTTTTTAGTGTCCTGTTGGTTTCAGAGACGTGCTGAAATTCTCTCATTTTTTTTCTTCAAACAGGGCAGAATGTGGCCCCCAGTACAAAATGTCCTTGATGCCATCTTGAGTAATATGAGGAATTACATTTGTATGATACTCTAATACTGTGAGGAAGGCTAGTTTCTTGTGGTAGTTATAATCGAGTTGTGAAGTATCCGTGACTAGACATAGGCGACTCTTCGATCACTCTTCAAAGGCCTCTGGAATCAAGATTTCCCCACCTTCGTTAAGTTTTACGAGTGAGCTTTGCTCTGTGAATCAAATCTGTCTCTAAGGAGGTCTTGAGTAATTCTTTTTATAGCTCCTTAGCTAGAGAAACCACGCTTGTGTTCTTGAGCCACAGGGCTGAACACTGAGACACTTTCATAATGCCGGAGTCCAAACATCTGCTCTGTAATTAAAAATAGATGCAGTAAATGTATATGGGGCTTACACGTCATGATTAACATTAGGTTTTTTTAAAAAATGTCCTTATTTTGTTCTGTTCAGTTAGGAGCATGTAGCAGGTTCAGAGTAGTGGGCTAGCCCTGTGGCTAATGGTACGGCTACACATTGCTATGCAGGGGGGTTGGGTTCCCTTTCTGGTGTCACACCCCAAACCAGCTAGCCCAGAAGTAGTGCAAATAATTTCCCCACCCCCGCCTTGGGAAAGGAGAGGTTTGAAACACTTGTCACATGATGTGATGTCTGCAATAACAGTTGTTTCCCGTTCCCATTTGATCCTTGCGGGTAAATGCTGACTCTTGCTTGGGGAACACTGTACCAAACTTGATACTAGTATCCTTTTAACTCATATCAACACCTTATATAGGTGCAAAGAATTGTCAGAGCCTGATTCTCCTTTTATGCCGGTGTAACGCCATTCATGTACTTGTATACCAGTAACAGTGAAAGGGTGGTCAAACCCACTCTGTACATATAGATATACGGATGCTGTTTCAGTATTGCACTTTAAGATTACTTTGTAGCTTAAAAAATGGACAAAGAACACTGATAATTCCAGGGTCTTTAAATAAAAAGTGCAGGTTTTTTCTTCAAAGCAAGATGAGAGCTGTTACTGCGCAGCTGTAAAGTATCATAGCTGAAAGCAAAGACATATTTTAGCTCACTGTATTTCACAATGCACAGAAGACTTATTGTCAGTGGGTTTTGTTTTAAATACACTCATTTGATTTCTAAGTGGTTTTTATCTAAAAAGTATTCATTTTGGTGCCAGTGAAACCAGAATTTCACTCATTCCACATAAAGTTACATATGTGTGAAGTGTTTGCAATAGGAGCCTAAGATTCCCCCCACCTACATGACAAGCTCTATAGAGTGGTTCTTGTGCTTTCTTTATAGTTCATACGGATAAATGGCACTATAAAAAATGCAATAGTTATCAGTAAAATTATTCATAACAAGTTAAAAGTAATAAATAAGAATGCAGTTAACTTCTACAAAATCTCCCCCTCCCCCCTGTGGCAGGGTGCTGGCCAGGAGTGCCTGAGCCAGCCCTGCGGGCCCTTTAAGAGGGAGCAGAAGCCTGCAAACCTCCCCTTGCAGAGAAGGCTAATTAGCCACCTGGGCTGCAGGGCAATCAGCCTAGATGAGTGGCACCTGGCAGCCTCCTCAGGGGGATAAAAGCCTGCCAGGAAGGAAGCCCAGTGGTGGTGGTGGTGGTGGTGGTATGGTAGTGTGGAGTGAGAGAAAGAGATGTAAGCTGTGTTTAGAGCTGTAGAGCTGAACTATATAGAGCTGTAAGCTGTAGAGCTGTGTATAAAACTGTGTATATTGGTGGTGGGGCCTTGCACTGTGAATTAAAGAGCACTGTTTGGAGCAAAAGAAGGGTTTCCTGCCTGCGTCTGAAGAGGGGTGAGAAGGCGATCTGTCACACCCTGTGTAGACCAGGACTTCTACAGTGCTGTGTAGAAACTGTGGATACTGACTTCTAAATGGCAATTCCTGTGCCTAGTATGTAGCTTCAAGAAAATGTAGTTCCATAACCAGTGGAAGTTAAAAAACAGCACCACAAAGAAACTGCACCTGAATCCACCGAGAGGGGTTAACGAATCTTTGGCAGCGGCCTTCCCAAAATAATACAGTAATCATAGAATCATAGAATATTAGGGTTGGAAGGGACCTCTAGAGGTCATCTAGTCCAACCCCCTGGTTGAGACTGAGTCTCAGCTCACGCCAAAGTCTTAACATTTAATTTTATTGACACACTGGGGCATGTGTTCATGTGTTTAGCAGATTATATTGAGAATTACATCTGCTTCTCCCCATTTGTTTCCCACTGCAACTGAAAATTCTCCATGTACTGGGTTTAAAACTATCTTTGATCTTGTTTCTTTTCTGCTTTTCGTTCTTTCCCTAGCTGAAAATGAAAATGATCAGTTGCTAATTTACACCATACATTTTTTATAATTAGGCATAACATTTATTGGGTTGTGTGTGAATTGTATGGCAGTCAGACCCTAACATGTTACATATGAAGGAGTCCTTTTCTCCTCTGGTTATGTAGATTCTCTGCAAAGGTTATTTATAATGTGATTTGACCCACAGGCTCAGACTGCATGAAGAAAAGGTAATTAAAGATCGAAGGCATCATCTCAAGACATATCCAAACTGTTTTGTTGCCAAAGAATTGATTGACTGGCTGATTGACCGCAAAGAGGCCTCAGACAGAGAGACAGCAATTAAACTTGTGCAGAAATTATTGGATCACAGCATTGTCCATCATGGTGAGTGAAACAGCAGCAGCCACAGTTATTTTAATTTTTTTCTTGATAACTGTGATGCACTTAAAGGTAACTCCTGACCCTGCTTCTGTAGTTGAAGAAGGTCCCTGATTATTCTGCTCTAGGTGGGCGAGGCAGGGTTCAGGCATTCCCATGGAAAAGGGGGCCCCTACACCCTGGGCCCCGCACTTCTCCGCTCCATGGGGACTCCCAGACATGCCAGTGTACGGGGGGGGACTAATAGAGACGTAAGAGTGGAGCCCACAGAGCCATGACTACTCAGGTCCATTGTCCATTTCCCTCCGTTAAGGGGAATGCAATTGCTTCAGACAACACTGTTGCCTTAGGGGCTAAAGAGCGGCTGCTCCTCTACTGTCCTGCAGCAGACAGGGATTCTGTTGCCTGTAGCACTCCTCTGTATGCTAACATCTGACTGCCTGGACTTGGGGCTGCTGGAGGGGAGGACTGAAGGGAGTGGCTGTAGTGAGACATGTTAGATGCAACTTCCTCTCTTTATAAACTGAAGCTGTTCTGTACCTTTTCTCTTGTTCTGTATCATGGTGACCCTGTAGCTTCATTTCTAGAATAATGATGTATTGGAAGTTATATGCATTATTTGTGAAATGTGGACACAAACCATTATCAAATCACAATAGTCATGTTTATATACTCATTTTACATCTCTGTGAAGTATAGGTGCAAAATGACTACACTGTACAAGTCAGTGGAGAATCAATCCCGTTGTTTCAAGTGTACAGTGTTGTCCAGTTAAAAAGTCAACATGTGAAATTGCAATTTTCCCATCTCTTTATAACAGGGAATAGAGGAACTTTTGTAATTGACAAAAGTTGACTTTCTCCAGAGGCACCTGTTTATGCCCAAGCACTGCTTCAACTGTCAGCAATGCATAAACATTATCTCAGTTAAAGGGATAAGTATGCAGCTGGAATGTGTGCCACTACTACACATTCTGCTTGATTCGGAAATTAAAATTCTGGGTCTTTATGGAACCTGGAAATTGAAGTAGATAATTAAAGAACACATACAAAATAATTATAGGGGCTCCTCATGCTGATTGCTGTATTGAAGAAGTGTCAGTGAATAGTTTACCTGTAGGTCAGAGTAACTTAATTTAATTGAGTGATGGAAACCTTATATGTGAAAGTTTGTTTAAATCTTTAATAAAACTTTAAAATGTTTTCCACCTCAGAACATAATCCAAGCCTGCTCCTTCCAGCTAGGTGAGTCAATGAGCAAAGGCAGGAGTCCTAGACAAAAAAAAGATGTTAAAAAATTACATACAAAATTGATATTTTCAAGAATTTTCATTCATTGGCTTCAAAGTTAATTCTATTGCTGTTTCAAGAATGCTCTGCTATAGGACAAGCTCAGATAGACTAGTAAGCCAGGTTCCAAGGGGGCCTCTTATGCCACCAGCACTAAGTTAAACGGTAATGTAATGTTTAATGCTCCTGCACTAGTGCCATATGGGGTGGAGTATGAGTTGGTGCATGCTGACTGAGAGCTCTATGGTGACTGGAATGTCCCTCACTTTATCTCTGTCTTATTGGAGCTTGTTTCAGTCCACCCTCTCCAATGTAACAAGACTTTCATCAACTGTTCCCCTAAAAACTTTTTCCAGTTCTCAATACATTCCCCATTGCCTCTCCCACACCCCAGCTGGCATGGCAGAGCAATTTGAGAAGTGGAGAAGGAAGGTCTTTCAGTGAACCTTAGATCTTATTATGTGTCTTTGCAGCAAGTCTCAGGTTTGCTTGATCCAGCCCTGGATTAATGCAAATGACAGTTATCGGTTAGCCAAATCTTAAATTACTGATTCAGGGATTTTAGGAAACACCTGCTTTAATCCTAAAATCACAGAGGATTAGGGTTGGAAGAGACCTCAGGCGGTCATCTAGTCCAACCCCCTACTCAAAGCAGGACCAGCACCAACACCAACTAAATCATCACAGCCAGGGCTTGAAAACCTCTAAGGATAGAGAAACCACCACCTCCCTAGGTAACCCATTCCAGTGCTTCACCACCCTCCTAGTGAAAGAGCCCTCCCCTACTGCAACTTGAGACCATTCCTTCTTGTTCTGTCATCTGCCACCACTGAGAACAGCTTAGCTTCATCCTCTTTCAGGTAGCTGAAGGCTGCTATCAACTCTCTCCTCACTCTTCTCTTCTGCAACAAGGGCACAGTGCTAACTCATATCCAGCTTCCCATCTGCAGAACTGCCGCATAGCCAGTTGGTCCCCAGCCTGTAGCACTACATGGGATTCTTCCGTCCTAAGTGCAGGACTCTGTACTTGCCCTTGTTGAACTTCAGCAGATTTCTTTTGGCCCAATCCTCCAATTTGTTTAGGTCACTCTGGACCCTAACCCTACCTTCCAGTGTATCTACCTCTTCCCCCAGCTTAGTGTCATGCATGAATTTACTTAGGGTGCAAAATCACAAGATAGATGTCTTTTGCTATGCATTGCTATTGCAGCATCCATTGAAATGAATGGCTGGCAGGCTCAAAAAGATTAGAGATTCCGTTTGGATAATTTTAAAGTGTGGATTCCAAAAGATACCACTCATCCTTTTATGTGTGGGGGCATATTTATACAATAAACAATTTTGGGGAAGAGGAGGCAGGACTATGCTCTGCATATGCCTATTCTGTTTTTAAGTTCACTAGTGATATCTTGTTCTGATTGTGTTAGGACTTTAACATAAGTGTGATAATTTCTGATGTCACTTACTTTGTTTCAGTTTGTGATGAGCATAAGGAGTTCAAGGATGTCAAACTTTTCTACCGCTTTAGGAAAGATGATGGAACATTCCCACTGGATAACGAGGTGAAGGTGTTCATGAGAGGACAGAGGCTATATGAAAAGTATGTTGACGGTATTAGCTTCCTTGTAGCATCTTGTTTCACATTAGATTGCAAGTCCTCCTGTCTTGAATTGTAAATGCTTGAATAGTCCCCAGTATGATGAGGTTTGGATTCTCACTGGAGCCTTTGCACACTATCACATAATAAATAATAATGTCTTATTTGGCATTTAAAAGTGTAAACCTGGGACTTTAAACTGTCAGATTATGGCCTTAATAGTAGACCTAATTTTAGTTAACAAGAAAAACTAATTTTCACTGAGTCAGCCTCCACTATTTCCACAGAAGAAAGATTATATTAAACCAAGTTACAAAAACAGGCTAGAACATTTAATTAAGAGTTGAAACAGATGGTTACACTGACGTACCGGATATCCCACTGGATTACTTGGGTCAAATAACTGAGAAGTTTAACCAGATTGTCCACTGTAGAATTAATTTAATTTTCATTCAAGGCACAGGGGGTTGTAACATGGTAGTTTCAGACAGAATGAATAAAATGTTGACATTTGACTGTGCAAAAGTGCGAACAGATGTATTATTTATTAAGAGATGCTTGAAGTATTATTCCAGACTGATCCTAGCTTTCAGGCAGTACACATTTGATTACCTAACACAGCAAGACCCAGATACACAGAAGTATTTAGGCACTTAATTGCAATGAGAGTTAGGTGCCTAGATACCTTTAAGGAACAAGTGTACAGCAGCCATGTGAGCTACTGTGTTCATTTTGTGTTGCATCAATATTGTTTTTGTTAGAATAAAGCTGTAAATGAAAAATTAATACAGAGAAACCATAAACCCCGTCCCAGCAATTCCATCTGTAACTGCGTGCCCAGGGGACCAAAGAATCTCCAAAGAACTGTGCCTCCTTCTGGTTGGCCTGCAGAGGAAGAGGACAGCAGAGGAGTACTGGGAAGCACTCAAAGGGAGAGGCAAAGGATCAACAAGGATGGGAGAACCTGCCAAATCCAAAGCCATGGAGCAGGGAGAGTAGCTGGCAACTCCTCTGAAGCACTTATTTGCCCTATAGTTTGTATCAGAGCAGTCATCCTCAGGAGCAGTGCATGCTGGGTAGCAGTTTGTGCCAGCAGCTAACATTGTAAATGGACGGACGCCTTAAAGGTATGAGAGGGGAAGTGTGACTAGGAACTTGGTCAGGAGATAGGCAAAGCCACCAGGGAACTGGGGGGCGGGGGTGTAGCAGGTGAGGGCAATACAGTCTTTGCATCAGCTATGAGCCAGAGGAAGGTAGAAGACATGGAAACACTTCATAGCTGCATGTGCATGCACGGTTGGGGGGGGGGGACAATTTGGGGTGCAGCCTGTAAACTAGCCTTATGCTTTGTCATCTGTGCACCATGCAGTGCTGATACAAAGTGTTGTGGAGTTGGTCCCGTTTTTCCTATTTAATGAAGGACTTTTAACTATGAATGTCTTCCTTTTATTGCTCTTTGGCAAAATTTCTTTGACATACAAAAGCCGAACACAAATGTCTTTGATTTTTAATGGAAAGAAGAAGCAAATTAGAGGGCAAACTCTATTTTGAATACAGTAATTGACCACTCGAGATTTTTTTCTCAGATAGAGGAGAACTGTGAGATTTCACCAGATTTAGAAGTTGCAACTTGGAACTTAGCCTTGGAACTTAGGAAAACAGTGGAATACAGACACCCCAGACAATTTCTGTGAATTGTTTTTAGGATCATAGTTGGTAGAGTTGGGAAAGATCCAGAATCCATCTCCTGGCAAGGTTTCCCTTCTTTACTCCCTTCAAAAATAAGTCATGCAGTGGCCTGGACACTTCAGAACCAAATTACAGGATCAGAATAAATAAAAAATAACTAACTTCCATGAAGCGTGCACCAATGCAATCACATTGTACTAGTTACCCTTCACCCAGCCACCAAATCCCTCTTCCCCGCCTCATCTGGCATCACTGGTCATATTTTTGCGTATTCCTAGATTGTGAGCGGTTCAGGGCAGAGACCACAGGTTAGAGTCTCAGCTGGTAGAAGGTCAGTGGAGCGATGCTGAGTTGTACCAGTTTAGGATCTTGCCCCATGTCTAGTATGTGCTCTGGAAAATCACCTAGTGCATGACAAACGCTGAATAATAGTTAAATAATTAATAATAAAGGACAGCACACAGTCCCCTGACAGGAAAAAAATATCAGATACCAAGCCAGCACATCTCTTAATCCTTACCAAAAGGCCTAATGATATCACATGTTGTTCTACACAGAAACAGCGCTTTGTTGCTAGGTTCCAATTATATTCTGTGACTCTTTAGATTTAGAAAACATACAGGTTAGAAAAAAGGTTCACATATTCAAACTCGAGTATCTCAAGTTAGGCACCATACATTTATTTAGGTTCTTTAAATACAATTTGTGGTGATTCTATTTAATTAACAGTTTGAAAATTTTGGCCTAAGTTTATTGGTCCATCGTTCAACAACAAAGCAATCTCCTTTGATTCTCCATTTCCTTTTTCTCACTATGGTGATCAAAAAGAAAAGATGTGACTTATACTGTTTAAGGGAGAAATATGACTAAGCAGATTTTTTTTCTGAGCAGTGATCCAAAGTTTATGACGTAACAAAATGCCTTAGTGCCTCTGTCCTGAATAGGGTTGCCAACTTTCTACTCGCACAAAACCAAACACTCTTGCCCTGCCCTCCACCCCGCCCCTCATCTGAGGCCCCACCCCATATTCACTCACTCCACCCCTCCAACCCCCCCGTTGCTTGCTCTCCCGATCCTCACTCACTTTTTTTCACCGGGCTGGGACAGGAGGTTGGAATGCCAGGGGGATATGGGTGGGTGTGCAGATTCCAGGGTGGGGCTGGGGATGAGGAGTTTGGGGTGCAGGAGGGTGCTCCAGGCTGGGACTGAGAGGGCAGGAGGGGGATCAGGGCTGGGGTAGGAGGTTGGGGTGTGGAAGGGGTTGAGGGGTGCAGTCTCTGGGAGCGCTTACCTCAAACAGCTCAAGGAAGCACTCCCCACTCCGGCTCTGACACAGAGCCACTGCCAGGTGGCTCTGTGTGCTGCCCTGTCCTCAGGCACCGCCCCCGCAGTTCCCATTGGTCACGATTTCCAGCCAATAAGAGCTGCATAGCTGGCGCTTGGAGCGGGGGCAGGGTGCGGAACCCCGTGGCTGCCCCTACATGTAGGAACCAGAGTGGGGACATCCTGATGCTTATGGGAGCTGTGGAGAGCCACAGCAGGCAGGGAGCCTGTCACTGCGGATCAGACTTTTAATAGCCTGCCAGGGTCCCTTTTCAACCAGGTGTTCCGGTCGAATATTGGGCATCTGGCAACTCTAGTCCTGTATCACAGATTGACAAAGACTGTTTTACTGCAGGTATAACATTTAATGTCTCAGCTTTTTCTGTAGAATACTTCCTGGAAATGGCAACTATTTCTTGCTTGCCGTAGGGGGAAAAAAACACGTGGTGCCTTATTTCTGGAAGGAATGGCTTAGCACTTGGATCAGTTTTGCAGTGCCTATACTCGCTGGTCCCAGATTTGAATCTTGGCAGAGCTGGCTCAGCCCTTTAGATAAGCAGATATACTTATGGTTGGTTATGTGGGCTGTTTCAGATGAGAACTTAAAAACCATGGGCTTAGCTGGCCTGCATGATCTGAGTCGTAGGTCCTATGGCACTTCTTGTAACAGTGTAGGTTTGCTGCAATGTGCTTAGCTAAAATTTCTTTTTCTTCTTCCTCTACTGTCTCCTGTGTACTAGCTGCCACTCTCCGCCCCAAAGACAGATATGATTCATTGGTGATATGTTTATAAAGTGCTTGTGATGAGAAGTGCTGTAAAATAATATGTACCTATTGAATCCCTCCAGGAAGCAAAGTTCTAGAGCTGTAGAGATATTATAAGTGCCTAGATATAGAGTATGAACAGTTGTGTGGAATAGGCATTTCCTTATTGCAGCCTTATTATACAAATAAGGACATGCATGGGTTGAAAGCCTGATGATGAGTGTTTTGTCATACTTAAAAGACAGAATTGTCAAACTACCAGAAGAAGGATTAAACTGAAATATAGAACAGTCATTTGTAAATTCAGCTTCTCTCCTCACATATATCCTATTTAAGGTTTTGAAGGTTGTTGAAACACAGTGTGTGTGACAATTTAAAATGAACCAGACAACACACTAGAAAATATATTGTAAGGAACAGTCCTGCATTGGTTGGGGGGATGGACTGGTTAACATCACCTCATAGGTCTTCTCTACCGGAAAGGTTCACCATACCACATCTTATCATGTGCATCATTTGCACGCTAACACTACACTTCAAATTTGAAAAGATGTGATCTGTAAAAAGCAGTAGATACAGCTGTTTACATTTGGTGCGAGTAACAATTTCTGCATGGATCACTGACACAATTTTACGTTGATGTTAACTGAAGAATATGAGCTGAGATTTTGAGTTTTAGAAGTGGCTTGCATATTTTTGTAAATGCACTACATTAAGCACTATAAAATGAGTGGCAGAAATCCTTTGTTCCTCTCTACCCACCCCAAAGCATCCAAGTCTCCTTTGATACACTTCACATTCAAAAGCTGCAGTATTGGTACCAGTGTAAAAATACCTAGTTCTGTGACTGAAATAAACTTTTGTTATACAGCTCTACTTACACTACTGGAGAAATAGTACTTCTGAGGTGACTGAAGGAAGAATATTGTTTGACACACTGATGAGAACTTTTGCAGGATGTTTAACCCTTTCTATCCATGTGTCACATGCATATTTTATTATTACCGTTCCTAAAAATCAGTGTCAAAGATCTGTTGGTATTTGGTTAACCTTCATTTGGTTAGTTGGGTTTATTGCATTGAAATATTATTCTCTCCTCCTCCCTCCCTTCCTCTGTTGAATGAGAGCACTATTAATATGCAGAATCCAGGGCAGCTTGTGCTTGCCAAAAAATATCTACTGTCATCACATGGAGATTTGTACCTTCTGTGGATTACGAGGAACATGAATTAAGACGATAAGCAAGTTGCTGCATGAACAACAAAACTGATTTGTTCAGCAAGAAGGTTTCAAGATGTTTCTTATTCTGTCAACCTTTTGATTTAAGGTGAATACCTCCTATATCTGACACAGAAGCACAGAGAGCTGATCCCTCAATCCTTAGAAGATGGAGTAAATTTCATCTTGTATGAGCACATATATCTGGATGAGAACAAAAGGACTCATTATTCACTATTGGTTATTTGCTAGGCATGCATTGCTTTCTTGTTTACAAAGTTCCAGTCCTCCAATCAGGGAGCAGAAACAACTTAATGAGTCCGAAGTGACCAATCTTACATGACAAATACCAGAATATTGGAAGAAAATAATGGACAGTGCTGAAGCTTGTCTGCACAAACTCTTTAGATAATTATAGTGAATAATGTGTCAGAATGAAAGATCATTCATGAACAATTTACCAAGAGGAAAAAAGGTCTAAATTCATCATAAAATATAGTCGCTCCAAATTCGTCCGCCAGTTCTACTGAAAAACCACCCATTCTACGTAGCATTCCTGTTATAAGTGTGTGCTGCTCTTCATTTGTTCTAAGGGGAAATAAAGCCTTGTTAAAATTCAAGACTGGGAGCCTCGTAATATAGCACCTCTTACTGTTAGCTTAATTCTCACTCTATCCATTTATTACTTTCTGACCTCCAATAGGTTCCTTGCTAATCCCTCCCATCTTCCATTCCTTGTAGGCTTTCTGCTTGGAGATGCTTGCTCATCTAGCTTGATCTGCAACCCTTCTCTATATTTTTTTCCGCTTGCTGGGGATGCAGGCTTCAGATAGCTTCTGCAACTTTGACTTAAAGTAATTCCAAGTCTCCTCCACATTCAAATCCTTGAGTTCTTCAGTCCAGTCCACTTCCCTAACTGATTTCCTTAATTTATCAAAGTTAGCTCTTTTGAAATCAAAGATCCTTGTTGCAGGTCTATTTTTGTTTATCCTTCCATTTAGTTTCATAGAATCATAGAAGATTAGGGTTGGAAGAGACCTCAGGAGGTCATCTAGTCCAACCCCCTGCTCAAAGTAGAACCAACCCCAACTTAATCATCCCAGCCAGAACTTTGTCAAGCCTGACCTTAAAAAACCTCTTAGGATGGATCTGGGAGTTTAAACTGGATTAACTCATGATCAGTCAAAGATTGTCCTATACAACCAGTTCTTCTATGAGGTCCTCACTACTCACAAATACCAAATCTAAAATGTCATCATCTCTTGTTAGTTTAGCAACTATTTGGTGAAGAAATCTATCAGCTATCTGCATTCCATAAGAACATAAGAATGGCCATACTGGGTCAGACTAATGGTCCATCTATCCCAGTATCTTGTCTTCTGACAGTGGTCAATGCTAAATGCTTCAGAGGGAATGAACAGAACAATTAATGAGAGATCTGTTCCCTGTCATCCAGTCCCAGCTTCTAGCAATCAGAGGTTTAGGGACACCATGAGCATGGAGATGTATCTCTGACCATCTTGGCTAATAACCATTGATGAACCTATCCTCCAGGATCTTATCTAATTTTTGTATTAACCCAGTTGTATTGTTGTGTCTTTCACAACATCCCCTGGCAACATGTTCCATAAGTTGACTGTGTGCTGTGTGAAGAAGTACTTCCTTATGTTGGTTTTAAATGTGCTGCCTATTAATTTAATTGGGTGACCCTGGTTCATGTGTTAAGTCAAAATATAAATAACACTTCCTTATTCACTTTCTCCAAACCAATCATGCTTTTATAGCCTATTCCCCCTTAGTTATCTCTTTTATACATAAGAATGGCCATAATGGGTCAGACCAGTGATTCATATGGCCCAATAGTGTCTTCCAACAGTGGCCAATGCCAGGTGTTTCAGAGAGAATGAACAGAACAAGCAATCACTGAGTGATCCATCCCATTTCATTCATTCCCAGCTTCTGGCAATCAGAGGCTAGGGACACCCAAAGCGTAGAATTGCAACCCTGACCATCTTGGCTAATAGCTATTGATGGACTTGTAAACTTATCTAATTCTTTTTTAAATTCATAGATTTGGCCTTCACAACATATCCTGGCAATGAGTTCTAAAGATTGACTGTGCATTGTGAAAAAGAACTTCCATTTGTTTTAAATCTGATGCCTATTAATTTCATTAGGTGACTCCTGGTTCTTGTGTTATGTGAGGGAGTAAATAACACTTCTGCCACATCATTCAAGATTTTATAGACCTCTATCATATTCCCTCTTATTCCTCTCTTTTCCAAGATGAATAGTCCCAGTCTTTTTAATCTCTCCTCTTACGGAAGCTGTACTCTTAATTGATTTTATTGTCCTTCTCTGTACTTTTTCCAATTCTAATGTCTTTTTTGAAATGGGGTGACTAGAACTGCATGGAGGATTCAAGGTTGGGTGTACCATTGATTTATATAGTGGCATTTTGATATTTTCATTCTTATTATCTATCCCCTTCCTAATGTTCTGTTAGCTTTTTTTGCCCGCACTGCACATTGAGCAGACATTTCAGAGAACTATTTACAATGACTCCAAGATCTCTTTCTTGAGTGGTAACGGCTTAGTTAGATCCCATCATTTTATATGTATAGTTGGAATTATGTTTTCCAGTGTACATTACTTTGCATTTATCAACATTGAATTTCACCTGCCATTTTGTTATCAAGTCACCCAATTTTGTGAGATTCCTTTGTAAGTCCTTCTTTGGACTTAACTATCTTGAGTAATTTAGTATTGTCAGCAAACTTTGTCACCTCACTGTTTACCTCTTTTTCCAGATCATTTATGAATATGTTGAAAAGCACAGTTCCAAGTACAGATCCCAGGGGGAACCCACTATTTATCTCTCTGCACTGTGAAAACTGTCCATTTATTCTTACTCTGTTTCCTCTCTTTTAACCAGTTACTGTTCCATGAGAGGTCCTTCCCTTTTATCCCATCACTTCTTTGCTTAAGAGCCTTTGGAGAGGGACCTTGTAAAAAAATTCCTGAAAGTCCAAGTATATTATGTCAACTAGATCACCCTTGTCCACATGCTTGTTGACACGATCAAATAATTCTAATAGATTGGTGAGGCATGATTTCCCTTTACAAAAGCCATATTGACTCATCCCCAACATATCGTGTTCATCTATTGGTCGGATAATACTGTTCTTTACTATAGTTTCAGTCTATTTGTCTGGTACTGAATTTAGGCTTACTGACTGGTAATTGCCAGGATTACCTTTGGAGCCATTTTTAAACATTGATGGCACATTAGCTGCCAGTCATGTGGTAAAGAACATGATTTAAGTGATAGGTTACATACCGCAGTTAAGTAGTTCTGTAAGTTCATATATTGTTTCCTTCAGAACTCTTAGGTGAATACTATCTGGTCCTGGTGACTTGTTACTGTTTAATTTATCAGTTTGTTTCAAAACCTCTTCTAATGACACCTCAGTCTGGGACAATTCAACAGATTTATCATCTAAAAAGAGTTGCTTAGATATGCTTCACATTCTCTTCTGTGAAGACAGATATAAAGAATTCATTTAGTTTCTCTGCGACGGCCTTGTCTTCCTCAAATGCTTCTTTAGTACCTAGATTGTCCAGTGGCTCCACTACTTGTTTGGCAAGCTTCCTGCTTCTGATGTATTTTTTTTTAAAAATCCTGATAGTGCTTTTGCTAGGTGCTCTTCAAATACTTTGTTGGCCTGTTGAGTTATACTTTTACACGTGAGTTGCCAGAATTTATGCTCCTTTCTATTTTCCTCAGTAGGATTTGACTTCCAATTTTAAAAAAATGTCTCATTATCTCTAAGCATCTTAAACCTAATTTTAATTTGGCTGATAAGGATCTATATCCTCAACTGCTGTAAACTGTTTTAGTTCTGTTGAAGTAAAAGGAGTTATGGTGACTTACACCAACTCACAATCTTATTTCTGAATTTGTTAAACTGTCAATTTATCATGTCTGCTTGTTCACAAATTCGAATCCTTAGCAGTTCTATTCTGGGCTCAGAGAGAACGGTGTGAAATATTAAACTGAGTGTTTTTCACTTGATATTTTTCCAGATTCTTTTGTGTCCCTGTAAATTCAGTCATTATCATCTGTTTTGCAGGGATGTTTCTATCTGCCTGTTTAATCAGCCAGACACAGTAATTATATATACATGTAAGAATAATTAACAAAGCCTTTGTAAAGAAGTTCTATTTGGTTTCTGCAGAGCCTGGGCAACCAATTCTCATGCAACAGTTGGTTTGAAAAGGCTCAGTTGCTTGTTTTGTGTGTATGTGTGTGTTTGTGGTTTTTTGATATACATAGGCTGAGCAGAACATCACTGAAGATGCTCCTTCAGAGCTCCTTCTGTCACTGGCGTAGCTAGGCGGGTGCGGGGGGTGCGGACCGCACCGGGTGACACCCTCTCAGAGGGGTGACACCCGGCTCGGGCTGTCGGCGCCGGGCGCCCCCGGGCCCGCCCCGCGCTGCCTCTGGCCCCGGGCCGGCCGCGGGGGGCTGCAGGGTCCCGGCCGGAGCCGTGCGGGGAGCCCCGGGGGGAGGGGGGAGGGGGGGGGCGCCCCGGCTGCTGCTTCCGCACGTGCGGGGAGCCCCAGGGGGGGAGGGGGGGGCGCCCCGGCTGCTGCCTCCGCACTGGGTGACACCAACCCTAGCGACGCCACTGCCTTCTGTACTGGACGTTGCCAGACTGTGCATTCAAGAGCTAAAACTTGCTTAACTGTATTTAAAAAAAGAAAAGAAAAAAAACAACCCTGAAAGGAAGAATAAGAGCTATGCAAATATACAAGTGGTCTGGATGCTCTGCATCTTATTCCTTGTGTTGTTATGTTACTGCTGTGACAGAATGTACCCCTATAGTCATACCCTATATACTATTGTCATAATCTTTGTACAAAATATACCCTTTAAGGTATCATTTGAAAACTAATAACTCATTGGTCAATAATATGATGATAAAACATATGTAATAGCATTATATGTGAATTTATAAGCATAAGATGAAATCATGACTGAAGTGCATTTACCAAACAAGTCTGGGGAGTGGGTAAACCTGTCTCTCAAAGTCAAAGGACAAGTTGACTTGACACCTTGCCAGATGTCATCAAAGCTGATGGGCCATCAGCTATCAAGTGCCTTCTTTGTCAAGGAAAGGAGGCAGGAACAAACCGATCTGTTTCTTAATAAACAATTTAGCAACTCCCCCTCCCCCACACCAGACTCCATCTCTCCTTACTTTCAACTGAAAAAAAAAAAAACTTTGAGGAGATCTGAGCTACCAAAGTGAGGGGCAATCATGTTATCTCTCTCTCTCTCTCCATCTCCCTCCTTGCACCTAAGAAGATAAAAGAAATAGCCATTATTCCTTTATTATCCAATAGTACTTTGGGGAAGGAGTCTGGACCTGAAGATTTGATCAGTAATGCTATTAGACAGATGTGACAAGGACTTTACTTTGACTCAAGTATAGTTTAAGTTAGGCACTAGGGAGCATTTTATCTTCATTTTTCTTGTAACCATTTCTAGCTTTTATGCTTCTGTAGACGAGCCCTTCACTGCTCATTGCAGGAATGAGCCAAGACCACGCAGTTTTCCACACCAGTGCCCCTTTTATTGCCTTGTGCAGAGTCCACCGCCACCTATATACAGTTCTATATACAAGTATGCTTACTCAGCTGCTTGGGGGACAGCTAGCTAGGAACACCAGCCAGTTGCTCCTCCCCTTCCTATCCCCCCCCCCCCTGCCAGCTTTATTCCTCTGGCCTCGGAGGCGCACAGGTGCTTTGCCTTAAGCCCTCCCGGCTAAGGGCCACACCCTGCCAGCTCCAATTGCTCCCCTGCCTGGGGCCTGAGCTAGCAGGAGCTCGGCTAACAGGGGCTGGCTCAGGGCGTTTTAGCCAGCACTCTCTGGGTAACTCCATTTAAGGTGGCAAGTTGTTGTGTGTTGCTCTCTTAAAGGGACAATGGACCCAATAGGTCTGGCTAGCCAAGAGGGGGATGGACAGTACAGAACATTCATTGCTGGGGGAAAATCCAGGACTGGGAACACGTTGAGGTCACTCTTCAGAAGTAACCAAGGCTGGTAAGGCCAGAGGGTAAGCCAAGTGCATCTGGCAGGCTGCAGCTACACATAGTTACTCAGTAGCACCTGGCTGCTGGTGGCTGTTTGAGCGCAATCCAGTTTAGGAGCTCTAGCAGCAAGGTATTGCAGGGCATGCCAGATTACTGGGCCAGTGATGACACAGCCCCTCACTGGTATGGCATGCACCCCAGAATGTCACGCCTGCTTTTGGGTTGCTCAATTTATTCTGCTGAGATGAGCTCTAGATGCTTTAGCAATTTAAAAGTAAGCTCATGTACATTTGTACCACATTCTGATTTGTGACCAGAAGGGCAAAAAGCTTAAGAGGTTCCAGGATAATTGTGTTGGGACATCTCCAATTGGCTGGTTGTAGAATAATTTGGGAGGATTGTTATGCTGATCCGTAAAAATGTTGCACACACTTAGCCTGACCCTTGAAAATCAGTCCACAAGTCCCCTTAAAGATCATGCTGCAGTGTAGACCTGCATAAATAGAGCTAAGGATGAATGAAGTCCTATTATCCTCTTGTTCCATAAGAGGATCTGAGGCACAGAGAGACCAAGGCATCCTCAAAGGGGTGCTTAACTCTCATTCATTTCAATGGAAGTTAGGTGCTTACCTTTGAGAATCTGTGCCTAAGTGACTTGCCCAAATTCACAAGAAATCTGTAGGAGAACAGGGAATTGAATCCAATACCAAGGCTACGCCCTAACCACTGGGCTATCCTTCCTTCCCAACTTACTGTACAGTTGTACAAAAAGGTATAGGGATTGTTTTTAAAGGGTGCCTGGGGTCTACAGTAAAAGAACCCACAGTACCAAGTCATGTAGACATTTTTGCCATGTAGACACTTGGGCTCGGGTTCTAAGATCAACGTCCATTGCGGGATTTCAGACCTGGGCTCCAGCCCAAGCCTGAATGCTGCATTTTTAACCCCATAGCCTGAGCTCCATGAGTCCAAGTCAGCTGACCCAGGCCCTCTGCAGCTGTGCTGGTCTTTATTGCAGTGTAGACACATACCTTAAAAGACCAAGTGCTGAACTGCCCAGGACTTCCAGGTGAACACTGAGATACACTGGTGGAGTGATAAACTTAAGCTTTGATCAACCACTGTCTACATTTCACTTTAGTTAATAAACAAAGTTGTTGATGTTTCCAGTGCACTCTGTATGGCATTTTATACAATGCTGAAATTCATTCTTACCTATCATTCATTCTTACTTATTCATTTACAAATAGGCTTTGGACCACAACTTTTTACTAATATAAAATAGAAGCCATTTCCTGTAGGGTGAGGCAATCATGAACATGGAATTAACCTGTGTTCAAAGGGGGGGAAACACAACATCGTAGGATGCTTTTCTCTGAATCTTTCGGTACACCTTTTGATATCAAAATAAATTGGTCTCCATTTAAAATGATCCTTCTTGTGTGGGGAACAGTTTCTGGATTCCGATTACCATCTTTTTGTTTTGTTACAAAACCCTCACTACTTTGTAGCCAATACTAGACTGTAAGCTTTTTAATGTAGGAACTCTCATGTATTTATATAGTGTTCAGCACAGTCGTGGTCTGGGGCCTTGTGTCACTACTGTGCTATAAATAATAACAAATAGCACGTAATTTAAAAATAGAAGAGCAACAAAGTTTGATTTCTTTCCAGCAAAGTAGCTGGTTCACGGAGAGAACACAAGGTAACTAATATATCCTCGTACACTAGTGACTTGACTCTTCTCAATGACGCTAATAAACAAAGGAGGACCTAACAAAGACAGCTGTGCTTAGCTCAGCTTCATAAGATCACGTTACTCAAATAGCAAAGGCACGTATTGCTAAGGAAAAGTGTTTTCAGTTTTATAAATGTGTATCCAAAACACGGGGACAGGTTTTTTTTTGTAAATTTATTTCACAATATCTGTTTCAAGATTCCTTAGACATCTGTTAATAGCCCCTTTGGCTTTCTGAATTGCAATTCCCAGTTTTACGTCATTAGCCTGAGAATGTTCTTGTTTGTTCTTAGCTTTCCACACGCCAGTTTATAATTAATAACAGTTTATAATTAAGAACTTGTCAGACAATAAAAAGTTGCATCTGTTTGCTTAGTACTAATGACTACTAAAAATGGATCATTAATTGCTTTCTGAAGAACTGCTTTCCCCATGTATATTTTTTTCCTTCCGTGGCAGGCTGATGAATTCTGAGAATGCACTTTTACAAGCCAGGGAAGAGGAGGGCATCAAGTATGAACGGACCTTCATGGCATCTGAGTTTATTGCATGGCTGATCCAGGAAGGAGAAGTCACAACAAGGACTGAGGCAGAACAACTTGGCCGTAGATTGTTGGAGCATGGAATTATACAGCATGGTGAGGAATTTACTGCCTGGTAACAAAAGCTACACTCTTTACAACATTTTTTCCATGCAGGATCATGTAAAGAGGTTGAAGATCTTGCTATTTGGTCCTAAAAAATTTCCAGTTCTAACTCCTATCTAAATGATAGATGGCTGTACAATTATTTTTAATAAAGGGTGGAATTTTCAAAAGCACTCAAAACCACAAGAATTTGGGTTTGAGTTGCTAGTAACAAATAAGTAATGAATAAAAGGCAACCTTTTTTTGGTGGTTGATAATTAAACAGTAGAAGTCATTGCCTTAGGACAGGGATCGGCAACCTTTGGCACACGGCCCATCAGGAGAATCCACTGCTGGGCTGGTTTGTTTACCTGAAGCGTCTGCAGGTTCGGCCAATTGCAGCTCCCACTGGTTGCGGTTCACTGTTCCAAGCGAATGGGAGCTGCTGGAAGCGAAGTGGACCGAGGGATGTGCTGTCTGCCGCTTCCCGCAGCGGAATGGCGAACCACAGCTAGTGGGAGCTGTGATCGGCCAAACCTGTGGACGCTGCAGGTAAATTAACTGTCACAGCTTGCCAGCAGATTTCCCTGATGTGCACTTGTCCAAAGCTGCCGATTCCTGCCCTAGGATATAACTGAGGTAAATAGCTTAGCGAGAGTCAAAGGGTTAGAGCCATAAATTAGGAGAGTTACACTAAATTACGCTAGATAGAATAAAAATTACAAGCTTTATAAACCCTCACGCTTCACAACATGAGTAGACCATAATCTGATATCAGAAAAGAATGTCCCCATCCCTATCATACTGCACAATTGGTCAGGTATGTTTGGAAAAGGATGAGGAAATCACTTTCACATGAAACATTATTGCAGTCAGTCCTGCACTGTAAGGTCTTTAAAGAAGGGTTTTAGTATCTGGTCAGTGCTCAGCACAGTGGGCCCCAGGTGCTACTGGCACAACATAACTTGCTACAATAAGGGTAAAGATCACCTGTGCAGGTGACAGAGCTTTCTTGGGGTCATCCCATGACCGTGAAATGAACTCCCCCAGGAACTAAGGACCCTCACAAACCTCATCACCTTCTGCTCTAAGTACAAGGTGAATTTCTTCGATCTTACTTTCTCTAACATGAACATATACCAACGTGTGTGTGTGTGTGTGTGTAAATATTTAAAAAATAATTCTAGACCACTTCACTGTATGTACTTCTCCCCCCGGAGTGGGGATGAGAGAACAGACACGTGACGTGTGTTAGTCATATTGTTCAATGCACTACTGGAAGGTGCTCAGATGCTACAGTGATGAGTGCAGCATAAGACCTATATAGATTAGAACACAGTACAGATTTAACAATAATAGGTAGCTGTATGAAGCAGGGTACCAGATTAGATGGATTGTCTTTCTTTTGTTCTATGACAATACCTATATCCTCAGGGAAGGAAACTGCAAATAAAGGTCCGGTGTTATACAGTTTGTCTGTGACTTTAGTCAAATGTAAAGTTTGTCTTTACCTTGAAATTAACAGCAGCTACTTCTGAATGTTTGCAAGAAGCAGCTTCAAATTCTATAATTACTCTTGGTGCTAATGTATGATTTATAAAGTGCCAACTGCTTAGGACTTAATGCAAAGTGAACATATTTCCCCCTCCTCTCTATAGCAACAATTATTTCAATTGTATTTTTACCCCAAGCTTTTTCTATGTGTAAATACAGGGCAAGCTGGTTTTAAAAAAAATTGTATTCACTGTTGAAATGTGTTCAGAGGAAAGAAAATCAGAATGTGATAGATTTATTGCAAAGCAAGCATTGTTCTCACTAACAGAATCCTTATCAGCCCTGGGAGGGTGCACAGAGATCCTCTCTTGCACCCTTACAAGGGACTGCACACAGTATGGCTAGAAGGTTCAGGTCCTGCTTCCGCTGAGTGCCCCTGAGCCCTGGTCTACATGGGAGTAGCATAGCTGAAGTCAACATATTTAGATCAACTTATCGCAGCATCTTCACGGCGCTGAGTCAACTGCTGCCACTCCCCCATTGACTCCGCCTGTGCCTCTCGTGGCAGTGGAGTACCAGAGTCTATGGGAGAGTGCTCAGGGATCGATTTATTGTGTCTAGTCTAGACACAATAAATTGACCTCCAAAAGATCGATTGCCACCCGCAGATCCAGTGTGTAGTATAGACCTGACCTGAGGCACTATTTAGTTGTAAAGGGGGAGAGGTGATGTGAAGGTGTTTCCTTTTCCCACACCAGCCAGTATGCAAAAGGGGTAGTTTGCTGGACCCACTAGTGAATGCTGCCTGGGTAAGTCCAGTCAGCCAGGATTTCTCCTGGTTGATTCTGGATACAGCGAGTTCTTGCACACCCATCTACTCTACTCTGTTTTGTTCCTATTATAACACCTGCTCCATCTGTCTCCAGTGAGCTAAGGGGTGCCTTTATGAGGTGCCGAGATACTTTTTCACCTTTATTTAACAAAGGTAAATTCCATTCACTTTTTAGGAATTTTGCTTGCCTAAAGATGGAATAAAAACTGAACCAGCGCCTTGGGACTTAGGACTAAATTTGGGGATACTTTGGGCAGTCTTTTAAAAGAAGTTTGTTTTATAAGGGTATTCTGTCCTACAGGTTTCACTAACATTTTTAAATTAAAAATAGGGTTAAAAATTATTTGGTGAAAGATTAACATGAATGATTACAGATTGAGCTGTAGCAAGTGGATGTATCTATAGACTTACTAAGTTGTTGCAATTTAGTGTGCCTTAAATAGCCGTGCTAGACTTGAGAGCTTTTCTTTACACAATTTTAGACTCAAACTGTAACAGTGGATGTGAGATATTCTTTTTGTTCTCCCTTACTGAATTCTAGGTCAAATGTGTTCCATTTACCAATAAAAACAGTGTTTTTCCGCACTGCCAGCATAGTGAGTTCATTCTGGAATCTGAACACCAAACTACGTTCCTTGTGCTTTCTTTGTCATCCTCTATAAAGTTTCACTTGACACTAATTGACATCCATGTTGGCAGTACAAGCGGCAAGGACATGGACTGAATAGAAATGGAGAATGAAATTCTTCTTTCCCTAAAGGTGATCTCTAGTGGACAATATTGTTGAATATGCATGAAGCAGAATAAAATACACTTTGCTCTTCTATTTTTTAAATTATATTACCTCTGCAATCATAAGTATGATAGAACTAGTCTGTATCAAGGTAATTTTCCATCTATAACTAAATAGTGCCTGCTTATTTGCTGATACCTGTTCTCATGTCAGTGACTTCAGAAAAATATTTTTCAGCTGAGGCAGTATTTGACTCTTCTTATATGCTGAGCACAATTTCCCATCATGTTTGTCTTCATTTTAATCAGTCAGCCTCAAATCAGATTTCACACAGGAAGCTATTAACAATGCTAATTTAAAAAGGAAAACTAGATGTTTAAAAGGAATTATGTAAATGTTGTAGAAAGGTCAAGTTTCGACTTCAGAAGTGTTGTACTATAGCCAGTTGATAGACAACTTGGGTAAATTTTGAAAAGGACCTTGGTCTGACTTCCCTTTGTGCATGCACAGCTTTACACACACTATGATTGAATTTGCAAATGGCCTTGTTAATGTCTACAGGATTTGTACAAGCAAAGGTGGTTTCATGAGAGTATTCTACAATTTTGTGTATGCAAGTCATGATTCACAAACACTGCATGCCCTAATAGAGGTTATAGCCTGAAAATTTGTTCCTTTGTGTAGTAGGGCAGCATATCCTGTACATCTCTTAATGCTTGAGTTGCTGTTGACAATTACCTGTATTTAGTCTGCCTTTGCAACCACTGATTACATTCATCAAACGATTGGAGGAAAGATTCTATAAAGGAATGAGAAGCGTGTCTGTTCATGCATAAAAGTAAACGAAAACAGGACAAATTTTGCAGCTGTATAAAATTCCAATTCTTAAGACATCTAGACACATTAAATAGGTAAGGCGTGAGAGCCTCCCATGTGATCATGTAATCTTATTGTCTTCAGTTTCATCCTTCCCTTTTAGCATACCCTCCCTGTGTTATCTCATGCCTTCCAGTGCTGTTCTTGTGGGCAGTGAATTTGTCTTTATTTGTTTCATGATGCATTGTGCAGATCTATGGGGCTGTATAAGTAAAGCAGGAAGACTTGTTTCCAAATTATCTTCATCATTCAATTTTTCTGACAAAAGTTTCAATTTTTAACAGCTGCAACATAAAAGATGACCAGATAGGCCTTTTTCATTTTCTCCTATCCCCTACCCACAAACTCTGTAGTTTGTATCCTTTATTTAGAAGCAAAGAAAAGCAGATAACTAACTGCATTCTATAAACTTGCTTCGTTAAAGACTAAACATGCCCGTAGGCAGATTGTAATGATTCACTGAAAAGACTACTGAACTGAATGCACGGTAATGCTGGTGTTATTTAATATTCTAGGTAAAATCCACTGCCTTTGAAAACATTCTTACACTTTCAGAAAAAGATCATTGCATCATAGGACATGAATAGGCTGACCATATTTCCTTGAGACAAAAACGGGACATTGGGATGGCAAAAACGGGACGGGGTTGGGGGGGGGGGGGTCTCACCAGATGAAGTTGGTGCAGTGGCTGCAGAACATGGGCTGAGGGGCTCTGGGGGGTGGTCGGGGGCTCTAGGCAGTCTAGGGGGGCTCTAGGGCCCTGGGGGTCTCACCAGATGAAGTCAGTGCAGTGGCTGCAGAACGTGGGCTGAGGGGCACTAGGGGGTGGGTGGTCGGGGGGCTCTAAGGGGTCTCTGGGGGGCTCTAGGGAGGTCTCACCAGATAAAGTTGGTGCAGTGGCTGCAGAACATGGGCTGCTTGAACAAGCGTGCGGTGACTTTGTGGCTCTTGACCACATGGATCACCTTCTGGCGCAGCGCCCCCTTGTGGCAGAACAGCGGCTTGGCCAGGCACTCCAGCTCGGTGGGCGAGGTGACCAGTGCCATGGCCCCACCTGGGCCCCCCAGCGCCGGGCGGGGGGGAGAGGCAGAAGGGGGACGGGGGTGGGATGGATGGAGGAATAAGCAGAACAGAGATGGGGGATGAAGATGATGGAGGGAGAGAGAGAAGGGGGGATGCTGGTTGAAGAGGATGGAGGGAACAGAGGGAGAGAAGGCAGGAAGGTAAGAAGGGAGAGGATGGATGGATGAGAGAAGAGATGGGGGTAGGGAGCAGGGGGGATGGAGGAGGCAAGGGACAGCGAGAAGGAGGGATGGAGAGAAGGGAGATGGAAGAGGAGGCAGTGGACGGAGGGAGAGAGAGAAGGGAGGAAGGGAGGGATGGAGAAGGGGATAGAGAGAAGGGATGGAGGGAGCGAGAGGAGGCAGCGGACAGAGAGAGAGAGCAGGGAGGAAGGGAGGGATGGAAAAGGGGGATGGAGAGAAGGGAGGAAGGGAGGGATGGAGAGAAGGAGGGAAGAAGGAGGAATAGAGAGAAGAGGAGGAAGCGGGCGGCGGGCTGAAGCCGACGGCGGAGTGGAGCTGTCCAGAGCTGCAGCCGGGGGCCAAGTGCGCCGGCGGGAGGGCTGCCGGCCGGAAGTTTTATGAGCTCGGCCCCCGGCTGCGGCTCCAGACAGCTCCGCTCCACTGTCGGCTTCAGCCCGCCGCCCACTGCCAGCCGGACATTTTATGAGACATAATCACATAACTGAATTTATGTGATTATGTCTCATAAAACCCGGCCGGCAGCCCCCCCGCCAGCGCGCTCGGCCCCCGGCTGCGGCTCTGGACAGCTCCACTCCGCCGTCGGCTTCAGCCCGCCGCCCGCTGCCTCCTCTTCTCTCTATTCCTCCTTCTTCCCTCCTTCTCTCCATCCCTCCCTTCTCTCCATCCCCTTTCTCCATCCCTCCCTTCTCTCCATCACCCTTCTCTATCCCTCCCTTCCTCCCTGATCTCTCCCTCCGTCCGCTGCCTCCTCTCGCTACCTAAGGACAAGTATCAGATGTCAAAATCTCCGATGAGCAAACTGCATCTCGCCAGCCCAGCACCGACACTGGTGCTGGGCTGGCGAGACGCAGTTTGCTCATCGGAGATTTTGACATCTGATACTTGTCCTTAGGTAGCAAGATTCTTCACCTGAGCTGACCTGCCCAAAAAAGGGACAAAATTGATATTTTTGTTAAAAAGACGGGACAGTTCAGAAATATGAAAAAAACGGGACTGTCCCGTTCAAAACGGTACATATGGTCAGCCTAGACATGAAGGGACCTTGAGAGGTTATTTAGTCCAGTTCCCTGTAATCATGGCAGGGCTAAATTATCTAGACCATTCCTGACAGGTGTTTGTCTACCCTGCTTTTAAAAATCTCCAATGATGGAGATTCCACACCCTCCCTAGACAATTTATTCCAGTGCTTAAACCACCCTGACAACTAGCAGGTTTTTCCTAATGTCCAACCTAAACCTCCCTTGCTGCAATTTAAGCCCATTGCTTCTTGTCCTATCCTCAGAGGTTAAGAACAATTTTTCTTCTGACTCTTTGTAACAACCTTTTATGCACTTGAAAACTACTATCATGTCTTCAGTCTTCTCTTTTTCAGACTAAACAAACCCAGTTTTTTCAAACTTCCCTCATAGGTTATGTTTTCTAGATCTTTTATCATTTTTGTTGCTCTTCTCTGAACTTTCTCCAATTTGTCCACATCTTTCCTGAAATGTGGCGCTCAGAACTAGACACAATACTCCAGTTGAGGCCTAATTAGCACAGACTAGAGAGGAAGAATTACTTTTTGTGCCTTACTTACAACACTCCTGCTAATACATCCCAGAATGATATTTGGTTTTTTTGCAACAGTGACCTACTGTTGACTCATATTTAGCTTATGGTCTACTATGATCCCCAGTACTCCTTTCCAAAGTACTCCTTCCTAGGAAGTCATTTCCCATCTTGTATGTGTTTAACTGATTGTTCCTTTCTAAATGGAGTACTTTGCATTTGTCCTTATTGAATTTCATCTGATTTACTTAAGACAATTTCTCTGGTTTGTCCTGATCATTTAAGCACTTGCAACCTCTCACAGCTTAGTATCGTCTGCAAACTTTATAAGTGTACTCTCTATGCCATTATCTAAATCATTGATGAAGATATTGAACAGAACCAGACCCAGAACTGATCCCTGCGGCACCCCACTCGTTATGCCCTTCAGGCACGACTGTGAACCACTGATGACTATTCTCTGGGAATGGTCCAGTTTTACACCCACCTTCTAATACCTCCGTCTAGGTTGCATTTCCCTAGGTTTCCATCGAGGTTGCATTTGGGGGGAGGGATAGCTCAGTGGTTTGAGCATTGGCTTGCCAAACCTAAAGCAGTAAACAGTCAGTACAAGACACATTACTGAATAGAAGATAAGCTACCATTGGACTTCAGAGTCCTGTAAACTGGAATCCTGTTGCTTAAGTTTTTCTTATACTGCTTAGAAATGTTGTATTTTGTAGCTAAAATGCATGAAATATGGTTCTTTCATTACATCATAACTTTTTTCCTGACCCACAACTGGGATGTGTTTGTGTATACAAGGACATATCCTCAGCTAGTGTAATATGGAACAGCTCTGATGATTTACACTGAGATGCTGTCTCCTTGTTTATATGTGACAGTCTGACATTAGATGTATTGCCTGTGGAAAGTGAAATCGTTGCAGTATAAATGTGGAAACAATACCATTTTGGTTTGTGTCATAGCAAGAAGTTCAAAATCTGTTGGAGTATGTACACAGATGGTTTTATCTGCAGTTCAGATAATATATACTGTGGCGGACCGCTCTCTCACCCCTCTCAGGAACAGGCAGGAAAACCCTTCTTTGCTCCAAACAGTGCTCTTTAATTCACAGTGCAAGACCCCACCACCAATATATACAGCTTTGTACAGTCCTTCAGCATACAGCTCTTGATAGCTCAGCTCTACAGCTTACAGCTTTACAGACTCTATATAGTCCAGCTCTTAACTTGCAACTCTAAACAGTTCTAAACATACAGCTCTGACTAGCTCCAAACACACAGCTCTGACTAGCTCCAAACACACAGCTCTGACTAGCTCCAACCACCACCACACTGGGCTTCCTTCCTGGGAGCCTTTTATCCCCCAGAGGAGGTTGCCAGGTGCAACCCATACAATTGATTGCCCTGCAAGCCAGGTGGCTGATTAGGCTTTCTGCACCGGGGGTTTGCAGAGGGCTTTTCTCCCTCTTAAAGGGGCGGCAGGCTGGGTCAAGCCCACCCTGCCACAATACACAATCATAAGGCTAGAGATACATGTATCATTGTTACATAGTAGGGAGAATCAAGGACCAATAATTGTCTCTCTGCTTATTGAACGTATGGGCAAACGTTCTGACTCTTCCTTAGCTTGAGAGAGCTCTAAACAGATGTGATTCATCAATGCATAGTAAGAAACTAATTGGAATAGTTGCCATTATTAAAACACATTTGCAGATGCTAGATGGTAGAAAAACAGGAAGCCTTTGAGAGGAACAGGAAAAGCACAATCCAATGAAAAATATAGTGTCTTTTATTTTCATCTTCTAGCGTTTGCATTGTGAAAAACAGCAAGAATGCACAACGGAGAAATGATATTTGCAGAGTCCAAATGGCTGTATTCTGCAGGGGAGGGTGAGAGATATTAATACTGTGATTGATAGAGCCCTGCAAATCCAGGGATATCCTCTTTATATCTGCGTCCACAGATGTGGATATTGGCGGACCATTTTTGTAGATCGTGGATGGTTGCAAATCCAAATTTTCTATCTCAAGCCCTGAAAATCTGTGGTTATCCAATTTAGATGTGTGGATATCTGCATCCGCAGATCGTTTTTGCAGATCACGGCTCGCAAATTTTGCGGATACAAATTTTGTATCCGTGCAGGGCTTTAGTGATTGAGTGTATGGTGAATACTGGGTGATTACAGAGCAAGGGCCTAATTTTGTTTTTAAAGTCTGCAGGCTCACCCTGCCAGAGTCTCATGCAAAAGTGTGCACACGTTTTCAGCTAGTTGGCCCTCATTCTGTTTTCTGTCTCCAAGACACAGAAACTGAGCTGGCAAAAGGCCAGAGGAATAAGAGGCTCTGCATTCTCCTCCAAGAAGGGCAGTTAAAAGGTATCATTATTTTATCACTATGACATTAATCAGGGCACACAATCTGGACTGATGGTCAGCTGTGTTCCCTCAATTCACCAACCTGAGGTGCCTCTTACATTGATTTGCTGTGAGAGAAACCACTCCTAGTCTGCTCACACACGGCCTTCAGCATGAGTCAATCCCCACTATACTGAATGAGTGCTATAGCCAGCCACGCATGAATTACATTGCAGGGTAACACCCAGCAGACTCCCAATCCCAGATTTTCCCTCAGAAATGTGCATCTTGTACTACCCAGTAACCCTCTGGAGAACACAAGCTCATATAAAGTCCATAATTTCATTAATAGAAAATGATATGTACAAATTTTGTTATCCCAAACACTTCAAAGCAAACACATACTGGTTTAGAAAAAACAATATAACAAGTATATTAACTACAAAAAGATACATTTTAAGTGATTACAAGTAATGAGACATAAAAGTCATAATTGTTTACAAGTAAATAAAAGGTAAAATATATCTAATATGTAACTTAACAAGCTAAATGAATTCAAAGTGAAGGTTTCTCTCACCACATGCTTTAGCAGTCTTACTGGCTGGAATCCTTTCAGCCAGGATCCCCTCCCCCAGTTCAGTGTTGACTGCCTTGTCCTTCAGGTGTTTGTTGATGCTGTGAGTAGAGATGAAGGGAGAGATGACTTGAGGCATCTGTTCCCCATTCTTATATCTTTTCCTCTTCTTGAGACTCGCCTCCCGCTGGGGTTCAGAAGAAAGAAAGTTTGTGTGATGGAAACTTCCAGCAGTTTCTTTGCCAAAATGTACATATCTCACTCACACCCTTGTTCCTACCAGAGAATGGCCACTTAATCAGGTAATAGTTCATTTGGATTTGTTGACACCCGGCTGAAACATCCATTTGCCTTTTGTCTTTGGGGAGCTGGTTTCTACCTGTTTTTCTAAACTTGGAATATGTCTCAGTAATGTTATACAGTAGAATCTTATAATTTTACATACAATATTGCCACACATATTTTACCAGCACAATAATGATCGGCACATTATGGGTTTTTAAAAGATGCAATACTTTGTACAAAATCCATTATAGTTTTGTAAAAAGAATGAACATAGAGATACAGACTATCCCAATAATGCTGCTTTATTGTCTACTTTTTTAAACACTAGTTCTTCTTGGGATAGTCTGCAAAAGTGAAGAATCAAGAAGAAATCAGAGTTGATCCAAAACATTTCATAGGAGAGGTGTGGAAAAGCCAGGTTAGAAAACAGTTCAGTCACAGAATGATGGTACAGTGGAACCCCGCAATACCACAACGATCGGGGTCCACAAATATTGACCGCAGTAAATGCGGGGTCGCGGTATTGTGGGGTTGTGCTACATCAAAGCGCTGCCTGCTGCCGCTGTCAGGAGCTCCATGCGCCCCACGCTATAAGCGGATTCGCACTATTGCAGGGTGCGGTATTGCAGGGCTCGACTGTACATCCCATTCATGTACACCACGCTTCTTGCCTGCCTGCCTTCATATATTACATCTTGGATTATTGCCAAAACATTATTTCTTGGAGGGACTAGGGACAGTTAAGGATCTGTGGCCTTTACTCCAGTTTTATGCCAGCCGGTCTCTATCGTAACCCGTGGAGTTACTCCTGTTTTGAAAGCATTATCTAATGTAGAACCAGGGCCAATGTCTCAGTCAGCAAAACAGTAAGAATTGCATTCTGTGTGCATCTGGAAAGTAGCGTTTCTCATCTTCAGAGTGGAGTAAATCATTTGTTTCCAGCTGTGAAAAGACGTGAGACACCAGGTCTTAAAATCCCATTCAGTTTGTTAGCATTTTGCCACTTCCAGCCTGGCTGTTGACTTGAGAACTGCTAGCAAGCAGATTCAGCTGGACACTCCATTTCCTTTGTTCTGTACCAGTGACATAAAATAGCCATAATACCATTTTAACTGGTAGTTATGGCTTCGTCTCGTGGCTGCAGGGTGAAAAGCAGCTGGAGTGTACCAGTGAATGTGTCCCAGTGGGGATCACAGCTTTCAAGTGCCAGAAAGCATTTCTCACCACATTGTGGTGGTGGCTGAGATATCCGCATTAAAAATCATGTGAGACTGAAATTGTGACTGAGATTGCAGGAAAAAGATGGTTGTGAAAATTACCTAGGTTTTATAGCATGAGTCACCTAATTTATTAAAATAGCTTTTCACATTTTGTAAATCTTCCCCAGTTCTGTGAAATTTGAATAAAGATTATATTTGTTCACCAGCTGTGTTTCTCTCTCCCTGAAAATCTGAAAGTTGTTTGTGGCCTTTGCTGATCACAAGATTGTATGTAAGTGTTAGAAAGTGTGTGTAGAAAGGACAAGTGCACAGTCCTGCACTTAGGCCAGCAGACTCCCATGCACTGCCACAGACTAGGGACCAAATGGCCAGGCAGCAGTTCTGCAGAAAAGGATGTAGGGGTTACAGTGGACGAGAAGCTGGACATGAGTCAACAGTGTGCCCTTGTTGCCAAGAAGGCTAATGGCATTTTGAATTGTATAAGTAGGGGCATTTCCAGCAGATCAAGGGACGTGATCATTCCCCTTTTTCGACATTGGTGAGGCCTCATCTGGAGTACTGTGTCCAGTTTTGGGGGCCACACTACAAGAAAGATTTTGAAAAATTGGGAAGAGTCCAGAGGAGGGGAACAAAAATCATTAGGGGGCTGACGCACATGACTTATGAGGACAGGCTGAGGGAACTGGGATTGTTTAGTCTACAGAAGAGAAGAATGACTTTCAACTACCTGAAAGGGGGTTCCAAAGAGAATGGATCTACTGTTCTCAGTGGTACCAGATGACAGAACATGGAGTAATGGTCTCAAGTTGCAGTGGGGGAGGTTAGGTTGAATTTTAGGAAAAAACTTTTTCACTAGGAGGTTGGTGAAGCACTGGAATGGGTTACCTAGGGAGGTGATGGAATCTCCTTCTTTAGAGGTTTTTAAGGTCAGGCTTAACAAAGCCCTGGCTGGGATGATTTAGTTGGAATTGGTCCTGCTTTGAGCAGGGGGTTGAACTAGATGACCTCCTGAGGTCCCTTTCAAGCCTGGTATTCTATGATTCTACGATTCTAAATAAAATTATATGAGAAGTTGCAATTTGTATTGTATTTTATCTGTTGTACTAATTGGCAAATAATATATAGCTAGAGCCATACAAAAACTGCTAAAGCTCCAGTATTAAGAACACAAAGGCAGGGATATGTCAGGTTTAAGGGCTTGAATTTCCTTGCACTTACACTGATGTAAATCAGGAGTAGTGCTATTGAATCCAGTGCAGTTACACCCATACAAAACAGGTGTAGATGAGAAAGGAAGCACAGCATGCAGCCTTATCTCTACTCCTGTGTGTGTTATCCAGTATATATGTACTGACTAAGGATTTGTATGTTAAATTCTTATGTATTTTAATAACTTTGTAAACACCAATTTACAGTACCTTTCCTTCTCAACCACTGGTAGGGCTTTTCTTAGTTTCATAGCTTACCTATCTAAGTTAGTTTTAAGGGTTGTTAACAACCTCATCCACTGAATTACACCTAAGAAAGTCCATGCTAGGGAAGGTTGTGTATCTTTCTGTGACTGTGCAAATTATTTAGGATTCTTTCCTTCCTTCTCTGCTGACTTAAGCAAAATATGTAATGGGTAAGCTGACTGATGAGCTGAGCACCCATACTCTGTAGGTCCACATTTAAGAGGCTTAGCCAAAGACAAGCTACTATGCATTCCCAATATGTAATTTTCAAATGCTTGTAACTTGTTCAAACCAGATTCTTCAGGAACAAGGTTACGCACTGCTCCTTTTTGAAGGCTGTTTCCATGCGAAGCTTCAAAAATGTGATCATTTCATCTGTACAGTAGTTCAAAAAATAGAATTCCATTATCCCCCATTCTCTTTGTGCTCAAAACTGGTGGAGTCATTTTTGCTCAAACACTCCAGATAAAGTCACCTTTGGCTAGAGATCAAATATGGAGAATTTCAGCCCTAAAGGTGAAGTCTTAAAGTCGAGTGACTCAGAGGGAAACTATTATGCAACTTTAGAGCAGAAAATAGTCAGTGCCCCACAGGAATAACTTTTTAAAAATATCTTATTTGAACACATAAGCATAACCAGGCTCCAAAAATTGAGCGCTCATTGTTAACTTTTGGAATTTCCTTCCTTTTTAAGAGCTTGCTTTTTCAATCTCTCCTTAATGTTGTATTAACACTGATATTTGGCAAGGAGTACCTATTAAGTAACACCATATCCGGGAGTCAAGTATTTACTCTTCCTGAGGCTGAGAGCTGGCACCCTGATATTTATATTTTTAACGTAGGTATAACTCAGAATTTGGGAAACATTTTGTAACAATTGAATGAGGACACTGAATTCGGTACTTACACTGGTTATGTGAGAGGGGGGAATATTTCGATAACAAAGCATATCCTTCTGTGTTTCTACAACAGATGATGATAGCATCGTTCTCACTTTGTTCTTTCCAGTTATCTTCACATGTTAGATCAAACTCATCCCTGGCATAACTCCATTGTCTACAACAGAGTTACACAAGGGATGTGCGTGGCCCATTCTGTCCACAACCTCTACTCATGGTTATGCAGTATATTAGTCAAAACAAGCTTTATTATTGTAAGATACACAGGGATATCTTATCATAAGCAAATTAAACTATGGAGTGCTATGGGCAATAGTCGACTACTCCACAATTTTAGACTGCTTTATGACATCTGTAGTAAAAATGTGTGTTGGTTTGCTAATGATCCAAGAGTCATGATTTCTTAAGAATGTCAAAACAATTATACTAATAAGGGAAAGAGGGTAATAAGATAGAGAAGATATATTTACTTGAGAAGAATTGCATACAGTGCAGAAAATATTAAAATTAAACTTATTTATTATATTTATATTAATAACTATGGATACTTGATAATTGAAATATATATTTCCCCTGTAAATATTCATGATGGCCCAGTCCCATGAAAGTTGGAATAAAAATTCCATTAACATTTTGTATAAATATAGCATGTCTTTAGTAGATTGTCTATGAGATTATCGCAAAGAGAAGTTTCATGAGTTTGTTTTACATTACTCTGCTATGATAATACAATACTGCTGGGAGTCCTTTATGAAATATTTTAATGGTCTGATAGTGGGGCGGGGAAATAGGAACTCCTGAATTTTAGCCTTGGCTCTGACAGCGTGACTCCTTCTCTGTTCTTCATTTTAAAAATGGGAATAATTCTGTTTTGTTGTTATTAAATGAAAGTATCCAGAATGATGACCTCCGCAGAATGGGACACCATCATTAGTGGTGTAATTGCAATCTCACAACCAGGAATTGAATTGCCTACAAAATGTAAAATCCTCATTTTAACAAACACCTTGGGGTGTTGGCTTGGAGAGCCAACAAATTCAGCACTGACGCGAAGCACAATAAAGCTGAGTGACACTGGCTTTTCTAAAGCACTGTAACCATGCTGTGTGCTTCTGGGCAGTTCAAAAGATACACAGCAAGGAGCAAATCAGGCTGGTTTATTAGTCAGCACTTGGAACATCACAGTTTTGGCTGATTGGCTTGACCTTTCCGTTTATTCATGAGAAACGGTATTAGTTTTCTCTACGGCTTTGTTTTCAGTGCTAAAAAAGTCCTCTGTGCTTGTTACCCCAAGCATTTTCATCGTGGGGTAACAAGCACAGATGAGCTATGCCGAGGTGAAAACAGTAAACAATTGGATACTCCTTACAGTGATTGACCATGACAGGTTTACTTTGTGTTAAATTTAAAGTGCTTTATCTTCACTGTGTTTTTACCTTGGGATGCTCGTGTGTGTTAGGCTTCGTCTACACTGGCAAGTGAAAGACAAAACTTTTGTCATTAAGAGATGTTAAAAAAACATGCTCCCCACCCCCGAAGACCAACATTTTGCTGATGACAAGCACTGGTGTGAACAGAGAGCTCTCTCCTACCAACAAACAGTGGCTACACTGCACCTTTAGCGGCATGACTGTAGTGGCTGCGTAAAAGCTGCATAGTGTAGACATAGCCTTAGTTACCCTGAAACAAAACACACACTCTTTTTATCAGTGAAGACTGCAGTGTTGCAAAGAACCATAGGGTGAGGCACTTCAGCAAAATGCCCTTAACTCTGAGATGACCTGCAGGAGGTGGGAGGGTTGCTATGCATGACATGCACAATACAGTTCCAAAGGCTTCTGCAACTTGCTTGTTCCTAGTTCCTACATGATACTGCTGCTGGTGGTGGCGCTGCATTCAGAGTTGGGCAGCCGGAGAGCAGTGGCTGCTAGTCAGGAGCCCAGCTCGGAAGGCAGTGGCACCGCCAGCAGCAGCACAGAAGTAAGAGTGGCCTGGTATGATATTACCACCCTTACTTCTGCAGAGCTGGGCCATCAGTCAGCAGCCACCACTCTCTGGCCTCCCAGCTCTGAAGGCAGGGTAAAAGTAAGGGTGGCAATACTGTGACACCCTACAATGACTTTGTGACAGCTCCCCACCCTTTTAGATAGGAACCTTCAGTTTGAGAAATGCTGGTCTCCCCTTTGAAATCTGTATAGTCAGTGACAGATTAGTCACTGGGCCATAACTCTTAAGCGGTGGCACACAGCAATTACTCTGTTGATGGTGAACATGCAGCTATTTTGATTGTGCTGCAAGCATCAATTACTTTCTTTCATTCTTGCTCTGGCTCCAGTTGGACCTGGGATTCACTTTCAGTGTCAAAGTCTATTGTAATAAGACTTTTTTATTGTATAGAACATTTTTGCTGCACATATGGCAGCCCTGTCCTGGTACCTCACTGCCGCTCATGACCCTGCCACTCCTGATGAGTTAATGGATCAGGTGCAACAAGGGCAGGTCCACACTGCATGCAAAAATGAGATTGTAGCATGGGTGAGGATACCTTTAATCTAGCTAGCATAGATAACAATAGTAGTGCTGATGTGGTGACATAGACTTCAGCCCAACACTAGCCCATAGGGAAGCCTGAGTACATAATCAGGCAACTAGTCTGCACTGAAGCCTTTGCCACCATGTCCACACAATGCGGTTGCTACTCATGTTAGTTAGATTATTGTTAGCACAGGTACAGCTATCTGTGCTACAATCACACCTTGAAACCTGGGAGCGTAGAAATACCTTTAGAGTGCTGCTATCGCCAAGGAGGATGGATGCATGCATGTAAACGGCAATCTCATGTATACTATTCACTCCCTATTTTGTGTTCTGCCAGACAGGGAGTTTTCACTCTTTTTCTCTCCCCAGTGTCCAACAAGCACCATTTTATGGATAGCAACCTGCTGTACCAGTTCAGAATGAATTTCCGCCGGCGACGGAGGCTGATGGAGTTGCTCCCTGAGAAATCCCGTCTGATGCCAGAAAGTCACGACAGTCCCTTTTGCCTGCGCAAGCAGAACAATGACAACAGAAAGCACACCAGTTTTCAGTCAGGTGACTCCTTGGTTCTGTTCCTTTCACTTCTCCATTGTTTAACTTTTCCTTGAAGACATGTGTCATTCCTAAAGCTTGGCCCCCTTCACTTTAGCATGAGGCAGATTTAGCTGAAGAGACGTGCTCACGGCATCATCCATGAATAAATATCATATCCAGTAAACAGGTTCTTGTACCCGGTTGGCTTTTCAGATAATTTGCTGCTCGTGTTGTTTGTTTGCTCTAGTATAAATAAAGGATTTCAGGTTTATATTTTTCCACAGGCAGAAATCAGCCAGCTTGGACATTTTTCATTTTTTAAAAAACTTGCTAAAAAGATTTTAAGAAAGCAAAAGTGTTTTGGAATAAGCTATATGTTGTAGTTTGGGGGGAAAGAATGCCTGAACAAGTAATACATTAGGAAGCAGGATGAAAATAGGAAGAAAGCCAGGGATAACGGCAGAAAATATCCTACTTATTAAAATGCATATTTCACTCTATTGCACTGGCACCTAGAAATCACAGTGATGGAAGCATTGCAGAGAATTAAATTAGCTAAAATGGATCATGTGGTAATCTAGCATATCAGAGTGAAAATATAACTTTCATGTATGATTTAGATATTCCCGCAGCACATAGGTGAGTGTTCTGATGAGGCAGAGTGTAATTAGTAAGATGACACTATTATAAATAAAAGCATGTTCTGATGTTATGTTAAACAAAGCAGGGGAAATGTGCCAGAAGAATCAAGACAATTTCCCTTTCTCTCTGTATTTTCTGTCTCCTTTGCACAGTGAGTCCCACCAAGGAGATAAAGATCGTATCGGCAGTAAGAAGGAGTAGCATGAGCAGTTCTGGCAGTAGTGGTTACTTCAGCAGCAGCCCTACCCTCAGCAGCAGTCCCCCAGTATTATGCAACCCAAAATCTGGTAAGCAGATGGAATTGGTGCAGATTAGACAGCATGCAGCTCTCTCTGAAGAGAGTGAGGGTAAATGGGTGACTGTTTTCTTTATCTAAGTTTGTCTTTTGAGGCCTATTTTAAAGATTGATAGATTCACAGATTTTGTGGCTTTTTAGTTTGGCCTCCTGCATAACATGGGCCAGAGAACCTCACCCAATAATACCTGCATCAACCCCATAACTTTGTTTGAGCTAGAGCATATCTTTTTAGAAAGGCGCCTAGCCTTATATCCACTCTTACCTCCAGATTGCCATATCAGTTGCCAAACATAAATTCTTCTCAGTTACACGGTGTGACTTCGCTGGCATTGCACAGGTGAGAGGAAAACTTAAGCTTTGGTAATCACCTGGGTTATTGTGTAAATAACACAGCCCAGAGCAGGGCTAGTAAATGTAGCTTTGAGGCTGTCAGGGACAATTTAAACCCTTAAATTAATTTAGATTTTACACCGCACTGTGTAAGAATTTAAAGGCAGTCAGGGTTCAAGTTTATTTTCTTTTTTAAATGATTTCCTTGGTCTCACCACAAAGGGAAGGTCAGCCATTCATTCATCCACAGCTAAGTTAAAATGGTTTGCACTTGGATTTTTATGAAAGGAAAAAATAGATCAGGAAACGTATTCTTTCGCTGTCTTTATTTGCCCCAGAGGGAGTCTTGAATGCCAAAGCAGAATTTCTTGCTCTTGTTATTACCATTAACTTTTTCCAACTTGGTATTACTATGGCCTGCGTGTTCTAAAGTCAGTACTACACATGGCTGGCTGCAAATCAAAATGTTAATGGAACTTTAAGAAATTATTATTCACTCCTTATTCATGGCCACAAAAGGCCATAATTACACGGAGGTAGCCCTTTAACAGGGAGAGTAGAACATGGGGCTGCGTCCTCAGTGTGATACAGAAAGGGGCTCTGAACTGAGGGGGAATAGGGTGTTGGAGCAGGTTGGGGAAGAGGCCAGTGGCCATGTGTAAGCATTGATTTCAGTGGGGCTATTCAGACTTGAAGTTACTGATAGAGGGACCAAAGTGGGCCAGTGGCTGCTGTTCAAATAATGAGCTGTTTATCATAGAATCATAGAATCTCAGGGTTGGAAGAGACCTCAGAGGTCATTCTATTCCAACCCCCCGCTCAAAGCAGGACCAATCCCCAACTAAATCATCCCAGCCAGGGCTTTGTCAAGCCTGACTTAAAAACCTCTAAGGAAGGAGATTCTACCACATCCCTAGGTAATCCATTCCAGTGCTTCACCACATTAGGAAAATGTTTTTCCTAATATCCAACCTAAACCTACCCCGGTTCAACTTGAGACTGTCTGTATGTTCCAGTTTGTATGTTCCAGTTTGTGGATGCCACAATGTAATCTTTTTTAGGTGCACCTGTCAGGTATTCTCTCCAGACATTCTTTTATGACGTATTCTAAATGGTGAACTTTTGCTCCCGTTAAACCACTTATTATACCCTGGAAATATTACTGTGACAAGCAGGCTGGCATTTTTGTTGCTGTTGATTCACGTATGCATTATCTTAAGTATACCCCCTGTTTCCATTCATTTATGGCTTTGGTTATATATGTCATGTGATTGATGAGAACAAGGATATCTTAAGAGAGCCGATTATAAAATCTTGCTAGAAAAATAATATATTGATACCTTCCTTACACAGTGTTTCTATTTAAAATGAATAATGAGGTGTAAATTCTACCTTCAGAACAGTTTAACAGACTTACTTTTGAGTCTGAAACAAGGACCAGTGAGCAGGGATCTACCAGCTTTTCTCATACTCCAAGTAATCCTCTGCTAAACTGGAATGAGTTTTGTAGAAAGTTTCTCAATAGCAGAACCAGAATGATCAGGTGAGAAGAACATTAATAAATTGGACTTAGATCAGTTGTTGGATGGGTTCTGCTGTATTTCACGGGAAATAAAAATTTAAAGGAAGTCTGGGGCATGGCTTGACTAATCACAAGGGGAAAAGAAACTATTCCTGAAGGCATAATTTAGGTGAACACTGTGAAGGACGCCAGTGCAGATGACTTATCTAATTGTGAACGGTTGAACCTGAATTACTGAGCAGTGACATGTTAGTCAACCCAACATGTTGAATTTTCTTGAAAAACATCTTGCAATACAAAGGTAAGAGTTGATAACTAAAAAAGGAGAAAATTGATCTGGCTTTGATCTCAGAAAGATAGAATGACAGTATTGGCAGAGTCTGCAAAGTTTAACTCTTAAGATAATTTTGTCAGTATCCTAGTGAAACAGTAATAATATTTTTTCTATCTTCCTGAATTCTTTTTCTTTCCATATACCATGTGGCATTTCTGGACACTTACAGATATGTTCGAATGTTATCCCTGAAAAATTCCAGCTTGTTTCCATGATATAAGAAATTCAGATGTCATCAGAAATAGTTTATCACTGAAAACAAGAAGCAGACATAGTCATAATAATAATAAAAAAAAAACAGAGGAAGCCAAATGTAATTAATAGAGGGTCTATGTATCCATTGCTTTGCACTTGATGCAATTATTTACACCTGTACGTTGTGTGTGTAAAGTGCCGCAGTTCTGATTTTGTAGCATTTTACACACACTTTACCCAGAAGTAAACGACTTCACAAATATTAATAACATTGTTGGCTGTAGTGTAGGTTATCTACTCTGTCTCTCTGTCTGAGGAAGAGTTAGGATGCCTGTCACCATAGTATCTCAGTGCCTCCATGCTCCCTTCAGGTAATGAGGGTTATACTATATTTGACTGTTTAATGATCTTTTACAACTTTGCCTCAGTCTAGGCATGCACTAAGGCCACAAAACATTAAGCCCTATACATAAAGTAAGATGGAGAAGACATTGCATCCTAGAACAATTCTTTATGAAAGTTTCTTCAGAAATGTTTGTATTTAATACTCCTTTGTATGTCTTTGCAGTATTAAAGAGACCAGTGACTTCTGATGAACTCTTGATGCCTGGAGCCCCATATGCAAGAAAAACATTCACAGTGCGTCTCCAATCTTCTATACGTTGTGTAAATTGGTCCAAACAATTATTTTCTGACAGTATAATTAGATCCTAGTTACATTTCCTGATACTTGTCCTCTAAAAATCTCAGCCATAAGATTCCACTAATGTTAATTTTATACATATGGAGTCTGATTCTCCACTCATATTATACCATCAGTTTGCCAGCCTAACACCACTGACGTTGGTAGAGTTACACGGGCAGAAATCAAGTAATATGTGTATTGCACTAATACTCCTGAACAGTTTTTTATTAATACTTAAGATTATAAAGAGATTTGAAATATTTTCTGTATTTACCTATCCAGAATTACAGTTTTAAATGTGAGTTGCATAGGCCCACTAAACTAATTTAAGACTGAAATGTTGATTCATATTCAATAAGAGAGGAAAGAAAAGCCTTTTAAAAAGTAACCCTTTGAACCTGTTAATTGGAAGCATGGCTTCTTACAGCCTTTAGTCGACATCTCTGATGTAACTTAAAGAAGAAAAGTACCATAGAAACAAACGCAGTCATTCAGTTGGTGGCTTTCTCCATAAATAAAGCTTAAATCGCCCATGCAGTAGGCACTGTAAAGTATTCGTATCCACAGAGCAGCATTTACTGTTTGCTGGTGCCTACAAGATGCTGAAATCATGTCTTCAACCACTTGGACTTTATCCCATGAGTTACATGGACACTGTTGTGTCTTTTTTTCCTTTTCAAGGTTGTCGGTGATGCTGTCGGGTGGGGCTTTGTTGTGCGGGGGAGCAAGCCATGCCATATTCAGGCTGTGGATCCCAGTGGCCCTGCAGCTGCGGCAGGAATGAAGGTAATTTTTCATCAGCTGTTTAGTGGTTTTCTATATCCCCCAGTGATGCTCTCTGGCCAGTCACTGTGAGACACCAGCCTTTTGCATTTCAGATGTTGTTCTCCTCCTCCTCCAAAACTTCACCCTTCATCTTTTCTTCTCTCTGTCTTTGAGGTTCGTTCTCTCTCTCTCTCTCTCTCTCTCTCCTCTTTTTTTTACTAAAAGCTCTTTAGTGTTTTCTTTCCAGATTTCACTTTTGCCATATTTGATCCTCTCTCTTCGTCCTCTAAAAGGCCTTTCACATCTTTCAAACTGTGTGTGGTTTCTATCCTCGTTACCCAGCTCCACCTTCTCATTTATTTGGTATTTATATATAATTTATAATGATATATTGTTTATAATTACCATGCTGTGTCTACTCTGGTCATGCCCTATATCACATAATTACAAAATTAACATTGTTTTCTTTTACTAAGATTGTTTAGCAATTGATTTTTTCAAAGTAAAGTTGTTTTGGACCAGGGCACAGTTTTGGGAAAGAAAAAAATGCTACAGAGATTTTAGATGGTCTAACATGAACTGAAATATTTTCATCCATGATTTAAAAAAAATTCTCTGTGTGAGATCTTTGTAGATCTGATCCAAGCCCACTGAAATTAATAGGAATCTTTCCATTGACTTTAATGGACTTTGGATCAGGCCCTGGAATATGTGGACTTAATCATTCTCCTACAGAGTGGGAAACCAAAAACAACGTAATTGTGCCAATATGTGTAAGAACTGGAAGGGAAAACTGACCACTGTCGTGCTCCAATGTCCAACCCAAGTCAAGTGCAAAGGGTAAAAAAACAGCATATATGGTGAAAAATTAATTGTTTTTTCTAAATTCTATCACTCTGAATAATCTTCAGTTATGAATAACATAGGTAAAGACTTAAAATAGCTTGACAATATCACTTCAAATGGGTCATATTAGAACACTAATCCTGCCTAAAGTATAAAGGAGTTACACTTCCAGGGCTTCGAACTTATTCCTATTCATGTTGATGTTTGGAATCCTGATCCTTGCAGCTTACTCAAGTGATTTGTAGAAGTCTTTATTCTCTCTGCATGTTGCCAATTTACGATAATACAGTTCTACTCTGAAATGTGACTTTATAAAAGCGTTGTGGGGTTTCATATTTATTGTCTAAATGACTTCAGCTCTAATTTGCTTATTTCACCAGTAAACATAGTGGGGTTTTGTTTTAAAATGTCATCCCTTCACTCTGGGATGATAAACTTAAGCTGGGTTCTGTCCAGTTCGTGCTTCATCAACTGCAATAGAGGTTTTACAGGCCAAATTATGCCTTCAGGTACACTCATGTAACTTCATTGTCTTCCACTTATGTCATCAATGATGCACATGCAACACAGCTGCTTTCAGTGGGAGCTTAATAAGCAGTTTGATATACAAGAAGGAATGGAATGCAGCACACTCTTAACTCCACAGCACTCCTACAAGTAAACAGTACAATCTCATTTTAGTCACTAAAATCAGCAGAAATTGCTCTGAACACACACAGAGAGCTAATCTGATAAGTTCAATGATGCTATTTCATAGCGTCTCTTTTCAGAGTAGAGCGGCACTTTAAACATTATCAAGCTTTTAAAAAAGTAGGTACCTAAGTCTATATTTAGGCATTTATATAGGTGGCTTGATTTTCAGAAGTACTGAGCACTTACCACTCTTAATGAAACCTGGGTGCCAGAGTCCCCTGGAATTAGGGATTCGATTTCAGGTGCCACTTTTGAAAAGCTTGGTCTGTTTACTTAATCTGTCTATTTTCAAAACTCTTCTCTCCGGACTATTTAAAGAAAGTATGTGATGGTACATTTGAATGTATGCATGCCCCCAAAGTAAATCTTTCCCCTTTTTAGAAGCACAGAGGCAGGCATATTTCAACTAGAACATTAGGCATAATAACTGCTGGCAGTGAAGATCTGTTCTGGTAAGAAGCTTTGTCTGCCAGTATTGCTCTGAGCACTGGACCATAACAAGGAAAACTGGCGATGATAAAAAGGGCAAGAATTTGAAGAAAAGCCCAGACTTAGCATGTCACTTCATAGAAGAATTTATTTTTGGAATTACGCCTTATACAGTCTTGGCTTATAAAACAACTTTTTTATTCAGTAGGCAGCATTCTTTAATGGTGGATGAGTCATAGCCACCAGAGTGCATGATGGGACAATACACGGAGTAGAAACTAGTGTTCAGTGTAGGTCTGCTCTTTAGGACCTGCAAATGAGATTTTTAAAAAGGTACATTTTTGATTACTAATCTGCTGATTGTCCCTCTATCCTGTTTGGGGAATTTAGCACAAAGCACTAAGTCTGGGAGGGGGACAAAGATCATTGTTAAAATATGGAGTATACATTCGAGGCCCCAGAATAATAACCAGCAAATGAATATTTATAGTTTTATACCTAAAAGTTTCATATTCCACAACTTGCTAGCAATGCCACCCAATCCTTTCCACCCCATAAAACATGATAGCATACTCCAGTTCCCCCTTCCCTGACTTTCAGCTGGTTGCAGTGAGATTTGGGATATGGTATAATAATGTATGTCCCTGCTGCTTTGAGCACTGCTTTGGGATTATGATACAGGGCTCTCTCAGTACCATCAGGTCTGTCTCCATGGTTCCGCTTTCCATGTGATCTTTAATAGCAGAGCTAGGCAGTCAGCCCCATAAGTCTCTTCCTGCAGCAAGTTGTTTTACATTCACAGATGACTACTTTAGATCTGTGTTCTGAAATGATTCCATTGCAGAGTAAAGGCCACATCCTTAGAGTGACTGCAAAACCATTGATTTCACTGAGGGTACACAGCAACTCGTAGTATTTGGCCCTCAGATCAGGTATTTGGTCACCCTCATCCTGCAAGGTGTTAAACGTTTTTTGTGCAATGACTGCAACGGGAACTGAGCATGTCAAAAGGATGCTCTCAACATCTTACAGGATTGAGCCCCAAGTGAGTGAGTGAAAGAGACCATGGATAAATATTGACATAGTGTAATAGCAGATTGTACTGTTGAAGCAGATGCCGTTCACTCTTAGAATTCTCATCTTATACAGAAATGTTACTGATTATATAAAAACACCAATGACATGGGCTGCCATCTGTTTCCAATTACTACACGAAAACACTGAAGGCTACTGATATTTTAATAGGGCTTTGTGACCAGCTGGCTGCTGAATTTGATAATTACGTTAGACAGGGAGTGAATTCAGAAATGCCTTTATTTAGGAAGGGTGAACAATTAAAAGAAGTTGATGACAATTGAGTCACATGGCACATTGTAGCTATGTTCTTAAACACAGGCTATGGGGGGGGGGGGCAGAGATAACACTAACCACACTGATATTATATATATTTATTAACGTAATGCTTGGACTATATATGTGCCCACAATTTTTAACCATGACACCTATGTATAACAGAGCCGGTTTTCAGGTGCTCAGCACCTGCTGGTCTCATCTACTTCACTGCGTTAGTGGGTGCTCAGCTCTCCCCAAAAGATCAGGTCTTTTTATACATAGGTATCTACATATGGCCTTAGGCGTCTAAATTCAGTGACATAAGTTTTAAAGTTTTTACCATAAAACCTGTTCTACAATAATGTCCAGTTTGGTTTTGACTTAAATTGACAAAAGGAAGAAATTTTCAAATTGAAACTGCAACTCTATCCAGGTAGGGATGGCAGGGATTCAGAGGGTTTATAAGCTACATTCTGCAACAGAGACTCAATTGGATGATCAGAGATCAGAATTATATTTTAGTTTTGAATGTCCTGTAACTCGTGCTGAACAAGAGCAAGTTGTTGCAGCAGGATACGTTTTCATTTATTTATTTTTTTCTTAGTGGAAATACATCTTTAAAAAACATAGACAAAAATTGCTTTCAGGCAGTTGGGAGTTAGTTAGCATCATGATGCTTTGAGGATAGTTTGAAGTGTTTCAAGATTCAGTGGATACCTCTGCTATGCTATAAGCAACATTTAAAATGGATTAGTGGCTCTTTGCTCTCCAACACTCTTAATAACACTCACTTAAGAGTTGCCGTGCCTGCCTCATGTGGGTGTGACATCATGTTTTGATTTTCCCACTCTGTGACCCATTTCCCTATAGGTCCGCAATCACCACTTACTTATAGAGTACTAGCATAAGTGCCCGGCGTTGCTCGGGTCAGTCGGAGGTGGGGAGGGGGCAGACAGCTGACACCCCCTGACCAACCCCAACACCCACACCTCACCCCTCACCCACCCCGACACCTTCCCACCCCCCCGACCAACCCCAACACCCCCCGGCTCACTTACCCCCCGACCAAACCCGACAACCCCACCTGACCCCCCCAAGAAAACCCGACACCTTCCCACCCCACCCCCGACCGAACCCGACACCCCCACCTGACCCCCTGAGCAAATCCGACACCCCCACCTCACCCCCCGACCAGTTTGCGGTTGGTGGGGGGGTGAGGTGGGGGTGTCTGGTTCGGTCGGGGGGTAAGTGAGCCGGGGGGTGTCGGGTTTGGTCTGGGGGGTGGGAAGGTGTCGGGGTGGGTGAGGGGTGAGGTGTGGGTGTTGGGGTTGGTCAGGGGGTGTTGCGGTTGGTGGGGGTGTGAGGTGGGGGTGTTGGGTTTGCTTGGGGGGGTGAGGTGGGGGTGTCGGGTTTGGTCTGGGGGTGTTGCGATTGGTGGGGGGGTGAGATGGGGGTGTCGGGTTTGGTCGGGGATAAGTGAGCCGGGGGGGGTGTCGGGTTTGGTCTGGGGGGATGGGAAGGTGTCAGGGTGGGTGAGGGGTGAGGTGTGGGTGTTGGGGTTGGTCAGGGGGTGTTGCGGTTGGTGGGGGGGTGAGGTGGCGGTGTCAGGTTTGGTGGGGGGGTAAGTGAGCCGGGGGGGTGTCGGGTTTGGTCTGGGCACCCACCCCGACACCTTCCCCCCCCCAGACCAAACCCAACACCCACACCTCACCCCTCACCCACTCCGACACCTTCCCACCCCCCCAGACCAACCCCGACACCCCCCGGCTCACTTACCCCCCGACCGAACCCGACACCCCCACCTCACCCCCCCAAGCAAACCCAACACCCCCACATCACCCCCCGACCGAACCCGACACCGCCACCTCACTTACCGTCCCACCAAACCCAACTCAGATCCGTCACAGGCGGGGAGGGTGCCCAGAGCCGAGGGATTCCGGGGACCTTCGCAGGTGGGGGGGGGGGCACAGAGCTGATGGAGTCTGGGGTTCCGTTGGGAGGTGGGAGGGGCAGAGAACTGAGGGATCTCCGGGGTTCCATTGGGAGGGGGGAGGGGCAGAGAACTGAGGGATCTCCAGGGTTCCATTGGAGGAGGGAGGGGTGAGCTGAGCGAGTGAGGTGTCTGTTGGAGGTGGGTATTATGACATCATCACCACCTAACCGCCCAGCCGATGTGATTGGCCCTGAAAGACTTTCACCCCTGGGGGGCATCAGAGGTGAGATCCGAAAATTTTTCGACCCTTACCAGCATCTAGACCCCAAGACCCCTCACTGTACCAAATTTCAAGTCTCTGGCTCAAACGGTGCTGGAGGAGTTCGCTGTCATACGTACATACATACATACATACATACACCACTTGACTTTTATATATATAGATCTTGGTGCATTGAGGTGACATGGCACTATAATTAAGTTGCAAGAGCTCCTGCTCTTTGGGAAAATAAAGTTGGCCTAAACAAGTAGTCCTGTCTACCCTCTCCAGACTCTAAAGAGTTCTGGGGGTCCCACTCAAGGGTTTCTTTCTCAGGGATCAATCACCTTTTCCCCCTCAGTGCAGGGTTTTATACCCACTGTAGGAGGAGCACAAACTCTTCATCCACTCTGGGTGCCAGCCCAGGGTCCCTAAACCGAGACCCCCAGTCCCTCTCCTTTCACTCAACACCCCTGCTTCACTTTCCCCTGGACAGCTTCCTACATGGTCTGCTTCTTCTAGGCCTTCATCCAGCCTCTTTAGCAAAGTCTGTAACAGGCTCTGCTCCTGGGTTACCATCTTGGCTACTGTGAAGGACCTCTCCCAGGTCCTGCCTCAGCTCTCTTGAGCAGAGTGGGCTCCTCAGCACTCCCTAGCACCTAGTCCTAGTGAGTCTCTCACTACACTGAGTGTAGGCTGCCTCTTAGATAGTCACAAGCAGAGTCGATGGGGGAGTCCGCTGCCGCCGTGAGGACGCCAGGTAATTCGACCTAAGATGCGCCGACTTCAGCTACGTTATTTACGTAGCTGAATTTGCATATCTTAGGTCAACCCCCGACCCCTGCTACTGTAGACCAAGCCTGGGTCTGCCTGCTAAATGCATACCAGCTTTGCCAAAGCTTTCTTTTGCCATCATTCTACAGTACAATGAGTATGACCAGCAAATTCCTAGGGCAGTTACCATCTCTAACATTAGTAAACTATCCTTAGGTTTATTTAAATCATGCAGTATTTCCTCAGTCACCCTTCTTCCTCCTTGTTATTAGCTATTCCCCATTGGGATTCAGCGCCCCTGCCAATCTCTTTACCTTGCACCTACAATTTCTCTTTCATTCTTCTGTGGCAGAATCTTTGTGGTATGGGGTCTGGGTTGAAATTGTTGTATCTTTCTCGGTGGCAGGAAACTGCCTGTTTTAGGAGCCTGGTACCAAGATGAAAGGTTTCATTGCCGAGTGGCTGATTGAATCTGACCCAAGTTGGCACTGATTGGAGGAGACAGCATTGGGACTGGGTTGATAGGACATGGGATGTGGATTAGGAGACTGGGATTCTATTCCTGCTTTGGCCACTGATTCATTGGGTGACTTTGGGCCAGTCACTCTCCCCATAATGCTACTTATCTCTCTGTGATCTCAAAGCATTGTACATACAGATGCATGCGTATAAATCTGAAGCATTAGAACAAATTGACTTGGGCTTGTGAGATGATTAGGGGTCTCTAGTTCCCTGTGGATGGGTAACTCCATCATAGCTGACACAGATTTTCATGTAATCGAGGGCAAGGGAGACTGAAATACCTGCTTGTGCTCGAGAAACGGCCCCTCCAGAGCAGGGAGGAAGGATTGGCGTCCATTGTGTGGAACTTTGTACAATACAAACTCTGATATGTGTAAACTCCTGGTTTACCAGAGTTTGCTTATGTCCCCTTGTGCTGAGCTACATTCTTCAGTGTACTCTGGATTTCCTAAGCCCAGAGCACAGTAAAGAGTCAGCAGAGACTGGCTTTAAAAGGGACACATGCTTTGCAGAACAGCAGTTTCACAGCTGCTGAATATTCACTGGGGTTAGGTAACATGGGTTACACTTTGGAAGCCAACTGGCTCTTTGATTAGGAGATGCAGGTGATTGAGGACACAATCTTCCAGTGAGGGAAACAGAGGGTAATAAAGCTGGACATCAGTCTGCTAAGACTCCAGATCTTCCCTTTTCCCCATAGGCCCGGCATCCTCCAGTAAAAGTCCCATGTCTCTTTACTTCTGGGAGCTGGCCCTTTCGGCCTTTTATCTGCATGGGACATTGGCTGCAAATTGTGACAAATTAAACATTCGTACAAGTCACTAAAGCTAATCTCCCAAGTCCTGTTCCTGTTGAATCTGATTGCACCTGCATAGTGCTGTGAGGAAGATGAAAAAAACCACTAGGCCTCTGCTGATTTGGCCCCAGCAATAAACAATTCCCTCTTGACCCACAAAACTGGCAATCCCTCAGACCCGCAGATTCCAGAAAACACAGCTCCTGTATTACAACTACAGGGAGGAAGGGTGAATAACTACAATGGAGCAAGAGACTCCAGAAGACTAGGGCAAGGGTTTAAATTGAGGTGGGGCGAGCGAGGAGCCAATCCACTCCCATCTCTCTCTGGCTGACCAATAGGAGGCAGAGAGCTGATAGGGTAGACGGTACCCTTTCCCTCTGAGGCTGTCCACCACCCTGCAGTCCAGTCACGTTTTCCACCTATTGAACAGACTGGGTGGCATTCTAAGCCAGCCACCCTCCTCCAGTTCTGTGAATTATGTGAAGAGATCTTTTCCCAACACTTGATCTTCAGTGAACGACCTGGACTATCACTGCCTGGAATGTCGCTGTTCTGTGGATACCCAGAAGCTTTCAGTTTCCAGTGCTGCCAGCCTTGTATCCTTTGCAAACACTCAAATTCACCTTTATAATTATTTAATAAGCCACTAAACATTAAGGGTGAATCCTCCTTGCCCCGTCAAAGTCCATGATAAAATTCCCATTGACATCAGTACCAGGATTTCATTCTAATATCCTGTTTTCCTTTGTGCTTCTCTATCTTTGCTTCCTTTCTACTTTTTTGTTTCTTTAGTTGTGTTTTGCCTATAAGGTTGTTTAAGCGTTGGTCTGTTTCAAAGATAACTTATCAGAGACCCTGCTCCTTATTTTGGGTGTGTTTTCGATTATTATGAAATCTTCACGCAACTGCAGGCAGATGTCCTTGAGTGCACAGTCATCATGGAGAAGGCGGGAGTTGGTGGGGAGAGACTGCATCTGCTTTGAAAGACTTTGGATTTCTCCTCTCTGAATTATTGGATGTAAAGTTAGTTTTAAAATATTTAGCCAGCTTTGCATGGCACTTTCTATTTGGTCTACGGACGTTGCTAAAGCTAGCATGGGGGCCAGGCTAAATGACAAAGGAGTACTATTCTCTGTATTCAGGATCTGAAATGTCAGCCCATAAAGTTATAAGAGTAAAATTCACTCCTGTTCAAAGGACTAAGACAAGATCCATGGAACCACAAACTATGGCTCAATTGGCACATAGTTTTTGTCTGTTTAAGATCTCCTGACTCCTAGTCCTGTGCATGAACTACAGGAGAGATGTTAGTCAGCCTACTTTCCTTAAAAGAACTGCAATATTCCAAAAATATGAATTCTTCATGAGGTGTCAGATTTTGGTTCCTCCTTTGTGTCCGAGGTTACGACTGTGTAAAATGACATCAGATTTTAACCCAGTGTTTGTGTGTCTGTTTTCTAAAACATCACTGGGAAACAAGGCACATACTATACTTGTGTCTATACATTACCATCTTTTGATATCAGCTGCAAACACATTTCAAAAAGTTATCTGCTAGCTCTTAGCTTGGGTTGTTTTATTTTAAACCAAGTCACACTTTTAAAATAAAATGTAGGTTTTAAAAATCTTTCTGAATAAGAGGGGAGTTTTATAACATTATAGCTTAGATATCCACACACCCAGGATTTGTGTTATCTGCTTTTCTTAATTGTTTCTGAGCCATTACAGCTATATCCATTCAGACAGAGATAAGGCAGTCTTGGTTTCAGCTGCCGTGTAAAACAGTGCTGTGCTTGTGTTTTGAAACAACGTTGAAATTCCAGCATGGTCTACAACCCATTAAATGGTGAGAGTTAGTGCCAGACAGAGCAGCTGTGACCTTACACACTTGAGCTGTCTCAGGCTACTGCAAATCACTCCTAGACCACAGAGACTGCTTAAATAATGGGGAAGCATTTTAAAAATGATCCTGTTACTGGAGTTCTACAGCCTCAGGAAAGTTGAACATTAAATAAGAATATTAAGGATGGACGTTGTTTAATAAACAGTGAATTAGGGCGCAGTCCTTCAAGATGCTGAATATTTTGAACTCCCATTGCAGTTAGCACTTTGGCACCAATTAGGATTAGCCTCTTATAGAACAGTTTAGTTAACGTCTTGAACGCTTCAGATTTGTTTTCCTCTGTATTTGTGTCATCGCTAGCATGTTGTATATTGTAGTTACTTGGCTTAAATGTTTGCAAAGCGTATAGGGTCCTGATCAGCTTGACCTACTTAATAGAACCCTGCATCGCAATTCTTGTGTTTTTGTTGTTGTTGTTCAAGACACAAGCTGTCATCCTTTAACAATACTGATGAATAATTAGGAAAAGATGTTGGGTTAAAGCTATGGCTCCATTTAGCTAGTCATACTCAATCAGAAACAATTGCACTTTTGTTCCTGAAAACAAGGAGAGCAGCTGTTTGACTTAGAAATGCTGAATACCACTTATGTGCATTACAGGCTCGATTCTGCTCCTGACTGTCTTTAAATCCCATCAATTTTGGAGACTTCTCTACACTTCAAAGGAGGGGCCCCCTGAGGGCCTATGTGCAGAATTAGAGTTTGAGCGAGGCGCTGAGTCCCCGTTACTCCGAGTGAATTTAGTGGAAGTTCAGGGTACTCAGCACCTTGTAATGTCAGATCCTTTTTATACACTCGGCAACCTGCAGCGTCAAATCTATCCCTTATTGATTTTTAAATAAATGATTGTAGTGTTATTAACCCCAGATTCACTATGCATAGTTTTGCTTTTAGTAACTAGTTTATATTTAGACGTAGAGGGGAAAAAGCACACAAATGCCAAAGCAAACACAAAAAGGAGGCTTCCCAACCTAAAGCCTGTTCTCCTGTCATTGAAGCAATACTTCATTTCTCTTTTCATTTAACACATTTATAAAGTGTCTGTCATAGGTCTCAAAGTGCCATATACAATAAATAATAATAGTCCTTAAAGCCAAATATACAATTAGTGCGGTGCTGAGGCAGCTTGCCCAATGCACTTGAATCTAGATTTACTTTACCTCCTGGTGTTTCATGTTGGGACTTTTGTTTCAATCATTCTAAGTGATAAAGTGTGTTTTCATCTGCACACTGATTCCCTGTTAGTCTTCCCAGGCAGTAGTGCCCTGTCTTCCCTTATTCCACATATCTGCTTTTGGAAGACTGCCATTCTGGACTCTTATGCTCTGATTCTCCAAGTACTTACACACGCTTAACTTTATGCATGTGAGTGACCCTGTTGGCTTCTGTGGGATTACTTATATGTATAATATTACAGATGTGCAAAGTATCGTAGGCTCCCAGGCTTAGGGAATATTATTACTACTTTCTAACAGTGTGCTTTGAGGATTGAAGATGGTTGGCCTATTCTTGGTGTGCAACTTTCTAAATGGCACTCCTGTTACAAAACACTTGACAAATACCAATAAGTTAATTGGCATAACAACCCCTATTGCGTAGGTCAGTCCCTTTTATAGATGGTAAGAATTGGACACACGAGAGCTCAGTGACTTGCAATAGCAGATAACAGAAGCTATTCATTGCAGAGCGGAGAACAGAATTCAGGTCACCTAACTACAAGCCTTTCTTTCTTCAATTTATCTGTTTTGCCCATTCTAATTATTTGATTTAAGTGACTTTGTTCATGGGATTTACAGAAGTGTTGACCTAACTCCACTCCCAGTGTAATCAATGGTCAAATTCCCATTGTCTCCACTTGGAGCCTGGGTAAGCTGATGCTCAGTGCTGTTGAATGCCCAACCTTATTTTAATCACTTTATTATTTAGCTTCTTCAGTTACTAATTTTGTCCTTCAGTCATAGAGGCCTCTGGGTTTGGAGCACCATAGAAATTAAATGATCTTTTAAAATGCAATCACTTGCTTTATTCTAAATAATCCTGTGGAAAAATGTCAACTCACATTTAAATGGCCTGATCCCACAGTCCTTATTACAACCCCCCCCCAAACCTCCCATTGCTCCAAACTCCAGTGAGAATTTTGCCTGAGTAAAGACTGAAGGATAGGGTGCATAGGAATTGTAATGTGAACACATTTGTTATTCTATAAAAGAAGTTATTTTTCTTTATGGGAAATTTCCCCACATTTTCTAATAAGCATTTTCTGGGAACACTGTTACAACATTAAGCTTTGATAGAGATTGAAAGAGAACTGCAGTTCTCTGGAGAGCTAATCCTGTGTTTTATGCAAGAACTGGATCCTTGCCTACTTCCACACCGCCCACCCTTCAGCCAATTACACATTTGCTAGGGTTATTTACAGAGCTGAACACACAGCTGCAGTTGATTCTGTTTTATTGCAGTAAACTCAGTTATGTTGAAAAGAATGTTGCTCATATTTAAACCTTTGGATCATGTACGGTAGTAGTCAAAATGTGATGTTCCGGCCCTCAATATACTAACACAACAGGGATTTCATGAAGCACGTTTGAGGGACAGTGTAAAGATTAAGAAGGTGGAAGCAGGCCACCCCAGAATGGTTTGTGTTTCCCTTTATTTGGAGGAGGCAAACATACATCGTTCCTTGGATCTTCTCAATTCAGAGTACTTGTGAATACAGTTATTTGTTCAACATAAGATGAATTATTTCAGGAACTTTGTAATGAGTTGGACAGCCGAAGGTATGAACATTTTCACTTACAAGATCATAAATTAGATTCTGTACATTATTCTTACAAGGAAAAATAATAAAACAAAAACAAAAAGACTGTCCTTTACTGCTCCTCTATGGCATTTAGTGATTGCCTTAAATTGGATGGGGAGTGTTACAAAAAAAAATTTAAGATTTTTTTTAATTAAAACTTGATTTCCATCCTTTTCTTGGAGAACCCTGACAAGTTCTTTGGAGGGTCTGGATCTCATGGCAGGAAGCTGGAATGAGCTGAGGTTCTCATTGGCCACAAATAAGCAGCGAATGGATACCACGTTTTACAGTAGAACTTCAGAGTTACAAACACAAGAGTTATGAACTGACTAGTCAACCACACACCTTATTTGGAACCAGAAGTACACAATCAGTCAGTAGCAGAGACCAGAAAAAAAAGGCAAATACAGCACAGTACTGTGTTAAACAAACTACTAAAAACATAAATAAAAGGAAAGTTAAGTCAATGTTCAATTGTAAACTTTTGAAAGAACAAAAGAACAACCATAACATTTTGTTCAGAGCTGCAAACATTTCAAAGCTGTGAACAACCTTCATTCCTGAGGTGTTTGTAACTCTGAGGTTCTACTGTACAATTGTTTCTGTAAATTTTTACCAGTTGAACTTCCCGTCCTCTTAGTTGAAGACTGAGAGAGCTGCAGGTCAGGCTTTATCCTCATGTGATATCACCATCCAAATATCTTAACTAAATCCTCCAGCAAAAGGTGAGAAGTCAGGACCTGATATTTTTAACAGAAAAGTAAACAGAAAAAAATTATAGAACCATTATACATAACAAGGGACAATACAAGGCGACAACTTTTTCCATGTGCTTTGCAGTTCATCTTCAAGATTTTAACACTGACAAATAACAAGCTGTTCTCTGATTTAAAGTATCTAGGATCTGGGTATAGCCTGGGGATGAAATCCTTGCCCTATTCAAGTCAATAGGAGTTTTGCTACGGACATCAATGGAGCCAGAATTTCACCCATGGTATTTTCATTTTTTTAAAGTGATGACCCATGACAGCAGATGTCTGAACCAGATTCTGAACTGTTTAGTGGTTTTTTCCACTTTGCTTACATGTAAATCTGAAAAGATTTGACACCCATCACTGCCACATCTACTTAATTTTTTTAATGATATGTGCCGTTGTGGTACCAACCTATCCACAGCAAGACTCTAGTTAATGAATTAAATATAAGTTATTATTATTTATTATCTGTATTATGATAGTGCCTAAAAGCCCAGCATTGGACCAGGACTCCTAAGGTTGCCAACCCTTCACCTAAAAGGGAGAACAGGTGTTTGCATGGCACTGTAGCAGGCGTTGCAAGATATTTATGTGCCAGATTTGCTAAAGATTCATATGCCTCTTCATGTTTCAGCAGTCGTTCCAGAGGACATGCTTCCATGCTGATGATGCTTGTTAAAAAAATAATGTTTTTTATAAATGTGTGACTAAATTGCTTGCAGGTGAATTGTATGTCTTCTGCTCTGTTTTACCCACATTCTGCCATATATTTCATGTTATAGCAGTCTCAGATGATGACCTATCACATGTTCATTTTAAGAACACTTTCACTGCAAATTTGACAAAATGCAAAGGAGGTACCAATGTGAGTTTTCTAAAGATAATTACAGCACTCGGCCCAAGATTTAAGAATCCAAAGTGCCTTCCAAAATTTGAGAGAGACGAGGTGTGAAGCATGCTTTCAGAAGTCTTAAAAGAGCAACACTCTGATGCGGAAACCACAAAACCCAAACCACAAAAAAGAAAATCAACCTTCTGCTGGTGGCATCTGACTCAGATGATGAAAATGAACTTGCGTCAATCCACACTGCTTTGAAGCATTATCAAGCATCAGCATGAACGCATGTCCTCTGGAATGGTGATTGAAGCATCAAGTGATATCAGGAATCAGAACATTCAAAAACCAGTAGGAGAACACTTCAATCTTTCTGGTCACTCAGTAACAGACTTAAAAGTTGCAATTTTTCAACAAAAAGCCTTCAAAAACAGATTCCAATGAGAAACTGCTGAACTGGAATTAATTTGCAAACTGGATACCATTAAATTAGGCTTGAATAAAGACTGGGAGTGGCTGGATCCTTACATAAATTGAATCTATTTCCCCATGTTTGCAATCTGTTTCCCCATGCTAAGTATCCCCCTACTGGTACCCCTTCTTGCCAACTGCTTGAAATGGGCAATCCTGATTATCACTACAAAAGTTTTCTTTCTTCTGAGCTGATAATAGCTCACCTTAATTGATTGAGCCACTTAAAGTTGGTATGGCAACCTTCATCTTTCCATGTTCTCTCTCTCTATATATATCTTCCTATTGTATGTTCCACTCTATGCATCTGATGAAGTGGTTCTAGCCCACGAAAGCTTATGCCCAAATAAGTCAGTTAGTCTCTAAGGTGCCACAAGTACTTCTTAGACTTCAAAACTATAGTACTCTTACGTGTGCAAAATGTAGCTTTTATCTGTTTTCATACCAAAGAAAAAAGAATTATTCCTACAGACAAAAAGGCCCAGGGCGGGAGAAGTATTACAGTCTTATCATTCTGGTTTGCCTTGGCTGATCAGGTTCAATATCCAACACCATAGTGTCTAAATGCCTGAGTCTCCATAATTATCAGAATTGAACTGATTGGTGCTATCCTCTGTTATTTCTTCTTTGACTCTGAGTAATTGACTCTAGAGTGTAGAGTCTGATCTAATGCCCACAGAAGTCAATGGAAAGACTCAATGAGCTTTGGATCAGGTTCTTAGGTACTTAGCATCTGGTTGAATAGTCATTCAAGAGCCTGCCTCAACACCCCCAACTGGGGCAGGCTGTGCTGCTTCTGGAGCGCGCGCGCCTGGTTTAGGCCGTCAGTCTTCAGTCTTGGAAGATGCTTTAAAGAGCCTGAGCTTTAACTTTACATCTTTGTTCACGTTCCGTCACCTGGCCCGACAGGAGACGCCCCTGCAGGTCCCCCGCTTAGGGGGATCGTTATTTTTGTAAAATAAAGGATATTTTTTTTTAAAAAAAATTACCTATACCTTTCCATCTTTTCAGCCATAAGAAGTGAGTTAAACAGGGAATTAACTCCTTGTAATTGGAGTATTTGAACTCTTTCAGTGAGGTATTAGCATTTTATTTTTCATTTATTTATTAGTTATTTATTGGCAGGGTATCAGCAGATGTGAAAAAAATGTATGAATTTTAGTTCCACTGGAGAAATGAACCGATTGAGTAGAATATTGTCAGTACAGTAAAACCTCAATTTAACGGACTTCGGATGCAACGGACAAAATTTCTGAGCAAGTCTGATGCATTCCTGTACCATTTCTGGCACGCTAGCCGCCGGCTCCCGGCTGCCACCCGGGTCCAGGCAGCGGGCGGGCTGGCTGCTGGCTCCCGGCTGCCGCCCGGGTCATGGCAGCGGGTGAGCTGGCTGCCGCCCAGGTCACAGCAGCAGGAGGGTTGGCTGGCGGGTCCCAGGAGCCGGGACCCGTGCAAGCTGGCTGCTGGCTCCCAGCTCCCACCCGAGTCCCGCCAGCGGGCGGGCTGGCTCCGGGCTCTCGCCCGAGTCCCACCAGCGGGCGGGGTGCCGGCTCCCACCCGGGTCCCACCAGCGGGCGGGGTGCCGGCTCCCACCCGGGTCCCACCTGCGGGCGGGCTGGCTGACGACTCCCGGCAGCTGGGACAAGGGCGGGCTGGCTGACGGCTCCCGGCAGCTGGGACAAGGGCGGGCTGGCTGACGGCTCCCGGCAGCCGGGACCCGGGCGGGCTGGCTGACGGCTCCCGGCAGCCGGGACCCGGGTCCCAGCAGCGGGCGGGCTGCAGAGCTGCCGCCCGACCCTGTGGCGGGCGGGCTGCTGCTCCGACAGCTCTTTTTTTTAATTATTATTAAATAACGGACTTTTTGATTTAACGGACACCCCCTCGCCCGAATTAGTCCGTTAAATGGAGGTTTTACTGTATTGTGGCATCTGCTACCACAAAGGGAAGCCTAAGTCCACCACAATTGTAATACATCCCTTCTCTTTTCTCTGTAGGTCTGTCAGTTTGTGGTTTCTGTGAATGGACTCAATGTTCTCCATGTGGACTACAGGACAGTGAGCAATCTCATTCTGACTGGCCCTCGAATTATTGTCATGGAAGTGATGGAGGAATTAGACTCCTGAGAAGGAAATTTCCTCACTGGAAGCTGTGAATAGAAATAAAAGAACCAATGCAAAGCCAAACAACACAAGGAGACGAAACCTTGCCTTGTCTAATTAGATTATTTTGCCTTTCAGGTGCTTTCCCCTTCAGTTTAACAATTGTAGCTGTGATTCATATGCTTAGGAGTGAACAGTATATACCAGCATGTTATCATTTAGGGCCCAATCCTGCAAACTGTTCTGCTGAAGACAAGGACAATGTCTTTAGTTGTCAATCCAGCTGTATCTGTTGGGATGGTATCCTGCTGAAAAGGCTGCACGTAACTTCCCTTGCCATTCAACCATATGATCACAGTACTTGAAAACAGGAATGTTTGGTAAGGACTTTCCATATGGTTCGCCTGGCATATGAATGTTCGTATACTCCCCCTTCATGTAATTTAGGTGTGTCCAAAGTGCATCCCCAGGAGAGCAGCTGCCTGCTACTGCTCCCTCTCTGTAATCATAGAGCAAAGAGAAAGGTGATCAACTTCAGGGGTTTATGGTCAGTGAATTCAAACAAGCAGTCAACAACTTTGAAATTTGTAGATATGAGAAAAAGTACGGAATGCACTGAATTACCAGAGATGGGTAGCCCTATAAAAACCTGCAGTAATTGTTCTAGGAAGGAAAATACAAGAGCACACAAATGTTTTGGATGTGAGTATTAATTTTTCATTTTGAAAGTATAGCCTTTGAAAACCAGACCTCTTATTTAGGTGTCTTAAGTACAGATTCAGGAGCCCAAGTTTGAAAATTTTGGTCTATATACCTTAGTCTCCTGGAAACTTGTTGATGTGGTTCTTTTCACAAAGTTTAGATATCCCTGATATCAGAATGATCACATTTTAGAGAGCTGAAGTCAGAGAATCACAATGTTAGCATTAGCATTGAAATATTTAGTAGCTCTGATATGTTACAGTACACTTCAAATTGAAGCAATGCACTTGAATGTGTCTTTGATTATCAGCATTTTCAAACCATTAAATGCTTGAAAACTACAGATGTCACATCTTTTACATCTGACGCAATTATTAACAACACACTATTTAACTGACATCCTCATTTTGAAACCAAGCAGGAATTTTTGTTGTTGAACTTGTGAAAAAATATTTTTAAATGTATATTTGAATGATATACTTTACTGAATCTAAATTGCTTCTCAACTCTGTGATATCTAGAGTGCCATAGGTCTCTTAACCTGAGATTAATTGAATGTATACAGTCTTGTTCACAGAACATACATACGTATACTATAGATTGCAGGCATTCTGGTACTGTTCAGTTTATATACAGTAACACTTTTTAAATTAAAAAAATGAATGCTTGACCTTCAGTGCGAGAATACCCAAAAGCATTAACTACCTATTTTTGGTATTTTTTCCTACTAAGAGCTTTGACTATGTTAATGAATTGGCCTCATCACACATTCTTCTTGCAATATGATTTTCACTCACTCAGATATTTGCACAGGTTTGATCAAAGGAATGACAAGACTTTGAGATTATATGAGCTTGCAACATCATAAGTGAAACTTATTTTCTAAGCATGGCAAAACGACTGTATTTTATGACTGACTCACAATGAAAATTCCTCATAATACGTTCACGTTTACCAGTGCAAGAAGATTTTAAATGCAGCTGAGAATACTGTCTCTATACTAAACCTGTATAAAAGCCTTGTGTTTAGGGGATTCTTTTAACATATCACTTTCTATCACAGTTGTTTATACCTTATACTAACATAGCTGAAGAATGTTTGTACGCGTCTAGCACCTTCATCAGACCTCACTAATGTATTACTAGTTCCATAATGCTAAGTACAACTAAAATAAATAGGTTACCGCAAAAGGGTTCAAATATACTGAAATTTCTATACTGCATAATGTTATGTGATATGGCATTAGTGTAGATCATTTAGGGCTTTGGTCAGCTTCAAATGAACTTGATTAAAAGGTGAGGATGAAGTACCTGAAAAATTTCTAGCAATTCAGTGTATATAGGAAGGGTAATGCTTCCCCAAATACTCTCAATTTGTTATATCCTTTACTTCTCTTTAAATCTAACTTCTAAATATTAGAATGGGTTAACTATTAAAATACGAAGGGTTCTTTTACAGACAATGACTAGCATTTTACTATCAGCATGGCACTTGTATTTTATGTCCCTTGATGTAGTTAATATGCTGCTACCACTTCCCTGTATCCTCCAGGCAATTATGAAACTGGGTCAGATTTTAGCTTCATAATGAAATACAAAGAGCTCTTGAGACCTTAGTAAGACGTGAATGCAGTGAGGAAGAAGGGGAGCTTTGTGCATATCATTATAGAATTCAGCATTTTGATTCATGAGATGCATTAGTTTCTGTTGCAATTTGAATGTAATTACTTGCCTGCCATTTAATGTCAATTTCCATATTGTTTTCTAAGCTTGATTTGTGATGCAGATTTGAATAACTTCTTTCCCTCTTCTTTGTTGCTATGATGTTTAAAATTATCTACATATCTGAGCTGTGCAATTTCTTAAAGCTATTTGTGAGATTTTTAAAATCATAACTCTGATATGGATCCTCTCAGATTAGAATGTGGTCTAGCTACATATTGTGATGTGTTTCACATCCCACTCCTGGTCAGTACCTGGCCCGTGCTAGGGAAGCTAATGATCCAACCAGCGGACCAAATTCAGTGGTGAATCCTGGTCATGTGCCATCTGAGGCACATTGTGCAATTGCACACATGTTAAGAAAAAGACTCACATTAAGTTACATCCTGGCCCCATTGAGTGAATGGCAAACTCCCAATGACTTCAGTGAGACCAGGATTTCACACATTATATAAAACCTTACTACATATGACGTACCATTCAAGTCGATGTGATCATGGAACTGGCAAACGTGAGTGAGAGTATCACACCTAACATGGAATGAAAAGACAGAGGGGCAGATTGTCACTTGGTGTAAACTGCTGTAGCTCAACTGAAGTCAATGGAAGGAATGGAGCAGAGACAATTTATGCAAGCTGAGGATGAGCCCCATTGTATCCAGAAGTGATGCTCAATATGGTCAGTTGCTAGGGAAACCTCATAAGCCTTCCTGTGAAATACTGAGAGATCTCATGCAAACACAAATTTGCCCAACAAACTAAAATGAAGGTCTTATAAATCTTGTGCAATTTAGTGTAGTAAACCTCAAAAATCTTGTGATATAAAAAGAAGTGTAAAATTAGTATGTACATATACATTCAGCAGGTCCTTTACAGAAGGATGGAGTGTTAATATCTGTATAGTGGGATAGGCAAATTATTAAAATATTTGTTGAGCTTATTGGAGCACCAATTCAACATGCTGCCATATATGCTATGCTTTCATTCTCTCTCAGTACAATAGGTGTAATTTGTAGGCACTATTTAAAAGGTCAGATTCTGATATGCTTACTTGTGCTGAATAACCCTTTATTGGGATCACTCATGGAGTAAAGCATCGTTCAACATAAGTGTCTCTAAGTCTGACCTTAACTGTTTTAGGGCCCCATGATACAAGTTGAAGGTCCAGTGCTCAGAACTGCAAAGAGACTGCACTTGTGTACAGCTATATAACAGGGAAACTGAGATGCCAATGGGTCCATCCTATCACTTCCTTTTCCATGGAGACATACCTACAGAATGAGGTCAGGAGGAACAGCCTTCAAGGTTTCACTAGCAGAGATTTTTCTCATTCACTGGTGCAGATTCCTGGACCCAAAGAAAACAATTTGACATTTAAGGGGAGAGTGGAATGGTGGCTGACCTCCTTCTCCAGCCACGTAGGAATTTGTGTATGGAGATTCCTTTTTGGAATAGGTCAAGTAGGAATGAGAAGACCTATTCTAACTATTGGAAATGCTGTAATAATCTTAGATATAACCACATGGGTGAATGTTGACATTTTAAAGGCATTCTTGCTAAGTAGGAATTATTTTAATTTTACTTGTGGTGAAACTGAAGCAAAGAACAGATTTCAGAGTAGTAGCTATGTGAGTCTGTATCCACAAAAAGAACAAGGAGTACTTATGGCACCTTAGAGACTAACTAATTTATTTTTGGGGGCATAAGCTTTCATGGGCCCACTTCATCAGATGCATAGAGTGGATCATACAGTAGGATCTTGTTCTTTTTGAGGTAGAGAAGTTAAATGATTTGCCCACAGTCAGAGGGAGAAAGTGGGAGGAAAGAATTCCCAAAATCAAATGTGTAAGACCGGACCACACCTCTTTCTTTTTATAATAAACAGAGTCATCAAAATATCATGACTATTACTATAATTGTTTAAAAGTGGAACAATCTTTCTTCACCTAGTGTGTGACATATCTTATATTTTGTAGGGCACTTTAAAAACAGTGAAATTACAAATGCAATCCTTTTTTCTCCTGTACATGGACAATGCTCAAATAAAATGTATAATACATAAGAAAAATCTAGACTGTATTGTAGAAAAATGAATTTAAATATGAAATGACTTTTATAAAAAAAATTTAAATAAAAAGAAAGCTTTATAAATTATTTTATACAGTGTTTTAGGCTGAGCCACTAATGCAAGGGAATATTTAAGAGTTTCATAGCACTTAACTTACCTCAAAATCAGATTATAAACACAAGGCTTTTTTGTGTTAGATTTAAATATGTAACAATTATATTTGTAATTCTTTAATAATATTTTAAAGAACATTTTTAGGTTAGAAAAAATATCCACCCCAGATTGAGTGTCCTGTAAAGCATAGGTAAAGTTATCCAAGTTATAAATCCATATTGTCAATGGGAGCAGAGTGGGCTCAGCGCCTCTGAAAACTAGGCTAATTTGTTATGTGCCTCAATATCAATTTAGAGGACTAACTTTTGGGCAGGTACATTGGAAAATGATCACCACGTACTCTGTACTGCAAGCGTTAGTGTAGCATTCTTATAACATCATACTTACCATGACCTCTTTATTCCCCCATCACTGTAGTTCTCGCCAATATACTGTACAATAGCTTTTCTCTGATTTGTCATTATATTGTGAAATGATCCTGGTTGTGTATACAATTTATATTTGATTGGATCCTCGTCTTTTTGTTTATTATTACAACATGCTGAAGAACTTTCATCTCAGAAGGGTTCAGGCAGAGGGGCTTTCCATGGTGTTGGGGACAGGGAAAGTATGCAAGGAAGCCTTTGCTTTTCTCCTTCCAAAGCTTTAAGGACACATTTAACAGGCTTTTCTCTCCCTTCGCTCCTCTTTTGGCCTAACAGTAGAAAAGTTATTTAGTCCATAATGCCTACTTTCTGGTTTCAGCCCTAAAATGAGTGCTTGAAGCATTATTATCTGGCTTCTCTGACATTCAGTGTTCTGGTTTTTGACTGACTCTTCATTGTGAGTAAAATTAAAGAATAGCCATTAGCTTATGATTGCTGCTGAAATGTCACGTAAACGGCATATGATGTGTCATATGCATAATATAAAATCCGAAACCTAGATAGGAGAATAAAATTGAACCAGTGTATTGTAATATAGCAGCACATTGATCCCTGCTGTAAGAGAGTAGTGCACCCACTTAACACCAGATTTCAAAATGTCATATGAACGGTAGGTCACACGTAGGATTTGCATGGTCATCTGAAAAGTGAGAGCTCAAAAAAGATTGTTCCTCTTTTCATTAGGTGCATTGGAAAAGAGCCCCAGAAATGTAGGCAACAGAAATGCACATAAACTCTTTGGTCTGTTACCTCATGTTTTGTTGCACAATATTGTTGAACAATCAGTTAAAGGTCATTCTCTCATCCTTGCTGGAGCACAGCCTCAGCACCTTAGTTCTAACTGCAGTAAATTATGAGCCCTAGGGATGCTCCAAAGCACTACAATGCAGCATTGCTGAACCGAGTGAGGCTGCAGAAGAGTCATTGCAGAAGTTAGTCTTTAGGGTTAATTTTTTCCCTCTCCCTCTTTGCTTTTGTAATACTCACTTATAAACAAAGTTTTCTCCCCCATTTCTTTCTGTTCCATTTAGGAACCATAAGCTTTTCCATGCTGTTTCTAATGGAGATTGAGATCAACAGAACTCTTGTTTACTTTCCTGTTTATCCCAGCAAGACTTTGAGAATAAAGGGTCTCAGCCTGAAACCTTTTCTTGGGCAAAACGCCCAATGAGTCTTCCCAGGGGAGTTTTGTCCAAGTAAAAACAGCATTATGCCCAGTACTAGTTCACTGCTGATGAAAGTAAACAGCAAACACAAGCCACTCCTCCTGTATAAGCTTACTGTTATTTGGCAAACATGTTTTTAAAATTCTATTGGTGGTTGTAAATATAAATCAACAAGAATGTAGAATCCAGACGAAAAATGTTATGACAACATAGGCCAAAATTTTGGCCTATAACGCTTAGTTGATAGTGTCTAGATGAGAGTGTTGCAAAAGTTATACTTTTGTTCTGTGAAGTGGTGGTGGTGTTTTTTAAAATCATAGCGCTACCCCCAGAGTATTCGCTTTACATTAAAACTTTGTTTTTTCAAATCTAAGAAGTCAGAAATATTTGTTTTTAAATCTAATGTTTAAGCATATTAGAATAAGGGCAAACCCTCATGCAAATCAAGGGAGGGTTCATATGGAAGCTAGTTGATTCATAGAACACCAGGGTTGGAAGGGATGTCAGGAGACCATCTTGTCCAGCCTCCTGCTCAAAGCAGGACCAGTCCCCAGTTAAATCATCCAACAGATTTTTGCCTCATATCCACAAATGGTTCCCTCATGGATTGAGCTCACAACCCTAGGTTTAGCAGGCCAATGTGCATACCACTGAGCTATCTGTCCCCTCCTATTATAGTCAACAGAGTCTTGCTGTTGATTTCAGTGGAAGGTGAAGGGCCCATCCTTATTGTTAGCCAAAATATAGCTGGGCATGTCACAGAGTAGATCCTGTGAAGAATCATAGAATCACAGAATCTTAGGGTTAGAAGGGACCTCTGGAGGTCATCTAGTCCAACCCCCTGCTTAAAGTAGGACCAATCCCCAACTAAATCATTCCAGCCAGGGCTTTATCAAGCCTGATCTTAAAAACCTCTAAGGAAGGTGATTCTACCACCTTCCTAGGTAACCCATTCCAATGCTTGACCAACCTCCTAGTGAAAAAGTTTTTCCTAATATCCAATCTAAACCTTCCCAACTGCAACTTGAGACCATTACTCCTTGTTCGGTCATCTGCTACCACTGAGAACAGTCTAGATCCATCCTCTTTAGTACCCCCTTTCAGGTAGTTGAAAACAACTATCAAATCTCCCCTCAGTCTTCTCTTCTGTAGACTACACAATGCCAGTTCTCTCAGCCTCTCCTCATAAGTCATGCGCTCCAGACCCCTAATAATTTTTGTTGCCCTTCTTTGGACTCTTTCCAATTTTTCCACATCCTTCTTGTAGTGTGGGCCCCAAAATTGGACACAGTACTCCAGATGAGGCCTCACCAATGTCGAATAGAGGGGAACAATCACGTCCCTCGATCTGCTGGCAATGCCCCTACTTATACAGCCCAAAATGCCATTAGCCTTCTTGGCAGCAAGGGCACACTGTTGACTCATATCCAGCTTCGCATCAACTGTAATCCCTAGGTCCTTTTCTGCAGAACTGCTGCCTAGCCATTTGGTCCCTAGTCTGTAGCAGTGCATGGGATTCTTCCGTCCTAAGTGCAGGACTCTGCACTTCTCCTTGTTGAACCTCAAATTTCTTTTGGCCCAGTCCTCTAATTTGTCTAGGTCCCTCTGTATCCTATCCCTACCCTCCAGTGTATCTACCACTCCAAGTTTAGTGTCATCTGCAAACTTGCTGAGGGTGCAGTCCACACCAACCTCCAGATCATTGATAAAGATATTGAATAAAACAGGCCCCAGGACCGACCCTTGGGGCACTCCGCTTGATACCAGCTGCCAGCAAGAAAAGGAGCCATTGATCACTACCCGTTGAGCCCAACGATCCAGCCAGCTTTCTATCCACCTGATGGTCCATTCATCCAGCCCATACTTCTTTAACTTGCTGGCAAGAATATTGTGGGAGACCGTATCAAAAGCTTTGCCAAAGTCAAGGAACAACACATCCACTGCTTTCCCCTCATCCACAGAGCGAGTTATTTCATCGTAGAAGGCAATTAGGTTAGTCAGGCATGATTTGCCCTTGGTGAATCCATGCTGACTGTTCATGATCGCTTTCCTCTCCTCTAAGTGCTTCAGGATTGATTCCTTGAGGACCTGCTCCATAATTTTTCCAGGCACTGAGGTGAGGCTGGCTGGCCTGTAGTTCCCTGGATCCTCCTTCTTCCCTTTTTTAAAGATGGGCACTACATTAGCCTTTTTCCAGTCATCCGGGACCTCCCCTGATCGCCATGAGTTTTCAAAGATAATGGTCAATGGCTCTGCAATTACATCAGCCAACTCCTTTAGCACCCTCGGATGCAGCGCATCCAGCCCCATGGACTTGTGCTCGTCCAGCTTTTCTAAATATTCCTGAACCACTTCTTTTTCCACAGACAGCTGGTCACCTCCTCCCCATGCTGTGCTGCCCAGTGCAGTAGTCTGGGAGCTGACCTTGTTCGTGAAGACAGAGGCAAAAAAAGCATTGAGTACATTTTTTTTTCCACATCCTCTGTCACTAGGTTGCCTTCCTCATTCAGTAAGGGGCCCACACTTTCCTTGACTTTTTTGTTGTTGCTAATATACCCAAAGAAACCCTTCTTGTTACCCTTAACATCCCTTGCTAGCTGCAACTCCAAGTGTGATTTAGCCTTCCTGGTCTCACTTCTGAATCGCCTCAGCTCACAAGGGGTGCTTAGCGGCTTGCAGGGCCAGCCCCCAAGCTAGCTGTGTTTTGTTAAAATGTACCGGCATCCCTGCTGCTTTACACCCAAAATATTTCTCTAAATGGGATAGTCTCAAAACTATTTTAAACACTGCAGAATGAAACTGTCTAGTGGGCAAATATGCAGAATAGGTTTCCTGATGAATACAACAGCACATTTTTAATGTTTTCTTTGACTGGTTTGTGTCTCTAGAATTCTCAGCTCACCGGCTCACCAAATTAAAGGTAAAGTGGTTAGGCTTTTTTCTTCCTCCTCATCTACCAGATATTGTAGAAAAATTAAAAAAACAAACCAAAAACAAAGAAAAAAAAATGTACATTTCTTCCATTTAAATACCAAAGCTTCTAATCTCTAATGTGACTAAAGTGCCATTTATAAAATGATGCTATTGAGTTATAATGTGTAATATCAGTTTACTAGTAAAATCTGCATTAAAAAGCTTTCACTCTACTTCATTCAGCATTACTCTATGTGCTTCTCTAGTTGTATTTCAGTCATGCTTCTTATAGAGCCTCTTATCAAAGAGTTGTTTTGCCTGCCTTGTGGCAGCAGTCTATGGTCAGTGCCAGGGACTTGTCTTCACTAAAGCCGGCAGGGATCGATCTTTTGGCGATCGACTTATTGTGTCTCGTCAAGGCACAAGCTGGAGTCGACGGGGGAGCGCACTGCCGACTGCTGCTGCCGTGAGGACGGCAGGTAAGTCGGCTGTAGATACGCCGAATTCAGCTACGTTAACGTAGCTGAATTTGCATATCTACAGCCGATCTACCCCCCTAGTGAAGACCAGCCCGAGACTCCATGTGAATATAAAATCCAGTTGATTTCATCACCTAATAGGCTGGAGACACTATTTTTTTTTATTCAGAAATATTAAGAAAATATTTTCCTTAACTCTCATTGGTTATGAAAAGTGTGAGTGGCCCAAGGTTCCTAAGCTATCTTATTAAACATGACTATACAGCAATGACAATAATATGTTGTCATAAGTAAAGGCAAATTGCCCATATTTTCTGAGGCTGGCTGATATCTAATTCCTACTGGTTATGAGTGTTCTGAATAACTAGGCTTTGTAAACTGTAAAGATGACCTGTTGAGTGAGACCCAGCGTAGTATCAGCTTCCTAAGTCTCCAAACAGCCAGAAACCAACATCACAGAAGTGCCAGCTTCCTCCATGTATCTAATTTTACTATTAACCCAGATACCTAATTATCATAATTTAATATCAGCATGGTTCAATTGTTTTTCTGCTCATAGTTTTATTGGAAACATCTGGCTAATGTGTTTATTCAATAGTATAGATGGAAAAAAAGACCTGTCTGGCCATCTTAGTCTATCCTCCAGAAGAGCATTGCAGAACTATACTGTACCGCTCTGACCATACCTATGTGCAGTCCATTCTCAAATATGCCAAGAAAGGGGGCTGTTGTCCCTTCTTTCGTGATTTCTGTCAGGCTAACAGTCTCTTGTCAGCAGATTTTTCATAATATGGTTTTTCTTTTTTTAAAGAAGTTGTTGCATTACTACTAGTTTTACCCCCAGCTCCCAGGGAGGCAGATAGCCACTCCCAAGGGAGTAATAAGAGGAGCAGAGGAAAGAGAAGCAGCAGTAGCCATCACTGTCAGAGATAGAAAGGGAAAGACTGGGAGCAACCTGCAGAAGCAGGGCCGGATTAACTTTCGGTGGGCCCAGCACTAAACATTGTAACAAACAGGAGATAGACACATGAGTTGTCTTTGACATAACACACAACTGCACAGGTCTTATTTACAAGTTTAAGTTGCAGGTGGAGGTGGGCAGGGAAAAGAGAAAACGCACGAGTGTACAAAAAATAAATTATAAAATAAAACCTGGAGGGTAATAGCTTTTTTTTTTTTTTTTTTTTTTAAAAAAAGGCCAAAACACCACACCAGGCCTGTGCTGCTCCCACTAAAAGGGAATCTTCACACTATCTCACCCGGCACGTTTCTCATATGATCTACCAGGGTTTGAACTACATTTCTGTATGAAATTGGGGCAGATTTAAAACATTTTAAAAATAAAAATATGAAAAATTTAACATTTTATTTACAGAGTCATTCATACTAGACTTGTTAGTCATGCAGCGAGGCAGATGCTAGGATCAGGACCAGCTATGACCCCAAAACACCGAGCCAACCCTCCAAATTGAACCAGACCCACATCCCTCTGCAGAACTCCCTGCCCCCCACAAAACTGGGCCAGACCCACATCCATCTTCTCAACAACCCCCCCTGAACAAGACCAGACCCACATCTCTCCCCAGACCAAAACCCTCAAACTGGACCTAGACTTCCTTCCGGATCAGACCCAGATCAGACGCCTCTATAAAACAACCCCTCTCAACCCAAACCTCCCTACTGCCTACCGGAACAGAACTTGTCCTGAGCCTCTATTCCTGAACTTGCCCAAATCCCCAACCAACCCCAAACACCCTAGGCCCTGCCTCCCCCCACTCACTACAGTCCCCCTCCTTGGATGGCTTCCTCTCCTCCACCCGCAGTCACGTTCACTGGGCTTGGGCAGGAGGTGGGCCTCTGGGAGGGCCAAGGGCTCTAACTGGGGGTGTGATTTCCAGGGTGGGGCTGTGGATGAGGGATTTGGGGTGCAGGAGGTGGCACCAAGCTTGGGGGTGAGGCAGAGAGGTTCAGAGTGTGGGAGAGGATTCGGGGTTGGGTTGCAGGCTTACCTCCAGTGGCTCCCAGTCAGCACTGCAGTGGGGGGGAGGTGGATAAGGCCAGTTTCCTGCTTGTTCTGACTGCACCCCAGAAGTGGCCAGCAGGTCCAGCTCCTGAGTCCTAGGTGGAGGCACTACAGGTGGCTCTGCGCGCAGCTTTCACCCACAGGCACCGCCCCTGCAGCTCCCATTGGCCATGATTCCTGCCCAATGAGAGTGCGGAGCTGGTGCTTGGGGCAGGAGCAGCGCACAAGGAGCTGGACCTGCTGGCTGTTCTCAGGGTGCAGCACAGAGCCAGGACAGGTAGGGACTAGCCTGCCTTAGCCCTGCAGCACCGCTGACTGGACTTTTAACGGCCCAGTCGGTGCTGACCATAGCCGCCAGGATCCCATTTTGACCGGGTGTTCCAGTTGAAAACACCTGGTCACCTTAGGGGAACCACATGCAAGCACCCTCCCACCAGCAGTGCCTCAGGCCAAGCAGGTACACAGACACCACGAGGGAGCTCAGCTGTCCATATGGCATCCAGAAAATACTGACTGGGGCCTGCCAAGCCACACCCCAACACACTCCACCAAGCGGTATGAGCCGCTGCGGGAGGCGGGGCCAGATCTACTGCATGGCCTGCTGCTTTCTGCAAGGCCCGGAGGAGCCTGGAGTGGCAGAGCTGCTGGGCTCCCTAAGCCCTGCAGCTGGCATGAGGCACTGGCATGCTCTGCCTTCAGCTGAGGGACAGTCAGACATCCCCTAGTTCTCCCCAGCCTCTCCCCCGCTTCCCTCACCACACACCCCACCCAACCTTCGCCTCCTACCTTCCAGCCCCAGAGAGACCTGCTGATAGTAAGGGGAGGGATTCTGGGCCTCTTCCCAAGTGTGAGCCTGGGCCCTGACACCACTGGCACCATTATAAACTGGGTACTGTGCAGAAGGGACATGTCAAGTTGGTCACTGGTATCATTCCACCACTTTAACCCCAGATAGATACCGTGGCTCTCCGCTGTACTGAAGTATCAGTAGGGATCTTAGGTATTTATATGGGCTATAGTAACCGAGCACATCACTATTGGTAACACACAGATCCTCAATATAAGAGAAGTGTCTATTCTCCCCATTTTGCAGATAGGGACCTGAGGCACAGAGACAAAGCAAATTGCACAAGTTCACACAGGAAGTCTGTGGTAGAGCAGAGAATTGAAACCATGTCTCTCAAGTCAGTGCCTTAACCCCTGGATACCCTTCCTATCTCATTCCTCTTTCCATTATAGACTTCCACTTCCTACACATTACAAATGAGGCCACCTCTCAGCTACCTCTTCCCCACTTTCAGACTTTGCTGTAGAGAGCCCTTGCTCATCTGCACGGTGCTAGAACACACTATTTCTGAAACATTTTGACCATTCCTACACCCATGAAGGGGCGCCATGTCTTGACCCTATATGTACAGTTTTGGTAAACATATCTGCCCTGTTTCCCCTGCTCCCTACCATCACTGATGAACCAGCTGGCTTCTGAGGAGGATTGCTCTGTCAATGTTCTTCTCTCTTTCCTTTGTAGCAGCTGTTTGTCAAGTCTTGCTTTCAGCTGCAAGAGGCTCCCTCTAGAGCCCACTCTAGTGCCAAATTTAATGGGACAAAGCCAAAGATCAATGTAAATACTCCAGTTCACTACCGTGGACTTCGGATCTGGCCCAAAATCTCCAGCACAGGGTACAACTGTTAAATACAGTGTGTGGGAGGATGCTGAGGCACAACGGAATGCCAAATTACGCAAGCAGCTACATGTTGTACAGAGATCACGATGTTTACTTAAGCAAGTACTGAAACCACAAAAACAGCCTGCAATTCATAGAAAATTGTACCTTCTAAATGCAGTAAATAATACATTCAGTTGTGGGCTTGATGATAGCGGACACATCTCTTCCTAGGGCAGTAGCGAACATTAGGAAGTCAACAGGCCTTTTAAAATAAAATTGCAACTAGATGACGACTTTTGTAAGAGTTTACACTATCTTTAGTTAAATAGGCAGCACTTGCAAAAGAGAGAATCTGTCATATATGAAGGTCATATATTCTCCTTGGCTGTGAGAAAATAAAAGGGGATGTTTCCTCCAACTGAAAGGAAGTGAATTGTAAATTGCATCCACAACCAACAAAGACTTCTGCACTTGTGTATTTTTATGCAAGTGAGTAGCTCTGCTGACATCAGTACGGCCACCCACATGCATAAATCTCTGGACATGCTTAAAGCCCTACAGGACCAAGGCCTCCGATGTGTCTTAATTGATTAAGTGGCATTGGTTTATTGTTTGAAATAGTCAAGAGAATAGATGAATGACAACATCAGAATAAAAAACATTTATGGCCAGCTTCTGATCATAGTTACACTGGTGAAAATTGGGAATAATTCCATTCATTTTGCAGGAATTATTAGCTTCATTCTTGTTTACACTAGTTTAAATGAGTTCAGAATCTGGTCTGTATTTAACAGGCTGATTGTATCAGGGACAGGAGGGAAAAATGCATGTTTAGAGGGAGATTTTGTACACCTGAGCCAGTGTCATACACAGGATGCAGCCTGATGATTTTCTTGCCAACTATTACTTCACAATGAACAGTGCAGGTACTATAATTTATTTGTATATCATGGCAATATAACTTACTCCTGAGAAGAAGAAAAACAAAAAAATATAAGGGTGACAAAAATGGCAGTGGTTGCATGTTATAGCTACAGTGAGAATAGATTCTTACACTAGGTCAGTTGATGCATAATATCACTGCTTAGCATAATCCAAAAACATGACTATTTTAGGAATTTGATTTAACAAAATCTGGGCTATTGGAGAGTTGCCAGAGACTCTGAACCAGCACGAATAACCAACAGGTGACCCTTGGAGTCAACTGAAACTAGGCTCTGCACAGGCACGGAGGTTTCCCCCTCTGTGGTCCACTCCAGGAGTGCCCATTCAAGTCTCAGAACTTCAGCCATCACCTGTCTCTGGGCAGGGACTGTTTGACTTCCTTCTGACTGAGGTTTTTAAGGCTGCAGAGCCTCCTGCCTTCCTCTGTAATATTCCCACCAAGCTACTCAGCATAAAGGCCAGCACTGCTGCATTGCTCTCAATCTCTGAGGCCTATGAAAAGCAGATAGTGTTGCCAGCAGTTACAAGTTACCACAGAGCTCTTTCTAAGAAAACCCCTTTATTCTTAGTCTTACTGCAGGGGTAGTCAGTTTTTTGGGGTCAAGATATAGTCAAGGTCCAAACTCCAGAGGGAAAAAATGATATGTAAAAAAAAATTTCTTGGTCCATTCAAAACTGTCTGGATTTGGCCTGCGGGCCACCCATTCACTACTGCTGGCTTATTGGGAGGTAAGTGATGATCAGGTAAACTCTTCCCGTAGTGATGGTAGTTGTTTTGGACTAATTAGGGTTGACTCTTGAGGCATAAGACACTGAATTCAGGTAGAACCATTTCCATCAGGGGCATGACCTTATGTAGTGGGTTAAAAATTATAAGATCTCAATATGTGGTGCCTCTTCCCAGAGAACAGCTCAATAGAGAACCTCTTGGGTCAGACTGACTTGGAGCAGATCTTGAAGGTTCTTCAGGTGGGAACACAGAGCTTGGTAAGCTGCTTTCAGCTGCCCCAACTGGGAAAGCGAAGGAACAAGCTGAAGCCCTCTGCCAGGAGGATGCAGCCAGGGAGGTATGGTAAACTGAGTGGGGCTTAACACAGGGGAAGCTCTCAAGGAGGAAAGACATTGAGCACTTGGGGGACACACTTGGGAGACACACACACAACCTAGAAGGGTCCTGGTTAGCCTTGCAGTCTAGCTGAAGCAGTCTTTGGAGTACACTGCAGGCCTTATGGCATGCTTCAAGGTGTGGCCAGCCTGGGCACATTAAATATAATGTCCAGTCATAGACTCATAGAAGATTAAGGTTGGAAGAGACCTCAGTTGGTCACTGTAAGCGAGCGGGCACTCACCCCGGCGGCACCTCCTGCTGGTCGTCTGGGGAATCAGCTCTTCAGCCTCCGGAGCGCCCTCTGCCGGCCGATGTCCCACTCCTACTCCAGCCCAGTGTCCCTCCCGGACCCCGGTGCCTTCTAGCTGAGGGTGCTGCACCCCTGCAGAACCCCCTCAAGTCCAAGGGTCTCCCCTCCCCGGGGAACCCTCCACCCACTATCCCCACCTTGCCTCAGACTTGGCCACTGCCAGTCACCACTTGCCCCCGCTCACTGAGGTATCATGGCCTCTCATCACCAGCAAGGGGGGTTGGCCTGCTGCTTCTAATACTAGCCATGGGCTGCCCCCTGCAACCCCAGTACCCCTGGGTCAGGCCTTCTGCCAGGCCTTGCAGCCTGGGGCTCTCTGGCCAGAGCCGCTGCCGCTGCCCCTGCCCCTGCCCACAGCTAGGCCTGTCTTCCTCTGGATACAGAGGAGACTGACCCTCTCTGTCTCTGCCTCCCAGCCTTTATACAGGCCTGAGTGTTTGGGGCATGGCCACCCAGCTGAGTCTGCTTCCCAATCAAGCCTGGGAGTTTGCTGGCTCCCAGCCATAATCCCTTCCCTGGGCTCTTCCAGCCCTTTTCCATTGGAGTGGGGTAGTCACCCCACTACAGTCACCTAATCCACTCCCCTGCTCAAAGCAAGACCAACACCAACTAAATCATCCCAGCCAGGGCTTTGTCAAAGTGGGCCCTAAAAACCTCTAAGGATGGAGATTCGACTACCTCAGTAGGTAACACATTCCAGTGCTTCACCACCCTCCTAGTGAAATAGTGTTTCCTAATATCCAACCAAGACCTCCCCCATTGCTTCTTGTTCTGTCATTGGCCAACACAGAGAACAGCTTAGCTCCATCCTCTTTGGAATCCCACTTCAGGTAGTTGAACACTGCTATCAAATCCCTGCTCACTCTTCTCTTCTGCAGACTAAATAACCCCAGTTCCCATGGGGTTATCATGGAATATGATTACATAGTTTGTTACCACAATGGGATTAGGCAGTGGGATCCACTCCAAAACTGCAGTGGGGAGGCCTGACCATGGGTTGTACCAGTTAGGTTGGGAGGAATAGTATTTAAGGGACTTGTAGACTCAGGCTGTAGGCCACTCTTGTCTGGGATTCTACGATTCTAAATAAAATTATATGAGAAGTTGCAATTTGTATTGTATTTTATCTGTTGTACTAATTGGCAAATAATATATAGCTAGAGCCATACAAAAACTGCTAAAGCTCCAGTATTAAGAACACAAAGGCAGGGATATGTCAGGTTTAAGGGCTTGAATTTCCTTGCACGTACATCTCTCGATATATCTCACGTATCCATGCTGAGACCCACATTAACTCCATGGCAGAAGCTGACCTGGAAGGTCAGGGTCAGAGAGCTGAACTGTGTGTCAGGGACAGGGTGGTCAAGCGTTTGTCTTCTCTGAAAGTTCTGGGGAGATCCAGGGTGGGTTTATCAGCCCTCCTATTAAAGGATACTGTAGAGACCAAACTGAGTCATAACAAGGTACCATGTGAACCCAGATTGGACTCCCCATTAAGCATGATAGTGTGGGGATTCAAATGAGGTTGCCTCAACAAACAGAGATCCAGATGAAGGGCCAGGGAGAAAACAGAGCTCTAGTATGGGGAAGAAAATGGTGGGTACCTGTTTTATGGCTAATGTTCTGAGGTTTGGGGCACTTACAGACCACTGGAAGTAACCAAACACAAATTACAGAACCTCAAGCACAAGAGAGAATAACTCATGGATAGATCTTCAGTTCACCAAGGAGGAAGGAGAACGCTTACTCTTCATGGTCCATGACTTTAAGACTGAGGTAGAAATTCTGTATGTCTTGTGTATGCAGGTACTGTAAAGACCAGGAGGAGGAAGATAAGACTGTATGTTGCTTGTGCCAGAAGATGGAGAAGACCCTGACCTCACTGCAAGACTCTGGGTAACTGGACTAGGGGTTGTGCTCGAGGGACTCGTTTGGGTCCCCAGGACTGGAAGAAAACTCTGGGACCTAGCAGGCTTTGTGAAATACTGCATGGCGTTTGTGATATGTTAAAATAGGGGTTCCCAAACTGTGGGCTGTGACCTAAAGGTGGATGTGACACAGTCCTGGGTGGTCCACTGGCAAGGGTGAAGATTGGGGAGGCATTTAGGAACATTGCTTCCCCCCCACCACAACTGCATCTTTCCACTCCCCTCCCTGGCCCTTCAGCCCAGCTCCATGCCACACAGCCCTGTCCACTTGCCCTGCCTGCCAGAGCCTGTGTGGAGAGGGGGACATGGGTGGGGTGAGGGGAAAAGTCTGGGAGAGAAGGATTTTTTTAAGGGGAAAGCTGGGGTCAGGGGAGCAGCAGAGGCACAACGGGAAGGTTTCCTCCTCCCTTCCTCAGCATGTGGCTTGGAGGGGTGGGAGGAGGAAGGGAGAAGGGTTGCTATTTTGCAGTTAAGAGTATTGCCCCCCCCCTCAGCCCCCATGCACTGAGCTGTTCCCTCCATTTCAGTTGCCAGTGGTGGGATGAGCTGTTTTTCAATCCGATACTGGGAGACTCCCTGTCCCAGGGCACTACTTGTCCCCTTCCTCCTCCCATCTCTGCTTTCTGTGCTAGAAGCCATCACCCCACTCGATTACAGGCTGCACACGTTGCCCTCCCCAGCCATCCATCCTTCACCAGGTGGAGCATGAAGCTGCTAGCGGGAGCATCCACAGCCTGTCACTGGCAGCTGGGCTCACTCAGCCATCTTACCGACTGCCCCGCCCCCCCCCCCCCCGGCCAAACCTGAGGTTCTGCTGCTCCATATCCCCAAACTTGGGGGTTCCTCTACCACACATGCAGGGCCCTCCCTAGCTCTTCTGGGACCCCATGCAGCCCCCCTGCTGGGGTGAGCAGAAGCAGGCCTTTGTGGGAGGTGGGGCTAGCCCCAGGCCTCTGTGGGGGGGCAGGGCTAAGTTGGGGGGCAGGAGGGAACCCCCCCCCACACACTCACTGATGGTGCAGCTGCGGCCAGGTCGCTGCACTTCGTCCAGTGAGTGAAGGCCCAGCCCTGCTGCACTCCTCAGGGGAGTGGGGGCTGGGTTGTGCTGTGCCTGCCCCTGGTGACGGGCGACACTCAGGGACCTCAGTCACGCCCCACAGAGGCCAAGGAACCTTGCTTATGATAAAGGTCATCATGGAGCTTTGGCTCCATGTGGGGGGTGGGGCCAGGGTGTTTGCCCCCCAGCTGTCAGGGAAGGGATGCTGGGGTGCACTGCCTTTGCAGTGGAGGATTGGCACCTGCCCCCAGGCTATAGCATTGAATGTCCAGGGAAGTGGAAAGATAAAGCAGCAGGAGGCCAGTATTCACGGGGTGCATGTAGTTTATATGTATGTAATTAATGATTTTCCTCAAGAAGTATTAACTCAAACCTAGGGGGGAGGGATAGCTCAGTGGTTTGAGCATTGGCCTGCTAAACCCAGGGTTGTGAGTTCAATCCTTGAGGGGGCCATTTAGGGATCTTGGGCAAAAAAAATCTGTCAGGGGGACAGTACTTGGTCCTGCTAGTGTAGGCAGGGGACTGGACTCGATGACCTGAAAGGTCTTTCCAGTTCTAGGAGATTGGTATATCTCCATTTATTTATTATTTATTTATTTTTAACAGTGGGTGCAGTGCCTATTGCAGCCTCAGGGGGAAACATTTGGGAACCCCCGTATTAAAAGACTAAGCAGAATGTTTTGGTTGGTCTGGGGAAATTTTCAGGTGCAGGAGTGTTATCAAAAATATCTTTGGTTTTTTTCCTGTTCTTTTTAGAAGGCTTTTTCATCCAGAAGAAGCAGGGAGGGGAGAGGGGATGGTATGTCACCCTGTAGCTGAGCTCAGGACCGTGTTCCAGAGCAGGTGAACCTGATCTAGCCAATTAGAACAGGGCTGGGCTACCTCTGGGTCTATAAAGGGTTGCCATAGGGCAAGAAATGGGAGATGGGAGTAATTAGGATATGCCTGGGGAAGACAAGCTATGGTGGAGGGGAGGGGAGCTAACTGCTAGGGTGGGTACCTGCAGCAAAAGGACAGGTGCTCGGGGAAGCAGCCTTGGGGCTACTGTTCCAGAAAGGGAGTAGAGCCAACTAGAACTGGGAAGCTGCCAGGACCTGCAGTGCCAGAGACCCCTGGAAGGGGCAGCCCTGAAGCCTGAGAGAATAGGAGTGAGTTCAAAATACTATTTTCTCTCTACTTGCCTGTTTTAAGAGAATTGGTGTGTCAGTGAGTGTCTGGAAGCTGGGGAGAAGCCCTGTCCTGTGACCAAGAGGCTGCAGGATTTGGAAGATATGATTCGACTCAAAAGGACCTTGATGAATTGGAGAATTGGTCTGAAATCAACATCTTAAAACGAAACCGACAACTGCACTGTACTACACTTAAGATAAAAAAAAATCATATGTCCAGTTACAAAATGGGGAATAACTGGGTAGGTAGTAGTAGTGGATCACAAATTGAATATGAGTGGACAATGTAATATAGTTACAGTTTATCATTCAGGGGGTGCATTGACTTTGTTGTGTGTAAAACATTGGAGGCAATGGATTGGCTCTGCTCACCACAGGTGAGGCCTCATCTAGAGAACTGTGTCCGGTTTTGGGATACCAGGCTTCAGGAAAAAATGTAGACTAACTGGAGCAAGGACAGCAACAAAAGTGAGAGAGGGTTTAGAAAACGCGACCTCTGAGGAAAGGTTAAAAAGGGGCATCTTTAGTGTTAACAGAAGATTGGGGAGCGTGATAAGTCTTCAAATATGTTAAAGGCTGTTACTAAAAGGGGGTGATTTCCATGTCCACTGTTTTCCAGGTCAGATGTAGGTTGGACAAGAATTAATCTGCAGCAGGGGAGATTTAAGTTAATAAGAAAAAACAGCCTGATAGTTGGAAAGTGTAAGTACTGGAATAGGTTACCAAGGGAAGTCGTAGAATCCCCATCACTGGAGGTTTTTAAGAACAGGTTAGAAAAACACCTGCCAGGCATGGGGCAAGTATACTTGGTCTGGCATCAGCGGTGGGAGGAACATGACTGAATGGGTCTCTCCTCATTTGTATTTCTGTTAAGTGACAGTTTGGGGCATTTGAGTCAAAATTCAGTTGTGTTAAGTTGGGATGTTATCATTATCCCTATTGAGTAACAAGAGGGTAAGAGAATGGCACCCACTGTGCCTAGGGGGTGAGTGCTAACCTCTTAACCAAAACCTCAGTCTGGCATAGTTGGCTAGAGGAGCCTGGATAAAGTTCACACACTCTTCCTCCCTACCTCTCTCTCTCTCCCCTGGGAGTGCCTTGTTCATGGGACAAAGAATCTGGTAAGGGTCTGCTAGATCACTGATTCCTGTCTGAAAATTCAGCACAGAGCTGAGGTAGCTGAAGCTGCAGAGAGGAGTAGCCCTAGCCGAGGTACCTACCCAGTACCAAAGCTGTAATCCCTTCAGCTGGGAATAGTGGTAGAGTCCTTGGAGAAGCCCAAGCAATGCTTCACTTACAGGTTGGAGACAGGCCTGTGTGAATTTTTGAACGCTACCAGCCATGGACAACAAACGGAGTGAAAATCAGGAAAGGAGGGAAGTGGCTAATGCTAGAATGCACTGTCTTGTTAGCCACTCATAGCCAGGAGAGACAGACTGAGGTTAAGACTTGCCAAGACTCCCTTGGGAGTAGGTGGCTTACCTAATAGATACTGTTGGTTGGTTAATTGCTAGCTTTCCCAAGCTTGTTCTGCTGCCCCTGGTGTAAAGGGTTCTTTGTTTTTAAACCCCTGGACTCAGTGCTTGTGAGCAAGGAAGTACTGCCTCTCAAGGGCACCTAGGGTGGATCATTTGCCTAGGCTTCTGGATGGAAGGGGGTTTGAACTGGTGGTGGTCAAGTTTTCAGAAGAATCCCTAGGTCGCAAACGTAGCCATCTTTGCTGCTGCCTGGCAGAAAGGTTGTAGGAGCTACAAAAGGAAAGGAGAAAAGAGTGCTTCAATTCCTGAAGCTTCAATTCCTGCACGAGGGCTAGCTACTTGGTCTCTTGGTACTACCATTAAATAACAACAAAAACCCTGCTATTAAGATGTTTAACTAGAGTTGGCCCTATGCCATGTTCTTCAGAGCTGAGCTTCCCCTAAGATTTCCTTTGCATTTGCAGTTTATTTTGGTTTTGCCTGTTAGCTATGGGTTAGGATAGGAGTTCAAAACTGGAGCCAGAGGTCTCCAGGGCTAAGGGTGCTTGTTCCAAGCCAAAAATCCCAGCACCAATCTCTTAACAGAATCTCTTTCCTCTTCTCTTAACAGTAACTTTGCTGTGAATTGGCTTTGATGAGCAGGGCCTGTCTTCACAGCCCCTGGCCATGGCATCATTCCTTGTATTCATTCCTTTACACCTGCAGTGCACAGCAAAGCACCAGGTGTATTTTCCAAAACCAAAGCTTTTAAAAATCAAGGACCTGTAGAAAATTCTAGCAGTGACAGTGCTGAACTTCCACACTGTGACCCTGGAGAGATGGAAGTCTGGGCCCTGTGATCATAAGAATGTGGTGTGGTGCTTCCCCCTGTCGTTAGAACATTGTGACTTTTTAAAAAAAAAAAAGTTTTTAAGCTGAATATGCTGAATGTTCCTCTTTTCAAACCTGCTCAGGCAAATATGGTCTGGTTAGTAATCAGAACATTTTGTAGAAATAAGGAGATACATGGGTGTCTTTTTGCACAGACAGGAAACTTTTTTTATATAATAATCATTGCATATAAAAATACAAAAGAAGTCAACATTCATCTGTCCTGGCTGTTTCTGTATGACCGTGTCATAGATGCCACAACAACTCCTGCTGGTTTCCAGACAAGCAAACCTAAAGGTGGGATAAGTGAGGATATGTGAAGAAAGGAAACAAGCCAAAGTACAAACACAACTCCTCACAAACACCTCCAGAAAAAGTGGCAGTAAAAATCTGTATAAAACAAAAGTCAGAGTAGTAAACAGCAGGGGGGGGGGGGAAGACGAGATGTACATGGGTAATATTGCCAAAGAAGCTAGAACATCTTCTGAAAGAGGAGATAGGGCCTTGCTGATCTGCTGAAGTGTTTTACTAACTGGTGAGTTCCAGAGGATTTGCCAAAGATAAACAAGGAAAGTCATGGGACAGGGAGCAGGCGGCGGTTGGATGGGGGTGAAGGTTCTGGGGGGGCAGTCAGGGGACAGGGAATGGGTGAGGGGTTGGATAGGGTGTGGGAGTCCTGTGGGTTGGGCAGGAGGGTGGATAGGGATTGGGGCAGTAAGGGGACGGTGGGGGGGCGGGGGCTGGGTGTGGGTCCTGAAGAGGCAGTTAGGCTGGGAGAGAGTGGTCAGGGGACAAGGAGCAGGGGGGATTAGATAGCAGGTGGGGTCCGGGGGTGTGGTGTGGTTAGGAGTGGAGGGTCTCTGGAGGGGGCAGTCAGGGCACAAGGAGCAGGGGGGAGTTGGATGGGTCAGGGATTCTGAGGGAGGTAGTTAGGGACTGTGAGGGGAGTGGGAGAGGGTGGGCCAGGCTGTTTGGGGAGGCACAGCAAGGGCCAGCTCTAGCTTTTTTGCCACTCCAAGCAGCAAGAGCGTCAAAGCAAAAAAAAAAAAAGGGGGGGGGGCTGAAATGCGCCGCCCCAAGATTGGCTGGAATGCCGCCCCCTATAATGTGCTGCTCGAAACACATGCTCCCTCTCCTGGTGCCTGGAGCCGACGCTGGGCACAGCATTCCCTACCCAGCCCTCCATACAATTTTGCAACCCCGCTGTGGCCCTCTGGCCAAAACATTTTCCCCCTAGAGCTATGGCTGAGCTTTTTCTGACAGCAACGTGCAATAAAGACTGAAATACTGTCCAGTATTGTAAACACAGGTGGAGCTAAGAATGTCATGAAAAAACTAACTTGTTCTCAATTTTTAAAAATACACAATAAGCAAATTCCAAGATGAACATAATTGCCAATTAACATTGATTATGGTTTTATCGGCCTCTCTGAGAGGTAGTGCCAGAGCCTGGTCTATTCAGGAAGTTGATTCACAGTAGGAACAGACAAGACTCTCATGCTTTGGACTGGTGGTAGTGAGGATGCCTCACGACCCCGAATGCTCCTGGGAAGCGTCACAAGAGGCTGGTGTAGATGGCAGGAAATACCCAGAGGTTATTGTTTAGCTAATATGCCAGATAATCTAGGGACTGAAGGATTTACAAGTGAGACAGTTGGGAACAAGAAAAGTAAAGCGTATAGTTTTTCTGTTTGATCAATTTTCCTTACCTAAAATAAACAAAGGAAACCACCCCCATGAATGGACTAGAACCATCCTCCAAACTGAATAAGGAGCAGTGTGTAACTTGAGAATTAGACCTGAAGGGAAAACCATTGAGGAACTTATACATTGAGGAACATGTTATGCACTTTCTGGAAAACAACGTTCATTTGTATGCACCCCAGGCAGGACATATAAGAGAGAGAAGTCCAACTATCTATCCTCAGTTATTTCTAAGCTCTACTGGCAGTACGCCAGAACTCCTTCCCCATAGAGTTATAGGCCCATGAAGGTCTGGACACAAATCCAGAAAGTTGCCTTACATATCACCAAAACAGAGACTTTAGAGACCTGTGGCAGAGCCCATCTTAGACCTGGTGGAGTGAGATCTCTACCTCATAGCATGCATCAACTTGGACAGTCTTAGAATGGAATAAGGCAATCTCTAGTGTCCTCGATACACAACAAATAATCTGTGTGAACTCTGTAGCCGGACATGGCACCGTCCTGCCAGGCAAGAGCAGCTCCTGTTGTATGGGGAGGAGGGGCAACCCATGTCCTCCCATCCCTACATCTGTCTGTAGGTTTCCCGTTATGTTGTTACAAAACCACCTGCAACGGAAGCTCTTAAGAGCTTGCTGAAAGCTATACTACCAATGGTATACAGGTTTATGAATATGTAATCAATACATAAGTAATGAGTGAGTTTGGTTTCTTACACTCACACTATCGTAAGGCTTGAACCGAAATATTACTGTGTAAGGATAATCTAGGTGTATATTGGATGGTATATAAACCTACAGCAGTAAAGACCAGAGACAGATGTAAGCTAAGACAGCAGAAACCTCTGTTCATGTTTATTTCTTGGCTGGTTCCAAGAATGGATAACAATCTTCAGGATAGTTTAGTCCTATTCAGAGACTAACAAACCAATCTTTTCACAACAGGTGTTTCAAGTTAGGAAGGCTCCTAAGATGATCATACTAGAAGCTGTAGAAGTTCAGCATGAAATGCAGGCCACATTTAGAAGGCTAAACTTGGGTCCTCAGGTTTAAAAAAGACAAACACACCTCATAGACCTATCATCTAAACATGTAATGGAACCTCCCTTCCATTAACACAACTGTCTTAAGTAGAAAGCAAAGATCACTTTTGAGAAGAACTAGAGGACAGAGGACCACCACATCCCTGTAGAACACAATAAATGGTCATCAGTACCTGTACTTTCTGGAAAACAGCATTCATTTGGACTGATACCATCACCATCAGGAATGCAGTCTTTTGAAAGAGACTGTGAAGGGACCATTCCATTAACACTGGTCCCATTACTTTGGCAAGCCCCGTATTTAAGTCCCAGGACAGGGACACTGCAGAGATAGGAGGAAAGTCCTGAAGTAGGGTGAGCATACAACAGAGTTCTAGACAGGAGGAGAAGCTGAGATTAGACTCTTATGAACGCTTTTAGAGCTAGGAAAGAAACTGAGTTGCCTGAAATAAATTACAAACAGCACAGAACAAAAGAACTAGAAGACGCTTTCACTCTTACCCAGATGGAGAACAATTTTGACTTCAGAGAGCAAAAGGTTTTTCAGCAAAAGGCTTCCTAATCTCCAGAAATTTTTAAGGAAAGAAAAATATTCTAGAGACAGTCCAAGTAGTCTGAACAGGCAGTATCCAGGCTGTCAGACTGAGGAACATTGGATCAGGAAATATATTCTGCATTTGGGACAACTTGGCCCATCGCAAAAACCACCATCTCACACTGGTCCTTGTGGTTTCACCTTGTACTTGATACCAAACTCAGCAATCCACGCTTATCCATTGAAGAATCTTGCCTATTTAGTGGCAAAAACAGAACTCCTTCCACATTTGGGAAGATGGCAGGGCCATCTTCAGATCCTGGGGCCATTATCAAGAGAAGAGAGTTTGTCCCAGGTGAGAAACTTGGCTAGTGTTACTTGGTAGTTAGCTATTCTCATTTGAAACTTAGCTTTTGACTTCCCTCCCCAGAAGTGGGTAGTGAGAAACAAGAGGAACCAAAAAGTTAATTTCTCTGTGGCAACTGAAATAGGAATATTCAAGTCCCTCGAGGGACTAGATACCCAGTTTTTGGTCTTGAATAGATAGGATATGGAAGCTGGAATTAACTAAAGATTTTTTTGCCCTCATTCACTGGGAGGGCCATTCTGCCAGGTTGCTTTATCTAATGGATGTTGAACAAATGAGACTTTTTGTTTTGATCTGGCATTCTTCTTGGCCAGATGTCTCAGCCTCCAAGACTTCTGAAAAATTTTAAGTCATTCAGAAGGGAAGAGCAAGAGAAGACTGTTGGTGGCGCTACCTCTTAATCAGATTAAGAGAACGCAGGTGGGAGCCCTTAGGGATAGGGCTGCCAGGGATCTTTTCACCCTCCCAATCCTCTGAAAATCATGCTTAAAGTCAGCTGCCAGCAAGAATGTCTTAAGTTCTTTTTCATGGAGACCTTCTTTCTCCCACCCTTCCAGACAAGCATGAACAAATCCTGATACATACGTTGTTGAGCTCACATTGCCCAATAAAGTCAATATGCCTGTGGTTCATAAGGCTATGGAAGATTCACCTCTGAAGAAAGGAACAAGCTGACAAACACTAACACCCAATCCCCAGCACAACCAACACAAAATCATGAACAGAAAAATTAATATTGTCACACCAATTGCTTGAAGCATCTGATACAGGAGCCCCAGAGCCAGCATCCATCAATGCTGGAAACTCTGATGTTAAGGTACTGGCAACAGCAGATGTTGAAAATATTAATATCAGTAAAAGTTCAGACACCCAATCACAGGCAGTGTGATAGACAAACTACGGAGGAGATTCTTGAGCTTAGTGACTCTACCTCCTTCTCTACCTCCTTCTCTACCTCCTTAGTGACTCTACCTCCTTCTCTACTTCCACAATCCGCAGGGAGACAAACAAACCAGTCTCTTTGGAAGACACAGCAAGTTCATCATGAGAGCTCCATGGCTGAGGGAGCACTTCAGGCAAAAGCCAACCCTGTCCAGCTTACAATTATGGGTTTCAAAGCATCACGTGATCAAAAATGTAGGGCTGGAAAGGACCTTGAGAAACCTTCAAGTCCATCCCCCTGTGCTAACATAGGTCCAAGTAAACCTAGACCACCTCTAATAGGTGTTTGTGTAGCCTGTTTATAAAAACATCCAATAATGGGGATTTCACAACCTCCTTTGGAAGTCTATTCGAGTTTATCTACTCTTATAGTTGGAAAGTTGTTCCCAATATCTACCCTAATTCTCCCTTGCCTCTTCTCTCCTACCTTCAATGGACACAGAGAACTGATCACCATCCTCTTTATAATAGCACTTAACATATTTGAAAAAAATCATTAAAAGATCCCCCCTCAGTCTTCTTTTCTCAAGACTAAAGAGGACTTTTTAAAAAAAAAAACCCAAAACACCTTTCTTCGTAGGTCAGATTTTCTAAGCCTTTTTTCACTTTTGTTGCTCTCATGTAGAGTCTCCAATTTGTTTACATTTTTCTAAAGTGTGGTGGCAGAGTTGGACACAATACTTCCAGGTGAGGCCTCACCAGTACTAATCAGAGTGGGAAAATTACTTCCCGGGTCTTACATACAACACTCCTATTAATAAACCTCAGAACTGAATCACATTAAATTTGTGATCTATTATAACCCACAGGCTTAGGAGGTTGAAATTTATCAAGATCATTTCGATCTCTAAGCCTATTCTCTAAAGTGCTTGTAACACCTTTCATCATGGTGTCATTTTATAGACAACTTCCACTCCACTATCCAAGTCATTAATGAAAATGTAGTACCAGACCCAGGACTGACCCCTCCTGGACTCCACAAGATACATCGTCCCAGTTTGGGCAGCGAACCACTGATAACTGCTCTTTCAGTGTGGTCTTTCAACAAGTTGTACATCCCACCTTATAGTAATTTCATCTAAATCCTTTTTTCCTAGTTTGCTTAAAATCAAGCGATATCATTTCTACTGCTTCCCCCTTCCCCACAAATCCATTAAGCCAGTAACCCTGTCAAAAGAAGGAAATTAGGTCGGTTTGGCATGATCTGTTACTGACATATCCATGCTGGCTATTCCTTATAACCCTGTTAATTTGTAAGCGCACCCACATAATTGTTTAGTTAACTGCGAGAGAAAGGAACCCTCGAAGAGTCCCCTTATTAGTGGTGGTAGTCCATCGCTGACAAAGATAACAACATTGTTACAAGTCTCATTTATCACTATGTATATCACTTCAAAATCCAAACCCTGATGCAGAGTCTGCCATGCTAAGGGCATGGGAAGTCCATATCGATGATTTTTGAGGAGGCAGCTCTGTGGAGACTTTCACATGCAGCCTCGGGATTTCGTCTATCCCACTCAAACCTCTTAAATGCTGACCTTGCCAGAGAACGCCAGCGAATCCTATTCTAAGGCATTTGCTTGAGTTGAGACTGATGCCTGATCACTGGAGACTGCGCTTCAGGTTATCTTTGAGGCGCTTATACGGAGGATCCTTCTTTCTTTTGCCCTGACTCTGCTTCCCATACAAGATGTGTTTTGGGAGACAGTGGTCTTCCATTCTGATGACATGTTCGATCCACCTACATTGTGCTCTCAGTAGCATATCCTCAATGCTGGTTGTGTTTGTTCTCTCAGAGACCTTACTATTGGACACTCTGTCCTGCCAACAAATGCTCATTATTGAGCGAAGGGAGCACATGTGAAAGTGCTCAAGCTATTTACTGTGCTGCCTATAAAGAGTCCAAGTCTCAGATGCATACAGGAGAGATGTCAGAACCACCGCACTATCGATCTTTATTCTGGTGGAGACACGATGTGGTGTTGATTAAGAACTTTTGTTCAGAGTCGGTCAAGGACCTGCCTGGCTTTACTAATTCTGAAGGCAACTTCCTTTTCAAGGGAACCGTCACGCAAGATGGTGCTAAACAAATACTTGAACTGATCCACATTTTCCAACTCTGTGCCTTGGATGAAAATGGCTGGCACTGAGGCATTGGAATGAGGTGCTGGTTGGAACAAGACCTCTATCTTCCCAAGAGTGCTGGTGACGCCAAAGATCTGGGATGCTTCAGAAAACTTATCAATGATGACCTGAAGGTCGTCATGTCTATGGGCCATGGAGGCGCAGTCATCTGCAAAAGAAGAGCCTTGACAAGAAGTCTCTCAAGTGTCTTGGTCTTAAAGAGGGAGCCACCGAGACAGCAGCAGATGTATATCCTCTGATCCAAGTGCCTTGCAGCATGGCTGATGACACATGAAAGAACAAGCTGAACAGCACTGGAGCAAGTACATAGTCTTGCTTCACTGGATTTGAGATTTAAAATATATCATAAGAGTCGCTATTGGAGAGCACTTGCACCATCATGTGGCCATGGAACAGCTAGATGATTTGTATGTAGAATAGCCCATATACCATCTCTTTTGACTGTGTCAAAAGCTTTGGTCAAGTCAATGAAAACTGCATACAGGTCCATATTCTGCTCTAAACAAACATTTTTCCTGGACTTGCCTTATAACCAAGATCACGTCCATAGTACTACAACCTGTGTGAAACCACACTGCGCTTCTGGTAGATTCTCCACAGATACGTTTGCAAAGTGCAGAATGTGAGCTAGTATTTTCCATGCTGTACAGAGAAGAGAAATGCCTCTGTAGTTTCTACAGCTTTGCTGCCTTTGTTTTTAAACAATGATACAATATCATCTTTGAAGTCTTGTGGTATTTCTTCTTCCTCTCAAATGCTACTCAAGATGTCATGTAATATCTCAATACCCTTTGGGCCTGCTACTTTGTACAATTCTTCTGAAATACCATAATTTCCAGATGCTTTGCCAGGGTTCAGTTGTTTGATAGCTTTCGTGACTTCAACTGATGGAGGGAAGTCGAGATCCTCTTTGATGGGTTTCTTGGGTAACTGATCAAAGACACGCTGATCGATTGTGGGTGGTCTACTGTGACAGTGCTGTTCCTGGTGGGATCCAACTGTGAGTGTCAGATCAGGACAGATTGCTTCCAAAGGGGCAACTACAGCCCAAAGTTGGGGTTTTTCCACACTAAGGCAAACCAAACCAGCTAAACAGAAAAGACTTTGGTTTCACCCCACTGGCTAACCACAAGTCATACAAGCAATCCCCTTAAGACACTCCAGATTCCCAGTATCACCACCAGCAGCCTCCTGTCCTGGGGACCAATGGTTATGAAAACCAATCCCCCAAATAAAGAAAACGATTCTCCCCAATTCCAAGGAATCAGGCCCCAGACCAAGGTCAATATAGAAATCAGATCTTCCCACAAATCACGCTGTTGCCAATCCTTTAGAATCTAAAATCTAAAGGTTTATTGTATAAGGAAAAAGGTATAGGTGAGGGTTAGGAAAGGTTAAAAGAAATCAATTACATGCAGTAATGGCACATCTCTTGGTTCAGTCTTGCAGCTGTAGAATAAACTGCAGGTTTCAATCAAAGTCTTTGGAAAGCATCGCCTGCAGAGATGGGTCAGCACCTTTGTCAAGAGTTCCCCTGAGTAGCAAAGTTCCATCCAAAGCTGGAAACAAGGCAGGCTGAAGGCTGGAGGTAGAAGACAAAATGGAGGACATTCTTCCAGGCTTTATAGACTTCCTCCTGTGGGCGAAGACCCTCCTCCTCCTTGTGCAGAGTCTGGTTGCAAACTGAAGGTTCACAGCCACATGGTTCAATTACCAGACTCTCAATGATTCAGTTTTTGCCCAGGCATGTCCCATTCCTGGGGAGGCTCCTCTCCTCGGTTGTGGACAAAGTTCATTGTGCAGTTGATGGCCCTTTAATGGTCTCGAGTTAGCACCAGCCAGTCTGAGATTTCACCCAGGAGCCAAGCTTAAGTTTGAAGTACAGGCACCTTTTATCCAATATCCATAAGTTCTGTTCCAAAATAGATATACACATACGGAAATAGATACCTGTTATGACCCCCTTCACATAATATTTGGTACCCCAATGATCTATATGGTACCAAATTATTCCAGTAACGTGACATCTACTGAGTAGACTACAGCCCTTAATAGTACCCTTGACATAAAACACAACAGAATGGGACAATTAGCTAAGTCCCTGTATGCCGAGGTGCTTTCAGGCACAGAGACTTTTTTTGTTTGAAAGTTCTATGATGCAACCTTATCAAACCACATCCACATCCCATCTGTGGAGAGAAGCCATTGGTCCTTGAATTTTAATAGTCTCCCCACTAGGTTTTGCTTGTCAGACCTCTCCTGACCATTATCAGGTACTGTTTCTAGTGCTGGAATTTGCACTGCAGGAAGACTAGTCTCTCCTCTTTCCAGGTTTAGACTTGTTCCATTTGATTTTGCTGCAGCCTTATCTACCATACTTAGGAATAACCATGAAAAAACTATTTAGACCTGTAATAAGGTCAACTATCCTTTTTCGCAACTTTGGAGTTAGGAGTTCAGTAAGGTCTTTTTTTTTTATTTATCTGAGGATTCCATCACCACTTTGTCTAACAGCTCCCCAATAACTGCCCTCTGAATAGTTCAAAGCTCACTAACATATTTTTGGCATATAGATCACCCTTCCAGGTTCATAACCAGAGGCGCTGTCTGGTCATCACATTCATGTCTTCAGCACATGCCATGACCTCCAAAGCATCTCTGGTTGCATTGACTATGAATGCTGAAGCCACTGAGATTTTCTTTAACTCCAAACCTAACCACATTGATCTATCTTAACCCTTTTTTAGCAGTCTGGCTACCAATTCAGTCCAGGACAGTATTACTATTGCAAAACATGTTGCAACAGCAGAAGACCTCAGAGAGGAAGATGCAGCCTCAAACATATGGCACAGTGGTATTTCCATTCTATGGCTGTTGAGTTCTTTTGGGAAAAAGTCCCTTCTCACTTGGTTAGCAGTGTCTTTGACTAATGCTGAATCTGCCCTGTCCACTTTGGGAAAAGACAAGATCTGCTTCTCTATAGTGCACTTTCTCCAGGCATCCCAAAAAACTCTACAATCTTGAAGACTTTGACGGTGTTTCCCTTTCAGGCTTAATTACTTTTTCCAAAGAGATGTGAAGGGGAATGTATGGTTCAGACTCTAAACAGTCTAGGAATTATTTTTTATTTTATTTATTTATTTTTGCAATTTCTGTAGCGGTCTCTTCTTCCTCCTAAATCTTTTCTAATGGGCTCATCTGACAGAATACCCAAGTATCTAATCATCTTTTGTAACATCTTAAATGATTAAGATGCAAAAAAAATTCCTCTTGCATCACTTCATCCTGTGTTTCAGACACTGAGATTGAGAGTTTCATCTCTCTTGTGAAGATCTTGACTTTCCACTTGACTTCTCTCTCTTTTGGACTTACATTGAACAGATTTCTTAGCTAGCTTTTTCTTTGATGATGCCCATGATGAGGATGAAAATGAATCCAACAATAAAGAAGAACTAGACACAAACGATTCTATTCCCTTTAAGCTTCATCTTTCCACGTATGAAAACCTTGTAAGCAGAGCCTTTAAACTCTGGTGATCAGTCAGTGGAACTGTTATCCCCAGAAGAACAAGCCAGTTTTCTCCTAAATTTTTGAGACAATTTCTTGAACCCTTTTCCAAATTTTACTCTTTAGGGAAGATGAGGAGTCCCGTGAACTTCTTCTGCTAGTAGGCATCTCTTTATCTTTGCCCATTTGAGAGTGCATAGGATGCCTGTAAGGAGATAATGCAGCTATTGCCTGGGGCTCATGAGATGGCAGCCTTTAAGAGCTCTCTAGCTCAAAGAAGAATTTCTTCCCTTCTCACTTCTATGAAGAATTTCTGACTTCCCCAAGGGCTAAACAAAGGAGATCAAACTGCCCATTGAGGACTTGCACCGGAGGAGGGCACACACATGTAAGTGTCTTATCAGCCCCTCCTTGCTTTGTCTGTGACAGATTCAGCCAGTCTTGCTTATGGGCTCCCTGTACATCAAAGGGCAGCACCCTGGAGGAATTCCTCCAGGAGGAGAACACCCTCCATTTTCCCACCATTCTTCAAGACATTCACAACCTGGCTGTCAGACTCCCTATAGGCAAACACCTGGGACAGGTTAAGGTGACCAAAGTAAAACCTTTTTGACCTTGCAGATGAGACGGCTGGAGTGCACAATGCACAAGTCATTCCTTCTCCATTCCATATTCCTACAGAGCGGGAGGAATATAGCTTTAGTCTTCCATTTGGACCTTTCTCCACCATCGTCCTAATCTGAGTTGCCAGGGGGAAGGGGTTACAGTAGTTAAAGGCAGGAGACAAACCAACTCAGGATGTTTTTTTGGTTTGTTTTGGTTTTTAATTCTCTCTCTTGCAGTAGATCAGTGGTTCCCAAACTTTAACAACCTGTGAACCCCTTTCAATAAAATTTCAAGTCCTGCAAACCCTCTCCGAAAACTGAATATTTCCAGGGATTTTCTCCTTTACCTGAGTATAAATTATAAGAGCAGTGATCTTGGAAATATAAAATTTGTTTTTATGACATGCTTATTACTCATTCTATTAATTATTACATTACTAAAATGGCAACACTCTTCCAAGATCTCACTTTTGTAGCGTATAACGGGCTTATTCAAAGTGTTACAAGACAAGGCTCCTATGTTTCATCAAGGAGTATCAGATGTGAAACAGCAGGAAGGGATTTAAGAAGCCAGCTCAGAGTTCATCCTACACAAGCATTCAGGTCTTGAGCAGTCCAGGCAAACGCATGTTACAACAAAGCTTAAACTTGTTCTTCGTAATAATTTTAAAAAACAACACTAGATGCCTATTTAATTTTAAAAACAGCAAAAAATATCCACCTCCCTTTCCATTTCTTATAAGGAGTCTTGAAGTGTAAATCTCCTTAGTGTGATAGATGTGCTTGCTTTGACCTGCTTAGCTCTTAGAAGTCCAGGGGCTCCAGGCTGCTGGCCCTGTGCTGCCCGGGGTTCCTAGGGACAGCTCTGTCTACCATTAGGGAATCCCCCCCGAGAATCCCCAGAACAAAACTAAGGAGTCTCCAGATTGTGGTGACTAGTCCCATATCAGCTGTCCAAGCAGTTCAGATTCTACCCCCAATGGCTACAGACTGGTGAGGACCCACACTGAAGACCTGTGGCCATACCTCCGAGAGAGAAGTGAGACAGACCAAAAAAAAGCAGAAGAGCAGGGGACAGAGCAATTGCCATACTTGGGTAGACCAGTGTCCATCTACCTCAGTTTACTATCTCTGAAGTATTAGAGGAAAGTGCAACTCCAAAGTGGAAAACTTTATTCAATGCCTAGCAGCCCCAAATGATCCGACCTCATACAAATGGGTAGCGAGTCTCAACCCCAGAGAGATGACAATCTAAATACCCAAGACAAACAAGGAGGTAAGAAAAAGTTTCTTCCAAACACTAAGTGGCTGGCTTAGACCCAACACAAGAGGGTTTATATACCTTGTATTAAAGACATATTTTACTTCTATTTAATAAAGGAATAAGCATGTAAAATTGTTCCCAAGCTGCAGTCCACAGAAAGCCAGCCAGTCAAATGATTCTGTCTGCTAAAAAAATCACATTAGAAGAAGTTAAACTATATTTTAAAAAAAACTTCCCCAGTATTCACTTTCCAAGCAAGCAACTGCTGCTGTTGCCAAAGGGACGTGATGCGGTGGGTCCACCCAGGAGGCACCTGCTCTGTGAAAGTGGCTCCCGCCTGGCAAGTCAACCCCCTTCCCTCTCCCCAGGCAGTGCTGTCCTGCACCCAGCAGCAGACCCCTGTGGTTGGGAGTCCCGCCTGCACAGACCGCAGGGGTGCAGCAGCCTCGGGGCCAGGAAGCAAACCCTGAAATACTGAATTGGTCAGTGACGTGCAAAACCTTGGGGGGTTGTTCCCTCCCCCCCCCCCACCGAGTTAGCAGGGACCTCGGGGGGCATCTAGTCCGACCCCCGACCAGCGCAGGGGCTACATCCCCCTGTCCAGCCAGGGCAAGGAGGGGGAAACCACAACCAGCCGCTCTGTGCATGCCACGAGCTGGCAGGGGCTGAGCCCGGCTTCCGGGCCACGCCCCCAGCTACCCCCTCACAGGGACACGGGGCAGCTGCGGCCCCCGCAGTGGGCACGAGGCGGTTCTCACCGGCTCCAGCTGGCGTGGCACTTTCCCGTGCTCAGCCCGACCTAGTCTCGCGAACCATCTAGGCAGTTACCTTTCTCCGCGCCTGCCCAGCTCGCAGCCCGCATCCCACGTGATCGGGGCTGGCCAGCCAATCCCCTCCCGCCTCTCTCGCCTGCCCACGTGGCACTCGGCGGCCGTTGATTGGCTAGTGGGGGTTTGCAGGGGTGGGCGGGCGAGCAGCGCGGGAAAGGGGGATTCGAAAGCGAAGGGCGGCAGCGGGCAGTAAGGCGACAGCGCCTCAGGGGCTCGCGCGGGCGGGGTGTGGTGCTGCTAAGCCACTCTCCTCGTTGGGGGCTCTCCACGGCCACCCCCCTCAGAACGCGTCACCCTGCCCCCAGACACCCTCTGCCCCCCATATCAACCCCCGCCTCATCTCAGTCACACGCAGCCCCCACATCGCCCCCTGAACCCCTCAGGCACAACCCGAGCCCTCTCTGCCCCCCAGACACTCCCCGATGGGATGGGAGCAGAGATTAATTTCCCACATATTGCCACAGTCCCTTTTGCTGATGGAATTAGGGGGTTGGTACAGAGCTATATCCGATCAATGATTCCTCATCACATTTCAAGAAAAGGGAAGAGGGGACAGTAATGGAGTCTGAAGCTATTGACTAGAACAATCCTGATTCCACATTTATTATTTCCTCGGTGCATTTTATTTTGTGTGGCTTGCTCCATCCAGTTGTTGGTGTATAACTCTCAGCTGCGCCTCCCATCTTTACTGTACAGATATCGACTATAGGGTTAGTCGTGTCTTCAGGGATAGCTATCTGCACGTGAGAACTTTGGGATGAAATATTTCTGGACTTTCTGATTCAGGGAGATCAATGTACTTTGTGAAGCTGGCATGTCAGAATCAGGTGGAAATGGGTTCACGTCGATTCTTGGCAGTGGCAATTTAATTTTATGTACAAATCCCGTCAACAAAGGGCGTGGAAAAATGCACGGAAGATAGAAGTCTGTGTTTGAAGAGCAGAAACAAAAATATATTAAGAATAAAAAAAAAATGCAGCAGTTCCCCCTTACAAGGATGTTGAATATAATGACATTAGTGCTATACTTATCCTCTTAATTAAGGGTACAATATTAAATTCAGAACCCTGCACCTGGCTGGTTAAAAGTTTTTCAGGTCACTATTAACATGGGAGAGAGACAGGCTACAAGGTGGGGACAGACAGAAAATCAGGGAGAAGGTGGTGAGAGCCACTACTTATGTTGGGACGGTCTCCTTCGCGCCATAGTGTTGGTCTCTCCTAGACGAAAGATGGCCTGGCTCCTGGCACAGAAACAGTCATTATTCTCTGCACTCTCCAGGGCTGGAGACTTTTTTTTTTTTTTTTTTTACACACACATGGAAGCGGGTGTGAAGGGAAACCCACGAGTACCTGCCTGCTCCTGGCTGGCAGTACGACGTCCCGCCCCATAAAGCTGCTAGCTGGGATTTCTCACTGTGGTTCTATCAAACGGTGTGCAATATGGGGGTGGCCAATGTGTGACCCACAGACTCCTATGTTGTAATGCCAACCCCTGTTATCCTATTACTGACGTGTGATCTGTAACAGGCCACAGTACATAACTCTCCAACCTTGCCTCTTGGATACAGATACAGCCTGGCATGCTGGGACCAGTAGACATTATCAATCATCTTTTGTATTAAAGATCAGGGTGGCTGCAGCCTGCTCCATTTTATGCTCACAAGGCCTGGTCCTTAGTGGTAAACGAAGGGGGATGCAATGGCGGATGGTGTGGCCCAGAATAAAGGATCAGGTAACGGGCCTGCCTGGGAACATAGGAATTGGCAGAGTGGATCCGAACTAAGGCCCACCTGATAGTTCAGTATCCTCCCTCTGACAGTGGCCAGCACTGGATGTTTCAGAGGAAGGTATAAGGACCCCTCAGAAGCGGATGTGGGATAATCGACATTTGGTCTTGTCCTGGTCTCCGATAGCTAGAGATTGACTTAAGCCCTGAAACAGGAGATCTAATATCCACTCTTGAATTCGTTATCGTTAATCAAAACAACTCTGGATATTTTGATAGCCATGTAAATGTCCAATCCCCTTTTTAATCCTGACTTCCTGTAGCAGGGAGACCCACAGGCTGTTCACACATGGGGTATGAATAAGTATTTCTTTAAAAAAAAATTTTTTTCTTTTCTTTCTTTCTGTGTGTATAAATGCATCTTACTTCTGTTCCATTCTATGCATCCGACGAAGTGAGCTATAGCCCACGAAAGCTTATGTTGAAATAAACGAGTCTCTAACGTGTTACAAGTATTCCTCACTTTCTTTACTTTTAAACAGGGTTTAAAGAACAGTTGCTGAAGAGTCCTTTGACCACACATGGCCCTCTGAGCAAAGCCACTGTGACCACGCAGCCTGCGCTGGCCTCCGAAGTTCACATACCTTCTCCTGTTGCCAGGGTGACCGGATGTCCCATTTTTATAGACGGTCTCATTTTTTGGGACTTTTCCCCAACGTCTGCCCTGTTTTTTCACAGTTACTATCTGTTCACCCTCCTGTTGCATAACTTACCTCCCAATAGAAGGCAAGGCCATCACTGTGTTCTTGGTTTCCTGTGCTCTAGCAGATTTTGGCTGTTTCAGATCCTCCAAATCCCTCTTCATTTGCAATATACAGAAATGGTTTATTGCATCTATTGGCCCCAGTGACGGCTCTTGGCCACCAACAAATGAAAAAGTCTGGCTCCTCCCGGCAGCTTTCTTAGCCTGCAAGAGGAGTGAGAGATCAATAAGGGCTGCCCGTCTAGCATTGCGGAGCAGTGGGCGCTGTGCGGGGTTCTCTGCTCGGTGTCCCCATCCTGTACCCTCGTTTTGAACCTGTAACCCTCACGCACTCCCCTGTCCTTTTTTCTCATTAGTTGTCCCCCGTAATTAATTGGCCCCGGGTCTAGTGTCTCTCCCGCCAGGCTGGGGGAGGGACTTTAGTAACGGGCGGGCTTAGGCCCACCCACCTCCTGGGTAACCAAAAGGTACAGAAGCCCCGCAACATGAATATACGGCCCGTCACCATGGTATCTGAGCCCTCCAGACACTTCCTCTCCGACCACGGGGCACTGGCTATGGGTGTCGCTCTGTGGGTCTGCTCATCCTGTCAGCACTGGAGGGGTGGGGGTCACGCCTCCTCTCTTCTGCGGAGCGGCCTGGCCTGGCACTGCTCAGCACAGTAACTACATCATCACAAGGGCTCAGGCTGGAGATACTTGGGGAGGGGAGGAAGCAGAGAGCTGTGGTGGGCCTTGCCCTGGGATTGAGCCGTAGCCTCTGGGAGACACTGGGCCATGAGGACCTCCGCGGCGCTGGCCTCACCTTTGGGCTGCTGCCAGGGAAGTGCCTTTTCCCCGCCTCTGCCTGGAACGGCTCCAGCGTGCTGCTCCTGTAATCCTGGAGCAAACCGACATCACCAGTCAAAACGGAACCTCCCCAATTCCCTTCAACCCCCAGACTCACAGAATCGCCTCATAGAACCTGGGACTGGTTTGCTTTGATCCCACAACCTGCAGACACATGGCAGGAGGAGGCCAGTATCAGGAAGGAAACAGTTGGCAGAGCCTGAGGCAGAAACTTTCCAGCCTCTCTGTGCTTCGCTGCCTGACACCTTGTTACTGTGATGAGCTTTCGTCTCACAGGGCAGCGTGCTGGGGCTGCAGTCCAAGGGCCGAAGAGAAGGGCCCTGCAGCAGAAGCTCCCAAGCTGGCCAGAGCATTCAAACCGAGAAGGGGTGGGGAGTCTGTAGTGGCACCAGGACTCAGACAATTTTTTATAATAAGATTTTCAGCTCTTAGGTAAAGATCCTTGTCTGAGGCGGGACTAAGGAGGGCAGCCTGTGGGCACAGCCGCTTTGGGAGGGTAAGCCAGGCCTCTGAGCTCTGCAGATTCCCCTTTCTCTGAACTAGCCTAGGGCTTGGTCTACACTTAAAACCTACACTGGCCTAGCTATGTCAGTTGGGGTGTGAAAAACCCACAGCCCGGAGAGACATCACCCTGCCGACCTAACCCCAGCGCAGGCAGCGCTAGGTCACCAAAGAACTCTCCCCCGGCCTGGTCTAGCTACCACCTCTAGGGGAGGTGGATTAACTCCGACAATAAGGGACCCTCCCATCCGCATAGGCAGCATCTTCCCTGCAGCGCTACAGCTGTGCCACTGCAGCTTTTCAAGCCCATAGCCTGCTCCCTTGCTCCCTGGGAGCTTCTTCCCCTGCCCCGGCATGCTGGATTTTACACATGCTGGAGGGAAGAGAAGACGACCCCACTGAGGTCCCTGTCTGGCCACTGCTTTGAGCCGTCTGCACTAGGGCTTGCAGACCCTGGGGGCCGTGCAGGGGTTACTGGCTTCCCACTGGCAGGAACTGACCCTCCCGTGCCGCAGAGCCATCGCCACGGTGCTGTCGTCCCAGGCAGCCCGGGCCCAGCCCGAGGCGGGAGAGTAGAAGGGGGGATTGCGAGGGAGGGGGCAGCACCTGGAAATCCTGCATCACTCCTTCAAGCCACTGTGCACAGATTCTCCTCAGCGCTGCCTTGGTGACGGGCTTCTCCCTGGAAAGGTCCCACGAGTCCATCTCCTGGTAGAAATAGTTGTGCGGATCCTCCAGGCCCAGCTCTATGAAAAAAGCCTTAATGGATTGCCTGCGAGCAAGGGAGAAATCAGCGTCGGGAGGAGCTCGTCAGTGAGCTCCCCAGTATGTCCCCCGGTGCCAGGCAAGCTGCCTTGCAGCGCGAGCCTCTGGCAGCATCCGACTGACACCCCCAGGGACAGATCAGGCTGCGAGCGGCTTGTGCCGCCTGTACCCACCACCTGATAGGCCCGGCGCGGGGGGGAGGGGGATGGGAGCCTTTCCTCCGTTTAGATGCGGGGATTGAAAGTGGTTCTGCTGTTGCCTCGAGCAGGGCAGCGGGGGCCAGGCTCACGCCCTGCGGCAGCCCCACTTCCTTCCTGCACTGCCTGCCCCCATTCCCCAGTGGTGGGCTCCTCCGGACAGATGGAAATGGGAACCAAAGCACTCTTGGACCCCAGGCCAGCCAGAACTCAGATCCTTAGACCAAGGGGAAGGGGGCTTATATCAGTCACTGCTTGTCAGGGGGTCTCCAAGTCCCTCTCTCACTACACGCCGGCTGCAGCCTGAACCCTCAGCCCCAGAGCACCCCGGAGCATTGCAGCGTGCCCAGCCTTTTGCAGGCTCTCCTTTGCTCTGGAGCTGTCTGGCTTCCCCTAAGGACAGGAGCTAACACAGGCCCCTCAGGCCCACCCCACAGACGCTGAGTTCCCAGGCACAGGTTCTTCTCCTTTTGACAGGGTCCAATGGCATCTCCTATGTGCGAGCGAGTCCAGGAGCACCTGCCCGCCCGTGACCCTCCCCGTCAGATAAATGATAGCGGAGTGGGAATGTTCTTAATAGTTCCTCTGGATAGTGTGTGGGGATGGGAGACAGATTTCCCTTTCTGGATGAGACCTGGGACTGTAACCTGAGCCCAGGAGGGGGAGGGAGGAGGTGACACCTTCTGCCCAAGAGACAAAGGAAAAGCAAAGGAGGGGCTGGAGAGTGAGTTTCAGTCTGGAGCTGGCTGGAGTCAGGCAGGGAAGGGTAGATGGCCTATCTGGCTCTGGCCCCCCAAAATGGATCCAGCTGAGGGGTCGCATTCGCTGTACCTACAAGCTCTGTTTTAGCTCATGTTCCTGTTGTCTAATAAACCTCTGTTATGCCAGCTGGCTGACAGTCACGTCTGACTGCGGATTTGGGGTGCAGACCCACGGGCTTCCCCAGGACCCCGCCTGGGCGGGCTCGCTGGGGGAAACGCACGGAGGGGCAGAAGGTGCTGAATGCTCCGAGGTCAGACCCAGGAAGGTGGAAGCTGTGAAGCTCTCGGCCCTGGATACAGGCTGTTTGCAGAGAGGAAGCTTCCCCCCAAAGTCAGGACTGGCTTCATAGGGAGCAGTTCCAGAGCATCGCCCTGGGGACTCTGTGACAGAGACGCAGGATTTGATGCAGGGTCGCAGACAGCCAGGGCTGCACAGGACCCTCTCGCCGAGGGAGGGGGGACTGTGCGCAGAGGCAGAGAGGAAGCAGAGGCGGGAGAGGTGACCCAGGCCTGCCCTCATTCTGTCCTGGAGGGGGGCAGAGTTAGCCACAGCTGGAATGTGTTAACGACAGGATCTACACCACTGAGCAGCACTGGTGACTCCTCAGGGTTGTCTGTCTTTGCTGTGCTCCCTTCCCACTCACTGGATCGAGTGCTGCACCCCCCTGGGATCTCCGTCAGAGCCTTTTGCCTGGGAGAACAGGCACGAGAGGGGTTGGGCTGGTCCCATCCTGGGATAGCCTATGAGTGCAACACGCTGATTCCAGCCCTTGTGCGAGGCACTTCACCCAGACTTCCCTCAATCAAGAGCAACCAGTGACCCCAGGAACGGAGCCCAAAGTTCACTCTGGTCATGGAGGCCAGGAGCCTGGGGTCACTTGGAGTGGGTAGCTCCATGCCCCCAGCCCTACATGCCCCCAGCCCCTCACCTGCCGGAGATGGGGCTGTACAGGAAATACGCCATCAGCTCCAGCAGCAGCTCCTTACTGTCTCTGCAGAAGGCCATGAGGGCGTTCAGGGAGGTCAGGACAAACCTTTTCTGAGTCTTTTCCTGAGGAGGGAGAAGACAGAGCATTAGCCTGCCCCAGTCCCAGCAGGGAAGACGCTTCCCCCGTGGGACGCCCGGAGGCTCAGGCTGGGACTAGGAACCGAAGAACACAAAAAGCCTATTCACGGGGCAGCAAGGTGGCTGATGGAGCAGTGACAGCCAGATATGCCACTGAGCACAGGAGTTCAGGGGGCCCCCAGGGCAGGGGCATGTGGGGGGGTCTCTCCTTCCCTTTGCAGGCCTTTGAGTCAGAGGCCTGTAGCAGAGAGCCAGGAAGCAGCAGGCACCTGGACTGTTATTCCCTGTCCATGACAGAGGGCAGACAGCAGAGGGAAATAGGGAAATAGACACAGCCATGCCCTGCACATACTAACGAGCGCACGCCTGCTCTCCATCCCGAACAGGCCCCGGCTGTCCCACAGGGCACGGCGTCCCCTCAGCAGGCTGATACGAGTGCTTGGTACATGCACGTCAGATACCCGTTTGTGTGAGGAGGAGGCTGCGTCCCCCCCGTGGGGTCATTTACTCTCCTAATCCACTGCGCACCATTGCCGTGCGCCGAGGGCCTTCCCCACTTCCCATCACAGTCATTGACGTGAGTGGAGGCTGGATCTGATCCTGACCGCGGCATCTGTTACGTCCGGGGGCTGCACCCCGGTGGGGCAGGGCGGGGGGGCATGCCTGACGTTTGTGAATTGCTTTGAGATCCTTTAGCGTGACAGGTGATATTATCCCCGGGCGTGCACCAAGCACCCCCCCCGGTGCAGAGCTCCGTGCACATACCTTGCACCACATGTACGAGGGCATGTGCCCAGCACAGATGCACAGACACTGCCATGCATGGGCCCTGGTCAGCTGTACCCGGGGCCAAAGGGAACAGTTCCTGGTTTGACGTCAGCACCCTGCCTTTCTCCCTCCTTGGGGCTGGGTGGGAAAGACACTAACTAGCCTGTCACCACCTCTTGCTGTGGCCACAGGTCTCAGCTTCTCCTAACTCATCCTTCATCACTTCGTTCTCAATCTGATCAATTCATTGACCTTCACCACAGACTGAGCCTCTCAGCCCCTCAATTTTAGGCCTTGCAGCTTCCTTGGGTAGGGTGACCAGACAGCAAATGTGAAAAATTGGGACAGGGGGTGGGGAGTAATAGGAGCCTATATAAGAAAAAGACCCACAAATCGAGACTGTCCCTATAAAATCAGGACACCTGGTCACCCTACCCTTGGGTCTCCTGGTTGATTTCCTGGAGACAACCTGGTGTGTTACCACCTTGCTGTCTCAGGCCTTTCTGCCTCTTCCCCGGTCTCTCCCCTTTGTAGCGGGTCTGGTTCTCTCTGTTGGTGGCAGCAGTGGGTGCCTGTCTCCATGACTGATGACTCTGGCAGCTGCATGGGGTTGTGATCAGGCTGCTGGGCTGTAGGCAGGAGAGATGCTCTCCTCCCCTCTGACTGTGCTCCGGATGAGGTTACAAACCCCATTACACAGCCACTCATTTTAGTTCTGCTTCCAGCTCCCTGGAGGTCATTGCAGGTGGCCAGGAAAACACAGGTTCTCCAGAGCCAGCAACCAATCCCCATCAGTTCTGAGGGCTCCAACCGACCCCCAGAGGGAACCATTTCAGACCGTCCTGAGGAGCAGGGGGGGAAGGAGGACCACGGCCCTTTCCCAGCCAAACGCTGCAGAGTGCTGGTGTGCAGGGGCTGCAGGTAGCACAGAGCTGGGGCGTGCTAACCCGTCTGAACCCGGGGATCCTTACCTCCAGTTTGGGGGGGTCGCTCCGGTTCAGGATGAGCAGCAGGGTCTTGCAGACCTCGCGGCCGTTCTCCACCCCGACCTGCTCGTGCAGCGTGAGGATGGCTTGGACTATGTCTGCCCTTGCACCGTAACCCATGGTGAGCAGCGCCTCCAGGAGCTGGCGCACGAACCCGCTCATGCTCAGTCCCTGCAGGGACGCCTGGCGGGGGGAAGGAGACATTCTGAGACATTCCTTTCCCCTTCCATGTGTGGGAGAAAATGAGCCTGCTCAGAGCCGCCTCCCAGGTCGCACCCCCACTTCTACGCCAGCTGCCCAACTTTCTGCCATGGGAGGTGTGCACGGGGGCAGCTTTGCAAGGTTTGGGTAGGGTCTACAGAAATTAAAGTTCACTGAGCTAACCTCTGCGGCTTCCCAGGGAGAAGCGAAAAGGCTTTCAGCCTCTAGCGAGAAGCGGGAGAAGGGACCCGCCCTGTGGTGCGGCCATAGCGGTAGTTAGTGCTGTGTGTGCATGCTGGCCTGGGCCCTTCCTGCCTATGCCAGGGCTGCGGAAGTCAGAACTGGCACCGGGGTTAGCCCCAGTCCATCAATGGACAGGTCCTAAACCACACCTCACAATAATACCTGGCACTCTGCTAGCTCTGTAGCCTCCCAGGGCCGGGCCACTGTTAACTGGCTAAACCTCGTGTGACGATGCTGTTCCTGGTGGGATCCAACTGTGAGTGTCAGATCAGGACAGATTGCTTCCTCATTGCTCTCATTGCTCTCCTCATTCAGTCCAGTAATCTGCATCTTCACAGATAAAAGCAAGCTTCCAGGCTATAGTATGTCTTAAAGGGATACCATTCATTTTCATTAACCAGCTAGTTTTAAAGTTCTGTTTTTTCTTTACCCACTTCTGCTTCCACATGGAATTAGATGTTGGGTTTACCCAGAGACCACAACTCACATCCATAGTGTCTGGAGATGAGAGTATACCAACTACTATACTAACTGCACAGCTGTCCTGCTCTGAAGATACCTTTACCCAGTCATCTCTCTGAGCCTGAAACACAGACTGTTCACTTGCAGAATCAGCATGGAGACTTTTTCCTTTGAACCACCTTGTCTCCCCAACAAGCTGGTTAAACACAGCCACTTGGTTATAGGCCTGTCCCAATTCCTCCTTGCTCTCTGTTGTCAAGCTGGTGGCAGGTAACACACCCAAATCACCTTTCTGCTCTCCTTGTGTCCTGGCTAGGGTATCACTCTGATTAGACAGAGTTGCTACACCCTTTTCCAGCAACACACTAGCAACAGGCAAAATACAAGCACCAGAATCATCTGGTCTCTGGGATCTTGCTAAGACATTAACTGGATGTAACCTAGTTATAGAGCCTTCCTCCCCAGCAGACACAAACTTAGGACCATTCCCTTTCTGGGCTTTAGCTGAATTCAAAACCAACTCTGAAACAACTGCACTATTCTCAACCATCACAGGCTGAAAAGCACCTTCTGTCTGCTCCACAGACAAAGAAGATTCAGAGACACATTCTCCTTCACTAGACACCCAGCTTGGGATCTCCCTTCCCTTGTCCCAGCACACAGACCACTGCTTGGAGACTGAGGTAGCTTCCTCCATAGGCAAGTCAATACCCCTGACAGACACAGACCCACTCCCTACACTGTCCCACTTCCCCACACCGGACACAGGTAAGGCAGAGGGACACTTTTCTTCCACTGTTCTCGCCTTCCCTTTAGATACACTGCTGCTTTTCCCAGGTTTACTTTTACAAGCTGTACCAGCCAAAACTATTTCACCCTTTCCTTCCTCAGTTAGGATTTCAACCTGCCCATTCACTTTAACCTGCTCCAGAGAAACCCTTTCCTGACCCATGAGTTCTTTCTGCACAGTATCTAATTCCAGATTCACTTCTGCGACATTAGACAGACATTCAGAAACTTCATTCCCAGGGAAACTGCTTCTCTGAACAGACAAACTTTTAGAACAACCTTCCATAGGCACGACTTCAGGACTAATCCTCTCCTGTGCCCAGTCTTTGTCAGCTTGACTGAACATAGCTTTGATATAATTTCCAATCATAAGATCCTTAGGGATCGTATCCTTTACTCCCACAACCGTGGTGCCCTCAAATCCCTTCCACTTAAGGTGGATTTTAGCAAAAGGCACTCTTACAAAATACTCATAAAAGGCTACAACAGTTACGTTACGTCCTCACCGGGACAGTAATCTTCCTCCCCGACCAGGCTTGCTTTAACCAAAGTAATGTCTGCTGCAGTATCCCTCCAAGCCATGCACCTTACTCCATTAACCTCTGCACTGCTAATAAACTCTGCATTATTGCTCCCATATTTAGCTTTAACATGAGTTCTACGGTCACCTTCTTCAGAGACCACAGAAATAGCATTTGCACACAGGGCACCCTCACCAGACTCTGTGTGGCTTGCCAGTGAGTTTACAACTATAGAATTAACATCTGCCCTGACACTTGGGCTTCCTTTCAGGATTGGGCAATTCGGTCTTGTGTGGCCAAGCACACCACATTGATAGCAAGTGATCTGTCTATCCTTGGTGGGAGAGTTTCTCCCATCTGGACTTCCATGTGCCCCTTTAGAAGGGTTAGGATCAGACCTACCTCTGAACCCTTCCCTCCTCTTGAACTGGGGGGAATGGGAACTAGGTTTCCCCTGGGGTTTACACCCATCTCGAGCCCTGTTTTGGGTATGGGCATCTGCAATCTCTGCAGCCCGCAGGACTGACTCAGGTTCCCGGTCACACACAGCTCCTCTCACCTGGTCAGGCACAATGTCTAAGAACTGCTCCAAAGTTATTAGATCCAGCAGTTTTTCAAAGTTCCCAGGTGCCTTTGCTCCCATAACCCACTTTTTAACAAAACCCATCAGTTTGTGAGCACATTCCACAAAAGTACAATCATTAGACATTTTGAATTTTCTGAACTTAACTCTGTAAGACTCAGGAGTCACCCTGAACCGCCTTAACACAGTGTCTTTAAAGTGCCCATAGTCCAAGGCTTCCTCATCCCCCAGTTCATTAAATATCTCCCTGCCTTTTCCAGACAGTTTGGTCATCAGGACAGGCATTCGCTGCTCATCAGGGATCTGATGCACCTTGCAGAGGCGTTCAAAGGTCAACAAAAACTCCTCTATGTCCTCAGAATCATTGTAGATGGGACACATCTTTTCCCAGTTTTTCTCATGGTGGTGTGGAAGAGGATTACCGGGTGCTGATGACCTCCTCTGCCCCTCCAGTACTTGGAGCTGAAGTTTGGCCGTCTCCTGTCCCATCTTGTGGGTCTCCTGTTCCATTTTGTGGAGCTCCATTCGAATCTGTGCTAGCTCCCGTTCATGCTCCAGCTGCAGTTTATTTGCTGCTTGCTGCTCTCTAACTTTTTCTGCATCTCCTGCAGTATCCAGTAAGGGCTGTTCTCTCACCTTGGCTATTGATCTTTGATCCTTGGCTATTAACAGCTCTCTCAGTTCTTGATTGGTAGTTTTCTTTCTAAAACTTATTCCCCTTTTTAAACACAAATCTTCCATTGCCTTTTTGCCCAGCCGTTCATATGCTCTTTGCTCACTCATTATAACCACTCTTTAACCAATCAAACTCTCAACCCCCAAAATTCAAATTTGGACAGCGTGGGGTTCTGACCCAAAGCTCAATTGACCTGGTTCTGTGGATCCTAGCACGACTACGCCACTGTGATGGTGCTGTTCCTGGTGGGATCCAACTGTGAGTGTCAGATCAGGACAGATTGCTTCCAAAGGGGCAACTACAGCCCAAAGCTGGGATTTTTCCACACTAGGTAAACCAAACCAGCCAAACAGAAAAGTCTTTGGTTTCACCCCACTGGCTAACCACAAGTCACACAAGCAAGTCCCTTAGACACTCCAGGTTTCCAGTATCTGAACCTTTCAACAAAGGACTGAAGGACCCTGTGTTTCATAACCAGATATCCCCAGAGTGAGTGGCTGCTGGTGGTGATACTGGGAAGCTGGAGTGTCTAAGGGAATTGCTTGTGTGACTTGTGGTTAGCCAGTGGGGCGAAACCAAAGTCTTTCCTGTTTGGCTGGTTTGGTGCCTTAGAGATGGAGAAATCCTAGCCTAGGGCTGTAACTGTCCTGTTTGGAGCAATTTGTCCTGACTTGGCCTCTTAGTTGGGTCCTGCCCGGAACAGAACCGTCACAGGGGGTCCTCCGGTCACGGCGGGGGGAGGGGGGGTGTCCTATGGACATGGCAGACGGGTGCACCTGGGGGGTGTCCTATGGCCATGGCAGAGGGGTGCACCCGGAGGGGGGGCTCTGGCCATGGCAGCGTGTACTTGGCACTGCCAGGGCCAGTGGGACTCGGTGCACCCGGCCTGGCAGTGGGGCAGACCCCTGGCTGGGCTCACTTGACAGCGAGGGAGCGAGGCTCCAGGAGCAGCCGTTGTCTGGCATCCTTGTTAAGGGCCTGCAGCGTGGCCTCGCTGACGGGGAAGGGAGGGTCCTGCAGAGGATCCGGGAGGCTCATGCACAGCAGCTGCGGGAGAAAGAGACCCCAAGTCGTGCTAGCGGCTCCGAGCGGAGAGCAGCGCACATGGCATGGATGGGCGAGAACTGGGCCCCCCACATCATCCACTCCGTGTCCTGCTGCATCTCCGGGGACCCCCGCTACTCCAGCCCCGGCCTCTCCCAGCAGGCAGTGCGCGCCCGTGACGAGGCCCCGCCCGGCCCATGCGCGCCCGTGGCGAGGCCCCGCCCGGCCCGTGCGCGCCCGTGACGAGGCCCCGCCCGGCCCGTGCGCGCCCGTGACGAGGCCCCGCCCGGCCCGTGCGCGCCCGTGACGAGGCCCCGCCCGGCCCGTGTGCCCTGCCCCCGCACTGGGCCGTGCTCGGTCCCTACCTTGGTGAGATACGGCCTGGGCAGGTACGTGCTGTGGTGGATGCAGTGCAGATGCTGCTCCACGCCCAGCAGCAGGTCCCCGCGGTCGCTCCCAAAGGTCAGGCTCTCCGGGATCGTGTTCAGCTTGAGGTGCCTGAGGAGAGAGGCCACGGGGTAGGGTGCGGGGGGAGGGGGATTGATCTGCACAACCCCACCCCCGCCCCTGCATTGGGCCGTGACACTAGCTCAGCCCAGGTCTCTCCTCTGCTGGGGTCAACGTGCTGCTCTGGATCCCCCCATTCCTCCAGCTGGCTCCCTGGGGCTGGGCTCGTGCTGGGGAACTGCAGCACCTCTGGGGGGGTGACACGGAAGCTGCTCGCTAAGACACAGCAACACAGCACAGCAGGGGAGGTCTGGACACCCGGATCCCGAGGCGAGGTGGGGGCTGCCCGGCCCACCCCACAGCACAGTGGGCCTGGGGGGAGGGGAGGAGGGTGGTAAAAGGGGCCCAGGCTGCAGCTCTCTGATGGGATCTTCCCTTTGAGGGCAGGGTGGGTTTGTGGCTCATGTCCAGGATGGGAGCTCGGACACCTGGGTTCGCTCTGTGGCTCTGCCCCTGACCAGCTGCCGGCCCTGCCCCTTGGCGGCTGCGCTTGGAGCACTGAGCTCCCCAGCCGGACCCAGCCTCTCGCCAGCCCCAAACCTCAGCAGGGCCCAGCCAGCAGCCCGTGGGTGGGACTCAGCCAGGGGGGATCGCGGCTCCCACTGTCTACAAATTGGAGGGGGCAGGAAGGCAGGGAAAGGGAAATGGCAACATGCCTGGATTTTCTGTGCTGGCCAGGTTGCCCCCTCCCCACGGGGGGACCCCTGGTGATCATTGTTCCTACACATGGACCTTCACTGGGAGCTCAGCCGTGAGTGGAAGTCGATCGTGCGCAGCTCAGTCGGTGCTGCTGGGGGGGGGGGGGGGGCCTGAACCCGCCCAAACCAGGGACGGATTTAGGGTTAGTGGGGCCCTGTGCGCAGCTTCATTGTCAGGCCCCGCTCGGGCCCCAGCCAGGAAGAAGAAACGGCCTCTCAGCCCCCCTCCCCCACGCCGGCTTTTCATCCTGTTTTTCTTCACCCTCCTTGTGTGTTATAAGTCATGGGCAGTAAATGACAATAAAGTGAGGGGCCTTGATAGGGGCAGGGGGGTGGTGCGGCTCCCAAAGCGACCAGCAGATACACCCCTCCAGCAGTGGCTCCTACGCAGGGGGACCAGGAGGTCTCCACGTGCTGCTGCCTGCAGGTGCCGCCGCTGTAGCTCCCGTTGGCCGGCAGTTCCTGGCCAATAGGAGCTTCGGAACTGGTGCTTGGGGTGGGGGCAACGCGTGGAGCCACCTCCCCTCCCCCACCAGGGGTGCTCAGAGATGCGCCAGCAGCCGGCCGCTTCCGGGAGTGGCGTGGGGCCACCAGCCACAGCATGCAGCCTGCCTGAGCCTGGGACTCAGGGGCAGGTTGTCAGATTTTGCCCTGCATTTTGGGGGGCCCTAGTCATTGGGGGGCCCGTGCACACACTGGCCTCTCGATTGCACCCGGCCAGGAGCCCGGGACCACAGGGGCAGGGAATTTCCATGCCCTGGACAGCCCGAGGCTGGTACAAGTTTGCCAGGTCCCGGCGTGGCGGATCAGACCGGGGGCTGGGCCTGTGTCCCGCCCACCATGAGAGTCGGCACCAGAGACGGACGCTGCATCTTCCCCTCGCGTGTTTGTCTGGTTGTGTCTTTCCGGAATTGGGATCAGCCCTTAGCAGCAGCCCCAGCCCCTCCCGGCTCTTCTCCCTTCCCCTGGGGACAGTTCTCACCACCTGAGCCCCAGCTAAGCGGCTGTCGGACCAGGGGCCTTTGCCAGGGAAAGAGACCGAGGGGCCAGCCCTGGGAAGGCCTGTTTCCCCCGCTCACACCCATGTGCAGGGTGAAGAGACGTTTCATGGGGTGTTTGCCACGGGACCGAGCAGGCTCAGCTGCCCGGATCCCAGACCTTGCGTGACTGCGTGATGGGGGTCAGTGGCTGGGCCATGGGAACGCCTTGGGTCCAGACATACACCAGCCCCCCAGGGCTGTGAGACTCCCCCAAAGTGACTGCAGCATGGGCAGGATCCGGGGAGAGTCCCCAACATGCTGGCTGGCTTGGCAGGAGCGTCTGCCTCTCACCTCAGTAGCTGGTTTTGGGCGTTCCAGACCTTCACCGACCCATCCCTGCTGGCCGACGCAAAGAGCTTCAGTGTGGGACAGCAGCACAGGCCTGCGGGGCAGGGAAGAGCGGCCATTAAACGGGGACCCCCCCAGCCTGGGGCTGGCTCCCCATGCAGCACGCACGGGGGACTAGGAGCACCTTGAAATGGCTACACGCCATGCCCCACCCAGGCAGGCACGGCCCACAGGAGACAGTGACACCGTCAGACCAGCCCATGTCTCAAGGGAACCCCGACAATACGTGGCTGGAACCGGCCTGGCCCACCTGAGTGTGAGCGTCACTCAGAGGGTGTCAGGACCATCAGAATGGGGTTTGTGTTTAGCTGCTACGAATGCTGGTGAGCCGCTGTCACCATTAATCTCACGTATCACGTCCGCATTCCCTCGTGCAAGGGACTATCTGAGGGGGCGGATGGTGAGTCTCTGTGACCGTGTAACTCACCAGGCCGGAGAGAGACATTAACCAGGGGGAAGGGCTGGCTCCAGCGGGAGGTGTTACGGCCTGCCCCACGGGAAAGGCCCATCCACACTGGACGGACCATTGTGGGACGATAAAGAGGACACAAGATGTTTGTTCTGCCCTCCCGCCCCGGCCCTGAAGCTGAGTCGTGCAAGTGGATTCCTCCCGTCAGCTGAGTTCACAGGTCAGAGCACGTGGGGGGAGGGGAATAAAAACCCCTCCAGGCAGGGACTGATTATCTCTATGCTGCTCAGAATCTGGGGGCATAAAGCTTTAGCTAGTTGATTACAGGCCTGGCTCCCAGCGTGGGCTTTGGTGAGAGACAAAGCGCAGGGACCTGGGGTGGGGGTGGGTCCTTTGGGACAGGGAGTCACCGGACGATTGCTGTGTCCCTGGGGCAAGGGCCCAGCGATCACACCGGCAGCTCACCTGGGGGGCAGGACAGACGGGGGCGCCCCAGGGCCAGGCTGTGACTCCCAGGGGAGGCTGGTGTAGGACCTGAGGAGCTCACACGGGGTAACTGGCGGGTGACATCGAATGCAGAACTCCCAGCCGGTGTGGGGCTGGTGCCGGGTCCAGCACTCTGCCCTGAGGTCACGGCGGGCAGTCCTGGAGTCACGGCGGGCAGGCTGACACTGTTCCCACACTCGGCATGTCCCCCCTTCCCGGGGCCAGACACTCCCTGGGGGACCCCTCCCCCCCCCCCCATCTGGGGCTGGGTACTGCCCATCATGCACTGGTGTCCTTCTGCTGGGGCTGGACACCCCTAGGGGGCACCATTCTCTGCCCCACACCCCAGGGGGCAGCGCTACCCCTCTGGATGACCAGACCCACCTCTGATCCCAGGCTCCTGCTCTGGGTGCCTATGGCTGGGGGCAGCAGGGCTCTTACCGGTGATCTCGTCCAGCGGGTCCTCCTCGGGGCCGTGCTCCCGGCGGCTCTGGGCCGGCAGGTCGTACTGGACGATGCTGTAGGTGGCGCTCTCGGGTTCCTGGATGGCGGTGCCCAGCGTGGAGCCCAGCGGGCTCATGTGCACCACGGGGTGCTGGCAGGAGAAGCTCTGCAGCAGGGTCAGGCACTCGTCAATGTAGGGGAAGATGCGCCAGATTTTCACCGTGCGATCGCCACCTGCACCGGGCAGAGGGGCACTGCCAGGCTGCTCCCACCGGGCAGAGGGGCACTGCCAGGCTGCTCCCACCGGGCAGAGGGGCACTGCCAGGCTGCTCCCACCGGGCCCCACAGCCCAGGCCCCTGCCCCCGCCAGCTCCTGCCAGCAGGAGGCTCCGATGGAGAGCCGGGCCCCCTGGATGGAGGAACACCCTGCCCCCCAGTCAGGGGAAACATCTGCCCTCTGCCCGGGATGTGGGTGGGGAAGACACCTGACCCCCCAGGGGTTGGGAAATGGGGCAGTGCCCTGACCTCTGGGGTGGGGGAACGCTGCCCCCTCCAGGAACGGGGGATGGGAGAACACTGCCAGGCCACACCCAAGACCCCTCTGCCCTGCGGTTCCCTCCCCCTTGAGGGACGGGGTTCTGGGAGCTCTGGAGTCGCTCTGTGGACAGGAGACAGACAGGATTCTGCCCCACTCAGCACCTCCCTGCCAGCCGAGCCCACCCACCTGTCCTCCTTGATATTGCTGCTTTCCTGGTCAGGGGCATCCGTGTTCTCCTCCTGGTCTTCTTCAAGATCCATGTCCAGCTCGTTCCCCGACTCCGAGCGAGGGTACGTGGACCCACTGAAGAGACACAGGGCAGCCATGAGCACCAGCCAGCTCCCCACGGCCCCAGTCTAGGCACTGGCATCCGCCTGCGCTGGGCAAGGGCTCCCAATCCGGCCAACTCAACTCCTGGCGGCCAGAGGGAGGAAGGACTGGCTGCAGGGACCCCCCCTGTGGGAGGGCGAGCGCCCGCTCCATTTGGCGAGAGAGGGTCAGGCTGCGGCTCCCATCCAGTCTGTAGGCCAGTTTGGAAGGGAAGCTGTATGCTGCGGGCAGATCAAAGGGCCTGGGTGCTCTGAGGGAGCTGTGCTCCCCTCTCACTGGTAGGTGCAGCGTTCCCTCTACGTTTCCCACTCCTGTGTGGAAGGAATTTTGTTATGTGCACCTGTATGGAGGTGGTGAGACCCATCACCTTCCTACTGGTGCACAGAACAAAATTCATGGGGTGGGGGTGGGGCCAAGGGTCGGCATGTGGGAGGAGTCTCAGGGCGGGGGCAGAGGGGTGAGGGCTCCAGCTGGGGGTGTGGACTTTGGGGTGGGCCAGGGATGAGGGGTTTGGGGTGCAAGCTGCCCCAGGGCTATGGCAGGGAGAGACGACTCCCTATAGCAACACCTGGGCTGGGGGAGAAGGGGGGGGGACCTCTCCCTGCCATGGGAGCTCTTGGTGGGGATGTGGGATAGACGCCCCTCCCCCAGCAGGTTGGGGACCAGGCTAGGTTGGGGCCAGGGGGTACCCCTCCTCCCACAGGTCCCACAGGTCGGCTCCCTGAGCGCCTGGTGGCTGCACAGTTTACAGGGGAGCCCCGACACCGTGCAGCTCTAACTCAGGGCACTGCTGGGGTGCTGAACCGAGCCCCCCCAGCAGGAGGCACTGCTTTCAGACAGGTCACACCTCCCCACCCTCCCACAGCCTGACCTGATGGAGCGGCAGGTGAAGAAGACGATCCTCTTCAGCCTCTTATTGTAGAAGAAGTAGTTGAAGGAGCAGAGGCTGCCCTCCTCGCCGAAGGGGTCCGAGTCCAGGTCTGGGTTGTAGCTGCGAAACCAGTGGGGGGAGGGGTGAGAACCACCCCGCCTAGGGCTCCCAGCACCCAGACTCTCCTTCAGTCGGGGCACGCCGCTCACCCTGAGCTGACAAGCGTGGCAGAGCAGAACTGACCCTCAGCAGCTGGTGGTCAGAGCGCAGCAGAAATGGGAATGACTCAGCCTGAAAGAATCTGGGATCCTATAGCTCATTGGTGCAACGAAGGTCCTGCAGGGACACCAAATCTTGTGTAAAGTGGTCATATAAGGTGTCTACGACCAGAGTATGATTTGCTGGTTAGGACTCTGCTATCGGGATGTGGGGATCATTTTTGTAGTTGAAGTTATGAATTATGGTTCTACTGTCTGTATCTCAAACTTGTGCTCTGCTTCTGGGGAACATTCCAGACAACTGGGTTTTGTCCCCGCCTGGCCAGCCTGATGGCCCATTAAGAGCCATCAGCTACACACTGGACCCACGGAGAGCTCGGAAAGCTCCAGTCCACATGAGGAGTCTACCAGGGACATGCAAGGCAGCCTGTGGGTAATGGCTGCCACTTGCAAATCCTACCGGTAAGTCATGCATGGTCATGTGATGGGCCCAGGTGACTCCAGAACTCCATGGAGCAGGACTTTCCACAGCAAAGGACAAAGAGAATTCCTGCACCTAGGAAAGACTAGAAAAAGCTGCTGCAGCTCCTCCATCTTGTCTTCAGTTGTCATCCTCACTCTGGAGGAACTTTTGCTACACACAGAACTGACTGGAGGACTGAAGGACCCATCCCCTGTTGTGGATGTTTATACTCCAGACACTGATTTGAAGCTGCAGTTTATTCTACCTCTGATGCAAACCTGAACCAAGAGATTTGCCATCACTGGATGTAATTGATTGCTCTTCACCATTCCTAACCCTCACCTATCTCTTTCTCCTTGTATAATAAACCTTTAGATTTTAGATTCTAAAGGATTGGCAGCAGCGTGATTTGTGGTAAGATCTGATTTGTATATTGACCTGGGTCTGGGGCCTGATTCTTTGGAATTGGAGAGAACCATTTTCTTTTATTGGGGTATTGGTTTTCATAACCATTGATCCCCAGGACAGGTGGCTGCTGGTGGTGATACTGGGAAGCTGGAGTGTCTTAAGTGAATTGCTTGTGTGACTTGTGGCTAGCCAGTGGGGGGAAACCAAAGTCTTTTCTGTTTGGCTGTTTGGTGCCCTAGAGGTGGAGAAACCCCAGCTTTGGGCTGTAGCTGCCCTGTTTGAAGCAATTGGCCTGGACTTGGCACTCTCAGTTGGGTCCCACCAGGAACAGCACCGTCCGACCCTGCTCTGTGCTCCCCAGCGGCACATGGCCTGGCTGGTCCAAGGTGTGGGGCTGCCCTATGCCGAGCCGGCAGGCAGAACAGACCTGTAGATGTCACACTCCGAGAGACAGATCTCTTCATCCACAGCATCCCACAAGTGAGGCTTCAGGGCCCTGAAGTCCTCCCGGACCGCTGAGAATAAGCTACAATTCACAGCATTCACCACCTGGAGGAGAGCAAGACACTATACTATCTCTTAAGAGAATTTGTAAAAAGGATTCAGAGGTAGGTGTAGAATTTGAAAGGTCAACTTTTTTTTTTACTAGGTTTGAAGTTGGTGTCGATTTTTAAATAACCAGAAAAAGTCTTGGTTTAGTTCGGCTTAGGAGCAGAAAAAGAACTATTACTACTGCTACTTCTAATAAGTCTCCTTTAAAGTAAATAATCTGTCTCTTCAGATGAAGTGTTTTCAAGCCCAAATCTGGGATACCATAATTACTTTATGGCATTTTTTTTAAAAAAATATATCCTCTCATTCAACTGCAGCTGCCTATTAAGCTTGTCTGCAGTTGTCCCTAGATTGAGTTGATATAATGAATTTAGAACATCATGGGCAGGGGGGAAGTACATAATGTCAGTGGCTTTGATTTTTAACTACCTACTTTGGTGCTTTTCACAGATCCTAATGTACATAGGGATAAGAGACAGACTAACAAATTTTAGCCTCTGCTTTAAAACAGATAACAAAACAAAATGTCGTTAGCCTTCTTGGCAACAAGGGCACACTGTTGACTCATATCTAGCTTCTCATCCACTGTAACCCCTAGGTCCTTTTCTGCAGAACTGTTGCTTAGCCATTCGGTCCCTAGTCTGTAGCAGTGCGTGGGATTCTTCTGTCCTAAGTGCAGGACTCTGCACTTGTCCTTGTTGAACCTCATCAAATTTATTTTGGCCCAATCCTCTAATTTGTCTAGATCCCTCTGTATCTTATCCTTACCCTCCAGTGTATCTACCACTCCTCCCAGTTTAGTGTATTCTACAAACTTGCTGAGGGTGCAATCCACGGCATCCTCCAGATCATTAATGAAGATATTGAACAAAACTGGCCCCAGGACCGACCCTTGTGCACTCCACTTGATAATCATTATGAGCTGTATGTACAGAAAATATGTGAGGAGTTATATACTAAAAATTATATTCTTTAGTTCTGAGAGTTAAGGCAGGTCACAAAAAGGTGATGCACATACTCCTGTCAGGCTTGGGGGAAGATGGATGCTCGCTTACAGCCTGAGCAAAATGCTAATCCAATAGATCATAGAAGATTAGGGTTGGATGAGACCTCAGAAGGTCATTTAGTCTAATCCCTGCTCAAAGCAGGATCAACACCGACTAAATCATCCCAGCCAGGGACTGCACGAAAAAACAAAACAGCAGGGACTATCCTGTTTAGGAGTGAGACAATGAATTTTTTGGAATTGTATATGGGGTACGGATGAACGCTCAGTTATCCTTCAGTAAGGAGGACAAGCAATTGGCAGACTTGATGCTATGAAAGGAGGGAATCTCAGCCAAATGGGCCGAAAACACTGGGAAAAGGACTTGGGATAAGCTCTCTTATAGGAGATAGGGGAATGCTTTGTGAGTTAAGTTTAGGCTCTAGAAAATGTTATGTTTTCATTTTATATGTAACCATTTGTTTCCAATATTCGTGCTTTCTGTCACTTCCCTTTCTCTTCTCTGATGATACATTTATTCTTGTTTTCACTATATATATCTAAATGCTGTGTGTTAAGTAGGTTGGTGATCCTGAGTTGAGTCTTGGATTAGTACACTTGGGAATAATGGATCTGGGAGTTTTGTGAGCATTCAGTGGAACAGGGGCTGTTAGTGTGTGCCTCTTACTAACCTGCATAGAAATGAGGCCTGGTAGGCAATGCTTATGTGGTCAGAGGCTGGTGGAGTCAGGGAACTGATCCATAAGAGGCACCGACAAGGCTTCCTCACAATCAGGCGAGGTGGTGGTGAGGTGCTTCGCAACTATGGATATCCCTCAAAAGCAGCGGTTCTCAAACTTTTTGAGACCGCTACTCCTTTTCCAGCTGCGTCGGCGTGGCGCGACCCCTCCAGTCCCTGCCAGGGGCGGCCTGCTGGCTGCGCCCCGGCACCCCCTCCCCGCCGCGGCCGGCTGCGTCCTGGCCCCCGATCCCGCCCCGGCCGGGCGGCCGGCTGCACCCCAGCCCCCCTGCCCCACCGCGGCTGGGCGGCCGGCTGCGCCCCCGCCTCCCCGCCCCGCCGCGAGTTGCGGCGGCAGGAGCTCGCGACCCCCCGGGGAGTGCTCGGTGACCCCCTGGGGGGTCGCGACCCCCAGTTTGAGAAACCCTGCTCAAAAGCATCACATCCAGCAACCTGCAACTTAAGCATTACTTTAGACAGTAAAGGAATACAAAGAAATTAATTGATCTACATAACTTGGCAGCAACACACAAGCCAATGAGGCTATTCAGAAGGAAATAATGCCATAAATTGGCAAGGAAGCAGTTGCATTCATCAATTTAAACAAGATTTGCCCATCAAAAATCTACAACTTTCATCTCAAATGTTATTTCCATTGTAACATACGGATGTGAAAGCTGGAAATCCACCCAAGATACAGACAGATGCCTCAATGTTTTAAAAAGCAAATGCCTTAGAAAAATACTAGGGATTTAATGGAAGGATTTAATAATGGCAAAATTTATCAGAGTTCAACAACCCATGATCTCCAAAATTATCCAGAAAAGAAAATGGAAATATTTGGCACATGTGGGGTTGTTGTGTGTGTTGATTTGTATTTATGGGGGTTGTGCTGGGGGCTTTTGTGTAGAGTTGTGCAGGTGGTGGAGAAAGGTGTGTGCTGCAGTGAGAGGTTGTGTGTTTTGGGGGTTGTGTGTGCTGATTATATTGCTGTGTGGGTAGTTGTATTGAGTTTGTGTTGAGTTGTACAAGTGGCGAATCAATCTTTGAAAAACTGATCCGACGAAGTGGGTATTAGCCCACGAAAGCTTATGCTTCAATACTTTAGTTAGTCTTTAAGGTGCCACAGGACTCTGTGTTACCTCTGCTATTCCAGACTAACACGGCTATCTCTCTGATTCTTGAAAAACTTTGGCAGTTGGGCCAAGTAATCCGTCATCGGTGCAGTTTCCCTCAAATCACTAACTCATCACAACCAAAGATAAATTGTTGCATGCAAATTAGCTGTAGAGTAAGGGTGGAGATTGGTTCCATTGATACATGTCTGGTTTATTATATGTAGAAGTGCAATAACAGTGTTTAAAGTAGATTGAAACAGATGGGGGAGCACTAACCACAGCATCCACTGTGAGAACTCTGCTTACCCACATCAGGAACAAGAGAGAAGCTCTCTGCTGGCCTTTAGCCTCCGATGTAATAGATGATACCATAAGTTAGGCATTAGCTGGAAAGGATGGTGTACATTATTCCAGATGTGTCCCCTGGGGAACACTAGAATAACTTCTTCTAACGAATGCCATAACTCACTGTATACATTACAGAGAATGTATTGGCATCACTCCCTGCTCCCACAAGCTTTCATTCTTGAAGGAAAAAAATTATGGGCCTGATCTACTGAGTATAAGGCCTGATCTAAAGCTCACTTAAACCGGGAGAAAGACTCCCATTGACTTCAGTGGGCTTAAGATCAGGTCTATAATATTTACTATCCATGAGTAGTCCCTCTGAAGTCAGTAGGATTACTAGAGGTAGTAAATAATATCACCTGTAATTGTTAGTACTTTCAGGGTCAGGCCTTCAGTCTTTGCAAAATAATAATGTGTTTTCTATAGGCCACATCACACAATTTGATGCATTTCCCCTAAAGGGGTCAGTGCCTTTAATCAAAGATTCCAGAGACAGGAAGCTACTTCCCTATGGTGTAACAGCCTTTCTGTTTGATTTCCCTCTACTCTTTAGCATCAGCATTTTCTTAAATGCTGTAATGCAATTCACTTTTCTGCCCGAGGCTGTCCAATAAACCCAGTGCATTGTGGAGAAGAATCGAGTGTGGGCAGGAGCAGCATTTACTCCCTTGCTTTGTGTTGCCTGCTAACCCATGCACAATTTAATGGGGACATGAGCTATTCCTGGACTTCAGGGGCTAAGAGGAAAAACTTATCATGGAGGAACCGCTCCCCTCTTTTCATCCTCCTTCGCTCATCTCCACTCAGTTTTTCTCCTTTCCCTTGCCTAGGCATAGGGGCAGCACCAAACACCATGCAACAACAGTAACACTTGACTTGCCACATCATCATACTGGCTTTTATTTCTCTGTATCACTTTTCCTTACCTCATCATATGTAATAAACCCCAAATGAGTAACTCCAGCAGGCTTGTCATTCACAAAGTACTGGTGGTGATAAAGGCATCTGAAATTCATTAAGTGAAATTAAGTGATTCATCGGAGAAACATCTCAACCAATAATAGAACAGAGTTGGACTAGCCAGTCATTTTCTAGCCAAAACACTCTCACATGTAAAAAGCCAGATCCACAAAGATGACAGAAGAGAAACAGCTGTTGTTACACCTAGAAAAGCATTAGAAAAATTATTCCCCAAGAAAAATAATTACCCCTGAAAGTAAGTCCTTTGATTATGCTTCTAAGTTCTAAAATAATTAAAAATCCTTAGCAGCTATAAAAAAGAAACTTATTGTACGCATGGCCAATATATCAAATATGGTATATCACCATTATGTTTTTTCAATATAATTTTTGCTGTTGATTTGAGATGGGTTAAATGAAATCACTTTTATGTGCTGTAAAAATAAAATTCAAAAGCATCCTCAAGTCTCTGAGCATGTAACTTCATAAATAATGTCATTATCACACATGCTTAAAGACGGATCTTGGCAAGCCCACTTCAGAAGATTATTGGTAGGAACTATCATGTTTCTTAATGAGAATTTCAAAATTTAAAGTAGATGCCATGCACTGTAATTTAATTTCAATCTTTAGCTTCCTCTTTGTGTGTATTCTGTTCTCTTGATACAAAATTAAAATCCAGGGAATTTTAACTGGAGCCATGCAATTAGGCCTAGTTTTGCAAACCTTAGTAAAACTCTTTGGGCAAGGTTTTAAAAAGTGAATAGTGATTTTTTTTCTGATGTGTTGACTTTTGGGGGCTCATCCTGAGATACTGTAAAGGTGTGAGAGAGAGGCTTCCCAGTGCCTTGAGGGAGGCAGCAGTGTGAATGTCAAGAGACAGAACCTTAGGCACTGTGTGGAAACTTACTCTGGAAACTTAAGCACTAAGCAAGTTTAGTTGCCTTCAGGGTTCGTCGGGAGTTTGGTGGCTTGCAGAGGAGCCAAAGCCTGGGGTTTAGGTGCCTTAGGATCTTTGTGGATCCCAACCTTTGTTTATCCTATGGACCCATTTCTAACTCTGATTTTTAAAAAATCCCATATATTTTGTATGATCCATAATGTGCAAGCAAAGTATGTTCAACGAATAGCTTTAAAAGAATGAGCTGGATCCTCAGGTGGTGTAAATTGGTATTGCACTGCTCCTTTGAAATCAATGAAGCGTGGCCAATTTATACAAGCTGAAGATAAAGACCTATGGTCCAATCCTACTCTCATTAAAACTCCCATTGACTTCAGTGGAAGCAAGTTTGGACCACCATGTAGACAGGTTGTTTGTGTCAATAGTGACAGTCAATTCAAAATTTTGTTCATATGTCAACAGTAGACATGTTTTTATTCATTTACATTTGCATATACGATAGCCAGGTTTGGCCCAATACTTGTTTTATTTTCAAGGGGTTTTACAAAACCTAAAATGAAGAGAGATTTTCAGTAAAATCCGTTTTTAAATAGCGTAAATCCTCAATTAATTCTAGAAACCCAAACATGCTATTCTGTGGTGTTTCGCTGACCAAGCACAGTGAAGTGTAAACAATGAACACTAATTCTGAAAAATAAATAAAAGGAGAAGGGGGGACTGGTTTTAATTGTACATACAGGGACATAAATCAGGATGAGATTATTATAAATAAAGCCAATGGAGTTATGCAATAAAAAAACCAGTGTGAGGTCAGAAGCAGATCCATCCTTTTAACCTGATTGTGTTCCTTTAAAATAGATGCATTGTACACATGGAAAGGATTTTTAAAAACTATTTCTGCTGTAGATAGTATTACAGCTTAAATGGCTTAATATTGAAGTGTAGATTTGTTCACAGGCTGTTCCAATGTTTCATCACTGGAATGATGGGTGAGATTTGCTCTCCTGCTGTAGAGTGGCTACTTAGTACAGAAACCTAGCTGGATGCAGCCACATGGTGGTGCTCATGCATTTTGCCTGCTACCAGATTTTTTTTTTTTAAGAGCATCAGACTCTGTTCCTTGAAGTGTCTTCAAATGAGCGCCAACTTCATTATGCTTGATTGGAGCTTCGCCTGCAGTCCATAAACTGTGTTGATTTTTCGCCCCACCTTTATTCAGGATCCTAAAGATCCTACATTCAGGGATCTATTACTATATCTGCCCATCTCCCTCCCCTTCTCCTGTACAATCCCCTCCCCACCCCCTCTGCACAATTAATTTAGTGGCTGAAGTTAATGTTCAGTTTGATTCTTTGGGACAATGACTGCAACCCAGGGCCTCATCACATTATTGCTTTAGAGGACTCACATAATGCAAGGGGCTTTTTTTTTCTCACGTGGCACACACTGTTAGCTATTGCACGTCCCACAATACAAAGAAAGGACCATAATGGATAGAAGTCTATATGGGATATAATAGAAAGTCAAAGGGTATAATGAGAATAACTCCCACATTTCTGTATTTTCTCTTTGCATATTTTGAACATGTGCTATGCAATATGATTTTGAAAGGGAGTGAATTAAAGAACTCCACTGAGCTATAATTACTTCAGAGGGAAAATATTCCAGCCCATAAAGTGACTTGTGCATGAGTCTGCAGGACCAGCCCTGGTGCCCTAGACAGACCGTGACTAGGGTGTTTCAGGAGGCCTATTTGCCAAGTGACTTGTCTAGATATGAATTATTATAACGTGTGCCAAGAACATTTGGATTCCAAATAGTACAGGAACCTTCTTTTATTATGAATGATGTATTAGGGCATTTAGAGTCTTGATTAGGCACCTTTTAAAATTATTATTTAAATCTACATGAGTAAGTAACTTTGGGGGAAGGAAATGTAAACAGAAAGGAAACAAAACCTAAAAGAAGAGGCACCATATAATTGACACAAGGAAAACTACAGCACTTGGAAAAAAATACGGTTGCTTGATCCCTAACCCGAAAATGTACTTTTAATGCCATTCCCCCCAAAGCATCTAATGTTTCCTTTAAATTAAAAGGCTAAATTGTCTTCAGTTCAGATTTCCAGTATACACCTGGAATTGCACTAGTCCAAGGGTTGGCAACCTTTCAGAAGTGGTGTGCTGAGTTGTCATTTATTCACTCTTATTTAAGGTTTCACGTGCCAGTAATACATTTTAAAGTTTTTAGAAGGTCATATATAACTAAACTATTGTTTTACATAAAGCAAATAAGGTTTTAAAAATGTTTAAGAAGCTTCATTTAAAATAAATTAAAATGCAGAGCCCCTCACACCAGTGGGCAGAATCTGGGCAGTTTGCCACTGAAAATCCCCTCGCGTGCTGACTTTGACATGCCTGCCTTAGGTTGCCTACCCCTGTACTAGTCCAAGGATTCACTCCCTGAAATCCTGAGTTGGAGCTGGCTGGGGAGGGGGTTGGTTGGATGTCAGTGACTCTGCAGGCCCCCCTCCCCTTTTTCCTCTTCCTTCCACCTTCTGCTTTATAATTGGCTGCCTTGTTTCTCTACCCTTTCTTCTTATCAGAGCCTGCTGTGAAGGAAGGAGCAGCTGGAGGGTGGAAAGAAACTTTTAGAAGGAGAGTAACACCCACATTGAAGAGGGAAAGAAGGAGTGTGTATTAGCAAAGCCTGATTTCTCCCAGGCAAAGCTACACCTCCTCCCCAAGCAACTCCACCACTCATGACTACAAAGGTCTGTTTGATTTTATTTTGTCACACTTTTTTACATGGGGGGGGGGAGCTCAAAAGCTGATGACTCTCGTGCAATAACTAAGGTAACAACCGCAGTTGTTACTGATCATTATCTGCCACCTCCAGAATTCAACCTTTTGTTGGCCACCAGCAAAGGAGAAGCAGGATCGAGCCGGTGATGGGTGGTGAATGTGATTGATGGCTGGCCAACCAGGAGAGGAAGCTGCAGGATAGCGGCGCTGAGAAGCCTTTGGGGCGGGGGCGCTGAAATGGAAAAGAAAAATCCTTCTGCAAAACGTGGCATCCTGTCCCGGTGGCTCTGGCTCTCCCTGGGCTTCATTTCCTCGCCGGCCGGACGCCCCAGCTCCCCAGGGCGGAGGGGGAAGGACACAGACTTTACTGTCCCCCCCCTCCCCCGCCTGGGCGTGCGCTCGCAGCTCCCCGCTGGGGTTCGCCTGTCATTGCGGGGTGTCCCCTGGGTCTCCGGAGGGCGGGGGGAGGAGACCAGGGGCTTTGCCGCCCCCCCCCTCCCCCCGCTCGCTCCTTTGAGCTCCGTGCCGGGAGACAACCCGCGCGACTCCCGTTTTCCTTTGCTGTGCAGAGCGGAGTTCGACCCCCGGGGGAGCCGACCGTGGCGCGGGGATCAGGAGCCTCTCCCGGGGGCGACTGCTGGGAGACACCCCCCCCCCACACACACACACACACACCCCAGAGCAGAGGGGTTACACGTGAGCCGAGTCCGGCTGGGCTGGGGGGAGGCAGGAAACCGCGGACACCAAAACCACCTGAGCGCCCCGGCGGGAGGAACGGGGCTTGCGGCTCCCCGAGCCGCTCCGGGGCGCGGTGACTCTCCCCGGACCTCGCCTTCAGTCAGCAGCGCTCCGCAGTGGCACGGCTCTGGTCAAGCCTGTGCGTTCCGGGCAGTGCCCCCCGAGCCACCCCCTTGTCTGGGGATTGATGCTGCCGGGTTAGGTTATTTCCCAATACTAATCCCTGCGGTCTGCAGGCTACTGACACCCCCCTTTGGCCCCTCCCTACCTGTTCACTTCAGATTGGGCCTGGCCCCAACCTCCAGGCATTTCCCAGTCCCTTTGGTTTCCCCTGTGGTGTTTAGCCAGAGCTGGTATTTCATTACCCTCTAGTTCAGGGGTAGCCAACCTGGGCCCGAGAAGGCTCCGCTGCACACTAGGGACCCAGTGATTAGGCAACAGTTCTGCAGAAAAGGATCTAGAGGTTACAGTGGAGGAGAAGCTGGACATGAGTCAACAGTGTGCCCTTGTTGCTAAGAAGGCTAATGGCATTTTGGGCTGTATAAGTAGGGGCATTGCCAGCAGATTGAGGGACGTGATTGTTCCCCTCTATTCAACATTGGTGAGGCCTCATCTGGAGTACTGTGTCCAGTTTTGGGGCCCACACTACAAGAAGGATGTGGAAAAACTGGAAAGAGTTCAGCTCAGGGCAACAAAAATGATTAGGGGGCTGGAGTACATGACTTATGAGGAGAGACTGAGGGAACTGGGATTGTTTAGTCTATGGAAGAGAAGACTGAGGGGAGATTTGATAGCTGCTTTCAACTACCTGAAAGTGGGTCCCAAAGAGGATGGATCTAGACTGTTCTCAGTGGTACCAGATGACAGAACAAGGAATAATGGTCTCAAGTTGGAGAGGGGGAGGCTTAGGTTGGATATTAGGAAAAACTTTTTTCACTAGGAAGGTTGTAAATCACTGGAATGGGTTACCTAGGGAGGTGGTGGAATCTCCATCCCTAGAGGTTTGTAAGGTCGGGGTTGACAAAGCCCTGGCTGGGATGATTTAGCTGGGGTTGGTCCTGCTTTGAGCAGGGGATTGGACTAGATGACCTCCTTAAGTCCCTTCCACATGATTCTATGAAGGAGCCAGAATTTACCAATGTACACGACCAAAGAGCCACAGTAATACTTCAGCAGCCCCCACCAGCTCTCCCCACCCCACTCCCAGCACCTCCCACTCACTGTCAGTCCCGCCAATCAGTGCTTTTCCCTCCCTCATTCCCTCCCCGCATTCCCTGATCACCTGTTTCCTAGTAAGCAGGAGGCTCTGGCAGGGAGGTAGGAGTGAGGTCATGGCAGGCTCAGGGGAAGGGGTGGGAAGAGGGGGCAGGGCCTGTGGCAGAGCCAGGGGTTGAGCAGTGAGCAGCCCCCGGCACATTGGAAAGTTGGCACCTGTAGCTCCAGTCCCGGAGTTGGTGCCTATATAAGGAGCTTCATATTAACTTCAGAACAGCTGCATGTGGCTCCGGAGCCACAGGTTGGCCACCCCTGCTCTAGTTATTTGCTGAATGCTGACAGCATGGCCATTACTGTATAAATCACAGAGCAAACTATATGTCCTTGGCTTGAGGAGTTCACAGTTTAAGGGTTTGTCTAAACACAGTTCTAATACAGCTTTAACAACCCTAGTGTGGACACCGCTATGCTGGCATAGAGGTGTTTATATTGGTACAGAATGGAAATTATATCCATACTAGTGTAAAAGCCCGTGTACACGGGCCAACAGTAAGGGCTCGTGGACCCCCCTCGCCCAGCTCCCTCCCCCCCGACGCCCACCCCACCCAGCTCCCTCTCCCCCAGTGCCCCCCTCGCCCAGCCCCCAATGGCCCCCCTCCCCCACCAATGCCCCCCCTCACCCAGCCCCATCCCCAAGTCCCCTCCCCTCACCCAGCCCCCTCCCCCCAAGCTCCCCTCGCCCAGCCCCCTTCCCCCCTCCAAGGCCCCCCTTGCTCAGCTCCCTCCCCCCTCCAACGCCCCCCCCCCTCGCTCAGCTCCCTCCCTCCCCAACGCCCCCCTCGCTCAGCTCCCTCCCCCCTCCAACGGCCCCCCCTCGCTCAGCTCCCTCCCCCCTCCAACGGCCCCCCCCTCGCTCAGCTCCCTCCCCCCTCCAAGGCCCCCCTTGCTCAGCTCCCTCCCCCCTCCAACGCCCCCCCCGCTCAGCTCCCTCCCCCCACAACGCCCCCCTCGCTCAGCTCCCTCCCCCCTCCAACGGCCCCCCCTCGCTCAGCTCCCTCCCCCCTCCAACGGCCCCCCCCCTTGCTCAGCTCCCTCCCCCCTCCAATGGCCCCCCCTCGCTCAGCTCCCTCCCCCCTCCAATGGCCCCCCTCGCTCAGCTCCCTCCCCCCCGCTCAGCTCCCTCCCCCCTCAAGCCCTCATCATGTGCCTGACAGCCCAGCCCGCTCCCTCCAACTATGTCTAACTTTATATGTATAACTGCTCCTTGGTGCTCTAGCTCCGTGTGAGTGAGGATCCCTCAGGCGGGCATGTGTGGTGGCCATTTTGTGCCTCCGAACTACAACCCCCAGCATGCCGTTTGTCAGGGCTGTCTCTACTGTGCATGACGGCTTCACACAAACTTCCCCAGCCTTTTATTATATAGGATAGGAAACTTTATACTGGTATAGCTGCATCCACACAAGGCGAACTGAGGCAGCAGCCTCAGGTGTCAGACTGTGGGGATGGTGGAGTGCTGTGCTGGAGGAAGGAGGGCACAAGAGACCTTTCAAAGTTCTGGCCCAAGCGAGGGGGGATGGGGTGTCATTTGAGTTCCCCACCTCAGGTGCCAAAATGTTGTGGGCCGGCCCTGGTCACGTTGCCCTAATGGGATGACCTTGCAAAGGTTATCAGGCATAGCGTTCACTACCCACAATCCCTTTTGAAGAAAGTGTTTGCAAGATTGGAATATATGAAGAGGATAAATGAAAGCTATAAAACTTGTCTGGACTAGAGGTTTTGGTCTATTCTAACTAAAGTTAATTGATTGCCAACTAAATAACATGGTGGTCCAAAAAATAATGAGATAAGTTCATATAGGTTAGGTTCACCAATGGCTATTAGCCAAGATGGTCAGGGATGCAACCCCATGCTCTGGGTGTCCCTGAGCCTCCGACTGCCAGAAGTTAGGACTGGATGACGGGCTGGATCACTCAATTGTTTCCCTGCTCTGGTCTTCCCTTTAAAGCACCTGTCATTGGCAACTGTCAGAAGACACACTATTGGGCTAGAGGGACCATTGATCTGACCCAGGTTGGCTATTCTTATGTTATTAGATGGTTGGCAAAAGGGAGGGAGTTGGGTAATGAAGAGGAGCAGTACAGAATGAGATCAAAGGTAGGCCACAGTACAGCTGTGAGGGTGAGGAGCTTTAATGTGAAAGGGAGTTACACCTAAGAGAGTCTAAAGATGGAGTGACCCACTCATTACAGGTCACCAGAAAGTTTGTGTTTGTGGTTTTTTTTATTGGTGGTACTTTGGGGAGATTGTAGAGGGGTGAGGTGGAAAGCAAAGAGGAGGAAGTTGCAAAGCAGAACATAGGTACCAAAGTTGATTCTAAATCTGTGCGTTTATAAATGTTTGATAAACAATTAAAGATAATCAAGACTTTGCTATTTTTTTTTCATTTGAGAGGGGTTACAATTATTCAACAATTGTAATAGTATAAACAGTTTATGAGCCAAGTTCAGATGATGAATTCATAGTTTCTTAAGTGTATTTGAGAGCAAGCCTCTTCTAACCATGATAACTCCTCAGAGAATTGTTAACTAAATTGACGGTGCAATTTTTACCCCCTTACCTCAGTGTACAGAAGAACACACGTCAATTAGACAGTAAATGCACCCACAGATGGGTTCCTGGCCGAGTGTGTAGGTCTGGAAATTAGGAAAATTCATCTATTTACTTATAAACTATGCAAATTTATGAAGCTATTATAGGCCAGAAACCTGTTATCCCATGATGCTATTGTTAAAGGAATCACTTTCAGAGTAGTGGATGCAAAGCAGATATTAAGTTATAATTATTACTATATTTGTGGTCATAGAATCCCTTTTTCAGGTGCCTTGATACTGTGTCTGGGCAGCACTGGTCCATATTACATGACATTCCTGACATTCACAGGAACGCTCAGTTAGGACACCGGTGTGTGTGTGTGTGTGTGTGTGTGTGTGTGTGTGTCTCGCTCTCAGGGCCGGCAACAGAAATTTGGGGGCCCTCTACTCTGATAGTTTGCCCCCCCCCCAGCCCAGCCGGGGCCCCTCCAGCCCAGCCGGCCCCCCCCCCAGCCCAGCCAGCGCCCCCCCCCCCCAGCTGACAGCGCCTGGGGGAGGAAGCCCAGCCGGCGCTCCCCCCCCTCAGCCGGCGCTCCCCCCCCAGCTGACAGCTGGCCGCAGCGGGAGCCTGGGAGCGGCGGGAGCCACCCTTGCTGCTCCCCCCTCCTCCCCGCCCTTTCTCCCCCCAGACTGAGCCGCTGCCTCCGGCCGGGCTCACTGCTCCGGCCGGGGACACGAGCGCTCATCCGGGGGAGAGCCGCGCCGGATGACTACGGGTAGAGCTGTACCGGGGCCCCCCTAAAGTGCGGGGCCCGGTACAGCTCTACCCGTAGTACCCCCCTGTCACCGGCCCTGCTCTCTCTCTCTCTCTCTTTAAAGCTCATTTTGGAACAAGAGAGGTTTTATTTTGTCACTATAACAGTCTCTGTTCCCAACACTCTCCCTACCTGCTCCACAAAGGACACAAACCAGATTTCCAAGGGGGCTCAGCTGAAATTGGGGCACTTTTGAAAAAATTGTCCTCAGCTTTTAACTTCATAGGCTCCAACCCTTTCCCGACAAGACTGGGGGATTGGCTGTTGCTTTGTCAGCATGCAACTTTGGAGAGTGAAATAAATGCTCAAATACTTCCTCTGCCTCTCCAAAGGCAAAGTGCTCTAGTTACTAACCAGAGTCTGTGTGTGGCCCCATTTGAAGTCAATGGAAAAACTCCCATTGATATGACGGAACCATGACTTGACCCTTGATTTTTCATCTAAGTGAATGTTCTAGGTTTACAGGCTTGATAAATATTTCTGTTCTGTATTTTCAGACTTGCTGATACTACGTGTATCCAGGATGAAGGTTTGTCGATACAAGATACAGAGCTGGTTCCTCTTGGCTTTTTTAGCGGCCACAGTTCATCTCATCAGTCATGTTCAGGGTCAAGGTAACTGATATATAAGACAGCAGTGCTTTTTCATTAGATCACTCTGATGTGCAGAAGTGGGTTTCCCCTTTTACATATGTAATAGTGTTTTCCCTTTGCTAAGGGGATAGTCCAGCATTATTGACATCAATGGGAGTTTTGCCATTGACTTCAAAGGGAACATCATTGGGGTATAGCTCTTCCCGACTCGTTTTCACACATTCTCTGAACTGTAGTGTCTCGGGAGGAAGCTTGCTCTTATTTGTCTGTATAGTTAAAAGGTCTGAAAATGGATTATAGGGAAAAAAACTCAGTTCTGTTTACTGAAATGTAATTATAAAATATTGCTGTTACTACTTTCTAAGCAAATGAGTGTGGGGGGAATGATCATTTTGCAGTGAGACACTGGACTTGCATGGAATACATTTTGCTGCTTTGTTGGAACTGTGGCTAACACCGTCATTATATTATATAGAGTGACATGAGGCCCTGCTGTCCTAGGCTGCCAAGTGTCATGATCATTCATGCACCCTTTCTTGTTTGCATTGTGTCTTATCATACTATTAAAAAATATACAGTGTATATTGCTAAGCTTAAAAATGACCATATGTGATCTTGACAGTGGTCTCAAGTTTGTCCTAGTGTGTTTTCCTTCCAAACCAACCTTTGCTTTGAAAGCTCGAAAAAATAGGACCGATTCTGCTCTTGGCTATGCTCATGCAAACCCCTTGACTTCAATTGGGGTTGCACAGGCATAACAGAGCAGAATTTGGTCCTCTCTTTTCCACTGAAAGGAGTGTTGGGTTGTATGTTTATGCATGAACACTGTTAGTGGATAGAAAACCTAGGCACCTCTGTTTATCTCTAGAGGATAGTTACAAGCAGAAATGGCTCAAGGATAACAGGATGAGCATGCTTAACAGATGCATATACTGCTACTGACATTGCTCACTCTGCAAATGGTCTTTGATGCTGACTGATGCTTGTGGGGAGGAGCGGTGGAAAAGCCCTAAAATGGGGGGGAGGGGGTGCAGAGGCACCCAAGTAGTGGCCTTGACCTCACATTGTCCCTTCTCCCCAAACCCCTGACCTCATGCTGTCTCTTTTCTCCCCCCACCCCGCTCACTCCTCTCCACCTCTTCTCCCCAGTTGCTCACCCTTACGGCCATTAAAAAGTGGGAGAGCCATGACCTCCTAAACCCTGCCACTCCGGCACTCCTGCTTGGAGGGACCATGCCCCCTTGGGGCTATCGAACATCATTAGTCACACTAACCACACTTCCCATAGTGTGAAACGTTAGCTGTAGTATTTATCGTAGAGGAAGGGGATTCACTGTGCCTTCCTCCTACCTCTGTGCACCTGTTCTAAACAGAAATTTATCCTGCAAATGTTTTTGACTTAATCGTGATTCAAGTGAAGCATATGATTATACATATGTCTGTATATCTTACACTTGATATATATGTGACGTTCAGCTCAGGACTCCCAGAACTGTAACTGAGTTACTCATCTGCTGAAGCAAGTTGAGAGCTTTGCTGCTGCTAAGATATGTGCCAGCTCCATGACACTCCGGCCTCTCTGCATCCCCAGCAAACTCCCTGAGACTCTCCCAGTCTAAACCTTGCCTGCAGGCAACAATCCGTGAACCCCGGTTTCCCCAGAGACATCTCTCTGCAGTGTCCAGTCCCTCTCATTGGGCACTCACATAACTTGTTAAGTTGACTGCCTTCTAAGAGACAGTGCACACACCAGGCTTTGCTGAAGGTTTGCTGAAGACTCACACTTCACTTAGATACTGTAGATACTTTATACTAAAACTAAGAATAAATTTATTAACAAAGAACATAGATTTAAGTGATATTGAAAAGAGACATGTTTGGTTACAAACAAAATAAAACATACTGATTAAAACTTAATTTCAGCTAGTTACATTTTTTGCCTCTGCAATTTGCTTATTTACTTCATGTTAACAGCACCTCTAGCCCTTTTGGCCAGGGGATTCAACTTTCTCAGGATCAGAAGGAGTTTTTTCCCATGTCCCCTAAGCATTGGATAACTAAAATGTCATTTTGCTCCCCTTACGTTATCCAAAGTCCATTGTCACTACCTCAAGAGCCAGGAAGGCTTTCTAGGGTGTAGATTCTGTCCCCAGAGTGATTGCTAAACTGTCTTTTCCCCTCACTTGTTAAATTGATGGCTTTGTTTACCTTATATGTAAATGTACTTTTATTGTCTACTGCCTGCAGTCAGGTCAGTCAGACAAGTAAATCCACATTTCTTTGTCTAGTTCAGGGTTTATGCACTGCCTCCCAGACACATTTTAAGAACATATCTTCTGCACACACATTTAATTCTTTGTATACAACCCATACATCAATCACACAATGATTTTTGGGACCAGTGTGCCACCAGTTTTTATAGTACACCATACTTGTTTACACTTTTTTTGTAGTGTGATAATGTGATATACAATTAATTGATTCAATTGCTTAAGCTTGAGGGATCCAAACCCTCTGTTCTCCCTGTGGGGGGGTCTGGACTTGATTGTCACTACATATGGTTCAGATTTTCAAAGCTGTTTTGGGGATTTGGACACATCTAAAAGTAATCTCAGTGGAAGTTGTGTTTAAATCCCCTAAATTGCTTTGAAAACCAAACACTTCAAATACGTTTTTTTAAAAAAATCAGTCATATCTTCACAATGGACACAAATTGCACACTAAAATCAAGTGCAGGTCTCAGAAAACGTAGAAAAGCACCATCATATTATTGAATAATGGAGTATATGGATCCATAGCCTGTGGAATATGAATTGAGAATATTCTTTTGCTACATATAAAGTAGTAACATGTCCCCTGAGTCCCTCCTTTTGACCTTTGCTGACAAAAAGTTTTTCCTTTTTCCCCTTGCAATAAACTGTTTACTTCCTCCTCCTTGTAACAGTTAGCTAACTATAAATGATATAGTATCTTTGAGTGATTAAAGAAATAACACCTTGTAACAAGGTTCAGGAAGAATAGGGGTTAGTTCCAGCTTGCACAAGAGCTTTGGAAAACTATACATTGATTCCTTAGGAGAAAAAAGAGAATTTGTTTGTAAAGGTCTAATTTCACATTTGAGGTTTTATCCCAGTCCTATGATCCCTTTCTCACACATTAATTTATATTACTTTCTTGTTATGAATGTTATCCTTTGAGAAACAGACCCCGTTGAGTGAGATTGTTTTCTGCTGAGTCATTCTACCATCTTGCTCATGAATTATCCAATTATTATTATTTGTTGGTCACTGATAATTTAAAATGTAATTTTCAGAATGTAATGTTTTCATCCTTTTCATTTGTTGAGTGAGCTCTGTTTGATGTGATGCATTTACTAGCTGCCATCCAAATCCTTTACTATCCCTCTGCTTTCACTCAATATTTAATTACTCTCACATTTAGTTTGGAAATTATTTTTCTTGCTCAACACATAAAGTTACTTTAAAAATGTTTGAGCTTCTTGTCCAGTCTATTAAAATAATAAAAGGTTTACTCCCAACAAAACAACACTGGCCAACAAACCATCACAACTAAGGAAAATATGTCTGCTCTCATTAGAGTTCCCATTTATCCAGTCAATAATTGGGGTGTTAATTTAAGAACTTGCTTTTACATGTACAAGATGGTGATTGTACTTCATGTTGTGAGAATTTCCATATGCTGCTAATGTATATGCTAGATAATTTGGGAGGAATATTAATTCAATTTAATCAATTTTTAAAACAATATGAAATTAGATTCTAGAAGGTGCAACTAGTATCGCCAGCTTTACAGTTTGTTTGACAGCGATGCATTTGAAAATTTTTATCTGCCTTTTAGAATACTGAGTATTTCAAAGCATTGTTTTCCTTTTTGTCCTCAAGAATAATGTATTTGGAGCACTAACAAAAATAGCTGACTTCTATGTAGCTGCATAAGATAAGGCCTTGAACTTGTCCTTAGTCTCTTTTGGGTAATTGCTTTAATGTTGCTGGCAGCCATTCATTTGCTCATTCCTGTAAAACCCCCTTTAACAAGCTCTCTCAACTGATATTTATCAGTTAACAGACTCAGTTTGGATTCATTTTTTTTTCTTTCTACAAGAAGTGAAATTTTGTTCCACAGACCATAAAGGTCCTCAGAAATAAAGATTTCCTCTTCAGGTTGGTGACCACGTAGTAATTCCCATCAATATTTTGTTGTGTTTGTCCAACTGTTAGATTTAACTTCCTTAGTTATATGTACTTCTCTGTGCCAGACCACTAGTCTTTGCATAACTAAGACATAATTAAATATCTGTTTTGTGAACAACTCTTCTTTTCTCCCTATGATTAATTACTGGCTGGAAATGTTCTCCTCCCGCAATCCCCCACATTCAGATACAAAAATGAATAAATGGTTGATTAGTAAAGATCAGCTAGTTATGTAAAGATTATTCTGGCACAAGTCTTGTAGTCTATCATATTATATAGAAAGCGAAAACATAGTTGGTGGTTATGTCCTCCTTTGCTTGTTATTGTCAGACATGTCTCTGGTTTTGTAGAGGCTCCAAAAGTTTACCTGATTTGGTGATGGCTAATTGCAAGTAGGTCAAAGCTACACTGCTTTGTTAGAAAGTGCTCTTTTAATCTTTAGGTCACACATGGGGGGGGGGGGAGGGGGGAAGGGACTTCAGAGCTCATTTTCCCTTGCAATGGTATAGGACACACTTGGTTGGCATTTGTATTCTTGGTGCTTAGCCACTAAATCCCTGTGAATCTTACAACTGTTTTCCCAAAGATTATTTACTGTTGCTTTGAAAAAGTAAATAATTGGAATTACATATTTTCATGAACTGGCAGTCATGATTCATCACTCTAAATTCATTCAGCACTGACTGATTCTGTCCTTGAGCTATGCGTAAATCATTATGAATCTTGAGACTGAATTAAAGACTGTAATTCATACCTACAGCCTCTCTGGCTTTTAAAACTTTTACCGCAGTTTGTTGTTTTATTACAATTACAGTATGCTGAATGTTCTTGCAGTATCTTGCCTAGCACAATATTTCATATTTGATCTTTTAATCACAAAACAGCGAGGGCCAAATTTTCAAAGAACCAGTTGTATGTGTGTAGTGGTGCTCATCCTTCTGGATCTAATAATGCCTATTTTCTAAAGCCCCACTGGGGTGGAGGGACAGTCCAGAGATCAGGCCTATCCAGATCATGTCCACCATCTGTGAGCGCATAGTTTGGGTGCATGCTCATTGCAGAGGTTTTGAAAAGTGTCTTCAGGGTGCCAGTCTGTTTTGACACTCATTGTCTCCATGGCCCTTGCTTCCCACTCTCCCTCTATTTTCTCTCCGTTGAACTCCACTGAGAGCAGCTGGGATGTCACTAAGCTGGTCTTGGCTCTTCCACATTCCCTTGCTTCCTCTGGCTTGTTAGGCTGGAGAATAACTGAGGCTGGTGTTCATTGCTAGACTAGCTAATAAGCTGGATACAATTCAATAGCAGGAAATAAAGCTTTACCATTAAACTTTGGTTAACGTTTTGATAACTTCTAACATTGCAGCATTGTTAATCATGAGAAACCATTGAACTGACAAACAAAATCAACACAAAAATACTGGCTGACTTTTCTTTTCTCAGCTCTTAAAAAAAGAAACAAATAGGAAAAAAATATACTAGAGGATATGACCATGAGCTACAAAAAATGCTTGGCCAGATCCTCAGCTGGTGTAAATTGCCACAGCTCCATTGGATGAAACGGGAAAACTAGTGAGGCCTGAGGGAGTGTCTTGGCAGCTCTTTGTCTCTATGGGCTCCGGCACTCGTCATGCCTGTCTGTGGATCTTAATGAGAAATAACACAGGAGAAGATAAATGTTATCTCATCGTATAAATTGGGACCAGAAACCGCATGTTGGGGCCAATAACAACTAAAAAAAGACTAAAACCATTATTAAACTTCTTAAAAGATAATAGAAAGAAAAGGTACATGCTGTCTTTAAGTCATGGTGTTTGCTGTGGTATATCCTAGGCCTTCAGGTGTAAACTGCCTTGCATCAACTTAACTCTGTAGTGTAGACCAGGGCTGATTCTCCTGTACTGTTACCTTGCCTAGGTGCCTGGTAGGACAGGTCTCATAAATAGCACATCATTCAGCTGTACATACAGGGCTGGGCAACTACAACTCATTGTAAGACCATACTATATCCCATTGGTCACCAGCCGGTGGATCGTGATCGAGTGGTCGATCCTAGAGGATCTCCAAGTTGATCGTGATCTCCCTAAGACAGACTTCTTGTCTACCCTGGCCCCATGCCGCTCCCAGTAGCAGCCAGTGTGGCCCCGGGGGCGGTAGGGAAGAGGTCTCCCTCCATGCACTGCTCCTGCCTGCAAGCACCAACCCTGCAGCTCCCATTGGCCAGGAATGGGGAGCTGAGGCCAATGGGAGCTGCAGGGGCAGTGCTTGCAGAGAGGGGCAGCACGCGGAGCCACATGCCACACACCCCGTCTCCCGAGGCCGCAGAGGCATGTTGGCCCCTTCCGGGAGCATGGGGCCAGGATAAGCAGGGAGCCTGCTTTAGCAGCAGCCACACTGCAGCCGATCGGGAGCCACCGGAGATAAGTGCTCCCCAGCAGGAGGCTGCTCCCCAGCCCTGAGCTCCCTCCTGGAGCCAGCACCCTCACCCCATCCTGCACCAACACTCTCTGCCCCAGCCCTGACCCCCCGCCCCGAGCTAGCACCCTGTACCCCCTCTTGAACCCTAACACTCTGCCCCAATCCACAGCCCCCTCCTGCACCCCAACCCCCTACCCAGGCTCAGCCCAGAGCCTCGTCCCTCACTGTGAACCCCTTGACCCCAAAACCTGCAGAGCCTGAACCCCCTTGCACAGCCCAACCCTCTGCCCCAGCCCAGTGAAAGTGAGAGAGGTTGTCAGAGGGTGAGTGATTGTGGGGTGGGGATGGAGTGAGTGGAGTGGGGCTTTGGGGAAGGGGTGGGGCCTTGGGAAAGGGGTGAGGTAGATCTTGGGTTGCCCTTAAATTCAAAAAGTGATCTTGGGCGTAAAAAGGTTGGCGACCACTGGCATGTGCTAATAATACATTAGAGTAAGCTAGGGAACCCGTACGGTACCCTAACTGCTGCTGCATGCCAATAGCACATAGTGGAAAGCATTCCAGGCCTGCAACTGCCTTGCTGACTCAAGTGAGGAGTCCCTGTTAGTCCTTCCCATCCTCTCTCTACTTCCTCTCCGCTCCTCTGGTCACCTCAGAGCATACAGCTCTGGAATTTCTGCTTGTTCCTGGGCACTGAAAACGCCACCTGCTCCTTTCTCCCACAATCCCTTCATGTTTCCATTCTTCCCAACTGCTACTCTTTTGAACTATACTTGATGATCCAGGAGTCAGTAGAGGCTGGCTCCACCTGCAGTGCCTGGATTGCCTTTACCTGAACCTTGGTTAGCCTTTCTACATCTAAGATAATGGTGAATGGGGCCCAGGGAAATTCTGGTTTCTGATGTAGATGAATGTGCATTAACTATGGAGGCCATGCCCATGACCCAACCATTTGCATGCTCCATTGTTGCAGTTCTGCATGCACCTACCACCTCATCTGAAAATTGTGCTATTTCCTGTCCCCTGCTTACAGCCTAAAATACATACGCCAGGACATTTGTGCCCATACAAGTCTTTGAAAACTTGGCCCTGAGTGACTTAAATGAAAAACCCATGATATCTGGCCTGAGAGCCTAGGAAAGACATATTGTCAAATAAGAAGGAAGATCAATTTTAGTTCTCAAACATTAACAAAGAGCATTTTGTATAACCAGCTTTGCTTGCTAAACTAGTCTTAACATCTAACACCATTTGTCTCTGTCTTTTGTAAGGTCAGTAGTTTTGGGTCCCCCCCCCCATAAATCTAAAGGCTTTAGGGGAAATAAGGCACCTTGGGGATTAATATTATTTTACAAACTAATAAACTGATTTATGTGACATTTAGAATAACTTGCATCCTTTGTGTTGTCAAACTTGTGTGCGTGTGTTTGCCTGTGTATTTTCCTTAACATTTATTTAAAAATTAATATCAATATCTTTTGCTCCCTGTAAAAGAATTTCTCTTTATTTTTCCTTACAGTGGCTCCACCAACAAGACTAAGATATACTCTAGTCACTCATGACAGTGTACAGATTTCATGGAAAGCCCCTAAAGGGAAATTTACTGGATTTAAGCTTCTTGTCACTCCAAGTTCAGGTAAAATTATTTACATTTGTTTATTAACATATTTGCTTCATTTAGGTCCAGTGACAATGCTGTTGTCATGGTGAACTGGAGGAAAGCAGCCTCCTATTGCTTTGGGGCTGATCTCACTCCACATAACTGGGGGACTGTGAGCTGGCTCTGGACAACCAGGAGCTCGACTGTCCAGCGGAAGAGAGATCGATCCAACTTGCCACACTACAGTTGGAGGCCATTGTGAAGGCAGATGTCTGGGGTATCTCTGGGGTGGAGTCAACTGACAGATACTTCCTCTGCTTCATCATTGGTAGTGGGCTCCAACTCTGGTCCTGTCCCTGTGAGCATCCCCTCTTCTGTCCTTCTTGCTGTATACAGGGAAATAGTAAGTGCCCCAAAAGAGTCAGTAGACGAAGTTTTGTGAATGTCTCTGGGAAGTTTGGGTAGTCAGAACTAGAGAAGTGAATAAGAGGCAAAGGGGCAGATTTTGTTTAGCTCTATTGTCAATGCAGTTAAGCGTTCAGAATACACTATTTCAGAATCTTCTCCAGACTGCATAATGTTTTAGTCATCCTTAATATAGCCCTTATCCTACAGTCACTCTGTCCTGATAAGGGGGTATGATTATAAACAAATTTTCATAATATATCCATATTGTTATTCCCAGTACCAAGAGAACTAAACTATAGCTTAGTTATTATCACATGTAAACTATAGTGTATTAATTTGAAATTTATCAATGTGAGGTCTACAAACGGTATTTGCACTTTGTTGTTTTATTATATATAATCAACTTTGAAGAATAAAATGTAGCTTACAGATTGGACAGTGATGTATTTAAAGGAACAGCTGTAGCATTTTCTTGATGAGAAAGCAATAGATTCCTTTTTCCTCCCCATACTTTACTGTGCCAGGCAAGCTTTTCAACTTTAAGATGAGCAGACCTGCGACATATAAAAGCAATCCAAATGTGCCAAAAACCACAGATGAACAATAACAAAAGTTACAATAGTGTGTGATATAAAGCAGTTAAGTCAACTATTGTGCTAAAAGGTATTAAATTCCAAAGGAATGAATGACTGCTGAGTCAGGTGGGCAGAAGGAAAACGAGTGTAAGCAGTTTGGATAGCATGGATGTGATATCCTTTGGAAGGCAGCTGATAGCAGAAGGTCTCCAATAAATGTTAATCCTCGAAGTAACATGGATAGTCTGTACATTCAATTAAAGCAGTGGTAGATTAGGGCCCAGTCTAGTGGTGGTATGCAAAATGATGGAGAAGGGAGTGTGTTGAGCACCAGTGGGCAGTGCTGAATAGGATGCACTGTTGGTGCCACTTCAGTGCTTCTACCCTAATGCCTCTTCAAAATCTGCATATGGGTTGGGGCAGGAGTAGTGAAATGCACAAAATGCAGCTGCTCAGCCCTTCTTAGTGGTTATTGGATCACACTTGGGAAAAGTTATTAAGTCACTCCCTTCCTCTGTCTTAACAACTAAAACAAACTCCTTTTAATAAGTCCTTTGAGGACGATTAGCTACGTATTTTAAAACGTTAGAAATCTCTTGATTGTGGGAGACTCAGAAATGCCAAATGAGTCGTCACGGTTCAGTCATGCTTAAAATTGCTTTTTAGATTTTGAGTATATGGACTGCTCCCTCCCCACAATTACCTGCCTAACCATGTCACAGCTGGTGCCCCATATGTAGCTCCTCCCACCTCATTCCTAGTGTCTTGGATCCTGGGTCCAGTGCTCATTTGGTACCCTTTGCACTATGATCCATTTCCCTGCTGAATTAACCCTAGGCAAGACTCTCTCCCCTCTTTTCTCATTCCTATCCCTTTAAGCCAGAGCACTTGAAAACTACGGTGACTTCTTGTTTCTATATTTTGACTGTCCTGTTGCAGCAAAATCCTTTTAGAGCTGCTGGCTCCTTGAAGTGTGCTTGACCAGATTAACGTCTGCATTGGATTTTTCTTACCTGCAGTTCTTCAGTTCCCTGCTCTTATAAACTGTCCCTTCCTGTTTCTGTTGCTCTGCTTTGGCCTCATTTGAAGGACAGACCAGTAGCTGCAACTTACAAGAAATTGCTTTTTCTCTTCTGTCCATGTGACTGTCGGGGATCCAGGTACAGCAGGGCCAGTCTCCTAGCAACTCCCTGGGCACAGCTGAACCTGGCAAGGGCTGCCTAATTGACTGCACTTCCTGGCTGGTGGAGGGCAGATTTAAACTCCTACTTGAGCCAGTAGCAGCCAGAACTCTATTGCTGCTCAATGCATCCCATGCTGCAGCTGTGCTTGATCCTGCTTCTTGCACCTGCTCCCATCCAGCCCCTGCCTGCTCCTACTCAGCCTGCTCTTGTGCCCATTCCAATTCCTGCCCTTCTCATCCTTGGCACTCCTGGCTCTACTTCCTGACTACATCTCCAGCTCACCCATCGGCTCTTCCATTTGGTTTCTGACCTGGGGCTCTGGTCTTGACCACACCCACAGAGCCCTTATTCCTGACTCCAGCTTTACTCTTCTCTAATCTCTTGGCCACCCTCATGGTTCTGACCATTAGGCATGACTGCCCACATCCCAGATATGATCCTGACAGTGGGTTTGAGCTAGGCTTCCTGGCTGTCTCACTGGCCCCACTGGTCTCTGCATTTCATTAGCACAGTCGTGACGTTAGCACTCGGGGACTATTGCTGCTTGTGAATACAGTCTCTGCTTCTCTGGGGAGATTCTTCCCACTCTCCAAGGTTCATGGTGTTAGCTAGTAGCTGCTTTCCTCCCGGTAGTTCATTAATTCTATTATCTGTGCCTCCCAGTGTCAATGCAGCACTTCTCCCAGAGCTTCTGGAATGCTGCTCATATCAGGTAGGCCTCCTGGCCATCTCCTTTCACTCATAGTCAAGGTCTACTTCATTATGTCCTATTCCTCTAGTCTCTCATTTCATGTCCCCATCCCCAATTGGGGATGAGTCTCTGGACTGCTTCCAGAACAGACTGATTCCCACAGAGGTATATGCTCATTCAGATGCCTTAATTTCCTGGGTGGCTTTCCAGTTCCTCTCCTGTCTCTCATTTTGTCCCCTCTCCAGGATGTCCATTTCTGGTAGGCCTTTCCTTCATCAGTGTATATGGGTGTGTGCATGCATGCTTGCACATGTCTGTACATACCAAGGTCTTACCTGTTATTCATGTTAGAGCTTGGAGAAGGTTTACATCCCATGAAACCACCCTTTTAAGGTCACAGTATGTCAGCCCACCTGGTTCTCTGCTTTTCTGAGGTGCTCTCTGTGTCATTCCAAAGGGAAGGGTTTAGAACAGACAACCAGCAATGTGTGACTGGACTTTGGTCATTACCATACTTAATGTAGCTTAAGTATACATTAAGTGGCTTAAAATGTAGCAATTTACCTTATCATAGTATTCACTATTTATACTATGTCACTGATCTTTTTTCTCCTTTTGTTTCCTTGCAGGTGGAAAAACCAATCAACTAACTCTTCAAAACAGTGCAACCAAAGCAATTATTCAAGGTCTTATTCCAGATCAAAGCTACGCAGTTCAGATTATTACATACAATAAAGACCAAGAAAGCAAGCCAGCACAAGGACAGTTCAGAAGTATGTATCTGTCTGCACATGTAATATTTTACATATAGCACTGTCTTACCAAATACCCCTTCAATCTATAAATGTGTAATGTACTCAGACACCACAGAGATTAACATGTTATAAATACTTAGATTGACAGAAAACATAGAGCTAATTTCAGCCAGATGTAAAAAGGTGTAAGTCTGTTGACTTCAGTGAAGAACACTGATAATACAAAGTCTGGCTTTATTGAACATCATGCAAGAGATCTTAGTGGCAAGGATCTAAACTAAAGGAAACATTAATAGCCCAATGTTTTTAATTTTCTCCTTTCCCTTTTGAAAATATCCAGTGACTCATAAAAAGGGGAGTGGGAGTGGGAGGAAAAGAATGGACTATCTTTTTTTATTTCTTCCCCTTTTTGTGGATTTCCAGTGAAATTCTTAGAATGGGGTGAGGGAGGCCACAGGTAAATCTTAAAACTTTGAACTTATAATGGGCCAGATGCTCTGCTGGTGTAAGTCAGGATAGCTCTGTTTACTGGAGCTATGCCAGTTTACACCAGTTGAGAATCTGGCCTAATATGTTCAGCACATGATCCTGGAAAACCAAAACAAATATATACAGAAAAGGATAAATGTTTGGTCTGAGGGTGTGTTGATTAGTTAGATGCACTTTCTGCCCTGATTTACATCCCAGGCCTAATCTACATTAGGAAATTAGGTCAGTATGACTATGTCTCAAGAGATGTGAAAGATCCATGCCCCTAAGTAACTCAGTTAAACTGACCTAACCTCCAGGATAGAATTCTCCCATCTACCTAGCTACTGCCTCTCGGGGAGATGGAGTACCTATGCCAGCAGGAGAACCCCTCCAGTGGCCTAGATAGCATCTTCACTGAAGTGCTACAGCAGTGCAGCTGCAGCATTTTAAATGTAGCCAAGCCCTCCTGAAACTCATTTAAAGACAAATCAAGACAGATTTAGTCTATGGAACCAAAGACCAGATAGCCTGGGGGTAGGGAAGTAATTTTTCCTGAAAACTCTTCATACAAAACACCGTCTGTGAACATTTTTAATGTCTGAGATGTTTGTGCTTCAGGTTTCTAACTGTGTAATGGGTCTGTCAATCACTGCTCTAATTGCTAGACCACCCTCCTATCTTATTCAGCACATGATAACAAGTGCTGATTACTTGATGTAGAGTCCACATCAAGTCCTTCTAGGAATTCCCTAGTGCCTGTATTTGCTATTTTAAATACTACTGGTTGCAAAACCCACAAAACCACAGGTTACTTTAGTATTAAAGAGAAACTTATGGAATGGCTACTCAAGCTTCCCAAAGTATTAGCTGTGGTTGTTCATAACTGGCTGTATTCCACACGAAAAGCAGAATTGGCAGCTTGATTTTTAGAATGCAGGGGTTACATTCTATTTAATGTATCGTTTCTTTAGCTGCATGTTTTCATTGGCTGTAGTGAGACTTGGATCCTATTTGACAGTATAATGACTGTATGAATGAAACCAGATACACTATATATACAAGTCCTTTCTTTTTTATATTGCATTTTCATGGCTTTTTCTTCCCCCATGACAAAGCGATGACTAATTCTTGGGACTGTGGAAGATTAAACTATTCCAGAACACCTTTGGGGAGGGGAAGGGAAGGCCAGCATAAAATCATAAGGGATTAGCAGGACATCAGCATTTTAAATTCTGAGTTGCAGCTCACGTACAAAGTTTTTTTTTTCCTTTTCCTTTTTCTTTTTTTCAAGTCTCCAGAAATCTTAACAGCTTTCAGTAGTCTGTTATACTTAGGATAATTGATATGTTCGTTTACATGTACAGGTATGCAGTTCTTGTGGGATAGCTCACAAAACACAGTAGAATAAAAAGGTATAAAATAACTAAAGCCTTGTAATAGAATTTTGTCTTAAAAAGGTAGATTGGACAGATGCACTAATACACTCAACTTCATCACCACAGAAATATGTGAATGATTTTTTTTCTTTTTGGCTTTTAAAGCTTTATAGAGGCAATACTTTTAACAACATCTTCAACTCCGTTGTGGTAGTCTCTGTAGAAGAATGGCCAGCTCTTTGCCAGAATTACTTTGCTTTTTTGCCTTCTAGTGAGAATTCTCTCATGTTAGTGCTCTGTTCACCACTTGGAGACCAGTCTTGTGCGTGGACATCTTCAACAGCTGGAGTCAGTGGCTATTGAAGCTAAATCAGACCTTACTCAAGCAACACTTGCAATTGGCCAAATCATGAAGTCCTTTCTCCTTTTTTTTTTTTTTTTTTTGGTGTTCTGGCAAAAACTCCCTTTCACTTCAGTGCAAAATTTGGCTGGGGAAGATGCAAGTCCAGAGTTCTGAATAAGACTCTTAGGGGTACATCTACACTTTGAGCTGGAGGTGTAATTTCTGACTTGAGGAGATGGACACATACATGTTTTGGCTGAGCAAATATGCTAAAAATAGAAGTGTAGCCATGACAGTGCAGGTAGCAATAAGGGCTAGTTGCCCTAAGTATAGTCCTGACTGGGACCCTAGGTACTTTCTAGGGTGGCTGGCTCATCCTGCTGCCTGTGCCACTGCAGCTATACTTCTATTTGTAGTATCCTAGTTTGATCAAAGTCAGTGCACGTATGTCTACCCAACCTGTAAACTATACCCCTGACTTGAGTGTAGGCATAAGCTAATCAGTCTGCCCTGAGTAAGGGGTGGAGTGTGGATTCACAATTCCAAGATCAGACAAAGGAGAGAATTGTCCCTGAATCACAGTTCTCCCACTTTGCTCCTGGGTAAGTAATCTGCTATTGACATGACCGAGACGGCATCCCATCTCTGTCCCCACACAGCTGTGCTGGCCATTGTGTGCTGGGAAATAAGTCAAGACTCCGATTATTTTCCACCAGGATTCATGTACTTACCTCCCATTTGCTCTGGGGGGAGATAGCAGGCCGGCAGAGGCTGCTCCCCTCTCCGCCCACTACCCCCTGCACTGTAGCCTGCAAGGTGGGTATCAACCCTGTAGAAGGGAGGCTTGTATCCCCCTTATTCCGTGTGGAGCACTGCAGAGATTGAAAGGATGGTTGTGTGGTTATGAACTGGACTGTGACTCGACAGATCTATGTTTAATTCCTGGCTCTGTTACAGGCATTGTCTGGGAATTTGGGTGAATTTAATCTCTGGACTCAGTTCTGCAATACAGGGATAATAATATTTCCTCTCTACCCTGGACCTGTCATGTCTATTTATCTTGCAAGTTCTTTGGGGTAGTGAGAGTTTCTCTTACTATGCTTTAATGCCTAGCACAAGGAGTCTCTGATCTTGGCTGGGGTCTCTATGCACTGCATAATATAAATAATGATCAATGCTGGTCATAAATCAGCCCTATACAAATTAAAGGCTTTACTCTGAGTAGAATTTATTTTCTGTTCTTTATAAGTACATATGTCCATTTCCACAGGAAAAAACACATCCTTTTCTTGGCAAGACTCAAAGCTATTCAAGGTGGCATATTAGATCATTAGGCACTGTGGCGGCTGCATGGGTGTTAACACCAATTCATTTCCTAAAACAATTCTGAGAGGTTTTGCTGTAGAAAAACGATATCCTGCACAAAGTTAACTGAATTCACATAGACTTTAGACGTGATATTGCCAGAATATTTCTGGGGGGGAAGAACTGGTGGTGCAAAGACTAGATGATCACAATGATCCCTCTGGCCTTTAATACAATGTTGGGGTCACTAAACAGGCTGACTTCTGCCTGATATGGATGGGGGGAGGATGTAAGGAGCCTTCATAATCACCCCTAACTTGTTTAGCCCATGTGAGGGCTAGGCACAATTGGAGTCTGAGCTATGGACCTGCCTTACTCCTGTGGGAGTGTGTGGTGCCCTGAAGAGGGCAGGGAGGAAGCAGCCCAAGGTATGGGCTTCATGGAGGGATATGGCATGAATTCACCATGTGCCAGAGACTGGAAAGGAATTCTGTCCTTGTGACCCATTTCCACTCTCTAGCCATCCTCGCCAATTTTCTGGGCTTGTAGGGGAGGAGGTTTGCACTCCTGTCTCTTTCCTCTGGGCAGATTTTCCACCACTAAAGCCTCTCCTAAACTTGGGTTCTGCTAGTAGAAGCAACTTAGGTCCTGATACTGATGTCCCTGTGCTGGGACTCTCCTGAGTGAGGAGTCACTGTTGCCAATACCCACCGAGAACATGACTGAGATTAGAAAACAAACAACCCAATTGCCATTTGCTGCCTGAGCAAATGGTACAAATGTTGCATGAAGGTTCTGGTGTGGGGGGAGATTATGATACGTTTAACTAAACTTTTCCCAGTCTGACACATTTCCTCTTATCTTTGTAGTTCAAGATTTAGAAAGAAAGAAGGAAACATCAAGTAAATCCAAGGTCAAGGGTACAGAAGGTAAAGATGGGAGTAAACCATCTCCATCTACAGAAGGTCAGATTGTCAAAAAATATGATTTTGTGATGTCATATTAATAACCAGTTAAATATATAACTCGGCCATTACATAGACCATTTTCCTCATTACAGATAAGCTACTTGTTCCCATATGCTTTCCAAGATAATTATCAGCATTTAATTGCATTGATGGCAGTTATAGCAATTAAATATAAGTAAAAGTCAATTTTATTCACCCTGGATATTTAATTAGCTACAATAGAAAGTTTTCTTTACTTTGCTGTTCTATTTTTCAGCTTTAAACAGAGTTTTAAAACTAAACAGCATGAAAAATAATTGAAAGTATTCTTCTGAATCTGCATAAAACAGATAGTTTTACCTGGTTGCTGCACTGCACTTCCATTCATTTATTAAATATACAACAGTGTGTGTATATATATATAATATATGTAAATATATATATAATAATGACAGAATTAAATATGACTTTCATGCTTGGAACTGATGTGAAATTGGCATATTTAATTACATTGCTCTCTAGAATCAACCTAACAATCAGATTTTTATGTACAACTGTCTGTCTTATATATGCGAACACTTGCATGCAAAAATCAGGAAGTTGTGTTGTTACATAAGTTTTATTTTAGATGTTTTGATTTCGTGTGTGTGTGTGAGAGAGAGATTCTTTACCGGTTAACAAAAAGAAATGTAGCCGACTCGGAGGGTAACGCAACTGGGCTAGTCAACAGAAACATTACCAGTATATATATATATAGCACATACAAGAAAATCAGTTCTGGATTTAACACATAACATAGTTTCCTGTTGGTTCTGAATTCTTAAAAGAAATCCTCCTTTCAGAAATAACACTGAAAGCAATTATTTTCATTAGCAGTTATCTATGATATGTAGAACAAGGAACAGCAAGAAGAGCTTGATATGACCTCAAATAATCTTTCTGCAATAAATAGACAGTTTCAAGATTCTCACCTCTCCAGTACCATTTTATCCTGGTAGTGCAAGCACTATGTTATTGGTCCAGTGATCATTGAAATCAGTGGGAATCTTTCCACTGATTTCAGTGGGCTTTGGATTATATGTCTATATGTCTGTTAAATCATTAAAAGAAAGTATCTAAATTAATACAGTTTGGGTTTGTACGGCATTGTTCATACCAAATTGCCATTATGTCTTCACGTTCAGTACAGAATGCAAAGAAGTTTACTGGAAAGAAGTTTCTGGAAAGAAGTTCACTAGCATGTATGGTACCATAAACTGTAAGATGCATCTGCTGATGTAATATGGATGGAGGTGATCTGACCTAGTAGTTGGGAGAATGTCTGAGCTGGGGGAAATGAGATGGCTAGGGAAGGAAGATGTGATTGTTAGAGGCTAAAGAAGTGGAAAAGGTCAGGGAGAAAAAACTGGGCCTGTAATAACATTTGAAGAAAGTGTTGAATTGGCTCAGAGAGAGAAGGTGTCTCTTTCAGATTTCAGGAGAGGATCTACTACACCCTTCAGGGAGACAAGAAGTAGAGGCAGAACTAAGTCTATCTGCAAATCATGGAGAAAGGGGGATGAAGTTGGCACAAGAAAGTTGTGGTCTGTTGCCTCCCTGTATCACGATTCAGTCCTTTTAAAAAATGTATTAAATCTTTTAACCTCAAAACTTGCTTTAGTTCTCTGAAGGTCTTCACACACTACATAAATACTGATGATTATTATTGAATACCAAAATGAAAGTGTGCCATATGGTCAGAAGAAATGCAAAAGTCTTCTATGAAAAATTGTTGGTCTTGTCTTAAGGTTTTCTGTGAAGCTGGGGTAAAGTAAAACTTGGAAGTAGCTCACTTTTTTGCCCTATTTGTTGCTATTTTTGTGGTCCCGGACTTTAATTCTTTATTTTGTACAGCTCTGTTCCCAATCCAACCCCAGTAAAGTCAATATAAAGATATCATTAGGGTGGATTTTTCACTGACTTAAACCTTGTGCAGACTTTACTTTGTGCAGGTGCAGATTTTATTTAACATAATGGCGATCCAGGACAATTGACTTTAATGGGAGTTGGATGAGAATCTTGTATGTAGAATATGACTGTTATCTGTGGTAAAATACATAGGCTAGAAGTGAACCTAGAATGGTACATTGGTGAAGGAAGAATAATGTTATCTAAATTGTATGAGTTGATAGCTAAGCACGTTAGTGTATAGTTCTGGATTTGCAAGAGAGATCAAAAGAAATGAAGGAGGAATTGGGGAAAGGAAAGCAGATTAAAACATTCTTAAGAACAAAATAACATGGTAAAATAAAGTGAAGTATAAAAAATGATGCTTAGACATTTGATATTAAACACCTTGAACATGACTAAGTGAACTGAGACCAGCAATAAATTGCTTCATGCCAAAATTAAAAATCTGGATATTAAAATAAGCACAATTAAATTCTTCAAAATATAGCAGCCAAAATAGAATTTGTGTGTGTTATTTGTTGAGCATGGACACACACATTGATCAAGATCACTTTTGAATCTATAATAGTGGTTTGAGAAAGGTATTCAATAGTAGAATATATGCTTTGAAAGAGAGCATTGGGAGGACACTAGACTGACTTATAGGAGCTTCACTAATATTGTAATTCAAGACGATTTTGACATTTTAAGACTAGAAATAATGTCCCTGATCTGCACTTGGATGCATCACATACTTCGATATAACATTATAGAAATGTCTATAAATAAATGTGTAGGATGCTGTCCAGATGCACTGCTGCAGAGGTGAAGAGCAGTCCAGTGGTTAGAGCACTAGTCTGCAATTTGGGAGCGCAGGATTTAAGTCCTTTTATTGCCATAGCCTTCCTACATGACCTTAATCTTGTCTCCATTCCCCATCTGTAAAATGGCTTTTGCCTATATTACAGAAGCATTGTGAGGATAAATACGTTACAGAACGTGAGCTGCTCAGATTCTACAGTAATGGAGGCCACAGAATCACCTTACATAGATTTCCATATTTAGTTGCACATTGAAGGATTGTCATAGTGTGTTTGAAGGAATTAAAACTATGCTGATGGGTGCTTTATAGCTATGTATAAACCTGGTATGGCATGAATGCTGATCCCACAGCTGGCCAACATATCCAGGAGAGATGTTAGTTTGCTGTCAAAGGTCAAAAAAGCACTTTTTAAAAACACTTAATTATAAGTTATAAATATATAACACATATATTTATAACTTATAAGTTATAACACTTATAACTTAACACTTATAAGTGTTATAAGTGTTATATAAGTGTTATAAATATATAACACTTATAACACTTATAAGTGTTATATAACACGTATATAACACTTATAACACTTATATTTAACACTTATTTAAACTGTGTATATATTTATAACACTTATTTAAACAAATATATTCTAATTAATATTATTGTGATGGCTGCATACTATAAACGGATGGGCTTAATGGGCACAATCCTGCAGGAATAACTTTGCTCACACAAGTAGACCCACTGAAAACAATACAGCATATAAAGTGTCTTATATGCATAACAGTTTGGAGAATGTGAGGAATACTTGTAGCACTTTAGAGACTAACCAGTTTATTTCAGCATAAGCTTTCGTTGACTATAGCCCACTTCATCGGATGCAACCGATGTTTGGAGAATGAGGCCCGATAGCAGCATATATCAGGAAATTTGCAAGGCTGCTGTAGATCAACATTTTAAGAGGTGAATTTAATCTCAGCAGGGCCCTTGCTTCAGTTCAATTTATTTAGCTAGTACTAGTAGAATGTGGAAAAATCACCTTTTGTTGAACCCTCACATTTGGAACTTTTGTTTTAAATTAGATGTGTGATAAACACTATAGATGGAAGATAGGGATAGTAGTTCGTTCTGGAAGGGTAATCAACTCTTTCCTGTAAAATACCTCTCTTATCTCATCTTTTCTGCTCCCCTAAGAACTTTCCAGCTCAATATCCCAATTTAGTTCAATACCTAGAGGGCATACAGGTGCTGTCCAACGGTGGCAGATGTTTCTGCCTTAAGAGCTTCATAATATTTAGTGATTCATTGTTCTCCAAAGAAATAGTAATACCATGTTAGTTGCGAGCAGTAATGGTGTATCTATGCCTACAGATACTGTAGTTATAAATCTCTTTATAACTATCAACATATTTCAGTGAGGGCAACTCTATTTGGTTGGTTTTGTAAAAGGAAAAAACCTCAGATGTTCAGATTTTGTCTCAATCAAATGCACACTCTGTCAGCGGTGGCAAATTACTGACACTATATTGATGGGTTCTGCACTTTCTCTTCTTGTGGGGGATTCAGGGAGCCTATTTCTTGCCCCTGAACAGGGTGTTAACTGCCTCACTAGTATCCTAGAGGGGAGAAGTGGAGAGGGAGGGACCCGGGCTCACCCTCTACTCCGGGTCCCAGCCCAGGGGCCCTGAGGATAGCGGTAAACCACTGGGATTAGCTACTCCTTCCCCTGGGCTACTTCCCTCTCCTACCCTTCAGCTTGTGGGGGCTTCCTGCCCTCTCTCTGCATAAGCCAGATGTTCCTTTACCTAGAGTCTGGGTCTTTCTTAGCTCACCGCAGCACTCCTCCAAACTGCTCTCTGCTCCAACGCCTTCAAACTGCTCACAGCTCCAACACCTCCCAAACTCCTTTCAAACTCCCTCCCCTGTCTGCCTGAAGCAGGGTTTTTTATTAAGGCCTTAATTGACAGCAGGTGCTCCAATTAACCTGCTGCCTGCTCCCTAGTCTACAGGGAGCCACGCCCTAATGAGCCTTGAGTGAATATATCTTCCCTCAAGCACTCTGCCACAGCTCCCTGACCCTCCTCTATCACACAGCCTAATCATTATGTAATCTTTCTGTCAGGCAGTGTTAGCACCACCCAAGGCTGCGTTCAATATCAAAGGGCTCCTCCTAACATTACAAACCAAAATCAACTTAAACTCTCAACCAGGAATCTGGGAAAACTAAACACCATCTTGCTTTTTGAATGCCACTGTTCATTTAGGTGCCTGTGGGTTATAAAAGTGTCCAGCTTTAGACTCCCAAATTTGCAAATGTTGGCTTTAGTGACTTGCAGAAGCCACACTAAACTAAGAATAAAGCCCTGAAGTCTAGGTGCCCAATGCACTGTGTGATGGCAATCTTCTTTCTTCTGGCAACACTGTTCATCTGCTGATTCACAAAGTGTTACCATCCAATCTTTCCCTGCATTATGCTGGAAAGTAATCATTTCTACTAAGGGCAGATAGCAGACCATCATGTAAATTATGGTTTTACAGACTCTACATTTTTATATTTTTAAATGCCACTACAAAACCCAATGAAAGATTATCCAAATCATGTACCAAGTCAACATAGAGATTCCTGTGATCTCCATAGTGCTGGCTGATTTAATTCAAATGATAACATTGGTAAATTTGAACTTTTTAAAAAAAGTACAACACTAAAAACATTCAGATTTAGGATCTGCCAATGTCTCTACCATATTATAGAAGCTCCCCTTGTGGAAAAGTCCTATACCATATAATAATATTGGTGAAATAGGATTCTATAGAAATTACTTTCTAAATCTATAGCATTTAATAGAGAACAGTGTCCTTTGTATAAGGTTTAGTTAACCATCCATAGAATTCTTTGAGGGATATGATTCTCTATTTAATGTGTTCAACAATCATTTTGTATTTAATTCTACAAGCTCCTCCATAAGGGTGTACCCTTAAATATCTAATTCAAATGGGCTTGGACATAAGAATTATCACTTGGTTTTAAAACAGTACGAAAGACCATAAATAATGGATAATTAAGTGACATCAAATTGAGGGAAGTGTCTAGTAAATCACTTGAGGGATTAGGGGTTAGGTTTGGTATGGTTTAACTTCTTCATTAATCATCGGGGATATGATCGGATGTTACACAGCTGGGCTGCCTCCATGTCATCTGCATCTGTTCAACTCACACATGTTAGAAAATGGGGGTGTACTAGAAACGAGAGTAAGGGTAGAGAAATAATAAGGGACTTAGTGAGATTAGAAACAAGGGTGGACAAGAAAATTAAACAAAACTCAGGAAAAAAGAGGTGACGTAGCAGTGGGAAAAATAATCTGAAACATGACTATTTAGTAGATTATTCATGGCTATTCTAGTGGATGAGAGAAACTTGAAAAACAATGAACTTCTCCTAGAAAGAAAGGAGCGCAGTTAGATTGTAAACTCTCTGGGGGCAGGGACTGTCTTTTTGTTCTGCATTTTATGGTATATAGCATTATGGGGTCGTGGTCCATGACTACGGCTCCTCTTAGGTGCTACCATTATAGATAATTATCTAGGAGTAATGCGGGGGTGTATGATGGTGGTATTGTTTCCTAGTCTTCTAACTACTGAATAGAGAGTGCCAAGACAAAGGCAAGTTCCTTACAGGGGCATTTGTTTTATATATAAGGCTACAATTTAGTCACAGAAGTCACAGAATTCGTGATTTCTAGTGATCTCCATGACTTCAGCGTGTGATGGTAGAGAGCTGCAGGATCCCCCGCTGCCGACAGGGACAGAGAGCTGTCAGGTACCCTTGCTGCCTTTGGCAGCCCGTGCAGCTCCTGGCTGCTGCGAGTGGCGGGGGAATCATAGAATGGAATCAGTCATCTAGTCCAACCCCCTGCTCAAAGCAGGACCAATCCCAATTAAATCATCCCAGCCAGGGCTTTGTCGAGCCTGACCTTAAAAACCTCTAAGGAAGGAGTTGCGGGTAGCGATCGATCTTTTGGCAATCGATTTATCGCATCTTGTCAAGATGCAATAAATCGATCGCCAAAGGCACTCCCATCGACTCTGGAACTCCAGCTCGCTAAGAGGTGCAAGATGGAATTGACGGGGGAGCCTGCTGCTGCCATGAACTTAGCTGAAGTTGGGTATCTTAGGTCGACAACCCCCTCTAATGTAGGCCAGCCCATAGTCACCTGAAAGTGAGAACCAGCATTCACACGGCACTTTTGTAGCTGGCATTGCAAGGTATTTACATGACTGATATGCTAAACATTCATATGCCCCACCATGCTTCAGCCACCATTCCAGAGGGCATGCATCCATGCTGGTGATGCTTGTTATAAAAAAAAGCATGAATTAAATTTTGATTGAACTCCTTGGGGGAGAATAGTATGTCTCGTACTCTGTTTTACCTACATTCTGCTATGTTTTTCATATTGTAGCAGTCTTGGATTATGACCCAGCACATGTTGTTCATTTTAAGAACACTTTCACTCATATATGACAAAATGCAAATAAGGTACTAATGTAAGAAATGTGAGATTTCTAAAGATAGCTACAGCACTCAACCCAGGGTTTAAGAATCTGAAGTGCTTCCAAAATCTGATCGGGACAAGGTGTGAAGCATGCTCTCAGAAGTCTTAAAAGAGCAACACTCCAATGCAGAAACTACAGAACCCGAACCACCAAAAAAGAAAATCAGCCTTCTGCTGGTGGCATCTGACTCAGATGATGAAAGAGAATATGCATCGGTCTGCACTGCTTTGGATTGTTATTGAGCAGAACCCGTCATCAGCATGAACACATCCTCTGGAATGGTGGTTGAAGATGAAGGGACATATGAATCTTCAGTGCAACTGTCACATAAATGTCTTGCAATGCAGGCTACAACAGTGCGATGCGAATATCTGTTCTCACTTTCAGGTGACATTGTATACAAGAAGTGGGCAGCATTATCTCCTGAAAATGGAAACAAACTTGTTTGTCTGAGTGACTTGCTGAACAAGAATTAGGACTGAGTGGACTTATAGGCTCTAAAATTTTACATTGTTTTATTTTTGAATACAATTGTTTTCTTTACATAATTCTACATTTGTAAGTTAAACTTTCATGATAAAGAGATTGCACCACAGTACTTGTATAAGGTAAATTGAGAAATATGATTTCTTTTGTTTAGTGTTTTTGCAATGCAAATATTTATAATAATAATATACACTTTGATTTCAATTACAATTCAGAATACAATATATTTGAAAATATAGAAGAACATCTAAAATATTTTAATACATTTCAGTTGGTAATCTATTGGTTAACTGTGATTAAAACTGTGATTAATTGTAATCAATTTTTTTTTACTTAATTGCATGAGTTAGCTGCGATTAATCAACAGCCCTAGTTTTTACTTGTATATGGCTTGGAGCCTACTTAACTGAGAGTCAGTATTTCTCCCCTTCTGAGATAACCATGGTTAGGCTCTGCCAGGAACCCCTGATCATGGCTAGTTAAGCGACAAGTTTTGACTGTTCCTCTTTCCTAATCCCTTCCTCCCCATTTCTGCCTCCACTTAAAAAAAAATTAAATCCATGTAACTGAAAAGCCTGTGCTAAGTCTTCAGTAGATTTCCTTGACTTGTGCATTGTATCCCTATCCCTATCCCTATCCTCATCCTGTCTGCTCAGTCTGCATGTTTTTGGATTGCAACCCCTTCAGGACAGGGATTATCTCCTTTCTATGTTTACACAGTACCTATTATTATGAGGATCCAGTCCCAGTTGGGGCATTTGTGAACTACCATAATGTAAACATTTTCTAGCAAATTATAAACAGTAAATCATGTAATGTGATGTAGGGACTAATGATGTGCTTACTGGTATTTAAAAAAATGTTTCCTTCTAATGAATCATATGTTGACATGATTCTTTCAACACAATCCTCCAATGAGTTCCATTGAAACATTTATGGCACATGTCTCTTCCTGAGGCCTAATGACATATCAACCTAGTGAGAATGGTTTGTGTTAATATCTAGGAGTAACCATTCAAGGCAGTTCTGAGAGCACTTGACACTCAACACTCTTGAATTATAATTGAGTGGCCTGTCTAATTCCCTAAAGAGCGTGATTAAGATGTCTCTTAAATCGTAGCATATTTCTTGTACTGAAATGAGTAAATGTGTCCGTATAAATAAAATTTACAATCCAATTTGTTGAAAAGTTATTTGTTAGTCCTCAGAACAGCTGTTTCATTTAGAACATCAACATGCTCAACTACAGTACCAAAGAGTGAAGAGAAATAGAACTGTCAATGCAATCTGTGAAAAAGTTTCTCAAGTTTCATGCACTTCACACAGGGAATATTATATGGCCAGTACGGATATGATTCAACCAGGAAACACCAGTTATTTTAACTCCTCTCTCAAGTAAATGTACATTCAGTAATTATTGTTAGGATATAAGAAATAATCCTAAATATTTTATAAATTAAATAGATCTATTGCTTGCCTTAAAAGTACATTTGGTTGGTTTTGCAATACCATTTGATTTTGAAGAAGGATGGTTAAAAAGAATTGCTGACTGTCTGCCGCAGATCTGAAGAATTGTCACCAAATATATTGACTCAAGTTTCTGGGTTTCTGGCTATAGCTTTTATTAAAAACCTCGAGCTTAGCATTATCCCTGAAATAACCTTTGTTTCGTCCTCCTTTTTAAGGGTTACTGAATTTGCTGATTGTGTGTGATTTGGATATTAAGACATTGTATTTATGTTTGGCCGTTCTTTTGGAAAACAAAACCAAGCGCCCACAGAATTTGTATGTCTGCTACTTGAACTAAAAGAATTTTCTGGGACAGACACAGATGCATGGGAAAGGGCTGGCCTCAATTTCTCCCATGGTTCAGGGATGAGCTCCTGAGCTTGCTGGACTGGTCTCACAACATGACGATGTTCCAACATTTGAGTCCTTCAAATTCAAGCAATGTTTATATTTGGTTCAGTGAAGGGTCAGCCACGTTTTATGCATCTGGCTGGTTCCAGCCTTAATATACAGGGTATATTAGATTCTGATCTCAGTGCAAAGATATTGCCATCATAGTGCTGTAATAATAATTAAGAGTTCCTTGTCCATCATATTCTCTCTCTCTCTTTTACACCCCCCCCCACATATATAATCATACCATGCTTGACTGACTTCTATATTTCATCCTTGCTCTATTCCCATCATACATTTCATTCACATCTGTCATCAAATTTCTTTCCTTTCGTACTTTGTTACCCTATGAACTAAACTATCTTGGTTTTTCCATTCATATTATACAATCACTGCCATCTACTTAAACTCTCCATCCCTTCTCTTCCTGATATATTATTCTACTTTCCCACTGTGACAGGGAATAAGAAAGGAAATGACATAGTGGAGCCTCAGAAAAAGTTATAACCCCAGCTCCTAGCAGAAAAAGAACCATGTGTTTTGACTCTTGAAAACCAGAGCAAAGTATCAAGTCACAGGGAGGTAAAACATCACATCATTCTGCAAAATACATGTGAAACTAGGTGCAAATTAGACCATGCTTTCTGAGGTTTGGCCTCTTCCCATGTGGTGTTGCTTATGTCTATTTGTAACCTCTTCATGTCTCTCTACTCCTTTGCCCAGGAAGACGCAGAAAATATCAGCACTGACACCCGCAAGTATTAAAAAGTCATGAACCAGACCCTTCCCCCCCCCCAAATCATGAGTCTGGCTTAAAATCAGGGACTTTTTTTGTTTAGAAAGACTAAATCTTGTGTTTTAGTCAGAGGGAAGAATAAATATGTTTGATCTCACTATCTCTTTCACAATAACACTGTAAGCTAGGATGATGTTGAGTTTGTACTCCTGTTAAATTGTAAAGACTGCTTTTAATGTCTCACTATTGTTTATTCCATTTTAGGGAAGTTTCTACAATTTCTGTTAAGTTGAACTGGAGAAAACATAAACAAATAGTGGGTATACAAGAAGTAACAAAAGCTAAATGTTTTATGCAGAAAAGATTCCCACAAGTGCATTCCAGCTATGAAGAGTTAAATATTTTTACATTCTCTGGCATTTCAATACAATAGTGGATCAAATCACAAATGATTATTTTAATACAGCTATTGACACTGGTCTGATTATATGGAAATAAAATATTGAAAGAATGTGTTTTTGTTTTCTTTACTTTTTTGCTGCTGTAAATAAATTTGCCTACTCCAATTAATGTTTTTTTTTTTAAAGTAATAACTACAGGATTGAAAAGGCCCATTCGAAAACTTGTTCACGTGTAAGAAGTGAGAAATAGGTTGATTCTGAAACCATTAATGCTCCAAGTTTTTAAAAGTGGTGAGCGGGACTTTAGCCACACAAATCCTATTATCCTAATTGTGTGGTATAGATAAATCTCCATGGATCACACTGAAAAGTCACATTTGTGCTGCAGTGTACCTACTTGGATGCAAACCCAGGGACCAGTTCTGTCATCCTCACTTGGTTTGAGTAGCATTTTACTCTGCCAATAGTCCTGTTGAAACTAATGGAACGTAGTGTACTATGCAATTTAAGGATGGTAAAACTGACCCCCATTCTAGTGACAAGTCAAGGAATACAAATTGATCAACAGGAAATATAACTGAGCAAACATATGTATGTTTAGACCATGCTGTGGCAGATATCAGCTGCAGTTAAGTAATGAAAAATCAAATCCTAATCCCACTGAAGTCATTGAAACTTTGCCATTGATTTCAGTGACAGAAGGATCGGGAGCTTTGTTTGAAGTTATCTTCCAATTTAGGCTCACTTTTCCAACATGCTCACATTCTTGACACTTACTGTTTTTCTAGTGTTTAGACACTAAAATATGTCGACACTGCAAATACTGTTGTCTCGTACTGTAAAAATCTGAAATAAAGGTTTTGCTTTGGCACTTTCACAAGTGGAATTTTGCCATGTAGTCGTAACCCATTCTATACTGCTAAATGTATGTAGGAAAAATGCACTAATCCTTATGAAATACTTTTAGTGAATTAGCATTAACTTTATGGACTGGATTTGCCATCCACTGTGGTTATATCAAATCTGAAACAAAGAACATGATTAATTCTGTTCAGGCAAAAAAATTTGTGACTGTAGCTACCATTCTTAATCCTTCTGCACATCAGATTGTATTTATATTTAAGATAATCATTCCAGTGACATTAATGTTATGGTGTTAGTGTTTTAAGCTGCTGATCACATGGTGTGTAATCATATTCAATTTTGTATAAGCATTTAAGAGGGCCAATATGTGCACCTCATCGTCTCTCACTGAATCTCCTCTCTTATTAATCCCTCATTTTAACAACTCTATCCTTTTCTCAGCATGTGAGTAATTTGTATCCCTCTCCACCCTTTCTGCACTACTCATGCTGATGTTTGAATACCCTTTGTGATCTCAAGTTCACCTTGTGGCTCCTGGGGAAACAGGTGATGCAAATCAAAGCTTAATGTCTATCAGGCCAAGTGAAAACTCATCTTTCTGTCTACTTAGCCTCTCTCCCAAGTGCAAAGACACAGGTTCTTTTATCATTGACTCTGTCTACATTCGTGGTGGCATGTAGAGTACAGCTACACCTGTAGTGAAAAGCTCCAACAGCATCCCCACTTCCTCTTCTGTGCCTGAGCCCTTCTCTGGCAGGGAAAGGCTCTAGCAGCAGGAAGGCAGCATGAAATTACACTGCTAACAACAGCCGTATAGCTGTGGGAAGCACTGCTCTGTGCCTGTAGAGAGCAGTGTCGGATATATAGTGTAGGGGTTCAGGCATGTAGGGTGCTTTATTCTACTCACTGTCTACACTGCAGTTTATACCTGTTTATTCTCCATTGAATGCACTGTAGGGTTTGTTACATTCCCACTTTCAAACACACAAAAGAGAGTTCATTGCGGCTGCCAGGCATCCAGCAATTCCTTGACACACCTGTATGACATCTCCCCATTCATTTTCCTTCTCTTGGCCATGCAAACCACCATCACAAGCATCCTCTCCATCCCTGAATCCAGTTCAGCCTCTCCTCTGGTTATTAAATTTCATGATTTCCCCTAGCTCTGTGACGTTGTAACCATCCACTCTTCTGCCTGATACGCTGCATTATTTTGCCTTCTCTCTGCTGCGTCACTGCTACTTTCACAGTTGAATGTTGCAATATTGCTTGTCCAGCCTAGTATGACAGGAACTCTTGTCTCTGTCGCTTAAAATCTTCCTGTTTTCTTAGCCTGTGAGTGACTCTAAACTCTACTTAACTTTCTGTCACCCTTTCCCTATTACCACTTTCCTCCATTTTCCCTGTAATTTAACCAAGACAGCAAGAATATTAACAAACATCTCCACTGCTTCCAAAGTTCAGCTTTCTCTTTTGTGACTCTCTTCCGTTTCTGTACATTGCTTTTCCTTTCTGATTGTGCAAGAGAAAGTGGACCAGATCCTTAGCTGGTGCAAATCAGCCTAGCTCCATTGAATTCAACAGAACTATATCCTTCTGTACCAGCTGAGGACCTCCCCACTCGGTGACAGCTCTTTAGAATTTTCCATGTGTTCTGTGAGCTGCCATACTTCATACACAGCAGGTTTTATGCAGTAAACGAACTCTATATTCTGTTGCATTCTAGAAGCCCAGTGCATATACCCTAGGAATCAAAATGTAAACATGAGCTGCCATTTGATGCTGTTCTACCAATATAACAGTTTATGTTTTTTTCTTCCTGGAACACTGTATTTTTAAGTAATCAATACTTTTTCTAAAAATTAATTTTACACAACCAAATAAGAGTCTAGAACATACTGACAATATCTTATTAATGTATTCATTTTTAATAACTTTGCTCAGGAGCATTTTAATGGCCTATAAAAGACTATATTGTGTTTTAAATATTAAACTTAGAAGAAAAATCCCAGTATTAATATTTAATTGCCCTAGTATCATTGTGATTACATTTTATTTCCCACTTTGATTTACAGCAAGTCAGTTTACATGTAAAACTCCAGCAATTGCAGACATTGTGATCCTGATAGATGGTTCGTGGAGTATTGGCAGATTCAACTTCAGACTTGTCCGGCTCTTCCTGGAAAATCTGGTTGCTGCCTTCAATGTGGGTTCTGAGAAAACAAGAATAGGTAAGTTTTCTAAAGAAAATTCTGTAAGTTCACATTGGAATTAAAAACAAAAAAAAAGAAAACTACAATAAACCCTTTATTTTCAAAGTACTAATGAACTTAATCCGTACATATTATACAACATACACCATCCTCTTTATTTGTCATGAATAAAAATATTAGGACCTGAGCCTGAAAGCACTGTACACACAGATTTTCATTTAAATCAATGGAAGTAACATGAATGGAAAGTTTGTAAGATTGGACCCAATCATTATACATAAGATATTTCTCATAATGAATTGTGATTTTCATAAGAACATAAAAATGGCAATTCTAGGTTAGACCAATGGTCTATGTAGCCCAGTATCCTGTCTTCTGACAGTGACTGCTGACAGATGCTTCACAGGAATGAACAGAAGAGCAATTTTGCATGATCCATCCCTTTTGTCTAGTCCCAGCTTCTGGCAGTTGGAAGTTTAGGAACATCAGGAGCACAGAGTTGCATCCCTGACCATCTTAGCTAATAGCCATTGATGGACCTATCCTCAGTTAACTTATATAATTATAGCTTTGTCCTTCACAGCATCCTCTGGCAACAAGTTCCCCAGGCTGACTGGGTGTTATGTGAAGTACTTCCTTATGCTTGTTTTAAACCTGATGCCTAGTAATGTCATTGGATGATACCCAGTGTGGTCTTATGCGGAGGGGAAATAACACTTTTTTTCTCATGATTTTTACATCTACCATATTTTGTGTTTTTTCTAAACTGAGCACTCCCAGTTTTTATAACTTCTCTTCATATGGAAGTGTTCCATACCCCTAATCATTTTTGTTACCCTTCTCTGTACCCTTTTCCAATTCTAATGTATCTTGTTTGAGATGGAGCAACCAGAACTGTACGCAGTATTCAAGATGTGGGTGGTCGATGGATTAATACAGTAGCATTATGATACTTTCTGTCTTCTTATATATCCTGTTCCAAATATCTATTCTCTTAATTGCTGCTGTACATTGAGTGGATGTTTTCAGAAAACTATCCATGATGATTCCAAAATGTCTTTTTTTGACTAGTAACTGCTAATTTAGAAACCATCTTTTTGTATGTATAAATGGGATTATTTTTTTCCAATGTACATTACTTTACATTTACCAACATTGTATTTAATTTGACATCTGTAAAGACACACAAAGGGATCTCACAAAACTAGATGACTGGGGATTAAGTCATCTAGTTTTGTGAGATCCCTTTGTATGTCTTAGTTAAGTACAAAGCTGACTTCAATTTTGAGTAATCTCGCACTATGTGCAAATTTTGCCACCACACTATTCCCCAATTTTTCTAGATCATTTATGAATATGTTGAACAGTACAGTTTCTAATGCAGATCCTGGGAGAACCCTGCTATTTGCGTCTCTTCTCTGTGAAAAAAAAAATGTATTCATACACTCTGATTCCTACCTGCTACTGATCCAGGAGAGGACTTCCCCTATTATCCCATGACAGCTTAGTTAGTTTAAGAGCCCCTAGTGAGGGACATTGTCAAAGGCTGTTTGAAAGTCCAAGTACACCGTATCCACTGGATCACTTTTGTCCACATTTGTTGACCCCCTCAAAAAATTCTAATAGATTGGTGAGGAATGATTTCCCTTTACAACATCTGTGTTCACTTCCCTCCCAACCATATCACATTTGTATCTAATCATTTTGTGCTTACTGTCTTACTATAGTTTCAAGCAATTTGCCTGGTGTTGAAATTAGGCTCTATTGCCTTGTAATTGCCAGGGTTGCCCCTGGAGCCTTTTTTAAAATTGGCTTAATATTAGCTACCCTCTAGCCATTTTGTTCATAGGTTGATTTAAGTAATAGGTTACATCCCTTAGCTGTTAGTTCTACAATTTCATATCTGAGTTCCTTCAGAACTCTTAAGGTTCATCTGGCCCTGGTGACTTAATACTGTTTATCGATTTGTTCCAAAACCTCCCCTATTGACACCTCAATCTGGAACAGTTCCTCGGATTTATCACCTAAAAATAATGGCTTGGGTGTGGGAATCTTCCCCACATCCTCTGCAGTGAAGACCAATGCAAAGAATTCATTAAGATTCTCCACAATGGCCTTGACTTCTTTGAGGACTCCTTTAGAACTTCAAGCAGCTGGTGGCCCCACTGATAGTTTGTGAGGCTTCCTAATTCTGATGTACTTAATTTTTTTTTTTTTTTGCTCTTTTAGTTTTGGTCTCTTTAGCTAGTTGCTTTTCAATTTTTTTTCTTGATGTGCCCTATTCTATTTCTACACTTGACTTGCCAGAGTTTATGCTCCGTTCTATTTTCCTCAGTAGGATTTGACTTCCAATTTTTAAAGGATGCCTTCTTGCCTTTAACTTCCTGCTGTCTAGCATAATGGCATTTTTTTCTCCTCTTACTGTTGTTTCCCCTTAAATTTGGGGTATACATTTAATTTGAACTTCTACGATGGTGTTTGTGAGTAGGCTACTGCAGTCTGCAAGCATTCACCCTTCTGGCTGTTCCTTTTCATATCCATTTAACTAGCTTCCTCACTTTTGTGTAGTTCCCATTTTTGAAGTTAAATGCTACTTTTGCCCCTAGGAGGATGTTAAATTTAATTATATTATGGTCATTATGACTTATTGGTTCGGCTATATTTGCCTCTTGGATGAGATCCTGTGCTCCCGTTAGAACTAAATCAAGAATTGACTCTCCCCTTGTGGGTTCCAGGACAAGCAGCTCCAAGCAGCAGTCATTTATGGTGTCTACAAATTTTATCTCTGTATCTCTTCCTGAGATGACATATAGCCATATATTCTTCTGAGGTTCTAATCCAGTGCCTTTTGAAATCAACAGAAAGACTCCTATTGACTTCAATTGGCATTAGATCAGCCTCTTACAGTGGAATTTTTAAATGAAGAAACTGCCAACAGACGGTTTCTGTCATGTTGAAAACTGATTTGAACGATATATCATATCTGTTTTGCTACTTACATTTTAGTCTGTTCAAAGAGGCATTTAATAAAATTGTTCTCTTTCATTTAATGAGTTCTTGGAATCTTACTAAAGCCTGAAAAAAATGCACATTATCTTTTACTTACATTCCTTAGCACTTGGAAGAAAAACCTAGAAAATACATAGTGATGCTGGCATCCCAAACGACTTAGGAACTAATAAATTCTTCTTTAGATTAAAGAGTTCAAAATAACCCTGTTATGATAGCAAACTATTGGTAGCATAGTATGTATATACTTGAAAAAATGAATTTCATGCAATGTATCTATTTCGGGTTCACTAGGTCTTGCTCAGTACAGTGGGGATCCCCGAATTGAATGGCATCTGAATGCCTTTAGCACAAAAGATGCTGTTCTGGATGCAGTCCGTAACCTGCCATACAAGGGAGGAAATACATTAACAGGTACAGTATGTATTTTTGCATTAGCCACATGCTCCAAAATATGCCAGGCTGCACTGGCTTAAAGTATTGGGTTTTTGTTTTGTTTTGAATGTGCTGTTTATTTTTGAAGTTTAACTAAGCGCTTGATCTGAAGTAGCTGCAGTCAAAGGGAATCTTCATGTCTTTAGTGAGCTTTGATTCAAGCCTCAATCTGCAAAATCCAAGTCTGTGTGACCTGTCTATGCCAAAACTGAAAGCAAAGGAAGTTAACTTTTACACTCTGGAAAGAGAATAGAACAGCAAAAGCCATTGACACTGTTCACACACAAAACCTCATTCAGATGGAGAAAGAAAGTGTGTTGTTTTAACACTGACTGTTGGCGGTTGTAAATTTTCAAAGAATTACCCCGGGGGTTTCAAACTCCGATTAACTTTCATGGTTTTGAAACCCTGCATGGCTCTTTGGAAATGTAGTGGTGGATAGCTGCGGGGTACTTGTCAATATGATAAAATATATATTCTCTGGAGTGGAATCCCATAACATCAGTGCAACACGTAATAGCCTTGGCTCTCTTGTCTGGAGGATAATGGACTGAAAGAGTAAATTATTGCCAAACTATTTTTTCCAGAGAGGCTTAGAAGTTTTCCCTTTTCTCCTCCACTAATCACTATTTTGGTGGAAGGAATTATTATGGTTGGACTGGGAACAAAAGAGATATACTGTGGTACCATAGCTGAATTGGTGCTTGCTTGAAATATCAAGCAGCAAGTAATAAATCCACTATGATGATTATATTCTGACATTAGAGGTGGCTTTTGCCTAACCTCTTTTCATACAGCTTCATTTTAACTTCCGAATTAGAGCCAGGTTGCCTCTCCCAAATCAGTAATAATCAGTTTTTTGCCATTACATTCTCCGTTAGCTTAATTTAAGCTTTTCCTCAGATGGTGAATGTAAAAAGCTTTAAAATAAAAGACTGTACTCAGCAACTGAATTTCAATGGCCTAAGTAAAGTGTTAAATGGGTTTTTGTGCTGGATTTCTGCATGGGGTGAAATTCTCCTGTAAAACTTGGCACTGTCAGCTCTCAGAGACACCAGTGGGAACTGAGGGCAATGAATGCTGCTCAGGATCTGTCCCATATTCAATGTAACTAGAAGAACCACTCCAGGGAGGGTTTTCAGGTTCAGACATGAAATTAGCAAGCTGATTTCCTGTTTCAGTGACTTCTGCTGACAAACCAACTAAAGGCAGTTTCATTACAGAAATATCATCCGTAATTTGACCAGCATTTCTAAAAATGTGTGTTTAACAGAATGTATATCAGTTCAGCAAATGATTTCAGCACATGCTTAACTTTAAGCATGTGAATAGTCCTGATGATTTCAATCTTGAGAAGTCAGTGTTAATGGTAAACATGTTTTTAGTTCTTCGCTAAATTGGAACCCAAATTTACTAATAGATGAAATCCTCTAACTTCCCTGGTGGGGTAATATGTAGTGGAGTTGTAGCCATATCAGCCCCAGGATAGAAGAGAGACTAGGTGGCTGAGGTAATACTGTTATTGGACCAAACTTCTGTCCAATAAAAGAAGAGCTCTACTCACTTGAAAACTTGTCTCTCACACCAACAAATGTTTGTCCAATAAAATATATTATGTCACCGACCTTGTTTCTCTGGCGGGTTATGGTATGTGAGTAGCTCAGTAGCCCACTTTAGTTTCAAACAAGTTTCTATTCTCTGTTGTAAATAATTTTATTGATTGGAAGGTGGTTGAGGACTGCTCCCATTTTCACCCTGCCTTTAATTCAAGCTTCCTGCTGGGAATAGCATATTTTTAAGTGAAAGTTTGTTCTCCTATACAAGTTATTCAGTAGGAGGTTTCTCAGCATTCTTTACTTTTCGTAGAAAGTGAAACTTAAAAGAAAAAATCAGTAAAAACATCAGTGTTACATAGAGAATTTTATTAGCCAAACCATTTTTTAAATCTTTTATATTTTTTAGGTCTTGCCTTAACTTTTATTTTGGAGAACAGCTTTAAGCCTGAAGCAGGCGCAAGATCCAATGTGTCCAAAATTGGTATATTGATCACAGATGGAAAATCCCAAGATGATGTCATCCCACCTGCTAAAAATCTGCGTGATGCTGGTGTTGAATTGTTTGCTATTGGTACATATTCTAATGTCTCTATTTATTGCAGTGTATTTTTATAAGTATCTGTTCTATTTAGTGTATTTATAAGGGTCTTATGTTTCTTTCTCGATTAAGCATCATCAAAAATACTTTGAAATATTTAAACTTTTTTCAGTATCCTCTGTCTGTTAATGTAACTAGGATTTTAGCAGGATAAATATATGCTAGTTGTCATTAGAGTATTGAAAAGATGTCAGTAACACTTGTAATATTGGAAATTAACCATTGTGATTAAATTATAACTACCTGTAATTAACATCTTGACTGTAGGCCTGATCCAAAGCACACTGAAGCCAGTGAAATGGGTAAAGACTCCATAGACATCAGTAGGCTTTGGCCAGGCTGCATGTCTTAAACATTACATACTTCCTTTTGTTGCGTACTGTAGCAGCGCAATGACTCACCCCTGCGGCACCTCCGGCTGGTCCTCCAGGAATTAGCTCGTTCCAGTGAGGAGTGCCCCCTGCAGGCTGGTGTCTTGCTGGCCCCGTGTCCCTCCCTGGACCCTGGTGCCTTTTACTTGGGGTGCTGCCCCCTGGCAGTACCCTCACATTCTGCCTCTGGGTCTCCCCTCCCTGGGGAACCCCCAACCCTCTGAGCCATACCTTGGCTCAGTCTGGGCTACTGCCAGTCATCATCAAGCCCCCGCTCCCGGGGCCAGACTGCAGTGTAACAGCCAGTCATCACAGGCAAGGGGTTTTTGGCCCAGCTGCCTCTGTCTAACCCCAGTACCTTCCTTAGACCTTTGTATCAGACCTGCAGCCTGGGAGATCGCCAGGCCTGAACTCCCCATCTCAGCCTGCCCCTTCCCCAGCACTGCTCCAGCCTGGGTACCCTCCTCAGCTTCCCAGGCAGCCAGGTCCTCCTCTCACAGTGTAGCTAGAGAAAGTGTTTGAGCTCCAACCTCTGGGCCCTTTTATCGGGGCCAGTTGGGCCCTAATTGGCCCAGCCCCAGCTGGGCTGCAATTCCAGACAGCCTGGGTTTGCTGCTGTCTCCTAGCACCAGCCCAAGTTTGCTGCTTTCTATCCAGCAACAGCCCACTCCAGGGCTGTTTTACCCCTTTTATTTTAGGAGCGGGGTAACCACCCCGCTACAACACAATTTCCTGTTTGTCTCTCCACCGTAAGGTGTGAAGAATGCAGATATAAATGAACTCAAAGAGATTGCCTCTGAACCGGATAGCACTCATGTCTACAATGTTGCTGATTTTAACGTCATGCACACCATTGTGGAAGGTCTTACGAGAACAGTGTGTTCAAGAGTGGAGGAACAGGAAAAGGAAATGAAAGGTAAATAAGAAACTTTGTTTGATCTTGATATTGAACTGATTTCTGACATTTTACTCTTTCTATGTATATTTTGCTGCCAGGACACTATATTATCAGAGAAGGTACTTTTTCTGGTGCATATTTTATGCATGTGCTAATATCTTTTGCTTAGTTACATTATAATAATTTGTCTTTTGTTATTATAGTGTTAGGTTACATGAAAAAAAGTATATTCATTCTGCTGTAGCTATCACCAGTGAACAGGTATAAAGAGGTATCTTTTAGTGGGCAGGTTCGGGGATGAATTTGGGGAGGAGTAAAGCTAATTAAGACTGTGTCCTGGTTTCCATTCGAATCCCTTTGTTTCTTAGTCTCATAACTTTGCCATATGTTCACCTTTCAATTTGAAGTTTTCCAGCCTTGGTCTCTGCATGACTGAACTTTTTTATTTTTAAATCTCTGAGTGAAAAAACCTCAACATTTTGGAGTACAAGAAAAGGTTTTGGGGATGGAAAAATTACAAGTACACAAAAATTCTGCTGATTTTAGGACCTTTTGAGCAGCTGAAAATGCTAGGGGTAGAATGTTGAAATTCGTTGGAGAAATAGCCCTCCTTGAGAAAGTACCCTTGAAATGTTCCAGAGACATTTATTTGAACTGGCTGAGCTGTGACCTTATGAGATTGTATGCAGCAGATGCAAATGCCAGATGCATTTCACTAAGCTTATGGAGTGCCTCACTGAGGAAGGTTGCATTGCATATGCATCTGAAGCTGTGTACTGAAAAGATGTGTGCTTCTCTCTTCTCCCTGGAGTCCCTAAGAATTACCCAGGTGGTAGGGGGATCAGTAACTAGCTATGGTCTGAGTGTGGGGGGAAGCAGTGGATTGGAAGACATTGGCCATCAAAGGGCTCATGAACCAATGAAGTAGCTCTGTGGAGGGGGGGGGGGAGAGTCTTGCAGAGGTAGATGGCTGCCAATGTAGCTCCAAGGTGTCTTGGCAGATACCATCCCACCTGCAGACCTGCCAGGCTACATGGGTTCTCTTGCTGAGTTCTGTCGCAGTTTCACAGCGATGGAGATTCCTGGCTGGTTCTGGAACTTGGGGAGAGGGTGTTTGGAAGCACCTGGGGAGGGAGTGAATACATGGAGGGTCAGGCAACCAGGGAAGTTTGGGAGAACCATTGCAGTTGTAACAGCATTTGTGCTGAAACCTTTGTGTGTGTTGCATGTCAAGTTTTCCACATAAACCAATGGAGGCCTGGTCCTGCTGAGCATTGGATGTGTATTATTATTTTTATTATTTAGTTAGTTAATATTAAAATCTGTCTAAATATATGTGCCCTCTCTAATTCATTCAGTTTCTAATTATGAGAGATTTTTGGGAAGTCAGCAATTAAAGCAAAAACAAATAATTATTTTACAGGAGCAAAAATAATTTCTTTATCCCGTATATAGGAACATTTGTTGCCACTCTTGGAGCGCCTACAGATTTGGTCACATCTGAGGTAACAGCCAGAGGATTCCGTGTTAGCTGGACCCATGCTCCCGGCAAGGTGGAAAAATACAGAGTTGTGTACTATCCCACTAGAGGAGGCCAACCAGAGGAGGTAATGGAGGGAAAATCCTATCAGGTTCATAATTGTGAGAACTTCTAGTAGACATAAGTAGAAAGAATTCACCAGTTAGGAATAATAGCATTTGATCACAGGCCTTATGCTGCTTCCATTTAAGGGTACATCTACACAGTCAGTGGTAGCCCGCAGCAACAAATCTCTGAGCCTAGGCCGACAGACTCAGATTTGTGGGACTTGCACCACTGCGCTAAAAGTGGTGGTGTTGACTGAACTTGAAATTGGAGCTTGGGCTGGAGTACAGGCTCTGACGCCCGCTTCACAGCCTGAGCTCCATTTCGAGCCACAACATGTACACAACTATTTTTAGCTTGGTAGCATGAGTCCATGAACCTGAGGCATTGACTTAGGCTTGGAGGCTTGCTACCACAGGCTGTGTAAAATACACTGCAGTCTGTGATTACATTGTTCAAGGATAGGGCCTAAAATCCACTATGTAAACAGTGTTTTTATTTATACATCAACTTTCCTTATTGGGCCAATGGTATGATGCTATTTCAAAGGAGACAGGACCAGAAAGGGACAGAGGGGATAGAGTTTGAGCTTTGGAAACATAACTCATTTAAAAAAAAAAATCCACGGATGTAGAGTTGGGAATATGGCTAAAACTGACCAGTACGGGGACCAGAGGGATATTTATTATTTGTGTAGCACCCACATTTCACTAAGTGCTTTGGAGGTAGGTATGAAAAAAGGACACGGCATTGAAGAAGTTTACATTTTAAGCAGGCAACTTTCAGAACAGGCTGGGAAGGGATGGAGAGTGGAGGCAGGACAATAAGAGCAGTATAATTAAAGGGTGAGGTTAAATGCGTTTTATTTTTTGAAGATATTTTGTTTTGGGGATTTTGTTGTGTGTGTACAGGTATGTGCATGCAATACTATAATGAAATTTTGAATTACATAATAAATATATTAGAAAGTGTCCATTACACAATATTCTTAATTTCCATTATATTTTTAACATTTCCTTGGATCCAAAGTGCTGTTTTGTGTTGCCTTAAGACTCCTCATTATGCCTATGTTTGTCATTCTGTTTCCTGGCTACATCTCTCTCTTTGCCTGTCACCCCAGCCGGGGTATGGGCCACCAACTACAGATCTCTCCATTTCTGTCATTGGTGTTTCGGTAGCAATTGGTTCCCTTATGGGGTAGAGTTGCTAGCCCCACGCCCATGTTAAGCCTACAGCACCTGGTATTCCGAGGAGGTCTCCCATCCAAGTACTAGCCAGGCCCAACCCTGCTTAGCTTCTGAGATCAGATGGGATCGGGCGTGTTCAGGGTGGTTGAGACGTACCCACTGTACTGTATACTAAGATACAAATATCATTTTTGCTGTGTTAAACATAGAGAGACTAACATTCATGCCCAGGAGAGTGTTAAAGATATAACAGATCAGACAAACCAGTAAGATGGATTAAATAGTAATAAAATCAATTTATTTTATACTTATTTCATTGAATTTATCCCCAACAGGTAGTGGTGGATGGAAATGTATCCACAGCAGTTCTGAAAAACCTGATGTCTCTAACTGAATATCAGATAGCTGTGTTTGCTATATATATAAGCGCTGCAAGTGAGGGCCTTCGTGGTACTGAAACTACACGTAAGTATTCTCACTCAATTTGTTATGAACCTGACTCAGTAATTCTGAATGCTGGGTGAATAGGCACTGCTCAGTGTGACTATGGGATGCAGAATCAAGTCTTTTTTCTCTTTAGCTCTTTTTACTAGTATTGTCCGACATTTATTAGATTTGGGCCTGAACTAAGACTTGGGTCCAAATGATCCCAAACTTTGAGCCAGTTACATTTTCTCTGTAATGGGCCAAACCAAGCCTCCAAATCATAAAAGTCCCAGACTTTGGAACAGTTTGGAGCTGCAGCTGGAGCTAAACTTTATGCTTGGGCATATTGGCTTATTTCCACTTTTTGGCCTTAGTTCCTTAAGATATGATTGGAGGCTCAGTGAATAGGGGACTGTTGGGGACTGGAGAGACAAGTGTTTAATTTCCTACTCTGCCACAGACTTCCTAAGTTACCTTTGGAAGTGACTGTGACTTTCTGTGCCTCAGTTTCCCATACGTGATAGTTGTACTTCCCTACCTCAGGGATGTTGTAAGGATAATTACATTTAACACACTGAAGTGTTCAACGGGGGTCATATAAGTAGCTTAGAAGGGTAGGTCCCTCTCAGTCATATAATATATTTTTTATTTAATTCAAATATTTCACCCCAAATGCAATCATTTTGTCCCAGCAAAATGTTAGACCTTATGCAGCGAAGGGAAGAATATTTTTTTCCAGGTGAAACTACAGGGTGGAAGTTAGGTAGAATGCAATTAGCTAGTTTGGCATTCAACCAGGAAATCAAAGCTAACTCTCCCAAACTTACAACAAATGAGATGGGATCTTGTTACATATGTTTGAGATCTAAGCCTTTTGTTTCATCTATATATATATATTGAATCTCCAGCAGTATTATAACACCATGTTAGGAATTGATTAATTTCTGATTCAGTGGGAAGGGTGTCAGATACTGAGCCAATAGCATCATTTCCTGTTGCTCCTGGTATTCCTTTGAAGTCACTTATTCAAGTTCTGACTAAGACCAGCCCTGCTTATTTTCTGAGTTCCGATCAGATCACAGCCCAAGGTGGTGTGGCTGCAAGCATTATATAAACAGGACTTTGAGTGTCATAAGTAATAGTCTGAAGTGTGTAAGTATTAATCACTGCAGGTTATAAAATATTTGCAGTTTGGAAGTATATTTCACCATGCCAGTTGAAATCTGTGAAAAAATATAGTTTACATTTTTTTACTGTGTGTGACATTAAAATTAACCACAAATGTGAAAACTATCACATTTATGTATATAGTACATTAAAAATGACCTTACAGTAGTATGCTGTTTAGATAAATATATTTAGTGCCATAAATGCATAAAATACAAGAAAGTAAGAGAGGAGCCTACCTTTTAATCACCTTTAAAAATGAAAAATAAGTATCAAATGTATATTTATTTGAAATTCTTGCAAATGTGTGTTTTCCTTATATTTATGCTAGTTAAATTAAAATTTCTTCTTAATTATTTTTTTTCAGTTATCCGCATTATTGGGTGTCTACCCCAGCTGCAAATTAACTTTGTCTAATATGCTCTTAAAGTTTTTACATCTGAAATTAATTTGAAAATTGTAATAGAAGCACTCTCTTTCTTCCGATCTTTTTGTTCTCCTCCTCCTCCTCTCTCTTTATTTATTACTTGTTTTATCGGCGCGCCTAGGAACCTTACTCATGGAGCAGGACCTCATTGTGCTAGGTTCTGTACAAACCCAGAACAAAAAGATTGTCCTTACTCCAGAGAGCTTACAACTAAGTATAAACCAAGGGACAACAGACAGAAATGGACAGACAAAGGAGTATAAGGAAACAATGAGATAATATTGGTCATAATAATGATGGACAATGGTTCCAGCACACTAGTACCCTATCTGTTATCAAACTTTTTGTAGGCATCACCAGAAAGGAGAGTTTTAAGGATAATGAGGTAGTTTTGCAGATGTTTATGGGGAGTTCCTCCCAAGCATGAGGCGCAGCATGGAAGAAAGGGTGAAACTGCTTGTTTGAAAATTTAACGAGCGGCCAATGAAGACTGGTGTCATGGGCCAATTGGAGCCATGAATCAATGGCTCAATAATGATTGAGAGATGGTAGGGAGGGTGAGGATAGGGCATGAAGGGCCTTGAAAGTGAAGACCAAGTAGCTTATGTTTGATGCAATAGAGAAGGTGGAGCCAGTGGCGAAAATCAAAGAAAGGGGTGACATGGTCAAAGCAACAGGTTAGGAAAATGATCTTAGCAGCAGCATTCGGAATGGAAATGAGCAGGGCAAGGCTGTATTTGTCAAGGCTGGAGAGAAGGATGTTGCAATAGTTGAGATGAGAGCCTGGATGAGAATAAGGCATGGTCCATCTAGATCAGGGGTTCTCAAACTATTGAGAACTGCGACCCCTTTTTCCTCTCTCCCTCGGCACGGCGGACCCTTGTATATCCGCCGAAAAGCCGCCGAATAAATTAACTCCTTATTCGGCGGCTATTTTTGGCAGACATGCTGAGTGCTTTCGGGAGCGCTCGGCATGTCCACCGAAAATAGCCGCCGGATGCAGAAGTGATTTCGGCGGCGGTTTTTTGGTGGCGCAAGCAGGTCACAACCCCTCGGGAGGCGGCCGGCGACCCCTCGAGGGGATCCTTTAACATGCTATAGATGGCCCTAATGGGAGAGGACTCAATCAACACAAGCACCAGTCAACCTTAGTTTACTGCAGACCCTTTATGCTGGCTGTGAAGGAGCCATGTTGGAGGAAGTGGACTGCAAAAGTTCCCATTTACATCGCCTGAATTGTTATGCAGCAGCAGCAACCGGAAGCTAAGGTCCCACACTCGCTGTACTAAAGACACTACTGCAGGACCTAGTGCTGACATGAATAGCAGCAGAAAATCACTGGGAGATATTCCTACCAGAGGAACTCCTGGGGACAGTCAGATAAATGGAGATAATGGAGGACTATTCTGAAGAGTTAAAGGGAACTTTCATTTTAAAAAGAGACCCAGATTAGTTCTCTGCTCCAACTGCACCGACATAATTTTATGTGTCAACACGTTCATCCCCTTTAAGGACATAGTTCAGCCTACTTAGTCTCACACTCCCGACTGATGTGCAGTACCACTTGTGGTGGTATTCTTTACATTTACTCCCCCCCCCATGCTGCAGGGCTAATTAAAGCAACCTGAACCCCAGGTACAACCCCATGTTAGAACATAGCCCAGCCATCTGTTGCTCCTCTTCACCTTGCCCCTTCACCATGAACATGCCTCCCATACTGTGGCTTGGGGTGGGTGGGACTTGTGCATGGAGCAGTTCGGTCCAACTATATCTGTTAAACTGTTGAGGATTCTCCCAAGGGGAAGGGTAGAAGTCCTTGCTCTTGTAGGACTGAAAATCTGACTGAGCCAAAGTACTAGAAATGTCCTTTAAGAACAACCCTGGCTGTGGGGGTTTGGATAGATGACAAAGCCCTTTTCCCATCTCTCTATTTCGGAGATCTTTTTATAGCGCTTTGTTATTATGTCAAACGGTGTTTCCAGTGTTTACTCTGCTGGATTTCTTTGTGTTTCCAACAGTCAAACAAAATGTTATGAAATATTAAGCAAGTTTTCTTAGAAGCATTTCTTAGAAGCATTTCTTAGAAACATTTGTACCTCTTTCTGTCCCAGTTGCTTTGCCTACAGCATCAAATCTGCAATTGTATGATGTGTCACAGAGCAGCATGAGAGCAAAATGGGATGGAGTAACGGGTGCCACTGGTTACATGATCCTATATGCTCCCCTCACAGAGGGACTAGCAGCAGATGAAAAGGAGGTGATGTATTTAGCTTTCATTTGAATTCTAGCTGTTCAAAACCAAAATATTTAAAGAACAGAATGTCAGATGGTCCTTAGCTTCAAATCTTGTCTATTTCCTAGCTTTTAAGTACCATACATGTTACTGACTTTCTGTGCAAACTGCGTCTCAGTAGTTATTTTTAATTTTCAGTATTTTCAAATTTGTCCTCATTAATACAGAAGAAATGCCACAAGTTATAGCTGAGTTAAAGGCAGTCTCTTGGAATGATTCATGAGGCAATACTGTATCATAGCATGAAGACAAAAACACTAACATGGAAAAAAAGAAATCAAAACACAAATGACTTGATCTTTCTGAAAAACAGATTTAGAAGATCATGCCGTTTTAGTCTTTTTGTTTACAGTTGGACTTTTAAAAGTAAATCAACTTAAATTAGTAAATGTGACATTTCTGTTTTGTTTTCATTCTAACTTTTATGTTTAATAAATGTCAAAGGTGTCTGGTTTGGTTTGGTTTTTTTAAGTTAGCTTTAGAAAGAATAAAACAATTTTAAATGTCATTAACTCTGAGTAGAACAAAAATGACTAAGATACAGTTCTCGAGTAGATAAAATGATAGGCAGAATATTATGTTGTCACTAGAAATATCACTGGATTTCTGGAAACAGCTAATATAGTGCCAGTACAAGCTTAGGGCTAAGATTTAAAATTTGTTTATGCTCCATTGACTGTATATGAAATTAAGAGTATTTTATATAAGAACTCACTGACAGCATGCAAGTGCATGCAACATTCTGGGAAGGGTGTAAGAAGCCACTGAGAGCTCGAATAGACTTGTGTTCTTTGCAAAATGAGTAGCTATGATCATGTAGTCCTCTTGAAAATGGGGCCTCATTGAAAGCTAGCTGACATCAGCAAAACTGAGCCTCACCCTGTCGAAAGATCTTTCAATAAATAAATCAGTCCCTGTTAATGCGGCACTTACTGAAGGAGCTCAAGGGGAAAATGGTACACACCTGAAATAGCAAAAACCAAAACCAAGCCTCAGCCTGTAGACAGATTTCTGATTAATAAACCAAAGTCCTTTCCCCTCATTGCAATATTCTCACTTCAGCAGTCATTTTGAGGCCATTAGTTTCCACTGAACTGGTATAAAGATTCAACAGTCTCTTAGGCATAGATGCATATTGAAAAGAGGTTGAAGGCCATTTGTTCCACTACAACGGAGAACTATTGTGTTGTTGCTTGTGTGACTGGTCACCTTTATATCCCCTCCACCTTCATGTTAGGCATTTCCTTGGGGTATTTGCCTTTTAGACAATTTTAGGTATTTCTCTGCTCTAAGAAATAACAAAACTGTTCACTCTGGGGCAAGTTCTGTGTTCAGGTACAGCTGATAAATTTCTTTGAGTCAACACAGAGCAAGATTTGACTCTACCAATTTCCTGTTTAACTACAGAGCTCTGAAGCTCCTGTTGAGCAAGGCACTTGAGCACATGCCTAACTTTAAGCACATGAATAGTCCCATTGACTCTCAAAGGATTAAGTGTATGAATAAAATTAAGTGTTCTGCTGAACTGAAGCCTAAATGAGCATATTGTAGCCTTTTTCTTCTATTCAATTTTATGGCATTTACTAGCTCTATAAAAATATGCTCTGTCCCTATTGAATATACTTTTCTCCTATATCAAAATGGTCCTGGCTTGTTTTTTCTCCCTGATGAGCTAGTTTAGAAATAATGTATCTATTATTCATATTACCTCTAGATGAAAATTGGAGAGGCCTTGACAGATATTGGACTGGATGGATTATTGCCTAACACAGAATATACAGTCACAGTTTATGCCATGTTTGGAGAAGAAGCTAGTGACCCCCTCACAGGACAAGAAACAACATGTACGTCAGACACATCTGTATTCACTATACAGCAGTAATAAAACTCCAGGAGGTCTTTGTATGTATGAAAATAGATCTCAGATTTTAAAATTTAGAGGAGTAACTGAGAGGAGATCATACGGTGCATACGGTTTGGATGAATTGTTCAGTTTCTTGCTGCTGCTATTTAATTTAGACAGAGTACTGTATATTACAGGACCAGCTATATAGTTCTCCACAAAAGAGCATGTTTTCCATAGACCAGATTCTAACACCTTTACTCATGAGTAGTGTCTTTTGCTGCTGATAGTCCTATTGATTTCAGTGGAACTAATTGCATAGGAAGATACTACTCAGCATGAGTGAGTGTGGCAGAATCTGGCCATGTATTATTATTAATTATTATTATTATTATTATTTTATTACCTAGGGCTACATTGTGGTTTTGTGGCGCTACCCTGCCTTTTCCCTCCCTTTTTCCTCTCTCCCATTTTAGCATCTTGTTTCCCAGAGGGTGCAGCAATGAGTAGCATCAGTTCTTCCTAGTTCGCAAGCACTACTAATGAGAGCAGTCCTTGTGCAGCTGCACAAGTGGGAAGGGAGGTGTTTTGCTTTCCCCTTGGTCCCCGCGGAAGGGCTGCTCTCAATCTGACACGTGATACCAGATTCTGACTGGCCACCCTTTAAAATTAATGATCAATTAAGGCTTTGTTTGCTGTGAAGACATTATTAGTATCATCTATTTACTTTTCTTCAATTAATATATTTAGTTATAATTATTTATATACTACCATTGGGGCACATGGCTCTTCACAGACAACTGTACAGTCTAGAACAGAGAGCTAACAAAGCAAATTAAGACATCAGATGGTTGGCGGATGGAAAGGAATAAGATGGAAAAGGCAGGAAACCCCTCTTATAAGAGAGTAAAGTTCTCTTGGATCATGATGGAGGCATGCCAACTAAAGTGATCCAGAATTAATAATACAGGAAGTGATCTGTGAGAGGCCAGGTGGCTGTTCTTGGACATTGTTGTTTCTCCTTTGTAAATGGGAGATTGGTTGATGGAATTAAAAAGAGCACATGTGCCCCCAGGTAGCTTCCTTTAGGTCTTTCTGTTTTTTCTGTTTACAACAGATCACATTTATAACAGGTTGTTGAAATGGGGGCTTCAGGGAGCATGGTCCTTTTCTGTTTTGTGATCCTATCACTTATTTTTCCTTTCAGCCACAGGTATTGCTTGCTCTCAGTACTAGCACCCTGGTGGTCTTTGGCCAGTGCAGGTATTTAGTTGCTAATTAAGGGTCAGAACCTGTCAAAGTTAAATGGGGAGTATGAGGGCTCCCCATCACCCAAAAGCAGCATCTTCCAGCTGAACGCTGTGTGACAAAGCTCCACGCCTGTACTTGTGGGTCCTGCGTTTCTTGGCGGATTTCACTAGCCTCGGTGACTAATTGCGGAAGGCAGGAGGGGGGGGGCCGGGCCCGCCCTCTTCTCCGAGCTCCAGCCCAGGGGCCCTAACAGTATCAGTTGAGAAGGCTGCCCTTTTAACCACCAAGCACAATACAATTCCCTGGGCTTCTTCCTCACAACAGTTCCTGCTTCTTTACTCTCCACTTCACCCTTACCTCAGGGCCTCCTTCCAAACCGCTCTCTGCTTCAATGCCTCCAAACTCTTCTCTGCTCCACTATCTCCAAACTCCTCTCTGCTCCAAACACCCACCCTGTCTGCCTGAGGCAGGGGTTTTTATTAAGGCCTTACTTGACAGCAGGTGCTCCTAATTGCCCTGCTGCCTGCTAGAACCTTCTTAATTGACCCCAGGTGTCTAGATTGGCCTGGAGTAGCCTTTGATTGGCTATAGGGGGAACAGAGACCTGCACATCCTGAGACTGATGTACCTGCCTTCCAGCACTCTCCTATACCCTTCAGGTCTGACTCTATCATATATCCCCCCCCCCTGCTCAACGCCAAGGGGTTGGGCAACTTGGGTCGACATACAGTGCATTCGTGATAAGCCATCTGCATTGCCATGATGGCTTCCGGCCCTGTGTTGTATGCGGAACTGGAAAGGTTGGAGGGATAAAAACCATCTAGTCACCCTCGCATTTTTCTCCTTGTTCCGCTGCATCCACTGAAGAGGGGCATGGTCAGTCACGAGGGTAAATTTTCTTCCTAGCAGGTAGTATCTCAGTGTTTCCATGGCCCATTTAACAGCAAGGCATTCCCTCTCAACCACAGCATACTTCTGTTCTCTTGGGAGGAGTTTTCTACTGAGATATAGGATTGGATGTTCTTCTTCCCCGACCATCTGGGATAGGACAGCCCCCAGTCCTACTTCGGATGCATCCGTCTGCAAGATAAACTCCTTGGAGAAGTCTGGGGCTATAAGTACGGGGTCACTGCAAAGGGCTGTCCTCAGATCTGTAAATGCTCTCTCTGCTGTATCTGTCCATCGTACCATTTCCGGACCCCGAGCTTTTATGAGCTCAGTCAGGGCACTCGCCCTAGTGGCAAAATGGGGAATAAAGCGTCGATAATAGCCTACCACGCCTAGGAACGCACGGACTTGCTTCTTTCGGACTGGACGGGGCCAGTTTTGAATTGCCTCTAGCTTATTAGTTTGGGGCTTCACTATGCCCCTTCCGACAATATATCCCAGGTATCTAGCCTCTGCTAGCCCTATGGCACATTTAGCGGGATTAGCAGTGAGGCCAGCTCGCCTTAAGGTGCGCAGTACTGCTTCCACTTTCTCCAAGTGGGTTCCCCAGTCCGGCGTATGGATGATGACATCATCTAGGTATGCGGCTGCGTAACTAGTATGAGGGCGCAACAGTTTATCCATGAGGCGCTGGAATGTGGCCGGTGCCCCATGTAGCCCGAACGGGAGGACAGTGTATTGAAATAGCCCATCTGGGGTGGAGAACGCTGTCTTCTCTTTGGCCTCCTTAGTCAGGGGAACTTGCCAATAACCTTTTGTCAGGTCCAATGTGGTTAAGAAGCGGGCACTACCCAGTCGGTCAACCAGTTCATCGATGCGTGGTATGGGGTACGCATCGAATTGGGATACTTCATTCAGTCGGCGAAAGTCATTACAGAATCTCATGGTTCCGTCAGGTTTAGAGACCAGAACAATTGGGCTGGACCACTGACTGTGAGATTCTTCAATAACCCCTAATTCTAACATTTTCTTTACTTCATCCTTGATTTCCCCTCTTTTAGCCTCTGGTATTCGGTAGGGTCTCAATGTTACCTTGGCTCCTGGGATCGTGCGGATATGGTGATAGGCTTCAGTTGTTCGCCCCGGTTTTATAGAGAACACATCTCGGTTGCGACTGATCATGTCGGCTGCCTCCCTCTTTTGGATCGGCGTCAGGTCTGGAGATATCTTTACTTGCTCATGTGAACCATCCTCCTGGGGAAGGGTCTCCTGGGTGACCAAGCATGCCTCTCGATCGCGCCAAGGTTTTAGAAGATTAACATGATAAATTTGCTCCGGCTTCCGACGGCCGGGCTGCCGTACCTTATAGTTCACCTCCCCCACAGCTTCGATAACTTCGTAGGGTCCCTGCCAATGAGCCAATAGTTTACTTTCTGCTGTGGGTACCAGAACCATCACCCGATCTCCTGGCTGGAACCGTCGAAGCTTTGCTTGGTGGTTATAATGGGTTCGTTGGGTCTCTTGTGCTTTCTCTAAGTGCTCACGTACGATGGGCGTAACTTGGGCTATCCGATCTCGCATCTGCAGTACGTGCTCGACTATATTCTTTCCAGGATTTGGCTCTTCTTCCCAAGCCTCTCTGGCTATATCCAGTATGCCCCGGGGATGGCGCCCGTACAGTAGTTCGAACGGGGAGAAACCCGTGGAGGCTTGTGGAACCTCCCGGATGGCGAACATGAGGTAAGGCAACAGGGTATCCCAATCTTTCCCATCCCGACTGACCACTTTTCTAATCATGGCCTTGAGGGTCCTATTGAATCTCTCCACAAGGCCATCTGTCTGTGGGTGGTATACGGAGGTCCGTAGGGCTTTTACCTGGAGCAATGAACACAGATCTTTCATCAATTTGGACACAAAAGGTGTCCCTTGGTCAGTCAATATCTCCTTGGGTAGCCCAACTCGGGCAAAAATCTGTAGTAGCTCCTTAGCTATTGTCTTGGAGGCCGTATTGCGTAGGGGGACGGCTTCCGGGTACCGGGTTGCATAGTCCAATACAACAAGCACATGCTGGTGTCCCCGAGCTGTCTTCTCAAGGGGTCCTACCAGATCCATAGCTATGCGTTCAAAAGGTACCTCTATTATTGGAAGAGGTATCAACGGCGCCCGCAAGTGCGGACGAGGACTATGTAACTGACACTCTGGACAAGAGATGCAATATCGCCGAACATCTTCGTGCACTCCTGGCCAGAAGAACCTCCGCAGGATTCGTGCCTGGGTTTTCTCGACCCCTAGGTGTCCTCCAAATAGGTGACTGTGGGCGAGGCTCAATATGGCCGTTTGATGTTTTCTTGGCACCAGAAGTTGATGGATCTCCTGTTCCTGTATTTGCACCACACGGTACAAAAGATCTTTCTTTAGTATAAAGTAAGGTCCCGGACCCCGGACTTTCCCCTCCACGGGTGTCCCATCTATCTCGGCTACCTCTTTTCTGGCATTATCGTATCTAGGGTCCTCTGCTTGGTCCCGCCCGAAAGATTCTCTCCCAGAACTAACGTGCCCAAGTTCCCAGGGCCTGGCTTCTGCTTCTCCTAGTGGCTCACTGCCATCCTGACGTGGGGTGGCCTCTGGCTCGCTTTCTGGGGTGGGAGTTTCTCTGTTGGCTGCACGGGTCCGTCGGCCGACTAGAGCAGTCTCCTGATCCTGGGTCAGGATCCGGGTTCCTAAGGCCTTTGCGGCCCTCCTCTCTTTTTTCGTCCTCCGGGTCCTTTGGTGGGCTGGGAACAGATCCTCAGAAATTTCCGTGAACATCGGGGGTTGACATTCTCCTGGTGGTAAATTGCTATCCTCAGGGTCCCCGCTTTCCTCCAGCCTCGCTGGGGGGAGTAGATTATCAAACCCTGGATAGTCTCTCCCAATAACTACAGGATATGGGAGGTTAGGGACTACGCCCACAGTTACCTCAATGGGGTTCCCCTGAACTGCTATCTCTACTGGAATAGTGGGGTAATAACTTACAGCCCCATGTACACAAGTCACAGCTATGCGTTTGGCTTGAAACAGCTGCCTTCTTTTTATCAGCTTGCCCGACACAAGGGTAATAGCACTCCCAGAGTCCACAAGTGCTGTAGTTTCCATCCCATTTATCTTCACCGGTCTGGTGTAGTTATGTGGGGCTAACGTAACCCCTACGAGGTGGAGAAGGGAGCACGGAACCTCCCAATCCCCAAAGTTACATTGCCTAGGTTTCCTCCTGCTGGGACACTGCGCTGCTATATGCCCCCACTCCCCACATGCATAGCATCTATAGTCATTTCTACTAGTTTCCCTATCATGGGAATTAGGGAATTTGAACCCCGGCTTCCTCCCCCTCCGACTGGTCCCTTCCTTCTGGGGTCCCCCAGGGTTTTCAGGCCTCCCTTTCTTCCACCTAGGGCCTCCTGGGGTATTGGGTGCCCAAATTTCCAGTGTTGGGTTTGGGTGCCTGTTCCAGAAGGGGCCTCTTTTAGGTAGTCGGGTCAATTCCCTGGCTGTCATCCGTCTTTCTACCAGCGTGATCATCTCGTCGTAAGCGGATGGATCATTCTGGCCTACCCATTTACGGAGATCTGGTGGTAGACCCCGCATATAATGATCGATAACCAGGGTCTCCAAAATCTCATTCGGGTTGCATGCCTCGGGCTGTAACCACTTCCGTGCAAGGTGTATGAGATCAAATAGTTGGGACCTTGGGGGTTTGTTCTCCTGATATTTCCACTCATGGAACCGCTGGGCCCGTACCGCTGCTGTTACCCCTAATCGTGCTAGGATTTCTGCCTTCAGCCGGAGATAGTCAGTGGCATCTGTGGCAGGCAAGTCAAAGTAGGCTTTCTGGGCCTCTCCGCACAAAAAGGGGGCGAGAATGCTGGCCCACTGCTCCTGGGGCCATGCCTCCCGCTGAGCAGTCCTCTCAAATGCGAGAAGATATGCCTCAATGTCATCCTCTGCTGTCATCTTTGGCAGACGAACAGAGGCCCCCAGGGTTTGCATCCCGTCAGACCCTTGGGGCTGGGTGGTGAGGACCTTTAGCTGATCCATTACCTCATGCAAGAGGGCACGATCTTGGGTCGCCTGATTCATTATTAATTGGTTTGTTTCCTGCTGAACCCGGGTAGCTTCCTGCTGGGCTGCCGTGGCTTGTACCAGAGCCCTTATCACCTCCTCCATTGTGGCACAAAGCAGTCAACCCACCAACAAGAATTCAAAACCCCAGTGACCCCCTTTTTTTTTTTTTAAATCCTTTCTTCCGCCACGCTGTGTACGGACATCCCACCTCTGACACCAGTTGTGACAAAGCTCCACGCCTGTACTTGTGGGTCCTGCGTTTCTTGGCGGATTTCACTAGCCTCGGTGACTAATTGCGGAAGGCAGGAGGGGGGGGGGGCCGGGCCCGTCCTCTTCTCCGGGCTCCAGCCCAGGGGCCCTAACAGTATCAGTTGAGAAGGCTGCCCTTTTAACCACCAAGCACAATACAATTCCCTGGGCTTCTTCCTCACAACAGTTCCTGCTTCTTTACTCTCCACTTCACCCTTACCTCAGGGCCTCCTTCCAAACCGCTCTCTGCTTCAATGCCTCCAAACTCTTCTCTGCTCTACTATCTCCAAACTCCTCTCTGCTCCAAACATCCACCCTGTCTGCCTGAGGCAGGGGTTTTTATTAAGGCCTTACTTGACAGCAGGTGCTCCTAATTGCCCTGCTGCCTGCTAGAACCTTCTTAATTGACCCCAGGTGTCTAGATTGGCCTGGAGTAGCCTTTGATTGGCTATAGGGGGAACAGAGACCTGCACATCCTGAGACTGATGTACCTGCCTTCCAGCACTCTCCTATACCCTTCAGGTCTGACTCTATCACAGCTGCTATATCTAGAAGAGAGAGAGAGAAGGCAACAGTACAACTAGTGTGGGACATAACCCTTTTTGGAAAAAGGATCAGGAGGCGCCTCCTGCAGAACTAAGGGTTGGAGAGCACCCACATTTATGATCTGTGGCGTGCTTTTAATAGGTAGCAGGCAGGCCAAGTTCTGTTCTCTCCTTGCTTTACTGGATCTGCAAAGATCTGGATGCCTGGTCCCTGCACAGCTTCTACACATGGGACAGAATGGGACCCAGAAGCAGGCAACCTGTTCCCTCCCACAGGGTGGGGAAGCCAGGGGAAGCAGACTGTGACTGTATATGTAGCATAGTCCCCTCTTCCACCCCTTTACACCAGTTAACCAGTATATAGTGGGGAGAAGGCCTTAACTGCTTGGAGGACACTCCATCCAAATGTAATCTTGCCTACAGAGGACTCTCATTTGTAATCAGGGACAAATGTAATAAGTGTGGAACAGTTAGCATCTCTATAGATCTTGTCAGTTCCCTCTGCCCAAGAACTGGAGAAATCTCTGGTCCATTAGATTTATGGAAGATAATCACCTAACTTTCTCATATGCTAAAGAGAAACCATCCTGAATTTACTTTACTTCTTATCTTAGAAACCTTTTTCCCTTTGCTAAGGTCTTTTAAAAAACTGTTTTTTTGTCAGTCCTGAAAGTTCCACAATAAGTTAAGTATTCTATGAACATATACAGTGTGCATTTACTCTTCTGCTGAACTTGGATTAGGAAAATATGAAGGTAACGTAATGGATTTGTTAAATGAAGTTTGGTGTTAAACTAAAGCTGAACTAATAATGGAAATATTTTCACTACTATTCATTTGAATTTACCATATTTGCCATCCTTCTGTTTTCACTTTCTGCAAATATTTGAGTGTTTGAGCATCACTAGCATAAAAAGATGTGAGAAATGAATTTTGAAGTTAAATATTCTCCAGATACGAATTGTTATGGTATATTTTCATTGAAAACTTTCAATTCCCTTTGTGATGGGCTATAAACATCACCTGCATTTCTCTGTTTCTTGATTAGATGACTTTTTAAACTACCATATAATCATTTAAAAGATGCCATTTCCACTAACAAACACATGGAGTGCAGATACAGTTAACACAAATCAATTTACAAATCTAAATGCACAGGTGAGGAAAATGTTGTACAGTATAAATCCAACTCTGCTATCCAGCAGCAAGCAGGATCCCCACTTCATTTCTTTCAGTATTCAGCAGTGATGATGGCACTTATACTTGCCAAACTTTAGTCTCTGATTCAGCAAAGCAGTTAATCACATACTTAATTTTAAGCACAAATGCAGTCCCATTCGAATCAATGGCACTACACAGCTATTAAATTTAAAGATGTACTTAAGTACTTTCCTGAATAGTGGTCTAAATTGAAAAGGTTGTCAGTCATATAATTTTTAAAACAAAGTGTTTCATGTTCATTGTCAAAAGAGAATGTGCTTTGTGGATGAAATAAAAGACAGAACTATTTTCATGACTGTAACTATTTATTTTTCAAGTGCCGTTAAGTCCACCCAGAAACTTGAGATTTTCAGAGATAGGACACAGCACTTCCAGGATAACATGGGATCCTGCTTCTGAAAAAGTAAATGGTTATCGTATTATGTATGTTAAAACTGATGGGACAGAAACCAACGAGGTAAGCAGTTAATAATGTACCATATTCTTATTTTTAAGTGTAATTTCTGTAAACAAATCAGATCTTTTAAGCTGTAGCAAAATACTTATTTATAATTTTCAAGCTCTTTATCATTTATACAGGGCATGTATTCAGTGTGTCACACATATGATGAGAGCATGATCTGTAATGTGTGGCGATATATATTCTGCAGTTGACTTGCTCATAAAATAGGTGGTATATTTTTTCCAGTTTACTCTGGTTTTGTGTCTCGTTCTTTGTGCCCTGATCTGACATGACATTGAATACCCTGATATACAGCTAACTATGCAGCTTGCTGAGTTTCAGGTCTCCCATAATACCATGTTAAATGTACTCTGGCTGAAGACCAAAGAAAACTGTCATCATTTTTTATTAGAGGGAGAAGGGGTGTGGGTGTGAGGTAATATCTATTATGGGACCAACTTCTGTTGGTGAAAGAGACAAGCTTTCACCAACAGAAATTGGTTCCATAAAAGATATTACCTCACCCACCTTTTATCTTTAATATCCTGGGACCAACATGGCTACAAGAACACTGCAAACATCTTTTTATGTCAAATATTAAACATAAAATGCTCAGATGTCAGAAATGTCTTTATACTTGTGGCTTCTCTAATTTTCCTTTCCTCCAGTTTGTTACAATCTGGACTATCTAATTTTAATAGATTTGGATGACCTTGACTTTACCTTCATTCATAAAGTAAATGTTGCATATAATTTGTGGTTCTTTTCATGATTGCATGGAATTCTCTGTCCATACCCATTACTAGGCAGCTGAGTTTCAGGCACTGATAATGTAAAGGGTCTTGTTTCCTGTATTCCTAGCACACGACAGTATCTTTTACAAATTATTAATTCTGCAGGTGGAAGTTGATCGCATTTCAACATATACCCTGAAAAGGCTGACATCCCTTACAGAATATACTGTTGCCATTTTTTCCCTCTATGATGAAGGACAGTCTGAGCCGCTGACTGGTAGTTTTGCTACAAGTAAGTCTCACTGCATATTTGAAGGCTTTCCAAGAACACCTTTGATATTCACTTAGTGGTCTGCTTTCCAAAAATGTACCGTATATACTCGAGTATAAGCCGAGTTTTTCAGCCCACTTTTTGGGCTGAAAAAAGCCGCCTCGGCTTATACTCGAGTCAGTTCCTCCCCTCCCCGCCGGACAAAAAAAAAAAAAAAAAAAAGCACCTCGCTCTCCCGTCCCCGCCGCGCGCTTTTTTTTTTTTTTTTCCCGGCGGGGAGGGGAGGAACCGGGCAGCCCGCCCGCGGCGGGGAGGGGGGAACCAGGACGCTCCCGGCAGCCCGCCCGCGCGGCGGGGACGGGAGAGCGAGGCGCTTTTTTTTTTTTTTTTCCGGCGGGGAGGGGAGGAACCGGGCAGCCCGCCCGCGGCGGGGAGTGGGGAACCGGGACGCTCCCGGCAGCCCGCCCGCGCGGCGGGGACGGGAGAGCGAGGCGCTTTTTTTTTTTTTTTTTCCGGCGGGGAGGGGAGGAACCGGGGCGTAATGCATATTTACTCTCCTTTAGGCAGGTTGAGCCAATAATGATTGCAATCAATACAACAGTCTTTAATCAGTATAGTTTTATTATAGAAGCTTCAAGGGTCTCCAACTATCAGATGCACTCACTTACATTTTGTGGGTGATTTACCGGATGTACCTTGTGAAAACTACTAAAAGAAGTTTAAAATGTATTTTCATTTGGAGTGAGTGAAAATCCTGATAGATACGGTATCTATTTTTATTTTTGAAATTTACCGGTAGCTGCTGCATTTCCCACCCTAGGCTTATACTCGAGTCAATAACTTTTCCAGCTTTTTGTGGTAAAATTAGGTGCATCGGCTTATATTCGGGTCGACCTATACTCGAGTATATACGGTAACTGTGTGATTTCAAAATATCAGGGTATTTTTGCTTTTTATTCACTTTGGGAGTGTTATACCACTAATATGTAGGCAAATATCATCTCCACTGTCAGATTACTCGGTGTTTATAGAGAGTAAAAATTTAAGGAATGGAAGGCTTAGTAAATCTAAACTAACTGAACTAAAGTTTTATTTGCTTTTTTAGTCCATGTAAATTTCTTAACAGAATCTGCAATGTAGTACCCATTTTTGCAATCTCTTGTCTAGCAGTGCGAAGTAGTTTGGAAGTTTGCACTCATTCCCTGGAAATAAGCATCTGCATTCTTCTTCCATGAGAAATGTTTTTAGTCCTTTAGCTTTATTATGTTCCAACTATGGGACCAAAGCTGCAATCCTTGCTTATGTGAGTAATCCAGGACATCATTAAAATACTCATGTAATCAAGGATGTAAAGGTTGCAGAAGCAGCAATATTTTGTATCCTTTATTTCTAGTGAAGTCTTAAAGTGTCTTTTTGGCAGAGGTTGCCAGGCCATACGCTCACTTTTATGGCATTTCTCCATATGTCTTTGTGTAACATGATGACATTTAAATGCTGCATCAGGGCAATTCCAAGATTTCAGTGAATGTTCTGGGCATCAGTGGCCAGAACTCTATTGATTTTTGGGAAAATTAGACAAGAAAAAGGAGGGAAAAGAGGAGGCACAGTCAAGCTCTGTCATCTGTTTAGCACAGCCATAGCTTCAAGCACCTCTGCAATTGTCTGTAAATCAAATAACTGGTTGATGGCACCCATTACTGTCTAGCATAACAACACCCCTCTCTCATCACTGCTCCTCCTCCCATGGAGTTGAAAATGTTGACACCCTGAACTACCCTAGCATAGGGGGAAGGGAGAGAAGGGGGCATGAGGAGAAATGGGTGCACACACCGAGCCTTTGCCATGGCAGGGGGGTAAAATGGGGGACCTAGGTATGGGGGGAAGTGGGAGGAATGCGAGGCACACAGAGCCTCTGATATGGGGAAGATTGAGGGGATTGCCGGGAGTCCCTGAAATAGAGGGGGATGGGAGGGTGGCACACAGTGAGCTTGTGAGGTGAAATGGAGGGATACAAGGAGCTGCTGCTCAGCCTATACAAGCTACCAACCATGGGTGGTGGGTATAATAGGCCAGGGAGATTAAGCCAGCCCTGGTGCAGCCACCGCTACCCTGCTGCTGGATGCCTGGACTGTGGTGGCCCCGCCTTCACTCTGCCTCTTCCCCTCCCTGCTCCACTCCCTCCCCAAGGTCCCCACTGATACCTGGTGAGTCCTTCCTTTCCTCCACTGCCCACTCTCTCCAGAGGTGCTCACTGTGTCCCTCCTTTCCTGCGAGACTCCCACCCCCACCCTCACCACATTCCTCTTCACCCCCCGCACCCCTATGGGGGAGCGGGGTGGAGAGACGAGGGACATGGCAGGCAGTGGGGGTCTGGAGTGGAGGGGGAAGGAGATACAGCGAGTGGCAGTGGGAGGACTAAATGTGTGTGTGTGGGGGGGAGAGCTGGGCCGAGTGGGTCTGGAGTGTGGAGAGGGCCACGGTAAGAAGAGGTGGGACAGGGAGCTAGTCTCCCCCAGGGGAAGCTTCACCTACTGGTCATACTACCAAATAGTGACACCCTTGTTCAAAATAAGATAAAGGGCCTGATCCAGCGAGGTGCTGAACCATTTTGGAGGGGTTTTGAACTCTCTCCATTCCTGTGCATTCATAACATGAAGGTGTTTCCATTTGCAACAGGAAGTATGGATGTAACGAATTGTAAAAGTACATAACCACATTTTATGTTCACAAAGAACATACCGTATTTTTCGGCATATAAGACGCCTTTTTAACCCCCCAAAATAATCTCAAAATTAGGGGGGGCGTCTTATACGCCGAATATATGAAACACTCACCTGGCAGCTGGAGCTGGGGCGGCTGCAGGTGGCCCGGCGGGCGGGGCGGGGCGGCGCTTCCCCCCCGAGCCCACCCGCATGTGTTCGGGGCCGGCGGGGAACGAGAGCAGCTCGGGCCCCGGGGCCCCTGGGAGTGCCCGCCCGCGCGGCGGGGACGGGAGAGCGGCGCGCTCCCAGCAGCCCGCCCGCGCGGCGGGGACGGGAGAGCGGCGCGCTCCCAGCAGCCCGCCCGCGCGGCGGGGACAGGAGAGCGGGGCGCTTTTTTTTTTTTTTTTTTTTTTGGTCCGGCTTTTTTATTTAAAAACTCGGGCGCGTCTTATACGCCGGAGCGTCCTATAGGGCGAAAAATACGGTACATGTCTCCTGTTCTAAGCTCTCATTTGTTTTACAAGCCTCAAATTTCAGAAGGAGGTTTAGAACCAGACTGACATTTATTAATCTGTCCAGGATTTGCATTCATGACTTAAGATGTAAAAGGATTTTACTCTTCCACAGATTTGTCTGCTCTTTCCATGTGCTGTGATGCAGAAATGTGGTCTCTAAACCGCTGTACTATCAGGAATCAAGTTACAGGGCTAGAAAATCCAATGTTGCAGTACTGTTAACTAGGAATGTCTTAGCAAAAAAACCCAACCACTTACAGCAGAGAGTATAAAAGCCTGAGTCAACTGAGAGGTGAGGACTTAACACTGCGGGGTGAAAAATAGCAGTGCAGATATTCCAGCTTGGACTGGGGTCCAGGCTCTGAGACCCTCACCCATCTCTGGGTTTCAGAGCCCAGGTTTCTGCCTGAGCCTGAACATCTACACAGGTTTGAGTCGTAGCCGTGTTAGTCTGTATCCTCAAAAAGAATGAGGAGTACTTGTGGCACCTTAGAGATGAACCAGTTTACAGTGAAACCTCGATTTAACGGACCTCCATTTAACGGACTTCGGATGCAACGGACAAAATTTTTCAGAGTCTGATGCATCCGAAGTCCGTTTCTGGAGGGCTGGCTGTGGGCTCCCTGCTGCTGCCCGAGGCTGGAGCCGGGACCCTGCGGGGCTCTGAGCCCGCGCGCGGCAGCCGCCGCAGATCGAGCTGGGGGCGGGCTGCCGCCTGGCCCCAGCAGCAGTCACCCTCCCTGCAGGGTCCCGGGAGCCGGGACCCTGCGGGGCTCTGAGCCCGCGCGCGGCAGCAGCCGCCGCAGATCGAGCCGGGGGCGGGCTGCCGCCTGGCCCCCGGCAGCAGTCACCCTCCCTGCAGGGTCCCGGGAGCCGGGACCCTGCGGGGCTCTGAGCCCGCGCGCGGCAGCAGCCGCCGCGGATCGAGCCGGGGGCGGGCTGCCGCCTGGCCCCAGCAGCAGTCACCCTCCCTGCAGGGTCCCGGGAGCCGGGACCCTGCGGGGCTCTGAGCCCGCGCGCGGCAGCAGCCGCCGCGGATCGAGCCGGGGGCGGGCTGCCGCCTGGCCCCAGCAGCAGTCACCCTCCCTGCAGGGTCCCGGGAGCCGGGACCCTGCGGGGCTCTGAGCCCGCGCGCGGCAGCAGCCGCCGCGGATCGAGCCGGGGGCGGGCTGCCGCCTGGCCCCCGGCAGCAGTCACCCTCCCTGCAGGGTCCCGGGAGCCGGGACCCTGCGGGGCTCTGAGCCCGCGCGCGGCAGCAGCCGCCGCGGATCGAGCCGGGGGCGGGCTGCCGCCTGGCCCCAGCAGCAGTCACCCTCCCTGCAGGGTCCCGGGAGCCGGGACCCTGCCGGGCTCTGAGCCCGCGCGCGGCTGCAGTCGCCGCGGATCGAGCCGGGGGCGGGCTGCCGCCTGGCCCCCGGCAGCAGTCACCCTCCCTGCAGGGTCCCGGGAGCCGGGACCCTGCGGGGCTCTGAGCCCGCGCGCGGCTGCAGCCGCCGCGGATCGAGCCGGGGGCGGGCTGCCGCCTGACCCCCGGCAGCAGTCACCCTCCCTGCAGGGTCCCGGGAGCCGGGACCCTGCGGGCTCTGAGGCCGCGCGCAGCGGCCGCTGCGCTTTTGAGCCGGGGGCGGGCGGGCTGACAGCTCCCGCCCGGGTCCCAGCAGCCGGGGACCCCGGCGGGCGGGTTGACGGACTAATTCGGGCGAGGGGGTATCCGTTAAATCCGAAAGTCCTGTTATTTAATAATTTTAAAAAATTATTAAATAACGGACTTTCGGCTTTAACGGACACCCCCTCGCCCGAATTAGTCCGTTAAATCGAGGTTTCACTGTATTTGGGCATAAGCTTTCATGGGCTAGAACCCACTTCATCAGATTCATAGAGTGGAACATCTATATATATATAAAAGTCAAATGGTGTATGCGTGTATGTATGCGTGTATGTACGTTCACTTACTCCTTCCACACTGTTTGAGCTAGAGACTTGAAATTTGGTACAGTTAGAGGCCTTAGGGTCTTAATCAGGGTAAGAGTTGAAAATTTTTCAAATCTCACCTCTGACGCCCCCCAGGGGTGAAATTATTTAAAGGCCAATCACATCAGCTGGGCAGCTGCTGTTCTCTGTGACATAGTTATGATGTCATAATACCCCCCTCCAATGGACCCCGCACTCGCTCAGCTCTCTGCCCCCTCCCCTCTCCAATGGACCCCGCACTCACTCAGCTCTCTGCCCCCTCCCCACCTCCGACGGACCCGAGTTGGGTTTGGTCGGATGGTAAGTGAAGTAGAGGTGTCGGGTTTGGTCGGGGGGTGAGGTGGGGGTGTCGGGTTTGGTCGGGGGGGTGAGATGGGGGTGTCGGGTTTGGTCGGGGGGGTGAGGTGGGGGTGTCGGGTTTGGTTGGGGGGTGGGTGAGGTGGGGGTGTCGGGTTTGGTCAGGGGGTAAGTGAACCGGGGGTGTCTGAGTGGGTGAGGGGTGAGGTGTGGGGGTTGGGGTTGGTCAGGGGGTGTTGGGTTTGGTGGAGGGGTAAGGTGGGGGTGTTGGGTTTGGTTGGGGGGGTGAGGAGGGTGGTCGGGGTTGGTCGAGGGGTAAGTGAGGTGTGAGTGTCGGGTTTGTTTGTGGTGGTAGGTAGGGGTGTCGGGTTTGGTTGGGGGGGGAAGTGAGGTGGGTGTGTCAGGTTTGGTCTACGGGGGGTGAGGTGTGGGTGTTGGTCAGGGGGTGTTGGTAGGGGGGTGACGTGGGGGTGTTGGGTTTTGGTGGGGGGGTGAAAATGTGAGTCGGGGTTGGTCGAGGGGTAAGTGAGGTGGGGGTGTCGGGTTTGGTCGGGGGGGTGAGGTGGGGGTGTCAGGTTTGCTCTCTGTCCCCTCCCCCCTCCAACGGACCCCGCACTCGCTCAGCTCTCTGCCCCCTCCCCACCTCCGACAGACCCGAGCAACTCCGGGTATTTTCGCTAGTACAGTATATATACGCATAGTATATATATATATACACACTTATTTTTAGTCTTTCAGCGCCAGCCTACATCAGGCAGTCTGAGCTCTGAGACTCATTGCTGTGGAGATCTTTATTTATTTGTGTTGTGTAGATGTCCCTTAAGTACAGTTTTTCTGAGCAAAGAAATGTTTTCATAAAACAATAATACCAATAAAATTTCCTTTCTCCTACCCTTTGCCTGCCCTGCCTGTTTAGACTGTAAGCTATAGGGGCAGGAACTGTGTTGTGTTTGTATGATACCTAGCGCAGTGGCATCTTCATCTTGGTTGAGGCTTCGAGGCACTATCATAATGTAATTAATAACAGGGTGATAATAATGTTGCTCACTCAATGGCTAAGTATATCAGGGTGAAAAATCCTAGCCTCCTTGACAATCACGAGTGTGAGAGCAATCAAAGGTACCTCCTATTACAATCTCCTATGTTCTATTTCCTGTAGGTAGCTACAGCTAAAAATGTCACAGTTATAGAGTTTAAGGCCGGAAGGCCCCAGTAGATCATCTAGTCTGACCTCCTACATATCACAGGCCACCACTAACACCCAGTACCTGCAGACTGACCCCAACAACTAAAATGAGACCAAAGTTTTACAGCCCACAAAGGGCTTGTTGGATATCTCCGTGTTGTGTTGTTTTAAGATTTTTACAAATTTTAATTTCCCCCCTTTTTTTTTTGCATAACATTGTTCTGCAGAAAAAGTTCCATCCCCACAGTATGTGGAAATAGATGAAGTATCAACAGATAGTTTTAGAGTCAATTGGAAGCCCATCTCCTCTGATATTGCTCGCTACAGATTGGCGTGGACCCCACTGAATGGGGGTGCATCTGAAGAGGTGAGTTTTCTTGTAGGCCTTGTTATGGATGCTTCACAAATGGAAGAGGAAATACATTTCAGAGGCTGAAAAAAGTATATAGCCAGCTAAACAAAGCAAAATTCCAGTGACAGTTTGACTTATTCAGAGGAGAGCCTTGCTTATCAGGAAACCCTCCATAATTAAATTGAACCAGTGTTTCAGTGTCACTTTGTAGATAAATCCTGAGGGAAGAGAACACATGACAAGCTTGTCCACAGGCAACATTTTTAAATGATTGTTTCATCTTTTTAAAATGTTTTGTTTTGTTCTTTAGTTCAAGATTTTTTTTATTTAGGATTTCTGCTCATATTTTGAACCGTTGTTTGTCTACCTTTCATCTCTCTCTGCCCTATTCTGTCTCCATCCCTTTTTTCTCTTTTCACTGTTTGCCCAGTCTCTCACCACTTACTCTTTATACCTGCCCCTGGACACTTCCACTGCTTGCATCCGACGAAGTGGGTATTAGCCCACGAAAGCTTATGCTTCAATACTTTAGTTGTCTTTAAGGTGCCACAGGACTCTTTGTTACCTCTGCTATTCCAGACTAACACGGCTACCTCTCTGATTCTTGACTTACTCTTTATTCACTCATCCTCTGTCCCCATTTTTTTTAACTCACTGATATGACCCTCTATTGTCCCACCCTCCCTCAGTTCCTCTCCTCTTTCTGCTAGTGACTCCATGATGGAAGGGGAGAGCATCTCCCCGTGCACAATACCATGGGCAGGGGTGGAGAAAGCACTGCCAGATTTGGGTTTTGGGCAGCATTTCTTCCTCATCTGGACTAGAGAAGCTGTGTGAGTTGGACTCAGTCCTACTACTGTAGTGAAGCTGGGGCTTTTCTGGAAAACAGCCTTGCCCTTTTTCTGTCTCCCTGCACCTGGTCGTAGATGCTCATGTGCATGATGAGATGAATTTGGAGGGTAAGCAATCAAAAGAAAGGATTTGTAAGTGAGCTAGTTGAGAGGCCTGTCACCCACTGGAGTTCCCTTTCTCATGAGATGTTTTAGGATTCCCCTTTTCCTGGACTCAGTTTTTACTACATTTATTTCAAGTACCAACCCTGAAAATGTGGTTGCCAATGAGTCTTTTGGACTGGTGTATATTTTGGATTGGAGCTTATTATTGTCCTTGTATTATTTTTTCAATCACTTTTTAATTAGTATATTTTTATAAAATTATCATGAAATATCTGCAGGTCTGGGGTCCCTCTCTCATCAGGGAGAATGGTTCATTCATGGAAAATGCTTTTTAAAATTATTATTTTAAATTTTTTAAAATATAAAAAATGCCCAGGCTCCTTCCTTGTTCTCCTCAGTTGACCTTTGTAATGCGGTCAGGACAAGGATAGCTCCTTGTCCTGACAATACCTCCCGGCTGCTGCCTCTTTAAACTTCTTTCCCAGCTGCCTATCAGGCATGTAGTAATACAGCTCCTGAGAGCTATTGCCATTTAACTGGGTAGAGTTATGGAGCCAAATTCAGAGAGTGATGCGAAAGGTTTTGTAAGTGAGTCCTACTTACACCAACTCTGCCAATGTGCAACAGTGTCTAGGCTGCTGTAACTTACCCAAAGGCCTGGAATAAGATTTTAAAATGTGCATGATCAAGGATAGCTCTTTGTGTATTTTAGAATAGAGGGTGCACATTATTATACCCTCAAGTTGATTGATTTGCTTGTTACACTCCTCTCTTCTGGTCCTTTGGCTTGTTAGTTCCACCAGCATAGACTGCCTGAAGTTCTTTTAGGCTCAGTGATCCAGAGTGTGTGTGTGTGTGTGTGTACAGGTGGTGTAAATTACACGTTGGTAAGTGATGTGAGTTAACAAGTCCAAGTGAGTCTCTGGTGTCTAAGATGGTTTGACATGCATTATGGGTGGGTGGGAGGAGCTGGAAGAAGGTGACAGTTATACCATCTTAGATTCCATATAGATTCACTCAGACTTGCATATTCATTTTGCCTAAAAATACCTGTTTGAGCATGGTGCCAGTTCAACGTTCTGTACCAGACCCATTCCCCGTTGAATTGGAACAGTTTCTATTTCTACAGAGCCCAGGAGTTTGTGATGCTTTTGTAGGCCATTAGCCAACACAGAAAACTTTTCCTGGATTTGAGCCTCTTTGTTTATTAAGAAACGCTCACACTGCAGCATGTCTTTATGCACAGAATAAAACTATTATGCTACTTATACTGATTGAGTGCTTTAAAAACACTGTCTACTGAACAAATAGCTTCCCACTTTGCTTACTCATTACTGGGGTGCTTTTGTTTCCCTTCAGATGATCAGATGAGTGTCCATCCCTAAAAGCCTGACGGTGTTGTCTCAGGGAGTCATATCAATATTTGCAGTGTGGCCTAAATACACTGTCCCAAACCCCTTTCCATCCCAGTTCACCAGAACCACTCCTCACTTCCCCTCATCTGGGGTCAGTCCTGTACAACCCTCTCCATCTCTCAGTCCCCCTGTATCCACTGTCAGCCAATGAACTGCCCAATTCCATTTTTAAACATGAAGAAACAGGAAAGTCCCCACACAAAAACTTTATCATACAGTTAATGTTGCTCAAATGCATTTCCTGCCAATGCAATCACTAAAAATAAAGGCAATCACCACTTTAAGACAATCCACAGAAACTACCTTTCAGTTCCATCCAACAAAACACTCAATTCCTCAAATTTGCACTCAAATACAGAATCTGAACTCTGACCTTCTGATTTCTTAGATTGTAATAACACATTCTTGGTTCAACTACAAGTATATGTGTTGGTAAATTACCTTCATTTTGCAGAGGTTAGAGCTAAAGTTCTGTGATTAAGTGAAACACTGAGGAAATGGATGTGCGTTTTGTGGGTACTTATACTTTGGAGTGGAAAGGGTCCAAGGCTGCTGAGTTGACTAATGTGTTTTGGTATCATGATGTTTGAGTTAGGCCTCTGGGGGTCAGTTCCTTGAGATTAAGTGATTGCCTTCAAATTAAACAAACGTGATTAGCCTTAACTTTAAACTAAGGTTATTTGTATGGGTCATCGTATAAGGTTACATGGCAGAACAATAAAACTGGCAGTAGAATAACTCTAATCTCGATCTATGAACTGAACAAATTATTAGTGGGTAGTTTGGTATCTCTGTCTGTATATATTAGGTGCTGAAATTCTATCTTTCCTATAATTCAAAAAAGTTTTTATAAAGTTAATCAAACACAACAGTAAAAGGTAGGGAACGGTCTCTCTAGATATTGCTTTGTTTTTTAGGTTGTCTTAGATGGAGACAAGGACACGCATGTTGTTGGGGGTTTGTTATCCGATACTGAGTATGAAGTTTCTTTGCTGGCAGTTTACAGTGATGAAAGTGAAAGTGATGCTGTTGCTGTTCTTGGAGCTACACGTAAGACAAAAACTAATGGTTGTATTGTCTTAAAGAGGTTTATATACTTTAAACTATAAAGTATGAAGCGTATGTTTAAAATACAGCCTGTCCCCTGCTTCTAATACTGAAAAATATGATTTATCGTCAAGCCTTTGGAGACATATTTTATGCTTTTATTTAATATTGTGTGGTAGAAGGCATCCAGCCTGGAAAGAGGGTTTGGCTACCCTCCCAGCTTAAATAGCATTAGACTGTCTCTGGTTACACATCTTTGGCTCAGAGATGATTTAACATTCTTTGCTCCTACCCTGTTTCCCCGAAAGTAAGACATCCCCCGAAAATAAGATGTACTTCCAGTTTTGCCTCTCGCTGTAATATAATGTAATGTAATTTTGGGAGCAAAAATTAATATAAGACACTGTCTTATTTTCGGGGAAACACGGTAGGTGTTAATATTTAGTCTGCGGGCAGGATATTTAATTAAAAACTATATTAGATTTAGTTTTGGAATGTCAAAAATATTTGACATTTATTGTGTATCTTTCTCATCCACACATTTGTAATTTAATTGAAATTGGTGGAGTTGCACTGATTTGCACCAGCTGAGGATCTGTCCCTGTATGTTTACATCGGTGCCTGTGCAATTGTCACTGAAGTCAGAAGAAAATATAGATGGCTTATAATGGACATTGTGACCAACATTTCCACCTAGGGTGTTTCAAGTCTCTATTTCATGTAGGCTTTTAAGCACATGATTAAATCCATCCCTATGCAGCAAAGAAGGACATGCTTAACTTTAACTTAACTATGCTTAACTTTGCATGTGCTTAAAGTGCTTTGCTGAACTGAGATGAATTATTGAATCAAACCAGAACCTACACAAAATCTGTATTTAGGTCTACTTTTCTGTATATGAAACAATCTCTACTACACTCCTGTTCTGAAATGTGAAAGTTGCCCTGACAGCCTCCATCTGTCTGTCCGTGTCTCTATTCATTTCTTTCTTTCCTTACCTGTCTATCTCTGTCCATGTTTTCCATATTTCTTTCCTTCAGTCTGTCTTTCTTTTACCCACCCACCTTTGTGTCTAATCACTGCTTCCCTTTCTTATCCATCTCTAAAATGGGTTTATTCTGAAAGTTTAAAACTCTACTTCTGGGGCAATCTGCAGGCTATTTTTAGCCCTGCAGAATCAGGCAGAATTATGATTCTCATTTTAACAAAGTCCCTTTTCTCTGCAACAGACATTTCTGAACATGAAAAATAAATATGCATGGGCCTCTGTGCTTTGTTTCTAACAAATCAGTCTTCTGTGGTTTTAATGGGAGGATGTGGTTCTTTTGTGCTCAATTAAGCCCTTAGGAAAGAAGAGTAAAGCAATTTGCACAACAATTTCTTTTCTTGAATATAAAATGGATTTATTAGAGGGCAAGTTTATTTTATTTTTTGGCCAACTGTATAAAAGTGATAGCACTATGAATTACTACTGAACACTAGCTTAGATGCATTACAAAGAGCAGGGATAGGCAACCTATGGCACGGATGCCAAATGTGGCACGTGAGCCAATTTTCAGTGGCACTCACACTGCCAGGGTCCTGGCCACCAGTCCAGGGGGCTCTGCATTTTAATTTAATTTTAAATGAAGCTTCTTAAACATTTTAAAAACCTTATTTACTTTAGATACAACAATAGTTTAGTTATATATTAAAGACTTATAGAAAGAGACCTTCTAAAAATGGTAAAATGTATTACTGGCACACGAAACCATAAATTAGAGTGAATAAATGAAGACTCAGCGCACCACTTCTGAAAGGTTGCCGACGCCTGACATAGAGTAAGGTGTGAGTTGGTGTGTATTCCTTTTGTTTCTTTTGTCTATTAGGTAAGAAAATATTAAGAACTATCCGACAACATTCTTTAGAAGTTCAGATACATTTTACTTTCTTTTTTAGGCAGTGACTTGGTTAAGTTGAAACTGTATTCTCAGTTGTCTCCTTGATCGATCGGTCCATCAGCCCTCACAGAGGGGTGCCGATCACAACACGTCATTTGTGTTGTTTTAGCCATTCTTCTAGCTGCCCACTGGCCAGACTATCAGTAGCACCAGACAGCCGATTGGCATAGCGCACAGAGGCCCAGAGCCCCTGAGTGATCTGCCAACTGCAGCCTCCCAAGCAGCTGGGATTACAGGCGCGCGCCACTGTGCCGGGTATTCTCAGCTGTAAACAGGAAAATGTATTTGACTCTAATCAAGGCATACATACATATTTAGTAAACTTTGGCTTAATCCTGCAACCCTTACTTAGGCAAGAAATCTATACCCATGAAAGTAGTCCTTGAATCAGAATGCTGCTGTTATTATGTTTAGCTTTAGTGTGTGTCTATCCATTTCTTTCTTTCCTTACCTATCTCAATCCATGTTTTCCATATTTCTTTCCTTCAGTCTGTCTTTCTTTTACCCACCCACCTTTGTGTCTAATCGCTGCTTCCCTTTCTTATCCATCTCTAAAATGGGTTTATTCTGAAAGTTAAAACTCTACTTCTGGGGCAATCTGCAGGCTATTTTGTGTGGCTTGAAAGCTTTTCTGTCTCTCTAATGACCTGGGACTGACGTGGCTATGACTATGTATAGCAAAATCAATGTAATTTCTTGGCCTTGCTGGCAACCTTGTTGGTTGTCTCAGCTAGGGTGACCAGATCACAACAATAAAATATCGAGACACACTGGGGTGCCTTCGGCCCTGCCCACTGTCCACCCTCGCTCCTCCCAGGCTCTGCCCTCATTCTGCCCCAGGTCCCGCCCCACTTCCCCCTGGCCTGCCGCTGGCTTGCTGTGTCCCTCTTCAGTTCCCCACCCACAGCTCACCTCCTCTTACCCCCTCCCACCTGCCACTCACCTCCTCACTCCCTGCCAGAAAACCCCATGCCCCTCCCAAGAACACCCGCTGGCTCACCGCTCATGTCTTCACCCTCATTCGCCCGCCTGACGGCCACTTGCCTCCTCACCTCCACCCCTCCTGCTCTTCGCTGGCTCACCACTTGCATCTTCACCCCGCCAGCCAACCAGCCACTGGCTTGCTTGCCACAGCCCACCGCTCACCTACTTACCCCTCACCACTTGCCTACTCACCCCTCTTCCTCACCTCCTTAACTGACTATTGGAACAATTGGTGCCCCGATCGTACAGCAGTTGGGATGCAGGACAAAGGGTTAAATATCGGGACAGTCCCAATTTTATTGGAACATTTGGTCACTCTAGTCTCAGCAGACAAATTAAATATAAGAATGGGCATGAAACCTGGCCTACCTTGCTAAGACCTGAAGGGTGATTCTAGTGGTGCTTGGAAGGTGAACCGAGACAAATTCAGATTATAAATATGGTGCAGATTTTTAACAGCGAGGGTAATTAACCATTGGAACAATTTAGCAAGGGGAGAAGTCTTTAAATCATTGTCTTTCTGGATGTCTTTCTGTTGTTCAAAGAGAAGTCATGGGCATATGCTCTGGCTTCTTCCGGGCCCAAGGGATGTTTAACCCTCTGCTCTGCCCCAGGTCCTGCCCCTTTCCCCCAAGACCCCACTCCCATCCACCTCTTCTTGCCCCTGCTCCTCCCCAGGCCCTGCCCCCACTCCCTTCTCTGATGTCCCCACCCCTACCCCGCCTCTTCCCACCCCACCCTGCCTTTTTCCACTCCCATCCCGCCTCTTTCCCACAGATACACATATGAATCTTTTGTCCTTCTAATTTAACTAGGATGTACATAATGCCTTCCATTGTTTCATTCTCTTCAGAGTATAATTTTATACATTGAATGTAGTGCTCTTGAAAGGTGCTAAATAGACTCATTTACTTAAAATGAAGTGGGTGCATGAGGGTAAGTTGGCTCAGGGTCATAGTTATAAATAGCAGAAAATATTTCCGTAACTGGCAATAAATGAGTACACAAACGGCTTCCAGATCTTTCTGAAATGTTAATGAATAGAGTATTATTTTTTCAGTTGCAAGGACCACTACAGTATCTACCAGCCTTGCTACTAGTAGTACTGCAACCTCCCGACCTACAACAGCAGGTAAAAGACATGAATGTCAATAAAATGTATTCTAAAGTGTTTCAGGCCCCATACAAAAAACAGAATTAAAAAGATCTCATTGTTTGTTTTCTTGAATCAGACAATTTGCTTTTAAGTATAGGCTGCCTGTCTATCCTAGTGATTTCTATAGTAAACTGAGCTTTTGTACAGGGTTAATTATTCTAAAACACCTAGAGAGCCAAGGATAGGTGTCATATAAATAAATAAAACAATGAGGGACATTTGTATAATATTTATTGCTCCTTAAGATCAGTATCCTTTCATTTTTGGGTTCATTTCTGTTCCTGTTTGCAAAGCCACATAATTAAAAATTAGAAATGGGGTGCAGCTATTGTTGCTTGGTGATAATTAATACAAAATATTGTTGAGTGATACACTTCAAAAGACATGTTTTAAATAGGAATGATGACATTATTTTGAGTTACTTTTGTTTTTTTTAGTTTTTCGAACAGGAATCAGAAACCTTGTTATAGATGATGAAACCACGTCAAGCTTGAGAGTGACATGGGACATTTCAGACTACAATGTTCACCAGTTCAAAGTGACCTACCTCACTAGTAAAGGTGATCGGGCTGAGGAAGTGGTAAGAATGGTCTGCAATGGGGTTTTTTTGTATGACTTAAACATATTTGGAGGCCTGACTAATGATTTTTGAACATTTACTTGGGTTTGTCAGTAATGTATACACGAGTTTCCTATTGAAGCCAGTATTAAAATTTGGGCCTAACTGTATACATAAAATAGAGCAAAATGTATCATTCAGGCTTACGTCTCCAAATCATTACTTCAGAATGTAAACGTGTTATTTCATGTACGAGCTTCCTTCACTCACATTCTGTATTCTGGTGGAGTTCTCATTCATGCAGTTAACTCCTATTTATGTTAACAGGAAATGTCATTGAATATTCTTTCATATTCCCTGCAGTTTGTTTTATTCTGTTTTATTTTTTCTTGATGATAAGAATATCAATAAGAAGGGCAAAGAAAGGAATTATTGAATATATTTTCTACTGAAATATTAATTATGTTATTGTTTCTTTTCAGTTTCATCCATCTTTTATGAAGCTTTGGTAGAAAATTACTTTTTAGCTATCTCTTTGATGTCAAAACAGTAATCTTAAACTGAACCTTTTTAATGGAGTGGTTTCTTTTGGGGGCAGTACAAAAGCATATATGATAATACAGTACGAGGCAATAACAAAAATATACAGCATAACAGGAAATATTGTTTTATTTAATCTGACATAGCCAGAAATTTCTTAAATTAAAATCCCAGATTAATTTTTTTCAAGTCAGTGAAAGTTTAAACCATACCAATTAGATAATATTGATGTGTGTTTTTAATAGTCAATAATTGGTCACTATTTTAAATTTAAATACATTTTTAGTAAAGATATTAAAACTCTAGCTATTAAAAAAGATTTATGAATTTTGAGATGGATCACATGACCATAAATGTAAATGGTAAAGCTGCAAGACCTGGTATTTTGGTTCTGATTCAGCAAAGCACTTCAGTGGGACTAAAGCGCTTGCTTAAGTTAAACTAAAACATGTGCTTAAGTGCTTCAAAGAATACAGAATATTTCCTAAATTACACTTCAATTGGGCCTTAGTTAACAAGTACAGCATTGGGCAATCTCTTTCAGACCAAGAGTAAGCAAAATATACAGATTCCTCCACCCTCTATAGTGAAACCATTCTTTGAATAGTAATCATGCAGTTAATATAACTGATCTAAGGAATATTTGAAATTGTCTCAGAGATTTAATACAGAGTGTTAGTTCAAACATGGAGATATAGCTATCTGTCATAGGCAAGTTCTCTTAGTACATTATTATCTTAGATATGTATAGTGAACCAGTCCTCTGATTTTTTAGGGAGGGTAAATGTTGTCAAAATATTGCATCACAAGCATATTTAAAATGTAAACTAGCTACTTAGGAATAAATTGCTGTACAGAAGTGGGAGAAGTTTATGATGGCAGAGATTACATGTGCTCATACAAGGATTTAAGAAGCTAATAATCAATCTTGTCTGTTTCTGATGTTCTGACCATCCAGGTAATGGTACCTGGAAGACAAAACAATCTTCTTCTTCAGCCGCTGCTCTCAGATACCATATACAAAGTTACTGTCACCCCCATCTATTCTGATGGGGAAGGAGTCAGTGTCTCAGCTCCTGGAAAAACCTGTAAGTACAAACATTCTGTTTTTAGGCAGTCAGAAAGGTCTGAGTAAGACATGTTTTGTTTTGTTTTTTTCTCATACTATGCAAACGTTTGAGTTCAAGTTAAAACATGGGTTCAAGTTAAAAATGGAGACATGTATGAATCAGAACTTTTATACAAGTCCCACTACATTGACTGATAAACATCTGACTGTTTTTAATCAAATTTGATCATGTCTTGTGCTGTGGCTGTCAGATAGCAGAAAGGGAGCAAGGCCAGTCAATTCTTGATTAAATTCTAGATAAGTTCCTGGAGGATAGGTCCATCAATGGGTATTAGCCAGAATGGACAGGGATGGTGTCCCTAACCTCTGTTTGCCAGAAGCTGGGAATGGGCAACAGGACATGGATCACTTGATGATTACCTGTTCTGTTAATTTCCTGTGTGGCACATGGCATTGGCCACTGGAGGAAGACAGGATACTGGGCTAGATGAACTTTTGGTCTGACCCAGTATGGCGTGTAGTAAGATGAGGCCCTGAACATAAACTCTTGTATCAGAGGCCTACCATGAGGCCTGAACCAAAGTACTTCCAGGCATTGCTAAGCAAAGCTGGGCTGTGAGCCAGAGGCAGGGCCTAATTACAGAAGCTGGCAAGCAAAGGGCTGCTAGAAAGCCCATGTTAATAACATAAGTAGTAATAAGAGGAACTTGTGCCAAGATGACACCTGGACATCCTGATAGGAGGACACTTCACAGAGACAACAAGGAACAGCCAGGTGCATCCCAAAGACAGGGTGAAAAGGACAGCATGATGGATAGATCTGTTTGTTTGAACCAACATGATCGAAGGGGGAGACAGCACCCTAATGAGCTAAGGGGCTGTACTGCAATACATCAGTAGGGATGAGTAATCTGTCCTGCACTGTATAAAAGTAAGTCCCAGGGTGCACATCAACGTCTGGCCAAGGGGGCAGTGGAGAGTCCCACCACTGACTGAGCTGGTCCATTGTCTGGGGGCACATATGTACTAGCAGACCCGTCGATATCTAATCTGGTGAGGCAGAGACTGTGTTTCATTTTGTTCAGGGCCTCATCTTACTACGTGGCCGTTCTTATATTCTTATGGTTTGGGAATCCACCAAGGAGTCCAAGTTCTGTAGAAAGTGACTATGATCATGCCACAGTGACATTCGCCTATTTTTAGTTAGTGCCAAATCAATACCCCAGCCGTTATGTTGATAAAGAGATTTATTTTGGAGGAGATATTTTTTATAAAGTTCCTGACCATTTGCAGTTGTTAAAGCACCCTGTTGAACTTTTCAGCAGAATTGTTATACAGTAAAACCTCCATTTAACGGACTAATTCGGGCGAGGGGGTGTCCATTAAATAAAAAAGTCCATTATTTAATAATAATAAAAAAAATGAGCTGTCGGAGCAGCAGCCCACCCGCCACAGGGTCCCGGCTGCCGGGAGCCATCAGCCAGCCCGCCCAGGTTCCGACTGCTGGGACCTGGGCGGCAGCCAGGACCCGTCAGCCAGCCTGCCCGGGTCCCGGCTGCTGGGACCCGGGCAGCAGCCGGGAGCCGGCAGCCAGCCCGCCCGCAGGTGGGACCCAGGCGGGAGCCGGCAGCCCGCTGGCGGGACTCGGGCGGGAACTGGGAGCCGGCAGCCCGTCCGCCCGCAGCTGAGACCCTGGCGGCAGCCGGGAGCCGGCAGCCAGCCCGCACGGGTCCCGGCTCCTGGGACCCGCCAGCCAACCCTCCTGCTGCTGTGACCCGGGCGGCAGCCGGGAGCCGGCAGCCAGCCCGCCCGCTGCCTGGACCCGGGTGGCAGCCGGGAGCCGGCAGCTAGCGCGCCAGAAATGGTACAGGAATGCATCAGACTTGCTCAGAAATTTTGTCCGTTGCATCCGAAGTCTGTTAAATTGAGGTCCATTAAATCGAGGTTTTACTGTATTAGTTCTAATCTAGCCAACATACCAACACAGGTCCCTATGTTCTCGCTAACCAAATTCAACCTGTGGATAACATGGAAAAAAGATATCAACCTACTGTGCTCTGCTAAACAGCTGGCATGTTCCACCTGATAAGTGGCTGTATTTCAATGGTAGATGAAATTGTCTCTGGCATAATTTGTGTTTCACTTTCGGTCCCCGATCCTGCAAGCACTTACATGCATACTTAACTTTAAGTATATGAATAGTCCCATTGACTTCAGTTTAGCAAGTGCATAAGCTTTGCAGAATCAGGGCCCAAATTTATAAGGCACCTTGAGATACTTTGAGTTGAAAGGAAATATATACATGAAAGATAATTGTCACTGAATTCCCTTTTACTCCTCTATTCTTTTATATTAAGGCTGTGTATTAATTTGAAATTACAATACTTATTCGATAGACACAACAGTCCAAATTAATCCTTGCTATAACTCTCTTAGAACCTCCATTTTTTAATTCACTGGCATAATGCCTGGGATGAATTTGACTCAACAGGTCCAGATCCTCTATCAGACATATGGCTCCTTATTTAGAATTATGTGTAATCTGGGTTATTATTTATATGCGTGTATATCTTTTATATAAATGCTTGTAAGAGATGCAGATATGGAAGCTCACAATTTGTTTTGCTTTTAGTGCCTCTTTCTGCCCCCAGAAATTTAAGGGTCTCAGATGAGTGGTACAACCGATTACGGATTCGCTGGGATGCCCCTCCGTCACCCAGAATGGGTTACAGGATTGTCTACAAACCTATTAGTAGTGAGTTTTCAAAATTGGTTGCTTTGGCTTCTATTTTTGCTTTTTCAATTTTCACATCTATTGCTAAAAGTCCCACTGAAAACAAGATACTATAACTGATTGCAACTAAAATGCTGAGAGCCTGTAGAGATATATTTTTCAAAGTAATTCACAGAGATTTAGACCCAAATTTTCAAGGTGTCCTGTAATTTTAGATGAATTAAATTTTGGATATCGATCTGTAGATATGTAGGATACCTAACTGTAGACTTAATTCATTGTTAGCCAGCCACTCCCCCTCCTTCAAATCCCTCTGAAAAACATTTCTTTCATGATGACCATAAGTACTGAGTTTACTGTTATAATGGGGAGGAAATTAAAATTAAAAAGAAAAACACTCCAAGGACTGAATTATGAGCTATATCCTAAGCTGTAAGCAGTGAGTGCAGTTAAGATAGACATGGTAGTGTTTGCAATTCTTGTCTCGGTGCCAGTTCTACACTGTTCCCATTCACAGCATCAGAGCTGCTTTAAGTGATGCAGGTTTGCAATAGCCCTGTAGGGACTTGTTTTGTGGGTGGGGATCCCCAGATCCTGTTATGCCTCCAAGCCAAGGGAATCTTCCGCTGCCTGTTTAGGGCGGTGCTGAATCCCGTTTGTTCCACTGGAGCAGCACAAAAGGGGCTTAGCAAGAGCCAAGTCGAGCCCTAGATGAATGTAGCTGTTGGATTCCTTAATGTGTGCTGGCTTCCACAGCTGCTCTGGTTATGGAGTGTCTTCAATTGCATGTACAGCACTGAGTGCACCACTGAGGCTAAGCAAGTCATAATAAAGCAATGTGTTTAGGAATAAATCTGTTTTTGACTGCCAATTATGATTTTTTTTTTACTGCCTGATAACTCCTTTAATTATGAAGTATTCAATTCTTTTTCAGTCCCTGGACCAGCACTAGAGACCTTTGTGGGAGACGATATTAACACCATTCTCATTCTAAATCTGTTCAGTGGAACTGAGTATAATGTTAAAGTGTTTGCTTCATACTCAACGGGCTTCAGTGATGCCCTCGCAGGCACAGCGAAAACATGTAAGAATGATTTCATGCAGTTCAGATCTCTACAGACCATTTTTCCGTTGTAACTTTAGCTTCACACAACTTCACTATGTATTTTGAGCTAGTTGCTTGCTGAAAGGAAAAGCCTTTTTTCATCAGACAGAATAGAGCTTTAAAATGTTTCCTGCTGGATTAACACAAGAAAGGTCATAAAGCAGATATCGTTTGTTATCGTTCAACTGTAGTAACTATACATTTGCGTAATGAAAGTCTGTTTTCTTTTTTCTGATCAGGCAATCCTTTGAAATCGTCTGAGTTAGGCTTTCCATCATGGGAACCTTAACCTTAAATTCAGCTTTGACAACAGGATTGTTATAGCAGTAACATTTTTGCTTTTAAGTGAATTATTAGCACTCTTTATTCTCAAATTCCAGATCTTTGGACTCAGGATGTAGATGCTGTCTTTCTGCTTCCTGTCTTTTATTAGATATTATTTTGGGGATTATTTTTTCTGCAGGCTTTTGCATTACAATTATTTCTGTAAAATTCATTAATAAAAGTGGTCATTTGTTTTTTTCACGTTTTCTTCTGCTTTTTGGGTAATTATATTGCAGCATTTTCTTGTGTTCTGTCTTTTTTATTGTAGTCGTGACTATTTGTTTTTATATTCAATTGCAGTGTACTTGGGCGTGACAAATCTGGATGCATATCAAGTGCGCATGACTAGTATCTGTGCCCAGTGGCAGCTTCACAATCATGCTACTGCATACAGGATAGTTATAGAATCTCTTGTCGGTAAGTTAGCACGTCGTTACATATCCACTCTGCTTTACAGATTGTAGGAGCTCTGCTTGTAGAGAACCACAGGACTGGATCTAAATGAAGTTTGCAAACAAATTTTCCACTCCTACAATTAGTAAGATTGTAAAAGTAACTGAATGGCAGTGTTTAAAATAAGTGGAGGAGAGCAGAACTACAGAGAAACTGGAAATGAACGAACCACAAAAGATTTGGCGTTCAGAGTTCCCTTAAGGTGAAAGCTTGGATAGTTATCCCCATTATCTGAGCCATTTAAAGCCCTGCCCCCTCAATGCTGCACAGCCCTTTTCCACACAACTCTGTGATCTTCTCTGTAACTACACAGGCTCCAGCTCACCCTCTTACCTGATACTGCCTTGTATCTAGTGGGAGATCCAACAGCCTTGTGCTCCTTCCCCTCCTCCCAAAGCATCTTCAGGGTGCAGCTGTCCATCCTTCTCCATCTCGTCTCGTCAAACCCACTGTTCTTCATCTCCCAGCTAAGTCACCTGCTTGGGTTTGTTCAGCCTCCCATCCTATAGCAAAAAGATCAAGAAACACTCCTCTGGGTTCCTTATCTGCTGCTTGCAGCCCATTGGATTGTGTGGAGGTGGACATACAGACTGGCTCCCAGAAGAATGGAGGATGGGAAGCAGTAAGCTAATTTGCTTATCCCCGGTGGACACTCACTGTCTTGTTATAGTGAAAAACAATTAGCTTGCATAGAATGACACCCTTGAAAAGCTTGAATAATAACCCTTGTATTGTACAATTGACGGATTTGAATATGGTTTATCTGAAGGCCTGAAATACAGACAAGCTATTTTAAAGCAACAATCTTAGTTGGCACGAGGGAGTGCAGGTTTCCTTCTTACCTGGGAGTTAGCCTAACTTCTGCTTCCTCAGTGCCTAGTCATTATTATGTAGGACTGCCAGACATGTCTTTAACCTAGCCTGAGAGCCTTAATTTGAGAATGAACAAAAGAGCCATTCAAATAGCTTCTTATTAACATCTGTCATGAAAAACTTTCATTGTTCAGCTTGTTCTGCATCTCATTCAACTAGTTGTCAATTATCTTCATAGTATTGCTACTCAACTTGATATGCATAATATAGTTTTTACTTGGCAACAAATGGGACCTATTGGCACTGTTAGTAAATATTGTATAGATTGTGTAGTATAGTCTTCGTTTCCCTGCAACGCTCCTTACTATTACAAATGTTTACTTCTGTTGAAAGCTTTATTTTATGTTTTAAAATATCTATCACTCTGTTTTTAGTGCCCATGCTTTCTCCATTGTCCATATAATTACTCTTTCCTCCAGTTGAGAATTAAACAGAATTCCCTTCAGAGCCCAATAAATACTGATCCTTAATCAGTTAAAGAGGTTACTAGTTAGGTCCTTCCTGCAATTAATGAATGCACTTCAAATCAAGAGAGCAAGATGCCCAGACTGGGAATGAAATCTGATTCCAGAATACAGCACAGTTCTCATTGGCGTATCTGAAAGGCCTGATCCAAAGCTCATTGAAGTCAATGTGAGTATTCAATGGCATTTGGATCAGGCTTTAATGCACTGGAGAGTGAATTTGCAAAGGCACCACTTGAATCCTATGTACGAATTATTGGGAGTGGTGAGCATTAAATGGTGCGCAGGCCTTTTGGTGGGCCTCTCTGCACATGGATGTATTTAATCCAGATTGGAGCCAGCATGTGGCTCAAAATGGTTAATAAATAGAGAGTTCTTATAGCCACTTCATTTACTGTCACATTCCCTTCCACTTTCAGGCCATTATATGACAAATTTATTCAGTAAAATGGTAGATAAAATTCTGTTCTAATGGTTCCTTTTATAATTCCAGATGGGAAAAAAGAACAAGTAACCATTGGTGGAGGGACATCTAGACATTGCTTCTTTGAGCTCATGCCTGGCACTGAGTATAAAATCAGCGTCTATGCCCATCTTCAGGAGATAGAAGGCCCTGGTGTAAGCATCATGGAAACTACATGTAAGTGAAGTCTCTTAAAGATCAGCCGCTTCAGGATAACCCTTGGTTGTCCCCAATAGGGGCAAGAGGCTAGAACCAATGTACAGCAATCACACATGTACTAAAGGGTTTTTCTCTCTCTTTCATTGGGGTTTTTAATTGTGCTTCCCTTGACAGTACTCAAATGGTTGCTTCCTCCAGGGCATTCTCAAACATAGCTATACATTTCTCCCAGGAGCTAATAACCACACACACAGGAATGAGGCGGCAAACACAGCCCTCTGACAAAACAATGTTCTAGCCCAGTTCACAAACGGACCCTTCTGGCTGTAAAATCAATGACTCTCTAAAGAGGATTTCAAAACATGGACAGCAAAGAAAACCAAAGGGCATAAAATACAGAGAACCAATGAAAGATTCAAATCTTTGACGTTGTCATTGGGAAAAAAATTCAAAAGCACCTCGGTGGATGAAAGTCAGTTGGACTTGGGTTCATAAGTCACCAGGGCACTTCTAAAAATGATATCCATTATTATTTCTCAAAGAACATAATGTGAGCTAGATGCCTCACAAACATATAAGAATATTATGATGAGCTTCCAATGTAGTGAGACAAAGCAAAGGATGAAGTGAAGGAAATGGAACACTTTTCCCAGCCTCCCCTCTCTCTTCTATTTCACCTCCAACCCAGTCTTTTCTGTTTTCAGTGTATTTAGTTTAACCGCTCACCTAAGGGGTGTTCTCTCCCCTTTCCCTTCTTTTCTTCTGCCTCACTCCCCCAGAAGACACTTTTATCATCTCCCCGTGCAATTTAATCCATGCTACACCCAGAGTCTGCTTCCTGGCTTCTACGCAGCAAGACCCTTCCCAGATTCCACGTCCTACATTGTCCAGGCCTATTTCCCATTACAAACTCACTGAAGATAATGAACACTCTGAGACTCTGCTGTCTTAGGGAGGATTAGAAAAGGTTTGCTGGGGGCCTAGTGCCCTGAAATCTGGGCATTTGGGAGAATCAGGAGGAACTCAGCTGGTTCCCATGTTCCCCTTGCATTACTGAGAAGACTGTAAAATGAAACCCTTTCTCCAAAGTCAAGTTACCACACAGAAGGCTAAGCATGTCAAATAAAGAACTGAACTGCCCAGGGTCCTATTTTGCGTGCCTGTGTCCCATGGACACTAGGAGGGAGCAGCCCCTGTGTTTTTCTGAGTGCAGAGACTGCAATTGTGCCTGACCCTCTTACAGATGGGAGTTGCTCCTAGCTTCCACCTTGCATTCATGGCAGGCATAATTTACCCCTTAGGTGATTCATAGAGTTGGCCCTTTCCTCTTAAAGTCAATGAAAAACTTCCCATTGGTTTCGGTGGGAGTGAGATTGGGCCCAGTAGATGTAACTGTGGATACAGATCCCTTTATGTGCCAGTCTTTCTGGGAATCCTTTCTGAAGGATGATTTTTTATCCTGTCCTCATCACCTGTAACCATAAACACAATGTGTACATTGTGGTGAATATCAAATACACTTTTCCCTTAAGGAACAACCTTTAACTATATTGCATGTGGTTACCTATGTTAATCATGTTGAGAATATTGGAAAGAATGTTGTCTGACAAGGTTGGGAAGGTTTCCTCAGTCATGAATGTGGAAATCAAGCATGGACATGTTACCTCTATGAACTCAGCCTAAAACTATATTGAAATTTGCTAACAAAGCTTTATTCAGTCACTGTCAGAACCACAGCAGAGCTTTTGAGTAACTGATAATTTGTTCAGCCTCATTTCTGGGAAAGTGCCATTCAGAGTCTCATCTTTATGTGAAACAGAAGACAAGGAAGCCAATTTTTCAAGACTGCTTGTGCATAGTAACCTTGTAACAAATCATGTGCTGCAGGTAGCAAGAGACACCATGACTTGATATTACACAGAGAGCTACAAATCTGGTCTCCAGATGAAAAAACACCAACCTCTACCAGTTGAGCTAAGGGAGAGTTTTTTTAGGGCCAGACTGTTGTATTTTCTGCATGCCTGCACTGGGCTGTAAGGAGACGGAAGGCCCCTCCTTATTTCCCTGTGCTGACTGCCTGTGTTGTGTAGAGCAGCATGCTGGGGAAAACAGCCTTTGAGGAGTTGTTACCTCCTGGGCAGGTGGGTAGGGGTCAGGAAGGGAAAGGAGAACTATACCTAGCACAGAAGAGTATGGACACTGCAAATCTAGGGCCTGCACAAGATATGTCCCCGCAGAGCAGGGGAAAGTGTCTCTGTCACACTCTGATTCCTGAGCTACTTCTGGGACAGCGCAACACACTGTATCATACATGAGGCTTGTGGCAAAGCCACAGTTTAGGCCTTAGTTGGTAGTTGCAGTAGTAGATCCAGCCAATAAAGGTAGATATCACAAGCATATGTACACACCAACAAAGCGAACCTTTGCGTTGTATAACTAGGTAGGTATGTATCTACAAACAAAACAAAAGAAGAAAATGCCTTATCTCAAATAACTAAAAATGTGTGAAGGTGTCTTAGATAAGATTTCTTCTTGGTATTCTCTTCTTTTAATTTCTAGTACCATTTCCAACTCAACCACCGACTTCTGCTCCAACAACAGCTCCACCACCTACAATCCCTCCTGCAAAAGAAGGTAAAACATGTGCTGTGTTTGTGGGTTAAAATAGCCTTAACTCATGTGGTCATTTTCTGGTTTTGATCTCAATTATAGATTTCCAGGGCCAGATTTCCAGCTGGTGTAACTTGATGTAGTTCCATGGAAGCTAATGGATCTAGGCTGATTTACATATATTCAGGAACTGCCCCCAAATTGTGTTTTATTGTTTGGGGGCTTTTTGGTGAATTTATGCAAAGCATACAATTGATAAATAATTAACACATTTAAAATATGTTGCAACAGAAAGAAACAGATAGGTACATTTTACTGTAGTCCACTGCATAGCCTAGCACGGTGGTTTTCAACCTTTTCTTCATTTTCAGACCCCTAAAAAAATTTTAATGGAGGTACTGACCTCTTTGGAAATTTTAGACATGGTCTGGAAACCCCTCACAGTTCAGTGGATCACAAGTTGAAAACCACTGTTCTATGGTAATGCCAGCCTTTTGTGGACCCATAGACGTGCACACAGGTTAAAACCACTGTCCTAGCAGTTGTTAGACTTATAAAACAACATAATTTTTCTAGTCCATCAAAATATTATAATGCAGAAAGCATTGGCCATGTGCATTTATTATACTCACAACTCTTCTCTTTAAATAAGGGCTTCCCTTGGCTTATCGATCTCCTATAAACTGCCCTGAGTCTCATATAGAGTCTCATAAATGTTTCTGTTCAGAGTGCATTATTGATGGAGACTTCAGGGCAGATCCTCAATTTGAAGTCAATGGAGCTGTGCCATTTTTAAACCAGCTGAGGAACTCATCTCTAGATACAGCAAGAAAGGGATCTTACACACTTAATGGGCAGCAGCAAATATGCCCAAAGATGAGTACGCTTCAGCTGAAAACAGCAAGAATAGTCACATTTATCTGTCTTCCTCTCCTGACCTTTCTCACTTAGGTGAATTTCTTCCATAGGGGGTAAAAAATTCTTTTTCAGGGGCAATCTCAATTCATCCCCACTTTCTTGCCTTAAGCAATTGCTGGGAAAATTAGGGAGAAGATTCCAAGGAGGCTTGTGGGGAGTAACTCCTCTGTCAGATGGAGCTCGGCTCCTTGGTGACCGTTTACCGAGCGGCATACAGAGGTGGGCAGCTGTGAGATGGGAGATCACCGGGCCAGACTGTTGTCTATTCTGCGTGTTTGCACTGGGATGTAAGGCTCCTCCTTATTCTCTTGCACTGGCTACCTATATCTAGCCTCCTGGAGGAGGAACATAAGGAGTTATGTGAGCTTACCAGTCCATTAGCTGGAGGAACTTCCACAGAGCAGCTCTACAGCCTGGCAATGGAGGATTCTTTGCCCTGCTACCTAGTACAGCGTCTCATTCTCCCCCACCAGGCTTTTCGGGTTGTGTAAATGTGTGTGCTCCATTATTTTAAAATTAAAATGTTTAGTGAAATATTTAAGAACCTTTAAGACTTTAACCCCTGATATGTAATCACATCTGCTAGTGTAGATGCTTCATCCTGTGCAGATCTCTGTTGATTCTACATGCACTCGGGTGTCCATGCCAGCAGATCTGATTACTGGACTGAGGTCTTAGTGAGTATTAACAAAGATGTTACCAGTGACCAAAAAGTAACTTCCAAAATATTTGTTCCTCAGTTTGCAAAGCTGCCAAGGCCGACCTGGTGTTCCTAGTAGATGGGTCATGGAGTATTGGAGATGACAATTTCAATAAAATAATTGGATTCCTGTATAACACTGTTGGAGCTTTGGACAGAATTGGTCCTGATGGAACTCAGGTAACAAACACAAAGAGAGAGAGAGCATAACCACAACAAGTGTATCTAGTGTCTAGAATCAAGCCAATCAAAGTGTGGTTGACATTGTTTCACACTTCTTTTGAAAATGTAAACTGAGTTCTTGCAGCAGTTCTTTTGCAGTATCTTATTTTATATATTCCATAGGGTGAGATTCACCAGAGAGACAGCACAAGGTCTAAGAATGATTCAAGTCTCTCTTAAGTCCCCACAATGGGATCTAAGTAGTATTTAGGCCTTTTGCTGTACCTCTGCATGGTGTTTGTTTCAACCCTTGTCCTCTAGAAGCAATAGTGTTTTCACTGACATTAAAAATTGTAAGCTTATTTTTTAATTTTCTTGGTTTTTTTAATTAATCTGATCTAGACTAAGCAAAAATGTGAAATAAAATAAAGCACAATATTTACAATAATTACTATATTCATGTTTTCTAAAGTACTTGCACAGGAAAAGATGATAAACACTGAAGCCACATCTACACTACCCACCGGATTGGCGGGTAGTGATCGATCTATCAGGGATCGATTTATCGCGTCTAGTGTGGATGTGATAAATCGACCCATTAACGCTCTCCCCATCGACTCCGGAACTCCACCGCCGTGAGAGGTAGAAGCGGAGTCAATGAGGGAGCAGCAGTGGTCAACTTGCTGCCGTCAGGACACTGAGGTAAGTTGACCTAAGATACATCGACTTCAGCTACGCTATTCGCATAGCTGAAGTTGCATTTCTTAGGTTGACCCGCCCCCTCCCCAGTGTAGACTTAGCCTAAATGTGCTCTGGAAGAGTTTTTCATAACCTTTTAAAAGATACAGCTGTGTATATAGTTTTAAATCATGCTATTTTAATTTTGTTGTTTAATATTGAGGTTCCAATAGCACCCAAAAGGTGTTAGACACTTTCCAAGCACAGAGAAAGACTTAGTCCTGGCTTTCTCTTAATTTCTGATTCACATCAGAACAAATTATTTGTACGAACATAGTCTTCAATTTCACAGAAACACATGCTTAATTTAAGGCAGAGCAGGGCTCACATAGCAACACATTTGGGAGAAGGAAATAACTCAGAAATAGGTTCTCATGGGTTTTTTTAGTGCTAAGTTTGCGTCCCAATCTCAGTCACTCACTTAAAACTATTTCTGAGTGGGAATAACTATACATATATGAGCAACTGCGTATCAGATTTTGCCCTGGGACTGGATAGGGAATGCTTTTGCCAAGGTGGAAATACTCCCTCATCCTGTTTACTACTAGGGTGACCAGACAGCAAATGTGAAAAATCAAGACGGGGTGGGGGTAATAGGCACCCATATAAGAAAAAGACCTAAAAATCGGGACTGTCCCTATAAAATCGGGACATCTGGTCACCCTACAACCAATGAAGCCTGAAAGTGATAGGCAGCAGCCAAAACTGAAGAGAACAAATTTAAAATGTATGTGGTGAAATATAAATAAATAAATAAATAAATAAAGGCTTCAAGTCAAGGAGGGAGCAAAAGTCCAAAGAACTCTTATTTTAAATGATCTGGTTCACGTGCCCTTGTTATATGTAGAACAATGTTTACTAACTAGCACGTTTTCTGTATACAGGTTGCAATAGCTCAGTTCAGTGATGATCCCAGAACAGAATTTAAACTGAATGTCTACAAAACGAAAGACACTCTCCTTGAGGCCATCCAGCAAATAGCGTACAAAGGAGGAAACACCAAAACAGGTGAGAGAGGTTGCAGGCTATGAAACAGTTTCTTATGACCATTCTCTGGACAGAGTTACCCCTCCATTTGCAAAGTGGTTTGTCAGGATAAGGCCATGTGACGTTAGTGTAAGGAGAGTGAGGATGAAGATAGTCGGCAGTGGGGATGAAAGGCGAGACTCTGGAATGCTCCACATCATCATAGCCAGAAAGCCCTGGTGATCTCTTGGTTGCACTACTCAAATGCTGCATCTCTGCACTTAACCGAACTATAGGGTTTGGGACCAATGAAGGGGAAAGGGTCTGTCAAAGGCAAATGGCTGCTGGGACTGAGGAAGGTGGAATGGGAAGTAATGTGGATTCATGCTGGCAGGTGGAAAAGTGAGAGACTCCATCCTGGAGAGGGAAGTTGTGCAGGGGTTTGCAGTGAATTTCAGCAGATGTGGGAAGGGGAATGGGTGTGGAACTAGCTAGAATTTTGTTTTGTCCCTGAGGATAGCTTTCTGAGGAGGAGGAAATTCAGCTTGAGTACTGGCAGGATTATTTGGAGCCATAGAGTTTACCTTCTCAGATTTCACAGAAATTTAATGCAACTACTTGCACTGTATTGACCTTCTGCTGTGACCACAATTACACATTTTCATTTTCCCCAGAAAATTCTGCACTGGCATTTTTGAACTACTTGCATCCTTGGAGGGGAGAACTTGGTGTGTGCTAACAACCATAGGACCCGCCGCATTCCAACCAAGTCAATTTAGGATAGAGGATTTGACCATATCTTTTTAAACCAAAGGTCAAGAGCTGAGACTTTCAAAATTCAGGGTCAAAATTAGGATCCTAAATCCATATTTATGCACCTATTTAAGTGGCCTGATTTTCAAAAGTGCCAAGCACACACCAGCTCTCACTGAAGTCAGAGCTTGCTGCTGGGTGCTTAGCACTTTTCAATATCACACTGTCTATTTAGGTGTCCAAACATGGCTTTAGGAGCTTGGCTTTAGGTAAATGCTTTTGAAAATCTTGACCTAATAATTTATATAGGACTTTGTCCTTTTATCATATATAAAACATTAACAGAAAATCTAGTATGAACCAGATTCCTTTCATCGTGAATTTCTTCTGTTTCAGGCAGAGCAATTAAGCATGCACAGGAGGCCTTGTTTACCACTGATTCAGGCATAAGGAGGGGGATCCCTAAGGTTTTGGTGGTCATTACTGATGGGCGATCACAGGATGATGTGAACAAAGTCTCCAGAGAGATGCAACTAGACGGTAACTCACACATTACGAAATGTTTGCATTTTCAGTTTTTCCTGCTCCTCCATCTTCATTCTCGCTGTTTAAGCCCAGACACAAGATATGAATAATTCCTGTTCCAAAAGGGTTTACAAATCTAATCAAAGTCAGAGATAAAGCAAACAGCACACCCTGTGGCGTTTAATTGCTGATTAATCTGAAATGAAAATAAACCAGTATATTCACCCTTAAAAGAGTGAGACATCTGAAGTAGGGTTGTCAAACAATTACAGAAATGAATTGTGATTAATTGCGCTGTTAAACAATAATAGAATGCTATTTATTTAAATATTTTGGATGTTTTCTACATGTTCAAATATATTTATTTCAATTACAACACAGAATACAAAGTACAGTGCTCACTTAATATTTATTTTTGATTACAAATATTTGCACTGTGAAAAACAAAAGAAATAGTATTTTTCAGTTCACCTAATACAAGTACTGTAGAGTAATCTCTTTATCATGAAAGTTGAACTTACAAATGTAGAATTATGTAAAAAAAAAAAACAATCCTGCATTCAAAAATAAAACAGTGTAAAACTTTAGAGCCTACAAGACCAATCAGTCCTCCTATTCTTGATTAGCCAATCACTCCAACAAATAAGTTTACATTTGCAGAAGATAATGCTGCCTGCTTCCTATTTACAATGGCACTTGAAAATGAGAACAGGCACTGTTGTAGCCGGCATTGCAAGATATTTACATGCCAGATGAGCTAAAGATTCATATGACCCTTGATGCTTCAACCACCATTCCAGAGGCCATGTGTCCATACTGATGACAGGTTCTGCTAGATAACGATCCAAAGTAGTGCAGCCCAATGCATGTTCATTTTTCAGATGCCACCAGCAGAAGGTCGATTTTCTTTTTTGGTGGTTTGGGTTCTCTAGTTTCCGCATCTGAGTGTTGCTCTTTTATGACTTCTGAAAGCATGCTCCACACCTTGTCTCTCTCAGATTTTGGAAGACACTTCAGATTCTTAAATCTTGTGTGGAGTGCTGTAGCTATCTTTAGAAATTTCACATTGGTATCTTCTTTGCGTTTTGTCAAATTTGCAGCGAAAGTGTTCTTAAAACGAACAACATGTGTTGGGTCATCATCCGAGACTGCTAGAACATGAAATATATTTTTGAATACAGGTAAAACAGAACAGAAGTCATACAGTTCTCCCCTAAGGAGTTTAGTCACAAATTTAATTATGCATTATTTTTTTAATGAGCATCATCAGCATGGAAGAATGTCCTCTGGGATGATGGCTGAAGCATGAAGCAGCATATGAATGTTTAGCTCATCTGGCACATAAATATCTTGCGAAGCCGGCTACAACAGTGCCATGCAAACACCTGTTTTCACTTTCAGGTAACATTGTAATTGAGACGTGTTCAGCATTATCTCCCGTAAGTGTAAACAAACTGTTTTCGCTTAGCTATTGGCTGAACAAGAAGTAGGACTGAATTTTTCTACTTTTACATTTAGTCAGGAAAGGAGCCAAAGGAAATGACATGTTTGTATTTGATTTCTGCTCTTCGAATGTACAAATGACAAGAATATTTCCTTTTCTTTTATAGGTTTCAGCATTTTTGCTATTGGCGTGGCGGATGCAGATTATTCAGAATTAGTTAGCATTGGCAGCAAGCCTAGTGAAAGACACGTCTTCTTTGTGGATGATTTTGATGCTTTTAAGAAGATTGAAGATGAGCTGATCACTTTCGTCTGTGAAACTGCATCAGCAAGTTAGCCATTTTGATTTGTATTTGTGCATATGCAACATTCAATACCTGCTAAATAAGGAGTTTATTTTATATAATTCACTTTTCTATTCCAAAAATTCTATTTTCATTCCATTGAAAAATACAGTGAGTTTTCCAATATCTCTACAGATATCATTGCTACAATATTATCGTGGTACAAGTCTAATGGGGTTCTGGTTGCAGTTATTCAGGGAGCTCTGTTATACTGGTGTAAACCCAGAGTAATTCCATTGACCACAAAGAAGTTGCTCTGAATTTACAGCACAGTAAATGAGAGCAGAATTTTGGTCTACAATTTTTAACTAACTTTTTATTTTCTACAGACCGTTAACCTATTCTCTGATTAATGTTGACTAAACATTCCTTATTTAAACAACATCTGTAAAATGAATTCTCCAGGGCCAAATCCTATTATGTATATAGCACACAAACTGGAAAGGTTATAGCCCAAAGGGGAAGGGTGGAGCAGGACTTTCCTATTATAATTCTGGCACCCCTCCAAAGTCATGAAGATGTGATTCTTCTAGACCCCCTATGGCTAGAGGAAAGGAGGCCTAGTGGTCAGAGGGCATGATCCACATTTCATACATACACACCCTCATTATGTTCCATTATATACATGCCTGGAAAATGGCCTGTATGTAGCTGACATGAATATAGAGCTACAGTCTGCCACAACTGAATACACAAGAATGTTGCTTTGTTTGTATTCCCATGCACCCTTTTTTTAGCCTTTACAATCTACTTCTTGATGGTTGCAGTTTCAACATTATGTATCATTAGTAGGGCTCTACCAATTTCATGGCCATGAAAAACGCATCATGGACCGTGAAATAAGCCCTTCCCTGTGAAATCTGATGTCCCCTTGTTCCTAGGAGTGCCCCAAAAAGGAGGGTCCTAGTTCAGGCTGGGCTGAGGAGGAACAGGACTTATTCATCTCCTGCACAACTGCTCTGGGGGTGGGAGGTAGAGACAAGACCCACCTCTGGGTACCTCCCCCTGCTGCAAGATGCTCGGGGACTGGGCAGCAGTCCCAGAGGTTCCTGCAGCTAGAGGAGACTTCTGGGTTTGATCTTCCCTGTGCTGCTGGGAGTGACCCACTAGTGGGGGCTCCTAGCTCTAACTAGGCCAGGAAGGGACAGGATTTGTCCATTCCCTGCACAGCTGCTCTGGAGGAAGCAGGGAGGAGATCAGACCCACCTCCACCTCTGGGAACCTCCTCTGGTTGCAGGAAGCTCTGTGGTTGCTGTCTTCAGAGTCCAGCTCTAATGAAAGCACAGAAGTGAGGGTGGCAATTCCTACAACAGGCTTGTGACCCCCTCCTCCCATCACCCATCCCCTTTTGGATCAGGACCCCCATGACTACAACCGTGAAATTTCAGATTTAAACATCTGAAAATGTGAAGTTCTTCTTCGAGTGATTGCTCACATCCATTCCACTATGGGTCAGGCACGCGCTGCGGGCCTGGTTGCCGGGTAGATTTTTCCCCTAGCTGCAGACTGGGTGAGCAGGGAGCCCCCTGGAGTGGCGCCACTGAGGCACTCTATAAATACCCCTGCGACACAGTCTGGCCCTCAGTTCCTTCTTCACCGCTCGTGCTGGTAGTCGGAACAGGAGTCCTGCTCTTAAGCGTTCTCCTTATCTCCTAGCTGTTGATTCTATTGTTATCTCTATCGTTCTTGTTAAGTAGTTGTTAGTTAGTTTACATAGTTTTATAGTGTAAATAGTTAAGTGCAGGAGTTTCCCTGCCACCGGAGCCCATGTCATCCAAGGCTCTGGGATTCAAGCAATGTGCGGAGTGTGGGAAGCCCATGCCTGCGGGGGACCCACACTCCAAGTGCCTCAAGTGCCTAGGGGAAGCGCACTTGGCAAAATCTGCAGAGCCTTTAAGCCCAGGACCCGCAAGGACAGGGAATCCCGCTTGCGGCAGATCCTGATGGAGGCGGCCCTCACTCCGGACTCGAGTGCGGCACCGGGCCCCGCACCCAAGCCGGCCAAATCGAAGCCTCGGCACCGGTCGCGCTCCCCCAGCGCTAAGCGTAGGAAGGACTCCCAACCTCGCTCCGCTCCGGCACCGGACCGCGTGCAGCCGCCGGCACCGCCCACGCGTCCACCGTCGCCGCCCGGGAGCCGACCTGAGGCCCAGCCGCCTGCACCCGCACCGATGACTCCGGCGCCGCAGGAGGCCCCGTCGAGTCCAGTGCCAGTGGTCTCGCCACTCAGGGTGCCGATTCCGCAGCAGCTTCCCTCCACGCCGGAGGCGTTTGCTGCTGCGAGGAGGTTGCTTGCAGGGGATACCCCTCAGCAACCTGTCCGGTCTAGGGGCAAGCCGCCCATGACCGAGACCGAGATCGCGGCTCGAAGCCCGGCTGGGCACGGACGCCGATCGATCTCGCGGCGCCGATCGAACTCCCGGTACCGGTCAGCTTCCCGGCACCGGTCGCAGTCTCGGCGCCGCACGGAGTTGAGACCATGCTCCGGGTCTCCTCATGGCCGTTCGCGCAGATCGCGCTCTGGCCGCCGGTCCAAGTCCTGGCGCCGATCGGAGTCCCGGCACCCATGTACAGCCAGGTGCTGGTCGTACTCTCGGCACCGGTCGCACTCCCGGCACCGGTCCGTTAGCTGCCGCAGGGACCGCTCCAGACGCCGCTCGCCAAGCCGATCGTCATCTCGGCACCGCTCGGCGTCACGGCACCGGTCCTACTCGACCAGGCACCGGTCCCCTCGGCACCGATCGTCGTCATGGCACCGCAGAGGTAGGCGCTCCACCTCTCGACGGCACCGACGCTCGCCTTGGCACCGGACCCCGTCTCGGCACCGAAGATCTTCCCGGCGCCGGTCGTCATCTCGGCGCCATGGATCCCACAGGCGGAGCCGATCCAGCAGCAGCCGCTCTTCTGAGGGCCACCACTTCTCCCGGCACCGGTCGAGAAGCCCTCGGCACCGAGAGCGTAGAGAGTCTGTCAGCACGCGAACCCGGCATGACTCTCCGCCCAAGGCCCTGCAGTCGGCCACTGCAGCTGCCCCATGGCACTCCTCTGCCTCAGTGTCCTCTCGCCTAACGGGACCAGCCCCAGCCACCCAAAACCCTGCTTGGCCAGAATGGGTGGCATGGGAGTATGAACAGCCTGGGGAAACCCAATCTGAACCCGGGTTCCCAGTGTGCGCAGGGGGTGCTAGGCAGGAGCTGGCGGGACCACCATCGGCCAGCCAGCCTTCGGCGGTGCACAGCCCTAGAGAGCCAGGTCCTTACGCCTCCCCAGTAGGGGTAGAGGCAGTGGCGGGCACTTCTTCCACTAGCCCGCCCGCCCTGGAGCTCTCTAACTATCAGCACCTCCTCCAGGCAGTCGCAAAGAACATGAACGTGCCCTTAGAGGAGGTCCTGGTGGTGGATGATCCGGTCACCACCATGTTAACAAAGGGCACCCCGGCACGCGTGGCAGTGCCGTTCATTAACACCATCAAGGCGCACACGGCGTCGGTCTGGAAGACCCCCGCCTCCATCCCCCCCACTGCCCGGGGGGGTAGAGAAATGGTACTTTGTTCCGGCCAAGGGCTACGAGTACTTATACGTTCACCCCACGCCCTCCTCCCTGGTGGTGGAGTCAGTGAATAACAAGGAGCGCCATGGACAGGAGGCGCAGGTGCCTAAGGCCAAAGAAGCCAAAAGGCTGGACCACTTTGGCAGGAAGGTTTATTCCTCCGGGGGCCTACAACTTAGAGTAGCCAATCATCAGGCACTACTGAGTAGACACCACTTCGACACGGTGGAGGCCCTTACCAAATTTGAGACCGCTCTCCCCCAGGAGAGCAGACAGGAGTTCAGGGCCCTACTACTCCAGAGCAGGGACATATCCAGGCATGCCCTGCAAGCGGCCGTGGACTCGGCCGACTCAGCGGCCCGAACAATGGCCTCGGGCATAGCCCTCCGCCGGGCAGCGTGGCTCTCCTCGTCCAGCCTAGCCCCGGCCATGCAATACAAGATCCAGGACCTCCCCTTTGAGGGACAGGCCCTTTTCTCAGAGGACACGGACACCCGGCTCCAGGCCCTCAAGGACAGAGGGGTGACCCTCAAAGGCCTGGGTATGCACACCCCAGGCCCACAAAGGCGCCCCTTCGTCCCTCCACGAAGGAGGTTCTTCCCACCTGCTCGCCCGCCCCTGGACTCCTCTAGTAGGAGAAGCCGCCCCTACCGCAAGCGGCAGGGGCCCAGGCAAGGCGGAAAACAGCGAGGCTCTAAGCCTCCCCAGGGGCCTAAGCCCAACTTTTGATGGTGCGCCCGGGGGCAGTTTACCAACCACAGTCCTGGATCCTCCCTTCGGAGACCGTCTGTCCTAATTCCACCGTGCATGGTCGGACATTACATCAGACCAGTGGGTCCTCCGCACGGTGGAGGTAGGATACTCCCTCCAGCTCTCCTCCACTCCTCCCACCCACCCACCTCCCTCGTCCCTCTTCAGGGACCCCTCTCACGAGCAACTGCTCGTACAGGAGGTCAGGTCGCTCCTTGCATTAGGAGCCATCGAACCTGTACCACAGGAGTTCCGAGGAAAGGGGTTCTACTCCCGCTACTTCCTAATCCCCAAGGCGAAAGGGGGCCTCCGGCCCATCCTGGACCTGCGCGAACTCAACACCTACATGATCAAGTTCAAGTTCCGCATGGTCACCTTGGGCACTATCATTCCCTCTCTGGATCCGGGAGATTGGTTCGCTGCCCTCGACATGAAGGACGCCTACTTCCACGTGAGCATCAAACCCTCACACAGGCGTTACCTCCGCTTCCTGATAGCGGGAGAACACTATCAGTTCGCCGTCCTACCCTTCGGCTTGTCCACCGCACCCAGGGTGTTCACGAAGTGTATGGCGGTAGTGGTGGCGTTCCTGCGACGCCGCGGGGTACACTTATACCCATACCTCGACGACTGGCTGATCCGAGGCACCTCCAGGGAACAAGTGTCAGCACACGTGCGTCTCGTGATCAGCACGTTCGACCGCCTGGGAATCCTCCTCAACAAGGAGAAGTCCACCCTGAAGCCTACCCAGAGCATAGAGTTCATAGGAGCCCTACTAGACTCCAAGGTAGCAAGGGCATCCCTGCCCCAGCCTCGGTTCCTCACCATCCAGTCGGCCATCAGACAACTCCGCAACTGTCCGATGACTACGGTCAGGGTCTTCCTCAGCCTGTTAGGCCACATGGCATCGTGCACCTTCGTCATACAGCACGCCAGGCTACGGCTACGCCCACTACAGTCGTGGCTCGCAGTGGCCTACAGACCAAGAAGGGACAGTATGGACACCCTCCTCTCCATCCCCAGAGCCACCCTATCCGCTCTGGCATGGTGGGAAGACCAGAACAATGTGTGCCAAGGAGTCCCCTTCCTCCCCCCCAGCCCGTCCATGTCCCTGGTGACGGACGCCTCGTCGCTAGGGTGGGGAGCTCACCTAGGGGAACTCAGGACCCAGGGCCGCTGGTCGGAGTCAGACCTCGGCCTCCACATCAATGTCCGAGAGCTGAGGGCCGTCCGACTTGCGTGCCACGCGTTCTGGGACACGCTACAGGGTCACTGTGTAGCGGTGCTGACAGACAACACCACAGCCCAATACTACATAAACAAGCAGGGCGGGGCCCGCTCCAGCCCCCTGTGTCAAGAGGCGATTCTCCTATGGGAGTTTTGCATAGCCCACGCTATTCACCCGGTGGCCTCCTTCCTTCCCGGAATCCAGAACACCCTAGCGGACCACCTCAGCAGGTCATTTATGTCTCACGAGTGGTCCCTTCGGCCAGATGTCATCCGGCCGATCTTCCTGAGGTGGGGGTTTCCCCACATCGATCTCTTCGCCTCCAGACAGAACAGGAAGTGCCTCCAGTTCTGCTCCTTTCGAGGCAGCTCCCGGGGATCCCTGACAGATGCCTTTCTCCTACCCTGGACGGGGCACCTGTTCTACGCGTTCCCTCCGATCCCGCTTCTCCACAAGGTGATCCTGAAGATCAGACGGGACAGGGCACAAGTCATCCTCATAGCCCTGGCCTGGCCCAGGCAGTGCTGGTATGCGTCCCTCCTCCGGCTGTCCAGGGCCCCTCCTATCAGCCTCCCGCTGTGGTCAGACCTGATCTCGCAGGATCACGGTCGCCTCCTGCACCCGGACCTGCAGTCCCTTCACCTCACAGCGTGGCTACTCCATGGCTGAGAGGTCCTGAGCTCTTATGCTCATCCGAAGTACAGAATGTCCTTCTGGGAAGTAGGAAACCATCCACCAGAAGTACCTATACGGCCAAGTGGACCCGCTTTTCTGCATGGTGCAGACAACACGATATAGTCCCAAGTGAGGCTACTATCCCACGTATATTGGACTACCTCTTAGGCCTTAGAAATCAGGGCCTTTCTACCTCCACCATCCGTGTCCACCTCGCGGCCATATCAGCTTTCCACCCGGGCCAGTCGAACCACTCAGTCTTTTCCGATCCTGTGGTATACCGTTTCCTCAGGGGCCTGGATAGGCTGTACCCGAACGTTAAGCGTCCCATCCCACCTTGGGACCTCAACCTCGTGCTCTCACGCCTCGTGATGCCCCCGTTCGAGCCCCTCGCCACGTGTTCCTTAATACACCTCTCCTGGAAGGTGGCATTCCTAGTAGCTATCACCTCGGCTCGTAGAGTGTCAGAGATCCGTGCACTTACCTCCGAGCCGCCTTACACTATCTTCCACAATGACAAGGTGCAGCTACGTCCCCACCCGGCCTTCCTGCCTAAGGTGGTCTCTCCCTTCCATGTTAATCAAGACATTTGTCTTCCAGTCTTTTACCCTAGGCCTCACACCTCTGGTAGGGAACAACAATTACACACGTTGGACGTTAGGAGGGCTCTTGCTTTTTATTTAGACAGAACAAAGCAATTCAGGAAAACAACGCAACTCTTTGTAGCAGTTGCAGAGAGAATGAAGGGCCAGCCAGTCTCAGCCCAAAGGCTCTCCTCCTGGATTACCTCGTGCATTCACACCTGTTATGAACTCGTGGGCAAGCCGCTTGAGAGAGTAACAGCTCACTCCACGAGAGCGCAGGCGTCCTCTGCGGCCTTCCGGGAGGGAGTCCCTATCACGGACATCTGCAGGGCGGCTACCTGGTCCTCCGTCCATACCTTCGCCGCCCACTACGCCATAGTCCAGCAGACCAGGGACGATGTGGCGTTTGGGTCAGCGGTCTTACGATCAGCAATGGGTCAACCCGACCCCACCTCCTAGGTATTGCTTGTAGTCACCTATAGTGGAATGCATGTGAGCAATCACTCGAAGAAGAAAACAAGGTTACTTACCTGTAACTGTTGTTCTTCGAGATGTGTTGCTCACATCCATTCCAAACCCACCCTCCTTCCCCACTGTCGGGTTAGCCGGCAAAGAAGGAACTGAGGGCCAGACTGTGTCGCAGGGGTACTTATAGAGTGCCTCAGTGGCGCCACTCCAGGGGGCTCCCTGCTCACCCAGTCTGCAGCTAGGGGAAAAATCTACCCGGCAACCAGGCCCGCAGCGCGTGCCTGACCTATAGTGGAATGGATATGAGCAACACATCTCGAAGAACAACAGTTACAGGTAAGTAACCTTGTTTTTACCAATTTTTCAAATCCTATGGCTGTCCATGAAGTTGACCATAATAGACCCATGAATTTGGTAGGGCCCTTTATCATTAGACCAGGACTTTGAAACTCAGAAATATTATTTATTGGTCATCCAGGCCTACATTTTCAAAAGTTTCTTTTAAATTGGGGTGCTAACCTGGAACACCTAGTGGTGCCATATGGGATGCTGTCAGGCTCTGGGCTCTAGGCTGCCATGCCTGGTGGTTGGAGTAGTGGTTAAATCCAAACAAAGTCAGGACCAGAAAGAGGGCAGCACTGCGGGTCAGAGTCTGGGGACAGGCTGTGGGGGAAAGATTCCACAGACAAGCCAGATCAGGATTGTAATCTGAGTCTGGAAGCAGGCCGAAGGTCGAAGCTGAGTTGGAGTCAGTCCAAAGGTCTGCGGTTAAGAGGCCGGTGCAGGGCTGGAGCAGGTCAGGATCAGGGCTGGAGTACTTTCAAATTAAGGCACAGATGAAGCTGGAACAAGGCTTGGGCAAGGAACAGGGACAGGACTGAGGGCAGACTGGAAGCCTAGAGAGTCAGTAACACCATGAGACAGCAGGAGGTTTCCTAGCCAAGTGGTGCTCTTGCCCAAACTTACTTGTGGTTCTGGCAGTAAAGGTGAAATATCTGTGCCTTGGGGTCATCTGACAAGCTCAGCCCAGGGATATGCTGCTGCAGCATGCCTGAGAGTTGAGTCACTGCCGGCTCTGCTGGAGTGGGGTGAGTCCTAGATGAGTGAGCAGCCCTGGTCTAGCTGTGGATTTGCCTCACGGAAGCCCAGAACTAGATATGTAGACCTCACTTTACTGATTCCCCAGCAGACCTTCCCTGGAAGAGATTAGTTTAGTTTTCTCTTTATAGGTAGAAATAAAACAGATATATTTTGAAGTATGTACTGCTCTTCTGAGTTTAAATATATTTTTAATTTTTTCCAGCCTGCCCATTGGTATATAAGGATGGCAACAGTTTAGCAGGTACAGTATTGTGATCATAGACTCTGCATTTATGGAATAACTAGTGTAACAGCCCGTGTACACGGGCCAGGCCACCCCATCCAGTCCCTTCTCCCGCACCCCACTCCCTGCTTGCCCTCCCATCGTCACCCTCCCCCGGGATCCTTCCCCTGGGGGCCGAGGCCTGCAGTGCCCCTCGCGGCGGGGAGGATCGGGGCTCCCCCGGCCTGGAGTGACACTCGGGGGCTGGCGGTGCCCGAACTGCCTCCCACTCCGGGGGAGAGGACCTGAGTCCTTCAGCTCCCTGTGCCAGTAACTCCCGTCCCTCCGCGCTCTCTGCTAACCCTGGCGCCCGCCCCTCCCGGTAACCCCAGTCCTACTTCGCCCCCCGGTAACTCCCGCTCCCGGTAACCCCCGCCTCACAGCACCTTCCGGTAACCCCCGTCCCACCACGTTCTCCGTAACCCCTGTGCCCGTCCCTCCCGGTAACCTGTGACGGCCCCTCCGTCCTCCCGGTAATCCCCGGTAACTCTTGCGCCCGCCCCGCCCGGCAACCCCTGTCCCGCTGCGCCCTCCAGTAACCCCTGTCCCACTGCGCCTCCCGGTAATCCCCAGTAACTCCTGCGCCCACCCCTCCCGGCAACCCCAGTCCCACTGCCCCCGCCCTTTCCGGGAACCCTTAGTAACCTGCATCCTCTGGTAACCCCTGCCCCCCTGCCATGTTCCCCGCCCACCCAACTGATATCTCCTATCCTGCCGTACCCCCTCCACCATAACCTGAGGTAACCCAAGTCTTCTTTTTCCTGTAAACCCTGCACCTTGTGCCGCCGAACTACACCTCCCAGCATGCTCTTCGTCCGGGCCGTCTCTACTGCGCATGACGGCTTCGGACAAACATCCCCTGGCCTTTTATTATATAGGATTTTCGGAGATGCACACTTGTAGGTAATAAACTTACTTGTGTTTATATTACAACAGCTGTTAACCACATGGTGATATGAAGCTCCTTTATGTAGCTCAGTTTGTCCCTTAACATAATGAATTTAAAGTGATATATTTAGTATTTTTATGCTTTCCAGGATTTAAAATGATGGAAATGTTCAGTCTGGTTGAAAAGGAGTTTTCGACAGTGGAAGGAGTCTCTATGGAGCCTGGTACTTTTAATGCTTATCCGTGTTACAGACTGCATAAAGATGCTTTGGTTTCTCAGCCTACCAAGTAAGTATTAATACATATAAATGATCCTAATGCTCAGTGCAGGACACCACTCATTTTAGACTTAGCATTTCCATGGCAGAAGAACGTGGAGACCAACATGTTATTTCAATGTGTGTTATAACATTGAATAGCAAGAGTGTTTCATGGATACCCAAGTTCTGAACGGTTCAAGAATAGCAGCCGTGTTAGTCTGTATCTGTAAAGAAAGTGAGGAATACTTGTAGCACCTTAGAGACTAACTAGTTTATTTCAGCATAAGCTTTCGTGAGCTATAGCTCACTTCATCGGATGCATCCGACGAAGTGAGCTATAGCTCACGAAAGCTTATGCTGAAATAAACTAGTTAGTCTCTAAGGTGCTACAAGTATTCCTTGCTTTCTTTACCAAATCCTGAACTAACTCTACTCCAATTTTTCGCTTCAGAAATAAACTACTTTCAGACAGGTGTCAATATGATGATTATCAATTTTGTGTATGCAAATTTAGAGCCAGATTGTGATCATTTACTCATGTTCAGTATTACTTAATTCTGTGATTAGTCCTACTGTTTTTCAGTGGGATTTCTCATGGAAAGTGCTATGGTGGGAGGGTATCAGTGAAGAAGGGTATTAGTCTACTCCTGTGTTTAAATCCAGGATCTACCATGCAGTTCAAGAATTAGGACCAGGTGCTGTGGAAAGGCACATAGGTGGAGGTGATAAGTCCTCCAGGGGTGATTCTTTCTTACTCCTTCAGAGGAAGGGTGATGGGAGGATCTCTTGACCTTCCCTTAACCCACATAGACTCAGCTTCTTGTGCTATGCATGCTCCATGGCTCCTCTACATCCAGTTCCCCATACAGACACGCTGGACCAGCAACACCATAGCAGAGGAAAGGAATGGATTAGCTTTTATATCTAGGTGCCAATTACTGGATTACACCCTGCAGAAATTAACTAGAAACATTTATTGGTCTGGAACTAGGACAGAAGAGCAATAGTCTTTCTGCAGGGAAATAGTTTAATGTTTGTATGAGATTATCTTGTTTTGCCACAGTTGGGACTATACTCCTAGAAACTTTCATACTGATGGCTTTCCCCATGTTTTGCTTGGGGCGGGGGGGGGGGATACAGTTTAGTTGGAACCTACAGGGGTTAGCAGTTTATGCTTTTGCCCTAATTTATTTTGCTTTATTATCTCTTCTGCTTCTCTATATGCTCTTTTCTTACCTCTCTGGCTACCTCAGCAGCACAGCATTCCTGATTTCTTCACTGTGTTTTCAACCCTTTGCATGGTGCTGAGATTGTCTTTCTCTGTGTTGTTAAGGACTCCTTACAGCAGGGGTTGGCAAACTTTTTGGCCCGAGGGCCACATCAAGGTTGAAAACTTGTACGGAGGGCCGGGTCAGGGAAGGCTGTGCCTCCCCAAACAGCCTGGCCCCGCCCCCTATCTGACCCCCTCTCACTTTCCGTCTTCTGACTGGACCCATCCAAGCCCCCCTTGCTCATTGTCCCCTGACTTCCCCCTGCAAAGACCCCCCCACCCCTAACTACCCCCCAGGATCCCACGCCCTATCTAAGCCCCTCTGCTCCTTGTCTCCTGACCGCTCCCTCCTGAGACCCTCCCACCCCAACCACCCCCTTTCCAACTCATCCTGCTCCCTGTTCCCTGACTGCCCCAACCCCTATCCACACCATGCCCCCGACAGACCCCCAGGCCTCCCCCACCTTATCCAACCCCCTGTCCCCGACCCTCCAAGAAGCTCCACCTCATCCAACAGCCCCCTGTCCCCTGACTGACCCCCAGGACTCCCTGACCCTTAACCAAACCCATGGCCCCAGAGTGCTGCCCGCACAGCACACTGAGGCTCCAGGAGAGGGAGGAAGGCAGGGGAGTGGCCGGGAGCAGCCTCCCCCACAGGAAGCTCCCCCACCGGTCAGGATGGTCCCGCGGGCCGTAGTTAGCCCACCCCTGCCTTACAGGTATGGCTCAAAGTTCTCTCTTATTTTCTCATCTCACCTGATCTCATTGTGACATTGAATATTATGGATACCTCTCCCTTCTCTGAGCACTTCATGCAAAACCTGAAATTCCACTGCACTCCCTCTTGGTTTCAGTTCTACCTCTCCTTGTCCAATTTGGAATGCTGTAAGATTCTGTTTGACCCTATCCAGTTCTCCATATATTTTCTCCTTAGGGTACCACATTGTTAACTTCCATCCTAAGTTGAACATTTTTATTCTGTTCTATTGTACATCTGCCTTCCACTCAATTATCTGAACCTTGTATTTTTCATTTACCAGCCTGTCTTAACTCTATCAATTTCCACCAATGCTGTAATTTCTTACGCTGGATACTTTGAAGACCAAAGATGTCCTCCTGACAAAATGGTCCTTTGTCTCATATCTGTGACTTTACCACCACTCTCCTGAACTCAGATTTAAATTTGTTTTCCAAGCCAGAAATCTTTGAGAGACTCTTAGCCCCCGATGTTTTATATTATTCATCTCCCATATAAGTAAATCTGCCTTCAGCACCTCTGGCATATTGCCAGAATTCATCTTTACCTTGTCCTCATCTCTCATGAAATCTCTATTCACATCAATCTTCATCATTTCCCACTTCGGCTGGGGATTGAATGTTGAATACACAATAGAAAACATATTGCTGATAAGGGTTTGAGAGAGTGTATCTAAGAGCAGGACTTTGTCTAAGAATTATGCACACACATACACAGAGAATGTTCTAATGCATCCTATATGTGAATTGTATAGAGTATAATTATTATCAAATGCAATTTTATGCTGTTTTCTTCCAAAAATAAGCACAGTATCCAAAAAATATCTGCACACAATTTCCAAAGTAGCACTGGGACTAGTGGGAAGTTGGACTTATGAGTAACCTTTCCCCCACATGTAGTTTAATGCATCTATACAAATCAGACTCATCATTCATATTTCCAATTTAGAGCAAGTTAGTGCATTAATCCCATACCTCTTATTTTTCTTTTGTCCCTGCTCAAGATTTGTCAAACAGAGCTTAAATAAAAGCTTAGAATGTAGAATAACAAAACCAAACTTTAGGAAATGAAATAAAATAACAAACATCTCTTCTATTATGAATGTCCCTGCTCTTCTGAAAAAATTCTGGGAGGCTTTCAAAAGAGCTGAGTAAATAACCAATTTTTTGGTTTTATGGCCAAACTGAAAAAGCCAAAAGAAAATTCATTGTGGGTTAACCAAACCTTATTTTTTGGGGGTTTTCTCAATTAAACTAAAAACTCAAAAAGAATACAGTAAACCCTCGATTTAACGGACCCCGATTTAATGGACTTCGGATGCAACGGACAAAATTTCCGATGCATGCGAAATCCGTTATTCGGGGGCTGCCGGCTCCCGCCCTGGGGAGCCGGGCAGGAGCTGTCAACCTGGCTGCCCGGCTCCCCGCAGAGGGGAGCCGGGCGGGCGGGCTGACAGCTCCCGCCTGGCTCTCTGCAGAGGGGAGCCGGGCGGCCGAGTTGACAGCTCCCGCCCGGCTCCCCCCAGCGGGGAGCCCGGCGGGAGCTGTCAAACCCCCCCCCCCCCCCCCGCCCAGCTCCCCGCAGCGGGGAGCCGGGCGGGGGGGTTGACAGCTCCCGCCCGGCTCCCCGCAGCGGGGAGCCGGGCGGGGGGGTTGACAGCTCCTGCCCGGCTCCCCGGTGCGGGGAGCCGGGCGGGGGGGGGTTGACAGCTCCCGCCGGGCTCCCCGCTGCGGGGAGCCAGGCGGGCGGGCTGACAGTTTCCACCCGGCTCCCCGCAGCGGGGAGCCGGGGGGGGGGGGGGGGTTTGACAGCTCCCGCCGGGCTCCCCACTGCGGGGAGCCGGGCGGGGGGGATCAGTAAAACATCTATATAACGGACTAATTCGGGTGAGGGGGGTGTCCGTTAAAGCCAAAAGTCCTGTTATTTAATGATTTAAAAAAATTATTAAATAACGGACTCTCGGCTTTAACGGACACCCCCTCGCCCGAATTAGTCCGTTAAATCGAGGTTTCACTGTAATAATTTTTCATTAAACCTCAAATGACTTTTTTTTTTTTACATTTTGGGGTGATACCCTTTTTAGTTTTTTTTAATCTAGCTAAATTTAGAAATGAAATGTCATTTCAAAACAAGACATCAAAACATTTCCTTTCAAAAATATCAAAATGCATTATTTCAACTTTGATTTTTTTTTAAGTCAGTTGAAACTATTTGCCAAATTCTACCCGAATTCACAAATAGTTTTCTTTGACTGATGAATGCATTTTTTTGGTAAATAAACTATCTTCCAAAAAATATCTGCCCATTTCTAGCCATCAGTAGATTTCATTTTTATATGTAAAATCCATTTTGACTAGACTATTTAAAATGTTGACTTCTATATTTCTAAAATACATTCTAAATATAATTATAAAAGGTCCCGAAATAGTCTGTCACCAGTTAGTTGCTTATCTACCAATGGTTTAAAGGATGTTTAACTAGAAAGAAAAGGTCCATTATAATGGGTCTTCCTACTCATTCATGTTTTCATCACATAGTAAATTTAAGAGTATCAAAAATCTCACAAATGGATGCATTTAAAAATGTAGCATTTAATATAATTCATGGTTTGATCATGACCTTCAGCTCCCACTGAACTCAGGATCGGGCCTTCAGTTTCTAAAATGAAACTCTTTTTAGTTGCAGTTTTTAATTAAAATAATGAAGTAGAACAGAGATTATCATTTCAAAAATGTAAAGCACCATCAAGTTTATAATTAAAATATTTGGAAAAATCCCAAGGTTAGCATTGTTCTAACTTATATCATGGTTGAGTAGATTCTGCTAAGTGAAATGATGGCTGTATGTTCTTGATTTCAAAAGACAAGTCCAAAGTAATGAAGAATGCTTTTAAATCAGCTTTACTGTGATTACTTCAGTTCACAGAATATTCTTTTTGTTACAGATACTTGCACCCTGAGGGGCTGCCTTCAGACTACACCATTACTTTTCTCTTCCGTATACTCCCTGACACACCCCAGGAGCCATTTGCTCTGTGGGAGATTTTAAATGAGAAATATGAGCCACTTGTTGGAGTTATTTTGGACAGTAGGTATTTCATATCTTATGGCATGCTTTTTTGTCCCCTTGGGATGTGGCATTAAAAATAATGCTGAGACTAGGCATTGATGATGGTTTATTAATAAAATAATGATCAACCTATTGAAGCTGTGGGTCTCCAATGCCACAATTGACAGTCAGATATAGCATGAATGTATGAAAGTTAGAAACCAGGTATGATAATCATGAAAGATACATAGCATTCCTCCTTTGCAAGCAGAGTTCTGTGACCAGATGATATTGTTACAGATTGTAACATCTGTGACCAGATGATTTTGTTACAAGTATTAAGAGGGGGACTGTCTTAAAAGTTTTGTCATCTGTTACTAAGAATAGTGTTGATTCTTACAAATAATGATGCATCTGTTTCTTCCTCTCACATTGAGATTTTCTTTCTTTCTTTCTCTCTCTCTCTCATTATGCAGATGACGGTAAAACTCTGATTTTCTTTAATTATGACTACAAAGGGGATTTTCAAACTGTTACTTTTGAAGACCCTGAAATAAAGAAAATATTCTATGGAAGTTTCCATAAGGTTAGTTATACTAACTGTTGCAGGGGGCTTATCTCGTTGCCGGGAGAAACGAGACTTCACACAGGTGGCTAGTTGGAAAGTGGTGAGTTTATTGGAGGGAGCGGCATTTCATGCTGGGGGGCTTATCTGCCAGCATGGCCACAATACAAGATGTCTGACACACTCAGGCGATATCCAGAGTGCTCAAAGAGGAAGCCCAACTTAAAAAGGTGTGTCAGCACAGATATACTCATGCTTATTTGCATCTCATACATACTCATCTTATTAATAGCAAGCAACAAACTGATTGGTCAGCACTTGTTGGTTACGCAGTCCTGCTTTAGTTTCTCCATTTAGTTTCTCACGCATTCATTCTTACACAGACAGGGTAAACACTCACACAGCTGGGAACTGGTTCCCAAACACACAGATAACAAGAAGGTCATTTTCAGACTAATACTATCATTATGCACTCTCCTGGAGTTGACTTAGAAGCGTAACTGCGCTTTCTAGTGGTTGCCCGTCACAATGTCTTCTGGTCCTAACACTAACAGAAAGATGCATTTTAAGGATACAGAACAAAGGTTTTGGAGTTCCTTTTTTCACATTTTGAGGTTTTCTTGGGTACATTCCTCTTTTGTCAATGATTTCTTGTATTTTACAGCTTTCAAGTCATTTGCCAAACTCTGTTAAGAGAACAATTTGGCAATAATAAGTTCATATATATCAAGGATTTATTTTATTGGTGTTGGTGGTAATATTAGTCATGGTCTCATTCTTCATTATATCTATTCCATTCTGTTTCTGTTAGAATTGGTCAAAACTTTTTAATCAAAAAGTGATTTAGACAACAAACGGCTTTTCATTTGAAAACTGGAAAGTTTCACTGAAAAAGGAAACAATGAAATTTTAAAAAATTTCTATAAAAAATAATTGGCTGTTTTTGACCAGGTCTTCTATATAATTATATTTTATAGTTTATATAGTAGAATTATATATAATTATCTAAATAATAGTAGAGATGTACTGGTGATCCTTTCATAGTCATTAAAGATCTCATGGCACGTCCACAAGAATAGCGGTGGTAGCCTTGGTGTTGTGGCTAAGTTACTGTTTCCCTGAAAGTCTGTAAATGAAGACACACATGAAATATTAAGATGGGGTTGTACAGCACATAGGAGTAAAGAAACCCCTTTAATTATTCACTTTTGTTCCTCGGGCTCAAATCTTTCATTAGGACAAAAGCACTGCGTATCTTGGCTGAGCCTTCTGGCCTCGTTATGTTTGAAAGGCACAAGGGACCCAATTCGTGGGTGCCTTGCAATCATTTTGTGCCAGCTAGGCCTGAGCAAAGTGACTAAAAAGTTGTTGTGTGGCTACTGCCCCTTTCTCCCAGATGATACTCCCAGCAGAGAGTCTTCCCCGCTCCTCTGCCAGCTCTGTGCATCTCTTTCCCCAAAGAGCTCCTGGCACAGATGGTGCCTCAGGGTGGGCTGTGTGTGTGCAAGGTGCAGGATGGATTGTGTCTGGAGCATTCCTGTGTGCTGGGCAGTGCCCATCTCAATGCCCGTTAATGTAGTGCAGCTCTTGGGGCAGTGTGGGGAGGCTTGTGCTGCTGCCCCCTGTGCTTTCCAGTTCTGCGAATCGATAGGGGATTTTGATCTTTAAATGTAAAAATTTCACACTGATTTTATTAGACAATGTTGTCCAAACTATTTAGTAAATTTTACTACTATTTTTGGTAGAGTCCATTTGTCTTTTGTAAGTCTCTGCAAACCATTTTGGGTGGAAGACAACACTATGCAACAGGCTCACAATAGGCATGCACACCACTAAGTAGCACAAAAATCAAGGGACTCAGTGGGACTTAGATGTGAATAATCCTTGTATGGGGCGAGGAGATGGCAACCTGTTCACAGATATTCCATAGGCAACAAAAAAGAGGTTTAATTCATTGAATGGATTGTCTGTTATGGATTATTTACTCAGCTCCACAGGGTAATATAACATCAATTCATTTTAAAAATGCTCCCTGTGTCTGGTAACCCATATTCCTTGATCTCCTCTCTGTGTATTCAAATATCTTTACTTTTGCCTAGTTACATGTTGTTATCAGCAAGACTACAGCCAAAATTATTATTGACTGCAAGCAAGTGAGCGAGAAGACAATTAATGCAGCAGGGAATATTACTTCTGATGGGACAGAAGTGCTAGGAAGAATGGTCAGATCTCGAGGACAAAGAGACAACTCTGCACCAGTAAGTGGAACAAAGGCAATTTTTAAACTATAATAAAATTCTTAAGGTTGAGCATGCAGTGTCCACAAATTTGTGTTTTTATCAGAAACAGGATGAGCTCAGCTATGACACAACAATGTTGTGTCAATGTTACAATGTTACAGAATGTTACATCTTATAGAATAGGTGTATAGCCTGGCCTTAGGCTTTCTTCCCATTGATTTTACATAAATGCTGTGGTTTTACGCAGACTGTCTCTCAGTATTCCTAGCTCCTTTAAGAATAGTAAACATTCAAGTACTTAAAAATATAAATGCTCTTCCAGAGTCTGAAAAAGAAGTAGTAGATTGGTTCCTTCCCGCCACTCACTTCCCCCTTCCCTTGTGGTGCCTGCTCCCATGCAGAGCTGAGCAGCTACCACAGCCCTGAGAAATCTCCCATTGTCTCTGCTGCTGTCCGGGGGGAAGAGATGGGTCCCTGCCGATGTCAGGTGCAAGAGTATAGGCATTCCTTTGCTCCATTATGAAGAATGTTCTCTGGTGCTGCATAGTCCAGGACTGCAAAGGTGTTTCTGGGGATTACCTGTCAGCAGACCCCCTGCTCAGGGACCTTGCTTCTACCACTCTGGAGTCATCCTAACCCAAGTTTGGGAATGCACAATTGTGGTCTGCAAGATCTCCGGGTCGGAGGGGTAGTTTTACCCCCTGGAGATGTTACTGCTTCATCTCTCAGCCATGTGGCTGGGCAGGAGGGGTTCATTTGGAGCTTTGCGCTCTGAGGCGGAGGGGGTGGGTAGCTCCACTCCATGCTGATATAAAATTGTGACATTCCCAATTCAGACACAGTAAATGGAAATTTTGATTCTATACTCAAGAACAGAACAAGTTCTGCGAGGCATTTTAATCCAAAGGCAGACAGACAGTCTGACTTTTAACCAGCTTCCTGGTTCTGCACCTGATCCTCAGCTGGTATAAGTCAGCATAGCTACCTTGGTGCCAATGGAACTCCACTGATTTACACTGGCTCAGGATCTGGTCCTCTGTGTCTGACGCCCACTAGCTCCATGCCAACCTTAACATATATGCAGAGTGCTTGGATGTTTTCAACTAATAATTATTGATACTAATACTTGTTCATTAAGGGAACAGTAGGGATCCAAGAAGCTGAATGTTCTTGGTTGTTAGGTTCTTATCCCAATTTAAACAGAGCAGATATTTATATATATTTTAATCTGCTTTTTTCCAATACAAAATAATTTTTTAAATGACCTGGAGAGGGAGACATTTTTAAATAATTGATTTATATCTAAGTTTTATCCTTATCTGTCCAAATCTTTTAAAATTGACATTTCCTTTGGGTGAGATTCTGGCCCTATTGAATCAATATGAGTTTTACTGTTGGCTTCAGTGGTACCAGGATTTCATCATTTGTCTTCTATGGTTGGATTTCATTGTTGGAGGGGAAAGTTTGTGGGACAGGGAAGTATATCAATTTAGCTGCATAGTCAGCTCAGTGCATTCTCTTTGAACTGGCTTGACCTTGAACTCAGGGGTTGGTTTGAATGGGACTGAGGTTCATATTTAAAATTTATCACTTCTGATTGTATTTAAAAACTCAATCCAGTCAAAAGTATATTTACCCAAAGAATAGATTTCTGGGGGGGATGGAGGGGGAAGTCTTTAGGTTTCAGGCTTATGGATGATTGAATAGCCTGCCTCTAAAGACAATTAAACAGAACAGCTTTTGTGGCTATGATCCAGTAGTAACAGACAAAGGCAAACTCAGAAAAGTTTGAAATGAAAGAGGTCTTTGTAGGAAAAGAAATGGTGGCTTTTGTTGAAATCTAGAAATCTATAAAAGATAAGTCATTCAATAAGCAACCCACTCACCAAAAAATTTAGTTGTGTTCATATGGAAAACATGGCAACTTACATAAGACTGTAATCATGCAGCTCAAAACATAATTCTTTTTCTTATCAATATTATCTAATTGGTCCCTGTTTGTGTTTATATGTGTATATATGCCCCTGTAGACAACAGCAAGAAAATGCCCAATCACCATCTTTAAAGGTCCAGGTCTCACCCTTTAATTCATGCTGAGTAGCGGTTATCTAAGCAGTCCCATTAAGAGGAAGATTAGCCTTGTGGATAAAAACACTGGAGTGTGGACTCAGAAGACTGTGACTTTGGGCAATCACTTAGCTATAGAACAAGGGTATTTAGATAACCTCAGTCCCATTTCAGTTTAAATTAATGGGAGTTAAGCACCTAAATATCTTTGAAAATCTGAGCCTTAGAGCTTGTCTTCATTACTGGGGAGCTCAATGCTGCTGCTAAATTGACATCAGAGCACTCTCTGGTTGACTCCAGTACTCCATCTCTCCAAGAAGATTAAGGTAAGTTGACAGGAGAGCATCTCAAGTCAACGCAGCACAGTGAAGACACCATGGTAAGTCAACCAAAGCTATGTTGACTCCAGCTATGTTATTCATATAGCTGGAGTAGTGTGACTTGGCTCGACTTTCCCTGATAGTGAAGGCAAAACCTTCTTCCCAGTCTGCCTCAGGTCCTCAGTGTAAAATGGGGATAATAATACTTCCCTACATCACAAGAGTATTGTGAGAAGAAACTCTCAAATGTTTCTATGGCAATGCATGTTAGATAAGTGCCTTGTAATGTTGAAGCCCCTCCTTATTTGAAGGAACTAGGTCTTATGAATATAGGATAGAATTCTCAGGAGTGTCAAATTGATTTAAGAGCATAAATTCCATTAATATCCAATAGCACTTATGCACCTAAGTCACGTCAGCACTTTTGAAATTTCCAACCATAAGGAATTAATAATACTTTTGTTTTCCTTTGCCAATAAGAGGAAAATTGTGGCACTAATTCAAGAGAATACAGCATCACGAAGGCTAGACTGACACTGGAAGATTTTGAGCCAAATCCTAAAAAATAGCAAATTATTAGATACTCTGGAGCTCTGACTATTAAAATAAGCAACACATTCAAATGTTAGCATTACTGAAGTAGAGCCAAGATTAATTTACTGTATCTGTTACTACTGTAGTAAAACCTTGTGCATGTATAACCTACACACTTCCTGGGTGTGTGCTGTCCCATCTAGTGGAACTGAGACCACTTAGAGAGCGATTAATGAGTCTGCTCTACAGCCTTAGCTAACAGCCAGTTGGCTTTTAGCTCATGTGGTAGAGGCTCATACACTAAGCTCCAGAGGTTCCTTGGTGTTACACATGAACAATGAGAATGTCTGATTACAGTTGTGGATAAGTCGGTTTTGCAAAGGATTTCGTGATTTCAAAATTTGGTATAATTCTAAATTGGAACAAAAACTGAAAGTTTTGAAATTCTCCACCAAGCAAATTCCAAAACGTTTTAGTTTCCGATGGATCGAAACATTTTGCATCAGCAAAATCTAAATGTTTTGTTTTAATTTCCTCTTTTTAAAATATATTGAATAATAATATAATATAAAATTTAAAAAATTCAAAATCAAAAATCAAAACTTTCATTCTGAAAATGTCAAAACATCCTGTCAGAACGTTTCCCCCTGTTTTTTCCTTAAATAAAATTCCAGTGAAATTGACTAAATTTTTAAGCATTTTGATAGAACTGCATATTTCTACAGAATATGGTTTTATTGAAGTTTCTGTGACCAGGTCTTAGTATAGTATCCTGGAGCTTCATAAGCTGTCATATAAGTGAGCCCTCCAGTGGGACTGAATGAACTGGACTTTTCATTTTGCCCCAAGCCTATTGTTTGTTCACCTAACACCCTGCTACTGCTATGTGCTACGTATTTTCTATATTTACGCTGTGTGTCAATGTATATGGATGTAAAAAGATGATTGCAATAGGGTCATCTGATCAAAAACAACCTTAGTCTGCAATTCTTCACTGAGTTCAGCACAGGCAAACTCTTTTGTCTGCATGGCTCTGCTTCCCAGATAGGAGCTTCAGGAAGCTAAAATGTGATGAATGCAGCGAATTATGAATAAGCGTTTAACAGCAGCAAAGAAAGCTTTGTTAAGTAATTTAGCTTGAATCAGAAGAATCAGCCCACATACATAACATTTTAAAATCAGAATACTGACTCATTCAGTATTTAAAAGAACACAATAAAGCAATTCAGATAACTGTTTCTATTTATTCCTTATTTTACAAGAAAATATTTTATTACTGTGGACCTGTGGATTGTTTAATCTGGGGAAAATGAAAGTATGTGTATGCATATGTAATGGAGAGTGTATAATATGTGATATATAAGAAATAGCGCTCCTGTGTGTGTGTATATGAATCTAATGTTATACACCGAGAGAGAGAGTTCATTTTAGTACCCGTAGGTATGATTTAGTTTTAAGTAAATCTTTCCATTCACAAAGAAATCATAGTTTGACCCAATCTCCATACTGGCAATGAAACAATGTCAATGAAACTTTTAAATACTGTGTCTGATTGAAATTAATATGGTAGCAGTAGCACAGAGATTTCTGCTACATGTAAAAGTATTTCAGTTATAAAACTTAGGTCCTGGTCCAGCAAATGCTTACAAATGCACTTACCATTACAGAAGTGAGTACTTTTGTTGAAGTCCATTGGGCTATTCATGTGAATGTCTGCTAAGAGCCATGCACATGAGCTACCAGCATGTGAGATCAGTAGGACCAATCAGGTCAGCAAAGCCACCCATATAAGCAAATGCCCACAGAACTGAGCCCTTCGAAAGTAGTGAAAGGAATAGTCCATTTCAGACCATTGTATCTAGACAAGGATTGCAATTTTTATAAACAATATTATTTGTCAGTCTATATGCTGATTCATTATTGGTGACACAGTGGTATGTTTCTGAACTCCATTCTTGTGCCAACGGGATCCTTTTTGTTTTCCACTGCGTATGATCACACAAGGAAAGAAAATTAAAAAAAGAACAGGATTTGTTGGTGAGAAGAAATAGAATCATTTTCAGGAGGAACCTTTCTGAGATCTATCTTTGCATTTAATGGAGGGTTTTCATTCTGTTTCTACAGTTCATTTACTTTCTGTTATATATTTTTCAGGTATCTTTGTCATTTTATACAGTTGATGACTTCTGTATTAAATCAGCATTTTATGTACAATTTTAAAATGTATTGTGGTGAGAGAAGCCACCCTGATGAACTCTTGCATTTAGGCTATATCCTGGTGTGCAAGCCTATTTAAGATTGCCTCTTCCCAATTTAGCTAGAAGGGTGAGGTGTGTGTTTGGGCTGGCAGGGGAATGGCCACCCTCTGGGGTCCTGGTTGGAGGGCAAGGTGCTCTCTATTACCAGGTTCCCCTTCCTTTTTCCTGTCTCCCCACTCAGAACACTGTAGAGTAGGGCTTGGGCTGGGGAGAGTGGAGCACAGTTCCACCTCCTTTAGCCCCCACTGGCCAATTTGGGGAGGTAAAGAAGACAAATGGCTTCACCAAACCCACCCCCTCATGTGTTAAGCACTCCTGGACACACATCAGCCATTCTTGATTCTGAAAGCCACCCCACCCCCAATCATTGTAGTGGGTCAGGAAGGAATTCCTCTCCCCCCCCCTCCCCCCCGAGTGTGTTTGAGAAAATATCTGGTGCTGTGTTTTGTTGTTTTTGCTTTCCTCATGGTATCCCAAGCCCTGGTAGCTGGGGATAATAAGGATTAAAAAGAGGTAATTTTTAAAAAAAATTCCCAAGTGGTAATAAATGTCACTAATTATTGTCACAACTTGTGGCAGTTGTCCAGTGCAAGCAAAAGGGTTCAGGGGAACAGGTTCCAGAGTAAATCTGAGCACAGGACCTGTGAGGCCAGAGGAAGTATTGAGTTTCCACAGACAGAGCTCCCCCTTGATTGTAGCCTCATTCCCCCTTGAGGGGGGAGGATGGTGGGATGCAGCATGGGGCTGAATTGGGAATTCAGAAGCAGGGTGGGCATAATGCCATTCAAGCCCATGCTGGCCCCAGCCTGGTAGTTTGGACAATGTGGTCAACCCCACTCTTCTCCCCCCATCTCTAAATTATATGTGACTTGCTGCTTTCTTTGCATATTTTTGCATATTATTTGTGACTTGCTGCTTTAAATCTATTCACATGTCCCTCTCATCAATCTCCTGCATGCACTGATCAATGGCCACCCCTCTGTAATAGGTCTCCTTTTCAGTGAACTTCTAACAGACACGTTGCACTTTATTCTTTTTTTTTAAACAGTTCCAGTTACAGATGTTTGACATTGTCTGTACTACCGCCTGGGCCAATAGAGACAAATGTTGTGAACTTCCTGCCTTGGTAAGAATCCTTTTCTTTTTTTTTAAACTGCCATCATACTTTCCCCCCCTTACATCAAGACCAAATACTTTTGCAATTTCCCTCATGAAATTAATAGGTGGGATTTTTCAAAAGGACCTAATTGTCTTCGGAGCAATCGTCTGATTGACATTCAATGGGTCTCATGCTCCTAAATTATTTAGGAGCTTTTGAATTTTCCCTTCAATATTTGTTGTCTTGATCTATAAATTCTCAGCGGTTGAATTTATATTTTTAATACAGACTTACTACTTTGCTCTCTCCTCAGAGAGATGAGGAAAGTTGCCCATCTCTTCCTCATTCGTGCTCCTGTTCCGAATTTAGCAAAGGACCCCTTGGACCTCCTGGCCCACCGGTAAGGTTTTATTCATGTTTGTACTCAGATGAACCAGATACTCCACTCTTCAGTCTTATTTGCTGGGAGAAAGGGACACACTGTACTGTTTTAGCTATTGCAATTAAATTACAGCTGGCAGGGAGTTGCATGTTCACTTCACTTAGCTAGTGAAGACCTCATGCAGTAGCTTTAAAAAACTAACCCTATTAATGAACTAAATTCTTGTGGCATAATCCAACTGCAAGGCAATAAGATAGATTGTATTTGTTCTGTTTGTACAGCAGTTAGCAGAGTGCAGTCCTGTCCATGCCTAGGGTTCCTAGGCTCTACGGTAATACACATAATAATATGTCAATTTCTAGAAACTTTGGTTTCTGTCTCTAGAGTCAAGAGACATGCTATGCAAATGCCACCTGCTTGTCACTTCTTTTTAAACCACCATAGTATTATCCAGATGCTTTCTAGTACACACATTTAAACACACCTTGGAATCTAGCTTTCTGGAACACGTGTTCAGTAACAATATGCATATGAATGAAAGGACAGATTGTGTCTGGCCCTTTGGAAGACTCAGAGAGTGTGAGGCAGGGAGATGAAAGAAGCCTTTCCCACCTTGCATGGCTTGTGTTAGAGCCAAACACTTCTACAGCCCCTCTGCTTGGAGGAACCTGCCCTCCTTCCACATGGTCTCAGACCAGGCTGGATGCTCTTCTAAAAGATGCTGGAACCTACAGTCTTCCTTATATCAAGCAGATCAGAGAGAGATGATGGTACAATGTTTCCCTAAACCCTGCAGTACTCTGACTCAGGCCAGTGGCTAAATGTTACCATTTGGCCCCTGCTGACTGATTTTTAGCAGTTTAAAAACTGTAATTCTTGTTTGCAATGATGTGATTTTTTTTTTCACCCAGGGTCCCTAATAATTTTACCCAACAGTTGGGTGTACGTTTCCTTCTAAACCTGCAGTTTAAACCCATACTATTAGCATCTTAGGACCGTCACTAAGTTTATGTAGAGATTTTCTTGTAAATTGAGGGCCTCAGGTTTGGAATTCATGAATACATTTATGCGAACTCAGAAAGATATAGATGGTATATAGTCACATCATAAAGGGACAGAGAAAAAGGAGATGGGAGAAGAGCTGTTGTGATTAAATGAAAAATGTTAACTCATGAAGGAAAATCATTTTCTGAAAAACCTTGAGTGCACAAATCAGACTAGACACTGGACAGGCCCAACTTGCGCTTTAGACACGTGCACAGCTGATCTAAGACGACACTGATCCCGGCAGCATCTTGGGGGTTAATCCTTTCACAAGAATGAACGGTTCTTGAACATGTTTTCTGTGTCTGAGCAGCCAGAGTTCATTTCAAGTGGATACAGGATTCCAGTCAAAATTCTAATTATTGTAAGGACAATATGATTTTTATCTTGTAGGCCTTCAGGGGTGTCAGTGGGAGTCATATGTGTGAAAGGACTGCAGTACTAGCCCCAAAAGGCTATAATTATCTGACACTACTGCAGGCTTTTTCAAGAAACACCTTTCACCTGATGGGATTTTTGCATTCAAGTGGATTCAATTCTAGCTAGGATTCTAGGATCAAATTAATCCCTGCCGTGACTCCAGAACTTTACAGAAACATGCTTATTTTCAACGTTGGTATGCATTTTTCTTCCTCTGTTATTTTTTACTTGTACAAATTGTGTCTTACAGTGGCTAGTGAATCAAAATTATATTGCCACATGTATTTTTAGAATTTACCAAGCTGATGACATAGTACAGGATAATCCTGGGTAAATTGTTTCTTTCCTTTTAATAATTCAGTGCTTTAGAATAACTCTAATAGTTAGTGGTTTATCTAAAATTATCCATTTTAATTTACTCTATTTTACTGTCATTAATTTAGTCTATTTTATTTTGTACTGTGTATCATTTTATTTCCCATATGTCTCATGTACAATGTTTTAAGATGCTTATGGCAGTGGTATCTACATTTTTAATAACCAGTAACCCACTCATTTTGCACCTTGTGAGTGAAATAAATTTGAGGTTGGTATTTTAAAAAGTAACTGTGTGAATCCCCTCAATTATCACAATGGCACCAAGAGAGGAAGATTTGGAAGCAGACGCTTTCTTAGAACCATAGCAAGAGCAGAATTTTGTTGACATTCTCTTACAATAGGCTAGGAAAACATCCTGGTCTGTTCCTTTGAGTTATATGCTATTGAAATTTGCTTTGAATTGATTGGTGAACTAGAACATATTGCTGCCTTATGTTCTCAAAAGAAAGGAAGGATGCTTGCCCATGCTGAAACCTCTCAAGTGTGGTGTATACTAAATCCTCCCCAAATAGCTATATATGGATAGATATTTCAGAAATTCTGTTTCAGTGGAGGTGTGTAGTGAATACACTTGCCCTGACGTCTCGTCTCTAGCAGAGAAATTGCATGAAAATAAAGAGATGGGTAAGTAATTCTGAGTAGAGACATTAAGGCCCAGTCCTGCAGGTGTTTCATGTGCAAAAATTTATTTGAAGTCAATGGGAGGTTTGGATATTCTTGTGGCATAATAACCGTTTTATTGCTTTTATTCTTGTGGCATAATAACTCTTTTATTGCTCTCATTCTTATTGAATTCTCTTCTTTAATTATTTCTTCTCTTCAACAAGCCACCATGAATTTAGTTAGAGCCATTTTTTCTTAGACCTTCTCATCCCTCCTGTAGTACTGGCTGCATCCACACTTGCTTCTTTGAAAAACTGCCATTGTTCTTCTATGTCCTCCATCAGTGATCATCAAGTCTCCTGTACGTGGGTCTCTTTGTGTCCCAAGTGAACAACAACTGCAAGGAGTTTTGCTTTAGAGGGGGCTGCAGGCCAGAGTCTCTAGGTGACATGTTTCTGATACAATGTTTGGGAGCCTTGCGGTTCACATCTCATCCCCATTCTCCTCTTAACTCAATAGTTGAGGAACAACAGACAGGACAACTAGCCATTCATCCTTATGGGCCTGCCAATTCTGGTACCCAGTGCCTCTGCAACTATCTGCCCAATCTCTTTTCATTCTTCTTCTGATACATCAGCTACTAACCTAGGACAAAGGATGAACTTGGCATCCCGAACCAGTCATTTTCATCTGAGGTTGTGGTATTTGGATGGATGTCAGAGTTAGGGAGGACCTGTTTGTCTAATGTCTGGGCCATCCTGAGCAGCAGTAGTAAGGATTCTGCCAGAAAATGTTATAAAGCAAACTAGAAAAGATTTATGTTGTGGTGTAACAAACCAGAAATTTCCCCTTTTAAAAGCTAAGATCACAGACTGCTTGCATCCGACGAAGTGGGTATTAGCCCACGAAAGCTCATGCTTCAAAACTTTATAGTTAGTCTTTAAGGTGCCACAGGACTTTGTTACCTCTGCTATTCCAGACTAACACGGCTACCTCTCTGATTCTAGACATACTGAAGTATCTCTTGTCCTTAAAATTCTCAGGGTTATCTGTCAGCTTCCTCAGAGTACCTGTTGGCAATGAGTCCATATCATCCTCCTGCAGACACATACTCTGTATTCTCCCATCCAGTCACTGCCCACTTCCTGAAGGGGTTGATTTGCATCTTCCCTCTTGTGGCATTCTCAAATGGACCTCCAAGAGAAGACTGATAGGGTAGATAGAGCGGCGAGATGCGTGGGGCTCAAGATCCATACTGGTAAGAGCAAGATAACGAAAGCAAAAACAGCAAGCTCGGTGAAGACAGTCCTATATGACGTGGAATTAGAAGAGGTGAATGATTTCAAATATCTTGGTAGTTACATATCAGCTGATGGTAACATTGAGAAAGAGAGATCCACCAGAATTAGTCTTGCAGCAAATGCTTTCAACAGACTTCAAAACATCTGGAAGTCATCAATCTTTCAAACTAAAACTAAAGCAAAGATCTACAGGTCGAATGTCCGCTCTGTATTGCTCTATGCGGCGGAAACGTGGAGGACCAACAAGAAGATAGAAAGTCAACTCCGGGGTTTTGAAGGAAAGTGTCTTAGGCACATCCTTAACATACACTGGCCGCAACATGTCACCAATAGAGAAGTGAGACGACTAACAGGCATTAACAACGTAGTGGATGAGGTGAAACAACGAAGATGGAGATGGTTGGGGCACATGTTGAGAATGGATACTACCAGACATCCTCACACTGCTCTTAGGTGGACACCACAGGGAAAAAGGAGAGGCAGACTGCTGGGAATGTGGTGAAGAACTATCGAAGGTGAAATGAAAAATATGGGAAAGACCTGGGATGAAATCTACTGGCTAGCCCAAGATCAAGTTGAGTGGAGAAGAATGGTTGACGCCTTATGCTCCACAAGGAGTGAAGAGGATTAACTAACTCTTGTGGCAACATTGGTATTACTCAGGGGATTGCACCTTTTTTAATCACCCTCACCAAGACCCAGGAATCCTGCTCCCTGCTACATATTTCTAGCGTTTCTGGGAGGAAGTTTGGGTGTAGGACTGCACTCCTAGCCCAGAGCCCACACCCAACACTCAAACCCCCTCCCAGAGCCCACACCCAATACCCCATACTCCCTCCCACATCCCCTTTTGCACCCCAACCCCATCCCAGCCAGAGTCTGGATCCAGACCCAAACTCTCTCCCAGAACCTGAACCCCCAACCCCCTCCTGAATCCAAACTCCTCCCAGAGCCTGAGCCCTCAATCCCCCTCCTACACCCAAACTCCCTCCCAGAGCCTTAGGCAGGTGTATGTGTGGGGTGGACTTGGACCCATTCTGGGCACCACCAAAAATTATACAAACCTGCCGCCCCTGGCTCAGGCAGCTTTGGTAGCTTCCCTTAGAGATGTTCCTATTGCTACTTCACAGATGTCAGTAGCTTGGAATTCTGCTCACACGTTTGCTGAATGCTATGCACTGATGCAAGCAGCTGTTTCTGGAGCCTCTCTGGGCTGGTTAGCTCTGAAATATGTTATATCTTAGTATTCCAGTCCCTCCTCTTCCTGATAAAGACACTGCTTTTGAATCACCTGAAGTACTCTATATAGAGGGACAATCACTTGAGGAAGAAGGAGGAGTTACCTTTATATAGCTTGAGTTCTTCAAGATGTGTTGTTCCTATGTGTAGTTTACTATCCACCCTCCTTCCTCACTGCCTGGTTTCCCCTTACTGGGAACTAGTGATTGAGAAAGGAGCCCTCTTTATTTCCTCAGTACAGAGCACAAGCAGAGTGGGAGCACATGCTTGGACCACACAGACACTGCTAGGGAAAAGTCTGTAGTTGTGAGCGCTTGAAACACATGTGCAAGCTAAAGTGCACTATACATAGGTACAAGAACACAAGTTACTACATGGTGTGTAACCCCTCTGTATGTTTCTTTGTGTTTGGTTGGTTCTTTATTGCTATATTTTCAGTGATCAAGGTGCTGCCCGTTGTAGATAACATTGTTTCCTTATTTCTGACATTTTATATCACAACACTGCAATGTGGAAAAAATGGGCACTATATAAGTTAATAAAATAGAACATTGTGAAACAGTGAATTGTTATATACTTAAGTGCTATGAAAATACAAATAGTAAGATGTGTAATAAAGTTCTAATGATCTAATTGATTAAGTACATTTTCTTTTATAGTATTGGACACTTCTGTCTCCTCAGGTTGTACATAACTTTAAAAAACACACACACCTCTTCAAAGAGTCATAGATGATAGGCTGGAAAAGACCTCCTGGATCATCTAATCCAAACAATGTTGCCTGGAGCATGATTTTAATTTACTTTGTTTCTCCTGATGTGTAATCTATTTTTAAATACTTCTAGCGATCTCTCTCAGCTTTTCCAGAGGCAAATTATTTATTTAATCATCTGTTGAAGTTGGGCCCCTAACCACTTAGTACATAAAGAAGAAAAAACTTACGACATGCAGAAAAAAAAGAATCTTAACATTAGTAAAGATCTCATTTGTGCAAACTTTAAAACTCTCAAGTCATAGCTGTGCAAACTCGAAGAACTCTCAGGAAGTTAATATTTCACTGGCGATAATAGATCTCACTCAAACAAAAAAATATATCCTGCCGCAATGGAAAAAAAGAATTCCAATGTCTTGTTTTATTTAGACAGCAATCAACTGTGTTTTGAAGTTTAATTTCCTATGTTTCTATATATATAAAAGTCAAATGGTGTATGCGTGTATGTATGTTCCCTTACTCCTTCCACACCGTTTGAGCTAGAGACTTGAAATTTGGTACAGTGTTAGGCTTTAGGGTCCTAATCAGGGTAAGAATTGAAAATTTTTCAAATCTCACCTCTTATATCCCCTAGGGGTGAAATTCTTTAAAGCCCATTCACATCAGCTGGGCAGCAGGTTAACACCTGTTGTTCTCTCTGACATAGTTATGATGTAATAATACCCGCCTCCAACAGACCCCGCACTCGCTCAGCTCTCTTCCCCCTCCCCCCTCCAAAGGCCCCCCCACTCGCTCAGCTCTCTCCCCCCTCCAACGGACCCCGCACTCGCTCAGCTCTCTCCCTCCTCCCCCCCACATCTAAATGCAAGAGAATGGAATTAATTAGACAAAATGAGACTTCTGAACAAAATTTGTATTAATAAAAAACATTATAGTCTTTTTACATCCCAGTTTCCAATTACAAATACCCCGAGCAACGCCGGGTATTTTTGCTAGTATGAAATAAATTAGTGTCCTAGGAAAAAGCCACCTGGATAATCAGGAAAGAGAAAATGCAAGTAAATCTGATTAATTTTTATAAATTCTTTCAGTGTGATGAAAAATGTTTCCCATGACATTCTTTGTACAAATTTAGGTTTGATTAGAAGGGTATTTGTTGTTAATACTACATAGAAAATACATGGATATCTGGGATCACAAAAACCTAACCTTCTAATAAAATTATTTGCTCTTCTTAACCATAATATATAATACAGTTCAGTAGCAGAGTTACTTGGTAGCTACGCCCAAAATAAAGCACAAGAATAATCTAACTGCACTGAACTCATCATCCTAGGTTTTGGCCAGATGTATGTATTTTTGTTGGCCCATCAAGTAGAATATGTGAATCTCTGGAAGAAGTTAGTGACCTAAATAAAAAACAACACAAAACTATTATGACCTAACTAAGAATCAGAAATTCACATGTGCTAGCTGTCTGGTTCAACATTGCTTCAGGGAAATAAAGAAGAGAAACTTCCTGTCTCATCATGTGAATTTTTCTTTTTAGAGCCAAAGTTGTTTTTCTTACGTGCAACAAGTTTCAAAGATCAGCTCCAAAAAAGGACCTTTAAATTTTTTCATACTTATCCACAACCATTTATGATGAAATTTCTGGATATTTCTCATGAAAACCTTTAGAAAGTATGTAATTTATAGGCAGCACATGTAGTGATGGCTTTAATTCAGATTACCTGACACTTTCTATTTTAACAGTTGCTTGTAACTTTGCCAGACTAACCATTTGGACTGAAATTCTCCATGCCAGGTGAAACCCATACTGGGATACTGCATCCAGTTCTAGTGCCTACATTGTAAAAGATGTTGAAAAATTGGAGATGATGCAGAAAAGAGCCTGAAAAATATATTAGGGTTGGAGAAAATGCCTTGCAATGAGATGCTAAAGAGTTCTATCTGTGTAGTATATTAGCAGGAGCATAAATGTTTTTGTCCTTCCCAGCCCCAAGCAGCTGAGCCAAAAATTTTTTTTTAAAAAAATGGCCAGCCAATCACAGCAGCAGTTCAGTATCCCATGAAAGTTGGAGCTTATGGTGACCAGGGCTGGCGACAGAAATTTTGGAGCCCCCTACTCTGATCGTTTGGGGCCCCCACCCCCCAGCCCAGCCAGCGCTCCCCCCCCAGCTGACAGCGGCTGGGGGGGCAGCCCAGACCGCGCTTTCTCCCCCCCCCCCGGGTCTGGGGACCAGGGGCTGGGGACGCTGCGGGGGGTCCAAGGAGCTTGGTTCCCAGCCGGGGCGCAGGGCGCGGCTGGGCCAGTCCCGGGAGAGAGGGATACTTCCCTGGCTGGGGGTGCCAGCCAGGGACCGGAGCCCGGCGCCGCCGCTGCCACAGGGTCTCGGGCGGGGCCGATCGGGAGCTCTCCAGCCCGCCCCGGGACCCCTCCAGCCCGCCCCGGGACCCCTCTGCCCCCGGCCGGCAGCACCAGGTGCGAACCGGGGCCGGCTCCCCCTACCTCGGGCTCCAGCTGCGGCAGGCCCGGGCCCGGCTCCGCTCACATCCTCCGCCGGGCCTGGGCGGGCTCTGATCCCCCGGCGCCCCCGCTCCTGGGCCGGTCGCAGCCTCTCCGCAGCTGCCGCCTCCGAGCCCCAGGCTGCGCCGGCAGGCCCGGCGACAAGGGGGGACGACTACGGGTACAGCTCTACCCGTAGTACCCCCCTGTCACCGGTCCTGATGGTGACAGCTGTGCTCATCCTCCCCAGAACCAGCTGTGATTGAGAGATGACTTGATTACAGTGGATATTGCTTCCCTGGAAAGAAAACGCTGGCTATTAAAGGGATCTTTAATCTAGTGGAGAAAGGCATAACAAATACCAATGGCCTTAAAGCAGAAGCTAGACAAATTCAAATTAGAAAGTAGGCACAATTTTTTATCTGTGAGGGTGACTATTCAAATAATCAATCTACCAAAAGATGTGCTGGTTTCTTCTGCTCTTGATGTCTTCTTATCAAGAGTGGATGCCTTTCGGGAAGATCTGCTTTAGTCTCAAACACAAGTGCATGGGCTCAAAACAGGGATAACTGTGTGACATTTTTATGGCCCGTGTTACACAGGAGATCAGAGTAGATCCAATGGTCCCTTCTGTCCACAAAATCTGTGTGTCTGCTTCAGGCTGTTGGGTTTTTAAAAAAAGTTTTATCAAAAATGTTCGTCTGTTTCTCAAAATGAGGCTAGGGAAAAGCATATTGTTTTGACTATGTTTAAAAGAAATTCTTACAGTTGTGTCATCGAGAGGTTCTAGCGTCTCCATTCTTTAGCACAACACCTTGAAATTGGATAAGGGTGTTGCCCTGCTGTCAGGGATATGCCATTTGCTGTTCTTGTGAAAATTCACCTAAATTTGACCTAATTATGAGCCTCTAAAAATCTCAGTTCACACAAGTTCTTTAGAATTTAGTGAAATTCTCTGAAGAGTCCATCTGGGCTGAGTATGCCCCATCCCTAGGCTTCAGGGGCTGACCAGGAGTATCCATGCAATTGCTCCTTCTGGAAGCAGATAAACATTATCCAAAGGGTGGGGCAGAGAAGACAATCAGTGAATATTGTTTTAAAAATATATAAAATCTTAAAAATAAATATTTTGTTAAAATCAGCCAAGAGGGCAAGACCTGTTTTGCATGTATATCAGAAACATATTCAAGGCAGTCATCCTTAGAAATGTGCAATTCCAGTGTCACATGATTAAAAGATTCAGGCATCAGTGAAGGAAACAAAAAAGGAGAAATGGAGAGCGAGAAATTAGATGGCTCTGAAATTAAACTATAGCAAACACAATGGGTCTTATGGGGTTTTTGTCCGATAAAAATATTACTAGGATAACTGGAAAATCAGCCTTTAACAATGTGATGATATTGGAAAGAGCAGATGTGGAGAACATTTTAACAACAATAAGAAAAAAGTTTACCTGTGTATCCAGCTGGGTCACTGCCTGCAGGAATATTTTGATGCTAGTGCACTATAGGTTACTGAGTTATAGTGAACTGGTAAAGGTTTAAGTACTTTCCTGAGCTCAAGTCCATTTCTACATAGGATTGCTATTAAGCATGCTCTTAAACCCCAGTGAATTCGTAGGACTTAAGTACACACCTAGGTAGTTCCCTGAGTAGGGTTGCTTTCCTGAATTGGGGCCTACAATAACAGGATAATCCATATGATTCAGGAAGAAGAAAGAACTGTTTGTTTTTTGTGGGATTTACTTTTCTGCTAACACTAATCGTGTGTTTTCCAGGGTGGTCCGGGTGTCAGAGGCCCAAAGGGTCATCGTGGTGATGAAGGTCCGAAGGTAATCTGCCACCACTATGCAGTTGTAACATGCACCCTTCTTTTTATTTTGTCTGTTTGTGTCTAAATCTAGGGTTTTTTTGAATGAGCTTAAATCTAGAATGTCTACGATGTTTTTGAAGAAAGGGTGTAGCTGAATGTCATTGGTGTTTGTTGAGTGAACAGCTTCCAGGTCTCCTGGATCATACCGGCTACACATCATGTTTTGTTTTCGGGTGAGGAGCAGTAAAATGCATAGTGCTGCTGCTGTCAGCATATCTTTGTGGCTTTTTGCATGCCTAAGGGAATCAGGCCTTTGTAAACGGGAGCCTTATTATCCTGTCAGCGTGTTAACTCATATTTTAGGTGCTGTTGAATCTATGGGTATTTAATTCTGCCCACAGACACTCCCTTCTTATGTACAGTAGGAGTTAAACTTATGACCTTTATGTTTTCCCTGTTGGTGTCTTAGGGCCTAGATGGACCTCGTGGTGAAGTTGGTGCTCCAGGACCCCAAGGGCATCCAGGACCCCAAGGGCCTAGTGGACTTTCTATTCAAGGGCTTCCAGTAAGTCCTAAATGAACAGCTGTGGTCTTACTTTTGTCACAGGAGTTTGCCAGAACCCATACATTTGGTTGTACCAAAAGGTTAGATAAAACCAGAGGTAGGACTGAGCTGCAAATCCAAATCTGAACTTCATCGAAGTCTGAGGTGTCTGGATCATGGATTTGGGTTTAACCTCTGATAGGAATAGGAGCCAGCTCCAACATTCAGATATGTATTTGGATCTGAAGGTCATTAAACCTTAAGGGAGTTTGGACCATGGGTTTTTGGGTTAGACCCAAATCTAGATAAAAGTTTTAAAAAATGCTGTGAACGGGAGTGTGTGGCAGGAACATTTAAAACACAGTGGGGTTTTTTGTTTGATTTTCTGTGATTTTGGTGATCTCAGTACAGTTTGTAATGGAGAGGTGTTCAAATACCAAAACCATCTTCATCACCTAAATTAACTGACACTAACTGGTACACTTGTTGGCAGCCTCATCGGAGAGGCCAGGGAGTGAATTGATAGGCATAGAGCCAGAAATACTATTGTAGGGCTGGTTTCTGAATACCAATGTTCAGACACATCAGCAGTGCAAAGAACCTACACTGCCAATGCCCATGCTGTCTTATAAATAGGCTTGGAAGGATTAGATTTTTATCAGTAAACATCAGTAAATGCTGCTGTACACACACAAACTGATGACAAAATATTTCCATCCATAATAACTGAAATTTACTGGCAAAATAAGAAAAATGCTGCTAGAGAACTCATTAGAGTTTGATTTAAGAATATTTACTGCCTACATTTTGACATGTGAGGTTGACAATTTGTGTTTTAATGGTTATAAAAGATTTAACTTTCTGAATTTCAGCATTCACTGTCATTAGATGATGATGATTGTCTGACCTACCCATTGTCTGGTCTTCTGATAATTTCCTGCAACTGTGAAAAATTTAAATTGATAAAAATTGGAAAAAAACCAGCTTAAAATCCATAATTTTGTGCAACTGTGAAAATTAAAATAGCAAAAAAAATTGTTTAAAATTAAACATCAATATTATCTGTTAAAATTATAAAAACACTGAATTTTGCACATCTACTTATAAAAATAGAAAATATATAATAATAAATGTCATATGGATGGATATACACAGGCCTTAAAGACTATCAATCCAGCACCTTTTCCTTATAGAAAAATGTAACCAAATTTAATAGAGTACAATAGTCTTAATACAGAAAATTTTAACCAACCTATTAAACTCAATAGTAGTAATATAATTAAATAGGTTTCAATTGAAATAATTCTTAACACCATGTCTTGGGCTGTACAAACCCCATTCTGGAAGAGAAAGGACTAAAGAATTGCTTTGGGCCCAGATATTGCTCCACGCTGCACCTGCAAAGCTTGCACAGTATAGAGCAGGGGTGGGCAAACTTTTGGGCCCAAAGGCAACATCGGAGTTCAAAATTGTATGGAGAGCCGGGTAGAGAAGGCGGTGCCTCCTCAAACAGCCTGGTCCCTTCCCCATCTAGCCCCCTCCTACTTCCTGCCCCCTGACTGCGTCCCTCAGAACCCCCAACCCATCTACTCCCCACTCCTTATCCCCTGACTACTCCCTCCAGAGACCCCTGCCCTTAAGCACCACTACCAAGACCCCACCCCCTATCTAAGCCCCCCTGCTCCTTGTCCCCTGACTACTCCCTCCAGAGACCCCCTTTGCCCGTAATCACCACCCAGGACCTCATCCAACCCCCCCTGATCCCTTTCCCCGGACTGTCCTGACCCCTAGCCACCCCTTCGCCCCCTGGGACTCCCACGCCCTATCCAACCCCTATTCCCCATCCCCTGACTGCCCCCTAGACACCTTGGCCCCGGCTGTCTTACCACGCCTCCCGGGCACACTGCCGCGCTGATCCAATGGAGCCAGACATGCTGCCGTGCTGATCTGACTGAACACACAGCGTGTCTGGCCCCGAGCCAGAAACGTTGTCACGCAGCCCTGCCCCCAGAGCACTGCTCACGCGGTGTGCTGAGGAAGCGGGGGGTGAGGGGGAGAACAGCGGGGGAAGGGGAGAGGAGCTAGCCTCCCCAGCCAGGAGCTTGGGGGGCTGGACAAAATTAGCTCACAGGCTGGATGTGGCCCGTGGGCCGTAGTTTGCCCACTCCTGGGCTAGAGGAGGACTTTACAGGGCAGAAGAATAGCTCAGTAGCTTGGAGACAGTTGAGGTGGGCTCTGAGCTCCTGGAAGAGCACTGCAGGAGCCTGAATTCTGGCTGTAATGACCTTGCCAAGCCAGCAAAGGAGGAATCTGTGATTCTGTGAAGGTTAGAGACCCATTGGAGAGGTTCATCCCAGCTTCCCCTACCAGCCCCTACAGGGGGGCCAACTATAGAAGCCTCTCCCTGCAATGGGGAATCTAGTTGAGGGAGATCCCTGAAGATAGAAGGTCTGAACCATGAGGCCCCAAGTTAAGGGGAAGCCAATCCATAGCCTAATCCAGGAGGCTATCTTGTTGTTGGACCCTCTACATATACCCGTAAAGGGGTGGACTTGAACATGTGACCTAGCCAGAGGGCTGAGTTACTGAAGGGACAGAGTGGTCAAAAAAGAGGGAGTGTCTGGAAAGAAAAAAGCTTGCCATGACCCTGCCTGACCACTTGGTGGTATTGGCAGTGAGTCTTCGCCTTCACAGACTTAAATTTTGTGTGTGTGCAGAAAATAGCGTCTGCTGAAAAGGTGCCACAGGACTTTGTTACCTCTGAAAAGTTACTGCAGTTCCAAACTTTGTCCACCAGAGGGCACTTTGGTGCTAGAACAGAGCAGCAGCTCTCAGCAGAAAATAACTTCTTCAGTTCTGCATTTTGCCCACCAGAGGACTCTCTGGCACTAGAACAGCGTTCTTCAATCTTTTTGCGCTGCGGCCCCTTTCCTGCTCCCGCGTCCACTGGCGGCCTGGGGCATGTCCGCTGAAATACCGCCGAATAGCCGCCGAATAGAAAGCTTCTGCTTTCTTTCGGCAGCATTTCCGCGGGAAAAAATAGACCGTGACTTCAGTGGTCTCCCGGGCGGGATTGGCGGCAGTGCCGGGGTCTCGCGCACCCCACTTGGAAGACCAGTGCACTAGAACACAGGAGCTCCTCCTGGCGAGCCCCAGCTATGATAGGGAAGAAAAAGAGCCTGCCTTCTTCACAGTGCCTGTTGGGCCAGGTCAGGAGATAGGGGATATGGGAAAACAGACAGTGTGGGGCTGCTGGAGGGTCAGATATGGGCTCATAAAGATAATGGATGAGGACAGACTGGGGCAGGGGCTGAATGGGAGTGGAGGCACAGGGCCACATGGGCAGAGGGGTTGCAGAGCTACAGGGGGAAGAGGGATGACTGAGTGGGGCACAAAGACACACAGGGACAAGGGGTGCAGAGAAACATTGAGATGAAGGGTGGGGGCTGGTTGAGGGGGTGCAGGGACTCATGGGGATGGGGGTGGCTGAGTGGGGGCACAGAAACACATGGGCACAGGAGGGGTTCATGGACACATTGGAATGGGGGGAGTGGATGTCTGAGTGGGGGTGCAGTGACACATGTGGACAGGGGGTGCAAGGATGTAGGGGGTACAGGGATGCAGGGGGACAAGAGCAGATGTGCCTGACTGAATGGGAGAGGCTAGGGGTCAGGCAGTGTCTGCATGGGGGACGCTCCTGAACAATCCTTCCCCACCCCCAAAAATAACCTCTTCCATACTTTTCCCACCCAAACCCAACAACCCTTCAAGTTCATCCCCAGGCTCCTTCCCAGCAATTACTTCCTTCTCCCTCAGCTCCTCTACCGGTATTAGCCCTGGCTCCCCCAAGCCTTTGCGCTTCTTCTGAGGGTTGTGATGTGCAGGAAATACGGCTCTGAACTGCAGTTTAAATGAATTATAACTCAGAATTCTGTATTAATATGCCTAGTAAGGAATCTATTTATCAAAAAACATTTCCTGAATTTTTTTCCCATGTTGTTACAGACATATTTCCTGACAGGTATTTTGAAATAAATTACCAAAATAATGGAAACTGGTGTGATTATGTTGTGTTATTTTGACAAATAAAATATGCCAAATTTTGCAGAATTTTAAAATGCATCCAGAATTCTTAATTTTTTAGTGCAGTATTCTCCCAGGAGTGTTATATATCCTTGATTATTTTAGCAGAAAATATAATTAAGAATATATGGGCTGTATGAATGATTTCCATTTTTCTATAGAATTTTATAGAGAATTATATTCCTGCTATAGAATTTTGACTGGTTAAAAACATCCTATAGAAAGGATATTCTTTGGTATTAAATATGTATATTCTATAGAAACCTGTTTCATTTATATAGAACTTTGTCGATTTCATCTCTATAGGACATTTCCCTGAGTGTCAAAGAGAAGCAAATTCGCTCACAAGGAAAATAATGTGTTTTCACTAGGACTCTCGATTAATCGCAGTTAACTCATGCGAGTAACTCAAAAATAATTAATTGTGATTGATTAATTGCAGTTTTAATCTCACTGTTAAAAATAGAATACCAATTGAAATTTATTAAATATGTTTGTCTACATTTTCAAATATATTGATTTCAATTACAACACAGAGTTGCAAACATTACAGTGCTCACATTATAGTATTATTTTTCTTACAAATATTTGCACTGTAAAAATGATAAACCAAAGAAATAGTATTTTTCAGTTCACCTCATACAAGTACTGTAATGCAATCTCTTTATCATAAAAGTGCAACTTACAAATGTAGATTTTTTTGTTATATAACTGCATTGAAAAAAAAATGTAATACTGTCTAGAGCCAAGTCCACTCAGTCCTACTTCTTGTTCAGCCACTTGCTAAGACAAACAAGTTTGTTTACATTTACGGGAGATAATGCTGCTGACTTCTTATTTACAATGTCACCTGAAAGTGATAAGAGGCTTTCACATGACACATTTGTAGCCAGCATTGCAAGGTATTTACATGCCAGATATATTAAATATTTGTATGCCTATTCATGCTTCAGCCACCATTCCAGAGGACATGCTTCCATGCCGATGACATTCATTACAAAAATAATGCGTTAATTAAATTTTGACTGAGCTCCTTTGGGGGAGAATACTATGTCTCCTGCTCCTCTTTACCCTCATTCTGCCATATATGTTATGTTATAACAGTCTCGGATGATGACCCAGCCCATGTTGTTCATTTTAAGAACACTTTCACTGCAGATTTAACAAAACACAAAGAAGGTACCAATGTGAGATTTCTAAAGCTGCAGCACTTGACCCGAGGTTTAAGAAGCTGAAGTGCCTTCCAAAATTTGAAAGGGATGGGATTTGGAGCATGCTTTCAGAAGTTTTAAAAGAGCAATACTCTGATGTAGAAATTACAGAACCCGAACCACTAAGAAAGAAAATCAACCTTTTGCTGGTGGCATCTGATTCAGATGATGAGTAAACATGCATTGGTCTGCACTGCTTTGGATTGTTATCGAGCAGAACTCATCATCAGCATGGACACGTGTCCTCTGAAATGATGGTTGAAGCATGAAGGGACATTTGATAGCTGCTTTCAACTACCTGAAAGGGGGTTCCAAAGAGGATGGATCTAGACTGTTCTCAGTGGTAGCAGATGACAGAACAAGGAGTAATGGTCTCAAGTTGCAGTGGGGAAGGTTTAGGTTGGATATTAGGAAAAAACTTTTTTCACTAGGAGGGTGGTGAAGCACTGGAATGGGTTACCTAGGGAGGTGGTACAATCTCCTTCCTTAGAGGTTTTTAAGGTCAGGCTTGACAAAGCCCTAGTTGGGATGATTTAGTTGGGGATTGGTCCATCTTTGAGCAGGGAGTTGGACTAGATGACCTCCTGAGGTCCCTTCCAACCCTTATATTCTATGATTCTATTATATGAATCTTTAGCGCATCTGGCATGCAAATATCTTGCATGTACTCACTTTCAGGTGATGTAAACTAGAAGTGGGCAGCACTATCTCCCACAAATGTAAACAAACTTGTTTGTCTGAGCGATTGGCTGAACAAGAAATAGGACTGAGTGGACTCGTAGGCTCTAAACTTTTACATTTTTATTTTTGAATGCATTTATTTTTCGTACATAATTCTACATTTTTAAGTTCAACTTTCATGATAAAGAGATTGTACTACAGTACTTGTATGAGATGCATTGAAAAATACCAATTTTGGAGGTGGGGGTTAAATCACAAATATTTGTAATAAAAAATAAAGAAAGCCCTGTATTCTTTGTGTTCTGTGTTGTAATTGAAATCAATATTTTTGAAAAGGTAGAAACATCCAAAAATATTTAAATAAACAGAATTATATTATTAACAGTGCGATTAATCGTGCAATTAATCATGATTAATTTTTTAATGGTTTGAAAGCCCTAGTTTCCACGTTATTAAAGGTTATCACGTTGTCATGGTAATTTGACAGTCATTTTTAAATCAGAGTTTCCTTTTCTTTATTTTCCATATCTTTAAAGAATTAATTTACATTTTTGAAAACCAATACTGCAGATACAATTTTTGGATATTCTTTAGTAGGAAAAATGAATCTGTGGTTAATTTTTTCCCCTCATTGTTTTGAAAAGAACAATTGAATGAAAATAAGAGGCAATTTATGTGTTTAACTATGTGTTGATCTACAGGGAACACCAGGTGAAAAAGGAGAGAAGGGTGAACGTGGTCTCCCTGGTCAGCAGGTATTCCCTATATTCTTGCTTTAATATAGCATTTATTAGATCTATTTGAATGTGAAATTGCCATCCTTGTGTTGGGCAGAGCAGATATTCAAAGATATTGAGGGGCACTGTGGTGTAACTGAACCTGCAAGGGATTTAGAATCAGTAACCTCTGAGATCTGATTGTGGCCCTGTCACTGATTAGTGTGTGCCCCTGGGCAAATCACATAGGGCCTGACTTTGAAGAGCCAGCCTCTCTTTTTGTACCCACAAGTAATCTGAGGTGGAATTTTGTGAGAGCAACTGTGAGCAAGTAGCTATCTGACTGCCTGATTTGCAGAACTCTGACAGGTGGATACCTACATATCCTCATGGGAACCTGTAATATTGCAGTTGTAATGATTAGTTAGGGAGGCTCTTTTAATTGCCATTTAAAAATCGGGCACTCCATTTTTCTCGACTTCCATATGGGGAGAGATTAATAAAACTGTGACTTTTCAGGTTGGAAAAGAGACGACTAAGGGGGAATACGATAGAGGTCTATAAAATCATGGCTGATGTGGAGAAAGTAAATAAGGAAGTGTTATTTACTCCTTCTCATAACACAAGAACTAGGGGGCACTGTGGCAGGGTGGGCCTGACCCAGCCTGCCGCCCCTTTAAGAGGGAGAAAAGCCCTCTGCAAACCTCCCTTGCAGAAAGCCTAATCAGCCACCTGAGCTCCAGAGCAATCAGCTGGATAGGTTGCACCTGGCAGCCTCCTCAGGGGGCTATAAGCCTGCCAGGAAGGAAGCCCAGGGTGGTGGTGGTATGGTAGTGTGGAGGAGTGAGAGAGAGAGATAGAGAAAGATACAGAGCTGAAATAGAGCTGAGGCTAGAGGCCTGTAGAGCTGAACTATATAGAGTTGTGTAGAGCTGTAAGCTGTAGAGCTGTGTTAGAGCTATAAGCTATAGAGCTGTGTATAAAGCTGTGTATATTGGTGGTGGGGCCTTGCACTGTGAAATAAAGAGCACTGTTGGAGCCAAAGAAGAGTTTCCTGCCTGTGTTTGAAGAGGGGTGAGAAGGCGATCTGTCACAGCACCAAATGAAATTAATAGGCAACAGGTTTAAAACAAACAAAAGGAAGTATTTCTTCATACAATGCACAGTCAACCTGTGGAACTCTTTGCCAGAGGATGTTGTGAAGGCCAAGATTATAATAGGACTCAAAAAAGAATGAGATAAATTCATTGAGGATAGTTCCATCACTGGCTGTTAACCAGGATGGGCAGGGATGGTGTCCCCAGCCTCTGTTTGCCAGAAGCTGGGAATGAGCAACATCGCTTGATGATTATCTGATCTGTTGATTCCCCCTGGGGCACATGGGCTTGGCCACTATCAGAAGACAAGATTCCGGGCTAGATGGACCCTTGTTCTTACCCAGAATGGCTGCTCTTATGTGCTTATCACCATCTTGCAAGATACTGAGGGGTGCTGAGTGCCCTCAGCTCTTGCTGAAGTCAATTCACCTGATATGTAGCCTCAATTTTTCATCTTAGTTTTATCATATTACTCCTGGTTATAATCTCTCATACCAACCAACCAAGATAAATCCTTTCCCTCGATGTTTACACACTTCAGATATTTGTCGGCTATTACGAGGTTCCCCAGCTACTAGTCCTGCTAGATACTTAGCTCTCATAATCTTTCCTCATAAATCAGTCTCTCCAGCTTCTGACTGTTTTGTATGCCTGTAGCTGCAGTAATGGTCCGGGATCAATGCCAGTGCCTTGAGGCAGTCAGTTGAAGGAGAGGGAGGATTTCATCTGAACTCTGTGGAACTCTGCCAGGCATCACTCATTTTATTTGGGCTGGATGCTTGATCAAGGGTTTGTCCTTTTGCTATTACTGCACTGCGTTCAGATCGTACAGTAGCTCATGCCTTTACAAAAACTGAAAGAGAGAGAGATGGAAATAATCATTTAGTTTAAGGGTATGATTTACTTCAATGGAGTTATACTTGTATAAAACTGGAGTGATGCAGTGGTGGCATCTGTAGACATTATTTGCTTTTAAATAGCATTAAAACTGAAAAGGTTAGTAGCACATGCATATTAATAAGCCCTGTTTATTTCACTGAAACTCCACCTTACCTGAATCATAGATATGGCCCTACCATGAGTCACCCTGTTGAGTATCTGAAGCCCCATTTATCTGAGGGCTTTTAATGTCATGTCAGCTAAACGGGTGTTGCACTGTACTATGTAGGGGTTGCTGCCAGTCTGATCTTTTGCCCCCTTATCATTCATAGGGTTTCCCAGGAGCATCAGGATCACCGGGACGGGATGGGACTCAAGGTCAAAGGGTAAGGTGAAACAAACAGATTTCTCATTTGAACATGATGGCACTGGGACAGGCGAAACCTGGGAAGTGTAAGGCGTGAAAATGACTATATTGAAATGTGCCAGATAGGCATGGACTTTTGGGACAAAAGTGTTCTGTGGCTTGCCTGGGGAATGCCTGGGGAGTGGTTAATGTAAATTGTACAACCCCAGTTATGTAAACCCCCAGTTTTTTGGCGCTCTGCTCAGTGGAGAGGGTCATTGGCCGATTACCTATTCCCAGAGACTGGAGATAAAAGGCTCTAGCTGTTTAAAGAAAAAATGGAACTGCCTTTTGGAGTCTGGTTCCTGATTTAAGAACAGACAGGAACTTGTAACCAAAGGGGCAAACCTAGTTGTGTGGTATGAAAGACTGATTCCTACCAGAGCCCTGTCTTGGTTTTGTGGGTGACCTCTGCTAATCTTTTAGCATGTATGTAGGGTCTTATATAGTTTTTTATATCTTTTCTCTGTACTACTTTTGCCCTAAGAATATATGCAGTTTGCATTGTGAGGACTAATTGGTCACTGATATACACCATTATCATCCCTGGACAAAGAGTTAGCCAAAGGTGCTGGACACTGATCAGACCTGCTGGAAAATTGCAGTGAAATGCAGAGGGACTGCAAGCCTAAACTCCCGGTCTGCAGGGAGAGAGATGCAGATCTCTGCCTCAAGAGTGGTGAAGGCTGAGAATCTGGGTTGGTCTTCACTGGTGGGGAAGGATCGACTGAAGATACGCAACTTCAACTACATGAATAACGTAGCTGAAGTCGGTGTATCTTCAGCCGACTTACCTGCCGTCCTCATGGCAGCGGCAGTCAGCGGCGCGCTCCCCCGTCGACTCCAGCTTGCGCCTTGTGACAAGCTGTAGTTACGGAGTCGATGGGGGCAAAGTGGGTGATCAATTTCTTGCGTCTTAATGAGATGTGAGAAATCAATTGCTAAAAGATTGCTTGCTACCCGCCGATCCAGCGGGTAGTGAAGACCTACCCTCAGATTCATAGAAATATAGAGCTGGAAGTGACCTGAAGACGTTATCAAGTCCTGACCCCTGCACTGAGGCTGTGCCAAGTAAACTTAGACCTCTCTAGACAAGTTTTCATCCAACCTGTTCTTTAAAAAAAATTGGAAGACTATTCCAGCACTTAACTACCCTTATAGTTGGACAGGTTTTCCTAATATCTAACCTAGATCTTCCCTGCTGCAGATTAAGTCCATTACTTCTTGTCCTACATTCAGTGGACATGAAGAACAATTGATCAGTCCTCTTTATAACAGCCCTTAATATATTTAAACACTTATCAGGTGTCCCCTCTGTCCTCTTTTCTGAGGACTGCCCATGCCCACATTTAGGCTATGCAGAGGTCTTCCAGGGGCGTGCTTCAACTCATCTAGATCAGTGTTTCTCAACCTGGGGATTGCAGCCAGTCCCTCAAAGCAGGAGCAATCCCAATTTAATCATTCCAGCCAGGGTTTTGTCAAGTCAGGCCTTAAAAACCTCTACGGATGGAGATCCCACCACCTCCCTAGGTGTAACCCATTCCAGTGCTTCACCATCCTCCTAGTGAAAAAGGTTTTCCTAATATCCAACCTAGACTTCCCCCACTGCAACTTGAGACCATTACTCCTTGTTCTGTCATCTGTTACCACTAAGAATAGCCAAGCTCCATCCTCTTTGGAACCTCCCTTCAGGAATTTGAAGGCTGCTATCAAATCCCCCCACACTCTTCTCTTCTGCAGAATAAATAATCCCAGTTCCTCTCCTCATAAATCATGTGTCCGAGCCCCCTAATCATTTTTGTTGTTCTCCGCTGAGCTCTCCAAGTTCATTCCATAATGTATTCATTTAATTTAAATATATAATTCAAAATAACAAATTCTACATCTTATATTTAGGCTCACAATTTGTTTAATACTGGTGCTGTAATGGGGGAGGGGGGAGTTACCTACATCAAGCAAAGCCACAATTTACATATAGTGGGTTCTAATTGTTATCAATAGGATAAAAAGTAGTATTGTAAACCTCAGTCATACCTGTCTAGGGACGCACTAACTGGTCTGCCCAGTGGGTTCGGAATTGCTGTTGGCTGGCCTGGTAAATAATGATGATAATAATAAGGGTCTCTTTATATAATAGTTTTAGATGTATACCTGGTAGTTCTTGTGCACTGGTGCCAGTACTATGGGGGAATCAAAATTGTTATTAATTTAATTTATAGTCAGTCCAGTGATACAGCAATCTAGTACATAGATGTCCATGTCACAAACACTACCATGATTACAGCTGGCCCTCACTAGCACCTTTGTTGGTCATCTCAAAAGAGAAGCAAGGAACAGAATTGGGATACTTTATAGCCCTCCAGACCAGGTTGAGAAATGCTGAAATAACAATAAGGAAGCCTGTACTATTTCTGATGTATTTGTTTGGTACAAATAGAGGTCTTCTGTGTCCAGTACTTTCATTCAGTCGTGGAAAGGCATGTAACTCTTATTCTGGGAAATAGCCCCAGTGTGGTTTATAATAAGGGTGGGAAGTTAAATAAATTCTCAGTTTTAAATCCTGATCATAATTCTTCCCTGTGTTTCGTTTCTCCTGCTCTTGAGGAAATGAACTAAATGATTGTTCTTCAGTTAAGCGTGTTCAGTATTTCTCAGGAAGTTCTGAGGATCTTATAGAATCAAGCCTATCATTGGGTGCTTGTGCTATATTGTCATGCTACAGTGATTTCTATGGCAACAGACTGTAATGTTATACATACAGAATGATGGGCTTGATTCTAAACTCTATTGCTGCATTAGTTTATACTGGCGTAACTCCACTGATTCCAGTGGAGTTACACTGGCATAAATCTCCTGTGAATGAGTGGTGATCCAGCCCAGTAACCTCACTGCACAGTCTGTCTGAAGGAAAAGCCCATCGGCAAGGGAGTATTCTGTAATTCTGACAGACGTCACTACAGAAATGGAAAAGGGGACCTGGAAAGTTATGAAGAAGTAAATGACTTTTCTGTGTAATGTTTTCTTTGTCAAACTTCCTTCTGTAGGCCACGCTCTGAAACTATTTTTTAGCCTATACCACAAAACTAAAATTATATTAGATGTTTTCTGTTATTCTTACCTTGACCATCACTTTCTTTTTAATGTTTATTTTATTAATTAAAATGCGTGAGGCATAATGGACCTGATTAATCCAAGCACTTGAAAAATTCCACTAATGTTAATGGGATTTAAGCACGTGAATAAGCATTTTGCTGAATCGTAGTCAATATGATGTTAATTTTAAAACATCCTTTAACTCCAAATAGATTCTTTTCCCTTCCAGTTCATTTTTATTTCCTTTCTGCTTTGTCTTACTTTCTAATACGCAGCGCTTCCAATAGTTATTAAAATCTATTAATAAGGGTCTCTGATTTTCTTCCCATTTGACCTTTATCTTAATTTTTGATTCAATGCTAAGTTTAACCTCCTCCCCACACCTCTGGTTGTTGATTTATTTTTTTATCCCTGGTTTATTTGATCTATTTTATCTTTTTTAATTTAAAAAAAATTATATTTCTTTCCTTTTCATAGCTTTCATTAGTTTCTTTTTAAAAGAGGAAATTAGAGTATATCCCATAATCAGGTGTATAAAATACAAACAGAAATCAGTTTCATAATGGACTGCCCATGCTCTGAGGTGAGATTAAATTCATTTTAAAGGTTAATAAAACAAACTCTAAGCATCCATGATAGATTTTTTTAAAACAAATATGGTACCTGGACTAAATCTAAAATACTAAGAACCACCCTCTGGCTCATTTCAGTCATCCTGATATAAATGAAGAAATAAAGATGTTGGGAAAGGAGACATGGTTTCTGCCTGTTTGATTCTCGGTGATATGGTCATTGTGAAAATATTCAAGGAGCCTTTCCCTGCCCTTCTCTCCCCACACAATCACCCAATCTTGAGTGATTGTACTAAAACGGGCAATGTGTGCTTTTACATTAACTCTCCTGGACATAGCTGTGTCTGTGGTGTCTTCACTGTGGTGAGTCGACTGCTACCGCTTCCCCATCGACTTGGCCTGTGCCTCTTGCAGCAGTGGAGTACAAGAGTCGATGGGAGAGCGCTCAGGGGTCGATTTATCATTTCTAGACTAGACATGATAAATCAACCCCTTCTGGATCGATCTCTGTCCACCAATCTGGTGGGTAGCATAGACATATCCTAGACTCCCCTGTCCTTTCAGTTCCTCCCTAAGGGATATGAAGTTAAGATTGTGAGCCTATTTCCCATGGCCCCCACACAAGGTCCAGTCATACTTACAGTCCTCATTCTCTCCTGAGAGATGCAAGCCCTGCTCGTGGGGGCAGAGCTAGTCAGTTGAGGAGAAAGGACCATAACGAACCATGTGCATGCAGTAGGTACTTCTCTCCTGCATGCACATACTACGGGAGGGACTGCCTCCACACTCTCTCTTCAGATTCCCCAGCTCATTTGAATTACTCCCTACCTCCAAATGTCTGTGACATGGTCACCTCTCATTGTTCCCTGGTGGCTTTCCCATAGCCCCCCCCCCCCATCCCCATCATCCCTAGGAACTCCCCCTACACACCAGACTTCTTCACGGCAGAGGGACAGGAACAACCTGCTGGTGTTGGGGTTGCAGCCAGGAATGATTTAGCAGATAGGCAGGTAGTCTTGGACAGAGGAAATTGCTTTATTGCATGTGCTTCACCATGTCTCTGCTGAGCACCAGGAAGCAGAGAAGATGAGATGTGGTGTCAGGTGACTATCTTTCCTTGAGTTGTTCCATGGCTGTACTAGTAGCTCAGGAACAGGTGGGAGGGCTTTGACCATCTGCTACTTTCCCCTGATTGCCAACATTAGCCCAGTTGGAAGGTGCATTTAACTCTTCTGATCCTTCGGAGCTTTCTCCTGGACATGGTGACACTCTTCTACCTGCTCAGCCCCATGTGTGGAATAGAAAAGGACTAAATTGGTAAGGAAGGGAATTTTATTTTCAAAACAAGATTTTTAAAAGCATAATATAAATAATGGAGGAAAACATTTAAGTGGTTAGCACTAGTATTTTCCCAAATTATCTTTACTTAGAACAACACTGAGTCCATTTATGAACCACCTCACACCTGCAGATTGACATTACTGAGGTAGTCTGTGGTATTTTAGGGAATTAACTGGATAGTTGCCTGCCACAGTTACCATGAATTAGCTGAGGTAAATACTAATGCAAAATAACTTAAGAAATCTTTTACAGTGGTGAAATTTGGGAAGGAACAACACTACTTTTTGAGCTTTTGATCTGGCAAAAACAAATATTTGAAGCCTCAATTATACAGGCACTCGGCTTGTTTCTGTTGTGCTTATTCAGACAAGCCTGGCCTGCCATTATATCCTCTCACGCAGCCTTTGCTTGGACACACTCAGTAAGTTTTGCCTGAGTAAATGCTACAAGAAGGGGTTCACTAACTTCAGTGAGAGTTTTGCCTACATGCAGGACTCCATAGTTGGCCTTTAGAGTGAAAATCACCCTTCTGAAGAGGGTCAAAAAAAAGTCTTAGTACCATGTATGTGCAAGGTGTATAATCTTGGCTCCTTTGAAGTCAGTGGGAAAACTCATAAGGACTTCACTGGGACCAGAATTTTACCCACAGTCTTAAATCAGGTTTAAGTCTCATCTCATTATGTTTAAGTCTGCCTTCTGCCCATGGGTGAATTTAATCCCTAATGTAGCATTTACCACTAATATCGATTCCTCATGCATGTATTTAAGTTCAGTAGCATAATATGCCCTGAACTAAACAAAATAATGCTGGGTAATTTTTGATTGGCATTCAAATCTAAATTTCTCTATATTTGGGGATAGTTTTGAAATCTAGGCATTTAGTGTGGATTCAGCTCTTACATGCATGTAAATCTGGAATATCTGGTTCCTGGACACAGGAGTATTTGAAGCAGATTCAGGAACCCTTGACTACTAGGTTTACTGAATATGACCACATCTGAGGTATAGTACCATATTTCCAAAAGATGACACTAGGTGGGTTAAGCCATCAAAAGAGAGCTCAGTAAGTGAAACAATTCACAGTATCCCAATGTTTTACTACTCTGAGTACCACTGCATGAGCCCACACAGTCTTTACTCAACCAAAATTAGTGGCATAAGCAGCCAACAGAAACACATTTACATTTTTTTCCTACCAATTCCTCCCACTAACCAACAACCCATACTACATATGTTCAGAATTAGTCTAAAACACATATCAGTTATTAAATAATCTGAAAATCTACTAACCCTCGGGGTAGCATAAAGAAATCACACTGTTGTATATCCTTTACTTCTGGGTTAGTACAAAGAACATTTACTACCATACTGCTGCTTGAGACAGACTCCCGTTTGACTTAATTTATAGACAGCAATTTTCACACCTAACAAATACAGCAGGAGACCATTCTAAGTGGCCAAGAGATACAGAAACAGTGCCAAGAGAAATGCACCCCCTAGGATATGCAAGGAGACATTCTCCAGGAGGCAAGAGTAAGAGGTATTGCCCAGTGGGAATAAATTAAGTGTAATAAAAAAACTTTACATTCAAAGTAAAACCAGCATTTCTAAGCTTACTGTTAGTTCCTGCCATTCACTGGCAGGGTGGGAAGGGAAGTATGGCAACTTTTACCCAAATAGTGTGGAGACTCTCTGAGTTTAAGCCAGCTCCTTAGAAGTAAGTGGAAAGACTTCAATAAAATATTCTGGGTGAAATCCTGGCTCCATTGAAGTCAACAGGAACAAGTTTTCACCCACTTATTTTTTAAAAGTTAAACAGTTTGATTAAATATCAAAGCATCAGTTTTCCTGAGAGTTTCCTGCTTTACATCATTTTGTAAAAGGTTTCCATACAGCGAGTGTCACAAATGAAGTCTGTCTACCATACATTTTTCGAAACTTTTGAAAAAACAAAACGTTTCTTTTTCAAAATGGCTATTACCCACATCAAGCTCAGAAACACCGGTCGTATTTGTCAATTTTTATTTTTGATTTCATGTCACGGGTTATTCATGGGTAGAGTTTGTCATGCCTTTAGAATTTACAGTTTCATGGACTGAGCAAACTTTTCCTGATTTGCTGATTGATTTGAAATGAACTAAATTTATCTATTTACACTTTAAAAGTGGATTCAAGTAGACTGGCATTCATTTCATGGTAACGTCACCATTCTTTTTTATTCTTTAGTTCTTATCATAATGAGGGAGCTATATAGGGTTCTTGAAGCTTTAGGAATTACAGTGAAACCTCAATATAACGGACTAATTCAGGCGAGGGGGTGTCTGTTAAAGCCGAAAGTCCGTTATTTAATAATTTAAAATTATTAAATAACGGACTTTCGGCTGACAATGGACACCCCCTCGCCCGAATTAGTCAGTTATATCGAGGTTTTACGGCCGGGAGCCGTCAACCCGCCCGCCCGGGTCCCGGCTGCTGGGACCCGGGCGGGAACCGTCAGCCCGCCCGTGGGCGGGAGCCGGCAGCGAGCTCTCCCGCTGCCGGGACCTGGGCGGAAGCCGGCAGCCCGCCCGCCCGCAGGCGGGAGCCGGGAGCAGGCAGCCCGCCCGCCCGCAGGTGGGATCCGGGAGCAGCCAGCCAGCCCGCCCGCCAGCAGGCGGGATCCGGGAGCAGCCAGCCAGCCCGCAGGTGGGACCCGCGAAAAACGGATTTCGGATGCATCGGAAATTTTGTCCGTTGCATCTGAAGTCCGTTAAATCGGGGTCCGTTAAATCGGGGTTTTACTGTACCCTGATATATTGTGAATAAGGAAAGCATCTCTTAGCCACACTGTGGATAGTTGATATAATATGGATAAGTTATATGGCATACTTATTTTGTCACCTAAACACCCTTACAATGGAGTGTAGAATATTTTCCAATTACGCAGAGCAGGTTAGAATCTGTTTCTAAATGCTACAGCATTATATCTAGTCAGGGCCATCCCTAGGGCGTGCGGGGCCCAGAACAAATTAGCCTTCCTGCCAGTCTCCTCACCGTTTGCCTGGCGCACCCAACCAGCTGCCTCCCACCTTCTCACCTAGCCTGCTTACCTGCTGCTTGCCTCCCCATTACTCTCCTCACCATTCATTCGGGACGCCTCCCCATCCACCCGTACACCGCTCTCCTCTGCGCCATCCACCCACCTCCCCGTTTGCCTCCTCACTTTTCTTGCCCATTTGTCTCCCCATCCACATCCTCATCTGAATATTGGGACAAATGGCATCCCGATCATAAATCAGTTGAGATGCAGGACAGAGGGCTAAATATTGTGTCACTCCCAATTTTATCAAAGTGTGGGGGCCCCCACAAAGCGCGGAGCCTGGGGCAGATACCCTGATTCACCCTACCCAAAGCACAGCTCTGCATCTAGTGATTTGTCACTTCTCCATTGCTAAAATTGTCAGAATTTAAGGGGGGAGGGAGGAGGGAAAGAAGAAAACCAGAATTATGTGATTTATTTTTTAATTGGTTGGTTTTATTGGTTCTGGACTAATGTTCAGAAAAGTTGATGGGGTTATGATTTTGAGTATGTCTACATTTGCACACTTTCTGTCATGAGTAGTTTGCTCTCTAGTATGGGGGTAGTCTTGGGTCTTTGGTTCTGATTCAAGAAGGTTCTTAAGTGTGTAACTTCATTCATTCACAATGAGGTCTCATTACGCAGCTTCCTGAATCAGGGCCTCTCTGGTGTCCAGGAAAGCTGTGCACTATTTCTGGGCAATGAAACTTTCCTTTCCAATAATGTATTCATCATGACATCAATGGGCATGGGCACATGAGTAACAATGGTCTGTGTGAAGAAGAGTTGGTAGGATTGGGTTACAACTCAGGTAATTCTAGTAAGAATTTTCAGAGTGCTTAAAATTCACAAAAGGGCAATCTTTCTCATCCACCTATTTACAGAAACATTATAAGTGAAATTTGCCCTTTTGCAGAGCACTAGCACAAGACTTATGTACCACTTCATTCCACTTAAACATTGTTCTGAGGTTCTACATGGGACTTTAATGGTATGTAGGCTTCTGTTAGTCCTTTGGTTTCTTTCTTTCTTTCTTTCTTTCTTTCTTTCTTTCTTTCTTTCTTTCTTTCTTTCTTTCTTTCTTTCTTTCAATAACAAAATTAAAAGTAAGTTGCCTTCTAGAAGAAATTATCTGGACTTGGAGAGTATAACTCTTCTAGAAGCTTGTTGATTCATTTCTATGATCCTCTTCCCTAGGGTCTACCTGGCAAAGATGGACCCACAGGCCCCCAAGGTCCTCCTGGGCCAGTGGTAAGTAAGTACTGTCTGTGTGGGATTTATTACTGTATGAGTTGAGGTCTTTTCAGGATGTAGGTTGCTGTCTGTGCCAGCTGGGGCTAAATAGCCTATTGCACTGGAGATTAGAATTCTGATTAATCGTGGGCTTGGCAGAGAATTGACTATGCTATGCCAGTTCTTTGGATTCTTACCTTGAGAGACAATGACTCACCCATGGCAAAGGGGGATTGAGTCACTCAAATAAGATGCCATTTTATGGTAAGCAAAGTAGCTGCTTTGTGTAAAGTGGACTAATAGCCCTTGGCATTGAGATGAGGCAGAGACTCTAGTCTTGCAGGAGGTTCCAATCTCAACTTGTTCTCTGATGTGAGCCACCAGAGTTCATTGCCCCTGGTCATGCAGCTGAAGCCCTGTAGAATGTATTCAAACATTTCACAAAATCATTAAGAGATCATCTAGAGGGCAGAGTCTGACCTCTGCTGACTTCAGTGGGAGCACATTCATCTGAGGACAGAATTTTTTCCGTTGTGTTATAAATCTGCTCTGGAAAATACATTTTGTCGGAGTGATATATTTACTAGCAAGATTTGTAGCTGGGTTATAGAGAACTGTGGGCCAATTTGTCTGTGATGATTTTAAATATTCTCTAATTGCTAGATTCTGGCAGTCTTACTCATATTGTGAAGTAGGGCAGATGAAGTCAGTGGGTAAGGTACTACACATTATGAGCAAGTGTGGCAAAATCTGACCCTAAAGTTGTTGCTGTTATCACTGACTAAGATAGAAGATATCTTTGTGGAAGGAATCTTGCATGTACTGTAGACATTCACAATCTGTGGTTTAAATTCCTTATCTGAAGGCTTGTGACACTGAAAAATGTACAAGGGCTTTTACTTTATTACTTTATTAGAACTAGCCAGAATCAGAACCCAAGACAATCTATTATTTATACGTGGGTGACAAGAAAGTAAAATATTTAAAAAGTAAAACTCCACCTGCAATCTCCTGAGGTTCCCTCCCTCTCCCACCTCCCTTGGCTACTGCACTAACATCATTACTACTTTGGGGTCCAGCAGGAGTGTGGGGAAACAGTTGAAATAAGTGTAAAGGTTTTAAGTTTAACAAAAGCAAGGAAATGTGAATTAATACTGCCATTATGTTGTGACTTACAAAACACGCGCTTGCCATTCATTTAAAAATAAAGATTCATGAGGCGTGAGTATGCTTAAATACTAATCCATCTTCAGGTCAGTGCAGAGATCAGCTGACTAGCACAGGCCAACAGCATTCTCTCAGACTGGCCTGCACACCAAATGAGAATCCACTAAGATAGAGGCAATGAACCTAACTCATTTGGGAAATAAGATCTGTGGATTCAGATGGGTGCAAATCTTGCCACTGAAGCTACAGACACAGGAAGTGCCATGGAGGCAGAACAGATGTGGTACACTGTATATGGAGGGGTGAGATGGGGCCTGGGTGGGCCTGGAGGGGAGGCAAGATCAAAGGATCTATTGCTGTGTAAACCCTTCAGTGATTCCAGAACATCAAGCTGCAGTAATGTCCACATGGTTGTTCCATAACTGCGCAGCAATCTGGGGATGGGCCGATTCTTTCTTTTGTTCAGCTGCTCCCTGGTTACTCAGACCAAGTGCTGGGTTAATATTTGCCCCACAGCCTTGGACCCTCAGACTCATTGCAGTTAATGGGAGGTTTGGCCGATTAAGGATTGTAGGATTGAGCCCTTTGCTCCTTTGTGAAATTATGTAACTACACATTGAAAAAAGAACATGTTACTAGCTGAACAATAGTGATATTACCCTTTATGATATTTGCATAATTATAAATAAATAAATACTATTTAGCACCTATTTCTTTACCTATTTGCAGCACTGTGCTGACATTAACTAATGCATTACATTAATGAATATTCATCACTGTGCAAAGCTCTTCTAGAACAGCTACAGTCTCATACTTAAGTCACTTTCTTGTGCCTATTGCACGGGTTCTCCAAACAGGGTATAGTTTTAAATATAGTCTTTGTTTCAATTCATTGAGGAATTGAAGTATGAGGCAATCTGCTGACAGTCTTCATTCACAACTTCTTTGAATTTGTAAACTGACCTTTCCTCTGATTTTTAATACAGATTATTAATTCAGAATTCATTTATATTTGAATGGTAATTTAAAAAAGAAAACACAATGGAAATAAACATTTAATCTCTGGCTTCTACTATTTTATGGACATGAAAGTGGATCCATAGGACTTGATAAAGGACTAAATTTAGCAGCAATAATCTAATGTAGTGTACTATGCATAATTCGTAGTCTTCTCACTTTCCAAATTACCAATGCACCTTTGTGGGACTGCTGTAACTAGGATGCTGACCATATAGTACAAAAATTGTGTTTAAGTATTTTTCTCAATAAGAATTCAGTGATGTTGGATGCCGCAATTAACTATCTACTCTTTCTTTTTCCATTTAGGGAATACCTGGTGCTCCTGGTGTTCCAGGTGTTATGGGAAACACTGGGCCACAAGGTGGTGTTGGACCCCCTGTAAGTAAGATTAACATAATCCTTATATATTGGCAGTGATGTGCTATTCAGTTTCTAACCTTCACTGTTATCCATTACAAAGAGCTACACAGTACCCAGAATTGTGGTCCATTTGCTCATGGAGCCCTCATGCTGATTGCAATTAATGACTAAACGAAACATCCCAATGTTGGTTTAATTTAGTTTTTGTTTAATTTTGTTTTGCTTTTGGTCTGACTTAAAATATTGAGTAGAAATATATACATGAAAGCATCAAGAAAAGATGTTGTCCTTAAAGGTTAAAAGCACACAGGATAGGAATTCATATTCTGAATGTAGCTGTTCAATTTTCTTTCTATTTCAAATTACAGTAAGGAAAATAAAATGTGCTGCTTTATTAGATTTAACATTTCCCACAAAGACAGCATTTTTTCAATATGGCCTGACTCTGATCTTATTTGTACTGGTTTTTCACCAGTGTAACACTGTTGACTTTAGTGAGTGTACTCCTGATTTACATGGGTGTAAATTACAGACTTCAACTACAGAAAATTTCACCATAGATGTCAGTGAGAGCCCTTGGGCTCTTGATTCTGTTCAGGATCTAATGCTCAATTTTTCTACCATTTAAATGTCACTGACTTTTTTTATACATGAAAGAAAATATTTTAAGTAAAAAAAAAAATCTGTAAAATGAGGGTATAAATTCCGCACTAGCGACAGTTTTGGAGTTTTTTTAGTTGGCCTTTTAGGTGTTACTATTCAGCTAAATATTTTGAATTCATAAATTATGAATTTAACATTTTCACATTTATGTCCTTATGTAGCCTGCTTAAAAATATTTGTATATATCATAATGGATGTTGTAATCTTATGTTCTAGAAAGCATTTGAATCTGACATTGTTCAGCTGCACATCTGGCTTGATTTGTAGAATACTAAATAATTTTAGATTTTTTTTTTCAAACATGCAGTCGGCTTTGGTGATTTATACTAACAGAAGCATTTGAAATATTTGGCTAAATGGGAATATAGTGACGGATGATAAAATATAAGCAAAGATAATAAACTGACACTCTCTTCATCATAGTCTACCAGTATAATAATTAAATGCCCAATTAAGAGATTTGCTGAGCTATAAAACTTATCTGGAACTGGAGCATTGATGATAATATAGGCACATGCTCCAGAAACTGGTCTACATTTTTGTAAGCGCAGATATGCCTGAGAATCATGTGAGGCCAGACTCTGTGAGTGCCTGAAGTCTTACTGGAAAGACAAACTGGAGAGGTCAAACATGACTGAAAATCAGGATTGCAGCCGCCAAAACCTACAGAATGGCCAAGTTCAAAAGAAGGTACATTTCAGCCTGTGCAGCAGATTTCAGTCTGCACTGCTCTTGGCCCAAGTGCCATATTAGAGACAACCCAGGCAACAGAATACAGTTTGAAGAGGAAGGTGAACTTAGCAGCAGAAGCCCCTCTGTGTTTCCAAAATACATTGTTATGATCCTGGCTACATTGGCTCTGAGAAAGACACAGCACTCACAACCATTAGGCAGGACGAGTCTTCCCAGACTCTAGGGTTATAAGTGAGGAACAATGGAGAGAGAAAAGCTGGGAAAGGTAACCGCCTGCTACGCAGTCACGGAGAGGAGAAATACCTGCTGGGCATTGAAAAGGAAAGAACATATTTAAGAAATCACTGTCCTTTCGCCACGGGTATATAGGGTTCTAAAACCGAGTTGTTTACTTTCCTTACTTTCACTGTAATACTCTAATATTTAGAGATTCAAACATACAGTACTTAGAACTAGAGAGAAAGGTGTGACTTAACTTTGTTTAATCTTTTAACAGGGTGCCCCTGGTGCAAAGGGAGAAAGGGGTGAGCGGGTAAGTGCTCTGTAGCCATATTCAACAGCCACAGGTACATTTCAATCTGACCTTCTGTCCCATAACTCCCCCCACCACAATAATTTACATTCACTCCACTCATAGCTATGGGTGAGTTTAGATCTGAAAAACTTTTCTTCTTCACTGATCTCCATCCCTCTCTCTAAATTTTAATAACATTTAAAAAGAAAGTCACATAATGTGTATGTATCGGTGAGCATATCCCATGATCTTCTTTTGTGGTTACCATACCCAGCCTTTTGTTGTCTGAAAACAGGAGTTTCTCATTTCCAACTCTGTTATCAACATTCTTGGGCAAGTCTCAGAGGTTCTCTGCCTCATTTTTGCCATCTGTAACATAAGGACGCTAAAGACATAAGACGCTAAAGACATAAGACGCTAAAGTGTTGGTGAGGGGGTAATTCATACTGTCAGGGCCGGCGACAGGGGGTTACTACGGGTACAGCTGTACCGGGCCCCCCGACTTTAGGGGGGCCCCGGTACACCGCTGTACCCGTTGTGTCCCCCCTTGTTGCCGACCTGGAGAGCGGGGAAGGGGCGGGGAGGCGGCGCGGCTCTCCCCCGGACAAGCGCGCCTGGCCCCGGCAGGAGCAGAGAGCCTGGCCGGCGGCAGCAGCGCTGTCTGGGGGGGGGAGGGAGGGAGAAAGGGCGGCTCACGCCGCTCTCGCTCCTGCTGCCGCCAGCTGTCAGCTGGCAGGGGGGGGAGCGCCAGCTGGGCTGGGGGGGGTGGGCTGGGCTGGGGGGGCCCCCATCCGCTGCCGGCTGGGCTGGGGGGGGGCCCGGCTGGGCTGGGGGGGCCCAAACTATCGGAGTAGGGGGCCCCCAAATTTCTGTCGCCAGCCCTGCATACTGTGACACCACGGGCTCTCTGAGCACATTCAAGATAAAAGTGGCTATCTGTTACTATGGTGGTGTTGTTTTCCAGGGTGACATTCAGTCACAGACAATGGTGCGTGAGGTTGCTCGTCAGGTGTGTGAACAGCTCATCCAAAGTAAGTAGATCAGTACCTACCCTCTAACAGCATATATGCTTGGCCACTGAAGAGTACCTACCCTCAAACAGCATGCACCCAAGGCCACTGAACAGTGCCTGCCCTCTAACAGTGTATATTAGGCCACCTAAGAGTATACACACTGTACTTCTCCACCCACAGGTACACACGTTATCATCACCACAACTAACATACATCACAGACCACAGTCTTAACTTCTCCCCCTTAGGATGAGAGCCTTTCAGCACCCCTTTCACCAACCTACCTCTTCAAACACCCCAGGGCCAGATTATCCACTTTGTCTTGAATTTGGTGGAATCTTTCCCCCTACAGGTCACATGGCCAGATATAATTCAATTCTGAACCAGATTCCAAGTCAGTCTGACTCAGCACGAACTATCCCAGGACCTCCTGGTGAGCCAGGTCGCCCAGGATCTCCTGGATCACAGGGAGAACAAGGAGCACCAGGAAGACCTGGATTTCCAGGCAATCCTGGCCAGCCAGGAAGACCAGGAGAGAGAGGTAGGCTGAATACTGAAAATGTATGATAATATAGATCAACATGTTGTGTGATTACTTTACTTACCTGACTTAATTTTATCATGTGAGCATAGTTTTTTCTCTAGTTAAGCCACAATTCTTGGGTAATACTGAAAGCTATGGAAATTGCCAATCTCCAAGTTATGCAACTTTTACAAAGTGTGATAGGGTCACATTTGGGATTGATGGAACCCCTGCTAAGGTTTTCTGATCATATGAAGATGCACATGGTGCAAGAGGTTTGCCTTTTTGCAGAATTCTGGAGTTGTGGAAGTTTATAGCTCCAAATGTGTTTCCTTTTGAAATCTGGATTTTGCCCTGCACCCTTCAAATGAAGACACTATAGTCAAAGAATATCAACTTCAAAAACTATTAGGTTAGCTCTGGGGAAAAGGTAGAATTTTCTTACTAAACTTGAAATGAATTAGACTAAAGGTTCCTAACTTATAATACCATAAGGACACATGTTGATCAGATGGAGAAGGAGTGTACTGTTTGAGAAGGAAGGGCAGAATCAGGGTCAGGTGATAAAAAGGAGAGGATAATAAAGAGGGTGGGGCAAAACATCAGAAAATTAAATGAAATTATGCAATTAACCAGCCACTTGCCAAACTTCCCCTCCATCCTTTTACGTATATTTATATGATGTCCCTTTGCCCTCTCTTGGTCTGTTTTGTCTCATTAAATAGCAATCTCTGTGGGGCCTGGCTTTTTTCCAATCTGTGAGACATCTGGCATGCTTTGATGTACTTTATAAATAATAACAATAGCCTCATAATGGCACGGTGAGACTAAATCATTCAGTGACTGTGAAGTGCTTTGAGATCCACAGAGGAAATGCACTACTGAAGAGCCAAGAATCATTATTCATTCCTATAATTATTATATCAATAAGTGGTCCAATGGCTGTTCACATCATGGAGCTTAATAGGTCAGATGTCCTGTTCGGTAGCCAGAAAACTAATATTATATTGTTCTGAGGAGATCACTTTTGAGTGACCTTTGAACTTGCCACCCTTCCTCCCCCACAAGTCTCTAAGTCCTCAAGGCCACAATTCGAATGACCGTAATGTAAGAGGAGATGAGATTTAGAAAGCAAGCTTGTCAGCGATGGATTTCTGTGCTCACGCTGAACAACGACAGACATTGTTCCAGGGTATCAGGAATGGGGGTGAGGGGACAAGAATGAAGGGAGATGGGAAGATGAAACAAACAGGGGACTGACTGAAACCGGATGAGTGAGAGAAAAAAAATGCAGGAGAGCTGCTTCCGTAGTATAAATCTTTGCACAGTTTAAACAGTTTCTTAGAGTACACAGAAATCGCACAGGGGTTAAGCACATTTATATTAACGAAATGAGGGACAAATAATGTTATTAATTGTAAACATTTATCTGCAAGAATAGCACAGGCAATACAGAAATGGTGGAGAATTTAGAAGTAATAGTTTGTGATAACAAAATATTGCCCAAGAATGAGGCTCTCACATTCATTATTGCTGTGGATGCAACGGCTGCTGCAGCAGAAGATAGACTTTGGGAGAGAGCTTTTGTTCATTTGGATTTGGAAATAAAACAAGGCTCCATGAAGCATGTTGTCATGGAGCTCATAGGCTTTTACTAGATGTGATGAATGCCAATAGTTGATATTGTCTGTGTGCCCACTCGTCAAAACTAGATGGTTTTGAGGACTGGGATCAAATGAGGAGCAACTGGAGATACAGTGTCCTTCTGGAATGGGCAGCTAAGCAAAACACATACATACCTCGAGGATCCATGGTGGCTCCTTTACTGTTCAACATCTACATTAGGGACCTACCCAACACAATTTTGTGTAAGTTCATTTATGCTGATGACATCGCTCCTGCTGTGTAAGGCAAAGCACTCACCACCATTGGCAATGCCCTTTCCACTGACCTCAGGATAATGACAGAATATTTTCAGTACTGGAAGCTCCACCCCAACTCCTCCAAAACCTTGGTAGTAACTTTTCACCTAAACAACAAAGCTGCCAAGAACAACTTAACATCTTTTGTGGCCAATGGGTCTGAAATGAGCCCCATGCGAACTGCTTGGATGCAACCTTAGAGAGAGGCTTGACTCTTTACCTTTTCACATATTTTTTCCAGATGGGGGTTAAGCCAAGGTCTAGCCTTGTCTGAAAACTTGCAGGCCCAATATAGGGTGCCAATGCACCCACACTTCAAACAGTGACTCTAGCACTGGTATACTCAGCCACTGAAGATTGTGCACCAGTCTGGGTGGGCAGCTCACATTCCAAATCTCTTGATGTGCGTCTGAATTCCAGGATCAGACTCATAACTGGAACATTAAAATCAACACCTGTTCAGTGGTTACCCACTTTCACACATATACCCCTATCCAAAATCTGGAGAGACGCATGTACAGCTCACGAATACAACCAAACTATGGCCAACCTGAATTTACCAATTCATGAGGCCCTCCAGAACCTTCTGAAATCACCTCTGAAATCTCCCTGGGGAGAAAATACTGGATAGTAAAGGGCTCTTTAATCTAACAGAGCCAAATCGTCCTGGGGAGAAAATACTGGATAGTAAAGGGCTATTTAATCTAACAGAGCCAAACTTTAGCCAAACAGAGAAACAAGAACTAATGGCTGGAATTCAACTAGACATTGGCCATAAATTTCTAACAGTGAAGGTGATTAACCACTGGAACAAACTACCAGTGAAAGTGGTGGATTTGCCGTCTCTTGATATTTTTAGATTAGGTCTTGTTTTTCTGGAAAATATGCTTTAACCTAGGGGTCGGCAACCTACAGCATGCGTGCCAAGGTGGCACGTGAGCCAATTTCTTCTGGCACGTGGCGGAGGGCTCAGCCCGCCGCCGCTCTGGGTTTTCCCATGCAGGCTCCTGCATGACGGGGTCTCAGCCCGCCACCCGCCTGGGTTCCCTACACCCAGGCTGGCAGCGGGTGCTGAGTGGGGCAGAAGGCGGGATTCTGGCTGGCAGGAGCCTGCAGGGGAAACTCCAAAACAGCGGCAGGCTGATCACTTATCCTGCTGCCACTCGGGGGTTTTTCCCACTGGCCCCTTGAAAGCCAGGGTCCCCGCCTGTCCCACTCAACTCCCGCTGCTAGCCTGGGTGTAGGGAACCCAGGCTGGCAGTGGGCTGAGACCCCTGCTGGCAGGAGCCTGCAGGGGAAACTCCAAACCGGCAGCAGGCTGAGTGCTCAGCCTGCTGCTGCTCTGGGATTTCCCCTGCTGGCCCCTTGCCAGCTGGGGTCTCCTGCCTGCCCCACTCAGTGCCCACTACTAGCCTGGGTTTCCTTCACCCAGGCTGGCAGCAGTCTGAGATCCTGGCTGGCAGGAGCCTGTGGGGGAAACCCCAAAGCGAGGGGGCGGACTGACCGCCTCAGCCCCTCCCCTTCCTCCTGAAGCCCCGCCCCTTCCGGACTGGGACGCAAGGCCTAAAATTTAACTGAATAAATGAAGACTCAGTACACCACCTCTGAAAGGTTGCCGACCTCTGCTTTAGTCAAACACAAGTTATTGGGCTCAAACCAGGGGAAACTGGGTGAAACTTAATGGCCTGTGATATGCATGATGTCATACCAGATGATCTAATTGCCCTTTTCAACCTTAACCTCAATGACTGTGGAGCTAAGAATTCCACCCCCAACAGACAATTCTGGAGAAAGCTCCACAAAATGGCATTTCCCCCTCTTAGGCTCCCTCTTTTGAGTTTTACAGTTGGAGGAGGCTATCTTAGCCTTAGCTTTTCCTCAGGAAGTAATTTAGATCATAAGCAACCTGAAATAGATTAATTTTCCCATGCTCTTCTGTGCTATTTTGGTTGCTTGCCATGCATATGACTTCAATGAGAGTTTGCCTAAGTAAAGCCTAAATAAAATCCAAGTGATGACCTCAGGGTTTAGCCCACAGTGTACAGTGTTTCTCAGCTTGAACAGACATGGTTCAAAGTTGCCATTGCTTATTGATCCACACATACACCAGGTGAAATTATATGTGAAGGAATAATAATTGAGTGTGGGAAGAGTTGTGGTTTGAAAGCTCTTGTGGCAGTTCCTTTCTGAAGCACTATTTTATTGCTGGCTTAGTGTAAGCTTAAAATGGGTCTTATACTAAATATCCCCATAGATTCCAGATATTTGTTGAGGGCCAGTCTTTCACAAACAAAGTAATGCACTCATGCAGACTTTGCCTGCTGCATGTGCCAAACATTTACTACTGTGTGTGTAATGAGGCAAGGTGGGTGAGGTAATATCTTTCATTGCCCCCACTTCTGTTAGTGAAAGAGACAAGCTTTTGAGCTACACAGAGCTCTTCTTCAGATCCAGGAAAGGTACTCAGAGTGTCACCGCTAAATACAAGGTGGAACAGACTGTTTAGGCTTTGCAGAATTTTTGCACTGTCAGTTTCACTGGCAAGAGGAAACTGGTGAAAGAAAAGCGCTGGTTTGTGTTCTCACTTACTTCCCAATGCTAGATTTCAAAGAGAAGTCTTCAGCTCAGATGTATAAAAGGGATAGAATTTCAGGAGCCCTCAGACCAACAGGCAAAAATATTGCTTTGGTAAGAAGTGCAGAAGGAAAAATTTTCAAAAGCTCTGGACTGATTTAGGAGCTTAAGTCCCATTGCCTTTCAATAAGATTGAGGATTCTAGGACCTAAGTTATTTTTAAGAATGGAACTTAGGCACTTTAAAATTTTTTACCCTGGCCATTAGTGACTTTAAACAATGGGATAAATGCTAACACCTGTTTTAAGGAGCTTAGTAAGCCAAAGGAAAAATATCAAATAAGCAAAATAGAACCCAGCTGCTGGTTGTGAGAAGAGCAAGACTTTAAAGATGAACATGACATCATCCTGGAAGCTAGTGTGAGGACTCTGGAGTAGGGGTTGCATGCTGAGTGGTCAGAATCCTGCCTGTTGCGTTGCTATGACAGTCTGCCAATACTCTTGGCAGGCTATTCAGGAAATGAAGAATTACAGGAATCAAATCTGGCTGTTAGAGGCATGAATTCCAATCTCCAGGTGAGGGCTGCAGGGATTGGAGTGTACTCTGGTAACATTTCTCAAATGATAGAAAGAACATTGGGTAACACGTTTAACACGTTCTGACATAGGCCTTAGTCTAATGTTACCCCCAGACGTAGAAGAAACGGCACTGCATTACATCCATCAAGTGGCGAGGTGGCCACAGGCAGTGAATGTAATCGCTGCGCACAGCTAAAAAGAAGTATTTCATTTTTAATGGTTGTGAGTTTTTAAAAGATTTTGACTTCCATAAATTCATGGGTGAGATGTAAAGGGTTAAAGGGATTTAGGCACATAAATCCAAAATTTGAAATCTAATCCCTGCTCAGTTGGTGCTTACATTCCCAAGGTGCCTACATTTCTGCTGGTAAAAGCCCTAAGGTGCCCAAATTTCTGCTGCTGGGCACATGCACAGCTACCTCGGTCCTGATGAATGAGTGCCTAAGCCCCAGGGGAATCCTCAAAGTAGGCAGTGCCCCACCTATCTAGCATAAGGCCTCGCACAAAATAATGGTACGGGCAGTGGAAAGTGGAACAATTTCAACAGGAGACATTGAGAGACCTTTTCCAGGGTACTCCTATAGCCCAGAGTCTTGGGTTTAAATCTCTGAGATGAGACTTGGGTCCAAAGCTCTGCCCCACATCTGGCAGAGTGGGGATTTGAACTCGTGTGAGTGCTCTAACTACTGGGCTAACACTTGTAAAGGCGGCTGCTGCATCCACATTTATTTATTTTATTTTGTAGAAAGGATTTTGGTGCCTAACTCCATGAGAAGCGTGTGACGCTCTCTTGGGCTGCTCAGGACTGAAAGACACCCTGTTACCTGACAGAGAGACTCCTTTGTGAATAACTAGTTGTCAGGTCTCTGACACCACCAGTCTGTTAGCCACCCAACCAACATCCTCAGAGCTCTGCCAGCCCCTCCTTTGCCTTGCAAATAAGAGGTGCTCCCCAAACCCTGAACCCCTCTGAAAGCATCCCCCTGTAGTATCCACCTCTGTCACTGGACACACCAATTTACCAGATTCCCTGTTCCCAAGGGACATAGCTAAATCCACTCCAAGGATTAGGTCTTTTATAACACCACACCACAGAGATATATTTACAGTGAAACAACCATATGTTTCTCATCAAAGATTAAGATTTAAGAGCTATGGAGTAAAGATAATAGAAACAAAAATAATTATATATAAAACAAGTATAATATGCTTCTTAGCGTCTACACTTAATTTTATTTGAACAGTCTAAAATTCTTGTCTGAAGTAGTTTCTCAGTAGGGTAACCCAACCTTATTTTAAGGGCTTCTCCTTGACCATTTTAAATGGCAGTTTATGATAATTGCATTGTATACGTGAGGGGAGTAAAACATACACTTGAGAGCAAAATGTGAAGGGAAATGGTGTTTCCTTCAAATGTCCCTTAAAGTAAAGCACTGTCCCTTATGTTTTCATGTGCTTTCCCCTATTGCTATCCAATAAAGGCCGTCACCCTGTTTTTCCCCTAAAGCTTTCTTGCAGCGTTTCCAACCAGGACACATTAGGAATCCCATTTTCATTAATGTAACCACACTCCCCAATTACATCCTCAAGTGCAGGATAACAGGCTACCGTCCCTGACCCCCCCCCCCCCATGTACAGTCCACTACACCTTTCAAGGCAGAGCACCCCCCAGCTCAGAGAAAGCTCTTTCCCCCCTGTTATTCTCCTTCTGTTAAGTCTCACCGCCCTCCATCTGCATGTAGCTAAGCGGGGCGATTGTGAATGAGCCAACACTCAATTTATATTTCAACAGACAGACCATTTCAGCTGGTCTGGCAGGAAACCGGTTTTTCATTCAGAATAATGCCTTGATACAAACAGTCAGGGCATTCTGTCAGTACATCATGAGTACATACATTTCACAGTGATATGAGTGAGCAGCATGATCCTGGCTTTGGTTTAAGATCTTACATGACACAGTTGATAGATAAATACCATGACAGCACTGTAGTGGATTTTGTCTACTCCAAATGAGTATGTCAGGCCTCTCAGGGGCTACTGTTACAGACCAGTGAGCCCATTGCCACCTGGCACTGATGGGTTGTTAGGGTCACAGATGCTCATGGCTGTGAATCTTTAATCAGAGGAAGGTGCTGCCCTTGGCCCAGGCTTAGGTGCCCAACTCCCTTTGAAGGGCAGGGCTTAGTCTATGCCCCTCTCCTTGGCATTTCCTATTGGTTATCTTAGTCAGCTCCTTCTCAGCATGCCGGCGTGTGTGAATCCCATTCTTTACTGCCTCGTGGAATCCTCAGCATTGAGTTAGGCACCTAGGCTTCCTACACAAGACATGGGAGCATTAGGTGTTGGTATAGGCCCCGACTTCTCTACCCGGGGACTGGGGGCTGGCGAGGATGCTTCACCCTCCAACCCCCATCTGTGAGCCTGGCCCAACTCCACCCCTTCCTCCAAGCCCCATCCCCTGGCCTGCCTCTTGGCCAGTATTGGAAGACAGGATACTGAGCTAGTTGAACAATTATTTGGACCTAGTATGGCCATTCGTAGGTTAGTTTCTTATATTGGAATAGCTGATTTATAGCAAGTGTATGAAAGGATGCTCCAGATATAGTGCAGGAGATATAACGTATATTAATGTAGGGCTTTTTCTAGCCTATGGGCTATGTGGTCTCCTATGACATAGGTCAGATACTGAGTTGATGTTTTCAGGGGAAGTTCAGCCATGTTGGAAGGGATGGGGTGGAGGGACCTAACTCACTTGCTATGGCAGGAGGGACATCACAGCTGCATGGAACTGGCGATCTCAGACTAGGTCTTATTACCTGTTCTTGGGACCAGATTCTGTGCCTTGTTGTAGCTTCTTTCCATTGCTCTTAAAGGGGCTGCAGTGCCCCCCCCGTCCCAAAGGACCCCTGCCAGTGCAAGGGTGGTATAGGACCAGCTCAGGCCCTGCTTTAGGGGCAGGGAGTTGGGTGAAACACAAAGTGGCCTGGCTGCTCTGGGCTGCAGCACTAGCTGGGCCAGCTGGGGCTTGCTCTTAACTTATTCCAGAGGCCGCAGTGGAGCAGGCTGGAAGAAGAGAGGTGTAAAGCCACCTTTGCTGGCCCCCCACTGCATCTTCTCTGCTGATCCTCCTGGGCAGTGTGGCCTATGCTTCTTCCTCTCTTGCGCCCCATACTGGCAGCAGGCCCTAGCAGAGTTGTGACCCCTTTGATAGACTGCCTGTAGCAGGAGGGAAAGATGGGATCTCACCCTTTTCCATACCAAACACCGGTCTGTGGAAAGATGACTGAGCCAAGCAGCTGGTTTATAAAGACCTATGTTCAAGCTGTTGTTCTGATTGTTAATATTTCAATAGGTTTACCGGGCGAGAAAGGAGAAAGAGGCAACCCAGGTGTTGGAACACAAGGGCCCAGAGGCCCGCCAGGGCCTGCAGGTAAAGTTATCACTCTCCAGAGCTCCTAGGGGTAACACGCAGCTTTAACCCAGCCTAGCATTTGCAGGCCAGTTGAGATTCTCAGAGGTCTGTCTAGCACCTTCCAGGCTTAGGTGGCAAGCCCTTAGTGTCCCCAATCTACCTTGGGCACCTGTGTCACAATGCTTGTCGTGACATCACAACCCAGCATCACAACATGCCACTGTGTCAGTCACATACATATTCTCCCTCTGCCTGCAATAAACCACTTGGCCAAAGGACACATGTTTTTTGTGGAATAAGGGATTGATGGCCAGGAGTGGCTGCAGTTGGTTTCTTATTGAAACATTTATGACTGCTGGAAAGGTTTATACTTAGTTCACGGAAAAATATACAGGGTGAAATCCTGGCCCAGTTGGCGTCAATGTAAAAAATAGATTTGACTTCAGTAGGGCCAGGATTTTCCCCACTGAGTAGAATGCTAGAAAGGCAGAGGAGTCTATGTGTGACTATCCGCCCTGAAGAGTTACCTGACACTTGGTGCAACCTGCTGAGCCTAGACTGCAAAGCATTTGGTCATCAGAAGTATTACAGTAAACTTTCAGGATAAGAAACCTCTCCCTGGTAGGGATGACGTAGCAGTATCCAGAGAGGATGTGAAGCTCAGCAGCAGTAGGGAAATCACCAAAAACTCTTCCCAGTTTGTTGGAGTTTTAAGGCGTTCCCAGCAGTCCCTTCCTCTTTAGTGAAACTTTCTCTCTGAGTATTTACAGCACACTGAGAGCCAAGCAGGTGCCACCAGGATATTCTAAAGGCTTTTACCGAGGATGCTAGTTATTAGTTTTGTGCATGTACTTTATGCAGGACCTTCTGGTGAAAGTCGAATTGGCAGCCCAGGGCCACCAGGATCCCCAGGCCAACGAGGCCCAACTGGTCATACCGGTGTTCCTGGTCCACAGGGTCCTTCTGGCCCACCTGGCTACTGTGATCCTTCTTCTTGTGCTGGGTATGATGTGGGAGGTGAGTACATTTCTTCAGGGTAAACAGTCTTTATCCAGCCTGCAGGAGTCAGCTTTGTAGATGGGGTGGGATGAGAAAGAAGTGTCGTGCTTTTACCAACAGCCGAAGTAAGATGGAGGCCTTTGATAAAAACTTGCATTAAAATGTGATACCCCTTGAAAAGCTATGGATCTAGATCTATTTTATGGATTGATACTAAGAGAAGAGTGTAACAGAGTCAAAAACAAGAAAATTCACATTAACCCCATGAATGAAGTGTATCAGTATTGTCTTGTGTGTGTTTGTGGCATTGTCGGATTGTACGCGTCCAGTATGTGTCAACTGAATGTTTTATTTGTTGAGTCTCCATTTTCTAGTGTTTGTGACAGTGGAGTCTTGTAGTCTTTGAAACACCACCCAGTTTCCTCCTTCATGCTTCTATATAGCATGAAAGCATGAACTCTACTAAACAAAAACGACTATAACCTGAAAGGAGGATGCATGTGCTCATCAGTAACCAATGAAACATAATCCAGAAAACAGGATCTTTTCTAAAATCCCTTCTGTAACATTCAGGGATCCTGTATTGTGACGTTTTCCATTATAATATATAGAGGCAATGGAAGGAAATTAGAGGAATAATGATGCAATCATGATACTGGACTTTAATTTTAATTTTCTGTTTTCATAAGATATTAGGCACTACAAATGTAATACATGAGACAGTTTAGTTTGTATGTTTTACTGATCTGTATGTTTTTGTTGTTCGTCTCTTCCCATCCTTTTCTTCTCTCTCCCCCCACCCTCTATTGTTCATTTCCTATTTTAAGGCCCAATCCCTTACAATGGCTTCCACTCCAGAAGGTGAAAGGCTCATTCTGGTTGCATTTTTCCTTTCATTTGGCTGAAGGTCAGAAATGGATACTGAGCTGCCCTATACTTTACATCAACAATATTGACCACCACTAACAGACTTTGTGTTACTGCTGCATATGCACTTAGCTTCCTTGCCCTGTTATCCATTAATGATAGATTCTAGGACATAATTGGAATCTGATAAAGCAGACAAGTTGCTTTAATATTTAATAAGCACAATGGTGTAATATTTGGTGATGGTTTCCAACTAACTTGGCTGTCGAGTGATAGATTTGTTTCCAATCCCTCCTGCTTATTAATTGTGTTAAACGTTTTCAGTGTTTTTTTGTGTATTAAATATATTATATTTAAAGAGATGTAATATTCCAATTTCCTAATTATTACTTCAATTTTCTGCTCCCCTCCTTTTGTGCTAACCATATAAATACTCTCGCTGGTGGTGGGTCAAGGTGGATACGGTGATACAACTGATCAAGACATCCCTGTAGTGCAGTTGCCACATAACTCCTACCAAATCTATGACCCAGAGGAACTTTATGATGGTGAACAACAGCAGTATATAGTTCATGGGTCCTACCCACAACCAGCCCACTATCCCCACTCCTCCTATCCAGAACCTCATCTTGCTCAACCGGAGTTTACTCCTGTTCAGGAAGAGATGGAAGCCACTGAAGTGAGATCTCCCGGAATTAGTCGTTTCAGAAGGCAAATATCAAAAAGAAGCGTGAATGCTCCAAGACGCAAGAGGGCAATTAAAAAAAACACTTAAGGAACTGTTAAAAGGGAAATTTTATGTGCATCTATTTTTAGGTTTGTGTCCAGTTGCCTAAATTATCAACATTGAAAATGGTTACAGGCTCATATGTTAAAGGGGAAAAAATTGCACACAACCATCTCAACAGAACAAATAATGGTAATTATGTTGCATGCCAGAAACTATTAGTATTTTAGTGGGTTGGTGCTAGAAGATTAAAAGGTCATTTATAGACCTTTGAGACTCTTGTGTACTGTTTACACATTATTCAAACTGTATCTAAAAAAAAGCATCACAATAGCTGGTGTAATTAATTCACAATTCAGAAAAGTTAATTCAGTAGTATCTTGCTGTCCATGTTTCTCCATATGATTTGTTCTATTAATATTTTGATAAATTGCTTTCCTACCAGAGTAACCTTACTAAATTCAACACTGAAGAGACTGCATATTCACTAGGTTTCCTTATACCTGGCTGTTGCATCCTTTGACAAAGAAGTCTTAATGGGATTTTTTTTTCACAGTATCTATTCAAAATACACAAAGTTCTGTGGGAACATGCTGATAATTTATTGTGAACCTATTTCATTTGTTTTGTATGCAAATAAAAGTTGAAAACTTTTATAAGTTAATATTCCACTTTGTTGATTTTAGCTCCAAATATTTGGACTAAACTTCAGAGGGCAGAGTGTAAAGGCGGAAATAGAGAATCTCCCATTGCAACATTTAAGGACCATTTATTTTTGCCTTCACTGTAGTATCATAATGACAAAAGAAGTAGGATGGGACAGTTGTTTGTTTTGTTCTTTTAATATAAAGGTCAAGAAAATGCACACAACCGAAGTTATTACTTGAAAACTATTAGGGTAAGACTAAGCATGAATCAAAAGACAGAATGTGAAATACAGATTGACTATACAACGTGTGGACACTGGATATTGCATATGGGTACCAAACTAGTGGCAAAGGTCTGGAATGTGCAACTGCAAAACCACTTGGTCAGCTAATCATGGGACAGTGCAGCCAGTCAAGACACAAATCAATTTACAGAATACTATAATCTATAATAATGCACATAAATGTAAAAAGGCAAATATAACTCAAATCAGAGTTCTGACTGGAGTAAGCAACAGTTATGTTAACCTTATTGATAAAACCTCTTGTAGGATTAAAAAAGAGAAAGCTGTGTACCTTATAATAATTGGAAGTTCTTCAAGATATGTGGTCCTTACCTGTGGGTAGTCATGTGTCCACGTGCCCAGTTGGGAATTCTGAGAGCTGTCTTTGTTGGTCCCCGTTATCTCCTTGGTTGGGTCCATGAGGTGAGCAAGGGTGAGGCAGACTAACCACTCTCCAGTTTCTTCTCTACCACGAATAGACAGACGAGCCAAAGAAGATGGGATGGAGAGCAGGGAGTGGAATAGAGAGAGACCACACATCTCAAAAGAACCTCCAGTTAATTTTCTCCTCTTCAAGTGCTGGTCCCTATGTGTATTCCACTATGGGTGGCTGACGAGCAGTACTCAGGAGGTGAGGCAGTTGGTCCATCCTGGCCTTTATCTACTTTTTTGAGGCATGAGGTTAGGAAGGACTCATGTGTGGACCAATGGACACGGATTTCAAAAATTCTCCAGCTCCGTGGGTACCCACAATGGAATCGACATAGGGACTAATGCCCGAGGCTACTTGCAAACCTCTCAGAAACAAGATGTGTAGTGCTTCCTCATGGACCAGGGCCTCCTTGTGCTAAGCACCGTAAAAACATTCTAATTTAATAATTACTCTAATTTTTTATTCTTATCCCTGACTGATCGATTTGGAATAGGTTTTATCTATGTTTATGCTTCTTCAATGTCTGCGTGTGCAAAGATGAAGCAGCTGACACCAGGATTACTGTTCAGCACAGCTTGTCCTCCTTCCCCTGAAAAAGGCCAGTGTGTGGTCACTCTCATCCAGCTAAGGACGGTCAGTCTTTGCTTTTGCCCCATGGTGCATCCTCATTAAGATAAAGGGAGGTGACTTATTGGCATTTAGTCCACAACAAAGTTGTATATTTTTGCTGTACAATCTCAAGAACCGCTGCCACAAAATTAGGTCCCAGTTTACCAGAGCATTTATGCACAAGAGTAAGGCCATCCCTGTTCATCTCCCAGTGCTCTTTCCAGTAAGGTAACCACATGTTTATATTCTGAATTTAACAATGCAGAAATTAATTTCTTAGCCCTCTAATTCTTACCTTTCTCCTGCAATTAGGTAAGCTATGAAGCGGGGGATTGGAGAGGGTGCACAGTAAATTTCTCACTGGGACTTCTTGCATTTTACGGAAGAATGGTGGAATGGCATAGACTAATTGACTGACTGTATTTCATGGCAGGATGTATACACATTCATACACATTACATAGTAATTCCTTGCCAGAAAGCACTCCAGTCTGCCTCAGATTGACTGAAATATTTTCTCTCTTCCAGACAAATTGACAGGAGGTATTGAATACTAACTTTCCCAACTACACCTTTGAAGTTATTTTCATGATCTAGTTTATAGATGCATTAGCAAATTGTAAGAGATGTACATACAGGCAGCTCCCTGTATGAGCTGTTTTTAACTAAGTCAGTAAAGCAAATAGGTGCAGGTATAACATTAAGATGTCAGAGGACAGTTATACCAACTTTTTAAAATGTTGGGCTATAGTGAGTAAAATTCTGCCATCCTTAATCAGGCAAAATCCCTACTGGGATTAGGCCTAACAAACCACTTTAGAATGCACATTGAACCGGAGAGCTCTAAACATGTGTCTGAAAATGTTTGTATGTAGTTAGTAGGCTACTGAAGTATTTTCACACATTAGTACTTGTTTTAACATTTTGAAAATGGCCATCTGCATCTTTCATTGTAACAAAATGGAAAATATGAACATTCTTAAGGCTAAATTTCAACCTTTTGTAAGTAGTACTTAAACATTTTTAACTTCATTATGAAACCCAGAGAATCTCACCAAGTGTATTGAACTGAAGTTAGTTTGCTAGTAGTGTGACCAGAGGAAACAGCAGCCAAAATAAACTAATCAGAATTTTGTAGAAGTATTTTGCAGAGGATCTCTCTATTTGTATGAGATTTGGACTTAGTGAACCCAATAAACCTACTTAAAGCCACAATGTTTGAGTTAGAAAGAAATTAATGCTACTGTAACTGTAAAGCTAGGAAATTAATATACTGTTGTCTACACAAAAGTAGTTGAGCAGTAAAATGTATCTTCAGTCAGATGCAGGGCAGAGTGCTATCCATCAGTTTTAGACTTTGGATTCAATGCTGAATAAGCTCAAATCCACTCAACTGGTTTCCCCTCATGAAAGAGATTTTTTCTGGTCTACAGTGCCATTCATGTAACTAGCCAACTCAAATGTACACCTCAGTAAACAGAATAAATCCCAGCCTACAAACTTGTCTTTCTAAAGGGCTTTCCACACTTCTTCATAGAACGTACACTGAAAAATGCAGAGGGAATTATTTACCTGTCACAGGTGCCTATCACATTGATGTCTAAGCTCCCAAACCAGATATACAGAAACTATGAAAAAACCAGATGGTCGCTCTCTCTCTACCTTTCACGAGAGTTCAATGGTGTGTGTTATATTTTGTTGTTGCAGAAAGGTTTGTTGCTTAGAAAAGTGGGTCTAAAGCCACATACAGTATGATGTTACCAATGCTTTACAGCATATACTTTGCTTATAACAAACACACCATTGTTAGCACTGCAGATGATGTAAATCAGCATAGTGCCCTTAGAAGTTAAGGGAGCTACATCAGTTTGAGAATGACCTAACTAAATGTACTCAAAATTATGTCCCACACTGAATCAATAAGCTCTTCTGAGTGACTGGCAGTAGATAATATTCTAGCATTGGCTAAGGTCTACTTGGGCTGAGCCTAAAATAAAATTGAAATTTTTTTCCTAAAAGGTTGACTAGAGCGTTATGAATTAAAGATTCAGGATGTCAAAAATGCGTTGTGTGTATTATGTACATAGACTGCGATTATGACAGCAGTCTAGGGAGTTTAGACACATTGTCCACTAAAGTGATGTGGCTAAACCCCTTACATCAGTTTGATAAACTCAGCCATCACACACACACGCAAAATGTATTTCAATTTCACCGTAAGGTAAACTAATCCTATCTCCAGAGTGAATCCCCCACCCCCCCATTAATAACCCCACTATAATGTAAATTCAAATAATCCTCTTTGAATAGTAATGTAGACTGAGGCCTCCTTCATAATGAGGAGACTCATCAGGACTCTTTGCTCCACATATGGTATTAACAGGTGTAGTATATAATCACTGTGCTAGTTATATTCTTGCTCCATATTCTTCATCAACCTGGCATCAACCACCATGGAATGACTCTCTCCTGCCCTCCCCCAGCACATAAATCCTTTTAATACACAAGTTACAGGATAACTTTGAGGCAATACAATGAGAGTATTGGTAATGTTTCACATTATGAATTAATTTATGTTTTGTAGTTCACAACTTGAGGCTATATTTACAGCTTAGTCAAGCAAATATTAAAATCTATGAGACTTACTGGCTTACCATAATCAAAGTACTCCATGTGCACAAGTTAATATATGTGAAGTGAGAGGTGTCCCCTGATGATAAATAAGTGGTAGTGCCCAACTAACAAGTCATAAAAATCTTTTATTTGGAATTTGTGCGCTTGCCAAAAAAAGTAAAAGACAGATGCTTAGGCTCAATATTTCCTCCAAAATCCAGTCACTTGAATCCTGAGAGTTACAGACTTTGCCAGATGGTCTAATAAATTAAAATGGCTGATTGTGAAGTATTTAACACACGATGAATGGCTGAAACCACCAAGTGCCTACCTATAAAAGTATATTGTATCCTTACACAAAAAAGAGAGCTTATTTCAAGAAGTCGGATGTTTTTTAAAAAAATACTTGTACGTCAATGACTGAAATTAGGCTGCGAGATCACTATGTTTCCTAAAGTAAGTCCATCTGAGTGCCAAAGAAATGGCTGATTTGAAAACTAGATTGTAAGCAAAACAAAAATGTACTTTCTTTTATGCTCTGGCTATAGAAAACTGATCCAAAATTTCCTTGAGACACTAAAAGAATAAAAATTGACATACAAGCAGTCCAGCATCCTCAACCGCAATGGCAATACTAGATTAAGGATTTAATTCCATCACCATCTTCACTTAGGAGCATTGTGTACATATGTAGCCTTTCTAAGGGGTCATTTGTGGGAATAAAGTGTACTTTTGAGTGAAAAGATTTGCTGCAACAGGCCCTTAAAATTTTTGCCTTAATTTGCATCACTGAACAGCTATTTTGCTCATCTTCAGTTGCACTGTTTGGGATCAGTAAGAAAAATACTACATTTCTGTAGCTGAAGTAAAACAACCTAATTTTCCTAAGATGGGGTTGAAGGACGGACTTTGGTTTGAAAGGAGAGAGAAAGAGCTTTATGCAATCCATTGGGTTTTCACAGTTGGTGTCCTGGGCAGGATTTTTCTTGTTTCAATGGGCTCTTTGTCTACTGACGTCAGCCCAGTGTTGAGTTGCCATCCAGGCTTGCCCTGCCTCAGTTACCCAGGAAAAAATATTTTGAGATGAGGCACAGCACATGATGTACATTTCTGTGGCTAAGTGCTGAGCTATGGACAAACGATTTTGCACTAAAATTGTGACCGGGTGCAGTTTTTCTCAATTTTTTCAAAGTAGCAACATTTATTTTAAGGCAGAGATGGTCATGTGGACACCCCCGCTCTGTCATGGTGTGCGTGTCCCAGGGACCCTAGGGGACAAGTTGGGGTCACTGCACTCACCCAGCCTTTGGTTTGCAGTGCCCAGGCATTCTGCTACACTGGTCCGGTTGCAGGAGAATCAGTCCCCTAGCTTGAGTCTCAGTGCACTCTCTTCCAGGGTTGTCAACAAACATGAAGAAATGAAAACACATGACTGTTCCAAGGGTGTGTCAGGGCTCTTTCTTCAGAGGGTCTCTGGTAAACTGTATCCCTAACCAAGCGTAGAAGCTAGTTTAAAAAAATAGTCTCACTGTAGTGGTTCAGCATCAGGTCCAGCCTCCCTTCAGGGAGGTATCCCATTGGTTGCCCCAAAAAATCTTGCCTTCAGCCATCCCTTCAGGAACTGAGGATTAGAAGCAGGTTCTCCTCTGTGGTCTGCCTCCAGCTACGCAGTTCTCTCCCTTTTTTAAGCCCTTCCCTGTCATTCTGATATCTCTCTCAGATGTGGAAGGGCAGGATTGATTGAGCCCATGATAGTTTATTAACCCAAAGGTGTGCAATGAAGTGTTTGTAGAACCCATCATGCTCTCCCATTTGTAGTAATATAACCTCCCGCTACAATGAACAGTGGTACGACTGGAAAAGCAGCATTAGGAAAGTATATATTGTCTTTTAATGCAATTTTGCAGGTAGAAATAAAGAAGAGTCAGCACCATATCACCATCCAGCTCTTTGCAGACTACTGGAAAGTGCACAGCAGACTAACTGGTCTATGAATTACAATTTGGGAACTTTTAGGCTAATACAAGGAAGAGGAGTCCCCATTCTGTCTGGATGTTACTTAAATGTCTTAAAACTAAGTGAATGGCTTACAATATTGATTCACTTTTAAGTTAACCTGATGCTAATATTAATTCACTACTATGGAAACTGCAGGTTCACTTAGGGCCACATTCAGCAAAATCTCTTCTGACTTCCATTCAGCATGTCTGCAGAAGCCGGAAAAAGTTTTCTGAAGAACTGGGCATGAAAGATTATTTCTCAATACAGTTTTATGTGCACTCAGTTTAAAGACATTTAGTTATAAATAAACATGCAGAAGAGACAAATGGCTTCCTCATATAGCACAAGTCAAAGTTTCCCGAAGCTCCAAAAAAAGCTATGCAAGCATTAAAAGGATTCTCAAATACTTTTCTTGATTTTTCTTAAACCTGGACTTTGCATTTTACATCATAACGTGTAAAAATACACTATCTGCTTTGGCAGGACAGTAAAATAGTTAATATACAGTTACTGTACTGTCAGAGTGAAATGTCCATAATTATTCACTGCTGTTATTCCTTGAGAAAAGGAGACACAAAGTTCTGCAGCTTTTAATCTGAGATAGCTTAAATGTCAGTAAACAACGCATTTCTATTAGATGTAAATACGCAGAAAGATAATTGAAGTTCTACATAGAGAACTAAAAAAATCCTTTTATTAACATTCATCATCAAAGGCCGGATTCATGCAATACATTCAGGAACAGGTGGCATCAGAAATATAATATCAGTGTTTAGCTTGGTGTTTTCATTACATAAACGATGACTGATCATCCCCAAACAAATTTTCCTTGTATCTGAAAAAAATCTGACCTCTACATAGAATGGATGATTAAGATGTATGTGGGTTTCCAAGTTAATGTGATGCTGGAACTCATCCTTTGCAGAAAAGACAGCAGTTCCCCTTTCAGTTCTTTTTCATATCTTTCGATAATCTTTAGGTCTAGAAAAAAAAAATCAAACATCTTATCAACAAAAGCAGGCATATAAGATACACATTTGACTTAAAATTGCTGTAAACCATTATATGTATTGTAATTTCTGTATTTTTTGTGCCTGAAATTTCAACCTTATGGTTGGGGAGGGTTTTTGTTTGTTTTGTTTTGGTTTTTTGGTAAAAAGAAAAATGCACACACAAATCTAGCAATAATAGACCAAACCAGAGCTTAGGGAATTTGCAAGCCACAAGCGTTGTTTGCAAGTTGTTTGATACCTTCACAAACGTAACAGTGCATCTTTAAATGATTAAATACTGCTAATATTTTTTCTCCAAACTTAGGTTTGTTTTTTAAATCTGAATAAGCTCTACAAAACAAGACAAGTTTGAAGTTGAAGTTTTGAGTGATCAAAAACCATTAAAGCTGAAGAATTTTAAAATCCACCCTACTTTGCATCTTTTCTGATGTTTATGTTTTGAACTTTAGTCTGCTTGGACAATGAAACTAGATTGGACTATTCACAGTGTTCTGGGGTTCACTAGCAAAAAATGGGTTACTAGCCCCTGCCACTCTCTGCCAGTAACCGTCCACTGGTAATCGGAGCAGACTTTTTCCTGACTCCTTCTGGGCACAGAGTCAGGCCAGATCCCAGCCTTTTGAAGAATGCTCAGTACTGGCACGCAGTGTGGTCCTGACACTCCCAGTAGATCTTGGGGAACAGTACAGGCTCCGCAGCCATTTCTGAAGATATCTATTGGTAAATTGATGATATGGTAACTTGAGATGGAGGGAGTGGGCACTGTGGACAGCATCATCAAACTGCTTTAAAACACAATCTGTCTTAATATAATTTATTAGGAAAAGCAACACAAAGCCACAGCTGCTTTCACCTACAAACCGGAAACGAGTGAAGTAACTACTTAGCTCCTTTCCAATTCTAACTGGATACAAAAAGATTTCAAAAAGGGGAGACATCAGCATATAAACCAAATAGTGGACAAAAGGTTAGTTCAGTGGACTCCATGTGAATTTCATGGAATAAAAACGATGTTTGGAATATTTCATTGTCATGTGCAATTCACAAAAGTGAACTAAATGTTCAGATATGGCATTCAAATACCAGGAAGTCAGTGAAGAAGTATCATGTACTCAGGGTAACTGCTGGAATTCACAGCAGGGACCATGCAAAGCATCTACCTAGATGGTTCCACAGAAACCAGGCAAAAACCTCACTATTTCTTGTTAGGTGTCAAAGATGTCCAGGATTCAGCATTTTTTCAAGCAGTATAAAGGTCACTGTGAAATAGTACTTTATATGAAAGCAACTGAAGTGGTGATCTAGGGTCAGATCCTAGCTACTTAGCACATGTAAATACATAACTTACATTTTAAGAAAAAAGGGACAACTGACCGTTTATATTAGGTACTAAATGATTTTACCATTCGGTCAATTGTCCCACTTTAGTAGTGCACTACTTGTATTAATCTCTGAACTCTGCCTTTGTTCCACATGCATCAACTGTAAATAACACATTTGGACTTGCAAGGAAATATTTAAACAATTGGACAATGTTTATTCAATTATAATGTGGAACTGAAATAAGTCAAGCATTCAGTAGCTGGTAAATAAAGCAAATCTATGTTCCACAGAGCTTTGCAAGACATCATATCCCCAAGTCTTTGGAAATGCTCCAAATTGTGTTACTCTAAGCTCACCCTCCATGAATGCTCATGTAGTTCAAAATGTTGTAGTGTCTGTTGTGCATAAAAAGGGGAATTTTCGAAAGTGCTCAACCTTGGCTTAACTTTGCTCCCACTGAAGTCAATGGGAGTCTTACCTGACTTCAGTAACAGCAAAGTTGGCCAATACTCAAGCATTCTGAAAATCCCATGCCAGAGATACTACTGATTGCATGGCATAGTACAAGTTGCCTCTTATTGAGTATTTCATAGTTTTTTTGTGTGGACCAAATCATTCAATACACACACCCCACACAGACCCAAACTCTTCCTCTATCCTGAGCACTGAAATTTGTTTCTTGCTGAATGGAGCTTAACACTTCAGTCCAGTCAGCTGGCGGTCTGTGCAGGTCAAGCTTATTTTAAACTGGTTACAGAGCTGAGGGTCCCACAGAACTTTTCACTGAGCTCAAAACACATTCAGGATTGTTCTAGTTTTGTTTTTCTGCATGCAGACTGCAATTTGGACTTAAATTTAGTTGTTTCAAAGTCAAAAGGAATTGAAGACTCAGTTTCCAATTGTATGAAGTTAACGAAGCTCAAAAGCTGATTTGTCTCTGCTGAAAGTCTACCATGAACAAACATAAAAGTTCTTAAAGCCTTTTCTGAAGTCACACTAGGCTTTCACAGCTCCTGGTAGTTTGATTTTTGAAAGCAATAGTCTCTGCTTTACGGACTGTACTTGGCACTGGTAAAGCTAAGCCTTGAAAAATATTGCCTTGGGTAAGGATATTAATGTTTTGTTACAGAAAGAATTGAAGCTTAAAAAAACTTGTCCAACTCAAAAACGAATTATAAGCATTAGTGAATATCAAAGGATAGCTCCTTGCTGATAAAACACATATATCTGCGGAGGGGTGTTCCAATGGGCAGGGAAATACTTTTATCATTCTCACTCCTGTAACAAAACACTGGAATTACGCATTTGAACAAACTGTTTTAGTGAAACCTAAGAAAGTACCCATCATTTAACTACTTCAAAAAGGAAATGAGGTCTTCTAGAAGGAACCGGTTCAAAACTGCATTTGCTGGCTGAGGAGAAAGACTGTACACATTTTAAAAAACTGAATATTCCTGTGAAGAGTGTATCTGCTGCATGTTGTTAACTGCAGACTCCTGGGAGCGGGATCCAACCTCTCCACAATAAAAAAAAAATGCACAAATGAAGGGAAGGAATTTTGGTTTTGCCACTAACATGTAATGTAAATCTATGCAGCTGATGTTTGCCCGCAATATGCACACCCCAGGAATGTTACACTGCATATAAAAAAAGCTTTGAAAACATAAATCAGTAAAATTTTAGGGAAAAAAATCCACTAATTCACAGTTGACTAAAACACTGTTTTTGTCCAGAGAACATATAGTTAATACTTGGTAAATTTTAACCTTCTGCCATCCTTGCTTGCTGTCTAGACTGGCACACAGTTCAGTTTCTGTAATAAGTTAGGCACATGCTTATTTTGCTGTGGAGACAGAGGCCTCCTTATACTGTCTCACTGAAACTGGTAAATCTAATCCTCCCCTCTTTACAAAACTCTGTCAGGTTAGACATGTCACAGAGAATGTTCCCATGTGATATAGGTGCCAGTCTATTATGAATTGTGGATTAAACATATCTATCATCTTTAGATACTATGGGGAAAAAAATCAATAAAACCCAGTTTTCTTCAACATGATGAAAAATATTTTTTTAAATACTTTTTTTCCTGCCTCCTATGGTTATTTCAATCAAGTCTCAACAGATTTGCCATACAGTTCCATCTTTATTATATTCTTGTCAGCGCATTCCAACTAAGACAGTCTTTCAGCCTAGCAATATTTTGTGGAACAAAAGGAGGTTTCTGGCAGTCTCAGAAATGAAACAAGAAGAGATGCTTTGGTTGCGAAGGCCAGATTTGAGTTTTAATCTACCTATACCACAATAGTACCAGCAAGATTTCAGCAATCTACATCCATAAGAAGTCCAGCATCTTATTGCTGGTTTAGGGCACTTGCTGTGGGAGAACACATGTTTTTTATACCATGCGCCAAAATAAACAGTTGTAAAATAAAACTGCTTACCTCACAGTAGTCTTCAGAGAATAAATTAATATTTGGATTAACATACTTGAATTAAAAATGCTGTAAAACAGTATATTATTATCGCTTATTAATTCTATCCTAAATGTCCACTATTCTTTTTGACAAGATTAATTTCTCATATATCAATCTTTCGAAGAATAATTTTTCAAAGCTACCTATTTAAGGGCACCACTAATCACGTGTTGTTTAAAACGTGTATGGATCAGGATTAATTTCACAACATGATTCGCAATACAAATTTTCCTTCCCCTCTCCCCAAAAAGAGTGCGTTACTTGTCTGTCAAGTTTTCGCATTATATGGGGCTAATAAAATGCTGTTCTTGATAAGAGCAATTCTCTCTCCAACACAGCTTAAAAAAAAAAGTAACAAAGAATCATCTTTTAATAAAACAACCTCTTTTCAAAATTACAATGTTAGTTTGACACCTAGTACATAGTCTTAAGTATTTCAAATAGCTGATATGAAGTCAAACTCAACTGAGTCATCTACTATTTCCCCTGAACAATGACACACACATTGCCTAAGTATTATCCCATCCTCACTTGTCATTATATTCAGGTCTTCTAAACAATGATTTTTAAAGCTGTCTCCACTAAAATGGGAAATATGAAGATTGTCAATACTCCTAAAGAAGTTACCTGTCAATACCTGCTCCCAAGTCAGTAGTGCGCACCTGGTTTGAAAGCTTTGAAGTATTCAAATTGAATTTCTCTTAGCACCTGCAGGCAATCCCTCCTCATCAGTTGAGGAGAGTGACCAAGATACAGATGGGAAGTCCAGATATTCATTGCAATCTTACCAATGACAAGCATGAGTTTTCAAATGGGTCAATGCCGTAAAGCTAAAATATTACAGTTGTACACCAGTAATCTTGCACAAAGATTAATGTAATGGCAAAATTGAAAAGGGCATTTATAGATTAGGATTTGGTTTAGATTTTGTTTGCTAGTATGAATGAGTGAGGAAACAAAAAAGTTTCCACACACATAAAAAACCCATACAAATTAATAACCATTGCGTGTGAAAGGCAGCTGGTAATAGTTGTATGCAATCTATTCTGTGGGTTTTTTGCAGATGAATTACAACCGTGCTGTAAACTTCCAATGTGCAGGATACAAATGTCCCCTGACACTTAGTAATTCAACACTGTAAAATTTAAACAGATAAATTATTTGAGTACTGAAATTACTGATCAGAATTCCTAGCTTTTCCCCTATATCTTCACAGCAGTATGAAGTGTTGCAGGAGTAGGACTCATCCTAATAGGTTGTAAAAGGTTCTATGGATAGCTTGCCTATGTAAGTCACGTACTAGGGGTGTAAAATAGTAAACGGTTGAATGGTAAGCATTGGACTTACCACACAGCCATTAAACCACAGAGCAGCCACAGCCCTGGGAACAGCAGGAGCACCCTCAGCCCCAGCCCCGCTGATCGTCCGGAGCAACGGCCCTGGGCCTCACCGGCGGCCGGAGCAGCCCCATCCCCTCTCCATTTAATCAGTTAACTGGTTAAACGATATAATTTTAATACCTCTCCATTTAATCAGTTAACTGGTTAAACAATTTTAATAGTTTAACTGGTTAACTTTTTAAATGATATTTACATCCCTAGTCACGTCAGCCTCTTAATGTATTATGGGGGAAAACCCACATAGGAGATTATTAACTAAAATGGGGATTATAATACTGTGACTTTCCCCTTAATTATTTATATATTCTAATTAATTATATGGTCAGGGGCAAGGAAGATGTTTGCTCCTCTGTGGACTTGGCTGGGTTACCTGGCACCCAAAGCTTGGGAATTTCATTGGAGCTTCTGGAGACAAAAGACCCTTTATACAGATGTGCAGCTCCAGCCCCTTGGCAACACAATCCCACCAGAGTCCTTTCCTGATTGCTGGCCCTGGAACTATGTGTGGGACAAGGGGTTTGACAGAATGAAAGGGGAACCAACACAAGCTAAAGATGACTTGGCCAGAACAAGGTCTTCAGGGAAGGAAAAGGATTTGGTGGAGTGCACTGTCTGTGGAATGCTCCCTGTTACTTATAATCCCCAAGAATTCATCTCTGTAAAAATTCCCATTTCTGTATGGGTCATTTACTAAAAAGAAAGATGGTCGTCTGATAAGTTACAGGTGTCAAAATGATTTAAGTTTTGTAACTTGTGATGTTGAGTTTCATGACTCGCTGTTGCTGGGGCAGAGTTTTCTTCCACTGGCCCTTATTGGCTCCTTTTTATCTTCTCTACCTCCTTCCTGCACACACCTGGAGACTTCACTTTGAGAGCTGAGTAAGTCATTCTGAAAGCCAATTATTCATGGTATGATTTTTCTGCATAGATTTCAGATGATGAGAGGTGTAAATTATTGAAGAACAAATTTTTTCAAAGCTTACATGTTCTTTTCAAACTTCTAGTCAAAAAACCCCAAGTGTTTAATTGACAGTGAGATGCATTTTAAACAGATGACCTTTTCTACTAGCTCACAAACATGTTGTATTTCTGTTAAGCAAGTTTATAAAAAAGCTTCCTAACTGAAGACAACAGATAAATGCAACTCAATTTGTTAAAAGTTCCAATGAGAAAATCAGGCAACTTCTTATATTAATGTATTATGGGGAAAAACCCACATAGTGTCACTCTTTCCTTCAATTCTGATAATCAGTACAAACATTATATACCTAAATTAGAATGGTGTTCTGCATTTGTGAGAAAATCATAATCACAGGAATGGTGAATTATTACCAACTGATGACAGCATACTGCACACAATAAAATGTCATCACTTATCTTTCATGTATGCTTAATAAACTACCATATGGAAATGGTTTGTTTTACCCTTTGTAGTACTGAAATGTTCTGATTCACCTGTTTTTGCATAGAATTACATTCAAGATATACAGAAGTAAGTTTGCACACCAGAGCTAAGGTGGTGATATTATTTCTTTAAATTATGGGAGCACCCCACTGTGGTAGGCACTGCATAAACACAGAACAAAGAAGGTCCCTGGTCCAGACAGCTTCAGTCTAAGTAATAGCTGCAGGCAGCTAAACAACTTTTAGTTGAGATAATTGATAGGCATTTTTAAAATCCTCCAAATAAACAAAGTTTCAGAAGGCCTTTGGAGATTAAAGGAGATTTATCTTATTAAAACGCTCTCACAAAAGTATTTTAAAATCCTATTAATCTCTTGAGTTCTCTTTACAACTTTGTTTCTGAGCCTCTTCTGACAGCTAGAATTAGACGACCTAGAATTTTCCATTTAATAAACATCCCTTATACCTATATTTTAGAATAAACGGCATTTTTTACATGCTTTACTAAACTGTGGGATGTACCCCTTGTAATGCAACATATCCTTGGAGATATCTGAAGCGCCATTGTCATACCTAACACAACACAAGGTGCATCTTTGTGCCAAACAGCTGGCTTTTCTGTAGCTTCATTTGTGGAGGTAAAAGACCCAGAATTTCACATCATAAACCTGCCAACATCTGAAATTTATAGAACTTTTAGAAAACAAACACTTAAATCATTGTCTACAACAGGAACAGGGAACAACTTTATATTTAAGACATCTCCACTCCTCTTTTCAGCTTAGTCACCATTATCTTCCAGTATCTACTTTCTACCAGGACTTCAAGCTGCCTCTTAAACCTGATGTCGTCACCTTATGGGGTCAAGTATTCTGGTCCCTTTTTAGCAGCAGGGAGGAAAGCTATCTGAACTTTTTTCCTGTTAAAAAAGGGGGGGAGGGCGAGGGGTCCTTAGGAAAGCTCTATCTTGGTTCTTTTAGTTAATGCATCAGTATGACTAGTTATCACTATTGAAGTTACTGAAATGTTCCTGAGAAGGAAGCTGTTTGAGAGACCAAGAAAAGAAGCAGAGAATTTAGTGTAGTGTATCACAGGAACTAAAAGGGCAGAGATGCAATGTAATGCACCATAGAAACTGGGAGGTGGAGAGCACTTGTCTCAGAATTTAGGTTTAGCTTTCCATGAAGGTGCCTTAAATACATTCCCTCCCCATACCACCTCTTCCTGAGCAGAAGGTTGGCAGAAACTCAGTTCTACTATTATGGTCAGGGTTGGGCTGCCTCAGGATCTTATCTTCCAAAGAGAGTAACTATGGGCTTTTCTTCACTAAAAAGTTTGCTAGTCACATATTGACACTTTCTAAGTTGTGTTAGTTACAAAAGATGTCCAGAATCTGCGGAGAGCTATGCCAGAGTGATGGGTGGGTGGATGAAGTGTGGGATTTTGCTGTAGCTGGCTCCCAGTAGTGCTCTGTTGAAACCTATTCATGGTTTTAGAACAGCCTCAGTAACCCCTTCCAGGAAGCAGGATGTAAAGCCTAGGGCCAGAAATCAGGGAAATTACTCTAAAAATAAACATTAAAAAGGTGTTTGGTTTTCTTCAATCAAATTTCAGAGAGTTTACAATACATAAAGTTTTAAAGTTTCAGAAGGCCTTTGGAGATTTTTCTTCAGACAGACGGGGATTGTCTGACATACAGAGACTCTCAATGGAAACTCTTCATGGACATAAAACACCTGGCTTCAAAATAGGCACTCACTATATAAGCAGGCAGCAAACTGAAGGCATTTTCCCAGGAGTCAGACTCTTGCTGTATTTCCTTATAGGAAAGCCTCTGGAATCTACCCAGACCAAACTGGAACACCTAAACAAGTCCATCTTTTTATATTTGGCTGCATTTGTTAAAATTAGTAAATTATTTAGATAAACTATCTATTCAAATTACACTTTCCTGAGCTTTGAAAGTTTTGTAGAATAAAACCCCAAGATCTTCCTATAAACTCACATCTAGCAGCTTAGCTCACATGTGCATGCCTGTCTGATTTACACTTAATTTTCCTGTACTGTTCCTGAGTTCTGAAGAGGTGCCCAAAACTAAACAGTAGTCTTAGTAAAGACTGTGTGCAGTAATTCCTGCCCCCTTTTAGGGAGGCAGCGTTTCCTAGTGGACAGAGCACTGGACTGGGACTCAGGAGACGTGGGTCTAGTCCTGGCGCTGCCACTGGCCTGCTGGGTGACCTTGAGCAGCTCACTTTAACACTCTGTACCTCAGTTTCCTCCTCTGTAAAATGGGGATAATGATACTCAGCTCTGATGTAAAGCACTGAGGTCTATTGATAAAACGTGCTCTAATAAGAGTAAGCTATTTGTATCTTTTTCACAGAAACTCTATACAACTCTATACTCTATACAAGGTGACAGTACTTTGTTTTCTTTCTATTTACCACCCAGCCTAGAACTTTAAGCACCCTTGAAATAAATCTAAACACACTATAAAGAAAAGCTACAAATCAAATTCAGTGAAAGCAGGAATCCTTTTCTTTCTGTTCCCGCCTCTCCCAACACGTTTCATAGTCATTAACAGTCAGTAGATGCAATATGAATTAAAATTCCCAACCCACACTTCCACCATCACACCCCAAACAGAATTCCTATTCTAGTTGCCTCTGCCCTTTCTCCCCCAACATCTGCTCAGATAGATGCTCTGAAGTGTGCTTTGGAGGACTACTTGAAGATACACTGGTTTAACAGGCAAGGGAAATGCAATTGTGGTTCTGTAATCAGATGTTGATAAGGGGGAGTGGGAAAGCACTCCCAAGGACAAGTGCCTTCACAGAGAATGCCCTGATGACACTTCCCTCTATTTCAAGAATCAGAGAGGTAGCCGTGTTAGTCTGGAATAGCAGTTGTTACCTTCCCTCTATTTGTATCACGCAGGATACAGCTCATAAAGTATGGGGAGAAAGGTTGTCTCTCAGGTATGTAAAGTCCCAAATCCTTTTTTGGGGTTTGTATATTGCACCTCTGGATCTATTTAAACATGCTTTTTCCATTTAGTTACCTCAGACATCATTTTACATTTGTCTATTGCGCTTCAGTTTTCATTTACTGGCAACCATGGAAAAGACCTAAATCATTACACATCTAGATGCACTAGTAGTTATATGTCCAGTGAGAGCATCATCAGCATTTAACATTCTTTTTACCTGCACTATCAAATTATTATATATCACTATACACAAGAAGTCTAAAATATAATGTTTGATGCTCCCCATTAATGATTTCTTTTCAACTATGGAATTTACCAATTACTGTTATTCACTGTTATCTGGTTTTCAGACAGTTCTCTGTCCAATGAGCTACAGTATCTTATTACTTGTACCATGATCTCTTTTCTTAGCCTGTAATTTTTAATGTAAAACCTTATCAACATCTGATTACAGAACCACAATTGCATTTCCCTTGCCTGTTAAACCAGTGTATCTTCAAATCCCTCCACATGTCACTTAACCAAGGTGGTTGCATTTAATTAAGATGTCAAGAATCAGGGTGGTAGCCGTGTTAGTCTGGAATAGCAGAGTTAACAAAGTCCTGTGGCACCTTAAAGACTAACTGCTCCCACACTAAAGTGAACCATAGTGTTTTTAATGGGATATCTGTAAAGTTAAAAATCATGTTAGTAAAAAACTAGCACACACAAGGTGCACACCAGGGTAACTGGCATAGACGTGGGTTTACCCTATCTCTGTGCCCTCTGGATTCTGATCTGCTGGATGGGCCAAAAGGTCACTCTGATTTATGGCTCTTGTGCTGCCTACAGGCTTTGCAGCAGCCCAGAATCCACACAGCAATCAGTCCTACAGGCACAGCTCCTTCCCACTTCTAAAATCTGGGCCCTGTAACAGGGAAGGGAGAGGAGAGGGCAGCATCAGGTCACTCAAGTCAGCTCTGTGCTGCTCTTACCCTAAGGGAGTTCTCCCTGTCCCTTGCAGCTCCTATACAAAGTGACCGCAAAGGCTAAAATCAGTCCCCCGTGTCTTTATCTATGTTTTTGCATTTTAGGATGATTAAAAATGAAAGAATATCCAAAAATCTAATTTTCTTTCCACTAGGGATGCCTTTGTTTACTTTTTCCACAAGTCACAGATAGAACAGTGGAAACTTAACTGAAACTGGCGAGTCTAGGTCACTTTCAAATTCTTATGTGCCTGTATAATTCTATTATGTTTGGACTGCAAACACTGTAGGGAAATGCTTATTAATAAATAAATAACATTAGTAATATGTAATAATAATAATAGGCTTATTTTTCCTTTATATTTCATAGTGTTCATGAAAACATTATTTTTTTAAATTCATAGAACTCAGCTTTACATGCGTATCTGTCTAATATTTTCTCTGCAGTATGCTGTGTTAATTAGTTCACAATTGTCTGTCACATCACCATGGCCCATTTTTAATACGGAAGGTTACTGTCATCCTCAAGCCTCTCAAGAACCTGATCAGTCATTAAGTCACACCTGAAATATTATTTCAGTTTTGTAGTTTCTATACTTATTTTCTTTGAAATTAGTACTGAAATTAGCTATTGCCTCCCTCCTGGGCTCACGTATTGATATAAATAAGCATCAGCAATCCCCTATACCACCATTCTCTGCTGGCTAGTCAGAGGACCTATAGTGCTTGCTGAGATAGGGAATCACTTTATTTATATACTAGCATAAGTGCCCAGCGTTGCTCGGGTCAGTCGGAGGTGGGGAGGGGGCAGACAGTTGACACCCCCTGACCAACCCCAACACCCACCCTTCACCCACCCTGACACCTTCCCACCCCCCCGACCAATCCCAACACCCCCCGGCTCACTTACCCCCCGACCAAACCCGACAACCCCACCTGACCCCCCAAAACAAACCCAACACCCCCACCTCACCCCCCGAACAAACCTGACACCCCCACCTCACCCCCTGAGCAAACCCGACACCCCCACCTCACCCCCCGACCGAACAGTGTATTTAATAATCTGTGTGCTACACAGTGCACCGTGAGCCGGGGGGGGGGGGGGTGTCGGGTTTGGTCGGGGGGTCAGGTGGGGGTGTTGGGTTTGCTTGGGGGGGTCAGGAGGGGTTGTCGGGTTTGGTCGGGGGGTAAGTGAGCCGGGGGGTGTAGGGTTTGGTCTGGGGGGGTGGGAAGATGTTGGGGTGGGTGAGGGGTGAGTGTTGCGGTTGGTCAGGGGGTGTTGCGGTTGGTGGGGGGTTGAGGTGGGGGTGTCAGGTTTGCTTGGGGGGATGAGGTAGGGGTGTGGGGTTCGGTCGGGGGTAAGTGAGCCGGGGGGGTGTCGGGTTTGATCTGGGGGGGTGGGAAGGTGTCGTGGTGGGTGAGGGGTGGGTGTTGGGGTTGGTCAGGGGGTGTTGCGGTTGGTGGGGGGGTGAGGTGGGGGTGTCGGGTTTGCTTGGGGGGGGTGAGGTGGGAGTGTCGGGTTCGGTCGGGGGGTAAGTGAGCCAGGGGGTGTCAGGTTTGGTCTGGGGGTGTTGCGATTGGTGTGTGGGGGGGTGAGGTGGGGGTGTCAGGTTCGGTCGGGGGGTAAGTGAGCCAGGGGGTGTCGGGTTTGGTCTGGGGGGGTGGGAAGGTGTTGGGGTGGGTGAGGGGTGGGTGTTGGGGTTGGTCAGGGGGTGTTGCGGTTGGTGGGGGGGTGAGGTGGCGGTGTCGGGTTTGGTCGGGGGGTGAGCCGGGGGTGTGTGTCGGGTTTGGTCTGGGCATCCACCCCAACACCTTCCCCCCCCCAGACCAAACCCAACACCCACACCACACCCCTCACCCCCCCGACACCTTCCCACCCCCCCAGACCAACCCCGACACCCCCCCGGCTCACTTACCCCCCGACCAAACCCGACACCCCCACCTCACCCCCCCAAGCAAACCCAACACCCCCACCTCACCCCCCCACCAACCGCAACACCCCCTGACCAACCCCAACACCCCCACCTCACCCCCCCGACCGAACCCGACACCCCCACCTCACTTACCGTCCCACCAAACCCAACTCAGATCCGTCGCTGGGGGGGGAGGGTGCCCAGAGCCGAGGGATTCCGGGGACCTTCGCAGGTGGGGGGGGGGGCACAGAGCTGATGGAGTCCGGGGTTGAGGTGGGAGGGGCAGAGAACTGAGGGCTCTCCGGGGTTCCGTTGGGAGGGGGGAGGGGTAGAGAACTGAGGGATCTCCGGGGTTCCGTTGGGAGGGGGGAGGAGTAGAGAACTGAGGGATCTCCGGGGTTCCGTTGGGAGGGGGGAGGGGCAGAGAACTGAGGGATCTCTGGGGTTCCGTTGGGAGGGGGGAGGGGCAGAGAACTGAGGGATCTCCGGGGTTCCGTTGGGAGGGGGGAGGGGCAGAGAACTGAGGGATCTCCGGGGTTCCGTTGGGAGGGGGGAGGGGCAGAGAACTGAGGGATCTCCGGGGTTCCGTTGGAGGAGGGAGGGGTGAGCTGAGCGAGTGAGGTGTCTGTTGGAGAGGGGTATTATGACATCATCACCACCTAACCGCCCAGCCGATGTGATTGGCCCTGAAAGACTTTCACCCCTGGGGGGCGTCAGAGGTGAGATCCGAAAATTTTTCGACCCTTACCAGCATCTAGACCCCAAGACCCCTCACTGTACCAAATTTCAAGTCTCTGGCTCAAACGGTGCGGGAGGAGTTCGCAGTCATACGTACATACATACATACATACACACATACATACACCACTTGACTTTTATATATATAGACTAGCATAAGTGCCCGGCGTTGCTCGGGTCAGTCGGAGGTGGGGAGGGGGCAGACAGTTGACACCCCCTGACCAACCCCAACACCCACCCTTCACCCACCCTGACATCTTCCCACCCCCCGACCAACCCCAAGACCCCCCGGCTCACTTACCCCCCGACCAAACCCGACAACCCCACCTGACCCCCCAAAACAAACCCAACACCCCCACCTCACCCCCCGACCAAACCCGACACCCCCACCTCACTCCCTGAGCAAACCCGACACCCCCACCTCACCCCCCGACCGAACAGTGTATTTAATAATCTGTGTGCTACACAGTGCACCGTGAACCGGGGGGGGGGGGGGGTCGGGTTTGGTCGGGGGGTCAGGTGGGGGTATTGGGTTTGCTTGGGGGGGTCAGGTGGGGTTGTCGGGTTTGGTCGGGGGGGTAAGTGAGCCGGGGGGTGTAGGGTTTGGTCTGGGGGGGGGTGGGAAGGTGTTGGGGTGGGTGAGGGGTGAGTGTTGCGGTTGGTCAGGGGGTGTTGCGGTTGGTGGGGGGTTGAGGTGGGGGTGTCAGGTTTGCTTGGGGGGATGAGGTAGGGGTGTCGGGTTCGGTCGGGGGTAAGTGAGCCGGGGGGGTGTCGGGTTTGGTCTGGGGGGGTGGGAAGGTGTCGTGGTGGGTGAGGGGTGAGGTGTGGGTGTTGGGGTTGGTCAGGGGGTGTTGTGGTTGGTGGGGGGGTGAGGTGGGGGTGTCGGGTTTGCTTGGGGGGGTGAGGTGGGAGTGTCGGGTTCGGTCGGGGGGTAAGTGAGCCGGGGGGTGTCAGGTTTGGTCTGGGGGTGTTGCGATTGGTGTGTGGGGGGGTGAGGTGGGGGTGTCAGGTTCGGTCGGGGGGTAAGTGAGCCAGGGGGTGTCGGGTTTGGTCTGGGGGGGTGGGAAGGTGTTGGGGTGGGTGAGGGGTGGGTGTTGAGGTTGGTCAGGGGGTGTTGCGGTTGGTGGGGGGGTGAGGTGGCGGTGTCGGGTTTGGTCGGGGGGTAAGTGAGCCGGGGGGTTGGGGGGGTGTCGGGTTTGGTCTGGGCACCCACCCCAACACCTCCCCCCCCCCCAGACCAAACCCAACACCCACACCACACCCCTCACCCCCCCGACACCTTCCCACCCCCCCAGACCAACCCCGACACCCCCCCGGCTCACTTACCCCCCGACCAAACCCGACACCCCCACCTCACCCCCCCAAGCAAACCCAACACCCCCACCTCACCCCCCCACCAACCGCAACACCCCCTGACCAACCCCAACACCCCCACCTCACCCCCCCGACCGAACCCGACACCCCCACCTCACTAACCGTCCCACCAAACCCAACTCAGATCCATCGCAGGGGGGGAGGGGGCCCAGAGCCGAGGGATTCCGGGGACCTTCGCAGGTGGGGGGGGGGCACAGAGCTAATGGAGTCCGGGGTTGAGGTGGGAGGGGCAGAGAACTGAGGGCTCTCCGGGGTTCCGTTGGGAGGGGGAGGGACAGAGAACGGAGGGATCTCCGGGGTTCCGTTGGGAGGGGGGAGGGGCAGAGAACTGAGGGATCTCTGGGGTTCTGTTGGGAGGGGGGAGGGGCAGAGAATGGAGGGATCTCCGGGGTTCCGTTGGGAGGGGGGAGGGGCAGAGAACTGAGGGATCTCCGGGGTTCCGTTGGAGGAGGGAGGGGTGAGCTGAGCGAGTGAGGTGTCTGTTGGAGGGGGGTATTATGACATCATCACCACCTAACCGCCCAGCCGATGTGATTGGCCCTGAAAGACTTTCACCCCTGGGGGGCGTCAGAGGTGAGATCCGAAAATTTTTCGACCCTTACCAGCATCTAGACCCCAAGACCCCTCACTGTACCAAATTTCAAGTCTCTGGCTCAAACGGTGCGGGAGGAGTTCGCAGTCATACGTACATACATACATACACACATACATACACCACTTGACTTTTATATATATAGATAGATTAAAACAAACATACAAAACCCTTGTAATTTTAAATGATTTGGAACCATCATGTCATTTGCATGGCTAGCCTATATAAATATGGTCTTCCCCATTCTCTTCTATTGTTTGTTTATTAGATTGTAACCTCTCCAAGGCAGAGACGGTCTCTCCGCATGCATCTATATAGTTCCTAGCACACTGGAATTTTAATTCTGACTGGGGACTCAGTCAGTAATGCATCACAAATGTGCAATATTAAAAATAATAATTAGAACTGGTCATGAATGTAATAGTGATATTTACATTGGTTGGTTATTCCATGTTGTCTTTCCATTGCATTTGGTGTTCTAAATACTCCCAAGAAGTTTACATTTCAAAGCACAGAATCTGTTCTCACTCATTGCCCCAAGACCATGCCACTTCCTAAATCACACAGCACACTAATAAAGAAATAATTAGTAACTGTAGGATGTGCACGGCCAATAATAAAATTCACCAACTTAAATCTGAATTAAAGGATGACATGAGTGTTTTTTAAACTACATATACATAAATACACCTACGCATATTTTGTCTCACTAAGTTTTGGTATTTTCCACCCAGACTTCTTAGTGTGTTCATGGATACATCAAGGATTAATTCTGGGATAAATTCAGTATCTGTTTGCTTTTATGGCAAAACTTAGCATAGATTATTGCTGCAAAATAAATGCATCTTGCAGGATATTCAGATCAAGATTTGTGCAGGAAGTTACATAGTTGGGGCAGGGAGCAAGGTGCCGAACACCTCCCGTGTAACAAGGCTCTGATGGTAGGGGACCTGGCAAGTGTAAACGCTCGAGATTTTTAGGAAGCTGGGAGTTTTGCAGATGTTATATCTTATGCTTCACCCCTCCTGGGATTCTTTCCCCCGCCAGGCTAAGGGACAGGAGGCCATAATTTAGTTGTAGTGTTTCCCCGCATCACACTGTTTCCTGGTAATGCTGTTTTTCCTTTCAATTTCATGCATGTTAATGACTATTTACTAACACTTGAAAACAGAGGCTGTCATAGTTTAATTTGATATGCAACTCTTTTGCCCTGTTATAAGTGTGAAGGGTGCCTTGCCTGGGTGGGGCTTGTTATCTGAGACAGGTAACGTAGGAGTTTCCCTGCCATGGGGGAGGGAGGAGCCTCGAGCCCATGAAGAAGGGAGGAGCAAAACAGTCAGTTCCATCTTGGCTGGTCTCCAGGGAGGAGGCCAGGGCCAGGGAGTTCCATCTTGGCTGCACATGAGGCAGGAGGCTTGCCAGGCAACATGGGCAAGGGTCCAGGAGTGTGTCTCTAGCTATGGAGATAACTCTCTTTTCTTCTTACATTTCTGATTAGCTGATGTGAGTATAATCATTTGATTCTTTTATTAAGCCGTGCCTTTGGGGTGGTTCTTTCCCTTTCAGACCAAAGTGGGGAACCCCAAATGTAAAGTGTCTGTATTTCTGCTTTAACCTTTTTCTTTATTAAATTTTCTAGTTATAAAACCGTCTGGTTTATTTCCCTTAGGGTTTTTCTCTGCTTCCAGTTGGGAAGGAGGAAGGGGGAAGGGAAGGGAATGGGAGGGAGGAAGCAGTCTCCAGGTGTCTGTCTCTCAGGTAGAGAGAGACAGGGTTAAGGGAAGTCTGCCTTCAGCCGGGGAGGGTGAAGGACAGAAAGCAGCCTCCAGGTATCTGACTTTGAATCCCAGGAAGGGGTACAAAGTTAGGGTCTGGCTCTCAGGTTGAGAGAGACAGGGTTAAGGGAAGTCTGCCTTCAGCTGGTCAGGGTGAAGGGAAGCAGTCTTCAGGTGTCTGACTTTAAAACCCAGGGAGGGGGTACAAAGTCAGGGTTAGGGGAAGATCGGGGGCCCCTCCAAGGTTTTGGAAGTATAGCCGACTGGCAAGGTGGGGGTGTAGTGGGGGGGAAAAGGACTTATTGGTCTGGCATAGAAGAGGCCCAGCCTTTGTACTCAGGAGCATGAGGGCTGGGGTAACCCCTCTTACATGCCCTATGACCAAAAAACCTGAGAAGACAAGCAGGGCAATATGAGAGTGTTATGAAGGAAAAAGAAAGAGACTAAGAGAATAGGGGGTGGTAGGGATGATTTTCCCTGCAAATATTACTAGAATTTTCTCACCAGAATTTTAATTTAGTACCTGAAACATACGCTAACATTGACATGTAATATACGTACTACTGCAGCTTTGTGGGGAAAAGAAAAAACAAAACCTCATCTCCATGGAAAAGAGTTTTCATCAAAGTGAATGAATGACATGCTTTCTGTCAAACATTCGGTCTGAACATCAATGGTTTAGTAAAATTAATTTTCCCCACATGTAATATCCAGAGAAATCATATTTTATTTGTATATATTATTTCACCTTATAGGATAAAGAGTTAAGGCTTCTTTCAACTATGTCTAAAGACTGAATAATACAATGCAAATCCACAGTTTAAGGAAGGTCTCTCTATGAATGAGAATCCACTACATTTATGAGTCATATACCAGGAATGGGCCGATGTAAAGTGGAGCTGAAAACTGTATTAAAAACAAAAAGAGGGGAAAGTTGGCACTGAGCTCTATTTCTAATAGAGACATTCCTTCCGCAAGCATAAAATCCATGCCTAAAAAATATCAAACATAACAATGTATAAACTGAACACAAAACTATATTTTTTATAAATATGAAAAATTGACATGCCTCACAGGGGCAATGAACCTTTTACTCATCTGTTTCTTTAAAGGCTGATGCATCACATCTACAGTCACAAATGTCCTTTCCAAAGATTTTGAAGATACTTACGGAGTCCAGAGCACTGGGAAAGCATCTATTTCTTCTTGTGTGTATTCATCTAACCTCTTGGGGATTTGGCGTGGTTGAGCAAGCTCCTCTACAAGATTATTACGTATGTCTTCTGGGATAACCTGAGGAGGAAGAAGATAAATGATTCTCAGCTTTCTAATTTTTAAGCAATAAATCTTCCCTGCAAACACTGAAATGCCAAAGAGGAAACCTAAATATTTGTGTGTAGATACACTTTTCAGAACATTGTTTCACCAGTTCGGCGGATTCAGTGCTAAATGAATCAACCTATCTAAATCAACATAATTGAGACTACTTCAAAATAATGATAGTACCTCTAGTTGATCTGGAATTTGAAGAAATATAATACAGATCATTTAGCATGAGAACTTAACAACATATATCCAGAAAAACTGTATTCAGTCTTGACTGTAATTAAACATATAAACACTGATAACACACCAATCCAAGGAGTTGGCTTTTTTTTTTTTTTTTTTAAAAAAGACTACAGTTAAACAATATATGCAAAGAAATCCTCCAAACACAATTACAGGACCAGAGAGAACCCCTTTCGCACCAGAAGCATGACTGAATTTTTCAGAAAAAGCCCTGTCACCCATTCACTGGATTTCATACCTGGAATAAACGGCAAAGCATCTCAAAGTAATTTCAGACAATGGTAACTGACTTGATTAAGTGAAAGATTAAAGGCTGAAGGACAGAAGTAGTCTCAATGGCAATCAGCTCCAAGTTAGTTAGCATTATGTTCCAGATCATACTCATCAATCCTTCAAAAATAATAAGTTTGCGCCAAGAAATGAAACTCAACAGATTACGGATACCAGTAACAGCATTAATCTATGTAACTGTCTGATTGTGTAAATAAGTTAAAAAAATTGTGTTACCAGACACTAAAGGTATATACAGTATGATTTTGATTTCCATAATCCAGCTCACAGTCAAGCTTACTTTTCCACACTTTTGCTACACAAACTGCTATGCTTTCTATGGATTGTACCCCAAGAAAACAGTGCATACATTGCGCACTAAAAACCTGTGTCCTGGAATTTATTTAATAAAGCACAGAAACACGCTTCACATATGTTGCTGGAAAGATCTATATATGCTATTGGGTTATAACTTTGAAAAAAATGTAAATCTAAATCAGGCTGTTTCCTCCCCAGAAACCACAGCTGGCATGTTACACAATATATTTATGGGTCTCTGCTTGACTTAAAATACCTCATGTGGAAAGTAATATTGTAGTTCTTCCAGTAACATGCATCTTTACTTCATCTAAGACAGAGAAAGGAATCTCTGGTGTGTAGAATAAACATATACTTTTTTTTTTCTGATCATAGCTCTCATATTCTCTTTCTAAGTGCACATGCTTCACACATTTGTTAGAAGGTCATTTTTATAAATTTCCAGCTATGCGTTGGCTCCCAAGCACAATGTACAGTATTACGATTGCTCTTAGTACAGGAACAACATTTTAAATTGTGACCCTAACACAGGGGTGGGCAAACTTTTTGGCCTGAAGGCCACATCGGGGTTGCAAAATTGTGCGGAGGGCTGGGTAGGGAAGGCTGTGCCTCCCTAAGCAGCCTGACTCCGCCTCTATCCGACCCTCTTCCACTTCCCGCCCCCTGAATGCCCCCCTCAGAATCCCTGACCAATCCAACCCCCCGCTCCTTTTCCCCTGCCCGCCCCATCCAGAAACCTCCCCACCCCTAATCACACGCCCGGGACCCCATCCCCATCTAACCCGCCCTGCTCCTTGTCCCCTGACTACCCCTCCCCTAACCACTCCACCCGCCTGCAAGCCCTCCCTGCTTCTTGATCTCCCTATCCCAAGACCTTCCCAACTTCACCCTAACTGCCCCCCCCAGGACCTTAGCCCCTATCCAACACCCCCTGCTCCCTGACTGGCCTGACCTCTATCCACCCCCCAACCCAGACAGACCTCCGGGCCTTCCTGCCCCATATGCAACCTGTCAGCTCTGCCCCCGGCCCCCTTACCATGCTGCTCAGAGCAGCAGCCCAGATGGAGCTACATGCGCTGCCGCACAGCCACGCCCCCCAGAGCACTGCTCAAAGCAGGGTCAGGGGAGAGGCTGAGGGGGAGCTCAGGGGCCAAGCAGGATGATCCCATGGGTCGGATGTGGCTCGTAGGCTGTAGTTTGCCCACTCCTGCCCTAACAGCATCTGCAAGACCCTCTTTGGCATTTGGTAGCGAATTTCAGCGGGCCTGGCCCGTTGAATGTATGTCAACTCACTAACGTTATTACCTGTATCTAGCAGATGTTGTGTAAGATATCAATAGAAAGTTAACAACATACTGATTATTGACATTATTGTGTGGTGTATATCTGAAGGGCAAATTTAAATTACAAGCATAATGAAAACTATGTTATCAAAGTATATATGCCAGACAGGGCTAAAGTTACCTTACTAATCTATTAGTAAAGTTACCTTACTAATCTAAAGTTGTCTTACTAATCTATTAGAGTTCTTTGAAGGGGTCAGCAAACATGTGGACAAGGGGGATCCGGTGGACATAGTGTACTTAGATTTCCAGAAAGCCTTTGACAAGGTCCCTCACCAAAGGCTCTTACGTAAATTAAGCTGCCATGGGATAAGAGGGAAGATCTTCTCATGGATTGAAAACTGGTTAAAAGACAGGGAACAAAGGGTAGGAATAAATGGAACTTTTTCAGAATGGAGAGGGGTAACTAGTGGTGTTCCCCAAGGGTCAGTCCTGGGACCGATCCTATTCAACTTATTTATAAATGATTTGGAGGAAGGGGTAAACAGTGATGTGGCAAAGTTTGCAGATGATACTAAACTGCTCAAAGTAGTAAGGACCAAAGCAGACTGTGAAGAACTTCAAAAAGATCTCACTAAACTAAGTGACTGGGCAACAAAATGGCAAATGAAATTTAATGTGGATAAATGTAAAGTAATGCACATTGGAAAAAATAACCCCAACTATACATACAATATGATGGGGGCTAATTTAGCTACAACCAATCAGGAAAAAGACCTGGGAGTCATTGTGGATAGTTCTCTGAAGGCATCCACGCAGTGTGCAGCGGCAGTCAAAAAAGCAAACAGGATGTTAGGAATCATTAAAAAAGGGATAGAGAATAAGTCGGAGAATATCTTATTGCCCTTATACAAATCCATGGTGCGCCCACATCTTGAATACTGCGTACAAATGTGGTCCCCTCATCTCAAAAAGGATATACTGGCACTAGAAAAGGTTCAGAGAAGGGCAACTAAAATGATTAGGGGTTTGGAACGGGTCCCATATGAAGAGAGATTAAAGAGGCTAGGACTTTTTAGCTTGGAAAAGAGGAGACTAAGGGGGGAAATGATAGAGGTATATAAAATTATGAGTGGTGTGGAGGAAGTAAATAAGGAAAAGTTATTTACTTGTTCCCAAAATAGAAGAACTAGGGGCCACTCAATGAAATTGGCGTGCAGCAGGTTTAAAACAAATAAAAGGAAGTTCTTCTTCACACAGCGCACAGTCAACCTGTGGAACTCCTTACCTGAGGAGGCTGTGAAGGCTAGGACTATAACAGGATTTAAAAGAGAGCTGGATAAATTCATGGAGGCTAAGTCCATAAATGGCTATTAGCCGGGATGGGTAATGAATGGTGTCCCCAGCCTCTGTCTGTCAGAGGGGGGTGATGGATGGCAGGAGAGAGATCGCTCTATCATACCTGTTAGGTTCACTCACTCCGGGGCACCTGGCATTGGCCACTGTCGGTAGACAGGATGCTGGGCTAGATGGACCTTTGGTCTGACCCAGTATGGCCGTTCTTATGTTACCCCCCATAATTATGTAAATTATGCCACTCATAATTTATAGATTTGGATTTTTCACACCCCTGCGTGACAGTTAAGATGACTTAATTTTCTAGTGTAGACCAGCCCTTATATTTTGAAACCAGTTTATGGAACCAAAGTTTACAGATACTGTACTTCATCTTGATTTCCAGTTAGAAATAATCGTGTACAGTAGAAGGCCCTTTGTTTTAGCTAAAATACAGAACAATAAGCTTTCTAATGCATGTCAATCTTCAGAGCTCAAGGAAGTTATAAAGAAAAAACATGAATATTCAAGCTGTCTTTAGGTATTAAAAAACAAACTACTTCTCCTCAAAGCATAAGAAATCAGAACATAAGCAAGTATAGATACTGACTTACATCTTCTGGAAAGAGGTGCAGCCTCTGCATCATAGTTCTTCTGTGCAGATTCTTTGGAAGCATTCTGTAAATAGCCAGTTTAACAATCTGTAAGAGATATATGTATTATGAAAAAATATACATCTGGGTATGAAGCAGACATGCCAAAAAAGTAGAAACAATGAAAAAGAGATAGGCTGGGCTTCCCCCGCCCATTCCTCTAGAATAGATCCTGGACTTTGCTTCAACAAACCGCCATCCGGAGGTGCAACCTGACCATTCCAAGAGGCTAGAGGCTCTGTCAATTGTCAGAAGAGCAGCAGAAATGGGAAGGATACATGTACAGTGGAAGTCCCTACCACCTACTATGAAGAGGAAGAAGGGAAACCATTATGGAACCTTAACTATCACGGCCACACCAACCACCTCATTGTACAGAGTCCTTTCTAAATATTATAACTGAACTGCTCAGGATTAGACAGCACTGACAACTTTTTGCCTAAATTAACTGATATATTTGATGTGATAACTAATTAATCCCATTGACAATAAAATCATATTTAAAGCTTCCAGAGTGAGCTATACTTGGAGTTGAGGACTAGACATGTCCACAGGGAGGAAATGGTTGTGAATATGAAGGTTCAAGGCAATTGGAGTGAAAGTGATCATGCAATGATAGATTTCATGATTTCAAGGAAAGGAAGGAAGGAGAGCAGCAGAATGAGGACAATGGTCTAAAAAAAAAAAAAGAGCACATTTTAACAAACAGAGAATTGGTAGGCAAGATCTCACAGGCAGAAAAATTCTAAGGGATACAGGAGTTCAGGAGAGCGGACAATTTCTCAAGGAAACAATATTAAAGGTACAACCGCAAACTATCCTGATGTGAAGAAAAGATAGGAAGACTAATAAGAGGTCAATATGGCTCCAACAGACCCCCAAGTTTATCTCTGAGAAACAGCTTCTCCTACAGTGGTGAAGCTTATATCCTTTCCTTGCTCAGGACATTGGCTGAAGCTACCACCTAACTCTAATTGCATTGATGAGAAAACACAAGACATTTTAATAAAAAAACTTAAGCTTAACAGAATTTGAACTGGATACTTTTGCAATATAAAAAAGGCACAATGTAAAAAGGAGCATCAACCAGAGACATTTACAAGGGGATACTTTATCTAGAAGAGGACTCTGATATTGTTACATGAATACAAAAGAAATATAATTGAGTTTTACAACAAAAGAACTGAATAGAGAACTATAGAATTCCAAGAAAGATGTTCTCTAGTTCAGAGAAGATGTGCATATGGATTCAGTATTCCATTAAAATTAGTAAAAAAAAAAAAAAAAGAGAAGTTTCGTATTATTTTAGCTATACATTTCCAATAAACAGAATTTCAGTTAAAATTATGTTTTTATGTGATGATGTTGATTAGATTTTTTTTTTAAAAAAATCTTAAACAACAACAGTTCAAATACTACAATGAGAAACACACAGTCTCATTGACTTCACTGGGACTCCATCTCGGCAAAAGGGCCTGTCTATCTAGTTCTCTCAGCAGGACTGCAACCAAAGTTCCAATGATGGGTACTGTTAAGCCAGCACCCAAGTTCAATCCCATACAGTTATTTATTCACTCCACCAGTTCTTTACTCAAATAAGATTTCACATCCTATTTAAAAAATAACACTCCTGATTTACAAGGCACTGTAAAATCTTGTCTTTCAATTATCTCATTCGGCTTTATGTCCTGATTCCTGCTTTCAGATTTATAGCTGAACAACTGAGTCCATAGATTTACATAAAATCTTGGGTTCAAAGCATTAAACTGGTGTACACTCGCTCATATCAGGAATTTCTTTTGATTGATACAGTTTTAGCTAGATTTAAGCCACCTTTAAGTTGGCCAATTAATACATTTTTGAGATGTTAATTTAACTATTTATAAAGTCTTAGATGCAAATCATGAAGGTGCCAAAACATTAATTTTAAATGGATTGCTCACATACTCATAAAATGTCACCAAAAAAATTAACCAAACCAAACCTAGGATAGATATTCACTTCAAGTCTCAAAAGTTCAAATTCTGCTTCTTAAACGACAATGAAATGTGGTATGAATATGGAAGTATAGCCTAGAAATGCTTATTTACATGAATGTATCTGATTTTTGTTAATTAAATAAACCATTTATGTACACAGGACTGGATTACATTTAAACCTGATCTAGTAAACTCTTACACTGTCAGATACGGTAGTGCAAAAAGTATGGAAAAAGTTTTTATTAAAATAATTCTAGAGAGGATTTTATATTAGGACTTAAAGATTTCAACATGCATTGTTGGTGATTGATAGAGCCTGGCTCTTATGTGTAGCCTAATACTGCCTTGTATACATTTGTCACACCCAGGAGTAGTGAATTCCTGGAAAAAAAATCATTGAATAAGTAAAACTAATGTAAAGGTGGACATCAACAGAACAATACCACTTGCTATCCTTGGAAGTACTAAATAAACTGACTGAGGTCCCAGGAGAAAGTAAACAGAACTGACTAAGAAGCTAAGAAATTCCCAGAACATTAGCAGCATACCTTCACACCACATTTATCTGACTGGACTAGTCTTCACAAAGGATGTAAGATTATGAAAGATTCAGCTAGAGGGTATTGAACCTAAAAGTATTTCAGGATATCTGGGATTTTTTACTAGATTAGACAGAGCTACTGTATGTACATCACATTTACATAAATGCTCATCTTAGCAACTCCTTGGTTCTCTTTCCTGCTTAGTCATAATGCTTTTCTTCTAATTTTTTAGGTTCCACTAGAAGTATTTCAAGACTCAGGAGTAGCGGCATCACTCTGGCTTTGAGAGTTTGATTTCTGTTAACACTTCCCTGCTATTCGAATATTTTTATTTATTTATGCATATTAATTGTACTTCATTCCCAATTCACCCCATCTCACTCCCCATTACTGCTCTGCACAACTATTTAAAACTCTAGAGTTACTGGAGTACTTTAAATTGATATTCTTCAGAGAGCACAGTCTTGTAGGGAATTGAGAGCCTTCCACACTTCGCAGGATTGGGCTCAGAATGAGGAACAGATTAAGAATAGTACAAGCAATTTGTTTTCATCCACAACCAAACCAGAGATCAAACCACTTGTGAAGTCTTGCTGAGAGTATTTCAACTTCTAAAATACTTGACCCTGTTCCAATATTCTCTCTAATCCATAGCATACTCAGTTCTGTGTCTCTACTAATCCAGGCTTCAAAGTTTTGCTCTGGTTTATTAAAAACTGTTCCCCCTTCCCATAGTTTTAAAAGAAAATTCTCTGTTTGATGTTTTACAAATAGTCTTTTGATATGTGTATTACTAACCTAAAACTACTCCTCGCCTTCCCTGACCCAAACTGCATAGTCTTTCAAAGACCAAGTGTAAGGATTTCTGCTCCAGGTTTTTCTTCCAAAAGGTAATCATTATGCAGATGCAATACAAGTCTATGCATGTCAGTGATTTTTAAATAACATTCAAAAGGGAAGAATGTTTTAAGCTCCCTTATTTCAGTGCCTGCAGCTGCATACATTGGGGCAATGACTCCACTCCAGGCTTCCTCACAGCATATTGCCATTGTTAAATCTTGTCCTATTTTAGAATTATTCTTAGTAGGTGAAGTGTACTCTGAGTAATTGTCAACCACTAATTCTTTGCCAGTAGCAACACAGCCTCTAAAAACTGTAGACAACTCACATACAGTACTTCTCACTTCTTTAGAATTGTTTTATACCCACTAATTTTCATGTGAAGTTTTCGAAGTACAGTAAAACCTCAATTTAACGGACCTCGATTTAACGGACTTCGGATGCAACGGACAAAATTTCTGATCCATATCAGACCGCGACCCCTTCCTGCTCCGGCCCTGGTCCCCTTCGCTGGCGGCAGTCTGCTGGCTGCCGGCTCCCGCCCGGGTCCTGCCAGTGGGCGGGCTGGCTGCTGCCGCCCGGCTCCCAGCAGCCGGGACCCGGGCGGGCTGGCTGCCAGCTGCCGCCCGGCTCCCAGCAGCCGGCACCTGGGCGGGCTGGCTGCCGGCTCCCGCCCCGACCCTGTGGCGGGCGGGCTGCTGCTCCGACAGCTTGGTTTTTTTTTTTAATTAAATAACGGACTTTCTGATTTAACGGACACCCCCTCGCCCGAATTAATCCGTTAAATCGAGGTTTTACTGTAACTAAATAAGCAGTGTCAATTAAATTTTGCTTATAGTTTCAATTAGAAAACATAGTGACATTTTTAAGTGAATATTTCAGGCCAAAACTTCCAAACTGAGATGTCTGAATCAAGATCCTAAATCCATATCTAGGCACCTATCCAAAAGTAGCTTCATTTGCAAAAGTGCCAAGCATCCATAAATCCCACTGAAGTCAATGGGAGCTGCAAGCTTTTACATTAGCTGCTTTAAAGTCTAGCCACTTCCAATTTTAGGCATCTCAAAATATATATGGGGCAAACCTTATGCATAAAACTTTCACAATTCTGGTCTCAAAGTTTGCAGTAATAATGCAAGTGCTATTGTGCTATATCGATAGGAGAGCTTCTCCTGCCTATGTAGCTACCACTGCTTGTTGAAGTGGTTTTATTATGTTGATGGGAGAGCTCTCTCCCATTGGCATAGAGCAGCTACACAAGTGATCTTACAGCTGTGCTGCTGTAAGTTTGCTAGGGTAGACATGGCTTAAGGCAGGGGTGGGCAAAGTTTCTGCCCTGAGGGCCACATTGGTGTTGCATAACTGTATGGAGGGCCGGCCGAGAGGGCTGTGCCTCCCCGAACAGCCTGTTCCCCACCTCCTATCAGCCCCCCCCCCCCCCCCACACACTTCCTTCCCCTTGATTGTCCCCTCAGAACCTCGAACCATCCAATCCCCCCCTCATCCCTGTTTCCTGACTGCCCTCTCCTTAGACCCCCTGAATGCAACTGCTCCCCAGGACCACACCCCTATCCAATCCTCCCTGTTCCCTAACTGCCCTGATCCCTATCCAGACCCCCAACAGGCCCCCAGGATTCCCATGCTTATCCAACCCAACCTGTTCCCTGACACCCCCCCCCCCCCGAACTTCTGCCCCATCCTACTGCCCCCTGCTTCCTGCCCCCCGGGGCCTCCTGACCCCTAAACTTATCAAGATCAGAATGGCACACTAAACGTATCAAGATCAGAATGATCTATAAGAATAGCTACACAGACAGACAATTTGGAATACTAAACTAGCATTTACTATTCTAAATTAACGTGACAAAAATGGAAATCATATCTCTTTCTCATCTCTCTAATCATCAAATTAGATTTTTTCCTTTGAACACAGAGTGAGTTAATTCCCCAGAGTTCTTTAGAGGGCTGTTACACAAGAACACCTTTCTCACCAAAAAAGATGAAGTTCTGAATTCTATCACCATTTGCTGAGTCTTTGTCAAACATGCTTTAACTATCGGTAATGATTTAAATTTGTGTTAGATTAATTTCTCCGGGAACAATCGGAGTTTGGCAAGAAAAACAAAACTCGGAGTGAATGCCAGAAGGGATCCAGTTCTCAGGCCCTTGCAAATAAATTAGGCTATAGCGCCTCCCAGTGTACAGCTATTAATATCTGAAGTTCAAACAAAAATGGTGAAGTAGAGAACTGATTTTTGACATGGAACTAATAATGGTTTAGGAAGTTAGTACAGATATTAGAGCCCCCCCTTTAAGTGCTTTTTTGTTTTGGTTTAATTGAGTACAATCAGACAACTGACTACAAGTAGCAAAGCTCTTTGGGGGCAGTGACCATCTTTTTGGTCTGTATATGTACAGTGCCAAACACAACAAGATCCTGGTCCATAAGTGTATCTCCTAGATGGTACTGCAATACAGACAACAGTATTTGCATAACCTGGTGTGATTAGATCAAATGTTCTAAAAGTAGTTATATAAATGTCCTTGAGCTGAATCCTTTTGAAGTCCATGGGATTTTTCTATTGGCTTCACTGGTCTTTTAATCAGGCCCTAATGGATTTGTGTCTTAGGGCATGTCTATATAACAGTTAAATACCTGTGGCTGGCCCATGCCAGCTGACTTTGGCTCACAGGCCTTGGGCTAAGGGGCTGTTTGACTGACTGCGAATACTCAGGCTTGAGTTCTCCCACCTCACAGAGTCCCAGAGCCCAGGGCCTACTCTGAGCCCAAAAGTCTACACTGCAATTAAACATGCCCTTGAGGCCAAGCCCTTAGAGACCGAGTCAGCCAAGCATGAGCCAGCCGCGGGTTTTTAATTGCAGTGTAGTAGACATACTCTCCGAGTCTAATCCTCAGAGGCGCTGCATGTCCACAACTCTCAGTAAAAGCAAAGGAATGGATTCCAATATATTTTTTCCCAAGTCAGCATCACAAAGCTCATATCTATATATCCAGAGCAGGAAAGAGTTTCAAAAATAGGAACCAGAAGTTAAATGGCTAAATCTACAGCTAGGGTCCCATTTTTTTGAAAATCTTGGCAATCAATAATATTAACCTATCGATTAATACCTATTAATCTTCTCCCTCAGCAGAGGTAGTAGTATCCTGTTTATGCATTATACACTGAACCCAGATTTTACCCAGGGGCTTAAGTTCAACATGATCAACATTTTTCACTTCTTGGATACTTCATATGTTCAGGATATACCACTGGAAAACAGCTAAAAATCAATCAATAGAATTCACTGTTGAATTTCACTGCAAGAGAGATGCAGGTGTACAGTCTTGCATTCTCTTTTTTAAAACAGCACTATTCCCTCTAGCTGCTAAGAAAGGACAAGGATTATTAAGCGATGTACAATTTTGCTAAGATTGGATGGGGAGGGGGATTTATGAAAAGGGTCAAATCTTTAAAACTGAAGTCAGTCTGTCAAAAATGAATCAAGTTAAAAACCTTGGTTTGCCCATTTGAATAGCATAATTTGAACCCCAGTTTTAGCTACAAAGCACAGCATTATAAATATTTTGTTGAAATAATTGTTCTTAAAATTGTCACACTTTAGCTCCATACTAAGGGCTAATACAAAACTCATTAGTTTCACAGTAGTTACCATCTCACTGATTTTTGACTATATTAACCTGTTTTACTCTCTTGACTAGTTCCCCACATGTTATTCTAGTTTTGTGTAGTAGGTTGGAACAGTATAGGAGCATTTCTCCCACAGCAGGAAGCTCTTCTGGTGAAGGATCTCTGATCTGCACTCCATTTCTCATGCTATCTAAAGGGCACGTAAGAGCAAGAAACAGAGTACTCCCCACTTGGTCTGATACACCCACCTCAGGAAGAACAGAATTCTAATTCACTTTAACCAGTAAACCTGGCTGAATTAGAAAAGAATAAACAGTGCTCCTATACCAGTGGTGGGCAACCTGCGGCCCACCAGGGTAACCTGATTGTGGGCTGCAACACGTTTTGCTGACGTTGACCGTCACAAGCATCGCCTCCCTGCAGCTCCCAGTGGCCCGGTTCACCTTGGAGCTGCAGGAAGTGGCAGACTGGAAGAATGTGCTGACCGCCGCTTTCCACAGCTTCCATTGGCCAGGAACAGAGAACTGCAGCCACTGGGAGCTGTGGGGAGCCATGTCTACGGACGGTCAACGTCAGCAAAATGTCTCGCGGCCTGCAATCAGATTATCCTGATGGGCCACATGCAGCCCGCAGGTTGCCCACACTGTCTTATATAATATGGCTGGGGAGGCCACCACAGGAGGAGTGGGGGAGGGAAAAGGACAAAAATCAAAGCGGAAAGAAGGAACATAGAAAGCTAAGGCATGAGGACAAACCGACGGTGACACAGATTTAGGCCACCAATTCAGTAAAGTATCCCTCATTTAGAAGAGCATTTAAGCATGAGTTGAACTGGACCCACACCAGAGAGGAGAGAGACAGCAGAAGAGAAGGTGAATGAGTGAATACGTGAAGAAAAAGGTGGGAAGAGGAAGACAGAACTCACAATAAATGAGAGGACAGAGTGATACAAAGGAGAAGAGAGTAGCTGGTCAGGCAGGAGATCCCAACTACAAGATAAAGACCAAAATTTCTATTTTCCACCTTTGCAGTAAGTAGGGGTTTTTTTTGTGTGTGTTTGTTTTTAAAGTTAGGTTTGGTGAAAGGGCAAATGGAAGAGCTTGATTCAGTTTTTGTCCATCAAAAGAGTAGCAAGTCAATATTATAAAACAGTTCCCTAAACTAACTAGGGAAAGCAAAAGTTAAAATGAAACAGAGGGTACTTACTGCTGTTGGATCTTTTAGGTGAAGCTGCGTTGCTGTCACTTGTTTTAAGCCACCTGGATAACTAAAAAACACCCAAAGAACATATTTAATATTAAGACAGTGAAATAAAATAAAACAGTGAAAAAGAGATTTTTTTTCCTAATACAGTATTTGATTCTGTAAACACTTTTTCACTATTACTCACTGTTGAATTATATTTGTAACATGTTACCCGAGTATTATAAATTTTACATAAATGGCTTTCCTGGATACAAGCAGATCAGTACACAAGGCTGAAAGGTTTGAATTAAAAAAAATATATTGCCAGCTGATCACGGCTAGGCAGGTTGCAAAATTAAACCATGTGCAAGCTATTATCCCAACAAACAGCTTATTATTATCATTACCTTGCCCTCTGTGTTCCCCTTCTGTTTGTCCTGTCCATTTGTTACAAGTTATCATTTACCTAGATCAGGGGTCTCCAAACTACGGCCCGCGGGCCGGATGCGGCCCGCTCTCGCCCTCGCGGCGTCTCGCTTCCGCGCCCTCCCACCGGGCGCGGTGAACCAATCGGGACGCAGGGCGCGGTGAACCAATCGGGACGCGCCCTGACGCGGATGGGCAGCACCGGGAGCCAATGGGCGCGAGGCACCGGGCCGGGGGACGGGGCTAGGACTGGGGAGGTGAGGGTCGGGGGGGGGGTTCGGAAGGGGTCCTGGGGGGTTCTTGTGGGAGGGGGGCTGGGCGGGGGTCCTGAGGGGTTCTTGGGGGAGGAGGTCCAGGGGGGCTGGGCGGGGGTCCTGGGGCCGTTGGGCGGGGGTCCTTGGGGGGGCTGGGCGGGGGTCCTGGGGGTTTCTTGTGGGAGGGGGGCTGGGCGGGGGTCCTGGGGGGTTCTTGGGGGAGGGGGTCCTGGGGGGTTCTTGGGGGAGGGGGTCCAGGGGGGCTGGGCAGGGGTCCTAGGGAGGGTCCTGGGGCCGTTGGGCGGGGGTCCTTGGGGGGGCTGGGCGGGGGTCCTGGGGGTTTCTTGTGGGAGGGGGGCTGGGCGGGGGTCCTAGGGAGGGTCCTGGGGCGGTTGGGCGGGGGTCCTTGGGGGGTTCTCTCCAGATACCCCCTAACCCCCCCAAGACCTCACCCCCCCATCTAAACCCCGCTGCTCCCTGACACCCCCTCCCCCTAATCACCCCCCGGGACCCCACCCCCATCCAACCCCGTCTGCTCTGACCCCTATCCACCCCCCCGCTACCCCTGGGACTCGCACAAACTCCCCCCTGTTCTTCGCCCCCCGAGACCCTCTGAGACCCTATTAATATTAAATAAATAATTAAAAACAACATCCATGTTTTGATTCTTTTTTATTTGGACCTCGAGTGTGTTGTCGGCCCCCGAACTGCTATTTGATAGTTAATGCGGCCCTCGGGCTGAAAAGTTTGGAGACCCCTGACCTAGATTGTAAGCTTTATGGGGGAAGATGTTGTGTTTACTGCTGTTATAAATCTTATCAGGTCCTACAAATTTGGTATTTTTTCCAACTACTGATCTGAACTATGGATCTGGTCCAAAGCCCATTGAAGTCAATGGGGGACTTCCCATTACTTCAATGGATCAGCTCCAACTTCATAAAAATCTTAAGAACTGAAAATATCAATATTGTCAGTACATGTAATACATTTAAAATATCCTCTTAAAACTGCAGTTATTTGAATACTACAATTCCCTCCCTCTACTAACACCCTCAACTCCACTTTTATGTTTTCCATACAATTTATTCATTTTCAGAAAGGATCTATTTTAAATAATTAGAGATAAACCAACTACCGTGGTTTAGAAACACGGGAGCAACTGTTCTTATTTGCTTTGACTGACTGATTAGAATTCCACCCAGAAACAAATTATTCCTGCCAATGCTAAATACAGACGTTTGGGAAATAACCATTACTGACAACATATATGTCAATTTTGTCTCCATAGTACCTCATGTCTTAAGAGTTTTCTTAGTGATTTTAGAGGGGTTTAAATCACTCAGATGTAATCTTGTTAACATCAAAATGCCTTCTTTATCTTTATCCAGTTAAACCTTTTGCACTGGAAAATGTTCTCGATCTTGCTATTTGTCCTTTGGTCTACCAACATAACTCAAGAGGACTTCTGCGCTCCTCTTAAACTGCTGGTTTTTGTTTAATTGACTTAATTTATGCCTTCTTCGGATGTGCTGTATCTCAGATTATTTCCCTAGTGATACATATTATGCCAAGGTGAACATAGACATTTAACAGAACACAAGATTTATAGCACACATAAAAGGGATTTCCTTTGAATTCACATTTTATAGTTAATGAATTTACTTAACAGCAAAACAGACTTCAGCATCAATCTCTACTACTAACTTCTTTGAGCATTTACTGTCAAATCATGGAACACTTACCCTGTGTGAGAAGAATATACCTTCTGTTCCCATTTGTTACCAGAAAATGCAATATGTCTCGTGTTTATTATGACAACATGGTCTCCACAGTCACCTAGATTATAAATGACAGAAATTTCAATAGACAATATCATAAGGGCAATAAAAATATCCTCACAAAATTATTCTCAGAAACAGAACAAACATCACATTATATCATCTCAAATGAAACGATCATTAAAAATATAGCCATACACAGAGAATTTATTCACTTTTTCCATCATCACCACCATATTAAATGGCAGGTGAATATATGTATTAGCCAGCGTTGGTAGTTTAAGTCAATGCAATTTGCGCAAGTAAGATTTTCTTAACTTACTGGGTAACATTTAATGTTATTCAATATACTATATGTTTGCTCTACACTACCGAAAGTCAATGTGAACAAATTAAACACAAACTAATGATCTTTAAAGCAAAATTTAAATTATTTTCAGATTTCTAAAAAATTTTCATAATAAACAATTTCATAATGAACAATTATTCATAATACTGAATTTTGGACTAGAAAAATATTAGTATGAAACAATCTTAAGACCTAAAGCTAAAATATATATTGGAAACTAAAATAAAGATTTAAAGTCACTAGCTTTGTGCTAGACTGAAGCATTTGAACTAAAAATCAAGTAGAGTTGCGTGTTACAATATAGAATCATAGAACTGGAAGGGACCTCAAGAGGTCTTCTAGTCCAGCCCCCTGCATTTGTGGCAGGACTAAGTATTATAACATACACAAATGGGCGCAATATGAAAATGTGCCTGCTATATAGAGAGCACCCATCCTATCTATAGGTACCAAAGTGGAAAATGCCCCCACACCCAAACTCTATTACTAACAATACTTTTCATACATACAGAGAACATGAAAAGGTGGAAGTTGCCATACCAATTCTAAGAGGCTATTTTATTACTTAACATGGGGAAATAGATTCAATTTGTGTAATGATCCAGCCACTTCCAGTCACTATTCACACCTAAGTTAATGGATGGAATTCAATTTGCAAATTAATTCCAGTTCAGCAGCTTCTCAATGGAGTCTGTTTTTGAAGTTTTTCTGTTGTAAAACTGTCACCTGCAAGTCTGTTATTGAGTGACCAGAGAGGTTCAAGTGTTCTACTGGTTTTTGAATGTTATGATTCCTGATGTCAGATTTTTGTCCATTTATTCTTTTGCATAGAGACAGTCCGGTTCAGCCAATGTACATGGCAGAGGGGCATTGCGGACACATGATGGCATTTCTCCATGTTAAGTATCCTCCCACCTTCTTGTCAACTGTCTGATATGGGCCATCTTAATTATTACTAAAAAGTTTTTTTTTCTCCTGCTGATACTAGCCCATCTTAATTAAATAGCCTCTTAGAATTGGTATGGCAACTTCCACCTTTTCATGTTCTCTGTATGTGTATACATATATCATCCTGCTATATGTTCCAGTCTATGAATCCTATGAAGTGGGCTGTAGCCTACAAAAGCTTATGCTTAAATAAATTTGTTAGTCTCTAAGGTGCCACAAGTGCTCCTGTTCTTTTTGTGTAAAATTTCTGTTTTTGTCTAGTAAGTGGTCACTTGGTGTGAAATTTCAGTTTTTATGCCCCTTGAATTTTCCTATGTATTTTTCCCTGTTTTTTCTTTACAACTACTTTTCTCTCTTTGAGTTCTGGCTGAAATTTGTCCTTGGCAATGTGACCTTCCATTTGCTGACTGATCACTTTTACAAAATATTGTCTGTCCACACAAAGAAAGATGGCCGAGTGAATTCTGAGGAAACCTGGTATAATTTGTAGGTTTGGGGAAGGAAACATGGATTTAAGATTGAAAGATTTGAAAATTGAAAGTTTATGCACCAGCAGTTGCTGAGGGAGGAAATCTTTGGTAGCAGCAGCTACAGTTTTCTGTCAGATTTTATCCTAAAATGCTGAAGGTTTCATGTGCTGTGGCTGGTGGATAAAGTTTTCTCTGTTAGAAGCTACACTTCTACTCTCCTACAGGTAAAAATCCTCATGAACCTACAGCCTTGTAAATCCTCATGAACCTACCAGCAAGTCTGGTCTCACAAACTAAACAGGGTCATTAGGCAAATCAATAATTGGCAGTCTACCATTTGAGGCAATAATGAACAAATGCTACAGTATGTTAGTGAAGGTGCCAACCTTCTGATTAGGGATAAACCAAAGGTTTGGACCATTACAAATCCCAAGAAAATTATTAGAGTAGACATAATAACCCAATTTGGAATTTATTTATTTAAGGTCTTGCTTAATGTCAGAAGTTGCTTTAAAAAACAAACAAACCTAAAATCAGTTTAAAACGGACTTTGTTCAATCAATGAAAAATCCTGTGTGAATACTCATACACTGGTTTAAAACTGGTATATATGTATTTAGCTTACTTGACAGCATAAAAAGATTTAAATAGAATTAAGATTGTTCACACATCACACCTTCAGTTAAACTAGTGCAACTCTGTAGAAAGATCAAGCCTGTACATATCTCAGGAATCCCTTGCACTTTCAAATGGACACAGTACTTTTTACGTCTTGTCTTTAAATAGTATGCACTGTTCCTGTAACACTTCAAAGGTGGCCTCATTCAACAGTGGAAAAAGGGGAAAACAGTATTGTATGCACAGTTAAGCTCAAAATTTGTTCACAACTCATGTAGACCCAATGAACTGTACTGGAGGAAAAATGTTTTCTGGCTGTTCTCATGATATAATCATTTATTTGTCACAGTTTAGGTTTTTTTAATTAATATTTCCCAAGAAACAGACACCAAAAACTCAAACAAAGAAAAGACCAAGACCTTAAATCTTCATTAATTCCTTTTCAATGATAAAAAATCAGCTTTGGTGTACAAGAATTTTGGTTTATCTTCTTTATTAAATAAAGTGCCTGATATCTGCCGAGGATCACGAGTCAGTCTGCCATCTATTAGCTTACAAAACTAACCTACATGCCTAAGTTCTTGTTCATTTTAAGATGACAAGTCTTAACTCTTCCTCCTAACCACTGTAAGTACTAAACATTACAAGCCAAAGGAATTCCTGAAATTTTCGCCCTAAAGGCTGATCAGCATTTTATTGCAAGAGGTGAAGAATAATTATCCACCTTAAGGTGGCTGTGCTGCACTCCAACACAGTAAATTACTAAGTGCATTTTGGTTTCCTTTAATTGCTTTCGTTAGATTTAATCTTCTAAAAAGTTTTAATAAAGGTCAAGTATTAATGTTTAATTTATATTAAGGGAACAAAAGTACAGTGAACACGATCAATATTTTTATGCTCTCGAATGCTTGGTGTATTGTGTGTGGTATAATTATTCTGAAATTTTGAAATTTGTGGAAAAAGAACAACACTATTCACGACTTAAATGCAAAATAAGTTTACATGAAACCAAATTTCTTCCCTCCCTCTGAGTTCAAATTCAGTACAGTATACTTGGAAAACCAATAAATAAATAGAAGAATTTACCTGAACAGAAGCATTTGACAGAAAATTCAGTTTTATTCCATTTAAGGTATTGAAATCTCAAAGTTCTGAGAAATGTGTTAGTAATTTTAAAAAATAAAAAATCTGCACTTCCAGCACCACGAAGCAATAAACAATGCAAAATTGGAAATCAATATGGACACTGCACTTTTAGATACAGTATAACTAATTTCTCACCTGCACTAGCCTCCAGAACAGGGGTGGGCAAACTACGGCCCGTGGGACTGTCCTGTCTGGCCTGCCTGAGCTCCTGACTGGGAATGCTCCTGGCCTCTCCCCCACCTTCCCCTTTGTCTCGTGGAGCCTCAGCGGCCTGCACCGCTGGCACCAGCGCTCTGGACCGCTCCTGGGCAGCGCCGCAGCTCCTTCAGCTTTGAGCGGCATAGTAAGGGGGCGGGGCTGTGAGCTCCAGCGGGCCCTCCATACATGCTGCCCTGAGTAGCATGGTAAGGGGGCCGGGCTAGGGGGTTGGATAAGGGGCAGGGAGTGGTCGGATGCAATGAAGATTCTGGGGGGCCGGGGAACGGTGGGGTTGGGTAGGCGGGGGAGTTCCGGGGGTCTGTCAGGAGGCAGGGTGGGGGCCTGGATAGGGTTCAGGGCGAGTTGGGTAGGGGGTGGGGCATAGTTCGGTGGGGGTGTCTCGGGAGGCGGTGGTCAGGGGACAAGGAGCGGGGGGGTTGATGGGTTGTGGGTTCTGAAGAGGGTAGTCGGGGGCAGGAAGTGGTGGTCGGATAGGGGGCAGAGCCAGGCTGTTTGAGGAGGCACAGCCTTCCCTACCTGGCCCCCCATATAGTTTTGCAACCCCGATGTGGCCTTCAGGCCAAAAAGTTTGCCCACCCCTGCTCCAGAAACGTAATAATCACATTAAAAATCTAGCAGCGTTCAAGACATTACATCAAATACTACTTACATAATAAATTAATGTATTAAATACAGTAACCTGTGTGCAATACTGTTTAAACGGTGCTTAAAAGTACTGTTACCTTATTAAAAAGATTTTAACCTATTTCATCAGAAGCAGCAAACCAAATTAAATCCTCTGGAAACAACCTTTCTTCCCTGCCCAGAAGTTAAAAATTGAATGAATGCGAAGTTGAATCATCTTTTCTAGTGAATGATCAAAAACATTAATTTTCAGGAAAGGTTGGTCTCAAGTGACATCTTGTGGCTAAAAGATGTTTTGCAGTTTTAAAATTAACATTCAAATAATTTCTACCATCACATTGTCAAGAATCAGGGTGGTAGCCGTGTTAGTCTGGAATAGCAGAGTTAACAAAGTCCTGTGGCACCTTAAAGACTAACTATAAAGTTTTGAAGCATGAGCTTTCGTGGGCTAATACCCACTTCGTCGGATGCAAGCAGTAGAAGTGTTCACAAACGGGCAGTTATAGAAAAGTAGGTAAGAGCCAGGTGGGAGGTGAAAAGGTTAGTCCAATTAAGCTGAGCCAGCTTGTTATCTCCGATCAGGGAGTGTGGATTATTCGTCTAGCATTTGAATGGGGTCTGTGGACATGGAGAGATGAGAAACAATGCCTGTAATGAGCCAACCATTGTAGATCCCGGTTCAATCCCAAAGTGTGTGTGCCGAATTTGCAAATGAATTGAAGCTCTGCAGTCTCTCTTTGCAGTCTGGATCTGAAGTTCCCTTTCTGCAGAATGGTGACCTTTAAATGGGGCCACAACAGTGGCACCCCTACCTCACCCAGCAATATCGTCAATCTATCCAGCTACACTCTCAGCCCGGCAGAAGAGTCTGTCCTATCTCGAGGACTCTCATTCTGCCCCAGCACCCCCACAAACAAGATACAATTCTGCGGTGATCTGGAAGCCTACTTTCGCCGTCTCCGACTCAAGGAATTCTTTCAAGACAACATGGAACAGCACACTAGTACACAGACACCGTCCCACCAGCAGCACAAGAAGAAGAACTCCACATGGACTCCTCCTGAGGGTCGAAATGACAGTCTGGACCTATACATAGAATGCTTCCGCCGACGTGCACAGGCAGAAATAGTGGAAAAACAACATCGCCTGCCTCACAACCTAAATCGTGCAGAACGCAATGCTACCCACAGCCTCAGAAACAACCCTGACATCATTATCAAAGAGGCTGATAAAGGAGGTGCTGTTGTCATCATGGACAAGTCAGACTACCAAAAGGAGGCTACCAGACAACTCTCCAATACCAATTTCTACAGGCCACTTCCCTACGATCCCACTGAGGAATATACTAAGAAACTGCACCACCTACTCAGGACTCTCCCTGCACTAACACAGGAACAAATTAATATACCCTTAGAGCCCCGAGCGGGGTTATTCTATCTACTACCCAAGATCCACAAACCTGGGAACCCTGGACGCCCCATCATCTCGGGCATTGGCACTCTCACTGAAGGACTGTCTGGATATGTAGACTCTCTACTCAGACCCTATGCCACCAGCACTCCCAGCTATCTCCGTGATACCACTGACTTCCTGAGGAAACTACAATGCATTGGTGACCTTCCAGAAAACACCATCCTAGCCACCATGGATGTAGAGGCTCTCTACACAAACATCCCACACAAAGATGGAATACAAGCTGTCCGGAATAGTATCCCTGATGATGCCACAGCACAGGTGGTTGCTGAGCTCTGTGACTTTATCCTCACACACAACTATTTCAAATTTGGTGACAATATATACCTCCAGACCAGCGGGACTGCTATGGGCACCCGCATGGCCCCACAGTATGCCAACATCTTTATGGCAGACCTGGAACAACGCTTCCTCAACTCTCGTCCACTCACACCCCTTCTCTATCTACGCTACATTGATGACATCTTCATCATCTGGACCCATGGGAAAGAAACTCTGGAAGAATTCCACCATGACTTCAACAGCTTCCACCCCAACATCCACCTCAGTCTGGACCAGTCCACACAGGAAATCCACTTCCTAGACACCACAGTGCAAATTAATGACGGCCACATCGACACCACCCTATACCGAAAACCTACCGACAGCTATGCCTACCTTCATGCCACCAGCTTCCATCCCGGACATACCACACGATCCATTGTCTACAGCCAAGCACTGAGGTACAATCGGATTTGCTCCAACCCCTCAGACAGAGACCAACACCTACGAGATCTTCACCAGGCTTTCTCAAAACTACAATACCCACACAAGGAAATAAGGACACAGATCAACAGAGCCAGACGTGTACCCAGAAGCCTGCTGCTACAAGACAAGCCCAAGAAAAAAAACAACAGAACACCACTGGCCATCACCTACAGTCCTCAGTTAAAACCTTTGCAACGCATCATCAGTGACCTACAACCCATCCTGGACAATAATCCCTCACTTTCAAAAGCCTTGGGAGGAAGGCCAGTCCTGGCACACAGACAACCTGCCAACCTTAAACAAATTCTCAACAGCAACAGCACACTGCACCACAATAACTCCAACTCAGGAACCAATCCATGCAACAAACCTCGATGCCAACTCTGCCCACATATCTACACCAGCAACACCATCACAGGACCTAACCAGATCAACCATACCATCACTGGCTCATTCACCTGTACATCAACCAATGTCATATATGCCATTATATGCCACCAGTGTCCCTCTGCTATGTACATCGGCCAAACTGGACAGTCCCTACGAAAAAGGATAAATGCACACAAATCAGATATTAGGAATGGCAATATACAAAAACCTGTAGGGGAACACTTCAACCTGCCTGGACACACTATTGCGGATTTAAAGGTCACCATTCTGCAGAAAGGGAACTTCAGATCCAGACTGCAAAGAGAGACTGCAGAGCTTCAATTCATTTGCAAATTCGGCACACACACTTTGGGATTGAACCGGGATCTACAATGGTTGGCTCATTACAGGCATTGTTTCTCATCTCTCCATGTCCACAGACCCCATTCAAATGCTAGACGAATAATCCACACTCCCTGATCGGAGATAACAAGCTGGCTCAGCTTAATTGGACTAACCTTTTCACCTCCCACCTGGCTCTTACCTACTTTTCTATAACTGCCCGTTTGTGAACACTTCTACTGCTTGCATCCGACGAAGTGGGTATTAGCCCACGAAAGCTCATGCTTCAAAACTTTATAGTTAGTCTTTAAGGTGCCACAGGACTTTGTTAACTCTACCATCACATTGTAAGTTATGCTTTCGGCTATGAAAAATAATAACTAATCTAAATTTTCACATGAAAATTAATTGTGAAACAATTTATACGCAGCACAAACCAATATTAGATTAGTTATTTCAAAGACAATGTCAACAAACTATAGCAATATAGATAAGGTTTTGGAAAATAGGGTTGTCAACTCAAACGATTCATATTTAATAAAAGACTCTGAACTTAACATACATAAAAGGTTGAAAGTGTTAGTGTTTCTTTTAACCTTACTAATTCTTTATGATAATTTGCAAAAGGGCCATGGAAAGATTTTCTATGTCACAATCTCAGCATTGTGGACAGGGACCATCTTTTTGTACAATTACCTGGCACACTGGGGTCTCAATCCATGACTATGGCTCCTAAGTGCTATAGTAACAGAAATAAACAGTAATACCTTTATTGCAGATTAGCCAGTTACAGTGATGGCACCCCAAAATTAGCAGGACAAAGCTACTGACTTTTCATTAATTTATTCATTAATTTATTCATACTACAATAGGCGTCAGTACAACAAAGAGATAAAATTGCTATCTGCTCTTCCTTCTCCTCTAGAGTAAGGTGGGCTAGGCCATGTGGAGCAGTTTGTTTATGTACACAGGGTGGCCCATGAATCCTCCTGAGAGATCTCAATGAAAGTTCCATGGAGGTACTCTGGAATCCTTTCCCAAAGGTTTCTAAGGTTGGCGGCCTTATTTCGTCCTCTCCAATGGGCCACTTTCCCACGCCAGTCAGTGATTACTCTGGCAGGCACCACTGCTGTAAACAGGCTAGTGGCATACAGTTCCAGGTGACTTTGGGATGCTACAGCAGCTGTGCTCTCACTGCATTTGTTACCTTCAGGAGTGAGACATCAGCTAAAAATCACGACCTCCTTTGGAAAATGGTGCCAGTATTCAGTGCTGGTGCCCTATACTCAGTTTCATGCAGCTGAGCAACTCCCTCCTTGTTTCCCTCACCCCTGGCAGGTCATACACATGATGGCTTGAGCTGAGTGGCAGTGGGCACAAGCACTCCAAAGCAAGTGTGTCAATAAACACATCTTGTGTAACACTTCAGGGGAGCAACAGAAAGAGAGTGGAGAGGAAGTTCTGAACCTTAAATTTCACTTTCTATTCCTACTATACTGACAATGGTACCTCTCTGTGTTTTATCTGTAGCTGCGGCTGATGTGGCCTTGAGGCATTCCCCCTCCAACCCAGCGGAATGATTGACCCCGATAAGGAGGAGGAAAAAAAGAGGATGTGGAAGGACATGTTTTGTGAGATCCTGAAAGCCAGTGTTGCATCAGACCTTGAACAGGGGACCTGGAGGGTGAATATTGCAGACTGCACGAGAAGGAAAGTGCAACAGGAGAGAGGCGCAGAGAAAGGAGAGGAAGATGCACCAGGAAAGACGGCCAACTCAGATGCTGCAGACTGTTGTGGATCTCCAGATTCAACAATCCAGGGCTCCACTGCTCTCTGTGGATAACTAAGGGTATGTCTTCACTATAGGTCTAGGTCCCCACCAGGACAGCAGGTCGACAGTGGTCGACACTGTCTGTCCTTGAACTTTTGCAGGGGGTCGACATAGCCCGCATTGCACTGTGGGTAGGTAGCCCACAGTGCAATGCGTGCTGGACCCCCCCCCTGCCCAAGCAGCCCCACGGACCCCCCCCCACCCGAACAGCCCCCCCCTCGCCGTACCCACCCGCCCGAGGGGGGGTGGGGGAGCCAGCGCGCGGCTGCTTGGGCTATCGGCTCAGCTGCCTGGTGAAATTGACCAGACAGCTGAGCCGATCCCTCAAGCAGCCCCGCGCGGGCTTCCCCCCCCCCCTCAGCAGCCCCGCGGACCCCCCCCGCCCGAACAGCCCCCCCGCCCAAACAGCCCCCCCGCTGGACCCCTCCCCCCGCCCGAGGGGGGGGGGAGCCGGCGCGGGGCTATCGGCTCAGCTGCCTGGTGAAATTGACCAGACAGCTGAGCCGATCCCTCAAGCAGCCCCGCGCGGGCTTCCCCCCCCCCCTCAGCAGCCCCGCGGACCCCTCCCGCCCGAACAGCCCCCCCAACAGCCCCCCCGCTGGACCCCCCCCCGCCCGAGGGGGGGGGGAGCCGGCGCGGGGCTATCGGCTCAGCTGCCTGGTGAAATTGACCAGACAGCTGAGCCGATCCCTCAAGCAGCCCCGCGCGGGCTTCCCCCCCCCCCCAGCAGCCCCGCGGACCCCCCCCCGCCCGAACAGCCCCCCGCCCGAACAGCCCCCCCCCTCGTGGGGCTGCTCGGAGGTCGGAGGCTTAACTTCTGATGCCTCTTCACTAGCCCACAGTCGAGCTTGTAATGTCGAATTTAGCCTTCCTTCTCTCGTCAGGCAGGAGTTCCGAAATCGATCTTGAGGGCCCTTTAAATCGACTTTAAGGGCATGTATGTGAAGACAGGTACACCTTTAATTCGACCTAACGTCGTTAAGGTTGAATTAAAGTGGTAGTGAAGACATGCCCTGAGGCACAGTTTTTTCCTAGACCCCTCTTAGCCTTCCTCATGGCCTGCACACCTACTCCTACCAATGCAAATCAGGTTAAGGCATAGACAACCATAGCTTGCTTCTATGATGTATGCCAATGAAACTTGTATCAGCAAAACTTTGTAGATATGGCCTAATGCATGCATGTCAAGAGTCCTAGACTTTTGTGATATCCAATGTGACTCAACCAATCACCATCCCATCTACAGTTAATTTGCATGCAACTAATTTCATTGGTTGTAAAGACTGCACACTCCATCGTACCCTCCATACAAATCAGCTCAATCCCCAAAATACATAGCCCATCAATGCGCTCACACCCTCGTTTGGCAACTACAGAAATCCACACAACTCTCCCAGAAGTACACACAAATTGACCCAACCAGCACATACAACAAAAACCACAAACATCACTTAGAAGCCTAGAATTTCTGTTCAGTCAGTGTTGAAACAACAGAAATAAGTATAAGCATGGCTGAGAACTCTTTTTGTTTAGAATATCACCAGATTTGCAGTTTGTTTCTGTCCAGTTATTTTCTGCCCCTCTCCCCTTTTTAACACAACTTTATAAATCATACCTGCGCAACAGCACAGATTTGCAGCTACTAGTAAATTTCTAAATTAGGAATATATTTTAAACCATGTTCCACGGGAGTGGGATAAAAAAGTACAACTTGATATACATCTGTTAAAAAAATAATAAGCCTGAACAAAAATACTGTCTACTTTAGCTCTAATTCTTCAAGTTGCTCCATGGGGCAGATCCTCTCATAGTCTGTGCAATGCTTCAATAACAGCAATGGGAACTTTCACACTGGCTCTTTGTAGGACTGGATCCTTTGACTGTACAGCATCAAGGACCTGATACAAAATCCACTAAATTCAGTAAGAGTCTCTCCATAAACTTCAGGCCCTTCGTGAAAGGGGGCTAACTGATGACTTCAGATATGCCAAAATAAACATAAATTTGATTTTTAGTTACATTAAGAAATAAACTATTTTTTCTGCTAGAAGACTCAGTGGTTTAAAAGTCAACAAGCTGCAAAGAGCATTGGAGCTCTGCCTGAGCCCATCTCTCTTTAACCAATCAAACACATTGGCAAAGCTCCAGCCTTAGCTTCACGCAGAGAGGATGGTCATTGATGGAATTGGCTTAGCATGTTAGACTCCACTCTCCTCTTCCATGCTTTCGTAACTGACTGGCATTTGCTTCCATACATGATGCACAGTGTAGGGAATATTACTATTATTATTTGTTTTACAGAAGTTGCTCAGAGGCCTCAAATCAGATTCATGTCTCCATTATGCTAGATGCAGTACAAACACACATGAAGATACAAAATCCCTACTTGGAGACGCTTACAGTTAAACATAGTTAGGCCAGGGACCATGCGTTTATACAACATCTAGAAAAATGAGACCTATAAGTGATACTGCAACATAATTGTTCGGTATTAAATAATACACGGCCTAGTTTTATATGGAAGTTTAGTGACACAAAGCCTCAGGGAGAAAAAAAATGAAGGTGGGGACAAAATGGTGAGTTTTAAAAGTTTGTAAAGAATATGGAAAACACAAACTTAAAAAAAATATGATTAATAAAATTGAGAGGAAGGGAAACATACGAGTGAAGGAAATCAAGTTTGCCTCAGTTTCCTACAAGACTTACTTAGTGCATGATACATAGGTTTATGCTTCCCCTGAAGTCTGATTGAACTCACAGCTGCAAGTTTTCCAGGTGGTTGCATCTTCCCATCTAGGAGATACCAGGCTCTGGCAAAAGTGGCCCATTGCTAAAGAAGATTGACAAAGTTGTAGTTAATGTAGTAAAATAAATACACTCAGACTAAATAAATTCACAAAACCACAATCACGTTAGGTATTTACAAGAAACTACATTAAGTATTTTAGAGATTAGCTACCATGATTTTTAACCAATATACAAATTAATGTTTAGGAAAAAACTTTAATCACTGTTTCTAAATACTGTACAAACATTAAAGTTCAATTATATTTCCCCAAGATTTTAAGAAAGGGTGGGGAAAACTGTGAAGTGCTCTATAAATGATCTTCAATAGTGATAATGCTATGAGGTCTTTTCCACTTTCTGGTATTGCTTTCAAAATCTAGATGTCCTCTTATTGCTAACTAGCAAGATAATAAGTTATAGGCCATCATAATTCCGACTGCTTTCTTTACTTTCATCTGGGGAAAGGAGGAACTCAAGTTCTGATCCAGCAAGCACTTCATTAGCGAGGCACAGGATTAACAGGAATAGTTTTGTATCGGAGGAGTAACCGTGTTAATCTGGATCGGTGAAAGCGACAGAGTCCCGTGACACCTTTTAGACTAACAGAGGTATTGAGTTCAGTTCTGCAAAGTGTCAGAGCATCGGCTCGCGACCAACAGAGCCCAGTTCCTGACTCATGGCTAACTGGCTATTAGATTAAGGGCCGGCGACAGGGGGGGTACTACGGGTACAGCTGTACCTGGCCCCGAACTTAAGGGGGGCCCCTTAAGTCCGGGGCAGGCCCGGTACACAGCTGTACCCCCTTGTCGCCGGGCCTGCACAGCAAGGCGTGGCTCCGGGCAGCCGCTGCAGCGCTTGTCAGCCCGCCCCGGTCCCCAGCAGCCTCCCCCTGCCCCCCTTTGCTTCTCCCAGCCAGGCCACGTGGAGCCCCAGCGCGCTCTGCGCCCCCAGAAGGGGAGAGTGCGCGCGGGGGGAGGAGGGCGTG